>CM060990.1:492636745-493943189 GCA_030765065.1 Deroplatys truncata
CATTTTATGTAATAGAAAATCTCATGAGTCTTTGCTTTAAATTTAATAAATATGGTATGTTTAACTACATAGAGATCATTACTTTGTTTCAGAAATCAGGAATTGAAAAGCTTATTCCAAATATGGTGATAGATGATTTCCTTTTTGATCCTTGTGGATACTCTATGAATGGAATTTCCAAAAGCGTAAGTACAGTAAAATAATGTGATATGGAGACTAGCAAATTGCATCTCTGCGCTCACATTATTGCTTTAACTGTGGAGATTATTCTCTCTCTCCCCCTCTCTCCCCATGACACCTATCTTCCTTACCCTCTCTTCCTGCATTGTTTCCTCTCCTCCCATGGCTCTCCCTTTGCCTTTTTCTTCCTCCCTTTCTTCTCTGTATTTTTTTCTCTCCCTCTCCCTTCTCTGTGCAATGTACATGGTAAGCTTTGAAAGCCAGTAATAATACTGCTTTTCCAGAATGTTAGTAAAAATTAAAACAAACTTAAAGGTTAAAAGTATACAAACTTCTGGTTATTCTATTGAGGTATAGTGTTTCCTGTGGCAACCGGAAAACTACAGTAAAATATCCAGAATTAGAGCATGTCTGATCTGCTTATGTACATGAATAATAGTGACAAATTTGTATAACTTCTTAAATATTCATCCATTTGAAATCTTGTAAACAGCAAAGCTTCATAAAAACGGTGTGTTGGCAAACTTCTGGTATATAACATTTTCACAAAACTCAATAATAAGCTAAATATTGTGTTTTTTTTTTTACTTCTCCATTACAACCCTATGCTCTTTCCTCTTTGGGGAAAGAAATTAAGATACCACATAGCTCATTCTTTAAGTGGGACTTAAAGTATGTTGTGTCTCAAGTTTCATAGCAGTGGGTTCAACCAGACTTGATTAAAATAGTAGTACATGCCCAATCATATTACTGCACACATACAAAAAGTTTTAAAAATACAATGTTTGGTGTAGCGTAGCTAATTATGCATCTTAACATAGACAATTTATCAAAACTCAAAAATGTTGACAGTCTTATTATGTGTATAAATATGAAATGAGCAACAACCGGCTTGAAACAAATTTCTTTTCAGTTATTTTGTGTAAATAGCATTATAAGCTTATCAGTTATCATTCGTTTATTAATAATAAACTGGCTGGCCCCATAGCTTAGTCAGTAGAGCACCTGCCTGCTGTGTGAGTGGTCCCAGATTTGATTCCAGGCTGCGGGGGTGGGGATTTTTCTCTTGCCAAGATTATTCCCTATCCTTCCCAGAGTCTGGAAGTATGAATGAGAGTGTGAATGTGTGTGTGTGATCTAATGATTAAAACTCAAGAAGTGCAAGAAACCTAATGACAAGAGAATACGAATTAACACCATTGCCAATGGGCAATAAGTTCCAAAGGAAAGGCCGCCAATAAGACCAATGAAGTTAAAGGCAGGGTATAAATGGGGGGGGGGCTGTTGAACTTATGTTTACATACCTGCAGTGTTTTATAATTAAATGAGCATTCCATAGTACACTTTAATATACATATGTTTTCCTATGTTACACTTAGATTATCAGCATTTGTCACATTTTTCTATATCTTTTAGTTTTTGAGATACTATGGCTTTAACTGCCAGCTTGTAATACTTCAACCATTAATTGCTGCATAAGCCTACAGTGCAGTTTCATTTAATATTATAGCATACACTACAGTCTGTGCTCAGCATGAAAAAATAAACACTTTTATGACTAGATTCAATAACTAATAACTAGGGCTCAGATTCATAGGTTGTAAAACTTATTTTTTCCTTGCCATTTAATGAACCTTCTTCAGGATATGAATATATTTCACTTTTTCTGGGGCTAAATATATGAATTTCATAGGACTTGCAAATGTCTAAATGAAGGGTTATAATCTAAAATGTCCTAAATCATTGTTTTCAGTTCTTCAGATAATAAAAATACGTATTTACTCGAAGGTCCCACTATTGTTGCTTCCCTTGCATATATCAAGGAACATTATAAATATATATCAAAAGCTATTTTCTGATTGGAGAGCATGACCCTGCCACTGAAAGAGACTCTGGATATCATTGCCAATGTTTTCAGAAAAGAAGTATGCAGATCAGTGGTTGTGGCATGTTCTTTGAAATTGCAGAGAATTATTAAATGCAACACTGGCTTTGAAGACATGAGGGAGATTTGTTCAGTACTGCAGGGAGAAAAATATACAGAATAATTAACCCTAGAATCTGCAGCATTAGCATTACGACCTATGCCCCAGTGACATATTCTGTGAGAACCTTTTCTTCAACATAAGAATGTGCTATGTGATAATAGAAAATCGTCCATGTCAGAAAATTTGGGCTTGTATATAGTTATTTACTGCAACACCTCCCCCCCCCCAGAAAAGTAAGAGAAACAGTGAAATCCATTATATGTATGTTTTTTTGTGAATAATTTTTGATAGAGCAATATCTTGTGAAATATGTACTTTCGAATAAATGTTACTAAAATAAGAAAAACAGAAGGTAATAATAGCAAATTTTTTGTCAGACAGTTATTGGGATATGCTTTTAATTATCCACTGCATTGTTAAACAAGTACAAACCAAAGATACAGTGGCATATGAGGAAATATATTTTGGATGACTCCCACTTGTCCATCCAATCATAAAATATTTTAACAAAAAGGAAAGATCGATCGATCACTCACTCACTCACTCACTCACTCACTCACTCACTCACTCACTCACTCACTCACTCACTCACTCACTCACTCACTCACTCACTCACTCACTCACTCACTCACTTTCCTGGTTACAGGGCTCCAATCACACTGAACTGATAGAAGAGCCACACAGGTATTTAATTCAAGTCTTATTCTTCATTCTTGGTTGTAGAAAATTAGATTACACTTGATATTGATAACATTGCCAATATTTTTATAATGTTTGAAAAGAGGTAAACTGCATCCATCAAGCCTTTCTTATAAATAGAGTTACAGAACCATATTTTTTGTACTTTCTTCTAACTCCATTAAAATTTTACTATTACAATAAAATAATTATCACAGACACCGTTAGTACAGAATTAAATCACTATAATTAATAACAATTTTTGCCATGGTAGATAGTTTGATTATCAGGTATTATAGAAATCCAATTTATTTTTTGGTTTTGGGTCATAATATTGAGAACCTTGTCAGGAGAGACATTTATATCAAGATGAGCTGATGGAAGAGCAATGCTGGTAAGATGCTGATTTCCAGTCTTATTCCTCAGATAAGTTTTCATCCTTTTCATGGTCGAAAATGATCTTTCAACACTTGCAGTAGATATTGATAGTGTGGCCTAATACTTTCAGAAGTTTGTGGATATTTGGAAAGAAAGCAACATTGCATTCATCAAGTATGTTTGATACACAAAGATTTGTAGATGGACAAATTGCATTGTCTTTTTTCCATTTTTGACACCACATTAGATATTCTGCTTTCAAAGCTGACCTAAATGCATCACAGTATAAGGATTCATTTTCAAGTTTATCATCATATTCTGGAGAAGCATTTCTAGGCAGAAGAATTGCTAGGGAAGTCAAAATATCAAGGAACATGCTTCATGAACTAATGATTAAATAGTCAACAGAATGAATGAAAACAGACCTGCAGAGGTATTCCTGTGTATTTTCATGCAGATAGTTTGCTCGCTTTGTTTGTGGCTTTGTGATTCTGGGGACTACTATCTTTGAATTGGATATTGCCTGATATTTAAATGATTCACTCTGAAATATATGACTGAAGGCATCTCCTGAGTTTTTCCTTGGACACTGCAGTTGTTCAGTGATTTCCTTTGCATAAGCAAGAGAAGAAGCCA
The DNA here is from genome assembly GCA_030765065.1 of Deroplatys truncata. Taxonomy (NCBI): domain Eukaryota; kingdom Metazoa; phylum Arthropoda; class Insecta; order Mantodea; family Mantidae; genus Deroplatys; species Deroplatys truncata. The sequence continues at coordinate 492,640,606 of CM060990.1, forward strand.
AGTCATGCTCAGGGCTCTGCAAATATTTTGATAGTGGCAATGTGAAACTGAGAAGCTTTTCTCTAATAAACAAAGCAACAAAGAAAGTGCTTTTTTCTATTGCAGCTAGAAGGGAGCTTGCATGAGCAGAAATAGATCATTCAGATTCTGATAATTTCACAGGCTTAGAATAATGGGCTCCAAAAGTTCAACAAACACGCTAATGGAATAATTTCTTTCACCAAAACGTGTTTCACAAATTACAATTAATCTGGACTTCTTGCTTTCAGGTGCACACTTTTTAATATTTTCCTTAAGTATTGCAGCAACATGGACATTATTTCGAAAAAGGTTGCAAATTTCACCTACTGTACCAAGGCAGTTTCTAACACTGCTTAGCAACATGGCAGAAGAAAGGGCTAGATTCAGTTGATTGGCATGGTGAACATACCTCTGGATATAGTTGCTTCAGTTTTGACTGACCACCACTAAACTTTCCACTCATATTACTGGCTCCATCATAACCTTGGCTTACAAGATTTTTCATATCAAGACCAAATTTGTTGCACTGATCAAGCAGTACTGAAGTTAAACATTCAGCAGAGGTATCACTAATACGTGTGAAACTTAGAAAGTCTTCATGAATGTTATTTACAAGACTACATATTGCATGCAAAGAGGAAACTGTTTTATGTTTAATATGTGTAATGTCTCATCAGCACATATCCTAAATACTTGAATAATTAGCCTTTTCTACAATTTTTTCCTGGATAATACTAGCACAAATGTCCAAAACTTTTGTATGGTGGAACTAATATACAATACACTTTTTGGGCTCTTCATTAAATGACTCCTTAACACTGTGTCACCTCCGTTTGCTCTGTATCGTAACAAAGCTCAGAATTTCCCATCCTTGATTACAGGCTTTTGTAATGAAATGGGACCACTATCCTCATGACCTTGTAATGGGAGTTCTTGCTCTCCATAAAATATTATTGTTTCTATCATTGGCCTAAGGACTGCCCTGTTCTCCTGAAACTGTTTCTCCCTTTGAGAATCAATCTGAGATGCTATACTCTCCAATTTCATAGAAACAATACTTGAGAAACATTCTACAGCAACTGAGCATTTTTTATGGTTGTATATATTGGTATGGCTTTCAACATTTTCAGCAGCATTTTTCCATCCAGCAAATGGTTTAAAAACTAAAGATCCGATTTTATCACGGGATCCATTCCCTACGGTTTCCATGCAAAATGGCACATAATATTTACAGTATGCCCCATTATACATTTTTGAATAAGCAAGCCATTTAACTTGAAAGGGCAGATTTTTCTTCCCTACTGCTAACTGGGAAAACAAAATCTTCTTCTGGGACATAAACTTTGTTGCATACAATTTTACTTCAAAATTCTCAAGCTTTCAGCTGAAGGGCAGTTCTTGGTATGAAATAAGCAATCTGCAATATAACCGATATCGTTTCCACTTATATCATCTGTTTCTCTGTCCTTGTGAACTTCTTTGAAATCAGTATTAGAGCTGTCCTCACCAGTTACAATGCTAGTCTTACCAACACACACAGAATAACAGCTTTCCTTACCTGTAGAATCTTGAGTGATGGAAACACGAACATTTTGATTGGTTTCAACCTTTTTAAAACTTGATAGTTTAAAATAACTAGCCATAGATCCTTGTCCTGAAGACAAACTGGTGCTTCATTTTCAATGCTTTACATTTGAAGACAGTAAACACGTGATAACTAAATGCAGGCTGAAGAAGCATGTGTTAATTCACAACAGTATAAAACCACACTGATGCAGTACTTCGGAATGCTTAAAATATCAGTGCTGCCAATAGCTGAATACAGATTTCGCGATGTCTATACTAATTGTCTCACATAGAAAAATTTGCTATCTCGCAAGATGACCTTGCTCAGTATTGCTACATCAGCTTTGATGTAAATATGTAAGTAAGGTAATTTGTTTCATCTCTTCCAATTACAAATATTGTACATTTGTATAATCTGTTCCTCTGGAGTTGCTAAAAATTGGTATCATATACAATTAACCCCTTGGTTGTTTGTGTATATGTACCTTATGTTCTACATGCAATATGGGGATTAGATAGAGGATGGGAATGTATAGATGTGATGCACAGGATGTTTTGTAGAGAAATACTAGGGCTACCGAAGTCAATTGTAAGACAGGTAGCACAATTAGAGATGGGCAGGGTGCCAACTAAGGGGAAGATAATGGAAAGAGCTTTGAAATTTTGGTTCAGAAGTTTAAATCTAGGAAAAAGTAATGTGTTAAGACAATGTATTGAATACCAAGAGAAGAGCTTAATGAATGATGGATGGGTAAGTAAATTATGGAATATTTTGGAGAAAAATGGTTTAGGAGATATATGGAGAAGGAGAGAAGATAACGTAAAACATTTTTGGAAAAAGGCAAGGAAAAGACTGGAAGATATAGAAATACAAATCATGTTCAGTGAGATTGCCGAAAAGAGCTCATTAGTTTATTATAGGCCAATGAAAAATACATGGGGTAGGGAAAAATATATAGACATAGTAAATAAAGAAGAGAGAGAATCTATTGCATGGTTAAGAACCGGAGCATGGAGGCTAAAAGGGCTAAGACAGGGTATTCCTCAGAACCAATGTCCGATATGTGGTGGTAATGAAGACATTGAACACATAGTATTTAAGTGCCAAGGAACAGAAAATTGGAGAAAAGAATTTTTTAATAAGAAGTGGTTGAAGGGGGATAGAAATACACTTATAATTGAAATGATATGCATTGGGCAGTTTTTGTGTAAAGTAAAAAATAAATGGCTTTGGACAGTGGAAAGAGAAAAGTAAGAGGTAGTGCATCTTACTTTGAATGGAAAACTATAGTGAATGTGTTAATTTAGTGACAAGAGATTGTAAAATGTAAATAAACTGTAGTGATTGTCTACTGAATAAGTGACCAGGGTCAAAATGCAGTAGACAATCGAATTTGTAAAACTCTTAGCACGAAACTTCAATTAGATTCCCTCTTCTATAAATTATCTGTGTGGACATTGTCATTTTTTTGATCCTCACTTTCTTTGATGATTTTTCTCCACCATTTCTGTCTTACTTTCCCTACGTATTTACCTACTTGTTTGATAAATTCTTTTCTTTTGTTCCCAAAAAGCTTTATGTATAATATCTCTACATGTAACTTTTCCCACTTTTTGTTCCATATTTCCTCTATCCACATTTTGGTTTCCAAACATTCCATTATACTGTGAAAGCTAATATCTGCAATGCTGTAAAGTGGGCATATCTCTTTATTAACCCTTAAACCTTTTAATAACATTGTTCCTGTTCTTGCCCATGCCATCCCCTCTCTTTCCATTTTATTACAAACATCAATGTATTTTTCTCTTCCCCATTCTTTCTTAACGCCCCTGTATGAAATCAGAGTACTCTTATCACTTAAGCTACTGAATAGTTCTTGTTTATCTATATCATCCACCCTAGCTTTTACTTTATTTTATAATCTTTGTCACCCTATTGCTTGCTGGTTAATTAACTCACCCAATCCAATTTCTTTTACAATTTCATTTAAACGACATAACCAACTTCTTTCCCAATTAGATAATTCTTGAGCCCTTAGACATTCTTTGATAATATTTCCTTCCTCCAATGATTGAATTCTATTCCAATATTTCACTATATATTTTAGCATTAATCCTTTCCTACCAACTCTTCCCGATTCGACTAGTGCTACACTATTAGGAGCAGCTCTCGGTAGTCCCAATAGCATTTTGCAAAATGTTCTGTGGATTTGATCTATGCTATCCCATCCTTTTTCCATCCCCCAAATCTATAGTCCATGCAGCATTCTTGATTCAACTGTTGCTGCATAAATTCTCTCAAGCCAGTCTACTCTCATATTTGTAATTTTTTTCAAACAGGTTCTTAGACAATGAATGAATGAATATAATGAATGGATTTATTGTACAATTTGTTCTACAGTTTGGTTTACAGTACATACAATGTATATTCGTATATCATTATACCCTTACATCTATTGTACAATTTGTCTGGTGCTGGTTTTCTTATTGGGCCACTCAGATCGCTTGGCTCCCTGGCCTTTTCGCTCACTGAGCGGCCCTTGCTTCTCTTACTTTTCTATACCATTTGTTTCCTTTACCTTCCTTAATATTCTCCCATGTCCTTGATTTGGTTTCTTAGAGCCTTTTATTGAGTCAGTCATATCTTTAAGATTTCACCTTCCTTCATTTTCATACATCTAACCAAACTTTTTTTTTAAAACTTCTTTTTACTATTGCCTTTTTCTCCTTGTTCTTCCTAGTTCTACTAATGCAACCTCTCCTGGTGCTGCTCTTAGTAGTCCAAATAATTCTTTATAAACCATTCTATATTTTTGGTCAATTTTCCTACTTCATCTGTAATTTCCCTGCTATTATTCAAGCTTACTCCTAAATATAGACTATTAATAGCTAGTTTCCCTTTGCCTAGGGCATTTTTCCTTTGCTCTGTCCATTTTCCATTGCTATTTAACCTTACTCCTAAGTAATTGAACTTGTTTACAACTTTGATTTCACTCCTGTCTAGCCACCATTTCTCCTCTCTGCTGAGTTTATTCCCGTTTTTACATACCATAATTTTGGATTTACCTTTATTTATTTTTAAACCCAATTCTTTACAGTATTTACTTTTTAGTTTTTTGACCTGCTCTGATATCTCATTCTCCAATATTTCCTGATCCAGTACTTCAACACAGTTATGCAACTTCCCTAGCACTTTTAGCTGCTATGTTGCATTACTTCCACCTAATAATTTTTCAAAATACTCCTTCCATTTATTAGGACCAATTTTATTCTGTAATACTCTTGTTTTAAATACTTTTTTTACCAGTTCCCATATGGAATTGCTATCCTTCTTTTTAGCTGCCTCATACATGTTTTGGGCAATTTTTTCACCCCACTCTTTCTTTTTCTCCTGTATTAAGCATTTGTAGCCCCATCTCGCTATTAGGAAGTTTTCTTTCTCAACTAGTTCTCCCATTTGCTTCCTCCTCCTAAACTCCCTTTCTACCCTGTTTTTTTTTTGCTGCAAAACAGTCCACATCGTACCAACCCTTTTCTATCTTTTTCCTATGATTTCTAGTTTTCATTGTCTTTCCTACTACCTTCACTTCCCATTCTAGGTATAACATTGTTTCCTCAGCTTTTCCCTCCTCGATCATTTGGATAATTTCACTTTGAGATTTCCTTCCTCTATATGAGTTCAAATTCTTAATAAATAATTCCCTCTCCTCTGTTCGCCACCTATAGTTCTCCACACTTTTGCCTTTTTCTAGATCTTCTTCCTGTTCTACTACTCCAACCGATTTAAAAATTGCTCTTAATGGGAAATGATAGCTATTCAGTACCATCTGAATAACCTTGAAATCTAGGAGTTCATTGTCTAAATTCCAAGAATACAGCATGTAGTCTATTACACTTTTTCCCCTTTCATTAATAAATGTGAATTCTCCAGATTTATCTGACCCTCTTGCCATATTACACATTACTAGCTTATTAAGTTTGCAGAATTTGACTAATTTTTTTACATTCTCTATTTATTATTTTGTCTTTTCTATGTCTTTCTACATATATATTGTCTTTCCCTAGATGGTTTTCTAATTTAGTTATATGCACTTGATCTTTTCCTACTCTTGCATTGAAGTCTCCTAATAACAAGAGATCCAAATTTTCATACTTCTAAGACAAGGTTTCCATGTCATTCTCTAACTTATTAAAAAGCCTTGGACCATAGAAATCTGATATCCCTGACAGATTATATACCACTCCCGTACTTAAGTTCTCGCACTATGTATCATATGACTTTTACATTATGCATTAACTTTTCACCTATTTTACCTATGAGTTATATATATATTTATAAAAGCAAGATTCTGGGAGTTTGGGGGAAGTTTGGACTTGCTGGGCCCCCTGAATACACCTTTGAAAAGATGGTAAACTATTGTATGTGTTTTATTATGATTATTGATAAAGCATATTTTTGTGAAATTAGGTTATAAACAAGTGTTACTAAAATAAGAAAAACAGAAGGATTTTTGGTTTTAGCATTTATTCAGAAAGGCCTATTTTAGCATGTAGAAACCTAAATCGTAGTTGTGTAGCCAAAATAAATAAAAAAAGAACAAACAAAATTATTGGTGTTAGTAATAATGGTCCACAGAGAAAACCTAAAAACATATATTTTAAGGTTATAGGAAACTTAAAATGAAGGCTAATAAGACTGAAAAATTTGAGCCCTACTAATAACACACTTAGGACCCTACAATGAGTATATAATAATTGCTATATTACCCAGATATCATTGAAGTTTACAGCACAGTCTTTTCACATGGCAACATGTCCTATTACCAATGGAAACACTAAAAAATCATAAATCATAAATTAATGATTCTGTTAGATGAATTTGTTTTTTGTTACTTTGCTAGGTGAACTCATCACTAACAATTAACCAAAAATATTCTGCCAGATTGCTACTGGTCTTTTGGAATGATATTCATTGGATATATGATGCTAAGATAATTGCACTACTGCAGAGAATTGATGAGCTGGGGTGATGTCTCTTATGACTGATTCTGTTCCCATAAGTGGGTCTGGAAACAGCTGAACCTTTTGTTAGAGGAGCAAGTACCAGGCTACTGCTGTTCTTGTCTAATCAGAGCAGAAATATTGAGGATGAGAAAGAGTCATTTCCATCGCTGTCTTGAAAATAGATATGTACCTATTAAGGCAAAGAAAACTACAAACATATGTCAAATTAGATCTGTTGAGGAAAGCATGGTGCTTATGGTACTGTTTCAGATTAAGAATGTGATGGGGTGAAATATAAGCTGAAAATTAAAACTATGCTCATGAAATCTTAACACAGGCATATTGCTGTGCCAGTCAAAACCTGATGTCTGCAAAATTTTGAATGTTCTGTTTTGAGTATTTATACATGTATTTTAAGGTGCTCTTTAAGGAAAAAGTGTGTTTTTTTTAATATATATATATATTAGTTTTACACCAGAACTAGATAAAATGTTCAGTGCAAAATCGCATTGAATACATTTGTCGTACTTTCGCACAGGCATTGTTAAAAAATTCCACAGAATTTTTTTTTTATAGGTTCTGTGTAATGCTGCCTATTTTGCATTGTAATTCAATGTTTATTATTGTTGTCTTGAAAAAGCTACTATTTTTCTTGCTTTTCCTGCTTATTTGTTCTGGTGATGCAATAAATGTACCCTTAATTACCCATGAAAATAACATATCAGCTATGGTGAAGTGATGTTAGATTTGACAAAAAAGGTTAGTAAGTATAATTATAATGTTTTATTAGAGCACAAATTTATTATCAACTTAGAACAATTTATATAAGCTGCTTAATATGAAATCATTTAATTTCAGGCCAGACATTTTAAAAGTATTCATTCTGTTGCAAAGAGAGTTGATAACGATAATGATATTGGTCTGGCATCTGACTCAAACTCTGACCTAGTTGAACTCTCCCCCATGCAGGTAAATAATTTATAGTTTATATATTCTTAAGTTAATAACAAGAGTTCATATATCATCTAGCTCATTATAAAGGCTATTACTTACACATTTCTGACATATCATGCTTTCCAACACGATAAATATTCCTAAATTTTTGCCATTATAGGCTCAAATCCTGCTGGAAGGTTTGATGTACAAGGGAACATACTATTTTTATGCCAATAATGCATTTCTGCCGCCATTGAGTTCTGATGGAGGGGAAATGTTTTTGTCACTACATGCATACGAGGAGGGTGAAAATGTAAGTAAAACATGTGAGAGCCTCTGCATGTTTATTTTCCATAATAGGAATAAATGCAATGTACTGTTGTGTTTGTTCATTACTATTTATATAAAATATTATAATTATGTACAGATACTAAAATAAATAAATAAATATAACTCCTATATAGCCTATACTGATTACTTGATTATATAAACTTTTTTCAGATTGCTTGCTTCTTAGAACATAATACTGGTTCACCAATCTCTGTTGAAGACTAAAAATGCTGTAGATGATGACATTGAGGGTTCCTAAATACTAGAAGCCACTCAGAAGAAGAAGAAGAAGAAGAAGAAGAAGAAGAAGAAGAAGAAGAAGAAGAAGAAGAAGAATGATGACAATGACAACGATGATATGAATGGGATAGTTACAATGAAGAGGAGGAGGTGGAACAGGAAGATGTGAAAAAGAAATAAAGGTAATAAAATCGCTGAAATGTTGACATAGGTAATTACTAACAATTATGATGCCAACAAACCAAGAATGATACAATTTTCAGTGAGTGCAGATTCAATTGCAACAAATAAAGGTGATACAGAGGGAACACTCATAACTGAATGGAAAATTGAGTTTTATGTATGGATGCTCTTTAACTGCTGTGGTCCTTAGTGTCCCATTCTATATTGGGCATGAAAGATTGGAAATTTTGCTCAGAGGCCACTTTATCAGGCTTGAGATTCTTTTACATGCCGTAAATCTACAACATGGGACCACTGGCTTTACTTCCCTTCTGAAGAAAGTCATGCTAAGGATTTTTATGCCCAAAAAAATCTATCGCCCTCTGCTGGGTTTGAACCTGCAACCTCTGGAACTAGAGGCTAGCATAGTAACATAACTGAATCACTACCAGAAAAAAAACATGCACCCCAAGAAGCATATTCATCAAGTGCATAAATGGGCTAGAAAAACGAGAAAACTAAACATAAATAAAGGAGCTAGTAGCAAATAAAGTTGGTACATTTAGGAAAGGGAGAAGCTTAAAGAAAAGATGTGAAGGTAAATTAAATTAATGTGCTTAATTTTAGAGGAAATGTGAATTTCTGCATTTAACAATTTCTAGGCCCTTGCAGACTTAAGTAAAGAGAGTATATTAGACTAAACTTGTCTGCAGGGTTTTAGTTTGAAAATTAAAACTACTGGTACTTACCTAACTCTTTAAAATTTTCCAGACTGGCTTGAAGGGTTGTTGTTCTGCATTCATTTTTCTTTTACGACAGGAGATTTATCCTGCTGATTGCCTCGCAGTTTAGAGCCAGTTTTTCACATGTGGCATTGGATCAAATTCAGAAAGAGGAGGTTCAGTTAAATTGATGAATTGCTCTAAAGCAATTGCACAGGTGTTTAGTTGTCTTAGGTTCTAGCAGATTAATGGTATAGATCATATAGTTTTTCTAAGAATATCTAAAAGTAATTTATTCCATGGACGTCTCTGATGTAATGATTAACAGCAAGCTCTAGTCTTTGGTTACAGTAATGCCAGGCTATGATAGAGGGAAATCATTTTTTAAGTTCCACCCCTATACCACTCTTTCCACCTATCATTGTTGAGGCACTGTACATGAAAAACATGTGAGACATTCTTTTAAATATTCTTTGACATAACATTTAACTTGGTTTGATGCAAGTAATTGATGTTAATGTCAGGTGCGTCAAATAAACTTATTGAAACAAGTTATTCTTTTGATTCTTTTATGGTGTGTGGCAAAATTAATCTTTTTCTTCAATATTAGTCTCTCCTCATCATTAGGTATTATGAGATTATTTTCTGTTCAGTAAATTATTACAATTTTATCCAAACAAATAAAACAGTGTAGGTTTTGTAAAAGTTGGTGTCTATTGCATGTTTCAGAACTTCTGATACTCTCTTAGGATAATTTTATAACTATTGGTACCAAGTACCTGTGAGCACTGGTTCAACTAAAGCCTTGCTTGTCCCAGATAAAGCCATAGCATCAAAGAACTCCTGGAAATAAAAGCTTGTGATCATGTAATAGGAGCTACAGCTTAAATGTTAAAGGGGAAAATGCAAAGGTTTGTAAAAAGATGTTAATGGAAATACCTGATGTGGGAAAAAAACCATGATTTCCACTGTTATTTCTAAAAGCAAGAATGGTCTCATTGAGGAAGAAAGAAGAGGAAAACATAGGGTAGGGGAGAACTTGCACCAGGAGTAAAAGAAGCGAGGAGACATATTAATTCAGTCCCAAGGGTTGAGTCTCATTATTTTCAAGCTGACACTAGACGAGAATATTTTGAAGGTTCAGTATCTATCTACCTTATACTGCATGTATGTTGGGGAGTACAATTCAGATAATGAACCTCTGCAAAAAGATAGGTTTATGAAGCCATACTTATCCTTAGAGCTGGCTGCTCTTTAATGTTACATGAGCAAGCACATGGTGTATTTTGTATACAGTGCAAGGTAAAGGGAATATTATGCTATTGCTTTACCATTTATTACATTAAATCATTCACAGATTACAAGTAACATCTAAGCGTATGCTTTACAATAGTTTCATAAATGTTTTATAAATGGTAACTGGTTACAGTAGAATAACTATTTACAAATTAGTCCTCTTTGACCTCAGGCGAAAGTACACTGCATTTCTCACAGATGACTGCTGTTTGAGAGCGATATTTGCAAACAAAATTGCTCATGATGCACATCTTTTAGTTGTGGAGCTATTGTTTGTCCTTCCAAAAATTCCACGCCTACCTTTCTTCTTCTTTCGCACATCTCTTGAACTTGTAATGATGCAGATATATGCTAACATCAGCTGGCAAACTTGGTATTGTAGATCTTTGTATAAAATGTGGTTTCATGAGTTGCAAAGAAAGGTTCTTTAAAAAAACTAGTTATAGATGTTTCTCATTCTTTTTATTTGCTTGAAACAACACCTGTGCATTTCTACCAGCCATGTTCAGCAATGAATACCATATGGTCATTGTCTATCTTGTCATTTGTTTTAGTGAGTACTTGTTGCACATTTGGTCAACAGATCAACCCACCCTTTTTCATATTATAAACTAGTATAATATGAAGTTTCTTAGTGTCTTTATCTACTACTCCATGATTATGCATTGTGGAGATGAGTACTACAGATTTGTTTCATTTAGGTACATACAATACCATGATGATGTCTTTCTGGTATCCAAAAATTGTCAAACCGATTTCCCTGTTCTTGTTGGTCAAAAACTCAGGTCCTTTTTTAGGATTCCTACACAAGTGATTTTATTTTGCAAGAGATAGAGAGCCAGCTGATAGCTAGTGTACCAAGTATCTATTGTCAGATTTCTGTTTGTGCCCTTTATTGGCTCATTTACTCTATCAAATGGCTTAATACAGTGTGGTCATTCTTTGGTGAGGCCATGGATCGTGGGTATGCATGCTCCGCACACTGTCTATTAAACTGGCAGTTTTTTGTTCCTTAACTCCCATGTTACTTACAAGTGATAGTAACATGAGTATTATAATGAGTACTAACCTTGTTATAAGTGGTGTCCATCTGTGTGAAGACATTCCAGGCATGTTTGGATGAAATTTCCATTCACACGCATAAGTCGCTCTTGTGTAATGTTCATAATTTATTTTTTTATGTTGTGCTTAAGTTTGTCTATGGTGTAGGAATTGTTCCTATAAACTTCATCTTTAGGGATCCCACAAATAGATGCACCAATTTCTCAATTTTTGCTCTGTTAGAACATCTCATTTTCGCTTTTAGGTTTAGCATTCCCATTGTCCTAAACTTATTAACCAGAGTCTAACAGTTTCTCTACCTGGAACTGGAATACCAGGAAATTTCTTCTGAAATTGTCTATACACCTGTCTTCATAATTGGGTTTTTATGTATGTATCACACATAAAAATTTGTTGTTTGAGCAGGAATTTATCGGCAGGCATTGCAGTGGAGTAATAATAAGACATTAACACTCTTAAGCAAATCACACACAACAAAGATGTCGGGAATAAACTTTCACCTTTGAGATGCACAACTCTCTTTATAGATGAACACAAAGCAGCAATTGAAGCACAGCTGATAAGGATAACCTTGAACACTTTCATGTGCCACCAGTTGTGCATCAGAAAAGTACCAAAGTCACCGCAGTACAGTGTACTACATATATAGCCGGCCTGTGGCTTCACCTTAAAACGACTGTGCTGTAGCAACACAAAATGGTCCTGCCTGTTTGCAATGATACACTTCCACAAACCTGTATAGAATGACTTGGCATCACAGAGAGCAAATATTTTTATGCTATATTTAGCTTGTTTGTTGGGAATGTATTGCATGAAGTTACAATGGCTACTGAATACGTCTAGTTTCTCATTAATAGTAAAAATTCACCAAGACTAACTGTTCATACAGTTTTCACAAATGTATCAAGATACTTCCTAATAGCAGCTAATCTATCTGTTTTATATCTTATAACCCTAGTTTTTTTATCATCAGATCTTATACTCCTAAGAGGGAATAGAAGTTACATGTAAGTCATGCAAGATCTTGAAATCATTCCTGTTCCATCCTTTGACCACCAAAGTTGTAATGCATTTATGTGGTTCCCACCTTGAGGCCAATCAGAATGCCTAACACTGCACAAATCTCATTTCTGTCTGTCAACTTAGCATCCCTATCCTTAGAATAATTTTCCTTCAGCCTTTTTTATGATGCACACATTTGTAAAATGCACAATTTCATCTATCATATCAATATTGATTATTTTATGGAAAGACTCAGTTTCTTCTACAGTACCTCATGCTACCATTTTAGGGCCTGGATAGATCTTGACAATACTTTTTGCTGGCACATGGGAAGCTTTTTTATACATACCAATTTTCATCTATTTTGTTTATTTGTCCCCACCTATAAAAAAAATCATTTCAAATATCAAAGGTAAAAACCCTGTCATCACTCTCAATTTCAGAGTAATTTTCATGAAAATTCAGTGATATTACTTCATCCTCTCCATCAGAAAACAAATCATCAATTTCCTCACAGTTGTCTTCTTTAGCAAGCACCTCTAAAAGGATCCAATCTAATTCCTCCTCTGTCAAATATTGTTGGCCCTAAAATTAGAAACTTAAATTATTGGTGGCAGCTAATAATAATGTATAATAAAGGATGTCTCTAAAATATATTGCTTTAGTACCATATAGTTGTGTGTGAAAGTACAAGACACAAGCTGACAATTGAAATAATACTTAAATGACTACTGACTAGGCAGACACATGGTGCACACAATACTCCTTAGCTGCAGTTGCAAGAAAAACTTATTGTTGCTCTTGACATGTTGATGCTACAGTGGCTCTAACACAACTAAACTGAAGCTAAACAATGACATGAAATGTACCGATAATTAGGTGGCTACAAGAATTACATTTTTACAGTAGATGGCAAATTGTAAATCTGGTGTGTAAAATATAACCAGTGCACCTGCTCTAGGGTTAATACAGAATTCAACATAGGGTTTCTTAAACCTAATAAAGATCAATGTATGCTATGTGAGTATAAGAATTCATCAGTAGAAAGAAAAATACAAAGTCCATCTTAGGTAAGATAAAAGTTAGTCAAGAGCACAGCTACATTCATCAGCCACATTTGGGCTGTGTATGATTTTCAGGGTGTTACATTTACTTCCAAGTGCAGTAATTTCAAGAAAACTCAACTTAACTTAAATAATTTCACTATTTATGAAGCTGCTTCTAAAGCAGGTAGTTACTACATGTGTCATGAAGGTCAAGATGGTAGAGGCACAAATGAAGTGGATACCTGTGTGATGGAATTTCTGAAAAACTGTGGAAATCAGAAGGTGAGTTTCTGTTCTGACAGTTGTACCAGACAGAACAAAAACAAATTTGTAGTGTCTGTATATTTGTATATGGTTTAATATATCATAAATTCAATATAAGTTTCTGGTGTTGTGGCATACTCAAAATGAGGGAAATTCTGTATACTGTTGTATAAATTATTAGAAAAGGGCATTCAAAGCTGATCCCATTTATATCCCGTTGCACGTTGCTACTACTGCAAGTCTTGCAAAAATAACTGGAAAATCTTATAACATAAGGCAAATTAAACCACTGACTTCATTGATTACAAGCATTTATGTAATGATATTGGAACTTATTTTTCCACAAATGTGGAAGGGGAGAAAGTTTCATGGGTTGCTCTCACTGAAATAACAGTACAGAAGAAATGCCCTGATATTAGGTTCTATAAAATATTCTCTACTGAAAATACATAAAAACAAGTGCATGTTAGGAAGAATAGACGACAGTGCATCAAGATGTTCAAACTCCTAAACTGAAGCCAGCCTATAGAAACGGTCCCAAGACTTTGGCTGGAAGAAAAGGACCTAGTGTTGCTTTGTGCTCAGAATCTCATATTGAAGACCTTCTGTTAACAGTTTAGAAGCAGAAAAAGATTAAAATGGGTACTTAATTTTCAAAAAAAATGTATGTATCCTAATTTTATCTTGAGTTTAATGTTGTTTGTGCATAATGTAAATTGGTTAAACAGTTCAGTGTTAAAATAAAAACAAAAGATGAAACATTTATGGACACTTTTCATCACTATATTAATTTCTGTATTATAACTGTAAAATAAACTGTGTTATGAGATGAAAATGAAGTATTATTTAAACAATTCTGATGAATTGGTCTGTGAAAAACGATGCCATTTCAAACTGAACTGAATTTATGACCTATAAAAATAGTTTGTATTAATTCTTACACAGTATGTAATAATAAAGCACTTATTGTAAGGCAAAATATATCCAAAAAACAAAATTTTCAGTGCATTTTCAATATCATAAAATTAAATGTTAAGAACCATTAAAACTTTGAACAGCATTTTCTCAGTAAAATAATCCTTTTAGATGTTGTGGTTTTGCACTGGCACAGTGATTTGGCAAATTTTTATTAGACTCCTTTAAACTCAAGAGTGAGCTACCTGTCTTTAGGAACCATCTCTTTAGAAGAGGGACACAGCATTGTGTAAAACTGGGCTGTAATTCCATTGATTTTCTTGTGTTATAAAAACACGCTTTCATTACATAAATCTAATTTCACAAACTTATTTTATGAAGCATACTTAAAATTTCTGTTTAAATATATGCTTCCTGTTGCTTCTTGTACCTGCCAAAATATTCTGTCATCAAGTATTTACAGGTTTCATTTTCCTCTTTCCACACACTTGATTGGAAGTATGTGTTGAACCATCATAATCTTACTTTGAATCTATTAACACAATTTTCCTATATGCAACAACTGAGTCACCACAAAGAGTGAAAAAAAGTGGCAGAAGTGATAATTCACATTAAGCAATCCAGAAGATAAATGTTATAATCTAGAGGTAACCATGGTCAGCATATTATTATTGTTTACTGAAACGATTGAAAACCTGGCTTATGAAAACGACCACAAATAAAAGAATTTGTGGAATAAATGCTGTCCCATGTGAGGTAATATAAAAAGTCTCAAAATGTGTGACAGTTCCAACAATTTTGGAGTGGATTGTCTCCATTGTAGCTCTCTTCCTTTTACTCATCTCCATTCAATGCAGATAGCAATTATTTAAAAATTTGATTTGTTAGTTCAGAATATAGGGGAAACAATTTAACCATTTCTCATGAATTTATAGTGGCCAACTTACACTAAACTGCAGTTCTACCAAGGCTACAATGGCAGCTAGTAATTCGAACATAATAAATCCTATAGAAATAGAACATGAATCTTCACCTACCTCACCCATTTTAATAGTGATGTAAATTAAAATGTATAGTATAATAGTGCATAAAATGTGTAAAAGTTAATGTTGCATTACTAATATTTATAATGTAACCCATTTACCAGATATGTCTTGTTTAAGTTAAAAATATTTTGTATCTGAAGGCTTTCTCTGCTATTAAGCCTATCCAGAAGACATTATTATTACTCATAAACCTTGGGAAAGATAAGCAAGATGATTTCCAAGGCAGAACAGACTTTAAGACTATAACCATGCATTAGTTAGTAGAAGAAGAAAAAGATATTTTGTAACTGGATTTATCAGTGAATTGTAGCCTCACAGTTATGTTTACTTATTGGATTCCCCACTTACATAAAGACTTCAGTCCAAATCTCCATTGGAGAAGAAACCAAAAGGATCAATGAATCATTTGTCAACAAAAACTCAAGAAATCTGAATATGTTGTGCATAAACTAGCCAAAAAATTTTATGCTGCTAAAGTGAAGTTTATTTTGCACTGTGACCTGTTTTTCAAACTTATCATATTTGGACTCCAGCACTTAAGAAAAGGAAAGATGCATCATCGTCATTGTCAATTTGTAGTGCACCTTTAGGGCTGTTCACCCTGCAGTGGCTGAAGTAAGGGGGAATAGGCTCAGATGGTAGAGTCAACCAGTACCAGGGTGTAAGGGTCCATGGTGGGGTTTTGGGGAAGAGAGGGGTGTCAAATAAGTACCTGGGGGTTGTATGAAAATGAAGACTATATTCTTAAATAGATTGAACTGCCATTGGCACCCCTTGGTAGAGGGGTCTTATGTGCAAGAACTTAAGCATATTTACACATCCCTTACCTAGAAAGCTTTGGCTGGGCTTGATGTTACACTAGGTTAAAAGTTAACCTAGGGTGGGGCTTCGGAGACCAGATGGACAAGATCCTGGCGTGATGGCGTGTCGAAGATAAATTGAGAGCAGTTGACCTACATACATAGCCAATATATACGTATCTGCAAGCTAAGTATGCAACCTGGTGCTTTGGAAGCTGGTTCTTCTTACATTACCACATCTTTCAAAACTTAGTGCAATCTGATGCAACTCTGTTACCGTGGTTCAAACTCTGTGGTGGATCGCTACATTACCTCCAGGAGAGGGGAGAATTCCGACCCCGGAATCAAGAAACAACACCAAACACGAAAGGAAGAAAGTCCTTTGTCTTAGGGGATACGTGACCTGTCTCATTTGAGGACCTTCAAAGAAAAAGAAAGAAAATAAAAAAGCCTTAACAACCCAGTCGACTGACTGAAATAAAAGTTTGGCTTGCTACCACCTGTCTTCTCTGCTTCTGTATAAGACTCAGAAGTATGGGAAAAACCTTTTGGGGGTTGGGATATCATAGTGTTGTGGTTTTGATGTGTTGGTCCTCTTGCGCTTCCATTGATTTTTGCTCCACCCCATATTCTGTGCTTGGCACTGTACAGCATCCCTTCACTCTCTCTTTGCATTTCTACTGCTGCCATGGCAAATCCCAAGTATCGAATTTATTTCCTGCTGAGTTCCCTCCTTGTTCATCAGCGGTGGCTAGTTGTCTTATACTGCCGCTGTCCTCACTGACCTTGATAGCTTCCAGTGATATATTTCTGCCGATCCTTTACTCGTACTGGGTGCTCTGTTCCTTGGTCCCTTTTATCGTCATCTCCCTGTTTCTCATTTGTTTCTCGCTGCTCTCCTACTGCCGGTCTGAATGCTGAGGGATGGTTTTTAGAAGATGGATTTGTTTTCGGGGGTTAGGAAAGGGGGGTTATATGGTTTTAATCCTCAAAGATGAGTCTTGTAACAAGGGCTGGGGTTAAATTTCGAAAATGAGTAACCCTGCCGACAATCTTCCTATCTCCCAAGTTTTGAAAATGGGGAATAAACACAAAAAACCTTCAGTCTACCCTTCAGGATGCATGGTGTTTGTTAAGCTCTTGCACATATTAGTTCAACTGTACATTTCCCTTTTTACAATATTAACTTTGTACATTTTTCTTCTCCTTGACTGCATGTCTTTAGAAAAAACAGGACACGTTTTGAGTGTATGGATGGGGTAAGTGTGTTATTTTGTGTATTCTTCCTCTTTTTTCATTATTGCCGCCTGACACTCTCTCTTGGCTCAGCTGGTGTCTGCTGTTCCATCGTGGCCTGCTCATTCTTTTTGTGTGCCCTGATGTCTCCTTTCGCCGGTCTGTCATTGTGCTGCTTTCTCTGCAGGGGGATCTGAAACACTGTGATACTTGTTTTACTTGTTTGTTAACTGTACACAAAAACCTTCCTCTTTTCTGTTGACCATTCTTGTTTGTCCAATTGGTTTCTCTTTTCTTTTTCCTTTTGGAGGGTGGAGCCTCTGTTTTCTATGATAGGTTATTGTCTAGTAAGCTCTCCATTTATTTTCTCTGCTTTTATGTTCTTAACTCCTCTCTCCCTGTACTCTTTTTGTTTTGAAAGCTCACTACTGCTGAATAGGATTTTTTTAACTCTCTTTTTTTCCCATAACCTCTCCCGGGGTGATCAATCCCAAAATTGTATCCCTTTCTCAGCAGTACTCCCTATCTGAGGTATTTGTGTTCCGTTGTCTCCCTTTATGGAAGCTATTTCCACGGGGGCGCGTATAGGCTGACCCAAGAATTCTCCCTGTATCTGCGAACACAACATGTATATTTTATTTTCTATATTTCCTGTGGCTTTTTAAGATTCGGAGGGGGGAGCGCAATTGGACTTGTCTCGACCTTTGAACCATTAATCTCTTTCTTTTACCTTAATGTTCCTCCTAAATGACTTCATTAAAGCGCGTTCATGTCTGCTACTGTATCCTGTCATCACATATATGGGGCATCCTGTATTTTGCTTTGAGGGTACATCTAATCTCACAACTGTCGAGAATAAAAAAGCAATTCTTTAAATAAATCCTGCTTAGAGCCCCACAGTTACTTCCACCCTTCACCTTTGAGAGAAACAATGTTTTGTGGTACAATCTGATTATTTTATAGTAAACAACATTTAAGCAATTTTTTATAATTTTTTTACCTGACCTCGTATTTCTGTACCTACTTATTTTTCCCGCTGGCCTTCCTTTCCTCCTGTTGATACGGGCCGTTTCTCTAATGGCAGTAGTTGTGCCGGCTTCTTTCCTGTAACATTGCTAAAATTGAGTTTCAAATCAATTCATCCTTTCGCACCGAAAGTGTAGTAACTTCCAAAGCATCTGCACTTGATTTGTGCACCGTTAACCGTATGTAGCTTCAAACTGACTGGAGTATAGATATATCACACTGTATATGTATGTAAATGGAAATATGTAAGACTAACAGAAAAAAAAGATAATTTATATTCTCATTCTTATTATTAGCCCATATTTACTTTATTACTAAGGTGGATGGGGGAGGAGAGGGGTCCTTCCATTTTGCCTCTTTCCCTCTGTTCCACCGCCTTAACCCTCTATCTACCGCCTTCTGTCCTTCGATTTATAGTTTGTGTGAACGGGCCGTCATTGCCCGCTCAAAGCTCGTTCTGAACGCGCCAGCGAAAGAACGCTGATTCCTGCTATTGCTTCCTGTGGCTTTTACCAGCCGATCTCCTTAACGTAGTCCGTGCATAACTCTTGTCTGAGTGATATGTGTATTACTGTTTCGCCTATTCGTTTCTTAACTTGTGCGACGTCGCGTGTGTGCTTCTTATCATTTTCCGTCTGTTCAGTGCAATTGTTATTTAAGTGTCGCTAATTTGTTGTGAATTCCCATTGAATATATTGTGTTTCCTTAGCCACTGCGGGCATTTCCATTTTGCCCTCATTTAGGCCTGCCCTTCTTCTGTTAGGTGGTATGTTCGTGTTGCCAAAATTAAAACTCCATTCGTTCCCGTTCGTGGCTCTGCGGGATTACTGTTTGTATTTCGATGTTTACGGAACCATTTTTCAAAAAATTATAACCTATCGCAGCCATTATTGTTATAATATTTAAAAACATATTTCGACTATTTCCGTAACTCTTCTTGTATAATTGAACCTGCGTTTGCATTCACAATGGTTGCTGCTATAATCAGTTCTTGGCGTCTTATCCGAAGCAGTCGTAATAGTAAGTTAACAGAGTTGTCCACAAGTGTAGTTTAATCCACAAAGGGGACGTAATTGTTGCTTCTTGCTGTACTGTGTGCATACCATTGCAAGTGGTGCCAGTGATAGATTCAAATCGGTATTTCCAATGACCAATTGCCGTTAAAACACCGGGTGAGCTTTATAAACACTAACCGATTCGATGCCGTTAGAGGATGGATTTCGAGTCTTTCCAGAATTGACCATCCCACTGGGATCAAATGCATTGTTTGTGGTGCGGTCTCCGCGTCTTGCATGCATAGAAAATTTTCTGGTATGGACACCGCGTGTTTAATTTCAAGGGTGCATGACCCTGGTAGCCTAACCTTTATTGCTCCCGGGGTTCCTGCGGGGGCACTTGTATTTGTGGCTTGCTTCTCTGCACACTAACTTCACTGGACTTTCTGGATGGGTTATTACACATTCATCGGTTTTTACCTCTGTTACCATTGGTTTAGTCGCCGCGTGGCATTGAAATGGGCAAAAGTCATTCAATTCTTTTGCCGTTATTCCCTGTAGCATTTTGGTTGCACACATGGGGCTAAATACGTCATTTGTGAATCTTGGTACATATATAACATACCGTGAACCTATACGAGTCGCATTCCCTTATTGCCGTGTCAGTGATGTGGCGAACCGCTTTTGCATTTAGTCACGTAAGTAGCGCCGTGTATAATCGAGCAGGTTGTGTTGTCCCACGCAAAGGGGGGAATGTGTCCTGCAATTTGTGCCGTACATTTTTGTTACACCCTGTATGTCTGATTGATGGAACACGTGGTAATTTCTAGATGGAAATATCTGTCGGCTTCCTTTTTTGATATTTCCAATTGTAAGTTAGTTTTAGCTAAATCTCATTCCAACCTTGTTAATTCTTCAATAAAATTTCGTAGGAGATAACAGACAGTGGAAATGTGATTGTAACATACTAGTAGCGTGTCCATGTGTTTTATAAATAAGACAGTTTGAATTGCTCTTTGCGTATTATGTAGAACTTCCCATAGCATTAGATATTCCTGGTCCGACACGTTTTGCAATTCTATTTTGTATATTGTTTGCAAGTTATGTTGGCTCCCTGCACGATCTGTCTAAGGCGGAGGTCTGTTTTCTTAAACGCCGTTTAAATTTTGCTTTGTAAGCCGTCAATTTGTCCTTCGTCGACGCTAGCCATACGTGGTCTCTTGTTACTACCGATTCTAATGCTTCATAATGGTCTAGTAATTGTTATCTGTGGCGGCTAGCATGCGCACCTGATGGCTGGTGGACACGTCGCAATAAAAACCAAGTAGGTCGCCCACCATGGCCAGACCTTTTCTCTGGTGTTCCTTTCTGTTCCCGCCGAATTTAAAAGCTGCTTCGTGTAAATTGTGTAACTCCGCGTTCAAAATTGTCCACACATAATCTATGTTACTCTGCGGTCTATCGGTTGGGTTTACCGACACCACTTTACCTGCTGGTTCTCCTGCGGTTACGTGTTGGATGTCCACTTTTTCTCTGGTTATCTTGAATGTCAAGGACACGGACGCCTGGTAAGCCGTCGTCCGGATTAGGGGCTTCCATACGGCCTCCGTTACTATAGACGGGTACCTCCTATTTTGCACCCTAAGCCTGGGGAGTAGGGCAAGTAGTAGCAGTGTCTTTGTGCCTACCATATCCTGGTGCCTCCGGAAAAGGATGATGAGTTCAGGGTCTGGTAACCACTTCCTATCCACACGTCGCGTTTACTTATACCCCTCGTATTGCACCAGCCCTTTAATGCCTAGCGCTGGCTTAAACAGTTGTCCGTAGTTTTCCAACCACTTTTACCTCTTTTTATTTAAAAATTTTCCCGTTTTATTGTGTAGCATAGTTTGTTTCCCTCTTCTTTCCCTCGAATGCGTGGGGCAATTATGTTGTATAATTTCATGTGTAAACGTGTTTCAATAGTGCTTCCGCTGTGAAGTGTAGCAGCGTTTCTCACTTTCATTATGTGTGAGTGTGTGTGTGTGTGGGGGGGGAGGACCTCGTGGCGTTTCTGTATGTTCCGCGTTTGCTATGTGTGCCTTGCAATCTTATCCTCTTTTCTTTTTTCACCCGTAATATCGCCAAACTGTTGTTTCGTAGAATTCTTGTCATTCATCACTTAAATCAGAGGACTTAATTTTTTTACTATCTTGTAAGCATCTGTATAATTCGTTAAGCATTTCGTAGGTTTGCCTATTTTTCGCTTGGGTGTATAATTTCACTGGGTCTCCGATTCTATATTCCACGTGCCTCCTTTTTCTATCATATAGACGCCTGTTCTTCCTCTGGTTTTTTCTGTGTTCTTCGTTACCAAAGATCTTGCCTTTAAAATCCCATATATCGTTTTCTGCACGAATAAATTTTGTGTCGTACCCTGTAATTGTACATCAGCTTTCTTGCTTAGATAAGTTCGAACGGCGTAAATTTTGTGCTTCCTTGTTTACTAATATCTATTGCAAAGCGAATCTGATGCAAGTTGTCCCAATCCGTATGTTGTGGATTTACGTAATTACTGACCACTTGAGCAATCGTTCTATTTGCTATCTCTATAAGTTCGTTCATCTGTGGCCTGTAGGCTCTTGTAAAATTTGTAATTGTCCCCATTAGCCTGTGTAACTCGTGTGTTACATCGCTCTTGAATACTAGATTAGTTAGGCGCGCTGTGGTAACAAATGACGTCATGCAGAGTGAATTCAGCGACATATTCTACCGATGCTTTTGGAGTTACGCGGAGCTCCAAATACCTGGACAACATTTGGTGGCCGCTACTACGTAACGTTACCTCTTTTTGATTTCGGGAAAAGTCCTAAGATGTCAATTGAGAATCTTTCTCCTAGATAGTTAACCTTTATGGGCTGCATTAGTCCTGCGGTTCTCTGGTTCACTGGACCCTTTCGTTGCTGGCACGAGACATTTTTCACATAATTCTGTATATCTTTTTCCAACCCGGTCCAGTAGTAATGTGAATTTTGTGAAAGGTTTTGGCAAATCCCGAGTGTCCACCTAGCGCGTCGTCATGATTGTTACAAAGTGTTTCTTGATTCAAGCTGTCCGGCACAACAAGTAAATGCATGTCTCTTGTCCCGTCTGCGTTTTTCCTATAGAATACATTGGACTTTAACACGTATGTTGCGGCCTGTCGGAATAACTTTGTATTTGCCATGCTCGGCTGTTTCAAGGCTTGTATCAGTGGTTTTAACTGGGGTCTTTTCCTTGCTTTTGGGCTATTTCTAAGGGCTCTATAGACAGGCAAATCTATCCTGGCTTTCCTGCATCACTTCAGTGTCCGGTGGATCTACGGGCATTCTCGACAAGCAGTCCGCGTATTTATGTTTTGCTCCTGATTTATGTTGCACTGTGTAGTCGAATTTCTGTAGCATTAAACTGTAGACAGATCCCTGACCTTGGTTAAGTGACACAGACATGCGTGAGCTGTCACTATCGCTACGGGGTAACCGTATACTACTGGCGAAACTTTGATAATCCATACATGACCGCTAGTAATTCCTGTTCTGATATGCTGTAATATTTTTCGGCTTTGCTCAGGCTTCTAGACACAAATCCTACTGGGTGCAGCTTTCCTCCTTGTTCCTGGAGAAGGCACGATCCTATGCCTTGCATGCTGGCGTCACAGTATATTTGCGTTTTAGCCCTTGGTATAAAATGTGCTAAGGCCGGAGTTTTCACCACTAACTCTCTTAATTTTTGGACCGCCCCTTGCTGTTCTTTACCCCATACAAATTTTAGGCCGGCTTTTGTTGGATCGTTTAGTGGCCTCGCGACCGCTGCAAAGTTACTGACGAACCTCCTATAAAAGCAAAACAATCCTAACACTCGTCTTCCTTAACGTTCCTTAGAGTCCTTAGTTCTGTGACTGCCTGAATTTTATCCTTGTCGGGCTCTATACCCGCTGCCGAAACTTCATACCCTAGTAGTTTTATGTTACTCTTTTCAAAAAACCATTTTCGTGGCTTGAGCTCGAATGTGTGTGCCTCTAATTGTTTGAATACTGCCTCCAGATATGACAATAATTTGTGAAATGTGCGCGCCAAGACTATTATGTCATCTTGGTATATTAGTGCTTTCTTGTACCGTAGATCTAGAAATTTCTATAATATTTCTTGGCACGTTCGCTAGACCAAAGCTTAATCTTTCAAATTCGGATTCTCCATCGGAGTGACGAACAAAGAATATTTTATACTTTACCGGGACAGAAGTACTTCAAAGTATGCCCTAGTAAATCAAGCGTGCAATAAAATTTTGAACCTCCAAGGTAGCTAAGTAGGTCGTCTATTAATGGAAGCGGCTATGCCGACGAGGCTGTTTGCGCGTTGAGTTTCCTGTAATCTACGGAGTCGTCCTCCGTGGATTAGTGGTACCGTGCTAGCCTCTAGCTCCCAAGGTCGCGGGTTCAAACCCGGCGGAGGGTGATGGATTTTTACGGGCGTAAAAATCCTTGGTAGGGCTTCCTTCGGAAGGGAAGTAAAGCCGGTGGTCCCGTGTCGCAGATTTATAGCACGTAAAAGAACCTCAAGCCACATAAAGACGCTTCTGAGCAAAATTACCGGTCTTTCACGCCCAATATAGAATGGGACGCTAAGGACCATAGTAGTTAAAGAGCGTCCATAAATAAAACTCAATTTAATTTAAACTACGCAAAATCGATATTCTCGTGGTTTTTTTTTAAATAGGATCACTGGTGAGCTCCAACTGCTTTGTGAGTCCATGGTTATTCCCGCGCTTTTCATTTCCTTAACTTAGCTGTTAATAATTTCCCTCTGCTATGGGATACAGTGTACGGGTTTTGCTTTATTGGTGTGGTATTTGTTAGCTCTATTTTGAATGCTGCTATGTCCGTGATTACCAATTCCTGTAAGCTGGTCGCGAAAACTTGTCTATATCTGTCCGATAGTTTACGCAACTTTTCCTGTTGTTCTGCCTTTAGTTGCGAATTAACGTTGAATGTTGCATCTTTAATGTCTATTTTCTTCGAAGTTTCGCATGCAAATGCTCTGCTTGGACCAAGGCGACTTCGTATACGAGAGCCAGCGTGGTTCCATCAAATAATCTGGGGGCCAGCTGTGTTATTTTGTACCTGAATTATCTGATTTCGCACATTGTTACTTAACACGGGTAAAATGTTAATGGGTTTTGAAACGGCAACTCTAGGCCGAGGAAGGTATCATAAACAGTTGCTCAAACCGTACAAATGTTCAGAGAATGAGAAGGGTGAAGAATGTATTGAAACTAATCAGGTTAGTTCTACTCGAAACGAGGTAGAAACCCCATGAATAAGTAATAAAGGTAATACACCCGATAAGTAAAAATAAGTAAATAAATACATAATAATAGTTATTTACCAATATGTATCTATGTATGTATGTAGATGTAATTGTTAGAACTTAAGTTTGGTATTAGCGTATTTGTGTGCACTACAAGTTTATTCATGTGTTAGTGAAGGTGTATTGTGTGAGAGAATGCCTCTCGGAAAACCTGTTTTAAAAGGATTTTCACTTTCGAGAGAATGAACTACTTACAACAAAGGGTAAGGGGAGTGACCCAAGTGTAAACACCGCTGTTTGGCAGAACCCGTGCGAAGGATTAGCCTTAGCGAAGGGTTCCGTATAAACAAAACAAAAACATGTATACTCAGAGGAAGTATTCTGGAAAAGAAAATTGTATCACGCTCTGAAAAATTTATTCTTTTCCAGAACAGGCCAATTTGAAACGGCAACTCTAGGCCGAGCCCGAGCTATAGAATTATTAATAATTAGGTTAATTATTTTTAGTGAAATTAAATTATGCTATGTACAACTATTTTTCTTTTTTACTGCCTGTGTAGCTTAAGAAGGGTAATTTAATGATATTTTTGTATTTAGGGTACTAATATTAGAGGAGTAATAAATTGTTTAATGTAAATAATTTAAGCGCTATGTTAAAATATTGTCCAGGACGAGATATTTCAGATGCAGGAAAAGTGTCTCTGAAGGCAACAAGTGAGTTTTACGATGTCTCTCTGGTAGCAAAAGTATTGTTCGTACAGCGAGGGTGTAGAGCCTTTGTCCTTTTGTACGGTAATTCGCCGTGACCGGAGTGATCGAGACAACAAGCTTAACGGTAAAATTAGGAAAAGCCGCGATTTCATGTTAAAATTGAGCAAGAGGGGGTGGAATAAGACAAATGAGATCCAAGTAAATCGATATGAAATAGTGAGACGCGTTGAGTGGCGCTAAAAATGCACCAATAGGAAATTAAATAGCCTAAGAAGCCCGCGACTATAAATAGATCTGCAAAGACCAAAGATCGAGGAGTTACTTCGAAACTTCAGGCAGAGAATGGTGCTGCCGGATACTTAAGAGATGTCGCGCCAAAAGTTAGTGAATTAAGACAGGTTTTGCTACACACATAAGAATCGCTACGAGTAAAGAGATTTGTTAAATATATAAACTTCGCATCATATCAACGCCGGTTTCAACAGCAGTGGACCGTGTTTTAACGGCGACAATATCAGTGTTGTGAACTACCAGAAATAACGAAATAAAGAAAACTGTGGTGTCGTCTTTTCGTAACTGAAGCACGTCTATTTTCTCTCCGTTACCACACCCGAGATCTACGTTTCCTTTACCGAAGAAAAGTCCCTGCTCTTACATATTTCAGAAATTTCTTCAGCTAGCCGAGATAGAAATGCAGAGAATCAGCCCACTTCGAACATCCAGAGTCTCCGCGGAGGCTGCAGAAAGGTAAGCCGCGAGCTACGGGCATTACGAACCAGAGCAAATTCTGGACAGGAAACTGCCGCAGTTTCTTCTGCATGGTGTTAATACATGGTTCCAATAATAATAATAATAATAATAATAATAATAATAATTAATAATGTGCTAGTGGGTAGCGGTGGTAGCTTAATATTTACTTGGGTAGTAGTGAATGGGGGTAGTTCTTCATATAAGTCGCATATTGTCTTGCTTTTAGTTTCCTGTGTATCAGATTCAAGCAAAATCTGTGCCAGTTGACATTCTTGCTTTTCTTTACACGTTACGCTGACCTCGTTACCGTTTCGTAATGTCAGCTTTGTTGCGCCATTAGCGAGATCTATCATCGCTTTATACTTTGAAAGAAATCTATCTCTAATAACAATCTATGCGGAAATGTTTTACCACAAGAAGCGGTTCTTAGAATTCTACTCCTCCTATTTGGAAATTGGCGTTAGTTTGATATTGCATTGCAACTAAATTATTGTTTGCTATTTGGAGAATTACGCTTGGGGAGCGCTGCCTGTTTATCTGTTCCTACGAAGCTATCGTCCATAGTGTTCATCGAGCAGCCTGTGTCTATTAAAACATCGATCCCTTGTCTCCTATTATCCATTCCTGTCGTTTGAAGTGCGTTTGCCGGTGTTATGGTTTCCGCCATGTTGGTAGCTATAGCTCTTACGGAGGGCGATTGTTTGGAGGCTGGGAGTGATAATTTAAATTCCTTCTCCGCGTTTGGAAATTTGCTATTACATGTCCTATCCTCTTGCAATAATCACAAATAGGTTTAGTGGACGCTGTTCTTTTCTGACTGTAAAACCTTTCACCAAGTTTCGGTGGGGGTCCGTAGTTCCTATCTGATTGACCTTGTGCGTTTGTGTTGGGGTGTGGGTAGGAATTAACTCTTAATTTGCTGCACCTGCCGTCTTAATTCCTCCATCATTCTAACCATGTCCGAAATTCGTTTCTGCGTAATTGTTCGTGCCCCCTGGTAGTGGTGGCATGTGCGCTAATTAGGCCAACTCAGTCAGCTAGATAACGAACAGACTCTTCTTCGTACAAATTGAATTAGAGCATCTACCTTTCGAGGGCTGTTAGGCAACACCTGTTCTATGAGCGATGGCTTTAGTCCTCTTTGGATATGTTTGACCCGTTCTGTTTCTGACATCTCGGGGTTAACTAGATCGCAAAGCGCTATCACGTTTGCGTACTGTTCCGTGGGCTCGCACAGATCCTGTACCCTTTGTCGTAGTTTAAATGCAAGTATTTCCTCTTCGGCGGCGTGAACGAAAGCTTGCTTCAAGTCTTCCCATGTCGTATCCGGGTTTCTGTAGGCGAATGTTTTACGCCAATTTAACGTTGTGTTGTTGAGATTCACGGCGAATATTGGATTTTATGTTGCTCTACCCAATTGTTGGCGGGAGCGATTGTTTCAAATTAATGCGGGTAGTACCTTATACTTTCTCCTGGTTTACTGGAAAACGTGCCCTGATCTAAAAGAGGACAGTTAACCTGGAGCTGACCTATACATGCTACTGCATTGTCTCCTACCATAGGCGAGTCCATTTTGGTATTTACAGTTCTAGTCTGACCATCTGTTTTACTCATTTTCGTTTGTGTGCTTATCCTACTAGTGCTAGGGCTTGTGTCTGTAGAATTTTCCCAGACCGTAACCGAATTTGGTTTGCGGTTTGCGCGTCCTCAGCTAACCCCTTATCAATCTCCCTTAAATCTGAAATAGAAAATTCTTGGAAATCTTACTTGTTCACTCTGTGCTCCTAGCTCCGCGCACAATTTTCTTATTTCTGCCGACACAGGGCTGGTTGAGACTGTAATGCCGAGAGCAGATTCTGCCATGCAAGTTACATTAAGATTTACTATTATAACACACTGTGTGCCTGAAAGAAAAGATATCATACGGCTGTACATACTTTATTCCTGCCTCCTTGGGGTGCTTCATACATTTACAGGTACGTCGTGATGCAAGGGGTGGGAGGGTGGGCTCTACTTTATATGGTCTTTTGAATCTATGGACGCTCTTTAACTACTATGGTCCTTAGCGTCCCATTCTATATTGGGCGTGAAAGTTCGGAAATTTTGCTCAGAGGCCTCTTTATCAGGTTTGAGGTTCTTTTATGTGCCGTAAATCTACGACACGGAATCACCGGCTTTGCTTCCCTTCTGAAGTAAGCCATGCTAAGGATTTTTACGCCCGAAATAATCCATCGCCTTCCGCCGGGTTTGAACCTGCGACCTCGGGAACTAGAGGCTAGCAATGGTATCCCTAGTCCACAGAGAACAACTGCCTACTGACAGGGTCTACTACTTCTGGCTTGTGGAATATTTTGACCTATGGGTTTGGAAGTGATGTGCCTTAGGTGAGATTTCATGCAGTCATGGAGAGGTAAAGGGAGGGGAGATAAAAGAAAAAATTGGTACTTTCAGCTTGGGGGCACTATACCTGACTACCCACCATACTTGTATTGGTTTCCATGTCCTACCCCTTTACCCCGCAACTCGCCATAATTGTGGGCGACAATGTGACTGATGCCTCGACCATTATTGTGAGGGCGCTATATTCACGACCCATCATTAATGAAGCGTACCTTTGGGGCTGTTCGCCCCGCGGTGGCTGACAGTAGGGGAGAGTAGGCTTGGATGGTAGAGTCAACCAGTACCATGGTGCAAGGGTCCATGCAAGGTTTCAGGGAAGAGAAGGGTGTCAAATAAGTACCTGGGAGATGTATGAAAAATAAGACTATATTCTTAAATAGATTGAAGTGGCGTTGGGGGCTCCTCGGTAGAGGGGTCGTACGTGCAAGAATTTAAGCATATTTACAGATCCCTTACCTTGAAAGCTTTGGCTGGGCTTGCTGTTACACTAGGTTGAAAGTTAACTTATTAGTTTGGGGCTTCGGAGCCCAGATGGATGCGATCCCACCATTGTGGTGTGCCGAAGAGAATTGGGAGTGATTCACCTACATACATGGGCAATATATATGTATCTGCAAGCTAAGTAAGCATCCTGGTGCCCTGGAAGCCAGTTTTTCCTATATTATCTATTATCTTCCTATATTAGAAACTTAGTGCAATCTGATGCAATTCCCTGACCATGGTTTGAACTCCATGGTAGGTTGCTACAATATATAAACTGCAAATGAACATGTTCCTTTTCTAAGGTTTATTATTACTGTTTGTCAGGGGCTTTTAGTTATCTTAAATTGTACATAAAGTATATGGATAATAAGGCTACAACTAAGGGTGAAATGATCTTTAAAGCTTTTTTTATTGGAGTTCTTATTATAATTGTATGCTGACAAGCATTTAAGTGTTCCTATTATAACAAAGAGAAGGCGCATATATGCATAATGTATAATTGCAGCTAATTCTAAAGTAGCCCTCTGAAAATTAAGCACCAAAGCATTTCGGTTACTGCAAGACAATTAGTTTACCTCTGACAATTAGAGCAGTTAGAAACCTTCGGCATAAGAACAAGCCCAAAAAATATGTACCTGTGTAATGAATTTAACTTGTGTACTTTTTGATTTGTGGCTTTGGAATTTCACAAGACCAAATTGCACATCACTATCTCTGATGAACAAATGAAAGTTCACTCCTGAAAGCTTAGATATTTGACAAACTCTTCAACAATGATGAAAGCCAAACAAGAGCTAATTTCATATTTCAGAAGGCTTAGGACGAATTCAACGTAAGTATATATCATTTAGAAAAGATAAAAATTAAGCTTGTAGAGGAAATGCTTTTGGTAGTTAAAGTTCATATTTATGGAGGGAACTGAGCTTTATCACTTGCATATAGCTCTCATTAAACAGATTTGATGATAGGGAGATGACAAGTTTTCTCTTTTTCTCTCACCATACAAAATTAATCAAACTTCATGTGTTATGATGTCACACAAACTTAAAAAAAGTATATACAGGATGTTTCAGTATCTTTGCAACAAACTCTGAGGAATGATAGATCTCACAGAGGAGAACATTTTTTGTCAAGCAACCACCATCCTCCGATGCATTATTACGGAGTTATTCACCCCTGTCTGAAGCGTATCTGGTAGGATAGGTTTGAGAGGCACAGCCAGTAGACTTTTCTGTTTGTTTACAACCACTGAATCAAGTGACATTGCATCTTTCTTGTCCCTTACATCTGATTAGGTTTGGTAGGTCTGAGATGCACATCCCAATTTAACTCAGTGTTTGTGAACAGCTGTATGCATACCACCTTCAGAAACTACAGGGACTTGGGCTGAACAACTTCATACCTCGTGTTCAGTTTGCCCAGTGGTTTCTGCAACAAAGTATCACAGATCCTACATTTCCCACGCACATCTTGTTTACTGTTGAGGTCTGCTTCACATGAGATGGATACTTCAACAGCAAGAACAGCCACATATGGGATTTTGAGAACCCTCATGCAGTGTTCATTAGACATCATCCACAAAAGTATTCTGTAAGCATCTGGGCTGGAATTGTTAGTGATCACTTACTGGAACCTTTCATTTTTCCACACCATTTGAGTTAAATTGGGCTTTGCATTTCAGACCTACCAAACCTAACCAGACGTAAGGGACAAGAAGGAGGCAATGTCACTTGATTCAGCAGTTGTAAACAAAAAGATAGTCAAGGTGTACTGGCTATATTTCTCAAACCTATCCTACCAGATATGCTTCAAACAGGGATGAATAACTCCGTAACAATACGTTGGAGGATGGTGGTTGCTTGATAAAAATGTTCCCCTCTATTGTTCCTCAGAGTTTGTTGCAGAGGTCCTGAAACATCCTGTGTGTTAGGAAGCAATGAAGATAAATACTTGCAGCTGATCTTACATGGTGGGTACACAGTACTGGAAATAATAATGCAGTATGATAAAGTGGGGTTAATTGAAACACTTCCAAACTATAACTAATCACAGAACTCACATTTTCTGTACAATTCTAATCTAAGAGCTTTCATATTATAGGTGGCATGATATGTCAGCATAATATGACAGATGTCATGCATAATATGCCTCGTCAATATCAAGTTTTGGCAAGGGTTGAACTTGCTGTAGATCAAAGCATAAAGACAAGCTGTTAGGCAGTTTCTCTTTCATAATTTTTTAAAATTGTTTTGCTCTCATTTTATCGGCAGCAAGCTCTGCTTGCACTCTTTGTCTTTTGCTAGAGTCGTTAGTGAGTTTCATTTCATGTTTCATTCAACAATAATAGCTACAGACATCTACTGCAGGATCACCAAATCCTAAATTAATTTTTAGAGAAGATGTTACTGAAGAACAACTTTTTTACCTTTAATGAATTAGCAATGCACTCATTATACATTTTAAAGAGCTTTGTGATATTCATGTCCGAAGAAGGATGCAGCTGTCGAAAATTTGAAATGAACTTAATCATGTTGTCTTTCTTTGGAATGTTTTGTTTTGTTTTATGGTCCCCTCCTCTTTTTTCAAGAATGGCATTGCCAGCAATTAGTGAGGCAGCAATACTATTAAGTCTGGTTCTGGTTGTTCCTATGCCAAACAGAACTCTAAGAAACTTGGAATGTACAGGAACTTTCTCATTGTTTAATCTCACCTGAAACTTTGTAACTAGTGTGTTCAGTTTTCCACTTTGTTTCCGAGGAAGCCGTTGTTTTGGGTCGGACACTGTCATAAGTGGTGAGAGAATCCTGTCCTGCTGCTGTTTGTTTACATGGCTGTAGTCCTTCTTCCTATTCCTGATAAGATGGTAGACTGGGATGGTACAGCATTTAAACCTTCTCTCCTTGTGTGCACAATGCGGTTAAATTCTGACATTTCAGGGTCCCTGCCGTGGTACCGTAGATAATTAATATGTAATTGTTTAAGTGGAATTTGATCCACAGATTAAAGCAGGAATATGCCATTAGTAATAATTGTAATAAAAGGCAATTTAAGAAGTTTCATCACAAAATTGTCTTTTAAAGTAGTTACCTTTCCATCTGCTCCACTTTTTTTTCACTATGTCCTTCTGCCACTTCCTAGAGCCAGAAGAATGGTCCCTACATGTACACCTTCTTGCATGTTCATCACTTACATGAACTGCAGGCTAGCGCAAAAACACAATGCTGAACAACAAACCTGTCATATAGAATAGTATGTTGGCCACAACAATAACTGATAAACAACACAACACTATTGTGAGGGTTTGGAATGTTATGCTTTCTCAGGTTTACCACTTCTTATTCAACTTTAGGTGCAACATACATTAACGATCATAACAAGCTGGACTTACCGCGGTTTGAACCAAATTTCAATGTTGGACTGATCTCGTTTTGAAACAAAGCCCATAGTTTGTACTTGATTTAGAGGGTTAAAAATTGTGTTTTGAGTCAAAGCAACACCGTAGCTCAATGCAGCCCATCTTTTGGAGTAGGAATCTGCTTCAAACTTATGTCCGCTAGTGAACTTATTGCGTTTTGAAATGTCACTCCTCAATTGTTTGTGAAGTTTAGTCTCTTCAATCTACTCACCCTTATATTTACTTCAGTATGCATATTGTACTAATGGGTATTATGGGTCCATCTAGCAAATTTATATTTCTAGCGTATTTTAGCCAAGACGATATGGTGATACATTGCAAGGTAACTTGGTGCAAAATCTTGAGCTTTATACCTTATGCTATCCCCGATTCTTCTCTTGCAAGTATTCGTTCTCCTGGGTACCAGTGCATGTAACATATTTTTACTTTCTCTACCACATATATAAAGGTAGAAAAGATATTGCATTCCACCCAAAAATTTGTTATCAAGATTTCACTGGCAATACATGTTTTACAGCCCCCTGAATCAAAAAAAAAAGAAAAAAGATTTTTATAAAATGGCTTGTGTGTGTGTGTCTGTGAACAGCATAGCAAAAACAACCAATACTTAATATTTAACTTCAGTATGTTTCAAAGACTGACATGAACGTTTTCAGGAAAATTCCCCAACTCCAAACTACCCTTCACATGGAACTTCTTTGAAATTTTTGATTTCAAGAAAAATGGCTCTTAACAATTTGGATTAAAATACTATACAATAAAGATATTTACATGACATATCTTGAATTTTCTGGCAATAGCCTGTTAAGTCCTCTACATTTGGAAGGAATATTATAGAACTTTGTATAACTGGGAAACATTAGCTAGACGTTGTCTAGCAATAGACAAAAACGAATTATACAAAAGAGTAGATCTCCTTAAAATACACAATTTATTTCAAATTTTTATTGTGACATCAGCCATTTCCAAGATATCCATTATTAATGGTTCGTATTTTTTCAATTCTTTCTCATTCTTTTAAAGTTCTGCTGACATTCAGTTGTTTCCTGTAATTGCATGAAAAGAGTATGGAATTTTAAGGCTAGCATATGGTGTCCAGTTCTTAAACATTTGATTGTCAGTATTGCCTTTGTATCTGTGATGAAATGTATTATGTAGCCATTTCTGCAAGAGTTTATCTGGACTTAAATTAAATAGATACAAAAATAAACTTTCATAAGAATAATTTGTATAACCACTAATAAACAATAGAGGGTAGAGAAAGTCACATGAATGCAACACATCAGATTTTTAATTAAACGGGCGTAACATATATAAAACATACAATTGAAAAATCTGGAACTCTTACAGAGTGAAGCTATCTTAACAAAATATTACTAACTTAATCAAAGAATGGACAATTCACTCAATATGTCATTCAGCACATTGCTTCATAATAGTCAATTAGCAACCAATGTTGTGGACAAGTACTTGCATGAAATGCTGTGATGAGAGTGAACTGTTGACTCTTTGAAAAATATTATCATATAATCAATTATAATTCACAAAATTGGAAAGTAAAACATTTGCACTGAATGTACTAAGTAAGAATAAAATGAAATTAAATATTGAATTATAAATTATATTATAGATAAAAGAAAGTTACTTTCCAATGCAGTATTAATGTGGTATCATCACAAAACCTGTAGCAGACCTAGGAATTGTATTTATTCCTTGCATCATTTTCCCTCAAAGTGAGCAAAATTTGTTCACGTGTGAGCCAAACAAAGCCACACTTAAATTAAAGGCTTATTATATCCACGTAGAAGATTTAGATTGTCAGGGCAATCATGTAGGTTAAAGCATTCTTAAAATTATATTGTTTTTAAAGCAACAATTACTTGAAATTTAGTTTTTCAAGATTAATTTTAAGGAGATTAATTTCCTATGATTGGCGTTGCTTGTGGTAAACAATATCGCTGAAAGTTTTGTATGCCAGTGAGGACTATAAGCATATTTTTTTTAAAAATAATTATTAATAGGTCATTAATAGGTGAAAATGAGCTAAAGAAATACTCTGAAATGTAGATTTTTCTATATCAAACAATGTCACTGAAGTATTTTGTGTGCCAGTGAAGAGTGAAAACGCTTTTGATGAAATAATTGCTATTAATAACTGGAATTATGAAAATGGAATAGTCTAAAATATGAAGTGCTAGCCAGCCAGGAGTGAAAAAAACAGGACAGCCAGGCTATGTAGAAAAGTTGTATGCCTCAGGAAAAACTCATATACTAATGAAACAACAAGCAAATGCTTCACTTGCTTTTTAACACTAGTTTCGACTTTGCCATAATGAATATGCTGAAATTAAATAAAGAAATACAAAATAAATCTATAATACACAGCAGGTCCATGTAGTCTGAAAGGTAATACTGACTTCATCTTTAAATTCTAAGTGTTAATATCAAAAGGGTGATCAAATCCTCTTCCTCTTGATTTAATTTAATATCGAGCAGACTATTGAAACATCTGAAAGATAAGCAACTTCTTCACTGGATTAAGTGATCTGTGAAAGAAACAGTATGAAAATGCTGTATTAATGTACTACTACAACGAAAGAGAACTTTGTAATTGTAGCAGTTTATTTAATACAATACTCTGAAATTATAAATGATATTAATTTCCATTACATGGATGCTTGCACTGTCCTTTGTTTTCATTTTCTAATACCCGGTATCCACCCAAAAGTGGAGCCTATTCATTGTATTTGCCAGCTTTATTTGTGTATTCTAATGTGGATCAGCAGTTAATTTCCATATTGCTGACACAGGTAATCTGTAAAAGAAATCATAATTATTGCTGCTGCTGCTTCCTTCCCTATGAGCATGGTGCTGTTCCCAGTCAACATACTGAAGTTGGTGGCAACAATACACAAGAAAAGAAATTTGAAAAATCCACCGTTTTCGTTTGTTATGCAGTTGATTGTAGCTTGTAGCAGGGGTATACTTGCAGAACTGCAAGTGAATTTAAGTTGTATTTATGCTATTTAAAGCATCATAAGAAGTTTACAAGTTATATGTGCAGTAACTATAATACTTTGAGCTTATTTTAGCATAAGAAACAAAATAGGTGGATAATTACGCACAGAGTAACTACTATAAAATGGTTTGTGTAGTGAAAGCAACAATATGCAGCATAATTTTATTTGCAGTGTAGAAAGTGCACTTTCCCTATTTGTAACAGTGTTTTTACTTACTTTTCCAGAAGAATGTCTGACTGTGCTAGTAGAGAAATTTTACGGAAAGATCATTGTTTGATTCACACATGAAGACAGCGATGATTCAGTTTTTACAAGTGATAGTGATGAAGAACCACTGATAATGTGAAGATCACAGAATATCATTGTCCAAGAAACTGATGATGAAGAGAACAGTGATGAACATCCTGTGACTGAATTGACTGGAGGACAAAGAAGGCAGCTGAAAATGAAGAAAAGAAGAAATGAGTTGAAGGAAGAAAGAATACAATCTTAACAAGTCCCTACAACTGACAAAAGAAGAATTACAAGAGATGGTTGGGAATTGTCCTTTGAATATCTATTGTAAAGTTACCATCGACAAGGTTGTACTGGAATAAGTTCTTTCCAGTGGCACCAGTAACTGATGCCATGACTTGATTTGAGTCAATAAAGTAAAATCTTCATTTTTGTGACAGTCTTGCAGATGGCAGTGATGGTATAGTTGATCCCGTGTAAAAAATAAGAAGTGTATTAGACCATTTTATCTCAAATTGTAAAGTTCTATCTAAATGTGAGAAGTACGTGTGGATGAAGAGATAATACCTCTTAAAGGAAAAAGTGGACTGAAGATGTACATTCCCAAGAAGCCAAAAAATGGGACTATAAAATGTTTCTAATATGCTACTAAAAGGACCTTATTTATAATTTTGAACTCTGTACTGGGAAGGAAAACCATCCTCCTGTATTACAGAATGTTGGAACTAACGGAAGCGTTGTTCTGAATCTTGCATCTGTTGTACCTTCTGATCAGAGCTGTAAGGTATAATATGACAACTGGTCCTGTAGTATTCCTCTCCAGGCTGCATTAGCAGAAAGAAAAATATGGAGTCTAGCAACTGTAAGGCAAAACAGGCTGAAAGGTTGTAATCATGAATCTGATGCTAATATGAAGAAGAGAGAAAGAGGATCCATAGATGAGAAGAAATGCACTATTTATAACATCACCTATGGCAGTACAAAATGGTATGATAATTGCTGTGTCACTCTTCTAAGCAATTTTGTTGGTGCACAACCGATACAGACTGAGAAGATATTACAGATGCAAGGAGTATGTAAATATCCGGTGTCCAAATGCTGTTGTCATATACAACAAATTTATGGGTGGTGTAGATATTGTGGATGGGGCTCGATCAAATTCCCATAAGGTCCAAGAAGTATTATCTCAGAATATTCTTCCATTTGATGGATCTACACTATGTGATCAAAAGTATCCGAACACCTGGCTGAAAATGACGTACAAGCTTGTGGCACCCTCCATCGGTAATGTTGGAAGTCAATATGGTGTTGGCCCACCCTTAGCCTTGATGACAGCGCTCACTCTCGCAGGCATACTTTCAGTCAGGTGCTGGAAGGTTTCTTGGGGAATGGCTGCCCATTCTTCATGGAGTGCAGAACTGAGGAGAGGTACCGATGTAGGTTGGTGAGGCCTGGCACAAAGTCGGCGTTCCAAAACATCCCAAAGGTGTTCAATAGGATTCAAATCAGGACTCTGTGCAGGCCAGTCCATTACAGGGATGTTATTGTGTAACCACTCCGCCACAGCCCGTGCAGTATGAACAGGTGCTCGATCGTGTTGAAAGATGCAATCGCCATCCCCGAATTGCTTTTCAACAATGGGAAGCAAAAAGGTGCTTAAATTATCAATGTAGATCTGCGCTGTGATCGTGCCACGCAAAACAACAAGGGGTGCAAGCCCCCTCCAGGAAAAACACGACACCATAACACCACCACCTCCAAATTTCACTGTTGGCATTACACACGCTGGCAGATGACGTTCACCAGGCATTCGCCATACCCACACCCTGCCATCAGATCGCCACATTGTGTACCGTGATTCGTCACTCCACACAACATTTTGCCACTGTTCAACCGTGTAATGTTGACGCTCCTTACACCAAGCGAGGCGTCATTTGGCTTTTTCCTGTGTAATGTGTGGCTTATGAGAAGCCGCTTGACCGTGGAATCCAAGGTTTCTCACCTCACGCCTAACTGTCATGGTACTTGGAGTGGATTCTGATGCAGTTTGGAATTCCTGTGTGATGGTCTGGATAGATGTCTGCCTATTACTCTTTACAACCCTCTTCAATTGACGGCGGTCTCTGTCAGTCAACAGACGAGGTCGGCCTGTATGCTTTTGCGCTGTACATGTCCCTTCACGTTTCCACTTCACTATCACATCAGAAACAATGGACCCAGGGATGTTTATGAGTGTGGAAATCTTGCATACAGACTTCTGACACAAGTGACACCCAATCACCTGACCACGTTTGAAGTCCGTGAGTTCCACAGAGCGTCCCATTCTGCTGTTTCACGATGTCTAATGACTACTGATGTCGTGGATAATGAGTACCAGGCAGTAGGTGGCAGCACAATGCACCTAAGATGAAAAACGTGTATTTGTGGGGTGTCCAAATACTTTTGATTCCATAGTGTATGTGTGTGAATGCCTGGTTTTTGCATAGAAGAGATTCTAAAGTAGCAGATAAATTGCCACTACTTGAGTCCAAAGTAGCCATTATGCAAGCACTAGTAAAAACTCCAAAGAGCAGCACACCTTCCTGGAAAGTTGGCAGATCAAGCTCAAGTTCCGTTAGAGGCCAATACCAGGAGAAGAGAAAGCAAGGTCCTTGTGCTCCAATTGCTTTCAATGGCGTTCATTTTGATGAAGTTGGCCACTACCCTACATTTGCTGAGAAGAAAAGAAGATGCAAATATCCAGGCTGCAAGGGGATGCCTGAAGTTAAATGTTTTAAATGTGATGTCTACTTTAGCTTCACGCCAGCACCCAATTGCTTCTTGAATTTCCATATCAACCCATAGTGACAATGATGGTGCTATGCGTAGATTTGCTTGAAAACAATGTGCATGAGAAGTTAATTTGTATGCATACTTACAGGATTTGAATAAAGTATATGTTTTGCAGTATTACTGCATCTATTATTATATTGTTACAGTTTTTTCAGCATGGAAATTAGAAGAAAAAAAATCATGCAATAGAGGGTTGATTCAATCAATGCTACATTGTATTACAAATTCTTTCTCTAGTTATGCAAGAAGCTTTAATGTTTAAGGCATGCAATGTTAGTACAAACATTTAATTTTGTCCTGAGGTTCCAGCAACTGGTTCTGAAGGGGTGGCCAGATCTTCCTCTTCCTTTTCATCTTCCTCCAGACTATTCTCATCACTTCATTGTAGTTATTCATAATTTTTTTTTTCTGTGTTTCACTTCATTTCTTCACATCTTGGTGTTACCTGTCAATAAATGCTGTCAATTAGCTAAAATGTCTTCATCACCATCGTTCTAAGCTCAAACAGCATTATGAAATTGAGGTGTATGGTAAAAATACTAACCATTTTCTAGTTTACATTCCTGGCTGAATCCAAGTCGTGACCTGGCCATTAGGCTAGTTATTGATTAACTATTTATTAACAGACAGATAGCTTACGTATGTATTGTAATGAAAAGAAGCTAGAAACAGTGATGTGTATTGAATTTATTTAAAGGCGAGTCGAAATTGTTATACTAACATCACTTAAGTTTACTCACTTAACATGTTTCGGGAAACCGTTGTTCCCATCCTCAGAAGGTTAACTCGACTGGCCCGTGTTGTTGGTGTTTCCGTTTTTTGGACTGGATCCTGTGGTGGCATCTTGTGGTGGAGAAATGTACTTCCAGAGAGGATTTGGTGGCGGCAAATCAAAATTCATTAGATGTGTGTTGTGTTTTAGAATGGTGATCTTCTCCCATGCATCTAATTCGGCTGCAAATTTGGCTGGTTTGACTAATGTAATATTGGGTTTGATGTTGTGATTAGTGATCCAAAAATGGTGTGAAACTGCAGATTTGTCCATTTGTTTGTATTTAATACATCTCATGTGCTCCTTTAGCCTAGTTTCTAAGTTTCTTTTTGTCTTACCAATGTATACTTTATTGCAATCTGAACAATTGATTTTATAGATTCCAGCTTTTTTGTCTTGTGGAATGGGGTCTTTTAACTTGTTACAAAGTAATTTCTCTATGTTAAATTTGTTCTGTGGAGCTAGGCTGATGTTATGTTTAATGAAAATCTTCTTAAATTTGTGAAATGTTCCTGGGTGGTATGTGAATTTCTTGAACTTTAGTTCTTTATCTTGCTGGCTGAGATTAGTTGTGTTTCTGATGTGCATCTGTCGTTTGAATTTTGCAATTTTTTTGTCAATAGTTGCTTTGTTGTACCCATTATGTATTGCTGTGTCTACTATATGCTGGTATTCTAACTGGTATTCTTTTTTATTTAAGGGGGTATATACCAGTCTATGTGTTAGGCTGTTTAGTACTGCATGTTTGTGTGTGGTTGGATTGAAACTCTTATTTTTTATGTAATTAGTAGAGTGTGTTGGCTTCCTGTATATGCCAAAGGTTAGGTTCTTTTGTTCTCTGATGATTTTTAGGTCTAAAAATGGTAGCATGCCTTCTTTTTCTATTTCTATGGTGAATTTTATTGATTGGTTCTTACTAAACCTACAGAACCAATCAATAAAATTCACCATAGAAATAAAAAAGAAGGCATGCTACCATTTTTAGACCTAAAAATCATCAGAGAACAAAAGAACCTAACCTTTGGCATATACAGGAAGCCAACACACTCTACTAATTACATAAAAAATAAGAGTTTCAATCCAACCACACACAAACATGCAGTACTAAACAGCCTAACACATAGACTGGTATATACCCCCTTAAATAAAAAAGAATACCAGTTAGAATACCAGCATATAGTAGACACAGCAATACATAATGGGTACAACAAAGCAACTATTGATAAAAAAATTGCAAAATTCAAACGACAGATGCACATCAGAAACACAACTAATCTCAGCCAGCAAGATAAAGAACTAAAGTTCAAGAAATTCACATACCACCCAGGAACATTTCACAAATTTAAGAAGATTTTCATTAAACATAACATCAGCCTAGCTCCACAGAACAAATTTAACATAGAGAAATTACTTTGTAACAAGTTAAAAGACCCCATTCCACAAGACAAAAAAGCTGGAATCTATAAAATCAATTGTTCAGATTGCAATAAAGTATACATTGGTAAGACAAAAAGAAACTTAGAAACTAGGCTAAAGGAGCACATGAGATGTATTAAATACAAACAAATGGACAAATCTGCAGTTTCACACCATTTTTGGATCACTAATCACAACATCAAACCCAATATTACATTAGTCAAACCAGCCAAATTTGCAGCCGAATTAGATGCATGGGAGAAGATCATCATTCTAAAACACAACACACATCTAATGAATTTTGATTTGCCGCCACCAAATCCTCTCTGGAAGTACATTTCTCC
This sequence comes from Deroplatys truncata, assembly GCA_030765065.1. Lineage (NCBI taxonomy): Eukaryota > Metazoa > Arthropoda > Insecta > Mantodea > Mantidae > Deroplatys > Deroplatys truncata. The sequence goes on from CM060990.1 coordinate 492,681,976, forward strand.
ACCACAAGATGCCACCACAGGATCCAGTCCAAAAAACGGAAACACCAACAACACGGGCCAGTCGAGTTAACCTTCTGAGGATGGGAACAACGGTTTCCCGAAACATGTTAAGTGAGTAAACTTAAGTGATGTTAGTGTAACAATTTCGACTCGCCTTTAAATAAAAAAATATAGACAGATAGCTATTCACAACTTGAGCAGATATGTCTTCTGACATATTACTAGCAATATGATCAATCACTGAAGCTGTTTTTAATGTTACTTGTGTGTAATTATAAATGTAATCAATTAAATCATGAGCATTGAGTATGTCAAGTAATTTTAAATAATTAATGTTATTATAGTCTAGGTTAATGTTAAAATCCCCAGCAAGCAAATAACTTGCAATCATGATCATAGTGTTCCAGGAATTCATTTAGGCTATCAACAAACCTAGTGGCCAGTGCACTTGGGGGTCTGTAGAATCCAAAAAATTTTATGCTCACTGAACCAGTAACTTTAATCCCAGCGACTTCAAAAACTTTATCTCTGGCATTTACTGAGATTGGTGATATTTTATACTGATCTAGGATGTCGTCCCTTGCAAAAATAGCTACTCCACCTCCTTTATACTTACCTCTACAAAAACTAGCTTGTAGAGTATAGGATTTGAAAATTTTAAACTGTAGGCTATCCTGGTTTAGGGCATGTTCTGCAGTAGAACTACATGAACTCCATGTTCTATTAAAAACACTTCTGCTGCATTCTTTTGTTACTTAAGATACTGTATATTAAGGTGTAATACTACTAATTCAGATTTATTGACTAACCCAAAAGATTACCTTCATCAGTATGCAAATAATTATTCAGGGTAGTAATGTATACGAACATAGGCATAAACAGTAGGCCATTTTTTTTATATTTATTTTCTTGTAACATTAGAAGTTGTCTTGCGACAAAGAATAATGGAAAAAACATAAGATACAGAATAAAAAGAAAAACAAAATTATTCTTAACACATTCACTGAATACAACTGAACTCAATCTGTCAAGGAGTTTAACAGTATAATTAGTAACAATACACAAAAACATAAGTGTCGGCATATTTGTTGTTCAATGCTGTAGCAAAAGCTGACCTAGTGTGTCCCCACACCTCTGTCCAGCACTTGCATGTTTGCAGAATCTGTAATAGTAAACTGTGCTTTATCTCGTGCAGCCCAACAGACCTACTGTGTGACGGTCTCAGGGATGAACAAAGTACTGTACTGTATTCGTAATGGTTGTGAGTATGACTGACTGGCTTATAATTCAGTTCATTTTGTGAAATGTGTGTGGCCGCTGGCCATGGTGTGAGGTGGCCATTAAAGGGAGGGAATATTAACGCAGGCTTTATGGGCAAATTAATCAGTTCCAAAGGAAAAAATTTGCCATTTATTCAGGTAACCACTAAGTAAAGGTGGCCATTCAGGCAGGTTTGACTGTACTTTGTTTGACTGTATCAATTTTAATATTATTTTTACTATCCCTGTGTAATAGATGTTTTGCTAAATAGATCAACGCATCTTGGTATTGAGATTTGAGTGATGTGTAAATGTGTTTCCTAAGTGTAGCTTTAAACTCATGCATGTAAAGAACTGCAATCTTTTAGCTTACAAATGATTCTCAGTGATAGATGTTAGTTATCCACATAGTTTTTATCGGATGCATTATTATCTTCTTCAGAATCATGAACACTGCACAATTTCTTGTTCTTGAATTGATAGTTTCCTTTTTTATCTCTATTTATTATATATTCATTAAGAATCCTTCTGACTGGAGTCAATCTCTGGGATCCAAACCTATTGATATTCATAGCTAAAAAGTGAGTAATCATCTTCATTTATTTAGTTTTATGTTTATGTCAAATCCATTTCTACATCATCCATTGTTTAGAGAGAATTTGGGAACTATAACAACAAAAGGTCTTCCAACACCGCATTCCCGCTCATTTTTACACAAGTCTTTAAATTCATTGTAAGGCATGTCAGTGTTTCCATAATCTTCATATATTTACAGGAATCAAGTTTAAATTGTCTTGTCTAAAGAACACAATCATATTTGCATTATCTCAAATTAAATATTTGGGTACTTTGGCATATGACTGTGCTAAATATATAGAATCAACATTACAATATCTACTCATGCTGTAATATTCAGCAGTCTTGCCTTGCTTTTCATTGGTGACATCATATATAATGTTTGAACTTTCTTTAGTATCAGATGGTTCCACAACCACATCACTTCTCATAAACACATACACCAATCTCAGGTATGTTCTCAACCACTCTGAACAAGTATTGATATTTTGGTTACTGAAGAGACTTTGTAAAATTCTCAAACTTAAGGCCATTCTCATGAACTAATAAATTTAGTAATATATTTATTTTCCCTGCATTTGAGCTCCCTAGTATAAGTGCTTGGATATTGCCCAGAAAGAGATCTCCATGTCGTTCTATTTCTAACATGGCTTTAAAGTCAATACTTCAATGGGTTGAGTGCATTGTTGCTCACACTCTCTATTACACAACTGAGTATAAATATGTATGCTTGGTATCTAAAAGCTAGCATGTAATGAGATCCAGTAGAGGAAGAACAACATCTAAGAGAGGTTCTGGAATTATCAACTCAATAATTATTAATTCACTACCTTTTGAGGTTAATTGCCTGGCTATAGATACTCTGGACATGGCACTAAGTTGCACAAATGACTACAGAGAGATGATCACAGAATTAACAAATTAGAAAAGCCTGTAAAGTACACTATATTGCATATGCTAAGAATAAAGATACCAGCTCAAGACATTTGCCAGACAAAAATCCTGGCAGAAAAAAGCCTTAAATCAGGTGCGATCTTCAAAGGCTTCATTAGGCAAGAAGCTTGAGGTCTCACATGTAACCTCAATCATGAAGGGGAAGATTGCAAGGAGAAAGAAGAAGAGAACAAGTGAATTTTTACCTTTAACTAATAATGGTAGCTTTAGGTGTGGCGGCTGAAAGAGCTACTAAGGTTGCCTAAACAGGTGACACATTAGCAGTTTTGCAAGAGTCGTGGAATATGCAGTGTGGTATACTCTTGACTATGTGAACACTGAACATGTGGTGTGTATTGATGATGATATGGGTGAAAGTGTTGTAGAAATAGATGTCTAGTCATGTACTTCATCATCCATTTTGGAGCCACAACTCTCGTCTCCAGTGAAGCACATTAAAGAGCAATTGTCCAGCAAGAGGGTATAAGACATAATTACATAATTATATGTCCATACACAAAATAATAGAAATGCAATTACTAATAGATTTCGAATGAGTGCACAGCAATATGACCATGTGGTGCATAAGAAAATCTATGGTAATTCAAGGGAGGACAAGGTGAACCTGTTAAAAAGACTGTTGTTTGTGGGATTCAAGGACACTCGAGACCAGTTACATAATGCACATGATAGCAGCCTACTACATTATGAGCATCAATTGTGTAGGATACAGGTTACATAAAGTACTTTCAAGGGTTTAGTGGATGGTTGCACAACTTCAAATGGAGCTACAGAATTGGAAGATGAAAAAGAAGATTTCAAATAAAGTGGCAACTTGACGATGTGCAAGAAACTGCAGAATCAGCCCGTACATTTGTAGATGAGCTAAACAACTTTATCCCACCGTTCAATAAGGAATTCATTTTCAAAAGCAACCATTTGGGATTTGAAGAGGAAATGCATATGAAAGGCTCCCTGGCAGTTAGAGATAACAAGAGAGTTATAGCATGAGCAACGGACATCCATGTATTAATGCATCCATATACAATTATGCCTACTGTTAGTCTGGTAAATGGCTAGGAAGTTATTTATTTGCTGTGAGAAGTTGGAGATATTCCGTCTCCAACAATTCTGTTTCATGTGAGGGACCTAGTATGGGCAGTAGGAAATGTTTATGTCATAGCAAGTAAGAATGGGAAAATAGGTTTACCAGAACTACAGCTATTATATAAACACTGCTCTTGGTCCTTAGCTGGTCAAAATAACTTGCTGTTGCTTGACTCCTAGTGTGCGTATAAAAATCTCACTGTGTTAGAGAAAACCATCCTTCCTGAAAAGTGTGTGACATTGCAGTTCATACCACATGGAATCATGGGGCAATTCAACCACTGGATGTCCATTTTTTTCCTTGCCTATAAAACATACAATATGCACCATCTTCAGCTATGCAATAAAGGATAGTCAGTTTTACAATAAAATTCCATGAAAGACTGGTTTACATTTGGTTGCATGCAATCACTTTCCATCAATTCTGGTCACCACCTTATATCGATATGATTATCTGTGCATTCTGTAAAAATGAATAGATACCTACTGATAATCTGAACAGTTTATAATCCCCAAGACATTTGCCTTTTATCTTCCTAGTGCTAACGTTTGTGAGCACTGTGGTATGTCAGTTTTCATTCAGTGCTCATGGTGCAAGTTATAGGTTGGTTTTGAACATTTTGTGAATGTTGATGTCCATTTTATGAAGTGTAACGCATACATCCATAGAAGATTAAACTCTGTACCATCCAGACACTCATTTGCTGTCACCTTCCTATGCATATAGAGAATCATTAGCAGCTAATTTTGTTTCCTGTCACAATTTTTACTACAACACCTTCAAATGCACCTTACTAGGCATAGCACTTGTGACCTTGCACTTGTGAGAGTGCCTTGAAAGTCTGCAAATTGCGCTACTTCTAAATTGAACAAAACTATTCTACAACAGTATAGACGTCACAAGTTTTTAGAATTTATCAAAAGCCAACCATAACATATTTCCTACATTGTAGCACACATTGGTTATATTTGATGACATTCTGTCTGTTCAGTTGACATCAGTACCAGCAATTGTTCCTAAAATATACCCGTGGTGAGGATATGGCCATAGTTGATGTTATATTGGTAACAATAAATGCATTATAATTAGAAATCACATTACAGGTTTGCATGTATAGATATAATCAACTTTATAAAGGCATACTTTATTATTTTCAGCTGTAGGTTGCTGAAGTCCATTGCCTCCATGCTGAATCAGTCCTTCCGCACTTTGCTGTAGTATCTGTTTCCTTATAAGAAAAAATACATTATTATTAGGAAAATTAACTTTATAAATGCTACTTTGTAAATATCTTGTAGTTAATTGCTTAGGACAATCTGATGCTATTATTTTTGGTGCGTGTATTAAGCATGTTACCTCCAAATGAGCTGAATCTTGTTTAGATGTCACCGTTATCTTGGGTGCCATATATTTTGGAATGTGTATTCAAAACATGTGATTCCAAACGTGTGGAATCTTGTTTGCAGTGACTCTGTCATATTAGCCTTGATTATTTAGGAAATAGTACTTTTCATGCAAATATTCAATATAACTTGATTAAGGCTGAATGTAACTTTAAAAACTGCAATGATTTTAAACTGTATTACAAATGGGTTTAGTCATTGTCATTGAATTATTAAACACATCTTTGAAATGCAGGTTCAGAATAATATGAAGTAATAAAAACAGTGTATTTAATAGCCATTTTTTCCTCTAGATGATTTGATTAACGGTAGATAGATTCGCATATAACAAAATGCAGAGTTTAGAATGTATGTACTATCTATCATTTCACCTTTCCTTATATACTGGCTTAGAATATTCATGAAAGCAATAACCTTGCCCCTTTACCTGCGCATCCTGGACCGTGACATAAGTGATGTTTTTATTTTTCAATGATATTCTGCAGGTAAATATATTTTCATTGTCTCTCCTAAAAGCATTTCCACATCTAAACCATTTAGGAATGCGATGTGATGAGGATGGGGATGGGAATGGGATGGGATGGGATGGGATTGTGGCAGTCAGGCAGGGCACCTGTACATACAAATATGTTTTCAAATGTGATTTCTTGGAAGTATTGATGATCTACAAGAGAGATTTTCCTTCACATTCACTAATTGTAGTCATGTATTGTCAGAGGGTATTGGAAAGCACATGAACATGTTTTCAGTTGTCAAGGTCCTTCATTCTGTTTCCATAAACACACTTTGCCATAGGGTTTTGGAAAATGCGTATACATGTTTTCATCCTCGAGTGCCCCCCTATTTGCATAAACATGTTCCATCAGAGGGAATAGAAGGCGCTGCTTACCAATATGTGATGCATGCTCAGATGAAACAATTGTTGGCTTTAGAATATCGACTCTGGTAGGACGTATGCTGCATTATGAATTTATTTAATGCATTGCCATTGTATCTTAATATTTTATCCTTTTATACCTAATCCCTTAAGTATTAATTTGATTTAAAACTATTTTCCCTTACTGCTTTTGGTTAAATTGTAATTGGCATTTGAAGCTGATTTACAATGGCCCCCCCCAAAAAGAAACATACAACACTGTTTGCATATGTTTGCTTTCCCAAAATAGTCAATTTGTACTAATTGAGGTCCAAGAAACATAAATCTGGCCTCAAGACTTTTTTGTTAGCTACAGTTTCTGAGAAACAGCTGATGTGTTGCGGTATTGGAGGCTTGGGCATATTTCTACAGTGTACACTCCAAAACCAAATACAGAGACTTAAATACATAGCTATTAAATGAGAATTAAAAACTTATATTAACATAAAATAAAATATTCAAAAGAAAGTGCTATGCTTTACCAGCTTTAAACACACTTATTTAACAGCAGTACTGTTTTCCAGCATGCTGGAAACTTTTGGTTTGTAATGTGTCTATATGCCAAACAACATTTGAAGTATTGTATGCCAATAATGAAACCAGGAAGAGATATCAAATCATTTACAAAAATGGCATCACAGTGCCAAAATACACACACATATTGAATAAAGTTTTATTCACTTGAGTGCTTCCTCTTTGACTTCCTGTTGTAATTCCCATGTGGGACATCTCTTACAATTGTCCAGCTGTAGGCAGCAAGCATGGCAGCATTCCAACTATACTAGTCGCGGGCATCCTTTCCCCAACCGGCTACAAAGCGAACGGAAAACTTTGTGGCCTGACCACAAACCCATCTGTAAACGATTAGTAGGGTCTTCCCATCCCCCAACTATACAATACCTGGTCCTTTCTTTAGCTCCACCAAAGCAAAGCGTTGTTGCAATGTCATTTGTGTTGTTTCTTCGATTTCAGTACGTTTTAGCAGCTGTGACTGTTCGCGTGCTTTTCTGCCGTCTTTTAGTTAAATTTGTATCTATATCTTCAGTGAAGCTATATAGTGTTTTACTTAGTGCAGTTTTGTAAATTTAGCAGTGTTTAATAGTTATTAGCGTTTAATAGTTTAATTAAAATGGGGAGACCTTGGGAAATGAACCAAATTGCCGCCCCTCCGGCCGCACCAGCAAATGACTCCCAACCGAGTACCAGTAGTGCCAGGACCACGAAGAAAAGAGTTACAAAAGCTTTGAATAAGCAAAGCCAGATGTTTGTGTGTAATGTTCACGAATATGTAGAAAAGAACCATTTAGGTAAGGGTTCAATATCAGAGACCGCAAGAATCCTGAAGCTGGACAGAAAAACTGTGCGGAATGTTATCCAGAGAGGTCCAGTGACTCCTAAAAAGCCAGGCAACAAAAGGGCCAAGTTTAATAAAGTGGACGATTTCGGTTGTGACTTTATCAGGCGCGAAGTTTATCCATTTTATAATAAAGGACAATCGCCCACGGTCCGTGAACTATTGCAGCATTTGAAAACTGTAGCAGACTTTCCTTAAGAAGAAACTACACTTCGCGAGCTGCTCAAGAAGCTGGGTTTTCGTTTTCGTCGCGTAAAGAACAGGAGCGTGGTAATGGAATCTGCAAGAATAGTGGCTTGGAGATACCGATTCCTCCATAGGCTTCGGGAGTTGCGATCACAGGGTTTTAAGATCATCTATCTTGATGAGACCTGGTTCGACACTCACGGCGTTACTAAGATGGGATGGGACGACGGTACCTGCAACTGCGTACTAAAGTCACCGTCGTCACGAGGGAAACGTATTATGGTGCTTCATGCTGGAGGCAGTGAAGGGTGGGTGCCAAATTGTCTTTTTTTGTCAGCCAAGAACATTGGAGACTGCAGAGCTGACAGTCATGATGAAATGACAGAGGCAGTTTTCGAAAAATGGTTTTTGAATAGCCTGCTTGCAAACTTGCCAAATAACACAAAATGTGTAATAATAATGGACAATGCAAGCTATCATTCGCGGCAGCTGTTTAAAATTCCCAGCATGAACACGAGGGTTCATGATATTATTTCCTTCATGGAAGAGCGGAATATACCGGTACCGAACCCCGTTCCCATAAAAGCCGTCCTTATACAAACAATCCGATCTGCAAACATAGCCAAAAAGTATGTAGCTTCTCGCGGTCATGAAGTTTTGCGTCTCCCACCCTATCACTGCATATTTAATCCTATAGAACTAATATGGGCCCAATTGAAAGGATTTGCTAGGAAAAACAATGTGACACCAACTCTAAGTGCCAGTGTATGTGAGCTGTTACGTGAGGGAACTAAAAAAATTGGCTCCCAGGTTTGGGCATCTTGTGTACAGCATACTATCAAAATTGAGAACAAATACATAAGTCACGATGCAGACAGCAGCCAGGAGAGATTTGTGATACATGTAGGAGAAAGTGACAACGACGAGTAAACGTAAGTTCAAAACTTTATTTTTTAACTATAAATTTACAATCCTTTTCTTGTGTTTCATAATTTGTTCAAGTTAACTCGTAGTTTGAAAACAAGCCATATTTACTTCCTCTTACCAAATATCAAGTAGGGGAAGTATTGTGTTCCGCGCAAAATTTTGATGTAGAGATTTCACCGGAAATACACGTTTTGAGCTCATTGAATCCAAAAAGGCATTTTTAAAAGCTATGTGTTTGTGTTTATGAACAGCAAAACAAAAATTAAAAGTCGCTTAAACACCTAACTTGGTATTTAAGTTCAGCTTCTTCGAAGGATGCGACACAAAGATTTTCGGGAAAATCCCCCCCATCCCAAACTACCCATTACGTGGAAAAATGTTCGTTATTGTTTTGAATTTCTCAAAAACAGCTATAACGATTTTTGTATTAAAATACTACATGTTTAAGATATTTGCATGAAAAATAAAATGTGTATTTTGAATTTTATTTTCTGGGAATAACCTGTAAACTCTTTCTCATTCTCAACTTTCTGTATAACTGGTAAACCGTAAGAGATATACAAAATCTTACTGTGAGTAAAATGCAATATGTTTATGTCAAATTGTGTTAATCGTTTCCGAGAAATTGTTTGTTACTGGTTTGAATTTTGAAATACTTGTACTTTTCACAAATGGCAATTCCCTATTTGCATTTTTCTCGTGGAGCATGGAATTTCAAAGTCATGGTATATTCAACTGTTTTTAAAAATCTGACTATCGCTTTAGCCTGTGTGCCCTTATAATTACAAATATGCAATGAAAGTTTATCTCGTTTAAGAAGCAGTAGATAGAAGAATAAGCTTTCGTAAAAGTTGTTATAGAAGTGAGTAGAGATAATCATGTGAATATAACACATAAGATTTTTTATTTTCTTTCTTTTGTCTTCCGTATTCTTACTTGTCCTGCATTTTATAATAAAGTTATTAATTTAATTAAACACAAGCTGCTATGCTAATCAATCTCACGGATCTTAAACAATACCCAGTTTCTTTTTATTTAAGTTTATATTAATAAAATATTGCTGTGAAGCAAATTTATTATAAATTTCAAAAGTACGTAAAAAGCACCTATCTCTCCAGAGTGACACAAAAAACTTGCGTTCACTTTGCTTTTTTCACCTGTTTCTTCTTTTTTAACTTTTACATATATAGTGTTTTTGTTTACATCTTCTGGAACTTGGTTTTTCTACGTTCTGTGGTTGTAGGACAGACAAAATAAAGAATACTTTTACCATAGCACAGTAATAATTACAATAAGCCGAACTGCAAATATACAGCCCGTACTTACAAAAATTAGCTATTAGGGTAAATAACAAAACAAAATGATAATCTTGTTTGAGAGTAAGCGAGCTATTAGGGTAAATAACAATAAAAATTATAATTTTGTTTGGGAGTAAACGTTCCTTTCAAAATAAATTCGTATTAATGCATTTTAATTGTTTAATGATAGTCCAACAACCTACAGTTTATTTGGGACGCGTTTCTAAGTGTCTCTCGGATATGTTAACATGCATTTCCATTCTTGTAGCGTAATGTAAGTTCAGCTCTTCCTGAGTCATATTCTAAAGCGTTCCTAACAGAAATGTAATTATGCGATGCATAGTTATATACTGCATTTGTGTGTAAAGTAAGCAAGACAAACTGCATGATTGTATTTTGTACATGTGGAAATCAGCGGCAAAGTTTTGCTTTCAAATACTATTTTAAACTTTGGCAACAACGCACGTGTGTATATGGTTGTCACTAATGTTTATGGTGCTTGCGGTTAGGGGAGGTAGGGGACAAGTGTTTGGCTACTGTACAAAGGCCGCCGCTTGGGGATCCATAGACTGCGACAACCATACCTTGATATATGTGTTCCATTGTGCAAGTATCTTGGTGGAAATGCTCATCATGCTCATGTATCATCACTGACTTCACCACAGTTGCTGGGAAAAGGGAAGGAGTAGATGTACACATACGGAGGGCCTTCAAAACCTGGAGCAGAGCACTGCAAGCAGGCAGCAACGTGACCCCTTTTGCTTCTAACGTGACCCCTAGGAGGGAGGGATAAGGGGCAGACCCGAAGAACGGCCAGATCCGGACGACGATGTGCGCTAGCAAGGACGTGGTCCTTAACGATTCCAGATGGAGCACATCCTGGCGCCTGCTAGCCATGCGTTAGTCTCGTTCCGTCTGGGGCTCCTAGAGACCGGAACCAACTCCAGGAAAGGGCCGCTCAGTAGATCCGCCAAACGCCAGGGAAAAACCTTTCCAAAGAGCACAATCCGCTGTCCTGTCGCAACACACCGAACGTCGCCGCCTGGTCCTTTAACCATGAAAAATATGAAAGAAAATGGAGACTAGAAATGATAAACAGAAAATTCGTGTTAGAAGAAGAACCACCACCCCAGCATTCGCTTACCGACCCGAGGAAACCCAAAAAAAACCTAGCGGGCCCGACTGGAATCGAACCCAGGACTTACCGAATGCGAGCCCCAAACGTTACCGCGGAGTCATTTCACTCGGTTTTTCGCTGAGGAAGAAGCTAAATCTGAGTGGAGAAAGTGGACTTTGAGTGACATTTACAGCCTAACTCATGATGCTTCTCCAACAAATTGTTCACACGCTCATTTAATTTTGCGGTTACCCAAGAAATCTTCTACTATGCCTTTAAAGCTGCCCCATGGTGCCTTTTCTTTACCCTGAAAGACGTGATCAAAGTTGTTTTTGTCTTGTTTTTTTTAAGATTTGTTAAATCTTATGAATTTGTGGACTTATGAAAATCCTTCCCTGAATTTAGCCTAGTTTAACATAGGAAACAGCTCATGGAGGTACTTATAAGCATCACATATTTATCAATTGATTTTACAAACTGTTTCATCAACCCCAGTTTAATGTGTAACGGGGACAGGAGGATGCTATTCATAGAAGCCAGAGGGGTATGTTGTACATTCTTTTCACCACGACTAAAAATTCTCCCTTGGATGTCACACCTTTTTGACGTAATGGGAAGACATAGCCTGACTGCCCCATCCACAGAGAAAGCAGATGTATTTGAGAAGCCCAATTGCAACCCCAAGATAATAGCTATGACCTTTAGGTCTCCACATAGCTACCATTGGTGATGATTGTATGGAACAGATTCCAGGATATTTTCATGTGTTGATACACTACGTGATCAAAAGTATCCGGACACCTGGCTGAAAATGACGTACAAGTTCATGGCGCCATCCATCGGTAATGTTGGAAGTCAATATGGCGTTGGCCCACCCTTAGCCTTGATGACAGCGTTCACTCTCGCAGGCATATTTTCAGTCAGGTGCTGGAAGATTTCTTGGGGAATGGCTGCCCATTCTTCATGGAGTGCAGAACTGAGGAGAGGTATCGATGTGAGGCCTGGCACGAAGTCGGCGTTCCAAAACATCCCAAAGATGTTCTATAGGATTCAAGTCAGGACTCTGTGCAGGCCAGTCCATTACAGGGATGTTATTGTGTAACCACTCCGCCACAGCCCGTGCAGTATGAACAGGTGCTCGATCGTGTTGAAAGATGCAATCACCATCCCCAAATTGCTCTTCAACAGTGGGAAGCAAAAAGGTGCTTAAAATATCAATGTAGATCTGCGCTGTGATCGTGCCACGCGAAACAGCAAGGGGTGCAAGCCCCCTCCAGGAAAAACACGACCACACCATAACACCACCACCTCCGAATTTCACTGTTGGCACTACACACGCTGGTAGATGACGTTCACCGGGCATTCGCCATACCCACACCCTGCCATCGGATCGTCACATTGTGTACCGTGATTCGTCACTCCACACAACGTTTTGCCACTGTTCAATCGTGTAATGTTGACGCTTCTTACACCAAGCGAGGCGTCGTTTGGCATTTTCCTGCGTGATGTGTGGCTTATGAGCAGCCGCTCGAACATGGAATCCAAGGTTTCTTACCTCACGCCTAACTGTCATAGTACTTGGAGTGGATTCTGATGCAGTTTGGAATTCCTGTGTGATGGTCTGGATAGATGTCTGCCTATTACTCTTTACGACCGTCTTCAAATGTCGGCGGTCTCTGTCAGTCAACAGACGAGGTCGGCCTGTACGCTTTTGTGCTGTACATGTCTCTTCAGGTTTCCACTTCACTATCACATCAGAAACAGTGGACCTAGGGATGTTTAGGAGTATGAAAATCTTGCATACAGACTTCTGACACAAGTGACACCCAATCACCTGACCACGTTCGAAGTCCGGGAGTCCCACGGAGCGTTCCCATTCTGCTGTTTCACGATGTCTAATGACTACTGAGGTCGCGGATAATTAGTACCAGGCATTAGGTGGCAGCACAATGCACCTAAGATGAAAAACTTGTTTGTGGGGGTGTCCGGATACTTTTGCTCACATAGTGTATGTTTCCTTCATGCGGATAGCATTAGAGCTGTCAAGGACAAGAGTTTTATTCGTTCGTTTCATATGGTACCTAATGAGACTTGCTCGTTCCTTAAGCCTAATACGTTCGAAAAGCAGCAACGAATATACGGAACTATGGTCGAGCTTTTGGTTCATATGTCCGCTTGTGGGAAATGGGCATTTGTTTTTCTAGAGTTCAAATAATTGCGTTTTCAACTTTGTTTCTACCTACTATTACGGTCAAAAATTCTTCTACTACATTATGGTACACAAATTCACATTTTTTCCCGTTCTGTTGTCATTAAACCTAAGCAAAATGTATATTCAGATATGCTCCAAATTAAATGCCATACAAGTTGTATATACAATTTCATGCGATTTTTTGTGAGAAGGGAAAAAACCTGTCGTGGAGGTATATGATCATTTACTTTTGTACCATTACAAATTATATGGCAGTAAATTAAATAATGGTTATTCTTTAAACTCCAGAAATTACACAACTGCCATTAAAGTAGGTAAATTACGCTATTGCCAACCTCTAACAAGGTTCATTAACTCAAAAGTTGTTATTTTACTGATGCTATATACAGTGGTTATACTTAAGATTGCGTTTTCTTTTAAAGATACAGGGTAACAAATCTGAGATAAACTCGTTAATGACAAACAGAAAACTAAATCACTTTTAGAAACTACACCACTAAACAGAAACCACTTCAATTTTATCAGTATGTAGTACGAAGTTTCAAATAGTACAAAACAAAAATAAAACCAAAGAGCTTTCTTTAAAGTAAATTTAATAGTACTTCAACATTATTATTGCTGTTTCGTTTTCTCAACAATAGTACCGAAACACTTCCATACATCGCTTCTTTTTTTATGTTATAACTGATAAATTCCTTCATTTAATTTTAAGAAAACGTTTTCACTTGTACCGCTCGGCTCCATACAGGAATATCGCGGTAACTCAGGCTGTGTATAATAGGGCGGGCCGAAAAAATATTTTAATTTTTCTTTCAAACGCTATACCGCGAAAACATTGTCTAAAAGGCATCTTATTAAAATGGAAATAAATAAAATTTTACATCTGGTGGTAGCGCATCGCACTTGAATATTTGAAATTTATTGAAAAATAAGAGTTTTTATTCGTGTTTTAAGTTAAAATCCAATAAGATAAAACGCTTTTATGGCGAAAAAGCTTTAAAAGAAAAGAAGGGAAGTAAAAAAAAAAAAAAACACGTTGGAATAAGAAAATAACGAAAATTACTTCATTTAAGGTGACGCGGAACATTAAAAAATCGTTACCTAATTTAATGCATTTAAGACGTTAGCAGCAGTCCCGCACGACGGGCTATGTTGCGTATTGGAGGCCAGCACTTCTGGTCGTTCTGTAATGTCCCCTCCATACTGCTATAGACTTTACCCACAATGCACTCCGCGAGCATGCGCTTGCTCCACCAGGAACGGCTCCAGGAGTTTTGCCGCCCCATGTAATAATTGTGCCGCCCTCCCCGCACGCTTTCAGACATAACAATTTTTATCCACAATGTCAGTCCTCTATGACTACTTACTCTCACATGACGTTATAAATAATACTCTAGAAGAGACATGCGATAAAATACCAAGATTGTTCTGAGCGAAAGCTAAAAACAGGCAAATTTACACAATAAAATATTCAATATTTCGGATTTACCCCTTCATTAGGAGATAAAAAGATTGAAAACACACAAAATGAAAACACACTTGACGGTAAACTATACTTCTTAATAATCATCTCTATTACAGAGTATATAACGCAGAGGGACACCTCACGCACTGCGATCTACGAGAGGTCTGATGCGGCAACCCCCCCCCCAGGAGGAAGGAATAAAGCTAGTGGCTCAAAATATTCCTGTTTATAAACGTGATGCTTATTGTTGAATTCCTGTTGCGCGCGGAATCTTTTGACGATAATCATCAATGAGGACCATATCCAAAGTGACAATTATTCTAGCGCTTCATTTGTCACTAGTTTCATAACGAAAAATCTCAAATAAGTCGCTAGCATTTAAGCATAATTTCTAATTCCGTCCTATTTTCAAATATATTCTTCATGTTTTAAGATGTTACCGCCCTGGTCGGTGGCACGACTCGACCACCCCTTGAGCCGACCCTGTGCTCCGCCATTTCATAAGCTCCGTGACGCAGCAGTTTGTCAGTGTTGAGACAGACTGACTCTGGCGTTGTGTTGTTTCTGTGAGATTCAGTTGTGTTTGTTTAAATCTGATTAGTGATATAATTATATTAACCATTGTGTCATGGCTGTTTCCAAGAAAATTACACGGAGCGATTTTAATTGTTCAATATTTGGCCACCCAAAGGAGTTAACTTCTAACTCATGAAGACGTTAGTAGGATAGATAGGGGCACCTGGGCCACTTTTGCGTTTTTGTGGGAGAGATGGGGAAAACGAGGGGAGATCCTAAGTAGAGCAGGGCCTCAAGGAGGCGGAATGCACTTTATATGAGAGAGGTAGGCAATACGCAGAGAGGTGTTAGGCTAGACAGAGATTGAGGAGTAGAGTATGGTTTATATGGGAAAGATAGGGTAAACGGGAAGAGATGCTAGGCTAGACGGAGGCTGAAGGAGGGGAATGCGCTTTATACGAGAGAGGTAGTGAATACGCGGAGAGGTGCTAGACTAGATAGTGGTTGAGGGGTAGAGTATGGTTTATATGAGAAAGATAGGGAAACCTAGGAGAGGTGTTAGGCTAACAAGGTAGGAGACTAGAAAATACATTTATATGGTTGAGATGGGATACGCGGAGAGATACTAGGCTATACAGATGCTGAAGGAGGGGGGAATACACTTTATACGGGGGAGATAGGGAAAACAAGGAGAGATGCTCTAGGCTAGACAGGGTTAAAGTTAGAATGTGTTTTATATGAGAGAGATAGGAAACCGAGGAGAGGTATTAGGCTAGGAAGGATTGAATGGTAGAGTATGCGTTTATATGGGAAAGATAGGGAAAACGTGGAGAGATGATAGGCTAGACAGATGCTGAAGGAGGGGAATACGCTTCATATGTGAGAGGTAGAGAATACGAGAAGTGCTAGGCTAGACAGAGATTGAGGAGTAGAGTATGCGTTTATATGGGAAAGATAGAGAAAACGAGGAGGGAGGCTAGTGTTGGCGCATGTACAATGTTCAGTCTTCTCTAGGAGAGCACCATCCAACATTCAGCAGGTGAATAGATTCCATGGTTTGGATGCATCATAACTTCGTATGATTTCATAGTTAATTCAGGTAGTATCGATAGTATTTAGGTTATTTCAGGTAGTATCACAGGGTGGAACAGAACCCGGGGGGATCGGGTATAACAAAATTTCGTATGATTTCACAGGTACTTAAGATAGTATCGTAGTATTTAGGATCATTCAAGTATAGTAGGTGTTTAGAGTAATTCAGCTAGTATCACAGGAGGATAGATTCCAGGGGCCTGGCGCATCATAGTTGTGTATGATTTCACAGGTAATTCAGGTAGTATCGTAGGTATTTAGGCTAATCCAGCTAGTATTACAGGAGGATATATTCCAGGGGTTGGGTATAGCATAGTTTCGTATTTCACAGATAGTTCAGGTAATATCGTAAACCAGCTATTTAAGGTAATTTCAGATGATTCAGGTAGTATCAAAGGTATTTGACATTGATATCTACGGTAAAACGGCTAGTATCGCAGGTGTTCGTGCTAATTTCGAGCAGCGAGTACGTAATTTCGCTTGATTCGGGTAGTATCACAGGTATTTAAGTCATTTTAATAGGCAATTCAGACAGTGTCACAGGTATTTATGGTAATATAGAGAGTAATTCAATTTTTATAAACATTTCTTATCCAATGTTACATCACTTTTATATACTTTTAATCTAAATCTTATAAACTTTTATATGTTAAACAGTTAATATGTGAGACGTAGAGGGCTAAACTGTGTATAGGGTTACAGTGAGGGCATATAGAAGTAGTATAAACTAACCCATCCGTATGGTTGAGGAGATATAACTTTTTAGTTGGCTTTATTGTTTTATATGGTTACATTTCCAGGTTTAAGTGTACCAGCTTTATCAGTTAATCATTGTTTAATTAGATAAGAATTGTAAGGGTAGACGTCTCTCCCCTTTATCTAGGCTTGAGACTAGCACTAGGATTTGCTCCTAATGGTAGGATTAACGCCTCCCCTTATATCTTATTCTTCTCCCTTCACCAGGTGTCTGCTAAGTGTATACACGGCACATAGGTAAACTTCCATTTTTTCAAATTGTAGACTACGACAAATTCCATCTTCGGTTACAGTCTCTTAGACGCTGTTTGTAATACGGCAATGTCCATACTTATATGCTGTTATCCCATCCTCGATAATAACTGTTTTATCATCGAAAGGAGTCAATGTAATTTTATTCACTTGTACTGTGGTAACAGCATGCTCTCAAGACAGGATCGGATTCGTAGGTGTTATTATTTGTCGGGTTTTAAGGCAGTCTGTAGGCTGTCAAATGTAATGTACTGCTTAATAGCACTACGTTTTATGCCTTTAATATTTTTTATAATTGAACCGTTAGTATCTACTGCACACATCTTAGGTCGTAGTCCAACAAAGCGTAGGATGATTTTGCTATTAGCCTCATCTTTAAATTTTCCAAGCACCTTTCCTGAGTGGAGTGGCATATATGGTTGACAGGGTAACCAGCTGTATCCAGAAGCTCGAGAAAACGTAGAATGAGAAACGTGTCCCGGTACACATCTTCAGTTGTCACACGATGAATGAATCAGTGTCCAAATACATAAGCTTCAACTTTTCATCTCCATAATACGGCAACAACACATCGTAATGATAGTGGTACATTAATGTCTTGGAGATGTCCAACACACTCATTCCAATGTATATAGGCTTGTTGAATACAGCCTGACGAGAGGCCATATGCACAGCAGCTGGATTAGCAGCATATGTTGTCATATCGACAAACGTAGGCTTGGCGATCAACTTTTCCAGAATCTTCTCATTTCTAACCATCGTATATCCATACGATTACGCGGATTCTCCATAGTTTTTCCAAACCTGGCGTTGTTAAAGAGTTTGTAGAGGTCCTTCTCGAAATGATTTGCAGCCTGTTGTCGTAGCCTGTTGTTAAATTCCACATAAGGTTTTAACCACAGACTGTCGTAATTGTAGCACACGATGGATTTTACTCAAACGAAACCCATGATTAAGAACTTGCTTCAAAGTCATCTAATGTACCACATACTTCTTCCGAGGTCCAAGATGGGGTATCAATTCCTTTGTAGATGACTCCGTAGGCTTCATACACTCAGGCAGGAAAGGTAGACCGTTGTGTAGATCGTGAACTTTCACAGGATACTCGATGCCGGCTTCTAATATGTATCAATGGGAACATCCTCTTGTAGTGTTTCTAAGTCGATTTCCTTAGGAGAAACCCACTCAAATCAACTCATAAGCGAGGGCGTGGCACATTGCCCAACCATATTGGTTATTTGCATCCTCATAGATGATAAATTGGGTTGGTTTCGATGGATCATACTTATCCATGTAGATAGTTTGCTTCGGCATACCGGTGGGAAACTTGGCATAAACCTCCTCATACCGGATTCCATCATGAGTAACTGATAATAATCCTGTAGCAATTCCAGCTGAATTCCAGTATGCAATAACATGGCATCCCACGTAAGTCTTGGAGAGGTGAAATAATGAGCGGGGTCGACTTTGTGTGTTTTGAGGGTTTCATCTCTAAATGTCTCGGACATCAGCTAGAAGAACATCTGAGGTTAAGTACAGGTTGCTGTACTCGCCCAGGTTTCTCACATTAAACAGCTCCCATACATTTTTCTAACATGATTGTAGTCAGCATAACTAATTTCTTCTTTATTTAACATATTGTAGAAGGAGTCTTTAGGAGGCAGGCAGGTCTCATTCAAAACATCCCATGAAGTGACGTAGTCATAAGGAGATACTCCCTTAAGAGTAATCAACTTCAACTTGTCTTCTCCGAAGTGCTTCAGCGGTTCAGGATACGAGGTTAGATTTTTCAGCAGCTTATCGAAGCTTGTACTCAGGAACCGAAAACTATCCACAAACCGAAGCTTTATATCTTTTACATACTTGGAAAATGATATAGAACTTTCTTCAGAGCTAGGAATTACCTCCACACGTTCACTCGTACATCCCAGCTCCTTAACAATGAAATGCGAGCCATACCCACTGAAGTTATGCGTGAAGACGGGAGTATATTTAGGTATTTTAAGGCTAAATTACATTCATTGTGTAGACTTCCACGATATTCACCACTGATATGATCATGATGGCGTACTTTATAGTTCTTTTCAGTAAAGGTTTTCCCACGCAAGTAGTATACTGTAGAGGAGTCGAAATCCTTCTGCTGTCCATCTGTAAGTTTCAGAGGCATGGTAGATTTGTGTATATTACCAATTTCCTTTGCAAGGAATGTCAGATATTCCATAAACTTCTGAGCAGCATCAACACCATGATATACATAGGGCTGCATAGGAAGACCAGTTTCTACGTGTTCAACAGATTGAGCAGGTTTCACGTAAACACAGAAACATGTTGCTGATAAGGGGTTGTATAGCAAGTTTCAGAATTGGGGATGCACGTATGGCATGGAGCGAGAATACTCTCAAAGTCTGCATAGATGACATAAGGTACTTTTAGCACCCCCTCAATTTTTTTGAATTGCACGATAGAGTTATCCTTTGTGGGCATAACTATCCTAGCGATATGCTGTCTACAGATGGAAGCATGTTCTTCTAGTGTTTCCAACCCACTTCGTCCATATCGATCATCAAAATGGGTGAAACACCTCTTACAAGTATAAACAGGTCCATTATGTTTAGTTTTCTGACGTCGAACGAGCTTCTCAAAATTCTTTATATATACATAGTGATGCTTTCCACTACTTTCACTCAATAGTAGCAGGTGACGATGTTCAGATAGTTCAGTTTCAGCAACCTTTATTGGATACACCTCATGCTTCTCATCCAGCCCGAAAACTCTAATAGACATACTGTTAAGCTTCTCAAGCTTAGATACTTGAGAAAGTGGAGCAGGGTAAGAAACACAGCTGAAGCGTACTTATCTTGAAGTAACTCGTATTTGCTAACGCGTTGAGGCTTGGTGCTGACGAATTTGGCTAATACAGAATACATGAAGCATTTCTCGTCGCTATAGTTCTGGATGTTATGCAGGCTTTTCTCGCTTCAACAGATGGTGGTAGGGGTATGTAGCTACTTCCTCGTAACGGGTTTTACTTATTGATACGAAGTCGAACTCCTTTCCACAGCAAGCAGAGTCCAGTTGCTACCCTTAAGTTGCGACTCTTCAGTTTCATGGCCAATTTCTTGAATTTCACTTCCAAGGCTGAGTCCAGATCCGTTTCTAGAAACACAGGCTGATTTCGCGTTTTAAATGTTTTGTCACAGGTTTCTCCGATACTGTTTACAAATCGGCATTCAACCAGCAGATTAATTTCCACACTCTTGTAAACACCAAGCTCTTTATGCACAGCCTGGATTATCCGTTGTTTTGCCTCATGCAGATACATATTCAGATGCTTGGATGAATCGTATCGTATGAAATACGATTTCAATCGTCTGTGGAATGAAGTTCCATATTCTTTCATGTCACAGTCCTCAATTGTATATAATAACTGATTTTTAGTAGGCTCCAATCTACTTTTCTTCTCAAGTATGCTTATTTCACATACATCTTCGTGTCGCTTTCGCTTATAACCATCATTGAAGGTTACGCTACAATGTTTACACTTGAAGAGCCGCTTGCAACCTTCTCTTGTCATAACCTCGCAGGAATTTCTGCGGATTTACTGCAAGAATATCCTGATGCACTAGGAATGATATCCTTATACGCGGAATTATTCATCTTTACTCGTGATGTAATAATGTATTGATACTTCTTCAAGGAAATGCATACCTCTTCACCTTGATAACACTTGCGAAAGCTGATTATTTTCAGAGAGAACACGATGTTGATACCTCAAGACTAATTAGCAGAATGAATTCCAGTGCCCGAGGTAACCCTATTTATAGAGGGAGGACGGACCTTTTAGATGAATCATATACTGAATTTTAATAATAAAATTATGATTAAGTGCCTAAACGCTTATATTTCAATACGGGCATGTGCGCAAGTCTTCGCACAAGTTCGTGTGCTTGGAGGAAGTGTTAGAATGTGTTGAGCATGTATATCTATGTTTTCGGAAGTGTTCGTAGGACTTCGTGCAGGTTCGTGTCCTTTGAGGAAGTATTGGAATGTATTGAGCATGTATATTTATGTGTTCGAGATGTTCGTAGGTTTTCGTGTAGGTTCGGGTGCTCGGAGGAAGTGTTAGGGATGTTACACGTATATATCTAGGTGTGAGGTTTTCGTATGTGTTTATGCGTGATTGAGTGTGTGTGTGTGCGCGCGCACGTGTATATTTATGCGTGTGCTGCTTGTGTGGGTATGTGAGTGAGATTGTATGTGTGTGTCTGCGTGTGCATGCATGTGAAGGAACCCCTAATTATGGAGGAGGCACGAACCTCTCGGATAACATTACATTTCAGATTCGACGCTGTAACGCTTTTATCACTTTCCTGTTCGACGTTGGCACCTATATTATACGTATTTAGAGGTTTTAAGAAGATAATGTATATATTAAACATCATTATTTCTTATTCTCCATGTTATCTCGTTTTATATACTTCCAAACCAATCGTGCGATGGTTTGGGCAATTAAATGCTGATTGGGTGGCTAAAATTCTGATATTTCACTAACATATCAATGCCTTTTAATGATATAACGTGATGCTGATCAAATATTTCATTCAACTCTAAACCAGAGCATAAAAAACAGGTTTGTTGTATTTTAATGCTCTGCGCGTTTTAACTTCCACTATATGACGTCGCACCCGGAGACAGCTTGTCTAGCTCTGTCGGACAAAATTAAACTCGTCTCATTACTACCTGTATATGGTGTCACACCAAAAAGAGACAAGTATTCTCACACGCTCATTCCGACAGATGTTTCCATTCAACGCCTGCCACCACCACCACCCCCCATTGTACCAAAACTTAACACCGTCTCTATTGCCACAATACTTTAGAAGTATACCCTTTAAAGGTAACCTAGAAGTGTATTTACTGTATTATTTCACTTTTTCATCCCTTTTTCAATTCTTACACTAAAACTTCACTCACTTGAAGTTAATGGAACATGTTTCGAAAGCACCAGTTGCTTTCATCTTCAGCTTTTATTTCGACTGAGCATTCCGGGAATTTCGGTCCATAGATGTAGGTGGTATGAAAGTGGTGTCATCTGGTGTGTCCATGATAAAGCTGCTTAGATTATTGAGTGGTGGGATTTCAAAGTTCGTTAGCGTTTTGATGCGTTTGATTATATGTATATTCTCCCAAACTTTTAGTTCTGTTGGTTTGGTGCTGCATCTCAGGAGTCTGACTGTGGAATTGATGTCATGGTTTGTGGTCCAAAATTGTTTGCTATGGCAGATTTGTTAATCTGTTTACTGGATATACATCTGAAGTGTTCTTTCCTTCTGGTTTCAATATTTCTTTTTGTATTGCCAACATGTACCAAGTCACAATTTTCACAGTTAATTAGGTAGATGCCAGATATTTGTTCTTGTGGAATTTTATCTTTGACAGGGGAAGATGTAGGTTTTGAATTGTGTGTTTATTCTGTAGTGCCAAAGATATGTTGTATTTTTTGAAGATTTTACTAAATTTGTGATTAAGCTAAGGATGGTAAGTGAATTTTATGAATTGTTGTTTTGGTTCCTGTGTACAGAAGGTTGCATTTGTTTCTGGAGCTTTTTAGTTTGCTGTGGACCGTATTGATATTGTAGTCGTTTACTTTTGCTACGTGGAGGATGTATTTTTATTCATGCTCATATACCTCTTTGCTTAGAGGAAGGTTGACAAGTATGTGGGCAAGGCTGTTGAAAATGGAGTGCTGATGAGATTTTGGATTGAAACTGTTACTCTGTATGTAATTTACTGTATGTGTGGGTTTTCTAAAAATGTCAAATGAGAGGTGGTTTTGTTTCCTGAAGATCTTCAAATCTAAACATGGGAGGAACATATCTTTCTGTTTATGTATGAGGGTCGGCTGATAAGTCCCGGGCCTCACACAGAGATGGCGCCACTAGGCCAGTTAGACTGTAGCATCGTATACTTTTACTCTGGACTAGCTTGTATACATAGTTACAGGTCAATAGCATGTTTAGTTTTTGAACGACAGCATTTTAAGCAAGACAACTTTAGAGTTTTCACGAAAATGAAGGATTTGGAAAAATGAGCAGTGATTAAATACTTCCATTTGAAAGGCTTAACGACTAAAGAAATCAAGGAGGAAATGGACAGTACATTAAAAGACTCTGCCCCTTCATATTCACTGACTAAAAGGTGGGTTGCAGAGTTTAAAGTGGGACGTACGAGCACTAGTGATGAGCCTCGCTCTGGACACCCTGTGGAAGTCACAACTCCAGAGATGATTGAAAAAAATTCATCGTTTAGTACTGGAAGACCGCAGATTAAAGTTGGTTGAGATAGCAGAGGCTGTAATTGTATCAAAAGAACGTGCAGGTAATATTTTAAGTAATGTTTTGGGCTTTCACAAGGTCTGTGCGAGGTGGGTGCCGTGTTTGTTGACACCTGATCAAAAGTGGCATAGAAATGTTAAGAATGTGGAGCTCTACCGTAAAAATCCCAATGAATTTTTGACACGGCTTATTACCATGGATGAAACTTGGATACATCACTACACTCCAGAAAGTAAATCACAGTCAAAACAGTGGATTGCGCCAGGTGAACCAAGTCCAAAAAAGGCAAAGTCAATTTTGTCAGCTAACAAGGTTATGGCGAGTGTTTTCTGGGATGCACAGGGAATTATTTTATTGATTACTTGGAAAAGGGTAAAAGTATCACTGGTGACTACTATGCAAGCTTACTGCAACGTTTGAGTGATGAAGTGAAAAGACAAAGACCTCATTTGGGAAAAAAAGTCTTGTTTCATCAGGACAATGTTCTGGCCCATCATTCAGTCATTGCAATGGGGAAAATTTGCGAATTAAAGTTCGAATTGCTTGAACATCCACTCTATTCGCCAGATCTAGCACCCAGTGTCTACCACCTGTTCCCTAATCTCAAAAAATTTCTTGGAGGACGAAGATTTCACAGCAACCCAGAGGCCATTGTTGCCGTAAACAGTTATCTTGAGGACCTTGATAAATCGCACTACAGAGATGGTTTAATTAAATTAGAACACCGGTATGACAAATGTATAAACCTTTCTGGAGAGTATGTTGAGAAATAATAAAAAAAAATTTTAATGTTATTTTCATTGAGTGGTCCGTTTCAAGTGTGAACTGTATAGAACTGCCTTGTAAGTTGAGGAGTTTCAGAGCATCACCTGTGAGTTTTGTAGGTACTATTCCAAAAACTTCATCTACATATCTGACCCAGGCCTTGAACACCAATGGGAAGGCTTTGGTAATTCTTGTTTCCAAATGGCTCATGAAAAGTTTAGCAAGGAATGGTGAGAGCAGTGGCATAGCCTGATTGTTAGATTCGGGTATGTACCCTAACGTATATTGTAACATACTTTAAAATATGACCCAACCTAAACAGAATTGCCCATATAAGCATATTTAATCTCAACTAGACAACATGTAGTGTAAACAAGATCTTCGTTAATTCAATTTAAATTACCTAGTAAATTCATTAACGAATGCTGAGTACACTGGAAGGTAGTTTAATAAACATAATTTAGAATCATGATGTTATCAAAAATAAATGTGACTATCTCACGTTTAGTTTAGGCTACTGGATCCTCTGATTTTTTTTAGCAAAAACATCAATTATGCCATCCTCAAATGAAAGTCACGAATGTAGATCTTGTAGAAGCTTGCTTTCGATGTTCATCAGAGCAAGAACTGAGTGTCTTTCTTTGCGCTGGGAGTTACAAAGGTAATCTGTAATTCTTCTGAGTTAGGAAACGAATCTTTCTACTGCACTAATTGTTGGTATAGTCAGGATCAAAGCTGTCAGCTTGAAAGTTTCAGGGAACACTATAAAAAGTTCCATTGTCCTTATATATTGGTAAAGCTCTATATACTATTTCTTTTCATATCAAGATCATCATAAATCACTCACAGCTCACTTTTTTGAGCAACACAATAAAAAAGCATTCTATAACTCATTTTCAAACTTCCAAATGCCTTCTCCGGAACTTTTTTTGCAGTTAGAGAATTGTGCATGGTCAAGAAGACAGACAAACTGTAACTTTGAAATATTACTAAATCTTTGAGATATGCTTTGTCCTATGGTATCAAAAATTTCAAAGAACAATCGTCTGTAGCTGAATTCATCATTGCTGGTGCCAGATATATTGCCAAGACGAATTCTCTTTGCTTGAAGTTCACTGCCACTATCATTAATTTCCTCCCAAAGTCCGTCAAATTCATTCCTGTAGTTATGCAAATATTGCTTGAAATTTTCTAACATTCTACTGCAGTAAGCAATGTCTGAAAGTTTTTTTCTAGAGAATTTGGAAAAGAACA
This sequence comes from Deroplatys truncata, assembly GCA_030765065.1. Taxonomy (NCBI): domain Eukaryota; kingdom Metazoa; phylum Arthropoda; class Insecta; order Mantodea; family Mantidae; genus Deroplatys; species Deroplatys truncata. Next base: position 492,707,700 of record CM060990.1, read on the forward strand.
TCAGAGTACTGGAATATGTTAGCAAAAACTGTCAAAAGGAAATTAAAAGTGAAATCTTTTATCCTGGTTAATAAACTCCTGTACATAATAGTGTCCTCGTCCCATTCGGAGTTTTCATTTTTTACCTTGTTTCAAACAAATGTTCGATTTCAATTTTGTGTTCCTTCACTGTCCGAACTAAACGACTTTGGGAATTCCATCGAGTCCGAGGAACAGTAGGAATTTTTTCACATGCAAATACAAAGCATGAACTGTCTTTGTCGTTTTAGAAAAGAATGTTCCAAAACCTGATAGAGGCAAAGAGGCTTTTAACTTCTTGATAAAACTAGCCGCTGCAACAGCACAAGATTTAATTGATGAGCATAACATTGAACGAATGTGGCAGATTTACAATGTTCTCTCAGCTTCGATTCCAGTCTATTGCGCTCCCCTGCCATGACTGCTGCCCCATTCATATGTTTGGGCAATTATGTAGTTTATTTGAACAAGAAAAGTCGTTAAGAATATTGAGAGCATGGTTCAAAAGAGAATCTGCTTTTCTGTCCGAACTTATATCTGTAAAGCAAATAAACCTCATTCAGCTTTTCTGTCAACAATTATGTATCGGAAAACAGAGGGTTGTTGTTTACTACTTATGTCAGGAGTTTCATTTAATATCAATGAAACAAAGAAGACACCAGAAATTTCCTTTTTAATTTCATGCGTCATGACGGCACTCACACTTGAAATTAAGTCATTATAAATATCAGGTTAAGTTGCATGAAAAACAGTCAACTTTTCCAAGTGCTCTTTCAGAGAGGTGTCATATATTGTTAATTCATTTAAATACTCAATATAATTGCCTCTGTATGAAGATTCTTCATTCCCATTGTGACCACAAAAAGCAAGTGCTTGTTTTCTTTAAAAGCATACAGCCCGTACAAAATGAGAAAGTAAAGCTCCATTCTGTTTCACTTCATTGTTGTGCTGTTCAAAGAGAGCTTATACTGACTATTCAATGGAAATTCTATTCTGGTAGTTTTCCCGAAAATGTTTAGTTGTTTTTCACATATTATACGATTACTAGAATAGTTGTGTTTTTTGGCTACCTTATAAATGTTGTTTAAATCTTCACGACCGCTGGAATTCCAGACAGTTTTCATTTGAAAAACAAAGACATGACCAACAAAACTGTTTGTTAATGCTGGCTGTGAAAGCCTAAGTTTTTACAAAACAGTTTGTTTAAGGTTTTACAACCGCACAACCATGACTCACTTTAATAAACGTTGATGTTGAAATGCCTTGCACATTTTTTAATGTTTGTTGTAGTACTGAGTGCGGGTTTTGGAGGACTGCTTTAATTACATCTTCCTTTCCAGAGAAATTTAATGTCTGGAAGCTTCTTACCTTGAGTTTGTCGATCACACAACCTCACTGAAACAATGTATTGTTTGCTATTGTAGCTGTTAACCACTTCGTGACCTCTCGGCATGCATACCTTCCTCCCAGAACCCGCGCAAATCTTAAACTATATTTGCTTTGATAGTGAGTGACCAATTGTCCAAAGCACGCTCAAATTTTCACAATTGAAGAAACAAAACAATTTGCAAATTACTCCCTATCAACGTCTATAAATGCAATAATTTGAGCACGATTTTTAACACGAGATGTACTCAAACTCAGTACATATCATGAGTCAAGCACACAATGCCAGTTTCCTCCAGCTGACGGCAGGTGCCGTTGATCCGAGCTTTGTTTCGATACAGGCTGATGCAAATTTGAATCATAATGTTTAAGAAAGCATGATTTTTAATGACATTAAATGAACACCAATTTTACCACCAGTTTAAGAAAATGCATTCGGTGAATGCGTAAAACTGTTTCCAGTGTTTGATAAGGACAAACTACATACAAAACTTTCAGTCATCTATTCAAGAAAAGAATTCAGGAATATTGGCGGTGCTGTAAAATTGCTTCAATATCTTAGAGCTAATAATGTTTCTTCCACCTTTTCTCAAGTGTTAAAACTTTTGAAAATAGCCATTACTTTGCCTTTAACAACAAGTGAATCTGAACACTGCTTCTCTACACTGAAAAGAATTAAAACATTCCTTAGGAACACTATTGGAGAAGATAGACTAGCTGCACTTGCTATGTTCTCCATAGAAAAGGAAATGATAGAAAACATTCCAAAGTTCAATGAGAGAGTGGTTAATAAGTTTGCTAGAAAGAGATTGCCGTATGCAATTCATCCTCAAATGGCTAAGGTAAGCTAAAATTCCAATAATCAGTGCACCCCCCTAGATATAGGCAACATGTGCCGCCACTGTATGTAATACATCTCTCACATCCATTAACGCTATGCCCCTGGGTGAAAGTGAGAGTTGGTTTCCCATAGCCAATCCAGAAGTTTGTTTGTAAAATTTTTGTTGAACTGAAATATGTTTTGTTGTATGCAAAGGTTAGTGAGGGTGGAGTAGTGCTCTATTTCTTCCTGTGAGATTCCAATGTCATAAAGCTAAAGTTTTAGGAGTTATAATAATTTAGTGGTAGGAATGCTGGGGAAAAGGTATTTCACATTTAAAGAGACCATAGAATCTTCTGTGTTGATGGCTGTGTTTTGAAGATACTTGCCCAATTCAAAATAGTTTTTGATGCTCCTGCTGTCAAAATTTTTTAGAGGATTGAACCTGTTGACTAGCCATTTAGAATGTTTGTATGTAATGGAGTTATACTGTTAACTATGGGTCTCATGTTATTCCTGGTTTGTGTATCTTTTTCATAAGCCATTTGGAAACAATTGTCAAAGCCTTTCTACTGCTGTTCAAGATCTGGGTCAGATATGTGGATGATGTTTTTGCCATAGTACCTACAAAGATAATGCTCTAAAACTCCTCAACCTACAAGACAGTTCTATACAGTTCATGCTTGAAATTGAGAAAGAGAAAGACGGGTTCCTCCCATATTTGGATTTGAAGTTCTTCAGGAAACAAAACCACCTTTCATTTGGCATTTTTAGAAAACCCATACATACAGTAAATTACATACAGAGTAACAGTTTCAATCCAAAATCTCATCAACACTCCATTTTCAACAGCCTTGCCCACATACTTGTCAACCTTCCTCTCAGTAAAGAGGAATATGAACAAGAATACAACTACATCCTCCACATAGTAGAAGTAAATGGCTACAACATCAATATAGTCCACAGCAAAATAAGTTCCAGAAACAAAAAAGCATTAGCGAAAATGCCATCTTCTGTACACAGGAACCAAAACAATTCATAAAATTCACTGACCATCCTTAGCTTAATCACAAATTTAGTTAAATCTTAAAACAATACAACATATCTTTGACACCACAGAATAAACACACAATTCAAAACCTACTATCCTCCCCTGGCAAAGATAAAATTCCACAAGAACAAAAATCTGGCATCTACCTAATTAACTGTGAAAATTGTGACTTGATATACACCAGAGGACACCACTTCCACACCACTTGCATACTGGATCTGAATTCCCGGCATGCTCAATCGGAAAAAAGCTGAAGATGAAGCAACTGGTGCTTTCAAAACATGTCTGATGAATTTCAAGTAAGTGAAGTTTTAGTGTATCCACCAACTCTAGATTTAATTAAATTAATATACAATATATTTCTGCTACAGTCACCAGGAAACAAATTTATTCCTTTTTGTCTGAGGAGTCAGCTTGTATATTGCAATACTGTTCTGAAGTGATAACAACATTGAGAACTATGATATGACAGAATGGAAACTCTTTATTGATGCTTCAAAACTAAGTTCAAAGCTTATCCTACACAACAGAATATTTTTCATTCATTGCTTTAAGGAAATATATGATAATGTTACACAACAGACCAAACACCATGAACACAAATAGCATATTTGTGATGACTTCGAAATGGTATTTGTGTTTACATATTAGATGGAATGAAAGCTTTCACACATCTAATTCATCTTTAAGGTTCCAATATCCTAGAACATGTTTCAAGAGCTGTTGCTCTCATCCGCAGCTAATTACAACTGGTGACCAAGGGATTGTCCCTCTGCTGGTCGAGATGGGACATGTTCATTAATCAAATTGTACTCTCTCAGGATTTCAAAATTCATGAGAAGTTTATTTTTGTACACGTTAATGTTCTCCTATACTGATAGCTCTCTGGGTTCCTGAGGTATTTTGTTAACTTCATTTAGATGTATTTCATGGTTTGTCTCCTAAAAGTGCATGAATATTGCTGAGTTTTCTGTTTGCTTATATTTAATATTGCAGAAATACTCCCTGGTTCTGATGCCTATATTTCCATTTGTTTGCCCGATATAATTGCTCTTACAGTTCTTATACTTTTTCTGGTATGTCCTGGATTTCTTGGTGGTTCCTTATCTTTGTAGTTTGTTTTAAACCTTTTTTATGCCTATGGATGATAAGTGAATTTTTTGTGCTTGGTGGCTTCTTCCCCATTCTGTGATGTGCTGATTTCTCTAATTTCTTTGTCTCTTGGATTTCTTTATTTTTGTCTACCAATTCTTTTTTAAATCTGTTGTTCTTTACAATCTGTATAATCTGTCTGTGTTCTTTAATAGTGGTAGTAATATATGGATTTATGGTGTACAACATCTAAGGTTATTAGTGCCCTAACTGTGTAAAACACTATCAGATACTAACAATAAAATGTGTTAAAGTTTCCTAAATAAATCACTAGTCATACAAATAGACATTTAAAAAACCAATGCCAGAAACTACAGAAAGTGCAGTTAAACGACGGGTGAAATAGCAGGCACTTAAGAGACAGTAAAAAGAGTTGCCATGCTAAAAATGTCTAAAAAAAGCAGCACTGCATAAAGTAAACTTAGTGGCTCATACCAATGCAAGGAATACAACATACTACACACTCTACAGTACATAAGGTGTCAGCCAGCATTTGGTATATAGTTGCAGGCAAACACAAAGACACAGATAACTTAACTAAAAACTGATACTGCATTAAAATATATTACACTGTAAATGGCTCATTAGCACAAAACAGGTGTAGGGTTGGAACATAAGTAATTTTGGCTAAAATGCCCAAGATGCGATCTGGCTAAAATCACCTCATGACAGGAGGCGCATGAAGTGCTGATATGGAGGGGCTTAATCTCCCGAAGTGTGTTACCTTGAATACCAGCCCATTCTTGCAGCCAGTGTGATAGAACAGAATGGTGTAAAATAGTAGTAAAATTAACTCAAGAAACACAAAAGCTAAAACATCTGGGAGATAAAACTACAGCATTGGCAGCCTGATTCCTTGGCAGGTTGATGTGTCTAGGAACCCACACGAAAGACACGCTGATGCCAGCACCAGCGAGTTAGTGAAGGCAATCCTGGATGCGCCTTATAAGAGCATGGTAACTGTACAGCGACCGAAGGTGTGGAGTGCACTCGAGCAATCGGTGAAAATAACCACTGCTGCTGAACAATATAAAAGCTTGGCGGGAAAAATCGAACACAACGGTAAAAGGCAAAATTTAAACTCTGCCGGTCGTGAGTAAAAACATAGCCTACTACCCGGTCGTTTTTGAACCATTAGTGTAAAGAAAATAGCAGTTTCGAAAATGCTCTTTCAGTTCTAAAACTTACGAACGAATAACCGAACCAGAGGTCGCTGACTTGGAGTGGATGTCAACCTTAGATCGAAGAGGGTCTCGGCGCGGAACCATGGAGGAAAACGAGTTTCTCCTCTGGTAAATGTTGCCGGTAAAGTGACGTCTAGCAATCGAAGGAGCAAATGAAAAACACCAGGAGGGGCGAAGCCAGGGAGTTCGCTTCGTACTGACAGTCGAATGAATGGTCCACGCAGACTAGAGAGTATATATGCGTAGCTACAAAGAACATCGCGCCTATACGACAGCGGAGGTTCAGCAGTCTCTGCACATAGACCCAGAACTGGACACATGGGAAAGGTGCCGATACTCAGCCTTATACCACAATTATGAATTGAAATTAGGCGACTTGAAATGGAAGGTGGCGCCGAAGAATACGCAATGTACCTGTAGTCAAGTTTCGGTCGGGCAAGCGAGCGATGGAATCTTAAAGGTACCGTCTAATAGCTCCCTAGGATGTGCCATTTAAAAGGGGTTTAAACATTAAGAAAACCGTTTTAAGTACAATATGCGCTAAGCTTTCTGTCAAAAAATAAATCCCAGAAATTTCGTATCGTCTGTTAAAGGAAGATCTGTCCCAAGAGTAGAGAACGCAAAGGAAATACCTTTTAGCGCCAGTTCACGCGGACGGTTTTCTCAGCGGATAAATTAAAGCCGTTTTCTATACTCCATGTGTAAAAGCAGTCAAGACAGCGTTGAAGTCGGCGTTCTAAGAGGCAAGTCCGCGTGGAACTGCAGTAAATGGCGAAATAATCCACAAACAATGTAGACGAAACACCAGATGGAACACACTCCACAATAGGATTAATGGCAATAGCGAAAAGTGCGACGCTAAGAGCCGAGTGCTGCGATATTCCGTTCTCCTGAGTAAAACCATGGGATAAAACAGAGCCCACTGGTACCCAAAATATCCGATCCCTCATGAACTCCCGAATAAAGAGCGGAAGACGGCCACAAATGCGTCATTTATGGAGGGTATGAAGAATTGCCCTCCAGGAAGTGCATGCGCTTTCTAGAGGCCAAACAATACTGTAACCGTCTGACTCCTCAGAAATACGTTCATGGCGTGCGTAGATAGCGAAACTAAGTGGTCGAACGCAGAACGCTAGCGGCGAAAACCACACTGGACGTTTGACAGCAATTTCTGAGACTCCAGCCACCAACATAACCTACCGTTGATCATATGTTCCAACTTCCAAATGCAACTGGCGAGGGAGATGGGCCGGTAACTGGAAGATAGAAGACGATCCTTCCCGTGTTAGTATTGAGACAGTGATGGCCTTGCGTCAATCTGCAGGAAACTTAGCAGTTTGCCAGATACGATTATAGACCTCGTAGGGAAAGAGTTTATGGTCTGAAGAGGAGTGCGACAGCATCTTTCCTAGGAGCCGAGTGACTAGAGGACGGCAGGACCTTTTCCAGCTCCTGCATGGTGAAAAATGCGTGGTATCACTCGCGATTAAAGTATTTTAATGAGAGTTCATGTATAGAGGCTGGTTCTTAATAGGCCGAAAGTCGGGTTGTAATTAGATACGATGGGAACAGCCGAAAAGGCGTTACTTGGAATATCAGCAACCGAAATCGGATCAAAGATGGTGGCATTTATCTTAAAGCCGGGTATTGTAAACTGTGTTACCTTTTCAGCGACACGACGAAGTTTATCTTATACCACTTTCGAAGGCGTGAAACCAATAAAATATGCTAACCGGCTGTATCCAAGATGCCGTCTAGTTAGTCTGAATGATGCGTCGAGCTTTGGCGCGCATTTGTTTATAGATCAGATTTTTCAATTTTGGGTGGCACTGGAAAACCCGAAGCGCAGTCCTGTGCGAACAACCGACTGACACTCATCAATTAACCAATGGTAACCGTCTTGGGTGGGAAGACGATCGGCGGATAGAACGTTCGACAGAAAAAAATGGTGACAGATAAGGTGGTCCACCAACTAGTCAACATCTTCAAAGGCGGTCTTTGAAGACGGCTAGGCTATAATAAGGACCCTACTTCGCCTTGTTCATTTCCAGGAGCTTAAACGTGGAGTTATGTGGTCGTGAGAAAACAGGCTGATGACCTAAGGGAAATAATACTGAGTAGGCGTCAGATGACGTTCCACTGAGAGCTGTGTGCAAGCCGTGCAGAGCAAACGGATGGATTTAAGTGTGAGAAAGTGTTGAAAAAGATGAAAGAAAAGTGGTTTTGTGTGGAGAAATCAGTAAGAGCTGCCCCATCGCCCAAGCGCTAGGCAAACCTAAAGGGATGATGGGCATTAAATTCTCTTAACAGAAGATAGGGGCCTGCGCTGCGACACCAGATGTTCAGTGTCCTCAATGGTGAAAATGTATGAAGGTGGTACAGATGGAAAACTATGGTATTTTTAATGTAACAGTAGTAGTTTGCATTGTAGTGGTAAGCACGAGAGGATGAAAATATATGTCTCGAATAAGGAGCGTGACTCCTCCATGTGCAGAAGTGACCTCATCCGATGCAAGATCACAGCACACCGGGACGTAGTGACGGATATCAAATGTAACCTGAGGGCACAGCAAATGATCATACCCGACTAAGAAGCGCTACAAGGGTTCGCCTGTACATGCACAATGTATATTCCACGCCAGAATGGGCATTTGAGCAGGGATAAGCAATTTATTTATTGGGCTTGTTCAAGGTGTCCTTTTCTTCCATATGGGGCTCAGACATTTTTGTTGGATCTGATCCTGATCCATGGACTGAGCCAAGAATTGGTTTGCCATGGCAATAGGTGGGAAACATCCCTCCCCCATTACGGTTTTACTCATGAATGTTCTGGGATTTAGACCTTCAGGAAATCCTCCCGGGAGTACTTAGATTTAAACTACCTCGTTGTGGCTTGAAGGGCTACCACATCTAGTTTAGAGACAGGAATGGACTCGCTGGATTTGGCAGCCTTGGTTCTGGAGCTTGATGTGGACGGTTTTATGCTTGCTTCAGAAGCAGTAGGCATGACACACATCTGCATGGCGGCATCCCTTCGTGGTCCTGGTGGAGTGGTAACAGAACTAAAATTCCTGTATCGCAGGAGAAATAGCTGGCGGGAAAAATGCCGTTTTCTGGTCTGTGCTTAACATGGAGCTACAGAATCGCTCCGCGAGTAATCAGTCATCCAATAGCTTCAGGTTAAGGAGAACATTTCGGAAATGAGGCTGAATGAGCTCGCTTGCAGTTGACGCAGAGGTGCGAAGGTGCTTACTGCATGAGGCACAGATAGAAGTAATGCTCTTAAAAGAGACCGTGTGTACAAACCATCAGTATTTAAATCGCCTTAACAAAAGTGGCACATTATGGCCGCATATCTATAAGTTCGCACCCTGCCTTGAGTCTCTTTGGGATATCAACGCCCTCAAAGGTAAGGAACAGGCTGCATGTGGATACTATCATTGTCATGTTTCGCTAAGAGTAGGTGCATGGAGGTAACTTTATGGTCAGAAAGATAACTGAACAGCTCTTTGTCCAACATGTCAAGAATGTGGGTACTGGCGATGACCGTTGAAGAGTTCAGCGAGCGGTGTTTCTCCACACAGACAGGGTAACCGTGGAGCACGGTAACCTGCAACGAGGTATTAGTTTATCACTGGTGCCAGCCAAAAGAGAGCCATTCTACAAACATGTGCACGATTTTATTGCTCCAGCGATTGTGCTGATGTCCTTTTGTGTGTTAGACGGGTTTACCTTGAGAAAAGAGTGACCCTCTTCAGTGCATGTAATTACCAAGTAACAACCAGATGATAATGGTGGTGGTGTTATGTTCTTTTCGAAAACTGTACAGCATTTGAGAACGTAGGCTTTCACGGCCGGAGTCAGTATAACTAGAAGTTATTTCCGGGCTGTTTTGCCGTGGTCTGCTAGAGACAAAAGTTCCAGACGTTTCGTCTACAACTACGGTAGACATCTTCAGTGGCGCTGTCGAAGTCTTCTAGGAGAAGGTTGCGCTGCGTCTGAAATGCCGGCTTTTTTCGAGTGCAGGAGAAAATGGTTTAATCACTGACCTCAGCCCCGATGGTAGTCGGGACTGAGAGTGTGGGACTCACCAATAATCGGCATACCCACTAAAAACTCCTCCACCGGAAGGAAACATGAAGAATGAAAAAGGAGCAATTCAGGTGAGGAAATGCAGCAGTACCGCTATTGCACCTGCGCATTCTGGGAGCGGATATAGTGGCAGGTTCAAGGAACCTAGGCCAGGAGAAATGAGAGCCAGGACGTAAGCAGGGTCTAGGCTCTACTTACGCCCTTGGGAATTCAGAGTGAGGAATTAACGGAATTAGGGTGATGCGTCACCGGATGTAGACCCCGTCATTACTGGTCGTAATTTATTTGCTGTGCTGAAACATAGATGGACATAGTCATTAGAGTTTATTAATAAGTGAAGTTAATTTGCTGCTTAGACCTCAAGCAGTGTTGAACACATGCGAAGCTGTCCCCCTTGCGGGGATCGTCGTACCTGGGCCTCGAGGTATGTAGTCAACCTGAAACAAATTATTGTTTAGGATTGGTATACTTACTATGATTTGGCTGTAAGCCTCGTCATTGATATTGATTAGTACTAATCATGCTAAATTAAAAATGTTGTCGTTATTGTCTTGGCGATGAGCCGTGTCAATTAAATTTGTGTAACATTGATAACTAAATTAGTGTTTTTCAATCATATCCATTTGATTTGCCTTGGTCGAATGTTGAGTGCCCGCCTACAACGCAGCCTACCCAATCATAGCGTGGCTGCACTCAGACGTCACTCTGGTGGGGGTGTCCCTCCCCCGGGGTCCGCCTTGACTCGAAGAGCAAGGACTTCAAGGGCCACTGTGAGCATGCCATGGCTTAGTGTATGTGTTTTTATGTCAATTACGTTCGTATTAGGGCGTCTAGAAAGTCTTGGATATTGATCTCTGGTTCCCCCAGGCAAATGTTTCTATCAAATAGTGAAAGAGGTCTTTTGTGTTTATCTCTATCGTTGTTCTAATTACCCAAATCACGGATTAGAGGGTTAAAATTTTTGTGCTTTCTGTTGTATAGGTTATAGCTTTGTAGCTTAATGAATTCTTCTATAGAGTGAAGCTTTAGCTCCCCGTGAACCAGATAAGCCGGAGCGACCGGTGGGAGTTTCGCTATAACTCTAATTATTCTGTTTGGAAGAGTTTGTAGCCTATGTAGGTGTGACTTTGCAGCATATCCCCAAACTGGTGCTGCATAAGTTATTATGGGTCTTATTAGCGTTTTATATATCGTGAGGCCCATATTTAGTTAAAGTTGGCTGTTGATGTTAATGATAGGGTAGAGTTTGTTTAGCTGGCCATTGGCCTTTGCCCTTACGCTATTTATGTGTTGTTTCCAGGTGAGATCTTGGTCCATGGTGACACCTAAATAGGTTACCTGGTTCTTCCACGCTGTTCTATCCCCATTGTATGTTAAGGGCTGTTGCGCATGTCTAGGTAGTCTGTGTTGCACTCTTTTGGTAAAAATTATTGACTGGCATTTTTTGGCGTTTATTTTAATTCGCCATTTTGTGTACCATGGCTCTAACTCATTTAGTGCATTCTGTAGCCGTAGGAGTAATATCCTGAGCTGTGTGGACTGCGTTACTAGCGCCGTGTCGTCGGCGTATATGTATATTTCAGTACGCGTGAGTTCTGGAATGTCATTAATGTATAGATTAAAGAGTGTCGGTCCGAGCAAACTTCCTTGTGGAACTTCCGCCCTGATAGGCCTAAGGGAGGAGGAGGAGGAATTCTCCACCGCTGCGTGGAACTGACGTTCGCTAAGGTCTCTGATAAGGGCGATCAAAGAGTCGGCAAAGTTGTATGACTTAGGTTTATGAACGAGGCCCGCATGCCATTCTTTATCAAATGCACGCTCTATATCTAAGAATATGGGTCCCGTTGATTTATTGGTATTGAACCTTTGATAATTAATTCATTTAATCGTAAGAGTTTAAGCCTCGTTGAGTGCTGAGACCTAAAACCAAATTGTTCTGGAACTAGAATGTTGTTCTTCAGAATGTGTGAATTCATTAGTTTTAGAATCACTTTTTTCTAATACTTTCTCAATTGTGCATAATAGGCTAATTGGCCTGTAGCTTGCGGGTAGCGTTCGATTTTTGTTTTGTTTCGGTAGCATTATGTTTACCACTTTCCATTGTGGCGGTAATCTACCTTTGTCTAAGGTGTAGTTGAATATTTTGGCTAGGAGCAGTAGCGCTCCCCACGGGAGATTCTCTAGAACCACATTGGGTAGTGCGTCAGGCCCGGGAGCCTTCCTATTAGGCAGGTGGGCGATGATCCAATCTATTTCGCCTGCATTGGTTTTTCGCATTTTATTATGTGTGATCGAATAGTCTGTTTGACTTATTTCGTTCTCAATTTCGTGTATTTGATTAGCTTGCCCCCCTGGAGGGTTGGGCTTGAAGGTGTCTTCCAGGTTCGATGCAAAGTCCTCCGCCTTGGCCTGAGAGGTTTCAACTATCGTGTTGTTAATTTGATTAACTAGTGGCGGTATGTTTGGTTTTGAACGCGTGAGGCATTTTGCTATGCGCCAAACTGAGTTTGTGCGTTTAGATTTTCAAGGGTCCATTTCCATTGGTTGCCCACATATTCCCTTGTTCGGGCTTTTGTCTCGTTCCTGAGCTCGATGTATTCTTGTTGATGAATCGGATTCCTAGATCTTTGCCATTTACACCTTGCCCTGTTGCGATTCTGATGCAATAATTGAATGTCTGTCGGGTATTGGGCGTTTATTGTAGGTTTGTATTTAAGCGGTACGCATTTAATTGTCGTTAGTTTTATTGCTAAGTCTAACTTGTCTATAGCTTTATCTTGCGAATGTGACTAGTTTATTTCTAAATCGGTGAGATAGTGCTCTACGGTATTCTTGAAATCCTCCCAATCTACTTTATTGTAATTTGGCCTAAGCGGCTTCGCTTCAAAAGCTACCGGAAGTGCAATTTCCATTAGGACCGGTAAGTGATCTGACGTTAATTCATTTAAAACGTGAAATTCTATATCTCACGGAATGTTTTTCATTATGGCAATATCTAGAACGTCTGGCATGTGGTTATTGTTATACGGGATATGAGTGGGCTCTTCTGGGCCTGATATGAGAAAGTTGGTATTATTAATGTAGTTTGATAATTTTGTACCCTGCGGATTTGGGTTTATACTGTGCCATAGCGGATGCTTACAGTTATAGTCCCCGGCCGCTATGACCTTTGCCCCTAAATTCATAATTTTGGCTATGTCCTCTGTATCTACATCTCCCGGAGGGTTATATACTGATGCTAGAGTTATTTCGGTGTTAAACGAAAATATATTAATAGCTGTATCTTCCAAACATTTAATTCTGGAAATGTACTTGATGATGCCTAATATTTGTTTGAACGACTGTTGCTATCCCCCCTTCCCTTCGATATCTGGCTGTCCTATAAACCGCGTACCCAGGAATTGAAAAACGGTCTATGTCCCGTAAGTGGGTTTCGGTAAGTAACACAAGTTGAATTGAGTTGCCCTGGAGGAAGTCTGCTAAATCCTTACGTTTTCTGCGTACTCGGCAATTCCAGTATACTGGGCGAATCTTGTCTGAGCTAGCCGTGGCAGTGGTTGTGAAGGTTGGTGATCAGTTCCGTGAGGTAGTGCAGCGTCTGCAGTGTGTCAGTCCCATATGAGAAAACTTCAGCGAGCCTGTCTAATTGTTCCTCAAGGAAAGCCATAGGGACAGTGCTTTTGGGCCTGCCAACTAGATGCATAAGCTTGCCCACGACCGTGCCTGATTTGGTCGGTAGTCGTTTTCCCTGACCGCGGAGGGGGAGCGACTTTTGAGAAGGAGGGTGAGGCCCTCCTGCCTTAGTGGGTATTGAGTGTGTATTTTGTGTGTTCTGCTCCTGTCGGGGGGTCGCTCATTCCTTGCTGGGCCCACGTCGGTGACAAGCCGAGGGTGCTCGGCTACTGGGGCGGGTCGCGTTCGGCCTTTCTTGTCACTAATGAGCCACCCCGCGTCGTGCATTTCGGCACTGCACCTAGCGGCAGCCTTTGCGTAGTTCCTAGTGTTTGTCCTTCTTACATTCGGTGGGGGTTTTTGCGGCTGCGCACGGTTTGTTGGCGCGGTCCTCGTGACTGCTGCGTGGTAAGCGGTGCAACCGCGCCAAGTTGCACCGTGGCCCCTCTGGCCGCATAACACACAGTTCCGTTCCGCGGGTGGAACGGAGCACGTTCCTGAAGGGTGTGGCCCTGAAAATTTGGCGCAGACGTAGTTGGGGACCTACATTCTCTCTGTACGTGCCAGAACATCTGGCATTTGGTACATTGCTTAGGCTCGGGATCGGTCGTATACCTTTCTACTCTAACCCTGAAGTGTGCCAAGTAAGTGAGGTCCAAATGTTTACTGCTCTCTAAGGTGTCTGCCACCTCGACGAGGTACATTGGCAGAGGGGTGCGTTTGCGTATTTGTACGGATCAGAGCGCCGTTATCGCTACATATGCCAGGTCTTGCTTAAGCTCGTCTCCGGTGAGCTCGGCGTACAGTCCTTTGATGACAAACCTAACTGTCTTCTCCTGGGGATGGGGGTGCAAGTAAAACTGTACGCCTTTTGACTTGAGGTATTCTACCAATTTTTGGTAGTCACTAAAGCAGGACATTTTGACTGCAAAGTCACCGGAGTTTCGTGCGGTTGTGATCGTGTATTCGTGCGTAGGTGTACAGGTCCTGTCAAAGTCACGGGCTATGGCGTGTATTTGTGCTGCCTGGCTTTTGTGTATAAAGACCGGCGCAGGGTCTGACCTCTTGGAATTTAGTGTATTTGTGGGTGTGTTTGGAGTGGCACTCTCCATGGTCGCTGTGTCAGTGTCTTGTCTGGTGTCCGTCGAGGTGTTGGCTACCGGTGAGTCTGGAATGGTAGGAACAGGTTTCTTAGGTGCTGGAGATTTTTGTGTAGGTTTTGAGGTAGGATTCGCAGGCTTGGGTTTGGTGGAAGAGGATTTGGAAGGGTTGCTGCGTAGAGTCATGGTGGTCGTCTCAGTCGAAGAAGTGGTTGCCTTGGAGTTTTCTGCCATTGCTTCAAGGTGTGTTTGTGTGTATGTGTGTAAGAAAGAGGTGTGTGTTTAAACCCTAAGGGGGCTTAGCCCAATAGAAAGAGGAAAAGAAGAAAATACTTCAAGAAAAAGAGCAGCTAGCGAACGCTAAAAAGCGCGGGGATACAGAGGGCCGGACCTCAGAGAGGCGCTTAAGCAAGTCTTTCGACTGCTCGCTGTGGTCGTATTTCCCCATCTCGTCTAAACTGTGGTGCGCGCGCTCAAAGAGATAGCGAAGGTTTTGGTATTGCTACCGCGGCAATGCCGAGCCGATGGCTTTGGTACGAGTACCACGGCAATGCCGAGCCGTATCCAGCGGTGCTGCTTCTTTGCTGCGGACTGCTTCTTTCTTGTCTAGGAGCTCTTCTAGTAGGTGTCTGGTCGAGATCTCGAAGCGAAGTGCCGCACATGCCGACTTTTTTTTGGTGTGGCCCCTCCTCCGCCACACCAGGTGACGATTATCCGAAAGGGATCTACATCGGCTTCCCTACCATGCACTAGCTACACTACAGTGATGGAAGGGAATCGAAGGTAAAGTGGTGTCCGGTACCGCCGAAGCAAACCGGAGGTTAGTGGGTAATTACTAAAAAGACGCTTGCACACAAGAGAGTATGCAGACAGAGTGGGGAGTAGGTACTGGCCTTGGCAGATGCCCAGACCAGGGACCTATTGTTAGTGGTGGTATTCATGCTCATGCAGAAGGAATGCGATTGAGGTGTCATGCTTAAGTAGAGATGGTGGTACGTTACCTTTTTTCGAGTGGAGGAAAAATACTTTTGCGTACTAACCCCATCTAAGATGAGAGTGTGGGACTCCACCTCGACGTCGAGCCGAGGCCATACCCACTAAAAAACCTCCACCGGAGGGAAAAGTCATGGTAAGGTGAGGCAGTACCGCTCTTGCACCTGCGGATTCAAAGGAAAGGAAATGTTGGCCAGCCATAGGCTAAGGCCAAGGTGCGGAAGGAGGCCGGACGTAACCATGACCGAAGCCTTTGTTGCGCCCTGGCGAAATTTTGGGTGTTCATTCTGGAGTATTCTGGATGGCGCCATGGCGCTGCGTACTAAGATATTACGGGTGTTGGACGTCACAAGCAGGCACTTGTGCGCGAGTAGTTGGATCTGAGCCAATGGCTGCGTCCCTTGAACAGATATTTTATACATGCAAATATAAGTACATAATTATACTGATTTGGTTAGTAATTATTCAGCTTATTCTATATTTCTTAGCTTATTGTTTATGCTAATATTCTAAGGTACACATACATTTAGGATTGGGGTGAATATTTATAGAATTAATTTGCTCCGCCAGGTGGCGTCGTCTCTTGTCATTAGTTAGGATGCTTAACTGTATTTGTTTGTAATTTTATTTTCCGCCCAAAATGGCGTCGTCCTCAATGTTGTCCAAATCATTAACCATAGCTTTGCTGGGTCATATAGGGTGCACACCGGCGGGCAGTCTGCCTACAGTTGCAGGTGCGAGCCAGTGCCACTTGCGGGGGAGGCCCTTCCCCCGGGACCGCCTTGACTCAGAGAGCAAGGACTTCGAGGCCACCAATTGTCACGTCGTGAAGCTGTAGTTGTGGGTGTTATAATGGGTATATTACTAACGTGTCAAGATGCGCTTGAATGTCGATTTCGGGCTCACCTAGGCCTAAGGTTCTGTCAAATAGTGACAGCGGTCTTTTGTGCTTGTTGTGGTTGGTTTCATATGAACCTAATTCTTGTACGAGTCTGTTTGTGTTCTTTTCCTTGCTTTTATAGAGGTTGAAGCTTAAGCTTTTAACGCATTCTTCAACTGAGTGTAATTTTAGTTCCTCGTGTAGGAGATATGCCGGCGCTAGCTTAGTAATTATTCGTATTGTTCTATTTTGGAGTGTTTGTATTTTATGCATGTGTGTTTTGGCCGCGTAGCCCCAAATCGGGGCTGCATACGTCAGTATTGCCCTTATTAGTGTTTTATATAGGGTTAGCCCCATGTTTATTTTCAGTTGGTTATTTATGTTAAAAATTGGGTATAGTCTCTTTAGTTGACCATTGGGCTTGGCTCTGGCTTTCGCAATTTGCTTATTCCAGGTCAGGCCTTGGTCCATGTTGAGACCTAAGTAGGTCACTTGGTCCTTCCATTCTATTCTTTCGCCTTGATAGTTGAGAGGCTGTAGAGCGTGTTTACCTTTACGGTGAAATATTCTTTTAGTGAATATTATTGCTTGAGTTTTTCTAGGATATACTTTGATCCTCCATTTGGTGAACCAAGGTTCTAGTGTATTTAGCACATTTTGCAGTCGTAAATGTATAATTCTCGGTTGTGTTGACTGCGTGGTTATCGCGGTGTCATCTGCGTAAATGTATTTGTTTGATCTTACCAATACTGGCATATCATTTATGTATAAATTAAACAGCGTCGGTCCCAATAGACTTCCTTGTGGGACTCCGGCCTTGATTGTTTTGGTGCTCGATATCGCTTCCTCTACCGACGTATGAAAGCGCCGGTCGCAGAGGTAGTCCTTAATGAGGGCTATAGCGGATTCGGGGAAATTGTAGTGTTTTAATTTCTTTAGGAGTCCGGCGTGCCATACTTTATCGAACGTGCGTTCAATATCTAGGTAAATGGCGCCTGTTGACTTATTCGTGTTATAGCCTTTAGTGATTTCCTCCGTCATCCTGAGGAGTTGCAGGGTGGTTGAGTGTTGGGTTCTGAACCCAAACTGTTCAGGCATAAGTATATTTTGCTTGGGTATATGTTTATTAATTCGCTTTAGTATGACTTTTTCAAGTACTTTACTTAGCGTGTTTAATAGGCTTATTGGCCTGTAATTTATGGGGAGTATCAAGTTTTTGTTTGCTTTTGGGAATGGCCTCTTTCCTTACAGGGGGGAACCGGCCATGTTCTAGTGTGTAGTTAAATATTTTGGCCAGTGCTTTCAAAGCTCTGATTGGTAGATTCTTCAGCACCACATTTGGTATTTTGTCTGGTCCAGGTGCTTTTCTGGTAGGCAGGTGTTTAATAATCCACCTTATTTCGCCTGGACTAGTTTTTCGCATTTTATTGTGCGTAGGCTCTTGTCCTATGTTATTAGCTTCGTTTTCGGTTTCTGCGATAAAATTGGCGTGTCCTGCCGTTTGGTTCGGGGAGAACACATTTTCAAGCGTGACCGCAAAGGCTTCTGCCTTGGCCCGGGGAGTTTCAGCAATGACGTTATTAATTTGTAACAGAGGTATATTAGTTCGAGTGCGCGTTAAGCATTTTGGTATTCGCCAAACTGTTTTGTTGCGAGTTTAGATTTTCTAGGGTGTTATCCCATTGGTTTTGTATGTAAGTTCTCGCTCTTTCGTTTGCTCGGTCTCTTGCTTGGTAATATTCTGTTCTATGTATTATGTTTAGCGTTTTTTGCCATTTGCGTCTGGCTCTGTTTTGTGCTTGTTACAGCATTTTTACGTCTTTCGGGAATTTGGCGTTTGTGGAGCGTGGTTGTGTAAGCGGCACGCATGCCGTGGTGGCCAGTTTGATTGCGGTTTCTAATCTATCTATCGCAGTGTCGTGTTCATTTGCGGAGTTAACCTCTAGGTCTGGTAGGTAGTAATCTACCGTGTCTTTAAAGGTATCCCAATCTACGTCATTGTAGTTATGCCTTAATGGAGCTGGTTTAAATGCGACTGGTCCATTAATTGTCATCAGAACCGGTAAGTGGTCCGATGTAAGCTCCTGCAGGACTTCTAATTCTATGTTATAGCGAATGTTATTTAATAGCGAAATGTCCAGAATGTTTGGCGTGCAATTTGGTAAATGTGGTACAAAAGTGGGCTCTTCCGGCCCTGAGATTAAATAATTTCGGTTATTGATGTAATTTAATAGCTTAGTGCCTTGAGCATTGGGTTTCCTGCAATTCCAGAGATAATGTTTGCAATTGAAGTCCCCGGCCGCAATGACCCGTGGTCGTAGATTCATTATTTTGTCTACGTTACCTTTTTTTAACTGAGGGCGGCCCCACACCCGCCGCCCCCGGTGACGATCATCCTCAGAGGCTACATCGTCTCCCCATGCTCTTAGTATCTAACATGCAGCTAGGGGGGGTGCTTTGTTAGTAGTGACGTGCTGGTACGTGTAGAAAGAAGTGTGTTACATATGGTCGGGTTCCGCGGAAGCACCCCGGTTAGCAAACGTTAATCTACTTCATGGGAGCATGCAAGCGTGCCAGGTGGGGTTAGTTAAGCTGCGGCTTAAAAATTAAATGGGATGGCGCGGGTGTTAACATCATGCAGGTGATCGAAATGAGAGTTGTGGCGGGATTTTACCTTTGGTTACCGTGATGCTGCTGTAGTGGTGAATGGCTTAAAGGCGGCTCCTTTATGGGTTGGCGCAGTGGTAGGGGCAGACCGTTGTTTAGAGGTTCCAGTTCGTTGTGGTTTCCTGTAACTGAAGACGTATTATTGCGTGGAGAGTGTGACAAAGTTATAAAGTTATGGGGGTATAAGGCTGTTTAGGTGTTCGAGGATCTCCTCCATAGGTACTTCATCGGACAGGTTGCGGTCAAACAAGGCTAATGGTCGTTTGTGTTTGTTGATGGTGGTTTCGTAAGAGCCTAGGGTTTGGATGAGGGGGTTTGTACTCTTGGTGCAGTTGGTGTATAGATCGGCTGCTAATTTTTTATGAATTGTTCAATAGTGTGCATCCTGAGTTCTTGGTGTAGGAGTTTGGAGGGTGCAAGTTTCGGTACTCTGGCTATAATACGGAGGATTTTGTTTTGTAGGGATTGGAGCGTGCTGATGTGGCTTTTAGCTGCATACCCCCAAACGGGGGCCGCGTAGGTGAGTATGGGTCGGAGTAGCGTCTTGTAGAGTGTGAGGCCTAGTCGTATCTGAAGGGTAATGTTGTGATTGATAAGAGGGTATAGTTTGCATAATTGTGCATTACATTTTCTGCGGACGTTGAGTACGTGATCTTTCCAGATGAGGCCCTGGTCCATCGTGATGCCTAAGTAGTCGAGTGCTTAGCTCGAAAGCCGAATTGTTCCGGTATGAGGATGTCATGTTTTATGAGGTGTGAATTTAGACGTTTGAGTATGATCTTTTCAAGCAGCTTACTTAAGGAGTTTAGTAGACTTATGGGGCGATAGTTGGTGGGGTTTGTGTGGTCTTTGTTCTTTTTGGCAAAGTGTAGTATTTTGGCCTTTTTCCACCGCTGTGGGAAAAGGCCGCTTTCAAGAACAAAGTTATAGATTTGGGCAAGTCGTTTCACAGCTGAGGGCGGTAAGTTTTTGAGTGCTACGTTGGGTATGGTGTCCAGTCCAGGGGCCTTCTTTCTTGGTAAGTGTTAAATTATCCAATTGACTTCGGCTGGTGACGTTTTGCGAACCTTGTTATGTGTGGTGGCCTTGTGTATGTCACGTGTTTGGGCTTCCGTTTCAGCAGTAAATTGGGGTGAGCACGGAGCCAAGTTCGGTGTCAAAAGGTGTTCAAGAGCATTAGCTAGTATCTCCGCTTTCTCTGAGTCTGAGGTCGCTATGCTGTGGCCTGTGTGAAGGGGTGGAATGGAGGTGCGTTCGCGCGTTAAGCACTTGGCAATGCGCCAGAGTGACGTGTGGTCGGAGTCCAGATTTTTAACTGTCGTCTCCCATTGTGCAGTTAGGTATTCCGCGGTGCGTTTTCGTATTTGAGTGTTTAGTTCACGTAAGTTCGTCAGAGCCTGGGGACGGCGGGAGTGTTGCCATTTGCGGCGCATTTTATTGCGAGCAGCTGATAGTGCCTTGATGTCCGTAGGGAGAGGTGCGGGGCCGCGAGTGGGCACAGGAAGCGGTACCGCTGCAGTAATGGCATACTGAATGGTGTTCTCAATGTTCGCAACAGCGCTTTCAAGTTCTTCGGCTGAGGAGATTTCACTCTGCTGTAATTCGTTAGTCAGGATTCGGCCAAAAGTGTCCCAATTTGCTTTGTTGTAGTTACGTTTTGGCGGTTGCACTTCCGGATCTATTGGGCCGTCGAGGTGTATGAGTACTGGAAGGTGGTCAGAGGATAGTGCGTTGACTACCTTGAGATTCACCCGGAGGTTTAGGTGGCGGACGAGCGCTATGTCCAGAATGTCCAGTTGCTGGTTGCGTTGATGTGGCAAGTACGTGAATTCGGTAGGAGCGTGTATGACGTAGTCAGAGTTGTTTTCATGTCTTAGTAATTTTGTGCCTATTGAGTTGGTTGTGCGACAGTTCCAGATAAGGTGTTTAGCATTGAGGTCCCCTGCAATAAGGATGGCATTGCGTACGTTGAGCAGTGCGTCCAGGTCGTTAATGTCAATGTTTCCCGGGGGATTGTACGCTGCTACGACAAGAGTGCGAGTGTTGTTAATGGTGACGTAGGCGCCAGAGGCCTCCAGGCGCGTAAGGGGCGGTAGAGGGGCTTGTTCATGTCGTACTGTGTGTTTAAGTATCAAAGCTGTGCCTCCGCCATGCCTGTCAGGGTCGGTTCGGTATATCTTGTATCCTGGGATGTTGAATCTGGTGTTGGTAGCTAGATGTGTTTCCGTAATAAGGGCAATGTCAAGGTTGTGAGTGAGTAGAAAATCAGTGACTTCAGCCTTACGGTGATAGATGCCACATGCATTCCAAGTCATTATCCGAGCCATTGCAGAAGTCGTTATCCGGGTCATCAGGTGCCGTGTTGGGTTCGCCCTAGAAATCCTCTATGTTGTTTTCAGGATCTGCGAACAGCGCGAAAAACCCTGAATAAGTTGACAGTATCTCATGTGCCATGGTAGGCTGGGTGAGCAGGAGTTGTAATATATAAATTACCTCATGCCTTATTTGGTACCAGGTCATTCTCGTGTAGAGGAGGTTATCCTGGAGGGATGCTGTGGTTACAGTAGGACGGAGGCTGGTAGGTGGCGGAATTTGGTGAAGGACAGGATAGGCCACAGGTTCAGGTGGAACACGGGGTGCAGGACCGCGTGGTTCAGGTGGTCCACGGGATTCGGCATGCCGCTCAGGCGTTGACGCTCGTGGGCGAGTGACAGGTGCTGGATTAGTGGCGCCAGCGGTTACCGGGGTGGAGGCTCGCGCCTGTTGTCCACCTAAGTTAGGACGCTGAGGGGGACGCCTTCCGGCAGGGCCCCTCAACCTCTCTAGCTGTCGCCGGTACTCCGGGCAGCCCCTAAACCTGGCACCATGCCCCATTCCCCTGCAGAGTGCGCAGGTTCTTTGCTCTGGCGGTAGCTGACAGGAGCGGGAGTCGTGGTTGCGTGCGCACTTAGAGCACACTTCATGAGGTGCGGGACAGCGTAGGTCAGAGTGGCCCAGCCTTTGGCATTTGCTGCATTGAATAGAAGTGGTGGGCGGCTGATAGGGTTCAATGTTGACCTTAAAGTGAAGCAAGGAGCGTCTATCTTTCAGTCTGTCCTGGTCATGCGTCGTTGGTACTTCTATCAGGTATATTGGGAGCAAGATTCGGTCCCTGGAGAGTCTGCGCAACTGTAGCACCTTGCAGGTGCGTATTCCCAGGTGTGAGAGCTCGTCCTCGATCGCTTGTGAAGCTCCGTCGACAAAGAGTGGCTTTGCAATCATTCTAAAGGAGCGGTCTTCACGCTCCGCGTTCGTGAGGGTGAACTGGACCTCCTTGTTCCTAAGAAACGCGCAGAAGCTCCTGTAGTCGTCTGCCCTTGTGAAACGGACCATCGTGTCGTGTGAGACCGGAGCACGCATGCACGAGTAATGCTCAGGCTTGTGCTCCCTGTCAAACTCGGCGATGAGTCTGGCGATCCTCGGGCCCTCGTCCTTTAAGATGTATATCGGCGGCTGAAACTCCCTAGTGTAATGTTACCTTTTTTTTCGAGTGGAGGAAAAATACTTTTGCGTACTAACCCCATAAACGGGAGTGTGGGACTCCACCGCGACGCGAGCCGCGGCCCTACCCACTAAAAAACCTCCACCGGAGAGAATTCAGGTATAGGTGTGGCAGTACCGCCTATGCACCTGCGGATTTGAGGTGTAGGTATATTGGCCAGCCCTCAGGGCTTGAGCCTGGGCAAGGAGAGGAGGCCGGACGTAACCATGACCGAAGCCCTGATTACGCCCTGGCGAATTTGGAAGTTTGGTGATATGTCATTCCTTGTTCACGCCGAGGCATGTCGTCTTGTTATATTGTAGGTGTTGAGCATCACAGGTGCACCCTTGTGTGCGAGTCGGATCTTGAGCCGGAGGCTGCGTCCCTGAAACAAATCATTCTAGGCATGCACAATGCATATATTTACACTTATTTGTACTAGTCGTTAGTTGTATAGAATGAATTTATTTGACGATTAGCTCTAATCTGGAAGTTGACTCCGCCTTATGGCTTCGTTTCTTTATCATGTATAGTTAATGCTAATTTGTGTCTTAAGGGTGTTTAGGTCCGCCTAGTGGCGTCGTCATTTTCTTATGATTATTTTGTGTTTGTTATATTAATTGTGAGTACTTGTTTTACAGCCGTTTGGCATCGTCCTTATCTCTAATACACTGTTTCATTATCCATAATCCTAGCCTGGTCGTATAGAGTGCGCACACGGCGGGTTGCCTGCCTGAAAATGCAGGTGCGAGCCAGTGCCACTCGCGGGGGATCCCTCAGTCCCCGGGGGCCGCCTTGACTCGGAGAGCAAGGACTTCGAGGGCTACCAACGGTCACGTGGTGACGCCGCAGTCATGGGTATTGTGGTAATGTTATTAATGAGTCGAGGTATGCTTGAATATCTATTTCGGGCTCCCCTAGGCCAAAGGTTCTGTCGAATAGTGACAGCGGTCTTTTGTGCTTGTTCTCCTGGGTTTCATAAGAACCTAGTTCTTGTATTAGTCTATTCTTGTTCTTTCCCTTGTGCTTATAGAGATTGAAGCTTAGACTCTTTACGAATTCTTCGATAGTGTGTAGTTTTAATTCCTGGTGTAGTAAATATGCCGGCGCTACCGGTGGTTGTTTCGTTATTATTCGTATTATCCTGTTTTGCAGTGTTTGTAGCTTATGCATGTGCGTCTTGGCCGCATATCCCCAGACAGGGGCTGCATACGTCATGATTGGCCTAATTAGGGTTTTGTATAGTGTGAGTCCCATATTTAATTTTAGCTGGTTATTTATGTTAAATATTGGGTACAGTCTATTTAGCTGACCATTTGTCTTGGCTCTGACTTTAGCAATGTGCTTATTCCAGGTCAGGCCCTGATCCATGATAAGACCTAAATAGGTCACATGGTCCTTCCATTCGATTCTCTCGCCTTGATAATTAAGTGGCTGGAGAGCATGCTTATCTTTGCGGTGAAATAATCTTTTGGTGAAGACTATCGCTTGTGTTTTTCTGGGATTGACCTTGATTCTCCACTTTGTGAACCAGGGTTCAAGTACATTTAACGCATTTTGCAAGCGCAAGTGGAGTATTTTGGGTTGAGTAGACTGCGTTACTATAGCAGTGTCATCTGCATATATGTATTTATTTGATCTAACAAGATCGGGCATATCGTTTATATATAAATTAAAGAGCGTCGGCCCCAATAGGCTTCCTTGTGGGACTCCGGCCTTGATTGGTTTAGTGCTTGAGACTGCTTCCTCTACCGACGTATGAAAGCGTCGATCGCGGAGGTAATCCCTAATGAGGGCTACAGCGGAGTCTTGGAAATTGAATTGTCTTAACTTCTTTAGGAGCCCGGCGTGCCATACTTTATCAAACGCGCGCTCGATGTCCAGATAAATGGCTCCAGTTGATTTATTCGTATTATAACCTTTGGTAATTTCCTCCGTCATTCTTAGTAATTGTAGAGTGGTTGAATGCTGGGCTCTAAACCCAAACTGTTCTGGTATGAGAATATTATGTTGGTGTATGTGCTTATTTATTCGCTTCAGTATAACCTTTTCGAGTATTTTGCTTAAAGTGTTCAAGAGGCTTATTGGCCTATAGTTCATGGGATGTGCGAGATTTTTGTTAGGTTTTGGAAACAACAAAATTTTGGCTTCTTTCCACGCTGGGGGAAACCGGCCTTGTTCAAGCGTATAATTAAAGATATTCGCTAGTGTCTTCAGCGCTCTGGTCGGGAGATTCTTTAGTACCGCATTTGGTATCTTGTCCGGTCCAGGTGCTTTCCTGGTTGGCAGGTGTTTAATGATCCAGCCAATTTCGCCCGGGTTTGTTTTTCTCATCTTATTGTGTGTTCGCATTTGGCCTATATTATCGGCTTCAGTTTCTGTCTCTAATATAAATCCGTCTTGTACAGCTGGAAGATTTGGAGAGAACACATTTTCGAGTGTGACCGCGAAGGCTTCCGCCTTGGCCAGGGGAGTTTCCGCTACCGTATTGTTGATTTGGAGGGGAGGTATATTAATCTGATTGCGCGCTAGGCTCTTCGCTATTCGCCAGACCGTGTGTTGTTGAGGGTTTAAATTCTCGAGTGTATTGTCCCATTGGTTTTGGATATATGTTCTAGCACGTTCATTTGCGAGTTCTTTGGCTTGATAGTATTCTGCTCTGTGTAGTATGTTTCTAGTTCTTTGCCATTTGCGCCTGGCCTTATTTTGTGCTTGTTGTAGCATTTTTACGTCATAAGGAAATTTAGCATTAATAGATCGTGGCTGTGTAAATGGTACGTGAGCCGAGGTGGCTATTTTAATTGCCGTTTCTAATTTGCCAATGGCGGCGTCTTGCTCGGCGGCAGAATTTATTTCCAGATCTGGGAGGTAGTGATCTACTGTGGTTTTAAAGCTTTCCCAGTCAACTTCGTTATAATTGTGCCTTAGTGGAGCTGGTTTAAACGCAATCGGTGCATTAATGATCATCAAGACCGGTAAATGATCCGATGTGAGCTCCTGCATGACTTCTATGTCAATGTTATAGCGTATGTTATTTAGAAGTGCTATATCTAGTATGTCCGGCGTGTGATTCGGCATATGCGGTATAAACGTGGGCTCTTCCGGGCCTGTTACTAAGTAATTTCTATTGTTTATGTAATTCAGTAGCTTAACACCTTGTGCGTTAGAGTTCTTGCAATTCCATAGAAAGTGTTTGCAGTTAAAGTCTCCTGCCGCAATTACTCTCGGTCCTAAATTCATTATTTTGTCCATGTCGTCCGTATTTAAGTTCCCAGGGGGATTGTAGACAGACGCTATTACGACTTCGGTGTTGTCGATGCTGAGTTTTATTGCCGTGGTTTCGGCGTGATTCAAGTCCGGAGATTTAACTTGATGGTGTTGAATGTTCGCTTGTATAACTATCGCGGTTCCTCCTCCTCTACGGTCGCGATCGTTCCTGTAAATTCTGTAGCCTGGTATAGTTAGGCGATCTGTATTGTTGATGTGAGTTTCAGATAATAAGGCTAATTGTATCGAGTGTGTTTGTAGCAAATCCGCTAAGTGTTTGTTCTTTTTCCTTATTCCGTGGCAGTTCCAGAAGATTACTCAATGTTAGGTTCAAGGTTCAAGGTTATTTATTCAAGCTTAGAGTGCCTGGAGCCGTACAGTGGGCCTGGCTTTCAGGATACATTTTCATTTTTGTTATAAATGTCTGATTTGCATGGCATTGTCTACGGGGTTTTTGTCCGAACCCATACAACTGCCCTTTTCTTGGGCAGCCGAGAACAGTTCAGGTTTGAATTTAAGTGTTTATTTCACACTTTCATTTTGTTTGTTTGTTTTGGCTTTATACAATATTTACACTATTTACACTCACACATTCATGCCATTCATCCTTCCTCACACATTCTCACATACAGACATCCACACGCACACTCACTTTTTACACTATGTACACTGTACATTTCCGCAGTTTTGCTGTGCGGTCAGTGCTGCCTGGATCGTTGTGAAGGTGGCGGCCCCTCAGGTAGTGTTTGCGTGGCCGTGGGCCGGTGGTTGTGGGCGCGCGGAGCGACGAACTGTGTTTGTGATTTAGAATATTTTTATTCGTTTGTGTTTTCTGTGTTTTGATTCGCCGCTCCCAATTTTTGAGATAAGGTTATTGGCATGTGATCTAATGCGCGCCCACGTGTTGGTGGCTCGTCGTCCGATGGTTTCTGGGAGGTAGGGAATTGCTAGTTCTGTGTGGATGGTATGATTGGAAGTAAGGATGGGTGTTCTGAGTATTTTGCGGAGAGATAAATTTTGGATTGTTTGTAGTTTGTTTCTGACAGTTTTTGATGCGTTTGCCCAGGCCACGCACGCATATAGCATCACAGAAAGAAGGAAAGACTTGTAAAGGATTATTTTGGATCGGATTTTTAATTCCTTACTTCTGAACACGGGGGCGCACATCTTTAGGCGCTGCCGTCCTTTGTTGGCCGTATTCGTAAGGTGGGCGTTCCAATTGAGTCGACTGTCCAGGGTGACTCCTAGGTATTTAACTTGCCGACGACATTGCAATATTTGACCACCGACCGTGAGGTCCATGGCCGGAATATTCAGCTTCTTCGAAAAATATATGAGCTGGCATTTGTTGGCATTAATTTCAATTTTCCAATCATGAAGCCATGAAAGGAAGCGGTCAGTATACCGCTGCATCTCAAGAAGGCCGAAACGAGGATTTCTATGGTGGTTGTATATTGCAGTGTCGTCAGCGTACATGGCGACTTTGCATCTGGCGTCCACGGGAAAGTCATTGGTAAATAAAATATACAGGAACGGGGACATGATTGCCCCTTGTGGTACGCCCGCCCGCATAGCTCGCTCATGTGAGGAGGAACGATCCACCTGGACGTAGAAGCGCCGGGTTTCTAAAAAACTGTGGATTAAAAACAGGTAATTTTGTAGGCCGGGAAAACGGTGGTGCAGCTTGTAAATTAGCCCAGCGTGCCAACACCGGTCAAAAGCGGCTTCTACGTCCAAGAATAAGGCCAACGTTGAAGCTTCATTGTTAAATTGTTCGGTGACGTCATCAACTAGACGTAAAAGTTGCAGTTCAGTGGAATGACCTTTTCTAAAGCCAAATTGTGCATTGGAGAGCTCTTGTGCTTCCGAAATTTCTCTCGAACAATTTACCAATAGTGGACAGGAGACTAATGGGTCGGTAATTTTGAGGGTGCGTGGTACTCTTCCCTGGCTTTGGGAGCATAATAACCTTGGCTCGTTTCCAAGTTTTGGGGAAGTAATTGCATCGTAGGCAAGCATTAAAAATCTTTGTTAGTTGTACCAGGGCTTTTCTCGGAATGTGTTTTAATTCCTCATTTGTCACCCTGTCCGGGCCGGCGGCTTTCCCATTAGGCAGCTGCCTAATGAGTTTGAAGACTTCCTGAGTTGTGATGAGTGGTAGCGGTTGCTCGTGCTTCTGCGCCACCCATGCTTGTACCCAAGTTTGCACGTGTTGTTCTTTTTCTGGATTTGTGGTGACGTTCTCGCTGAATCTTTCTTCGAGGCAGTCAGCAAACAGCTCGGCTTTCTCCTCGGAGGAGAAGTGCAGGCCGAGATGAGTGTGGAGTGCCTCAGAGCCAGTGTTGACGCTTGAGGAGGTCTTAAATGCCCTTAACAATTTCCACAAAGAATTGTCCGAATGGGTGGTACTCAACATTTTGTTCTCCCACTGTTCAATTTTGTTTATTCTAATTTGATGCCGAATGGTGGTGCGTAGCCAATTTGCTAGCATTTTAACTTGGGGCTGGCGGGTTTGCCTCCAGAGCCTCATCAGACGTCGCCGCCTGGCAATGAGCTGCTCCACCTCGGGATACGTGCAGAAGCTGGGTGGGCTTGTGGTGTATGTGGTAGCGCTTCGTTTGGCTGTGTGTAACGAGGCGGTAAGATTTTCAATGGCGGCGTCAATTTCCGCCTCGTTGGTGTAGGATAGCCTGGGCTGCGCCATCTTGTGCATTTCCAGTGTGTATTTATTCCAGTCGATGTCAGCGCGGCGGTTGGGTTTTGCGTTCTGGGCTGCGATGGTTCCGCAAATATCAAAGTGTACTGGAAGATGATCGGAGTCCAGGCTATGATACACAGTGAAATTCTGTGATATTGCCGCATTTTTTGTTAAAACGAAGTCCAAAATCTCAGGGTCAAAAAGACCTGAGCGGTGCCAAAAAGTGGGGTCAAGGGGGGTGTGTACCTCCACATTGTCATGTTCTGTAATAAAGTCCACCAGGAGATTTCCGGCCGCGTTTGCCCGGCGTGACTGCCACCAAGGGTGCCGGGCGTTGAAATCTCCTGCGATGATAACATGCTCCCCTAAATCGAGGATTTTTTTGAGGTCTCTTAAAAAGAAAGGTGAATTAGGGGGCCTGTAAAGCGCTACCAGTGTCACCGTCTGGTTATTGATTTTTGCTTTAAGTGCTGTGCACTCCAACGCTTCCAAAACAGGAAGCGTAACAGAAGCACGAGCAACGGTCTGTTTTAGTATAAGAGCTGTGCCTCCCCCCTGTCTGCCAAGTCTATCGGTCCGAAAAATATCATATCCCCTGAGTTTAAACGAAATCTCTGGCTGTAATTTAGTTTCGCAAATAAATGCAATTTCAATTTTGTTGCGCCTCAGGTAGCCTTCAAGTTCGTATTGTTTCCTGTAGACGCCATCTGCGTTCCACAGGAGTGCGCGTGTGAAAGATGTACCTCCCCTTAATGTAGCCATTTAGTCTAAAACAGAAGTAAGGAAGCATATGATGGCCTCCAATTTGTCCCAAGTGCCCGTGCAGCTCTTGAACTTTTCTAGAAATGGTTTAACCTTGGGCAAGAGCGCTGGTAAGTTGAAGGATTTTAGAAGTGCAAAGAGTTCCGAAAGACCTCCCAGGTCAGTTGAGGACCCCTGGGAGGGGGGGGTTTGATTTGGGGGGCCAGCGGGTGGCGGCGGTGGCGCACTTTCCCCACGGGCTGCTCCAGCATAAGACAGCCCGGTTTGCACAAGGGCTGGATTGGCGATGGGTTTCGGCCCTTGCGGGGCACTTGGGTTTGCCCTGGCCATGGCGGCCAGTTGGCGGCGGTGGCGTTCGTGGGTGAACGTCTCGCACCCCCTGTAGCTGGCTGGATGAGCCTCCCCGCAGTTGATGCACAGAGGAGTGGTATCATCCTTGGCCCGTTTTGGGCAGTCAGCAAGGCGGTGGAGGCCACTGCAGAGGACGCACCGGGAGGTCAAGTTACAAAATTTATATGTGTGTCCTAACTGCTGGCAGTTAAAACACTGTGTGATGTTATTATTAGTTTTGAGGACCTCCACGGCGACCATCATATTACATATGACTTTTTCTTTTAGGAGGTTCTGGTTGGAAGGAGTGCGGTCAACTGTTACCTGAAAGTTGGGGAGGGGCCGCCCTCGTGGTCTCAGCTGCCGGACCTGCACCCAGGTGTAACCTTTGTCCTCGAGGTCCTCTTTGAGGAACTCGACATCGAGGTCGGCCGGCAGTCTCTTTATCATAAATCGCAGAGGCTGGTCGCTGCGTGGCGCGAAGCTGTAGTGTTGTATGCCTGCCGCTGCCAGGCGCTGCATTGTAGGCCCGGCGTCAGCCTTTCTTTGGAGAAACAGCTTAATGCACTCACGAGTGCACTGAAGTTTAAATGCATCAGCTGGCAGGAAGGCACGGAGGAGGGGAAGGAGCTTCGAGGTGAGGCTTGGGTCAGGTATTATTATTCTTGGAGGTTTCTGGTTGTTGCTGTCAGGTTGTGTGGGAGGGGAGGGAGTAGCTGTGGAAGTGGATGGGGTGGGTGCGTGACCAGCTGAGCGCTTTGATGTTGAAGATGTCTGAGCCGGGCCTGATGTCCTTCTCGGTCGCTGCTGTCTGGGTTGTGTTGATGTGGTGCGGACGTTCTCAGCTTCCTCTGTTGGAGTGGCGTCCTCAGCATGGTCGTCGTCATCAGGTGTTAGAACCTCGAATTGGTTGGCGGTAGTGGTGGTGGCTGCACACTCCTGTCTGGTCTTCTTCCTTCCCGGTTTAGGGCCCGTCTTGTCAGCGTCGGAGTCACTGTCGGGCCCGCTGCCGGGGCGGAGGCGTCGTTTCCTCGGGATGGTGACCCGCCAGCCCTCTTCGAGTTCTCCCAGGAGACGCATTTTTTTGGTGAGGTCCCTGTGGCAGTTCCCCAAGTCCAAGCAGATTTTCGTGTAATGTGGGTTTGATTGTTTGACTTCCGTCACTAACTTTTGATAATATTCTATCTCGTCTTGGAGCTCCAGGACGTCTTTTTTCAGCTGGGCGATTCTGAATTCCTCATCTGGGTTGGAGAGGAATTCGGTTTCCATTGCTGCGGCTGTGGCCAGTGGCTGGTCAGTGGGCTGGCTCAGCGCGCTGCTGGCCCCGCCCCTCTCCGGTATAAGAGAGGGCGGCCGGCCGTCATTTCACACTTCGCTTCGAGCTCTCGTCGAGTGACCATGGGGAGGAAGAAGATCACCAGCTCCGCAGCCGCCAAGCTTACTTCCCGTAAGGGAAAGGAAGAGATCATCGCAACCGCACAAGATCTTCCCGCCACTGCACCGCCCCCAGCCGAAGCAACCAGCGCTAACTCACCGACCAGCACAGCCTGCCGCACACCGCCGCTTCGCCTCTCCGCTGTTGTCCGGGGTGTGCGCCGTCAACTCCCGGCAACCCTGCTCCTCAACACCGCGCAACGCTTCTGGCCGTCCGCGGCCAGGGCTACTAGGATCAGGAACGAACGAGGGCCTACACCGCTGGTGCGATTGGAATTCCTGGAGGAGGGCGACTACACGACTGCCTTGAGCGCGGGGCTGCCCTTATTAGGGCAAAACCTAACGCTTGAGGCTAGCCGGAGTGTTCGTCACACGCCATGCCGACGCTGTTGCCAGTACGGGCATCTCGCCACCGCCTGTGATGCCGCTCCCCGCTGCCATTACTGCGGGAATACATCACTTACCGCCGACTGCAGGGCACACGACCTCACACGTCGCCGCCGCTTCTGCGCCTCTTGTGGAGGCCAGGGGCATTTCACCGGCCAGACCGCGTGCCCACTTCATCCGCACCGAGCTCTGCTCACGCAGAACCTCGCACCACAAACGCAGAACTTCGCACCACCAACGCAGAACTTCGCACCGCCTCCCCAGGCTCCGGCTCCGAACATCACAACCGACGCAGCCCCTGAAATACTCCAGAAGCTGGAGGACATTCAGGCGGAACTACTGCACCTGTCGGAGAAAATTGCAATCCTGGAGGAGAGTGTCACCGAGTTCCGTCTGGACATCGCCCCAATCCAGATCCAGATGAACCTAGATTTCCGCTCGTCAACACATACATCCTGACAGACAAAGTAGCCTTCATAACCTCCACTATCAGAAGGTACGTCGAGGAGAACGTAGCAGCTCTTCAGACGATGCTGGACGAAAGACTTCCAACACCGATACCCAGCCAGCTTCCGGCTTCAAAACCTCGCGGTGGCCGACTTGGCCGCTAGCACAGACATACCCAACCTCACCCTAACTTCCAGCATATTTCTCACCCTAAATTCCCAAGGGCGCAAGTAGGGCCTCGGTCATGCTTGCGTCCTGGCACCTTCCTTCACCTGGCATAGGCTACGCCTGCCAAACAACCTATCACCTCAATCCGCAGGTGCTTAATGCGGTACTGCCTCACCCTCACTCCTGACTGTTCCCTCTCCGGTGGAGGAGTTTTTAGTGGGTATGCCGATCATTCGGTGAGTCCCACACTCTCAGTCTCGACTCCCATCGGGACTGGGGTCAGTGACTAAATCATTTTCTCCTCCACTCGAAAAAAAAATCATTTCTGCTCATTTCACTGCCAGTCCCCGTGGGAAGCGGAGCTGTAGGTGGTGTTACTGCGGTCACGGCCTGTTGAATCGTTGCGGTTGCGGCTGTCGCAACCTCCAGCCGCAAGTGCTGCTGGGAGCAGTCTGTCTGGCGGGGGGACGCGCCCGGTGCGTGCAACAAAGGCACACGGCCGCGCGTCCCGCGCTATGATTTGGCACAAATGCAGTAATTTACAGGCAACACACGATATTCACCGCACAGCACTTTACACCAATTAAACACAACACAGTTACACAGTATTTACGGAGAACAAGGAACACTTATATACACATATTTACAGTTGCAGCCGTACTTGAGAGGGAAAGTTTTAACACTCGCACAAATACTAACAGAATTAGCAGTTTTTCTGTTTCCACATTATCTTGTGGCAATGATCCACATGTTTTCACTCTTTAATTTATAGTTTTAGAGGGTATTTTGAGGTGTCGAATTTTACACAGCGCTGACGTGATATGCACTTCACGGTGTCTACAACTCGAATGATGATCTATCACCACTCAGTGTTACCGAGTCCGAGTCCAAGTGCATCTGGTAGGTTCGTGGTGAACCTAAGTGGATTTTTCCATGTACCTACCCTTTGAAGGGCTTAACCATAGGTAGAAAGGAAATTTTTAGGGTGGCGGTTTGGTTTTGATGTAGATGGTGTGATGGGAGGTAGCGCTAAGTTTTTATAGGCTCCTCATTGGCTGCCTTTTCAGGAACAGAGCCCAATACCCTGCTCCGCTGCTGTTTGTTTTTGTTTTAGAATTTTGTTGGATGATGAAATTTTGATGGCCTCTCCCGAAGGAGGGAGGGGGGGAGTACTTGTTGTCAGCATGTTCTTGCTGTTGGCTGGTTTAAAGCCTTCGTTACCGGGGATGCCCGCATGCCATGCGAGGAACCCGGTAACTTCTGAACTGGCGTTCTTGAGGTACGTAGTCCCCCAGAGATCTGACAAGGGCGTTCTCATGGTAAATCAACTTTCCGTAAAATTTAGTTGCCCGGTGTCTAATCACCTCCTCCACATATGGTATGGCCGAGGCTTCGTGCAGTAGTCTGATCGGAAAGGCAATACCGACAGAATAGATGGACCGAAGTCCCCTATTCTGTATTCGCTGGAGCCAGAGAAGCCAGCTATCCGCTGCCATACCCCACACCTCACAGGCGTAGAGCATCAGAGGTAGTATAAGCGCCTTGTAAAGGCGTAACTTTAGGTGAACCGGCATATTGGAAGCCAGAACCGGGTATAAGGCGGCTACCACCCCCTTAGCCCTGTTCGTTGTTCCCTGCACGTGTTCACGAAAAGTTAGGCCCTTGTCTAGGGTGACACCTAAATAGCTGATAGAATTTCCCCACTCTATCTGTTGGCCTCGATAGGTGAAGTGTGGTCTGTTTGCGGGAATTCTTCTCTTGGTGAGCAGGACAGCTTGGCTTTTGCCCGGATTAACGGACATCCGCCACTGCCTGCACCAGAGTTCAATGAGACGGAGGTGTCGTTGTATGGGGTTGAAGGCTCTGAGAATGTGTCTGTTGGATGTGTATAACAGGACGTCATCAGCATACTGGGCCATTTTGACGTCCTGTGCCACTGGAAAGTCTGCCATGTACAGACTGAACAGTGTGGGGGATAATACAGAGCCTTCGGGGACTCCGCCTCGTAGTGGGTGTTGTGTGGATGTTTTACCCGCTACTGCTACAATGAATGTGCGTTGGTGTAGGAAGCTGTGTATAATGTGGATAATCTGATTGTGTAGACCAAGGTGAATTAGTTTGAATAGGAGTCCCTCATGCCAGGTCATAGAGAAGGCCTTCTCCACGTCCAGAGACACCGTAGGAGTGAAAGCCCTGTCCTGGAAGCCCAGGGCAGCGGCTTCCACTACCCGCAGCAGCTGTTGGGCGGTGGAGTGCCCAGGACGAAAACCGAACTGATGGGTTGGGATTGCTTGAATGTCAGCCAGGAGTGGTGACAAGCGGCGTAGTATGAGCCTCTCAAAAACTTTTGAGAGGATGGGTAGGAGGCTAATGGAACGGTAACTGGAGGGAAGAGCCGGATCCTTACCAGGCTTCGGGATGCACACCACCCGGGCCACCCTCCACTCACGCGGAAAGTGTCCCAAGGTGATGCACATATTAAAAACCTTCGTGAGGAAAAGTACAGCTCTGAAGGGAAGGTTGTGGAGCATGGCGGGGGTCAAACCGTCTTGTCCACAAGCCTTTTTCTTGTCGAGACGCCGGAGTGCGCCTTGGACCTCACTCGGGCGGATGACTGGGAGGGGATTCTCCGCTCCATCAGGGGGTAACCGCAAATAATGATCCACCTCCTGATGGACGCGGGCAGTAAAGTCGGCGTCCTGAGGGTCATCTCTGGGCCTGCAGGTGTTCTCAATATGGTCAGCGAGCACATTTGCTTTTGCTAAGGGTTCGTAAACAAGGCCTTGGTTACCTTGAAGCGGGGAGTGGTATTGGTTGCGTTGGCGACGGAGGTTTTTAGCTATCCGCCAAACGTCTCCACCATCGAGATTCTGACGAGCAATCGTGGCCTCCCACGCTTGCACTCTGTGCTCGCGCAGTCGGTCACGAACCTCTCGGCGAAGTTGCCGCAGGAGCTCTCGACTGTGGGGCGTTCGGCGGCGCTGGTATAGCCTTCGGGCTGCCCAGGAGCGGCGGATGAGCAGTTCTAGGTCCAGTGGTAGGACGTCAGGGTGAGGTGGGGGTGGTGATAAGATGGTGAGGTTATGAACCGTTCGTACCACTGTGGATGTGAAGGATTTGACTGCTGTCTCTAGGGATGGGATGTCTGTAATCCTGGGGTTAGGCGGGATTGTTGCGTGGAGGCAACCCTTTACGCAGTTCCAATCAATTTCTCTGGTGTGTCCAGAAAAATCGTTACTGGCAACCCTTGTGTTGATCTCCGTCAACACGGGGTTGTGGTCGGAATGAAGCGCTGAGAGTGATGTGAGCGTGAGATGAAAGGGGTAATGCTTAATGATCGCAAAGTCGATGACAGAGGGTCGTCCTCGACCTTGCGGATGGTGGGTGGGTTGCCAGGGACCCATAACTCGAAGTTGAGGGTCTCTATCTATCATGCGAATCAGTGCGTTGCCTCTTGCATCCGCTCGAGGGCCTGAATGCCAACGCTGATGTTTGGCATTGAAGTCCCCCGCGAGGATCACGCAAGGATGAAGGGCTAATATGGATTGGTAGTCAGCTGGTACGAACAGTCTAGCAGGTGGGTGGTAAATGGAAGCTATTATAACCTCCGTGCCGCCCAGTTCAACACACACCGCCGTCGCTTCAAGGGTTTGCAGGGGTGGGAGAGGGATGGGTTTATGGACTACGTTTTGCCTCACAAGCACCGCGGTACCGCCTCCTGGGCCAGGTACTCGGTCACTGCGGTGGCAAACGTAGCCAGGTAGACGGTCAATGTTACCTGTTCGTGCTGCTATATTTATACTAAGAGGGCTCTCCGCTGATTGGTCCAGGTGCCCGTCGGCTGGTGGGAGGGGCCCAGCTACCTCAAATGTGTTGGTACCTTCTGATTGGCTTGCTTTGTTTTCTCGTGTTATATGATGTTTCTTGCCTTGAATACTGGATTCCAGTTATTGTTGAGCTTTAGAGCCTCTTCTTTCTTATTAAAATTGTTAGGATGCTTATATATTTCGATGCCTTCACGCTGTATTTGGGCATGGTAATGTGTCATGGATGAAATAATGTTGGTGTCCTGGAACTTAATGATGTGTTCGCCCTTCGCTTCAATGGCGTGTTTGACGATTGTGGACTTGCCTGTTTGGCCCAAGCGACAGCTTCTTTTGTGTTCGGCAAGTCTGGTGTTGACACTGTGCTGTGTGGTTCCAATGTAAACCGACCCGCAAGAACACGGAATACGGTATACACCGGCTGATGACAGAGGTTCCCAAGGATCTTTAGCTGAGCGTAGTAAATTATTTAATTGTTTGGTAGGCTTGAAAATAGCCTTGACATTATGTCGTTGCAGTATGTGCTCAATGCGGTCATTGACATTTTGGAGGTATGCCACAAAGACTGTGCCCTTGTTTTTCAGTTGATCTGTCGTCTGAGCAGCAGGATGAAGTCTGGCGGGGCGGCAAACTCTTTTTACTTCTCGGATTGAATAAGCATTCGATAATAATGCTCGTTCCAGGTGACAAAGTTCTTGTTGCAACAATTGAGGTTCGCAAATGCGAGAAGCGCGATTTACGAGAGTTCTGATCATGGCCCGTTTTTTTTCTGGGATGATGGTTTGAGTCTTTGTTTAGATAGCGGTCAGTGTGAGTAGGCTTGCGGTAGACAGTGTGCCCAAGTGTACCGTATTCTTTTTATCTGACCAAAACGTCCAGGAATGCCAGCTGTTCATCCTTTTCTTCCTCTATGGTAATCCGGATGCAGGGATTGATGATGTGTAGGAGGAAGTCCTGAAGGGCTTTCTTTCCATGGGGTCATATAACGAAGGTGTCATCCACGTAGCGGAACCAGACTGTAGGTTTAAGTGGAACTGTGTCTAGGGCTGTAGACTCAAAGGATTCCATGAAAAAGTTGGCAACCACTGGGCTCACAGGGCTTCCCATGAACACACCGTCTATTTGTTCATAGAACGTATAGTTCCACTGAAAGTATGTCGTTGTGAGAACATGTTGAAAGAGTTCAATTATGTCATCTGGAAAGATGTGTTTCAGCTGTGTGAGTGCCTCTTGTATTGGAACCATGGTGAAGAGTGAGATGACATCGAAGCTGACAAGAAGGTCATTAGACTGTAAGGAGAGATTCTGTAGCTTCTGGATGAAATGAGTAGAATCTTTAATTAAGGAGTCCGTTGAACCGACATGAGGTTGTAACAAGCAGGTTAGATGTTTTGCTATGGAGTAAGTAAGATATCCAATTCTGCTGACAATGGGCCTCAGAGGTACTTCTGGTTTGTGGATCTTGGGTAGGCCATATAGTCTAGGAGGCTGAGATTTTGATCTGGTGATGCGACATTTATCTTCCGTTGTCAAGGAGGAATTCTTGATAAGAAGGTTAGTTTAACGTAAAATATGAGCTGTGGGATCGCATTGAATCTTGCGGTATGTGTCCGGATTTTGAAGATCTGAAATATTTTGTTTGTAGTCTTGCTGGTGTAAG
Organism: Deroplatys truncata; assembly: GCA_030765065.1. Taxonomy (NCBI): domain Eukaryota; kingdom Metazoa; phylum Arthropoda; class Insecta; order Mantodea; family Mantidae; genus Deroplatys; species Deroplatys truncata. Next base: position 492,745,212 of record CM060990.1, read on the forward strand.
ATTACAGCGGCATTCCCCTTGTCCGCTGAGCAGATAATGATGTCTTTGTTGTTGTTGTTCAAACTCTTCAGGGTGGCCCTTTCTTGGAAGGTTAAATTGCTGAAATGGAGTCTTAGCATGTTGGAGAATCCTCGCGGATTCTTGGCGAATCTCATTAGCTGTTGCTGCTGGCAGGCCTTGTATTCCTGATTCAATACTGGAAATGATGTCCTCAACTGGAAGAGTCAGTGTTACCACTGCGTAATTACCTCCTTTAGCAAGCAGAGAGGTCTCGGCTAGTGAAAGCTGGTGGTCCGATAAGTTGATCACTGTATGGCTGGTGTCCACTGGAGTAGATGGTTGGTTTGAAGTCGAAAGGTGTTCAAACTTCCTCTTATGTCGAGTAGTAGTGGTGTTCTGGTGGCAAGTCATGGAGTTGTATGTAATCCTGTCTGTGTTGTCCCAATCATATCTGTGTAGTGAGTTACGCACACGAAGATGTAGATCGAGTAACTGGTTGTTGTTGTTGTTGGAAGCAAGTTCTCGTCTGGTTTGGTGAATGCTCTCTTGGAGCAATGCATGCTCCGAGCAATTGTGGATGCGGTGAGTGGCAGCTGTTAGGAAAAGTTGCTTCTGTCGGAGGAACTTAGGAATTATTCCGGCGTCACGGACGTCATATTTAGGAAATGGAGAATTGCATATTATTAAGTGATAATTATGTCTGTGACATAACAATATATAAAATAACAGTGACGCAATGGACTTATTACTATTACAAGTATAACTATAACTAAAAGTCTCCATTTAAACACCACGAAATATAACTATAAATTAATGGCAAACCATTTGGTGTAAAAATATGGTTCTTTTTTGTACTTGTTCAGGGAAATGTTGCCTTTTTATCCTAGCTACTTGTTGCTTTTCTGAAATATGACATAAACATGCGCGCACATGATATTGCAAATAGAGTTTTACCAGTGGCAAGGCATACTGTCCGTATGAGGCAATACTGCACTGCTGTTATTCGTTAGTGCCATATTAGTGGACATGCCTCAAACATCAAGAGATTTGGACCACATAATAAATACAGGACACATTAATAAGTAACTCGTAGCAACTGCACTACACGGACTCACACTGAACTACACTGCATCATGGTAAACACAATACTACAGAGAAGAACAAAGCCAGTGTCAGTAGTGTGGCCTTGATTGCAGCAGGAAACATTTGTCCACACACCCAGTGGAAAAACATCACACAGCTGGTTCATAGTTCATTGGGTCTTTTGGTACATGAAAGTAAATGCAGCATAGAGAGAATACAGAACTAATAAAATTACTTGTAGATATAGGTCCTCAGATTATAAACATGTTGTTGATGAGATAATATTAACATAAAAAACAAGATTGCAATTTGAGTGAAAATTCTATAATACATTCTCATCTTAACCACTTTCCAGAGAACCTCAGTTAAGTGAAGAACAGGGTAAAAGGTTATATAAAGATCTAAAAGAATTTGAAAGAGATGTCAGGAATGCTGCAATGTCAACATGGTAGCAGACTCTGTTGATTGTTAAAGAGAATTGATCCAGAACCTTTACACAGAAGGAAAGTAAATATATAGAAATGCTTAATTAACAAAATAGTGGCATTCACAATATTATGCTCACAAAAGGACTTACTCGTAAAGTCTAGTGACTCTAGTGTCTTGTGTATTATATTTATATTAAAGAGTAAATGGTGAGAAAATGGCAATATTATTAGTACTGTATATACTAAATAATAAAGAATTTTCAAAGATATTTATACGGAAAGTGAAGTGTTATCAATAATATGTTACTGCAGTACTTAATTGCTATGTGTCGGGTTTGCTTTATTTGATATATATTTCAGTTTAGAGGCTAAGATTAAAAAGCACATCATGTATATACACAGTAGCACTCAAAAGTATTTTGTAGAAGCTGTTTCATTGGGCAGAGTGTTTTCCTGCAGGCTGAATTAAAATAAACTGATGGTTGAGACAAAACACTGCTTGGTCTTGCCATGACTGTTGAGTGCAGAAAAACCATACAATTTATCAGTTAAAACTTAAATTCCCTAGTAGTTCATAAGTATTTTGTAAATTTTTAAACAAACAAATAATAATTTAAGTGATTTTAATGTTTGTATTTGTTTATAGCAATGCCCAAAATGAAGGCATAGTCAATATTTTGTTTGTTAACAATACTGTGAATTGCCAGGTTCATATTAGCGCCGCCAGTGTGCTGGAATTTCATCCTGTAGGAATTCTTTTCCATGCTAGGAAATCTGCCAACATGGGGCTGTCGCTTTTAAGCACACTTAAAACCATCGGTCTGGACCAAGTTTGAACCTGCGACCTTGAGATCAGAAGGCCAGCACCTAACCAACTGAGCCACCCAAACCAACTCAATAAAAGCTAGACTTAATCCTTTGTTGCAAAGAAGTTGATTCTTCCAACAGCTTGTGAGTGTTTGGTGTCAATTTCAGAAAGGACGAGGGACAGTAGAACACAATCTTCGAAGTGGTTGGTCTAGGAAAATAACTGTAAAAGAAGATAGAATAATTTGTAGGCAATCAGTGGCTGATCCTACAAAGTCACCTCAAGCAGTATGTGATGATCTTCAGGAAAAGTGTGGGGTAAAAGTCCACATTTCAACAGTTAAACGTCGATCAGCATCAAGTGAACCATGGAGGAGATAAACATGGTGCAGGGTTCTTTCTCACAAAGTAGTGTTGGTAATATATTACATATTGCAGTCTCAGTAAGTTGTTTATTTTATTTCAGTTGGATTGTTATAGATATACATCATGTATAGATTCGTTTTCTGTATTTATTGCCTCTACAAAATATTTTTGAGTGCTACTGTATATAGTCACTTTATTCAGCTTTTCAATACCACAAAATATATATATTTATATATATATATATATATATATATATATATATTCAATGAAATTCCATGAGTTTAAGTAAAATGATTATTGCAAATTAGCTAAAGCCCCTTTCATGACAGAATAAAATACTACTGGGTTTTTTGGACTTAGCATATCAATATTATTTTAAATGATTTTATTTGATTTACATTAAGATCAAGGAGCTGAAATTTGTGGCTATATGATTTTACTACTACTGCCTGGAACATTAAACATTCCAACATCTCCCAAATGCTAGTTTATCATCAATTTTAAATTAAGGAAACTCAGAATAATTAAATCTTGATAATGTCAAACCCACATGTATGTAAAGTACAGTGGCAGCTGCTCATGAGTCATCCTCCGTGGTCTAGGGGTACCATGCTAATCTCTAGTTCCTGAGGTCACGGGTTTAAACCTGGTGGAGGACGATGGATTTTTTCAGGTGTAGAAGTCCTTAGCATGCTTCCTTTGGAAGGGAAGTAAAGCCAGTGGTCCCGTGCTGTACATTTATGGCATGTAAAAGAGCCTCAAGCCTGATAAAGAAGAGGCCTCTGAGCAAAATTACTGGTCTTTCACGCCCAATATAGAATAGAACGCTAAGAACCATAGCTGCTCATGATCATGATATAAGAAGATAGTGGGGCACATACTAGGAAAAATAACAATTAAATACACCATATGTGCAGAAAAGTAAATAAAACACACATACCTGATGATCTAATGTTTGTACATTAGATCTATTCTTCTCTTCTTGGCAGAATTGATTATAACACATCCTGTATTATGTGTTTGTTGAATCTGGAATTTCGCCAACCAATCTTTTTTCCAAGGACATGACTAATGCAGTCAGTCTTTCAGTCCCTAATGTGTTCCTGACAAAGTTTTTAATTCTGTCTAAAATTGAGAAACAGTGCTCACCTTCAATGGTAGTAATGGGAATGGTTACAATTAATTTGAACACTTTTATGCACTCCGAGAAAGTATGAGACTGTTTCACAGGAAGAACTGCAACAATGACAGTTGTGCCATAAGTGATGGGAATACAAAATTTGTAGTTCAGTCTTCAGCTTTTGGACATTTAATGTGGGTTAATTTTAATCGTGTCCTAGAATTCATTTTCTGAAAATACAGTGTCATATTGTTTGAAATTGTAATTAAAAAAATAATTTTGCAGATCTCAGATGAGCAGTGAATTTCAATCTGTCTCTAAAGTTGCTCATAATTATACTGCAAGTTTCAAGAGCAGTTATGCAACACTTTATATTATCACTGCAAAGTTTCTTGCTAAAGGGTTCACTCACTGTCACCTCACTTTCTTCATAAGCCTTGTGCACATTGGCAACACCTTTGCAAAATATTTTCAGAAATTCATTTACTTTTACTGCATCAATATTTCTCTGTTGAATACAATAAAAGAAAATGGCTACATGGGGCGTAATTTTGTGATAAAATATTAGCCAAAATAAGAATTATGGATCAGTGAGTGTTTGCACAAATCCTACTGTCCTACTGCTTGCATTTCTGTCATGTAGTTCTGTATCTCAAATATGTTCATAGCACTCAATCTTTTGCACAAAGCAGGTTAAACAATTCATTCTTTTTGGTGATCGAGAAAGGAATGCACCAATGCCTTGAATATCTTAAAGAAATACTTTACTCTGGGAGGAGGCTGATGTGGCTTCTTGTAGAATTAAATTTCCTTTGTAGACATAACAGTAGATGTAGTAAGCATTAAAATATTTTTCTCTGACCAAGCACTGTACACTGCCTTTTTGTCCCTTCATTACAGAAGCGCCATCACAAGTTTGACAGATAAGTTTCAAACGGAATTTGACCAAGCCAACTTCTTTTAACTGATTTAAAATATGTCCAGCCTACCCTGAGCACTTCTGTTGTTTATTTCAAAAAAGCCCCCAAGTCTTTCTTATCAAAAACTCAATGCCATCTGTGCTTTGCATGGGTTATCTGTCATTTCATCAGGTTGCAGTGACAGAAAATCCACCCTACCAATCTCATTTTTCATGTGTTTTCAACACACTGTTAACATTGCATCTAGCAAGTCATTTTGGATACTTTTGAGATGCCTTTGAGCACTGTAACTGTTTCTAAATATTCTTTTAGCATGCTAACAATTATAGCTGTATAGTTAATCAGTCCTTTGAATATATCCGGATTGTTTGAACCTTCTGTCTCATCATGACCCCTTAGCATAAGTTCAAATTCACCATAGAATTTAATAGCATCTATAATGCGAGATAGAATGTTTCTGTTTTAGTCCAACTGCTCATTGTGTATGCGAATAGACATTGTGTACTCCTCATCAAGCCATTGATGGATATTATTTTGTGCTAATAATGCTATACTCATTTCGTTGTTTTAATGGTTCTTGCGCAGTCCATGTTTCTTAATTTTGGTAGCTAAATGTTTTAAGTGTTTAACACCAATCTTTACCCACAGTGAATCTTCACCACCAAACAGAACATAAGGAAAACAAAAAATGAATTAGTTTCTGAACAGTCACAAATCTACTCACATTATTCATATAATGCTTTAGTGAACACTCTTGTGTATGACCTTTTTTTTTTTTTATCACTGGTTACTTGTTTCATGCACTTTTCTGGTCTTGGAGTTCCTAACTGTTTGGCCAAAACTCAGTCTTCATAGCTTAAAAGTATGTTTTTATGTATACTATGTCATTCACCGTGACACTTTCACACAAAAAGAATTGAAAAAAAAAAACACATATACACATAAAATAAGGTTAAAAAGGTGTTAAATAAAATATTGTTGTAAAACAGTTCACTCAAATGTTCACTATTATATACCTAAATTAAATAAAATGCAGCTTTCTAGAAACATGTTCAAGACGTGAAAGCTAGAAACAAACTAACTTCAGAGTTTGTAAACAAGTGAGTGCCTCATTGCAACCCACCCCACTTAGGGGTTGAAGAAGAAATCCGTTAGTGTGTCAGTGATCACAGTCAAGGTTATGGACAAAAACATACTGTGCCTTGATTGCCTCTTAAATGCTGAAACATCCCTTCTCGAGAAAATTGCCCCAGGTTTCGAGGAGTGGAAAAATACATTAACCTTTGAGTCACAGAACACTTGTGGCAGAGACACACATTGTTTAGTTCAGAGCAGGATTCCACTTTTATAATTGCTTTACCATCACAATATTGTGACTTTGTCCAGTTTCTTGTTTTACATGTCACTTCTCTCAGTTCTTATCTAGTTCAGCTTCACTGGGAGCTCACTTCATTAAGGTGAACTTGTTCAATTCTCTGTCATTCACTTCCTTCGTGACATAGCCTCTTCATGCCAAATGGTTCACTACACTCGCTGGGGTTGAACACAAGACCTTCACAACCCGTCATTCCACAGTAGCACTCACTGCACGTCACAACAGCCATCACCAACTCGCTCAGAGAATCGCTCTTGATATTGCATGGGAAACTCGCCTGATAATTCGCTCACTGACTGACCAACACAACTAAACTCACCCTGAACTCAATTCAACTAACTCTCGCAAGAATGCTCACTTATATAGGCAGTGGAATCTTCCACTAGAACTATTTCGTCACACGTTCTGAGGAGGTGGGAAGAAACTTCCAGAAGGTTCTGGTTATCTACCGATAACGCGCATGGTGTTTATGCTGGCAAGTGGCACTTATCGTTGTTTACTCCAACTGCCCAGCACCTACCTTCCAATAACCTTGTGTCACAGCATATTGTACATAATGAGCTTTAGGACCTAATTCTATGCATATATTAAGTGTGGAACTACATATAAATCATTACCATTATTAACAATAAATGTTATTTGTGTTATTAATAATAGATAATCTGCATGGGAGGGCACATGCCCCTGTGCCCTAATATGTGAACCGTCTCTAGTAAAGTATTTGAAATAGCATTTTATTTTAATTGTCATATAAATATAAATTATTTTAGTGGGATTTTAGTCAAGACTATAATATTTCAGAACACACTGCTCATAGGCCTTATTGGATGGAAGGGGTATTGGAGGTGATTCTATAAAAGATGAATGAAAAATTATAATCCCATTTTAGTCTGTGGATGCTTATTTGAACAGGAAAAAACAGCTTTGCACATTTGTTTGTGAAGTTATAATTCACATGCAGAATGATTAACAAGATTTGTTGAAATATATGATAGAACAGTAAATGAACTATAGTTTTTGTTATCTTTACTCTCTTTCTTAAGTATCCTTTTGCACCAGAATTTGTTATTTTTGTTTTTGTGCAAATGGTAATTTTTGTTGGAGTTACGACATTGAAACTGCGCACTGCAGAATAATTAGGCTTATCACAATCTTAACACTAGTATGGTGCCTTTCATCCACTTACTTTCATATCATTGGTATAAGCATTGTTACCAACATTGTACATAGTTTTATTTTGTTTTATTGAATGTTATAAAAATGGTGGAGTTCAGTTGTTAGTTTCATTTACTCATTTTTAAATAATGTCATTTGCTTTGTTTTATTTCACCCCCTTAATTTGTTAAATATCCAGCTCTCCCTATATGTTTTTCCCTGTTTCAATATTGATAGTTCTCCCTGCACTATTGATAGTTGTTTTTATATAACTCAGTTCCCTTATTTCATCCTTTGGGAAACAACTTACATTAATTTTCGGACACATCGGGATTGGATATATAGAATTTTACATTACAGCAAGTAATACTAAAATAATTACATGTTAGTTTCTTTACAAAAATGCTGTCACAGAATAACAAAATTAAATAATCTATGTGCTTTAATTGTGTGTTTGATGGAAAACATGGTTCATTTAAATAGCCATTTATATGTAAATATTGCCTTTTGGAAGTAGCTTTCTTAGTTTACCTTTAAAAGATTCTTTATTTAAGTTTCTTATTGAAGTATCTAGTTTATTATACATTAAGATACCCAGATGGGAAATACTTGCTAGGCTGTTTGTAAGCCTGTGGCTATCTAAGTGTAAGTTATTGAGATTTCTTGTGTTGTAGTTATATTCTGAGTTCTTTTGAAATATAGTTATATTATTATGAATGAAGTTTATGGTTTCAAGAATATATAGGCATAGGATAGGCAAAGCTTTAAGTATATTGAATATGTATCTACCTGGTGTTCTTATGGGTACCTTCAGAATTGCCTTTAAAATTCTTTTTTTGGATTGTGAGAATATGTGTTGCTTTTGGGGAGGAACCCCAAAAGGGGATGCCATAGCTAATTTGGGACTCAACACAGCTGTGATACACTATCTTTAGTATTGCTTTGGAGCACACATTAGCCAATTTACGAACAGCATAACATAATTTGTTCAATTTGACACTTAGTTATAGTATATGGGTTTCCCATGATAATTCGCTATCAATCCAGATTCCCAGGAATTTTGTTACACATTTTTTAACTATGGGAGTTAGATTTATATATGTCTAAATTATTGTTTTTTGATTGGTTATGGAAATACAGATATATTGTTGTTTTTTTTTCTATATTCAATAAAAGTTTGTTCTCTGTTAGCCAACATTGTAAGCTATTATTTGCTTCATTTACTACATTCTGGAGGGATAATGAGTTTTCACTGCTGAAGACTAGGTTTGTATCATCTGCAAACATTATTGTATGCGCTTTTTGAATGTTCAATGGAAGATCGTTTATGAAAATAAGGAACAATAGTGGTCCAAGGATTGAACCTTGTGGAACTCCATGATTTACTTTTAGTGTTTCTGATTGAACTGTGTCAATTTCTACAATTTGCATTCTGTTTTTTAGGTAGGATGCAAACCAATCTTTTGCTATTCCTCTGATTCCCAAATAATCTAATTTGTTTGGCAAAATGTCATGATTTACTAAGTCAAAAGCTTTAGTGAGGTATACAAATGTGTTTTGGTTTTTGTTGCTTATATTAAGTTTTTGCTGAAAATACATAAAAGAACTTGGGAATTATATATCATTTCCATGATACAATATTAACCAATTTGCAATGGCATCAGAGACAGAGCATGCATTCTATTCAGTGACAGGCATAACCTTAGCTGTGAAGTGTGATTTTCCCACCTGCCTGCAAGGGAAAGCACACTGTTGACAAACATCTCAGCATTTCAATGCATTTTTCCACAACTCTGTGAAAATCAGAATAAAAATATTCATAAACTGTTTAAAATATGACAATATGGGAAAAGGTTGTTATATTCTGTTCTTCTAAAAATAAAACTTTTTGCATCAAGACAAAGTACAAAGCAGCAACGATGTCCAAATTGCAGTAGTTTGGAAAAAAAAGTTATTAAATACTGTGTATCTCACCTAGAAAAAGTTGTGTTGTGTTACTACAGCTTATTACAAACACCCATAATTTTAAACAAATCTAGGAGGATCAGGTTGGAAACATATTTTCATTTTTTAATTTGACATGGAATAGTTACAGACCATAAATGTGCAGAAGAAAAACTTGAGGTTAATAACCAACCAAGCTAACTGAAGATAAAGAAGGGAAGAATGCAGCTCATATCTCTAGGAGATTTGAATATTAAATGAACAGTAATTTAATTACTTTTATTTAATTTCATTGATTTACAGGGCTCCTACATGACAATTCATATAACACCAGAACCAGAGTTTTCTTATGCCAGCTTTGAAAGCAATATTCCTCAAGCCTCCTATAAAGATGTGATAATGCGGGTCCTGCATACTTTCCATCCAGGAAAGTTTGTTATTACATTATTTGCTAACAAGGTTAGTGGCATGCCTACTGCTCATTACTGTTGATTTTTTATTTTATTTCAAGATAATCTGGAATTACTATTTGGTAAATGTTTACACTCTTAAGTAGAATAAGAAAGAGAATACTTGCCCAATCTAGCTGTCTTTCTCATCCTTTGTAATCAGCCAGTGACTGGAATATAACAGAAACCTCCTAAAGAGCAAAAACAGCCATGGGCAAGATTTCTTGCCATTTTCCTAACTCTCATACCTCATCTTTTTCATTATCAAATGTTTCAAGGTAATGTTTATCTTTGTCACTGTCTGAGTTTTACAAAAACCTAATCCTGTCTCCAATAAAAATTTATTCATATGTTTGACTTTTCTTAGGGTTTCCTCTGTGGCGTTTTCAACTGTATTTCAGTTATTTTACTTGTTTTTCTTAACAATATATTGTGTTTTGCAAACATCATTTCAGGGGGGAGGGGTCCATATCAGCTTGAGGGTTTAAGTCACACTGATGTGTTGGTAGTATATGGTGCATTTCCACTAAGGGATGTATTCAATAAGCTTTGAGAGTGTCCTTTTTCACTTTATAAGCTCATAAATTGAAAGCAACCATGATTTCATTATTCAAGACATATAAATTTTCTAGCCATAATAAATTAGTAATTTTACTGCTTTTGTCACTGTGCAAACTTTGATGGTGACTCATTAATTGCATTTTTAAAATCATTGTGACTTTATAAAATAGAAATACATTTTGGATGCATAAAGTGAAATGTTTACCTTGTGGAGATTATCTTTAGTGCCTATTTTGATAACTTTAGAATCAATTATAGGTGCCTAAATATTGATTTTTAAGGACCTAAAATCCAAGGTCATTACCATCAAAAACATAACCATATACTAGCAAAGAAATATTAATGCTTAGTATCTAGTACACACTGATTTTAAGCTCATAAGAATATTCTTATCTCTTTGGTATAGTTATGGTGTTTAAGATTTTTGCAAAATTACTGTGCTCTATCTTTGTTAAATTCTTATTAATGTATCTGTGCATTTAGTGCTTGTAGAAATGTTGATCATTAAGCCCATCCTGATATAAAAGCTCAAATGAATTAGCAAAATAATTATATGGAGCATTCATTGGGATTCTTTACGGTACTAGGTGACATGCAGTCCCTGCATCAGCACTGCCATTGCCGGTGGGCAGAGTTAGAGCTGACGGATGGGTGGGTTAGAGTTGCGCGCAACAGTATCCCTCTGTTCCTGCCTTTTCTCTGCAGATTAGTTGCTTATAAGCTATGTTGGCATTATGTTGCTATTGGTGTACATCTTAGTTGTGACTTAATATGACACCACAAAAGTTTATATTACAACAAGGAATTTATTTTTAGAGTAATTGTGGGAAAGTGCGATGACAACATTTGCAAGGAAACTTCCTGGTACTTCCATTCCAAGTAGGATCACTATGTTAAGCCTCGTAAAAAGTTTGGAGAATCTGGATCAGTTCAGAATAAACGTGGACCTAAGTGTACTTACTGAGGAGAAACTCAATGAGATAGGAAAAAGTTTATAACATTCTTCTCATAAATCTCTATGCTGCCTATCATAAGAAACAGGCATTTTGAAAACTGTAGCATTTAGAAATTCTTAAATTTAAGAATTACAGTAGACAAACTTGCCAATTTTCTTCGGAGATGTCAGGAATGTGTGGCAGTAGATCGACATCATTTCCAACACCTTCTGCAGTCATGGTTAGTAAACAATATGAGAACTGTATTTTTAATAGCCGATTGTAGCAGACCCCATTCATTGGCAAAAGAGAGCACTGATGTGGGTACCGCATGCTGCCTAGTGACGTAAAGAATTCTAAGGAATGCTCTGTATTTTGAGCATCAGATGTTCTAATTAAAGGATCATGCCAAACTTAATTATTCTTCTATAATAGGGTACTTCCTAGCTTCTAGACGCCAATGAGGGAGATTTCATGTTAGCATATCAGCATATCCAACTTCTGAGTTTCACCACTAAATGTTTCCTCAGAGGATCATAAGCAGGAATTTGCTGATTTCAGTGAATAAAATCCATTACCTTTGCATAAAATCTTCAGTTAAATGAATGACTGACTATATGTGCGACACATTTACAATCACTCCAGCCTCAAAATCCAATATGTTTGGTTTGATGCACCCATCTGCATTTTATACTATAAACATTGAAATTCTGTTTGACAATAGTTTAGGTAAAAAATCATGTGTCTATACCATTACTGCTGCTAAAATGGCAATGTAACAATTATATTTAATTTGCATTTGCTTAAATGCCTATGGCAGAAAAGAAAATTTCATGCCATCCCACTCAGTTTAATGACTGATTACCACCTTTTTAATATACAAATATTTAGAATTACAGCATATTTTTAATGCCTACATTTTTATAATAAGAGTTTGCATGATATTAGAGCAAACTTTGAATGATCTTGTACAGTATGAAGTGAAAAAGTCACAGAAACAGAGAGCTGGAGAATAGCAGAGAGAGAATCAATATACTGGAATGAAAAGAATGCTTAAAGCATTCTGAGATTTTTAATTTTAAGAAATGCAGGATTTTCATTTACAACAATTAATGGAATTGAGGGAAATTTACATACCATCCAAAATGTTTTAGTGTGGATCATGCACAATAAGACATTATCATACGTATATATGAAATTATCATATATACTATTACTATTGGCTACATTGATTAACAGCAAAGTCATTATAAGTTTGTGTATGCATATTAGTGAGTTATTGCAATCATAGGCTAAAGACATAAAATTGAGAAGCGTTTTTGCAGAAGTTGATAGATGCAGAAATCAAAACTTTACAGGAAGCGCATTTTTATTTTAAATACACAAGTATATCCTTTATAACAAAAGTTTTTGCCATGAAGCATTCTTTGTTCAGAGGCATTGAAAGTGGGTTAAACAGAAATATGTGCACTTTTTAAATATTGGTCTATTTTACTCCCAAACAATTGAGGTTTCTTTAAGACTCGATAGATGCAGTCTTTATTCACTCATAAGGCTTATTAGAGCACAAATAAAACTGAACAAAATTAATAATTTTAGCACAAAACTGTAATTATCCAAAATTCTAATGGGACACTTCGACTATAACAGTTGTGTAGAAGTCCTTTGCCTCATCTGTTATTTCAAAATGCTGCATGAGTTCTTAATGTCATTTTTTCTTTCTTTAGACACCATGTTAACTTTTGAAAGAACAGGAATTTAACATAGTGTCACATGTTTTAACTCTTGGTTTTAGCACTCACACTGCCACTGGACATGCTGTATGGGTGTTCTGCACTTCAATAGATACATTACGATGTGTAGTTGATTTTCTTTTTTTTTTAGGGGGAGTAAGTGATCACTTGCTGCAGAGCCATCTTGAAAGGCAACGTTGATCGTAACACCTTTTGAGCATGGCCTTTAATTTCAACATTTTCCAATCCTTGTTGAGGATCTTCACTGTGCCATGATTCTTCAATATTCTGTAGTAACCACCGGGAGTCAAGATGTCTTCATTCTTCTGTATTCTTTCTCTATTCTTCTGAAAACACGATCTGGAGCCATATAGCTATGACCGGGTATCGGAAAAAAATGAAGAATCTGATCAAAACATCTGCTTTGCTGCAAAATAGCCATGAGCATTGCCATTATAATGCTGTTCTTGTTCTGACTTTATGAGAATCTTTCTCTTTAGTTCTTGATTTTCTACCAGCTACTGTTTCTTGAACCATAATAAATTCACCCCCTGTATCCATTATTCACAGAAAAGTGAATGTCAGAAACTATGGTACTGATCTGCAACCAGGAGAAACGTTGTGAGAGGAATCTGCTAACTTAGCAGCAGCATGGTTTCAGATATGAATGTTACTTCAGTGCAGTACAAGTTAAGTGGAAAACATTAGCTCACACATACATTGAAAGCTTTAAATATGACTATTTAAGCAGCCAACATATGTCCAAGGATACAAGGATTCATATTCGCTCCCTGCAACCTGAGAATCAGAACCTTCTCGTAGAATCGCAATAGTTGGAATATTATGACACTGGAGAATGCTCTTACTTAAAACCTTATACTAGGGTGAAAAACATCTACTTGGCCTTCTGTATATTTCAAATAAGGAGTCCAGCATGTATTGAGTTTTGCTTTAACTAAAAGACTGCATCTATCGAGTTTTTAAAAAACCTGGAATGTTTGGTTGTCTCTAATTAAGGCATGAATCGAGTTTCGCTAAATCTGGTTTCATAGATCGATTCAGATGCTGAAAAATATATAACTCATTTTTGGAAATTTTTGCATCGATCGACCTTTTTTCAAAACTGCTCCTCAATTAATGTGGTCCTATCACCATCTACTCTGTTGCACATTCAGGGGGTCCCAAGTAATTTCTGATGCTAAATTTAAGCTGGTGCCAACAATTTCCTTCATATTGCAAAAGTGTCTACTGATATCCATGTATTCTGAATAGGACCTGATTAATATCTGTAGATAGTCTATAAAACAGAGAATACCTAAAACAAAATTGTAAGGAGCTGCCTGGTGGGATGTATATAAACACATTTTTATAACTTTCCAACTGCTTACATAGATAGCAACACCTTAAGGAGCATTCCAATACTAGTTTCTTCATTTTAACTAGAAAATCAATGGCATTAACTTTTCTTTTTCTTTTAATTTATTGAAGGTTATATAAAAATGAACTTTGTTTGTTAAATGGAAAGTCATAGTTTTGTTGTTCTTTTTTTTTCTTTCTTTCTTCAGATTCCAATTTTTGCCTCCAACCTTTTTAATCACACCCTTATTTTTAAAAATATATAACAAAACTGAAAAAAAAAATGTTATATGGCAACACTTGGAAAGATTCTAGTATTATCATGCTACATACTTCAGGCTGTTGTCTTCTTCAAAATCTTCAAAACACTATAAAGGAGGTGAGCATACTAAAAATGGAAAATGAGGAACTTAGAAAGAAGAAAGAGTAAGACTGTAAGAAAGCAACCTTCACTAACCAAGAAAGGCAAATCGGGATCTGCATCAAAGCAATGCAGTGTTGGAATCGAGAGCAACAACAAGTTTGAAATCCTGAATAAAACACAAGATAGTTTAGAAAGTGAAATGTAAATTGTGAATCATCGCAAGTGCAAAGTTGAAAAAAATAAAAAAGTGTTTGTGATTGGTGACTCAATCTTACAATTTTCAGGTGAAGTATGTAGGGAAAAGGGTCATGAGTTGCGATGCTTTCCAGGAATAAGAACAGCTACAACAGAAAGTGAAGAAGATGGATTTTAAGGAGGAAAAACCAGATGTCATGCTAATACATTAAGTGATCAAAAGTATCCGGACACCCCACAAACATATGTTTTTCATCTTAGGTGCATTATGCTGCCAACTACTGCCTGGTACTCATTATCCGTGACCTCAGTAGTCATTAGACATCGTGAAACAGCAGAATGGGATGCTCCATGGAATTCACGGACTTTGAACGTGGGCAGGTGATTGGGTGTCACTTGTGTCAGAAGTCTGTACGCGAGATTTCCACACTCCTAAACATCCCTAGGTCCACTGTTTCTGATGTGATAGTTAAGTGGAAACGTACAGCACAAAAGCATACAGGCCGACCTCGTCTGTTGACTGACAGAGACCGCCAACATTTGAAGAGGGTCGTAAAGAGTAATAGGCAGACATCTATCCAGACCATCACACATGAATTCCAAACTGCATCAGGATCCACTCCAACTACTATGACAGTTAGGCATGAGGTGAGAAACCTTGGATTCCATGGTCGAACGGCTGCTCATAAGCCACACATATTTGCAGGAAAATGCCAAACGACGCCTCGCTTGGTGTGAGGAGCATCAACATTACATGATTGAACAGTGGCAAAATGTTGTGTGGAGTGACGAATCACGGTACATAATGTGGCGATCCGATGGCAGGATGTGGGTATGGCGAATGCTCGGTGAACGACATCTGCCAGCATGTGTAGTGCCAACAGTGAAATTTGGAGGTGGTGCTGTTATGGTGTGGTCGTGTTTTTCCTGAAGGGAGCTTGCACCCCTTGTTTTGCGTGGCAGGATCACAGCGCTCACCTACATTGATATTTTAAGCACCTTCTTGCTTCCCGCTGTTGAAGAGCAATTCGGGGATGGTGATTGCATCTTTCAACATGATCGAGCACCTGTTCATACTGCACGGGCTGTGGCGGAGTAGTTACACAATAACATCCCTGTAATGGACTGGCCTGCACATAGTCCTGACTTGAATCCTATAGAACACCTTTGGGATGTTTTGGAATGCCGACTTTGTGCCAGGCCTCACCGACCTACATCGATACCTTTCCTCACTTCCACACTCCATGAAGAATGGGCTGCCATTCCATAAGAAATCTTCCAGTGCCTGATTGAAAGTATGCCTGTGAGAGTGAACGCTGTCATCAAGGCTAAGGGTGGGACAACACTATATTGACTTCCAGCATTATGATGGAGGTACATCACGAACTTGTACGTCATTTTCAGCCAGGTGTCCGGATACTTTTGATCATGTAGTGTACATGTAGGTGTAAACAATATTCAGTATGGAGTAGGAGCAGAGGAGATAATGGGTGACATCTTGGATCTAGTAAATAGCATTAGATCAAAATCAAAATATACTAAAATAATAATAATAATAATAATAATAATAATAATAATAATAAGTGGAGTTCTCCGTAGATGGGATGTAACTTTTAGGACAATTATGAAAATAAATTAAAAAAACTAAACTGATTATGTGAAATAAAAGATTGTTTACTGGTCAATGCAAATCTTTGGCTAGATGATAATGACTATTCCAGAGATGGGGTGCACTTAAATAGAAGAAGTTCCTTTAAATTTTGAAATTCGATGAAGAGAGTGATTCACTCAGTACTAAAGCAAAACTAATTAACATAGTGGTGGATGTTGAAGCTAATATAAGTGCCCCAGTTACTAAGATAGGCTATGCTCCCAAACCTAAACAAAGAAATGCTTTATCAAATACAAACCCTGTAAATAGCAATAACATTTGTTTACTTCCTTAAAATGTTCAATACATATCCAATAAAGTGTAAGAAATAGAAGTAATGTTAAATGAATGTAAACCTGATATTTCAATGTTGACTGAACATGGACTAGATGAAACGCAAATGGAAAGTCTTCAAATACAAAACTATAAATGGATAGCACACTGCTGCAGACAAAATTACAAAGGGGATGGGGCAACTATTCTAAAAAAAAATTGAACTAATTTTACTGCAATGAAGTGGGCTAAGGATTGCAGCATGGAGATGAATTTTGAAGCATATGCAATAAAAATACAAACAAAACACACAAACTTGCAAATTGTCAGTATTTACAGATTACGAGGTACAAAAGTATGCGATTTTATAAACTATCTAGAAGACATGCTAAATAAAATAACTGTAGGTATGAAAAATAAATTAATATTAGTAGGAGACTTAAATGCAAACTCTTGCACAAATAATTTAAATTAAAAAAACCTACGACTTAATTACATGCCACAACTTAAAAGATACTGTTAAAGAGCCAACTAGGATCACACCAACCTCAGCATCGTCCATAGATCATATCATAACCAATACTGAATATCACAGATATGCAACAGCCATTGAAGAATATTGTATTTCAGACCACAGTGCACAAATAATGGATATCTTGTATTGCAGAGCTGATATCGAAGTAACTGAATTCCTGAAGTCAAGACAGGTAACTGCTAACAATTTAAATCAGCTTCTAGATAGTCTAACCAACGAGAGATGGGACAATGTATATACTTTGCTGGATAGTAATAGAAAATGGGACTGCTTCTTTAAGACTATAAAACTGCATCTAGAAAGACATTGCCCAATTAAAAAAAGTTACTAAACTGGGTAATCAACATTATAAAATCCCATTAGAAATAAGGAAGATTAGCGATAAAAGAAGGAATACCACACCTTCTGTGAAACAACAAGCTTAGATATCTATAGAGATAAATATAAATGTCTAAAAAGCAATATTCCCAAGAACTGATTAACCTAAAAATGCAACACTTTATTAACAAAATATTTACATAAAATAATATGGCAAAAACAGTATGGGGAATAGTAAAAGAACACCACATTAACAATAAGCAATTAGAAAACATAACCTTAGAAGAAAACAGATAAATAGTAAATAATACAGAGGAAGTGAGTCAGATTTTTAATAATTTCTTTTGTAAACATAGGAATGGATAAAAATAGTTTGGTTAATAATACAACTCATGGGACAACTGGGCTTTTATCGGTTATTTTCCTAAAAGGAACCTCTACAACAGAGCTAGAAAAAATAATAAATGAGTTAAAAAAATAATACATTGACAGGACTGGATGTAATATCAACAAAAGTTTTTAAAACATGTGTAAATATGCCTTGTTAGAAATACTGTACACCTAATAAACATATTGCTAATAGAGGAATCATTCCCTGATTGTTTAAAAATAAGCATAGTTCAACCTATCTATAAAAATGGGAGAAACACACAAACAGAAAACTACAGACCTATTACACTAACCCCAGTATTTGCCAAGGTACTAAATAACAGACTAGTAAGCCTTCTAAATAAATTCAATGTGTTGAGTGAATCACAGCATGGCTTTAGGAAAAATAACTCCTCAACCACAGCTATTGCAGAGCTTTACCACATAATCCTTCAAGGGTTTGATAATGATGAGAAGATTGCAGGGTATTCCTCGACCTATCTAAGGCCTTTGACAGCGTGTCACATGAAACGCTACTGAACAAATTGCACAAATTTGGTATAAGGGGGAAATCCATGCAGGATTAAAATCTTATCTAGAAAATAGGAAACAAGGACAGTAGTAAGAACTAAACATAGGCATACAATAGATTCTGCGTCATCCAACTATGAATATGTTAAAGTTGGGATACCACAAGGATCAGTACTGGAGCCTACTCTCTTTCTGCTTTACGTCAATGATCTTCCAAAAACTACACATTTCAAAACAGGATCATATGCAGATGACACCTCAGTGATATTTGCTAACAAAGAACTAAATGATTTAGGAAAGTTGATAACTACAGAAATACAAGTGATCTATAATTATCTTACATAATAAACTGAAAATAAATCTTCAAAAAACAAAAGTAGTCATTTTATTTTTATTATTATATATAATTAATTGAAATTAATTATACTTCTTACAGACCTTAGCCTGGTCTTGGCAAGTTTTTAATATGGAGTCATGTTCCAAAATTGCAATAATAGGTATAGTAATAAAAGTTTTGTAAATATAATAATTAATGGTAAGCTAATCCAGCAATTAGATAAAATAAAATTGCTAGGAATTATCATTAATGAAAATCTAATTTTCAGTTATCACATTGATTATATATGCAAAAAGATAAGCACAAATCTTTGTTTACTAAGGAATTTAGCAAAATACCTAAATTCAGAACACATGAAAATAATCTATTATGGAATAATACATCCACATCTAGAATATGCCATTGAGGTATGAACCAGCACTTAGTTTGCAAAAAAATGCATAAGATGTATATATAATCTAAATAGGAGTGAATCATGTAGAAACATCTTTGTAGAAAACAAAATATTTATTGTAGTATCCTTATATGTTTATAAAGTAATTATGTTTGTAGTTAGTAAAGATGGACTAGATAATCAAAATAAGGACTATCATAAGTATCACGCAAGAACACAAAATAGCTTTCACAGAGTAAATGTAAATAAAAAGGCAACAGACAAAGATCTCTTAATAATGGGCAAAATACTGTACAATAAGCTACCAAGCACTGTAAAAACAACAAAAGGGATAATTTATTTAAAGGTGAGTCGAAATTGTTACACTAACATCACTTAAGTTTACTCACTTAACATGTTTCGGGAAACCGTTGTTTCCATCCTCAGAAGGTTAACTCGACTGGCCCGTGTTGTTGGTGTTTCCGTTTTTTGGACTGGATCCTGTGGTGGCATCTTGTGGTGGAGAAATGTACTTCCAGAGAGGATTTGGTGGCGGCAAATCAAAATTCATTAGATGTGTGTTGTGTTTTAGAATGGTGATCTTCTCCCATGCATCTAATTCGGCTGCAAATTTGGCTGGTTTGACTAATGTAATATTGGGTTTGATGTTGTGATTAGTGATCCAAAAATGGTGTGAAACTGCAGATTTGTCCATTTGTTTGTATTTAATACATCTCATGTGCTCCTTTAGCCTAGTTTCTAAGTTTCTTTTTGTCTTACCAATGTATACTTTATTGCAATCTGAACAATTGATTTTATAGATTCCAGCTTTTTTGTCTTGTGGAATGGGGTCTTTTAACTTGTTACAAAGTAATTTCTCTATGTTAAATTTGTTCTGTGGAGCTAGGCTGATGTTATGTTTAATGAAAATCTTCTTAAATTTGTGAAATGTTCCTGGGTGGTATGTGAATTTCTTGAACTTTAGTTCTTTATCTTGCTGGCTGAGATTAGTTGTGTTTCTGATGTGCATCTGTCGTTTGAATTTTGCAATTTTTTTGTCAATAGTTGCTTTGTTGTACCCCTTATGTATTGCTGTGTCTACTATATGCTGGTATTCTAACTGGTATTCTTTTTTATTTAAGGGGGTATATACCAGTCTATGTGTTAGGCTGTTTAGTACTGCATGTTTGTGTGTGGTTGGATTGAAACTCTTTATTTTTTATGTAATTAGTAGAGTGTGTTGGCTTCCTGTATATGCCAAAGGTTAGGTTCTTTTGTTCTCTGATGATTTTTAGGTCTAAAAATGGTAGCATGCCTTCTTTTTCTATTTCTATGGTGAATTTTATTGATTGGTTCTGTAGGTTTAGTAAGGCTAAGGAGTCTTGTATGAACCTATTAGGGACAACAGCGAAGATGTCGTCAACATATCTGTGCCAAACTTTAAACATGTATGGAAAGGAAGTTGTTATGTGTATTTCTAAGTAGCTCATAAATAAATCTGCCAAGAAGGGTGAAAGTGGGTTGCCCATGGTTAGACCAGTTGGTTGTTGATAGAACTTCTTATTGAAACTAAAACAATTTTGTCCAATGCATAAATTGGTAAGTTGTATGAGGTCTTCTATTTCTTCTTCAAGTAGGTTAGTCTGCTGTAGCCATTTCTTTAATTGACGCAGGAGTTGATCTGTAGGGACACTTGTAAATAGTGCAGTGACATCAAAGGAAACTAATCTGTCTTCTGGTTCGAGTTCCAGGGATTTTATCTTCTGTATTAAATCTTCTGAATTCATTATGTTTTTGCTGTTGAATTTTGGTAGTGAAGAGAATCTCTGTACTAACCATTTTGCCAGTTTGTAGGTAGGAGAATCAATATTGCTGACGATTGGTCTCATCTTATTACCCGGTTTGTGTATTTTAGGTAGAGCATACATTCTTGGTAAAATGGGGTGGTCTGGTTTTAATCTAGATTTATCAGTGTCTGTTATAGTTTTGCTTTCCTGGATGGTTTGATTGAAGGCTTTTAAATGTGATTTTAATGGGTCTTCTTGAATTTGTATGTAATTTTCTTGTTGCAGCATATTTTCTACTCTGGTAATATAATCATCTTTTTGAAGTACAACTAGTTTATTTCCCTTGTCAGCTTTTGTGTATACTACTGGTTTTGATTTTAACGTTTTGATCACATGTTTGGTTGGGATATTGTTATGTTTATCTGCTTGTATTTCTTGGAGAACTATTTCACATTCTTTTTTTATAGTGGTTTTACTATTTTCATTTAGGTTGTAAGTAGCAATCTCAATGTCTGCGACTATTTCATCGGTTGTTTTTGTGTAGCCAACACATGTTTTTAGGCCAAGGTTTAATACCGATAATTCTGCTTTGGTGAAAGTTACATTTGAAAGATTAATTACGTCAGAGTATGGCGTCGTTTTTTCATTTTTTAGGTTAGGTTTATATGAATGTTGCTTCCGGCGTAGTATGTCTAGTTTTTTCCTTAATTTCAGCGTTTTTGTTTTCATCCTGTAGCTAAGAATAGTGAGGAATTTTGATTGCATGTTTTGCCAAAGTTGATAGCCGAGTGTGTCCGTTAATTTAAGGTGAAGAGCATATAATTCCAGTTCCAATTTTTGTAATTTTGCGTAGTGGTTGTTTCTCTCAATTATTATTACTTTTTTATCGGCTGATGTTTGGTGTTTGCTGTTTTTGTCGTATTTTACAATTCTCCTTACAAACTTTGGTGTGACTTTGTTTTGTATGCATAGGTTTAAAAAACGGATGTCCGCAAATGTGTTTTTTCTTTTTTCTTCAATTTTTTGGTATCTTTTGATGTCACTTTTTATTCCACTGAAATCTGTATTGAAATTTAGGGTTTCTAATCTTACCTTGTTTTTTGCCATGACTTGCATCTTTTCACGTGGTGGCCAATTATAAATTTTGCTTCTTGTGACTTGTTGGTCATAAATTACGTATGTATTGTAATGAAAAGAAGCTAGAAACAGTGATGTGTATTGAATTTATTTAAAGGTGAGTCGAAATTGTTACACTAACATCACTTAAGTTTACTCACTTAACATGTTTCGGGAAACCGTTGTTCCCATCCTCAGAAGGTTAACTCGACTGGCCCGTGTTGTTGGTGTTTCCGTTTTTTGGACTGGATCCTGTGGTGGCATCTTGTGGTGGAGAAATGTACTTCCAGAGAGGATTTGGTGGCGGCAAATCAAAATTCATTAGATGTGTGTTGTGTTTTAGAATGGTGATCTTCTCCCATGCATCTAATTCGGCTGCAAATTTGGCTGGTTTGACTAATGTAATATTGGGTTTGATGTTGTGATTAGTGATCCAAAAATGGTGTGAAACTGCAGATTTGTCCATTTGTTTGTATTTAATACATCTCATGTGCTCCTTTAGCCTAGTTTCTAAGTTTCTTTTTGTCTTACCAATGTATACTTTATTGCAATCTGAACAATTGATTTTATAGATTCCAGCTTTTTTGTCTTGTGGAATGGGGTCTTTTAACTTGTTACAAAGTAATTTCTCTATGTTAAATTTGTTCTGTGGAGCTAGGCTGATGTTATGTTTAATGAAAATCTTCTTAAATTTGTGAAATGTTCCTGGGTGGTATGTGAATTTCTTGAACTTTAGTTCTTTATCTTGCTGGCTGAGATTAGTTGTGTTTCTGATGTGCATCTGTCGTTTGAATTTTGCAATTTTTTTGTCAATAGTTGCTTTGTTGTACCCATTATGTATTGCTGTGTCTACTATATGCTGGTATTCTAACTGGTATTCTTTTTTATTTAAGGGGGTATATACCAGTCTATGTGTTAGGCTGTTTAGTACTGCATGTTTGTGTGTGGTTGGATTGAAACTCTTATTTTTTATGTAATTAGTAGAGTGTGTTGGCTTCCTGTATATGCCAAAGGTTAGGTTCTTTTGTTCTCTGATGATTTTTAGGTCTAAAAATGGTAGCATGCCTTCTTTTTCTATTTCTATGGTGAATTTTATTGATTGGTTCTGTAGGTTTAGTAAGGCTAAGGAGTCTTGTATGAACCTATTAGGGACAACAGCAAGTTTTAAATGTGAACTATAAAATTTCCTAATACAAAGGTGCATGTATAGGCCAGCTGGGTTATAATACTTAAATTTGTATATAGTAATTATTTTTATTTTAAATCTAATGACGTATTCAACAACATGTAAATGTTATTATGAATGAATAATAATATGATATGATGATGAAACTTTGAACAACCTCAATAGAATACCTGCATGTAGGCTCTTGGAGCCCTTTGTGCTGCCTCTTGACCTGAGCATTTAATCAAGTCTAATAGGCCAAATAAAACGGACCACATTATTGATGTCTGCCCTCCTTATTATGCTCAGATTCCAAGAAAAAGGAGCCTAGAAATATGTATCTATGCATAGTGAATCCTTTGCATTTGCATGTGTATGCTGGGAGTTATCATATTCCGTCAGACACTTTCTACATAAAGGGTATTATGTATAAATGTCTACGCAAAGTGTTGTGGCCTCTTAAGATAATCAACAACTCTCCTGAGCTTAGATCAAATTAAATTCAGGAGAAACACACTCCATTTTCTACAGGCCCCAAAATAAAACCATAGGCTTGTAGTTGTTTACTCCAGATCTCAAGATGAGCCCTCACAGAAAGCTGGGTTATCTCATGGAGACACACCACAGAAGAGTTTGGGTTCTATTAGATCAAGGCAAGCGCCCCTCTTGGCAAGTATGTCCACCATCTCATTTCCTCTAATACCAGCATGCCTGGGAACCCAAACAAGGGTAACCAGACAGCTGGCACAGAGTCTATCCAATATCCTTTGGCATTGCCGCCACAACAATTTGGATGTAGTTTTGACTGCTATAAGGGCTTTCTAAGCTGCCAGGCTGTCTGAGCAGATAACTCCCATCTGCCTGGCAAAGTAAACATATGCATAATACAGGCTAAAATTGCATATGTCTGAACCTGAAAAACAGTGGCAAAATTTCCAAGGGGAATGGTAAGCATGGCCCTAGGGCCATGGTCCTACCCCGAAAGCGGGAGCCATCCATGAACCATATTGGATTCTCAGCTTTCAGCAGAGACCCTGTCTCTGGGTTGTACTTCTCCCTGGAAGATATCACCACTATGTAAAATGAACTTAGATTATACCTAATCCCCATCAAATCCCCTACCATCAGGGTATTAGGACACATCTCCTGAAGTCTACTTAGAATCAGCGAGTATACATTGTAGGGCATCTTGAAACACCACCCCCCTACTGTCCAAATATAGTGCAACTCACCCTTGCTACCTTCTTCACAAACAAGTGCAAAGGAGGAATGTCCACCAAGATCTCTAAGGTGGACTGTGGAGTAACTACAAGGCATATGTCATCAGCAGGGTTAGGATTTTTAGGTGCAAATTTCAGATGAAAAAAGGAAGGGAAAAGGTGCTCAAATAAGGTGAAAAAAGGGACAATAAGGTGCTGGTTTAGTTAAGGGGCTGCACAACTGAAATTGTTATTTTCTAAACTATCGATTCAATTAGGCTGAACGTTTAACCACATGTCAGTCTTCTTTAGATATAATTGTTTTGTGAATTTCAATCCAAAATCTTAATTAGTTTTCAAGTTATTACTTTTCAAAATATAAAATTATGGGTATATGCAAAATGCCACACATGATGCATTTTTCAAAAAAAAAATCTTATGTTGCTTCTAGGTCAAGGAACTACAAATCTGTCATATAATTTTTTTATACCATTCTTAGTTTAAGAGAAAAAAAAGTTTTGCAGTTTTGTATTTGCATTTTTTTTCGTTTTTTTTTTTTTTTGTATACATTGTTATCTTCAAAAATTAGTAGCGCAAAAACTATTCATTACACAGAAAAATTATATGACAGTTTTATTTATTTGGGTTTTTCAAATAAGCAAAAAATGTCAATATGAATGGATCAAAACTACATCGTGTGGAACATTTTGAATATGTAGAAATGCTGAAAATAAGAAACGCCTTAAAATGAAGTTTTAAAAATATAAACAGCTAGCAACTAAATGCTCAAGGGTATTTAAAAAGTCTCGTAACGATCCTGAAGCGTTTGCTAGGTCAAAAATAAAAGTGGATTGTAAAACTACAAGCAATGGAGAATTTTTTGGGAACTAATGTTTTGTTTTTTTTTTTTAGATTTTTTGAGATTTTGGGTTAATTTCAGTTGTGCATTCCCTTAAATAATTCAACGATTTCTCTTTCCTCTATTCTAATTTATTGAACTTCAAACAAGTACATCAAATTATTACTCATCAAAAGAAGGAAAAAACATGAAGCTGTTGTACTTCAAGACATTAAGCATCTCCACATTTTTAAAAGTAAGTCTGTTTCTATTAGGAGATAGAATGTCTTTGTAGATGCTAAAGCTTCTTTCAACATCCACAGAAACCAGTAGGCAACTCGGAATGGCAACTCTACAGATGTGCGAATTCCTCAATGCCTGGATTCTTTTGAAGACTAGATTCAAGTTTGTCCTTGGCAAAGCCATCTAACTGCTCCCTCATGAAAGTAAAAATGTCCCATTGTTTTTCCTTTTCCAGACCTTGTTCTTCTAATCGTTTAATAGGTGCAGGCAGGTACTTGTAACTATGGACACAATATAGTTCTGTCTGCAAATTATGTATTTTCTCCGGTAACAGAAGTTGCTGTGCCTTGGAAATTGCACCTGCATCGGATGGATCCAAAGAAAGCACAAACTCCTTAATTTTGTCAAAATTCTCACACAACATAACAGCACACTCAATCCAAGATCACCAGTGAGTAATGACCGGGAAATTTGGAATTTCCCTGTAGTAAACAACATGGCTCGTAGATTTCAGTAGAATCTTCTTCAGGGCAGAGATGAATTGATTTGCGATATCGTATTTGTTCCTTATGGATTCACAAACCCTGTGAAGGGCATGAGCGAAGCATGTCACATGCTTCAAGTTAGGAAATAAAGGTTTGAATTGGTTAACAGCTGAAACCATGTATGAGGCCCGGTCCGTAACCACATGAAGTTTTTCAAACTCGATGCCAGTAGGCCAGAGTTTTTGGCAGAAGTCCATAATGGATTGCATTACTGTACTGGCATTGGCTTTCTGCAGCTCGTGCATTTTTAACAACATGGGCTTAACTTTCTCCCCTGCTAAGGGAAAAACTAAAATGCTCAAAACATATCGTTCTATTGAGTCTATGGTTTCATCCACAATGATTCCCACATTGCAATTAGACACTTTCTCCTTGATTCTTTCTATGGTTTCATGGTAAACAGCCTCCATGTAGTTTTTTCTTAAGTACTTTCATCGGGCATTCACATTTTTGTGTATTTTTCAAGAAATCCCTTGAAGGCTGGATGGTTCTCCTTATTGAGTGGAATTCCTGCTTGTGTAAGAGCTGCACACAAATCAATGTTTAATTCCTTCAAACTTTGGCTTTTTGAAGAACTCTGTTGAAACGCATTTCGTAATAGAGGTTGCCGTGATTTGTTTACTTGAAGAGTCTTGTTCATTTGATGCTTAGAGCTAGAAATGTGTTGGTTGATGCGATCTCGCTGGTATTTTTCATCTAACAAAATTCCTGAATCACAAATAGTACATCGCATAACGGTTCCATCAGTGTCTATGAAATCTTGTTTGAATTCCTCAGCCAGAACAATAAATCGAGTACTGGACACTTTTGTCATGGTAAAATCTATTACTAGTACACTCGTTGCTAACACTAGTTCACTTGTAACACAATGCGATGTCACAAACTCACTTTTGCACCCATTCGCTGTCCACATTCTCTTATAACACTGCGACAATTACCAGAATGTTCTCATTCATGCTGGAACTTCAGTCTCAGCAATTTCTAGTAGTTTCGAGCAGAACTCAGCCTTAAAAATTCTCGGAACTGCGCCGGTGAGGTTACTGCCGTCTCTGCGTGCCCAGCCTTCGCCTCCACGCAAACAGATAATGTCTCTCACAGTAACAAACTCGCATTCACAAACAGTAGGCTACTGATTCCGGTGGGATAGAATCACTCATTGTCAGTCGCATTATTGTGGGCTACCTTATAGCGGTAAAGCGAGAGAAAGAAGTTTTCGTTGAACACACAATTATTTTCCATTATTGTGGGTGTGCTTTCAATTCCCATGCAGCATTTACTGAAAGAGGTAGGCTTACTATTCACATGTACAGAGCAAGCTGAGGAGATGTTAATTGAAAGTTAAAGAATAAATTTGAATGAAACTTAAAAGAAAAAAGGGGGAAAAAGGGGATTATGGGCATGGTTGGGGGAAAATGGGATAAAGGTGCCAAAAAGGGGTAAAGGTCCCTAAAAAGGGAAAAGACATGAGAAAAAATGCCTCTTTTTGCAACTAGAAGCAAAATTTCACACTGTGATATCTTTCTGCACAGCTTTAACTTACCCTAAGAAAAAAGGTGCGCACCTAAAAATCCTAACCCTGGTCATCAGCATTAGCCTTGAGCATGTATCCCCTTCCCCTGTTGAGTCTGCTTAGTAGTTCATCCACCACCAGACACTGCAGAGTGGGTGACAGAACTTCTCCTTGTGAGCAGTCCCAGTGTACCGATGCCCTCATAGTCACATTCCCCAGGGTAATCACAGTCTGATAGCCTTCTAAAGAGGTCATAATGCAGTCTGTAACCACCAGATCAACTCCTCTACTCTCCAGACATTTCCTAATGGTGCCTAAACTCATATGATTAAAGGCACCCTCGATGTCCAGGAAAACTCTCATGGTCAGCTCTCCACAGTCCAGCGCCCCTTGCAGTCTAACTATAAGCTGGTGGAGTGCAGATTCCATGGATTTACCTGGCCAATAGGCATAATGATGGGGATGTATGGGTCTGTTAACCAACACCCATCCCTCAAATGTTTACGTACCAGCCTTTCCAGAGCCTTCAACAAGACAGATGTTAGACTGATAGGATGAAAATCCTTAGGCCTGCAGTAGGATTGCCTACTCGCCTTAGGTATAAACACCGCTTTGACCTGCCTGCAGAGGCAAAAAAACATGCCTCATTGCAAGACAGGCCCTGAAAATCCTCACTAGGTGAGGAGAAATGATCTCTCAGCCCTCTTGAAGAAAAGCCATGATGATCCCATCCTCCTTGGTGCTTTTATAGGGCTCAAAAGAAAAGACAGCCCATTTAACTTTTTTAAAAATCACAGTCTCAGAGGCCACTTGCCAACCTTCCCATGAAGGCCTGCATGCCCTGACCAAGGTTGGTTCTTGGTCCATTAAACAGGTCCCTGGGAAGTGGATTTCAAATAACAGCCTCAGGGTCTCTCCCTCACCCCTCCAATTGTGACATAGCACCAGAGTAGTCCTCCAAAGAGGCCAACCTATCCCCACCTCCCGAGACCAGCAGTTTATGTAATCGAGCAGCACTCAATTGTTTCTGAATATTGTCACAGAAGTGCCTCCAAGTTTCTTCGGAGGCCCTCTTAATCTTCATATTATATATCTTAATCTTTTGTATTTTCTCTTGGTTTCCTTATAAGAGTCCCATGTTGCCTGTATATGCATTATAAAGCCTACATGTTTTTTTTTTTCTTGATGGATCTCAAAAACGGATTCCATCTCAATTTAGCTTTTGCCCATACCTCACATGTGAGGTGTCAGTTTCTTTTATAAGCAGAGTCCAAGGTGTTCATGAAAAGCTCATATGTTTAAGATATTTGCATGACTAATAAAGTATATATGTTAAATTTTCTGTGAATATCCTGTAAAGTCCTTTTCATTCTAATTAATGTTGTATAATTGTGTAGTACAAGGAAACAACTCCATGTAGGAGTGCTAAATGAGCAGGGGAAGAGGAAGGTTGTGTTAGCAAGGAGCTCTCTCACAGAAGAAGAAAAGTGAAACAAGGGACAATGGGAGTGAAATTACAGTATACAGAATGAGAATTGGACTGTTTATGGCAAAAAAGCTTACCAAATGTAAAATTGATCAAAACATGATGATGAATTGGCTGACAACAGGAAGTGTGATACTTATACTCCTAGTGATTGGAGGGATAATGGCATGGGAGATGTTTGGAGGAAAAGAGATGCAAATCACAAAGGTTTTTGGAAGAGTATTAGAAGAAGATTTGATGACATTGAGATACAACAATTATATAGTCAGATAACTGAGAAGAGATCTTTGATTTTTTATGTTAACATAAAAAAAACACTGGGAAAGAGAGAAATATGTAGACAACACAAATAAAGAAGAAAGAGGAGGTTGGGCATGGTTAAGGGCAGGAATATGGAGGCTAAAAGGGAAGCGAAATGGCTATGCACAAGGTGAATGTCCATTATGTGGGGAAAGTGAAGATATACAACATATTATATTTGAATGCAAAGAAACAGAGATTTGGAGAAAAGAGAGTTTATGGATTGGAATGAATAGGAATAAAGATATACATACAATTCTAGATAAAAACTGTAAAAATATGGGTAAATACTTAATGAAAGTAAAAAATAAATGGATATGGACGGTTAAAAGAGGAAAAATAATGTAAATAAAAATAAATATAAGAACTAATAAATATATCAACATGTAACTGTAATTCACAATGACTGCTCATTGTAGTGGCCAGGGCCAAATAGAGAAGGCAGTCTAAATATGTAATAACTTAGTGCTCAAATAAATTATTCATTCATTCATTCAACTCCATGTACCACCCCAGGTCTTCCACATTCCTTATCATGATCTGGGCTCCATTCTTAAGAAAGCCGTCCAGGTCCCAAGGGAAATGAGTCCCAGTTGGTGCTCCTAGGTTTTCTGTACAGGTGGTCCTTTCCTTTTCCCTCAAGTTCAAAGCAGATATGTCTATGATCGTATAAGAAAGGTTGCGTACTAACCATCCAATCCTTGACTTCCTCTAGGATCCCAAAGGATGCTAAGGTCAAGTTTAGGACCTCCTCCCTTTGATAATTCACAAAAGTCGGAATGCCCCCTTGATTCAAGATGTCAAGATCTGTTCTGCTCAAAAACTTGAGCAATGCCTCCTCTCTTTTATTGATGTCAGAACTACCCCAAATGCTATGGGAGCATTGGAGTTCCAGTTAATCAATAAGTTGAGGTTGCTACCTTTGCAATATGCCACAAGATTTCTAAACTCCTGAGGAGGAGAGAGTTCCTCAAAGTCATAAGGGAAATAGGCCAAGCAGACTACCACATATCAAGGCAATCCGCTTTCCTCATACCTCACCAGGACTGCCACCAGATCTCTTGTAAGAAAGCCCGGCAGAGCCCAAGTGTTACTGTGCCTTCTCAAGACACATGCTCTGGGTTTATCATCAGCTGAAGCGATGGTAATAGAAAAACAATACCTTTAGTCCCATAATATGACCCTGCCGAAGCCAAGGTTCTTGTATTATGGCAACCTCCAAATCCTGCCTTGTTATGCAACTACATAGAAATCTTGAGGCAATAATACTGTGTTGTAGGTTAGCCTGAATGAAAGAAATCATTGTAGCTTACCTTACTACCCACTTCGACCCTTTCCATTAGAGGTCAGTTCTCCTGTGGAAACCTGGTCCTCCTTTGGGGTTATTGAAGGCAGGGCCTGTTTCTCCACATCTCCAAGAGTTAGAGTTCCCACTTCCATTTGTTTGCTCTGGATAGCAGGGTCCCCTTTCAAGGTCTCAGCTACCACTCTTTTAGTGTTCTTTTGGGGTCCCCAGAAGGGTCTTCTGGTTTAGGAGAACTCGTATATCTGTGTTCCCACGATTAGCTAGGAATATATTTGGTCCACCCAGGCAGAGCCCGCATACCTGGGCAAGACTATGTACTCTGAGAGGTCATCTGGTATCTCAGAGGATCCGCTAACGACACAACTTCCAAGTGCTATGTGCGCCTTTGGCATGGGTTGCTTAACACCTTGAGGTTGGGGAGTTGGTTCATTGTCTCCTATTGGTTATTCTGAGACAGGCCTGACCAGCATGTCAGTAGTCATTTGACACTGCGGTCCAATCCCAGCAATCCACCAACTGCAGATGCATCCAGTACCCACTCCAGGTCCAGCTTTAGAAGCTTACAGGCTGTAAAGCCACTCCAGAGGCCCCTGCAGAGGAGGCCAATGTTAAATGGCCAACCCAGCACTGTGAAAGTGTTTCATCCAGATAAACGAAAATGACTAATTATCAGTGAGACAGTGCTCTGTCCTTTTGTAATATGAAGTAATCTTCCTCCTTATGCAATTTAATCATCAATCAGTCAATTAGCATATTGAATATGTAGGCCCCTTACTCTTTCTTTTGCAAAGAAGAAACAACCATAAACTTTCTGGTGAGATGCAGCACCATACTCATTCATTTTTGAGGAATCCTGCTCATGCTCTACAAATGCTCTAGGATGTTCAGTTCCCCTACTCAGACATTTGATTTATTCCCTTTGCCATTGACAAGGAAAGTTGACTTATCTCTCATGATCCAATTTTTCTTTACTCGCAGAGTCTTTCTGTACATTTTGCTTTGCATAAACATCTTCTTGTTTCAGGTTTCCTGAACCAATCATAAATTAATTTTCTTGTAGTGGTGGTATTCCAAAAAATTTTTAAAACTTTCAAAGGACAGCAGTTAATAGAGTTTTTG
Organism: Deroplatys truncata; assembly: GCA_030765065.1. Classification (NCBI taxonomy): domain Eukaryota; kingdom Metazoa; phylum Arthropoda; class Insecta; order Mantodea; family Mantidae; genus Deroplatys; species Deroplatys truncata. The sequence continues at coordinate 492,777,004 of CM060990.1, forward strand.
CAGGTCAGTTCAGTCATATACAATGATTTATCGACTGTATTTGCAGCCATCTGTTATGTTTATGCTAGTGCAACAATCAATGCACTAGTATCAGCAGTATTTCATATTGAAACTTGTACAGCTTCTCAGGCTAGCACCATAAAATGTAGCTGAGTATCGGAGATACCTTTTATTGTGTATGACATATGACATTGTTTCTTTTGTAGTAACCTATTAAACATTATTTTATTAAACGCAGTGTGTATTAGTATACATTAATTAATACAAATTTTGTCATTTCCATAGAATGGCAGTAGGCGAGTTCTCTTTTCACATATTAGTAAATGGCACATGTTGCAAGGTAGTCCACATAGTACACATTTGAATTCATTTGAAACATCATGGTATCTCTTCCAAATGTACATGTGATTATGGATACCATGGATTGCTGTCTTTATGTAGACATGACGCATGTTGAACTGAGGTCCTTTCCAGTGGTCATCTATCATTACTGGGGTTTTCAAGAATGTTGGGTCCACTTCCACCTTTTTTTCTGCTCTTTCTGCAAGGAATCTGTCACTATCTTGCATGTTCTCCAGTTGTATCTTCTAATGAGTTAGGTATATTTTCCTTATGAGGCAGAACTTGGAGATGCAGAGAGCTTTTCTCGGATATGTTATCTTAACTTTGTCCAGTCTTTTGGTATTTTTGGGGTTAGGAAGGGCCAAATGAGTCTTATTCGATATGATGCAATTGGAGCAGTTTTAAGCCTGAGCAATTGTAATGCCATATTGAGTTAAAATAATCAGATATTTTTAAAGTCCATAATTGCTTTTGTTGCTGCTATCACTCTGTATTCTATATGTTTGGTGAATGTGATTCTGGTTGTTTGCAAAGTGATGTGAAGGTATTGGAATGAGTTAATAAATTCCAGGTTTTGCTTTCCTCACACTGCTTTGTCGTCCTTGGATATGGAGACTTTTCTTTATAAATTTTATCACTTTGGGTTTTATGGCTGTTGAAGTTGAGCTGGTTTTCTTGGACCATAGGAGTAGGACTAAGTACGAAGTGGAACAGCACCTCGACCTATAAGACCTTTTGTGCCTAAGCCACTGGTGGGGTACCCCGAGAGAGAGGGGGGAAGTGAGAGGAGACAGAGGGTGGCCAGACCAGGAAGCACAATAGGGCAGAGGGCATGGTCCCTACCTTTTACAGATTGAGACTCCCCAGATGGCAGCTGGTGCAACCTGCTCCCCTCCCCCTGCAGGCTTGTACATCCCAATGGGGGGTTCCGGGACTCGGAGACTTCCCCCATTCTGGGGGAAAAGGGTTATATAGAGCATCCTTTTCTCCTGCCTTGCAACACTGAGACTCCTGCTGACATTTTTAACCCTGAAACAGACCAAGCAGATGAAAGGTGAAGTGAAATAAGAATGAAGGTGAAATGGAGGGACAGGAAATTCGGGCTATGTAATGAACCTTCCCAGCATTCACCTACCAACCCAGAGAAATCTCTGAAAAATCTCATGGGTCAGGAAGGTCGGCCACGGGAATCCAACCCATGACCTCCCAAATGTGGGCCACAGATGTTACTGCCTGAGCCATCAGCTTGGTTTCTTGTACCATATCTCCTGTTTGTTGATGGCCAGCTGGAGATTTGCTAACAAAATCTTGTTATTGGTATAGAGGATTATTGACGCTTGCATCTGTTGAACTCTTGGTGTTATGTCATGAGTCAAGATGTTAATAATCAGGGGGCTGAGAGGGTCCACTTGTAGTAAGTGTTCCATTTGTTTGCATAATTTCTTGTAACTCCATAAATCTGCCATTTATGGTTAATATATTCTGTAGTAGTATGTTCTCTAGGAGCTTCATGATGATGTCTCTGCCCAGGACTGGTTGTAGCTTCTGTATAGCTAAGTTTCTGTTGACACAATCGAATGCCTTCATCTGTTATGTGCAGAATTGGAGGATATTCACTTTGTAGCAAGGGCATAGTAAGGATTTTCTCCAGGGGGAAGCAAACATAAGATAACCTTTTTTTATTAAAAGTGGTTTTATTTTAACATTTGAAAATGCTAAAGTAATTAGTTGCAGTGGTATTTGAACCTAACTAAATTTTGCATTTGTCTATGGGAGTTCTGGCTAAATCTTAACAAAATTTCTTTCTGAAATTTAATTTTAGTTTCCAGAACCCTCCTTTTATGCACATTCATCATACAAAGACTGGCAAGCTGATTTTTCAGCATCTTATGTAGGGTAAAAACTTAGATGTGGTCATTGATGAAGGATCTTTTGATAATGCAAATTTTGCATGGCTGTGTAAGTGAAGTAAGTAGTGCCTGTTTTATGGATGGGTAGAATAATTGCATTTCTTTAATTACATAGTGCAGCTAGTTCTATATCCTTTCATTTGGCACATTTTTTCCTTTCTATTGGTTGTATCAAAGTTCAGCTTTACCAAGAAAATTATTTAAATTGTAGTAACTACAAACATTTGTAGTGTTTTTAAAAATCCTTATACATTATATTAAGCATTATATGAGGGTGCAACCAATGTAGGCAATGAGAATGTGGGCAAGTTTTCCTCAGAAAAATGCTGTTCCAGAGACATTATTAATGAAGCTATGTACGGAATAATTAGTGATCTTCTCCAAAACCTGCTAGGAGTCTGTGTTGGTGGATTCACACAACGTTACTGATAATTTATGGCTCACTGCATATTGAAATCTCTTCCAAGATGTTCAGCAATTGTTTCAGCCTCTGCTATAACACTTTGACGTTTAACAACCACATCTGCATGGTGTTTTCTCATACTGTCTGTAATTTTTTTATGTGATTTGCACATTGAAGTAAGGCCACACTTTTTGACTGAAGAGCATTTACCACCGGTCACAGGAGCGCCGAATATTTTGCTATGAGACAAACACTAACAATGAATCCTGATTTTGTAGCAGTGCAATGCATTTGAAAAGCAGCTTTTCTCATTGCATTGTTACTGTAGGTTGATAGGTTTTCAAGTGCCATAATGATTTGCACATAATGTTCCTTGAATGTGGCGATACATTTATATTTTTGAGACCAACAGGTTCCACAGAGCATTGGTATATTCGGTATTCGATGAAGGGCCAATTCTCTGAAGAATCTTATTAATTCTTTTACTGTGGAGACTGTATTTCATATCGTTGTTATTTTGTTTAAGTTGTTTACAACTAAGTTCAGTTTGTGACTAGCACAGTGAAAGTATAATGCTCTTGTATACCTTTCTCAAAGAATTTTCTGGACACCACTATCCACTCCTGCCATAGTGGAACACCAATCATATCCTTGGATCAAGGCCTAACTTCTCTACAGAGTTGTTAATTGCAGATGCTACAGATGTTGCATTCATTTCAGTCAATTCTACAAAATCTAGAAATTTCTCACGAACCATCATCTTTTGTGTGTCAAAAAATCTAACACCAATGGAAAGTTGCTCTTTCCCTGATATGTCACTGCTCTTGTCTGGAAGGATACTGTAAGCACATGCTTTCTTTACATCAGTAGTAATGTCTCTAATGACATCGCCACATAGGCTGATTATTTCCTTTTAAATGTGTGGTAATATGTAAGTAGCACTTTTTATGCCCTTTACTATGTGCTCTTTTAAAATGTGGTTACCAGCATCAGTTTTGAGTTTGATCAAGTTTTAAATAAAACCTTCATGATTTTCTTTGCCCCTCAAAGGTGTCATGTGTACCACTAAGCATCGCAGTCGAAATTATTGATGCAGTAATGTTCTTGCTGGCCTCTATTTCTTGTTGGTGGACAGAAATCAGCTGTACATCAACAAGTATATTTTCAACAAAACATTTTGCTGTTGTGGCTGCCGATTTGTGCTACTGAGATGACATGCGAGATTTCATGAATTCATGCATGTCTTTATAGTGAGAAAAGGGCCTCACTATGAAGAAACCAAAGTACCATGCACATTAGTTGGTGGGAATAAAGCACAGTAAACGCATAACACACCCCCTAATTTCTTGGTATATATAGATAAATAGATTTTTATTCCTAAATACATGTAAATGTATAGCAGCTTCAGAAATAGTAAAAAATATGTCCAATCAATAGAATTAAAGTGCTGGACCTTGTAGATAGAATTATAGGTTAAAACACTTCATATCTTTCTTCTAAAATAACAAAGAGAAGAATTTTTCAAATAATTAGGTAAGCTATTAAGTAATTTAAGTGATGCAATTTCATAACTATTTTATGTTTTGGTATACTTACAACTATTCAGGTATATTTGACTTGAGGTTCTAGTAGGATAATTATGAATAGAGTTACAGTGTATGTAATTGTGCATATTTTTCTGAACACGCAAAAGACAATTAAAGACACATATACAGGTATGTGTAAATATCCCAAGTTCAGCAAATAGTGGTACAATGAGTAGTTGGCAAAGCTCCACAAATAATCCTCACAACCTTCTTCTGTAAAATAAGTAGTTTATTGGCATAAGTATAGTTGCTCTACAGCAAGACTCCATAGTTAAGATGAGTATAAATGTGCCATAATATACTGTTAATAGAGACTTTTTGTCAATGTTTTGTCTCAAAATGTGTAGCATGAATAATTCTGTTGTTAAATTATGCCAGCCAAGGAGCATAATCCATCAACCAACAGTATTTGAATTTTCTTTATAGTTGCACAGCATCCTTAGCAAAGTCTTAACTTTGACTAGCAGTGTTTTAAAACATCCATTTTTTGAGATGAGGTCATACTGAAGGAATGTCCAAGCCAGTGACATACATCATTATCAAAATACATTTGATCCTGTGCACTACAACCAGATGGTAACGAAGATGCACTTGATGCACTTAAAACAGCAATAGGTGCAGGTGTAGGTGCAGTTGTGCAAGTGCCAACATTCTGCTTCAGTTTCTCTTCTCCGCTGCTATCACTTTTTCTACTATTTTTATCTGGTTGCTTCCTCTTTTGTCTCCCTAAAAGAAAACAACTACTACACTTCCCCAAAAAATTAAAGGAACTAAGAATTTAAGCTTCTGAATGGACTCTCTACTAGAAACTTCAAGCTTAAAAATTAACAGCAAAACAATATAACTTTTGTAGTGATTGAACTTGAACAGTTGAACACAAAAAAAAATTGGATTATGAATTTTGAAGCATTCACTATGTATTAGCTATCAAACTTTCAATGTTCTTTATTATTGAATGATGGTATTTTTATTACACCCTTAATATTTTGTACAAATTTGTTTTATCATTTGCACCTAACAGAAGTAGCTAGTTGCAAAATCAAACATTTTGAAATCATCTAACTAACCAGAACTGCTGCAAAAGTAGGTAATTATAATTTTCAATTCTTATTTAAAATTATTGCAGTGCAGTCATACTAGTTATTATTTCCTTATTTAGTAATGTATGATTTTTCTTAACATTTCAGTAATAAAGATAATATTGAAATCACTATTACCAACAAAAAGACAGTCTTTGCATTTCCTGAACATTTTAAGTTGCTTCAGGGTCGGCTCTTCAAGTGCAGCAGGTGTAGTCCAAATCCACCTGTGTTTTCCATTGAATATTATGTGTATTTTCATAATATTAATAACTGCTGTTGAGCCTTTCTTTCTTTCCTTACTTTGTTTTTTTCCAAGCGTTAATAAATTAAATAATTATTAGCATGCGATACAGTTGCTCAGTGAGACAGCTGTGCACTCAATTTGGTGTACTATTCCCTTTGTGTGCTTCCCTACGAAGATGTGGTAGGTGCACCCAATGAAGCGCTCTATCATCCAGGCAGCACTTGTGAAGTATTTCACTGTGGTTGCCATGGTAATGGAATTGGTTTACCATATTTGCAATCAGAAATCATGTTCCAAGTGCAGCCCAAGGTCCAGGGATACCTGCTGGCTGCACTTCTAGCAGATATGTTAGCACATTCATAGCACATGCGCTTGATTTCCTTTCCCAGCTTCTCAGTTCATAGCAGGGTGCTACTAAGTTGGTTCTAGTTTCAATCCATTACCAATGGTGCCAATCATTTCACCAAAAAATGCTCAAACTTGCACACAATTTACAGGTGGAATTTAGTTCTTTTTCGCCTGCAGGGTTATTGGTTTCACTCTCCCTAAAAGGTTGCCTGTCAGTTTATAGTTCAAACCTTTTCTGCGTTTCATGATTTTGTGCTCCTTGTGTAATAATAAATGCAGTATTTTATTGCATTCATGCATATTAGAGTGTGAGACAGGTAATTATGCTTGAAACGGAGCCCTCTGTGCACTTTCTATATATCTTGAGGGAAACTCCTTCCTCTGAATGGAAAGATTAGAACAAAAATGAAATTTTAGCTGACAATCATCCCCAACCAGTTTTGTCTATCATCGGAAAACCAGCTCTGTTCCACGAAAAATTCACACTAGGAATTTTCAGAGATTTTGGTACAACTTTTTATCTTGATTATGCAGTAGTCATTATTTACACACACACAAAAAAAAACTTTTTTGTTGGCTATGTCTCATAGTTGCTGCAAAACAAGGTGTATGGCATTTTACTGGATTTAGTACATGTCCTCGGTTCGATTCTTGGTGAGGGCTGCAACAACTTATTTTCTCACAAGTTGTCACTGGGTTGCTTTAATTAGATTATTTGTAACTCATTGACTCAAATGAAAATAATATAGATACGTACCTTTCATGCTAAAAAGTTTCTAATATCTGTTTTAGATCGCTATTGTTACATAAGAATCCAGTACCTACTGCATGTGGATGCAATGACATTTCAAATAAATCCCGCTTTTGGTATGTTTTGAACTAGCTCAGATGTGATAACTCACTTGCACTGATTGCAGCACTGAAATAGGGAACAAAGGGTACTAGAACTTTCCTACTAAATCCAACCTCAAACATTCTATAATCTTCAAGTCTTACTACAGACCATCCAGACCTTGAACCACCATTTCCCCTCTCATTCACCAGAGAGCGCTCCCGTCACCAATCAACAAGATAGCATCTTTTCACCACGATTCAAACATGCTTATTTGCCACGCATACTATTATAATCTATAGAGCTATTATTTTTCATTTGACTAAATGAGCAAGGGGCGGGCAAGCATCCCATTCTACTCCACTGTGGCATACTTTGTAAGAATAAGACTTTGGTTAAAACATATTTTAGACAAAATTTTTTGTGTTTGTGCTAAAAACCAGATCAAGATAAAACATGAGACATTTTTAAAGAAGAAGTTTGACCCTAAATTAACACTAAAATAAAAAATATCAAACACCATTGTATTTTACTTCTTCAAATGAAGAAACTTCATTAAACCTTTTCTTTTCACATGAACTTGTTGTTTTAAAATATTAGCTGGAACATTTAAAAAAAATAAAAAGCCATTTTTATTAAGATGATTAAGATGGAAGTTTTACCTCAAAAGTGCATTTTGCAGGTAAGTGTAGTTTGTCAGAAAAACTAAAATAACTGCCTTAAAGTGCAGATATTTGCAAGGAGTGAATGAATAGGTGAATCACAATGAATTAATGTATATTGAGAGCATCACTTAACTATTATGTCACTGCATTAATCCTGCCTTGTAGAATACATTGCTCATGAAAGCTCAAAATGCAAAAATTTTGGCTCTGATTTCGTTATATTTTAAATCAGCATTTCTCTGTTTCTGTTGTCTTTTCTGATTTCATGTTTTCCTTTTTTTTTCATTTGTCACAAAGTAATACAGCAATATGCATGAGCAAGCATGATAATAGGGACTACTTTTCTGCATAGATTCATTGATTTATGTCTCTCTATTTCCATATTTACCCCGTTTCTACCAATTTTCAGTCTTTGTACTGTTCAAGCCAAAAAGACCTAGTTTCCAAAATTTCTGTTGCCTTATCTTTCCTGTTTTCAACCCATAAGAATGACATCTTTATTAGTTGTAAGCTTTTTCAGAGTTGGCCTTTCTGTGTGAGAGATTTTAGGGTTATATATACACATATTGAAGGTGTACTGGCAAAAGGTTGTTTTCCAGATTCAGATTTATTCACCATTAGAAATCATACAGACTTTCATCAAAGGAAATATAAAACATATGTACAATAGCATAAGCCTACTCAAAGTATGGATATAACAAAATACATGGGTAAATACATTAACAATTTTAGTCTTATAATGTTAAATACAAAGCCAGTCTTGAAGGTAGTCTTCAGGTAGTCACTTGCTCCAATGTATTTCCCGCAGATAGAATAAGTTTTTTAATTATTTATTTATTTATTTATTTATTTATTTATTTATTTATTTATTTATTTATTTATTTATTTGTGCTAGCAATCTTCCTTAGAATATGGCTATACATCAGCCCAAGCTGTTATCTTGCCATATTCTACCCATATTACTTTCTTTAATTATAACATAAAAAATGATGATGATGATGATGATAATAATAGTAATACCAAAATTATAATCTAATAATACTAATATTATAATAATGATAATATAATTACATAACTTAACATCACATGATAAAACTAATTCATATCTCTTTTTATTGTCCATAACCATTTCTTTTTTACTTTGGACAGGTACTCTCCTACCTTTTTACTATCATTGTTAAAAATCTTGCTTAAGGCTATTTTCCTGTCCAATTTTAATCATTTCCCATTTATAGCTTGCTTTCTCCAATGCTGTGTACCTTTACAATCAAAAATGATATGTTCTAAATCTTCTCTTTCACCACATATTGGACACTGGTTCTGTGGGAACCCATTTCTTATTCCTATTAGTCTCCATACACCTGCTCGTACCCAGGGCTATACTTTCTCTTTGTTCCTTATTTGAGTTATCCACATACTGTTCTCTAGCCCATACATTTTTTATGAATATATATGATTCCAAGGAACTTTTCTTCCCAATGTTACTAAACAAATTTTGTATCTCTATTTCTTCAAACCTCCACCTAGCTTCTTTCCAAAAACCCTTAACATTATTTTCCCTCCTTCTCCAAATTTCTCCCAGAACACTATTTTCCAAATTAGTTTGTTTATTATAACTCCACCCATTTTTCTTTAAGATCCTTTCTTGAAATTCCAAACATTGCCTCAACAAGTTCTTCTCTTCTAAATTTAATAGTCTGTACCAATATTTAAGAGCTCTCTCCATTATTACCCCTTTTCTCCCCACTCTCTGCATTTCAATTACAGCAAATTCCTTAACTGTGGCATTTGGCAGGCCAAAACTTCTCTATAAAAACTCCTGTGTACCATATCCATCTCTTCCCAATCTCCTCCTACTCCCCATATTTCACTTCCATATAACATTTTTGTTTCAACTACTGTGTTATATATTTTCTCTAGCCATTTAACATTTATATCTCGTATTCTATATTTGCACCCTCTAATCGCTGACATTGCCCCTTTCCCCTTCACCAATACCAGTTTCTTCTGTTTCTCCCATTTTCCACCCCCATCCATTTTAACCCCTAAGTATATACAATCTCTGACCACTTTATATTCCTTCTCTCCATTCTTCCACTTTTCATACTTGCCCAGTTTGGCACCTTTCTTAAACACTATAATTTGAGTCTTCTCTTGGTTTACTTTCAGATTCCATTCATCACAGTATTTCAGTATTTATTCATTTGCTGTAGGGACTGCTTCAGACCAATCGTTGAAACAGATCCTATCATTAAATCATCAGCGAATATTAACCCAGGAATTGATACCTTATTTATCACAGGCAACCAATTATTATTTCTTCCTATCTCAGTGAGGATATCATCAATATACAGATTAAATAAAACTGGACTTAGCTTACACCCTTGTCGTAACCCCTTCCTTTGGTTTACTTCTTTTGTCACCAATCCTACTCCTACTTTCACACAAAATGTGTTCTCCTTGTATAGAGCTTTAAATAAATTCACCATCTGTTGACATACTCCCTTCCTCAAGAGTTTGTGCCACAACAAATTTAAATCAATGTGGTCATACGCTTTTTCCAAATCAACAAATGCCATGTACAATTTTCCCCTTTTTTCTTTTAAATACTTATCCACCAGAGTTTTAATTATGAATAAGTTATCTACCGTTCTTCTCCTCTTATGAAAACCCATTTGAAACTCCGAGAGGATATTATATTCCTCTACCCAGTTTTGTATCCTATTTGCTAAAATCCCTGTGAAAATCTTTCCAACATTTGAAAGTAATGCTATTCCCCTGTAATTATTGGGCTTATCAATGCTCCCCTTGCCTTTGTATATAGGATGAATTATTGCTTTCCTCCAATGCTCTGGTACATATCCCTTGGTTTTTATTACATTAAACAAATCTGTAAACATCTTTACTCTAGTCTCATCACTACACCATTCTTTGATAAACTCAGGAGGAATTCCATCAATACCCGTTGCCTTATTCTTTTTCATTGCCTTCACTTGTTTCACTACCTCCTCATCTCTTACTTCACTATCTAATATATCTATGTATCCCACTCCAAAATTCGCCACTGGTTTCATCTTAATAAAACCCTCCTCCTCAAATAGCATTTTAAAATACTCCATCCAATCTGCTGAAGTGATATTTGGTGATAACCATTTATTATACGTGGATTTTATTGCTCTCCACAGCTTGCTGGCATTGTTCTCCCTTAAAACTTTAATCAGATTACTCTGTTCTTTATTTCTCCATTCTTGTTTCTTTTCTTCTAATAGTGCATTATATAAATTCCTACTCTTTAGGTATTCCTTCTTATCTTCCTCACCCCCTCTCTTTTTCCATCTTACTAATGCCTGTTTCACCACCTTTTTTATTATTTTGCATTCCTATCATACCACCCTATTTCCTTTATTACCCTGCCCCTCCCCCTTCTCATCCCATCCCCTGATCTTTGCATTAACATATTAAAAATATTGGTTACATTCTCTATTTCCTGGTTCCTTATCATAAAACTCATTCCCTGTTGACATATTTGACCATGCTTAGAATCTAATGTTTGTTTAAATTCTACCCTCTGTTCCTCCCTCCATTTAAATTCAATATATTGCTTAGTATTCTTTCCCCATTCCCGTCTAACTTCCCTTACTTCCTCTGATCGCCTTTGAGTCTCCACTACCAGCAGGAAGTGGGAACTATTAGATACAAAATTTAGTACCTTAAAGTTTCTTATTGTATACGCCTTGCTGATCGGCCATAATATATAATCAATGACACTTTGCCCGTTCATATTACCAAAAGTAAACTCTCCCTCCAAATCATCTCCATATTTACCGTTCAATATATCTAAAGTGTTCACTTCACAAAATTTGATAAAACCGTCACTTGACTTATCAATACACTTGTCTTTACTTCGCCTGAACTGCTCCCTTCTAGAACGTGTTTCATTTCCAACAAACATATCACACTCTATATTCACATCCCCTTCACCTATTCTGATATTAAAATCCCCCATTACTATTACTTCCGTATTCCCGTACTTCTCTCTTAACCTATTTATATCTCTCTCTAGCACCTTCAACAATTCAGGATTATGGTATTGCAAGGGAGCGGGTGCATTGTACACTACACCTAAACATATGGTTTTCTCATTTATCAGTTTATCTTCTAATATAATCCACAAAACATTTTTAATCCTGGACCAAGTATCTCTTATTACTTGCCCTATGGATTGTGTTACAAAAAGACCCACTCTCCCAGAAGCTCTTCTCTTCCTTGCTGTCACCTCACCTTTTGTTCCAGCATATGTATAATCCTTAACCTCTATATTTATCTCCCTTAACCAGGTTTCTGCTACCCCTAGATAATCTACCTTTTCTAGTAGATGTCTCAACTTCCCTGTAAATATTTTGTATTTTAGTCCCTCGTAATTCCAGAACCCAATCTTCCTCCTTCCTTTTTCCTTTCCCTATTGTGAACTTGTTCTACTTCTAAACCTGTCCAACACTTTCCTACTCTGTAATTCTATTCCTGTTTTCTCCTTTGATGGTCCCGCTAAATTTCTGTCCAAAACCAGTATGCTCCCACTGGGTGTCGACACAATGCTTTCCTCTCCCTCCATTCCGTCACTCTGAGACCACGCCCCCACCCTGCCCACAGCCAGGTCACGTGCCAATTTAACTTCCTCCCTCCTAGGTGAAATCACTTTCCTCGTTTCGCCAGCTGTTGCCCTTACATCACTCTGATCTGACATTACTGTGTCATCTCCATGCCTTCTCTCTGACACGTCATCTTCTTTCCGCCAGCCCCACGTGCCGGTGACGTAACTTTCATGTGTCGATCCTTATCCTCTGGTCTCCGATCGCTCTTTGGACTTCCTCTGCATTCCTTCTCTCTGGTCTCGGATGTATTTAGCTGAATTATATCCTGCTCCTGTAATCTGCTGTTCCTTGTGACACTTTCGTATCCCATCACCATGCGCCCATCAACCCACAATCGTAGATTCTTTATGAAGGCCCATTTCCCTTCCGTTCTTGTCAGCATCATTTGTTGTATTAAATCCTTCTTCAAGGCTCGTTGTTCCACTGATAAATCTCTGTTTATAAAGATATTTGTTCCTTTTAGTTGCTTTGATTTCTTCAACACTTCATAAACAAACTGCCCTGACGTAAATCATGCAACTATCATTCTGGCTCCTCTTGATCTCCCCACTCTAAATGCTTCTCTAATCTCCCAGCCCTGTAGCTTCAAACCAAGCTTTCCTTCTATAATCTCTCTGACCTCATCTACAGGCCATACTCCATTCCTTTCTTTCACTCCTACTATAACCAAATTAAATCTGCGGTGTGTCTCTTCCAGCAACTCTACTCTTCTTTTAACTTTCTGCACCTGATTTCTCATATCTTGCATTTCATTTTTAATCTCTCCCTTGATATCTATTAGTTCCTTTTCCATTCCATTGAGTTTATTTCCTAATCTCTCATCCATATCTTTAATGTAAGCCAACATTTGTTCCATGATGTTTCGATCCCCATTTGGCCCAGCGTTGATTTCAACTCCACCAATTACCAATAGTATACCTATTACACATGTGAGAAGAAACATGTTTACCATCTCTTCTACACCTTTTTTTGTTTTAAATTCCTTCCATTTCAACTTGTTAAATGCTCCAATTCTTGCTCTGTACACCTCAATACTAATTCCCATGGTTACTTGAGCCCTTCTTTCTTCCACTGCAGGAGCTTCCTCCTCACACATCCACTCTCTTCCACTGCTTGCTTAGCACTCCGATAGAATAAAACCAGGGATCATGTAACAAAACAAGTTCACCATTAAACTTAACTTTTCCCTGTGCAATATTTCACATATTCATCTAGAGAGTAAAATTGATTTTTAACAAAGAACCTGTGCAATTCTGCCTTATATTTATTTACAGAGGTTATATTTTTCAAGTACCCTGGTAAATAGTTAAACACCTTAAAACCATTATAATTAAAGGATGTTTCAAATAATTTGGTTTTGTGAGTAAGAGGGTATAATTTGTGCTTATTCCGGTTGTGATGAGAATGTATTTCACCATTAGTAACATAATCAGAGACATTTGCCTTGATGTAAATTAGCAAGTCTTTCATATACAGACACGATAAGGTCCAAATATTTAAGTTGCAAAAATGTTCTCTGCAGCTAGCCGCCTTAGGGATACCAAACAAGATTCTTATTGCTCTCTTTCGTAGTTTAAAAATTTTGATGCTGTTTATAGCATTTCCCCAAAATGGTAGCCCATACAATACTAAAGAGTAAAAATAAGCATAATAGTAATTAATAAGAAAAGTGGCTGATACTCGAGATTTTAGGCAATGAAGTACAAAGCAAGCTCTACTCAGCTTCCCTGATAACTTTTCAATATGAATGTCCCAACTTAAGTTTTTTATCAACCCATAAACCCAAAACTTTTGTTTTGCACTCTAAACTGACCAATTTGGTACCAATTTTGATGCTGGGATTCTCTGTTTTTCTACAACCTTATGCTGAAAATTTAAAGCTATAGTTTTCTATTCATTTACATGCAGTTTATTGACTTCAAACCAATTAATTATTATACTCACAACTGCATATATACTTGACTGAAGGCTACTATTGTCCTTTCCTGTGATGAGAGTGGTTGTATCATCAGCAAATAGACTTAAGTTTCCTTGATTAATATTTTCAAGACATGATGGTAAGTCATTTATGTACAACAGGAATAGCAGAGGACCCATAACAGAACCCTGTGGAACCCCTGATATTACAACTCTTTTTTCAGAATTTTCCTTTCCAATTTTATTATATCTAGTTTCAATGAAGTCAATTTCAACTATTTGCTCTCTTTTTTTCTAAGTAAGATTTAAACCAATCATAGGCCACTCCCCTTACACCGTATCTATACAACTTGTTAAGTAGAATTTTGTGGTCTACAGTATCGAAGTCTTTTGATAGATCCAGAAATAATCCAACCCCAGTTTCACTTTTGTCATGTATGTCATAGATTCTATTAACAAAGTTAATGACAGCCAAACTAGTCGACTTTTTGCTTAGGAATCCATATTGACAGCTATTGATTATATTATGATTGTTAAGGAAATTCATTAACCTCTTATACATAACTTTTTCAAAAATTTTTGAAAAGGCTGAGAATAACGCTATTGGCCTGTAGTTGTTAGGTTCTGAGGCTTCACCTTTCTTAAATATTGGTTTTATTTTAGCCATCTTTAGCTTAAGAGGGAATGTGCCTCTTTGGAGAGATTTATTTATAATGTGACACAGAGGTTTTAAGATATTCACACTACATTTTTTAATTAAATAGCTCGAATTTATATCTATAGCTTCAGATTTTTTATTTTTAAGCTCCCTAATTATGTCAGCCAATTCATTTTTGCATTCAGGAGTTAGGAATAATCATTTGTTGTTAGAATAGCTCGGGTTTGGGTTATCAATATCCTTAGGATAGTTTTTATTCTCAGAGGTTTTTGAAATTTCAACAAAGAATTTGTTGAGTATATTTACTATTGCTTTTGGGTTGGTTACGATATTGTCTTTACATTTTAATTTTATATTTTCTTTCATTAAAAAAGTTAGAATTAGTTTCCTTTTTAATAATGTCCCACATGGCTTTTTGTTTGTTCGCTCATTTGCTTATCTTTCTGGTATTACCTAATATTTTAGCAGCTTGAAATACCCTTTTATAGATTGATCTATATATTTTGTAGTAACTTTTAAGCTCCTCTGAGGGATTTCCATTTTTAATTAGATTATTGTAGAGCTTGAAATGTTTACCAAAAGTTCTAATGCCTTTAGTTACCCATGTAGAATGTTGGTTTTTTATTTTTAGATTAATCAGAGGGAAGGCTGTCTCATAGTAGAGTTTAAAGGTGCTTAAGAACCTAGAATAAATAGTATCTACGGAATTTTCCTCATAAACATCTTCCCAAGTTTCCTGCCGTAGCAAATAATTAAGATAGTCTATATTTTCCGCTTTCTGTAACCTAACCATTTTAAACAGTGTGTTCGGTTCCTCCCAAAACTTCCTACAAGGCCAGTTTACGAGTATAGATTGTGCAAAGTGATCAGATAGACAGGTATCCAAAACATCAACATTTCTAATGCAATTGATTAAATCTATACATACAGCTATTGATCTATTATTGATTTAGTCAATTCAGTGACCCTAGTTGGCCTATTTATTGTTGGCTGGAGGCTGCAAATATTTAATAGAGAAATAAACATCGATCTTTCATAGCTGTGGGCTAAGAAATTTATATTAAAGTCTCCTAGAAGAATTATAGTTTTCTTTAACTTTAGTAAGCGATTAAGGATAATATCTAACTTTTCAATAAAGAGGTTTATGTTGCTCAATGGGTTTCTATAAATGCATATTATAATCAGCTTGTTTGCAATTTCTATAATGCTGGCTTGAAAGTGTTCTTCAGCGTTTAACGCCTGAAACATTGATATAGGTTTAGCATTTAGATAGTTTTTTACTAATATTAAAGACCCCCATTTCTTTTGGCTGATGTACTGAAACCCTGTATTAGTTTAAAGCCTGGTACTCTCAATTCGGTTAATTCATAGGGGGTTAGCCAATGCTCAGTTATGCACATTATGTCTGCATAATTTAACTCCCCTTCTATTAGTACTTCCAGTTCAAGAATCTTATTTCGATACACTTTTACTTATTTCTATTAACTTCCAATATTTCTATGTAGTGGCAAAAGTTCTTATTCTACAAGTAACCAGAAGTGTGTTTTATTAAAGGGGAATGAAACACAAAAATATGTTTCTTCCTAAATGAAGGATATGACCTGTAAAATGCAATGGTAAGATTGTTTTCTTACTCTGCCACACCATTACCGCTGTGCAAGCGAAATAATAACCAACTTATACGTCATCAGAGCCAACCGTGTGCTGGAAGCAGTAGGGGGATCACAATTCAGTCATCGCTGCACATGCAGTAATACGTTTTCAAAAATTGTTCTTGTTGATATTTAAGTTCAAGAGTAGGTACTTTGTGGTGGTGTTACTGAGTCAGTTTAGTGTTACACAAACAACGTAATATTGTGAAAAATAAAATGCCTCAATGTTGTGCATATTTCTGTAATGTGAGAAGGGAAACATACAAGGGAACTCATTTTCATGTGTTTCCAAACAGAGACAATCTCCCAAAAGATATAGGAGATGGGTAGAATTTTGCAAAAGAAAAGATATTTTGCCTGGTCTCTGTGCTCGTTTATGTTCCTTCCATTTTAAGGACACAGATTATGAACAGACACAGTTATTAAAAAAGCAGCTTATGCCAAATGAAAATTTCAGAGGATCTTAATTAAAACCTGGAACTATTCGTACTATAAGGAAAAATGAAGACAATTTCCAGTTATCAAGTCCTAGTAAGACAATTGTTCCTTCACCATCTTCATCCAAGAGCAAATGGCAAAGAACAGAACGATATGTGGCTAGAAATCGTAAAAGTATAGTTTCTGAGCTATATGATAGTGTTACTTGCAATAAGACTGGCAATGAAGGTGATGGTGATAAAAGTAATGAAAGAAAATTCAGAATAGAAGGTGATGAAAAAGCCAAGAATTCAGAAGTATAAATGTAAACTAGGTACTGAAATCATAAGGAAACATATATTGTTGGAACCTGAAAATATCTGTGAAACAAGCAATGAGGAGGAAGATCAGGATAAACTGAATGAAAGTTTCTACGAACCTGATACTTCAGATTTTGATACAAGTGATAATGAGGAAGAAGAAGAGAGTTTCACCATACATGGAAATGAAGCTACAATGGAATATTTTATTGTTGCTTGGACATCTCTATTTTAATTTTTCAAGGTATGTGTTTTATGTAGAAATGTAATCAAAACTATTTCCCATTACATTAAAGGGACAATGCTATGTGTTAAAACAGTATGTTATTGCGGTAATACATTCACTTGGAACTCACAAAGTTTATCAGGAAAGAAACTGGAAGGAAATGCTTTAATAGCAAATTCTTTATTATTATCTGGTATATTGTTTCAGCAGTTTAAGTCCTTCTGCAAATCACTGGATTTGGCAATGTTTTCAAGGCATACATTCGATAAAACCATTCGAAACATGGCAGCACCAGTTGCGAGCATTTTGGGTTCAAGAAAGGGGGGGGGAACCTGAATTCATTAAAAGGTTGTGAAATACCGTATGGCTGGCAGGGGATGGGCAGTTTGACTCCCCAGGATTTTCAGCCAAACATTTAGTCTTATTTTGTCATGGATTTAGATTCTGCAAAATTATTGATTTTGAAATTGTTCAAAGAGGTATGGTGAAATGTGATTTGGAAAAGGCTGCTTGTGACAACATAATGACTAGGCTTGCAAAACAGGAAATGTGTAGAATTGAAGTTTTTCTCTTTGACAGACACAAAGGTAAGATACCCGTTAAAAACTCAGTGTCTGGAAGTTGAATATGAATTTGGCATATGGCATTTGTATATATATATATATATATTTTTTTTTTTTTCTTGTGCAGCGTCTTATGTTAGCATAAGATTGCTGCAGTTGCTTGCTGGACCTGGCAGAAATGCGTGCATTTCAATTAAATTCCTCACCCATTATCTCCCAGGCTACATCTTTTGCTTTAATTTAAGTCTGTTGGTTTTTTTGCACTTGATAATTTCTCTATACGTAGTAACCAGTTTTATAATTAACGCCTTTTCGAATAGTGAAATGTTAGTTCCTCTGCACCTAGATTTTTCACTTGCAAATAGCGACCATATAAATAAGTCGTATGTTACATTTTTACATATTTATTAGATTAACAAATATTACATAAATGGTCTTTAAATATGTAAGTTCACTAAAATTATTATCTACGGTGCTATGAGCTAAGAAACAGATAAAACTTCTGCACTCATACAATGTCTTTTGTTCTGAACCTTGTTGGGACGATTGATTGTTGATTGGCATTGGACTAATGGCCCTGTTTTGGTCCAATACGGGTAGCGCTTTTTAGTCTGGGGTGAGGTGAAGATGCAGAAATGAAATGTTTGCTAATTGGCCTTAAATGCAGCTTGAGTCTGAAATATCTTGCCTTCGTGAGTTTGTTTATTCGGTTCGTCCAGGATTGCTGTGACTGGACGTAAATAAACATGTGTGAAACATTACAAATGGCTCCGATTGCTTGATCGTTATCCGTAAAACTTAGGTCATGAGTAACTACCGATGATGCGTTTACCACCAATGGTAAAGTTTGTTGTATTATAGTGTGTGATTAAAAACAACAGGTACTCTATGAAATCTCAGTTCAAACAATTAAAACATATCCCAGGTGTGATTCATACAAGCGTGGAAAAAAACACGTTCTTTTGATTAGATGCAGTAGGATACTTAAGAACGTGAGCTTTTTTATATATTTAAGCCAAACAATGATAGCAGCAAACATTCCTTGGAGCAGAATTCCAAGCACGGAAGTACCGCGCCTTCCTGAAGAAATATTCTAACCGTCGAGTTCTTGAGGAGTCCATATTTTGTAAGGGATACCTCGGCACTTAGATGAAACAACTGACATCTTGGGGGCAGTATGTAGTAAATTTAATCGTCAGCAAATTAGGTTCAGATGCTCTATCTAACCCGTATCTCATTGCAAGCAAAGTGTTAGACTGCACAAACCATTCCACTATTGCTCGAATTGTCAACGACGGTCTTAAAAGTGTTGTGGCCAGGAGGTGTCCAGGAAAAAAAGAGTTCTCATTTTATACACAGACAGAGTAGCACATATGTTAAAAGCCGCTACTGCACCGTAAGTATTTTATCCTCACATGGTTCACTTCACTGTATGGCCCATGATCTTAAACGTGTTACAGAAACTGTGACACCCAGTTTTCCCGAAGTCAATCAACGTGGGTCTTCTCTGAAAAAAAGTGTTTTTGAAGGCACCCCAAAGTATACAAAGCTTACAGGAGCAGTTGCCAGACGTGCCACTGCCTCCAGAACCTGTGCTGACTCGATGGCACACTTGGATACAAGCATTTGTAATGAACATTTTCAGGACTCATTTCCATCAGATTGTGTTATGTTAGTTAAAAGTGCTCAAAACGTATATCAGAATTCCAAACTAGTTTGCGATATCGCATAAATAGACAGCAATTTCGGCTGAATCGCTGACAATATTAAAAAACTAGAATGTGCTGGAAGTCATCAGGCGCCTTTTCAACAAGTCTCGGTATCAGCCCGAGTACGGAAACTGCTCATCCTCCGTGATCTTATCCTTACGATGTTACTCTGTGTAGTTACGCATGCAGACTCGTTAGTCTGACTGGGCCTCCGCTCTGTAATTGGCTTATAACGATTCATGTTATCATCAGTACTCAGCGAGCTCCCTGGCTTTACTCGTCTTGTTTTTCGTTTACTGCATCTGTTGGACGTTACTTCAGCCACAAAATTTACCAGAGGGGAAACTCAATTTCCTCCATGGCTCTGCGTCGAGACCCATGTCGATCTGAGGTTGATGACCACGCAGAAGTCGTCGTTAAGTCGTCCTCCGTGGTGTAGTGGTTACCATGCTAGTCTCTAGTTCCCGAGGTCGCGGGTTCAAACCCGGCGGAGGGCGATGTTTTCTTCGGGCGTAAAAGTCCTTAGCATGGCTTCCTTCGGAAGGGAAGTAAAGCCGGTGGTCCCGTGTCGTAGATTTGCGGCACGTAAAGAACCTCAAGCCTGATAAAGAGAGCTCTGAGCAAAATTACCAATCTTTCACGCCCAATATAGAATGGGACACTAAGGACCACAGCAGTTGAAGAGCGTCCATAAACAAAACTCATTTTAATTTACTAGAAGTCAATGATCCCAATTTCGGTTATTTATTAGAAAGTAAAATCAGTTTGGGAAAGTGATCTTATTTACACTGCAGGCTTAAATAACACTTGGGGGAGTAGGCTGTGCTTTTATTCACGACCATCTGAGTTTTAGGTTTCTCTTTTTACGGTAGTGTTCTATTTTTACGGCTGGCTTTTTAAGTATTTAGCAAGTTTTTTTTTATACATTCAGCGGTAAGACCTGTAGCAATGCGTTATTTGATCCGATTTCTGGTGTGCACTCGGAGGACTCGGTCTCTGTACTGTTGCCACCCTGTTTTACAGCGTATCCAGGATTGTCTTTATTCGCTCACTGATGCTGGCATCAGCGTGTGCTTTATGTGAATTAAAACAAATGATTTTTATTTATGGACGCTCTATAACTGCTGTGGCCCTTAGCGCCCTGTTCTATATTGGGCGTGAAATACCAATAATTTTGCCCAGAGGCCTCTTCATCAGGCTTGAGGTTCTTTTACGTGCTGTAAATCTACGACGCGGGACCACCGGCTTTACTTCCCTTCCGAAGGAAGCCATGCTAAGGATTTTACGCCCGAAAAAAAGCCATCATCCTCCGCCGGGTTTGAACCCGCGACCTCGGGAATTAGAGGATAGCATGGTAACCACTACACCACGGAGGACGACACTTTATGCGAGTGCCTGGTTATATCGGACTACCCGGAAATAAAACTGGTGATTGCCGCTATCGAGGCAGCAATTTTATATCCCAAATGTTTTAACTCTTCGTCCTTCTGAAGGCTTTAACTCTTCGTCCTTCGCTGTTTTACGCAGTTCTCTATCACGCTAGAGCAATAAATGGACTGGTATTCAAGGGAACAAATTTCAGAAGGTAAAGCCCCTCCATGTTACCTGGAGTACCTCCTCGCGTACCTGTCGTCGCGATGAGATTATTTTATTCAGATTGCATATAGGGCACTACCGTTTTAGTCACCTTCACTTATTGTCTTCTGTTCCTGCAATTTGAGTTCATTGTAGTGAGCCATTGACGGTGCAACACGCTTTAATCTAGAGTCAGTTTCTTGCTCAGTTCTGTGTGCCTTGAGCTTGTGTCTGGCTGATACTTTGTGTGCTGTGGAATATGCACTGTTTTTTTACTCATCACAGCGCTATGAGCCACCTTGTGTATTGGTGTAGTTTGACTTTTTAATGTTATTAGGATGACTTTTCCTTTAACTTATCAGTTTTCCCCTTTTGTAATTGTGTAAGGTTTGTGATGGTTCACCCATCAGCTATACCTCTGTAGTTGTTTACATTATTTTAGTCCGAGTGTTGCTTTGTTTTTAAGTTTTAGAACAGATGATTAATACTTGAAATATTTATTCTATGGTCTCATCTGGGTGCTAATGACTTCAGCAGCTGTACACCACCACCACTGAGCATTGACATACTATTGAGGTTTGCAAGCTGAACTAACCCATATGTCTCGGAGGTCTATTCTCCCTTCGAAAAAAGCATCACACATTACAGTTTAGTACAAAGGATCATAAAACAAATGATAGTTTATGCTATCTGCACACGTTAGCTTTCAGGCGTTCCTGCACCTTTATTTGGGCTAGACATTAATTATGCAGAGGAGGAGTTACCATCCACTCATTTTCCTTCACCACGCACTTTTATTTTATCTATAGTTGAAACAGGTACCTCCAATTCCAACTTCAGTGGTCCTTGTCCAGAGCAGTGGGCAACGGGCAGTAAGGAATAACCTTTTAGGATGATGCACGGTGATGACCAGCTCCCGGGACCGCTATGGTAGCCCAGAAGACCCAATAGGAATCCTGAAAACTCGCAGATGAGGCTCTGATCAGGTCCTCCAAGTGCGGGGTTTGGCAAAGTGCTGAAACGCTTTCTGTAAAAACTTCAAGTTAGGTTTCCTGTTAAAAGAAAATGTGGTGCAAGGATAAAACTATGGCAGATAGGAATCAGAAGCAACCGCTGAAAAGTGGACAGTTGAATGAAGAAGAAGTGGAACCCGTCAGAGCTAGTCGAATCTCGTTCAACATTCTCCATTTTTACAGGTGTAAAGATTATCTGATGATATATCTCGGTATGTATTACATTCGCTTATGCTGTGTTCACATTGCTGTAATTCCCTGCGCATATGTAGATATCCAGTCATCTCTGACTTCTTTCTTAAATTTATAAGGTGATAGCGTATTTTATTCAACTGACGAAAGAAAAACAAACATGTTAACCCTAGGATGCATATACATGGGCTCGGAGGCCCTTGTAGGTTTTACTTTTTAAGTTTTCCTGTAATTCTTGATTTGAGTTTAATCTCCTTTTCAGTATTCTTCCGCTTACCCTTTGGCATCCCTTTTATGAAGTCTGAGTTAAATTGTTTTTCAGGTTTTTTGCATAATTCAAAAGATTTGCCAAAACACCATTAATGCATAAGCAGGGTTTCAAAAGCCCCCCTACGGTTTTACATGTTCTCTATTCCATATTGACTTCTACATTTATTAGGTGCAGTTATTAATTCAACAACTGCAGTAGAGGCAGCAGCGGCGGCGGTGGCTGCGGCCGTGGCAGCAGCAGCATAATGATGATATCTGTGCTGCTATTGTCACTGTCATGGTTAGTATGTTGTCACAATGCCAGTATTGTCACTATCATGAGATGTTTAGTTTTGCATCAGCTGTTGTTTGAGTGACAGGTATTTTGTTATGGCTTCATCAAGAAAAACAAGAGAGTCAGTACGTGCAACTGCAGCTAATTTTGAAGGTGTTGTCACTCACTGGTTTGAAGAAGGTGATTCTTGTGAAGAAGGAAGTATTTGTGGAGATAGAAGTAGTGAAGAATCAAACTTTGAACCTGCTGATACGAATGTTCTGGAAGATTACAGTACTTCAGATAATATTACTTCATTAGAGTCTGAAAATGAAGTTCCACATCAGCAACTCAGAGATATAAGCACATACATTAGTCGTAATGGAACCACTTGGAATTTAGATCCTCATGCAACTTCTCGTATGCCTATTCATAATATCATAAAGAAGGTACCCGGTCCAGCTCGTGGATTGAAGACCTGTTAACCTAAGGATGCCTGGGGCTATTTTATATCCAAGGAAATACTTAATGAAGTCATCAACTGCGCAAATATAGAAGGCAGAAGAGTGACTGCTTCACATGGCAAAACATGGAAAAAGGTTTCATTTATTGAAATGGAGGCTTTTCTTGGTCTTTTAGTGCTTGCTGGTGTTGAGAGGAGTTGGAATGTCCCTGTAAGGGAATTATTCTTGGATGAAAAGGCAAATCCTACATATAAAACCACAGTGTCAGTAAATAGATTCGAGGATATAAGAAGAATAATAAGATTCAATGACAGGTGCACCCGTGAAGCTCGATCTGTAGATGACAAACTTGCAGCTGTTCACTATGTATGGGAACTGTTTCTTGACAAATGCAGAAACAGAGTGATTCCTAATGATTCGCTTACAGTTGACGAACAGTTACTCCCATTCCGTGGAAGATGCGGCTTTATCCAGTATATGCCCTATAAACCCACCAAGTATGCCATAAAAATATTTTGGTTATGTGATGCTACATCTGCACATGCTTTAGACAGTATTGTGTACATGGGAAGGAAACCGCATGAACCTACTCAGAGAAATCTGGGATTGAATTTGGTGAAAAGATCTGGCTAAAAACATAGAAGGATTATCCAGAAATATTACTGTTGGCAACTTCTTCACTAGTATTCAGCTGGCAGATGAGATGCTTCCGAAGTAAATTACAATGGTGGGGACAATCAAACAAAGTAAATCAGAATTCCCCAATGAGATGAAACCGTCTGCCTCAAGTGCAGTGCATTCCTCGTTATTTGCCTTTAGAGGTGATATAACAATGGTGAGTTATGGTCCAAAAAAGAAAAAATTAATAGTTCTCATTAGCACAATGTATCACGACAAAGACATCGATCAAACTCACGCAAAAAAGAAACCGGATATGATAAAGTTCTGTAACCACAAAGGGTGGAGTAGATCTAATGGACCAGAAGGTTCGATATTACACCTGTAAGAGACAAACGAGGGGATGGCCATTTGCATTATGGATGAATATGATGGACGTCACAGCAATGAACAGTGAAATGTTATTTTCTACCCAACTTTCCAACATACCATAATGGAAGAACCGATAGAAGCGTTTGTTTCTAAGTAATTTAGTAGAGGAAATGGTAAGACCACTAATGGAGCTTCGAATTATGATCCCTAATCTTCCAAGGAAAATAATTGATGCCATGCATAGATGTGGTGTGCAAAAAGATGTCTCATCGATGAACCAATTAGCTGTATTAGGAAAGAGAGAAAGCTGCAAATATTGTCCATATAACAAACATAGGAAAAGCACCATGATATATTGAACTTAATAACTCTTATAACACATAGAGCTGCAACTTATAAGTACATTGATATAATTATTTGCATACATTGTATGTAGGTAATTGTAACTGATAAAAATAAACCTTTAAGAGTTCTTTAAAAATAATAAAACATTACTTAGGCTCACCAGCTTCTATTAGTATAACTTAGGAACATTTCAATGTGTCAATAAATTTGAAACATATAAATTCAACTCCAAAAATGAGTATATGAAAAGAGAACAATTTAACATACGCAATCATGTGTGTTTTCAACACCATGCATCCCAGCTATAATGAGACTTGGCGAAATTTATTGGTTTTCTTGTAATTTTGCTAGTCCTGAGACAGTGTACCTTGCTATCAAAAGCAATATTCTGGCTAATACCACTGCATTTAATGCCTTTAAACTGTTTAACATCTCATCCACCAGTATCCATACATCTTTAGTCTAAGTCCAACAAAGCGTCGAATAGTTTTAGCACTGGCCTCATTTTTCAAATTTTAGCGCTTTTCTGTTTTTTGTAGAATAGGATGTATGATTTGGAAGTTAATCAGTTGTATCTAGATTTTCGAGAAAAGTGTATATACCAAGGTATGTATATCGTAGTCATTTGATGGATGAATGCAGTCTGTGCCCATATATACGAGTTTAAGGGTTTCAACTCACTAATATTGTAATTATACACTGTAATGATAGCTGTACGTAAGAATTTTAAATATGTCTAACACGCTCATACCATTATACTATATAGGTTTGTTGAATATAAGGTTAACTTAAGCAATATAGGCAGCTGTTAGCTTAGCACCATATGTGATTCTATGGATAAATGTAGTCTTATTTGTCAGTTTTTCCAGCAACTTCGCATCAGCTACAGGTCGATGTCTATACCATTTCGTTTATTTTCCATAGCTTCCCAAACATTCTGTTATTAAATAAGCTACATCCTTTAGAAAATATTTTATCGTTGTTTTGTTAGACCATTATTAAGCTCGAGGAAACGTTTTAGTTAGCGTGTAAATTGTGGTGCTCTATGAATTTTTATTAGAGGTAGTCCATGACCAAGAGTTTGTTTTAAAGCTGTATAATGAACAGCATACTTCTTTCGAGCTCCAAGACGAGGAATTAGCTTCTTTGAGGATACCCTTTCGGTGTCATGCACCCCGGCAGGAAAGGTAAATCATGTTGATCATGGACTTCTGTTGGATAATAATTATATCCATGAGGATCTTCATCTACTAATGACCCTAAGTCAACATCATCCAGAGCAATCCATTCAAATGCACCATAAGGAAGGACATTGCATAACCCAGCCTACTGGTTATTGATGTCCTCATTGTTTATAGACTGTGGTGGGTTCTGAGAATCATACTGCTTCACATAAATATTAATTTGCTTCAGCATGCCAATGAGAAACCTGACAAACCTTGTCTTACACAAGATTCAGACATGAGAAGGTGATCGCAATACTGTAACAACTCTAGCTCAATTCCGTATATATATAGTATTCCATGTGAGATCTGGAGATGTAAACTGATGCACTGGTTCAACTATACAAGTATCCATTTAATTTCGAAGTTTTGTGAGCTCTATAGTGATGAAAATGAGGTGTGTACAAAACAAGGCTGAAATGTTGCTTTCAATCACTATCCCCTTCAACGTACTCCCCTCTACTGCTAATACACCATTGCTAACGTTTCTTCCAATTTTGGAATGCCTGCTGGAACGCACCTCCTTCAGTGGTGTGCAGAAATCTCGTCGCAATCTTCTGATTTTCCTCAATGGTCTGAAGTTTAGGAAATCGAGTTCAAATTCTTTGGTTTTACTTCCTCATTTACCATCTAAACACGTGGTACAAGTTTTTGTGCATAATGCCTTTCCAATAAAGGATTACGACCATCATCACATTGATCTTTGAGCGACTCATCAGCGCTTCCTTTGATTGAGGAGACCCTTTCCCCACCAATTGTGAATACACCCTCTTTGTTTTCATTCATATCCCTAAACCAGCTTCTCATCTCCTGTTATGATGTTCTTGAGCAACGTTTCGTCCTCATTAGCATTTGCAAGCAGTTCCTCACATATTTCACCTCGATTCTGCTTCTGATCATCTGTCAACAAATGTGGCACAATTTTGCACTGACGTGAAGCAGTTCAAAATTTTCAGCCAGGATTTCATGGTAAAGTCCTACACTGATGCCAGTTTCTTTGGCATTCTCACGGACATTTAAGCGACGATATTTACAAATAACAGCGCAAATCATCGCAACATGTTGGTCGTTTATTTGAAGTGGAAGGTCCTCTAGTCCATAGATTGGGGATCCTCTTAGATAATGATAACTGTTCTTATTTTGTATTTTTTAACTCGGGACACATTTTACCATTTCTATATCGCATCTCGCGCTTAAAAGACAGTACAGGTTAAATGGGGCACAGCGTTGTCACAAGTACTCTTTGTGCACTCACAACTTTGGCGCTCAGTTGCGATGGTCTGCCAATTTAATGCCTCTTATGAATGATACATCACCAAATAGTAAAATATCTGCACTGCTATCTATGGCAGTTGTAAGACATTTAATTTTCACCTGCACTTTGCCTCGTCTTTGTATTATTAGGACTTAGAAATTCAATTTTACAGGCATAAAATATATATTATCAAAGAAATATGGAGATATAAAACGATAGAGGCTATAATTTGGTGGGGCATCATCACTGTTTACCCTTGAAAAAATTACATTCAACGTGGGTGGAATGTTCTGAAACAGCAAATTATGAACGATGCCCCACACTCAATTTGCGCTGTTCATTATATTGCATTATCTAGCGTGCTTTAGTTTCCCCGCATCCTTTTTTCGTTTTTATATGTCCTTAGAGGTCCTTTCATTTGTTCTTTTTTTCTCATACACTACTGTTTCTGAACACCCGGGTAGCCTTAGCTGTTTCTTTTACTGCCTTACTAACACTCATTTTACTTGAATAGTTCTAACACATTCATTATTACTCTTCTTAGTTTACCAGCATTTCGTCTCTTCCTAACTTCTCCCTCCATATCATAAATATTTACATAAAATGTTAAATAACCTGCATAACACTTCACACTATAAACGTACCCACTTCCTTACAACTGATGTTAACCTTCACTGAGTTCTACGCCGCGCCTGGCCTATTAGCTGAATAAATGGACAACTTTCGTTTGTCTCTGACTCTTAAAATTTTCTCTCGCTTGGCCCCAGGTATAGACTCAATAACAAAACAGGTTTCTTGCTGGCTGACTTTTCTACTGCATAGGTATAGAGTTTTCCGAAAATACTGAATTTAGAAAAAAATTTAATGCTCATCTTATTAAAGGTAGTGAATTCAAACTGGGCAGGTATCAGCATACTAGTTTACTCTGGCTAAGAAAAAAATATTGCTTCATTCTACCCTTTAGTTTATTAGTTACTGGGTGATAAGCATAGGAGTAGCAAATATAGGGCTTTTGCTGAGAAAGTCGTTTTCTTTAGAACTTTGTGCCCACAAAAATCTATAAAGGCTCTAAAAGTGATATAATCTGATAGAGCAAAATATTCTGCGTAGGATGTGTTCAAAGCCGAAATTTATAACAAATGAATATTTACAGCATGTAGGTGCTAAAAAATATTTGTTTTGCAAAAAAAAAGTAATAAGCATAATGGCAGATGTAAGACAATCAACTCATTGTAAACTACTTTTCCAAACTTTTGGAGTCTTACCATTAGCATATGAATATATTCTAGCTATACTTGTAATTGCAGTCAACAACCCAGAAGTGTTCATATAAAATTCAGATGTATACAACAAACAAAACCAGACACAGTCCAAGCAATAACATACAGTTATTCCAAAAACAAGTTTACTACAATGACATCATCATCATCATCATCATCATCATTATTATTATTATTATTATTATTATTATTATTATTATTATTATTATTATTATTTAATTCACTTCCATTATATATTAAGGAACTGAAAACTAATAAAAATAAATTCAAGTTAGCATTAAAAAAATACCTTATCACTCACACCTATATAGAGGAGGATTTCATTCATTCAAAAAAATAATGTACCTCAAATTGTACTGCAAAGATTAATGCAGTGTTCTAAATACTAAATATAAACACTTTTATAAATATCGTAAATAACATTGATTTGTAAGCTTTAGCTCCGACATAATCTACATAAAAGTTAGTTTATTTTCACAAATGTGCACAATGTATTTGGTTTTGACATAATCTACATCCTAAATTAGAGTAGCTCTCTTAAGCTGGCCTAGCTCACTATAGAATATACAGATTGATATATTATGATATGATTATTAATTATTAGCAACTTGGCGACAGTACGAGAGTGTAAAAAGATGAACCTAATGGCAGCATGTATGTGCTAGATAGAGACAAAGATATCCCATTTTTCTCCACGCTGTTCTTTAAGGTTGAAACAAGCTATAATAATTAGAAAACTCAGCTAATTCTTAAGCCTTTCTAAAACTCCCCCTGGGTTTGGCGTACCCAGGGTCCTGAGTCACTCGCCGCCATATTATCCCCTCCACGTTCTTCTTTTCCAGTTATTCTTGTATGATTGATTCAATATAACATTGTAAGAGGAAATAAAACTCTGTGAAAGAATACTGCTATTTGCATGTGCAATTATTTACAAATTTTTTACTTTTCATTCCAATCACATGCACAGGGAAGAATAGAATATGGTTTCACGACTGAATCCTTATACGTGGAGTTTTAGTGAACATATGATACCGCACATTTGTCTTCGAAAGGTGAAAAAATTCTCTTTGGCACCATAGGCTGTTAATTTGGATCATTGTGCAGTGCAGGATGAGAATTGTGTTGTTGTATGTTATTCATTCTTGTAAATTTTTAGAAATTGTATTTGCAGAAAAGCTATTTAAAGCAGTGCAAGAACAAAAATATCAAACACATTTATTATTAATGTACTTTCAAGCTCATATTTTCTGAACAATGGAGAGATTGAACATTACTTTATATATCTTATATCCTTCTTACAATTCAAGATCGAATGTTAACGGCTTTCTTTTTAATCCTTAACATCAGGGGCAGTTCATCCATAAAAGCTACAACATTGCTTTTTTGGGTGTACCTCTTAGAGGATTGTTTGCATCTTTATCATAATTTGCTATTTTCTTGGATGACTTGAACTGGAAGTCCTGGAAGTAACTGGAAGCCTCCTCTTTCTGGATGACTGTATAAACTTGCTAACTGAGAATATTTGACTGTGTCTGGGATCTCAGCATTTAGGTAGATGCTTGTGTGCACTTCCATGAGGGCGAGAGGGCAAAAGGTAATTGAGGAGTAGGGATAGAAAAGGTAGTTTGAAATAGCCCATGTGGCTGCAGACCTTTACAGATTGGACAGGAAACAGGAGTCTTTCTCACCTCCTGGCTCCACCCCTTGTCCCCATCCTTAATGACTGTAATGCTACGGCAAATGGATTCTTTACTTTCTTAAAACTAAATTGCAGATATTTGATCAGAGTTTGGGTATTTCATAGCATTGTAGAACATAACCAATTTACAGTAGCAAAATTGTGACATAATGTTATATTTCTAGCTAGAATGTACTCTATTTACTGAAGATGACTGCACTAACAGAGTCCTTTTAATGTAGCATACCAAGGGCAAGGGAACTGTTTCAGATTAAGAAATTTCTCTGTGTGTCCGTACATTTCTTTGGTGCAACAGCTTATAGTAATTTGCAAGTATGAGTGTCTCCAAACTTCAGAATAGAAAAATGGCCTTCTTTAAGGAAGTGAATTTCCACAGATACTGTTCATCTATTGTTACTACTGCATGAAGCAAAATCTAAGTACAAAATCCTCACTGGAAAAAAGAACTGTATAAGACTTTCTTACAAACCTGAGTTCTTGGCATTTTTAACATTATTTTTGAAGCAGCTAATAATTGTTCTCTCCCTTTTAATTTTTATTGCAATATAGTCGGGATCAAAGAAAGAGATAAGCATGCTCACAGATAGGCATTAATGAACCTTGTATAGATCACTAAGTGAGGTAACTGTGCATATATTGAATTTAATTTTGTGCTACACTTAATAATTGTCATTTTTAAAGCAAAATTTTTATATAACCAATTCCACTGCAGCACCCGCAATACATAAGTTCATGAGTTGCCACTGCTTAATAGGTAACAATATTCAGATTTATATTAACACAAATGATGTAAAATGGATAGCTGCAGATACCAACGGGTAGCCAATATTTCCATCCTATGCTATCAAATTTGAATATCTAAGTTTTAAAGTCAGATTTGAATTTCACTGATGTTCAGTTTTCCAACAACTCTTCATATCTCTGAAATTCAGAAATGTATTTTTCAGCCTCAAACATGCCACATTTTGTTTGTTAAGCTTTTCTCATAACTTTAAACCCATTAACTTAAAAATGATAGAAGATGTATCCATCTTATTGTTGTTAAAATGTGTAAGACTTTTGGAAAACATTTGTTACCTTTGGATTTGCAATATGTTATCCTAGAGCAGGGATATCACATCATTAATTTTGTGGAATCCTCTAAACTAGTTTCCAGGCAGGTTCAAATAAAATCGAGCTTAATTGATTTCAATGAAATTCTGTATACATATAGCTTCAAGTCTCAGTGTAAATGAATTCAGCCTTAATTTCTCAAAATCCCTATTCATTTGGACTTTATGGTATTTTAGGGTTATGCCAAATTATTTTAGGTAGGCGTAATTTCAATTTCAGTTGAATCACTGATTTGAGAAATGTCATTAGTCAGGCAAATAAAATTTTAAGGGGATAAAAAAAGCTATATAAATGTAAATATATTGAATCAAATCAAACGGTACTTGGTATGTACATTATTTGAAGACAGGGATATTCTTTATGATGATTAAATATTTGTTTCCTCGTTTACAATTAGTAGAAAACATTTCCAAACCAAATGGACTTGTGACGTTTCTCAAATCAACAAAATTTTATGTTTAAAAATGTTATCAAAATGAAAAGGAGATATAATTAATAGGAACTAAGAATGTTACACTAGCATAGAATATTACAGAATGTGCTTTCTAAGATTTTTTCCCCACATTTTAGCAGGGTTTGTATGAATATTCAGTCCATTCATCATCAATGACCTCATGTAGTGAAGTTTGATGTTTCAGATCATTTCTGTTGAATATAGGCCACTTTACAAATATTCAGACAGAATTCTTGATGTTCTGCTGGTATGAATCACAACACTTTTTTATGTCTTTAATTTTATCTTCTAAGATAGGCACTTTCATGTATCCATAAGCAAGAGCAGGAGCTGGTGGAGTATCAGTGGAACAATTTCCATGGGATCATAAATTCTATCATGATGCTTTAGATATTTATTAATCACTTCAAAGTCCCTATCGCAAGGCATGAATGGGTGGCCTCAGATAGGAAAATAATGTTGAATTTTGTGAAAATGTGCATTAGCTACCAAAGAAAAGCACATCCTAATGATAGTATGGTTCTGGTTTTGACCTCCTCAGGCATCACTGAACAAATGTAATTGATTTACTGATACTGGGATCTCATTTACACATATATACACTAACACAACACAGAACTAACAGCCCTCAGTCTGCTACTTAATATATTTTGTTTATTAATGATGCTCTCAATTGCCAGGATCATATCAGTGCCACTGGTGTGCCGGTATCAGTCAGCTGTTTGATTACACATCTGGTTGAGAAGTGAAGTGACCTAAGTCAGTGACTTATAATATTTCTCAACTCAACGAAATATCCTCACCTCCAGTTTAATTGCGTGAGTTATGACATTTCTCAAACTATTAGTGTGTTTAACTTTCAAGAAATAAACATGACAAAAAAAAATTGTTTTATGCAAATTGCTGACTTATGATGTTTCTCAAATCAGCGATTCAGTTGGGTAGGCAAAAATTTAAACTGGGTGGATAAGTGTAAGAACAAATCAGCTTGGCTGCCCTTGGCTTTCTCAAAAACTGGCAACTGTATTTCAACAGCGATGCTGCCGCTCATGTTGCTGCTACTGCTGCTGACCATTACTTCACCTGTCAACAAAGTAGTACGCAACATTTTGGGATAGGAGATCGGTCACGACCTTGCTGACTGAGAATTACTGGTGCATTTCTCAGAAGAGAATGCATTTATGTTGGCTCTGAAATGCCCCAAAGCTGTTCTCGAGTGACACTTGTATGTGTTGTGTGCCTCTGATATGCAGGACCCCAATGAGGATTTCTTTAGCCCATTCTAGAAGAGCAGCTACCAGCTGAGTGACTTTTTTCATTGATGAAATTTGATGTTAGCTGCAACAGCAGAAAACCTATTAGTGCACAGGTGCCATTAGCGCATGTGTTTTGCATCTTGTTGCTTCTGTCTGCCAATTTCAGGAGTATACTACAGAACACTTCTTCAAGGAATATGTTCAACTCCTTAGTGTTGCTGTTTAGCAATTCTCGATCTTTTCAATGCATACATGAAGGTCTTCCAGATATTTTGTTGTGCAGTTAACACCCTCATCCATTCCAGTGATTTTGAGTTCCATGCTGAATGGCTTTTTGTCTCTTGGTTCAGTATTTCTTGGTTTACCTAATTCACTCTTCAGTTCTTTGTTCATCTTCTTAAGCTTTACTGCCATTTACTCCTTCAATTGTATTCATCTGCTTCATTTCACTGAGATGCCTTAACAAAGTATTAGCCATTTAATTATTTTGACTCTGGCAATGGTATTGAATGACATAGGTAGCACCATATCTGCAGATCTATTGTATTCTTAGTAAATATGATCTATCTTATGCTTATACAACTGAATATTGAATAACCTGTAACCATATATTCACTCACTGTTGGCATAACACTTGAAATAAATGATTTTAACAATATTATTTATCACTAAATAATCCATTATTGTGCTTAAACACAGTGTCAGTCAGTTGATAATATCATGTCAGCAATTGAATTGGCATTGAGTAGTCAACATATGTGCTAAAACAAACCAGATTCTTGGCCCTGTAAAGAATGAAAATCATGTTACAGAAGAGAATGCAGGTTCACGTAATTTTCAGTAATGTGTTTTTGATATAAGAGAGCAATGCTAAACCAAGTCATGGCAAGCTAATATTTTCCTTCTCTGGAAAAGTTGCACTGGCATTATACCTTTCAACCTTAATTATTCCTGTCTTTTAACTACAAGGATTCTTGTTTATTTTTGCATCTCTGTATTCTATTTCCTACATAAATATAGGCTTAAGATATATTTTCTGATGATCTTGCAAACAGTATTCAAAAACCCTTAAATTATGTATCTATGCCAAATGCTAAGGAAAAATTCCATTACTATAAATGCCCATAATTTTATGTTTGAAGAAAGGAAACACCATGAAAAGACAGTAACAAAAATATGGTTTTCTTCCAAAGGGCAGCTTGTTGCTGGATGGTAAGTTAAATGAAAATATTGCTAAAATGTTTAAGCCACTGTACCCCCAATTTTGCTTTGGTTGGTGATTTAAGATAAACAGCAATTATACATACATAAGTTCATTTTGGAATGAAGTAAAAGGATTTCTCAACCACATTCTCTTTTTAAGTGGAGATGCTGGAAAAGTTCAGGTTTAGCAGAATTAGGTTTTATTTGTCTGAAATCATTCTTATGCCTGCTGCTTAAAAGCAATGACCATAATGTTATATCTAAAGTTCAAAGAGAACACTAACATCAGCTGTGGCTAAAGCAGGTATTGCAAAGCAAAGAATTACAACTCATAATAGTTTTCCAAAACTGCCTTCAAATTATGCAAGGAAAAATTCAGAGAAAGAGATGTTCTTGTGAGTAACATTTAAAGTAAATGTACCAGCTGTACAAAATTATCAAAGTAGAAGTTATTCTTAATAGTGGGTAACTATAAAGTCCGGTAATGTAAAGCACTTGCAACATTACAAATCTCCTTTGAGGTATATCTCCAATATTTGAGTGTTGTGAAGGTTTACCAGGATACTTGTATCAGATGAGAAGGTTTATTACACATACAGGTATCTTGCCATGGTACTCAAATGGTAACAGCATCAGCACAGAAAACCAAAGATCCATGGTTTGAGTCTCATTGTAGCACAACATTTTTCAAGTCTAATTCAACTCTCCAACTTAAGCATACAACTAGTGTGAAAGAGCAACTATTAGTGTACACTGAAACATTTGAAAATTATGCTATTGCCATTGAAAAATAATAATTTATTCAAAATATACTAAACCCAGAATTAGCCTATCTTTTTGTGAAACTAAAATAATTAATGTGATACATACTGCAGCTTTTCTCATTCAGAGACAAATTCACAGTCAAGATCAGGATACTTATGATTGAATAAAAATATCTAGCCAGGGCTGGGAAAGATATTATTAAGATTGAAACTGCATCTGGAAAATCTCATATAGCTGAATTTGATCTATGTGCCACTGCTTAAATACAAATGCTAATTACGTATGTATTGTAATGAAAAGAAGCTAGAAACAGTGATGTGTATTGAATTTATTTAAAGGATGGGAACAACGGTTTCCCGAAACATGTTAAGTGAGTAAACTTAAGTGATGTTAGTGTTACAATTTCGACTCACCTTTAAATAAATACAAATGCTAATGTTTTGTTTTACTGTTGAAGAATGGCTCTGTAACGCCAACTCTTAAGAAGTTACATGCTGCATGCTGACTGAAAAGACTGCCAAATGAAGATCTGAAGAGTCACCTCATATTTATTTAATTTTCCAGAAAAAAATACAGATATCAAGGACTAGAATTTTTTTCCTACATATGTGATACACAAAACAAGAATGTAAACATCTCTGTTATGTTTTACTTGCTGTTGAGCATACTAATATCCTTGTAATTTTTGAGCCATTTCACTTATAAGTAGAGTACAACCACATTCATGCTTCAACAGGGAAAAGGAGAAAACTACTTAACACTTTAGGATTCACTGCTTTCAGAATGGCAAATAAAAATACTGTGTCACTGAAATTCAGCAGTAGGATGTACTGAATTCTTCAGAACTGAGTTGATTGGAAATAATATCAACAGGCTCAAAATAACCTGGTTTCGGTATGAAAAAAAAGGACCTGGAAATCGTTTATTATAAATACAGCAAAAGTATTTCTGAAAATAATAAAATTTGCCCTGCAGATTTAAAACAAGTCTCAAGATTCTTTGATACTTTAGGCTTTGTATTTTTCTGTGCTTCCTAGTCAGAAATAAATGCTTAAGTATTGCCTGGATCTTTGCAATATGGAATTATACCTGAGCAGTATCAGCACTTCTACAAGGCATTAATCCATTGGCATCTTATTTAAATATCCTCATGGCTACCTCAGTAATCTGATTTAAATCCCTGTATAGCTACGCGAGTGCATTGTAAAGTTTAAAAATTAATATAAAATGAACCAATGTAATTTCTTTCCTGAAATTTTGCATTCATGATGCTGGAAGCATTGACTTATGGATTTTTATGGCCTAATATGATATTTGGGTACTTTAGATCTCAAAAGAGTTCTCTAAATGAAGGACGACAACAACATTTTTTGCATTGCCAAGAACTTTTGCTATTTTTCCCCCTATTTTAGCATATAACACATCTTTTTTCTTCTTCTTCTTTCTTTTGTCTGTGCATTGGAAAAGGAGTGCATATTTTAGCTTGCAGTCTCAATGGGGTGAAGGTCAACCTCTAACATTCAACTCTGGTAGTGTTGGACTTTGAAGCAGCTGATGAGCGATATTGGTTCTAAAGTCTGTTTAGTTTTAGCAGTCATCTTTGTTACCCTTTCCATTTCACACAGAACACATTCATTGCAGGCCATGATTCATACTCACCACGTTTCACTTTATTACGAGATATATCAGATGACATATCCTTCTTATTTGTTCTCACAGTATCAACAGCATTAGGTTTCTATTCATTAGTCTTCTAAAGAGATGTAGAGGCTTTTGGATGCCCCCTGATAGTTAAAACTATAACTATAAGTATGTTTTATTGGCCAGCGCATACTTGTGAGTTATGCTTGTCATGCCATTTAAACACCATTAATAACATGTGTGAGTAGAGCTCATCATATGATGTGAATGGGTTAATGGTAGATTCAACACCCAGGGAGAAAGCAGAAATGAGTTGATGATGATTATGATGATATGACGGTGACTGAAGAGTTTTAAATTTTCAGTATAGGTATTTTGTGCTGTTACTTCTGTGGTGTCTGTACAGGTAATTACAGTTATAATATATTTTCTGCACATTTTGTTATATCATCAGGTTTATGCTTTCCAATGATTAAAAATAATTATGGCTTATTATTAGGTATCTTCTTAATGAAAAGTAGAATATATTTCTAGAACTGTTTTAACAATAATAATTGGCATAATAGCAATTATTTGTGTACATGTAAGTGCGCTATATCTGTTATTAGTATTTTCTACATCAGCTCTAACTTGTACCATGAAGCTTAAGGTCAAAACAACATGCATACAGCAGTGCATAATGTTTTTGTATGTAATACATATTCTTGAGAAAAATTTTGAACAGATATTAACATACTCTACTTAATAAAATGACACATAGCCACGTACGTTGAGGTGGTAGCAATGATTGCATTTTCGTCATTGCTAAGCTTCTTTTGTGTATGTCTATTATGGTAACATCACTACACATCAGGGGTGGCTCTGGGGGTAGTGCCTCTGTGCCATGGCACTACCTTAATTAAATATAGAAATGCGTATTTGAAATTATTTGTATACTCCATGATTACATCAAGAATACAATCATGCTGATTATTCTTAAAGGCGCAATGAAATGGCTTGCCTGACAATAGAAAACCATAGAAGCTGAAGGAAGTGACTGCAAATTGTGAGTTTGCAACCTTATTATATTATTATATTATGGATCCGTGCCACTTCTGCCCTGGCATGGATTCATAGCACTCTGGGTTTTCAGTCTAGACTCTAGCAGGATTGGAGGGACAAGACGATAGCTCATATTCGTGCCAGTTAGTACCTGTCACAGCTTGTCTTAGCAGCACATGCAAATCATAAGTATAATCGGCGCAACAGTTCTAGACACGTGAAAATCTTAATGAGAGCTATGATGCGAGTTGCTTACCACATCAGGTGGTGACCGATCGACTGCATGCTGCAGGAGTGCGTGGGACAGTCATCGTCAAATATCCACAACGGTTATGCACTGTGTTGCGCTGATAAACTTAGTTATATACAGTATATTAAAATCCACGCTGTAAAAAGCGCTTAATATAAAAAACGCTGTCAATCATTGCCTCCAATTCTTCCACATCTAACAACCCTTCCTCTTCTGCGGAATCACTCACATTATTGCCGTCATCACTGCTGTCACTACTTTCTGCACCATTATCCTGGATGAGAATTATTTCTATTTGATTTTCTGCAATTCTGTATTTTTCGGAATAATGATTTTTAATTTATTCAGCATGTCACCATACATTTTCCCATTCTGGCCTTCCAATTTCAACAAATTGCTGGCGTTATAACTGCTCCACATATTTTAATTTAAAAGTGATATTTCTGCATGCCACCCATTTTTTGACATCAGCCCAGATTAATTCGATTGGGTTTAGATCTGGGCGATACGATGACAGTCTAAGTACATTATGGCGATGTTGTATTACTATCTGGTCAAGTATGTATGACTTCTGAAGCTGTTTGTTGGCTTTAATTAAGTTATATAGCTTTGTTTTACTCATGCTTTCATCTAAAGCTTTATTATGTCTAAGTAACCAAGCTCTCATTTCTTCTTTCAAGGAAGTTGAGGTAGGTGGTTTGTGAATTTGAGTGTTGACGCATTGTGAAGCATTGTCGATGACCAGAACAGACCCAGCAGGCATATTAGATATCAACATGGCGTTGATTCACTTCATGTAATTTTCTGTATTCATTTTTTGATGAAAATCTCCTGTTGTTTGTTGCGACTTGTAAAAGAAGGGCATTTGGAACGAAGCCTATCTTTCCAACAGCACGAACGATAATAAGTATTTGCCCTTTGGCAACAGGTGCCTGCAAACCTAATTCGCTATCGTCACTCCAACTTTTAGATGCTGTATGACTGCTGTGTATGTATGACTCATCTTCATACATTATAGTATTTTTCTGAAATTTGTAGCACCACCTTGAAAATTGATGCTGATATAAGTACACACTGATATAAGTACATATAAAATTATAGTCATTTGGAAAGGTAGAATCAGACTGAAAAATTCAATGCCA
Organism: Deroplatys truncata; assembly: GCA_030765065.1. NCBI lineage: Eukaryota > Metazoa > Arthropoda > Insecta > Mantodea > Mantidae > Deroplatys > Deroplatys truncata. Next base: position 492,815,954 of record CM060990.1, read on the forward strand.
TAGCCGGGATTTGAACCACGGATCTTAGGCTTTCCGTGCCGTTGCTCTAACCGACTAAGCTATCATGGCAACATTTGCTTTTTATTTTTATTTTTATTATTTTATTATTATTTTTTTTATTTATTTATTTTGCTTTTCTGTTAGAACTCTTCTATTTGATTTCGGTTTCTTCCATTTGAACCCTAAATCTTTAATAATTTTTCTGAGATTTGTAGCACCACCTTGAAAGTTTCTGCTGTCTTTCAGCTGGATGAGCAATCTGCTTATTGTTAGCACAGTTTTTCTTCCACATGAGAATTGTGAATCGTGTGCCGAATGACGCATTCGAAATCGTCTATTTCTGTAATACGTTTAGGGACCTTATGTTTCTTCCCAGGTGTGTCAAATGGTACTCTTTCATCCATATGTTTTTTTCTCTTATCTTTGAGAACTCTGGAAACGGAACTCGGTGAAACACCAGTTGCTTTGACTACTCTTTCTTTCACTCTCATAAGGCTTTTGTGGAACTCGGATATAATTTCTTCCTTCATCTCTGCTTCTTGCTTCATGAAGTCGATGACATTTGCAATTATTTCCCTACTTTGACTATGTAACACCTTACCACTTAACTTTGAAAACATAGGAGCCATGGTTATAAATATAACAAATATAAAATAAGTACTATTTAGATACTGCAGCTCTCTTTAAAATTACAACCAGATGCAGACACTTTCTATGCAGACTGTATGTGTTACGCACTGTGAGTAAGCAAAGGTATTATATCGCTTTCGTTGATAAAGCTAAACATAAACCATTCCTAGGCTCGGCAGCTGGGATGGCAATCAAGGTCACGATTCCAGAAGTTTTGCGCGAGTAATACCACCTTTATACACTTACGACAAAGTGTGCCATACTGAGAAGTGAGAAATAAGGTACCAACACTTGCAATGTAAAAGTTAGCAGAAAATCGTCCTTTGTTATATCATATTTGTCATTAATTTTCCATTGTTTATACTTAAAATTAAACTAATCATGTTTGTAATGCTGCCTGCACTGCCAGCAGTTCAGCAGATGATTGAAAGAGAAGTAAAACTCCACAGACAGCGCATGCCAGCTGTGAGTTTGTATGCACAATTTGAATGGGAGCTGTGGTGTTGGGCTTAGTGCCATTAGTGTGTGTATTTGTGCTCTATAATAGTGCCTCTACCATTAAAGGCTTGTATTATGATCTCTGGTTAAGATTCCAATTAGATATTAACTGGGAATCAGGGCAAATTTTCATATTACGAACTTTGCTTAACAGCTAACCGCGAGTTATTCTTAGTGATGAACTAACCACCACCTCAGGTAGTGGTTAGGGTACTAACTTGGAGGTGACCATACAAAAATGGCATGGTGGTGGTGGTATATTTATTGCTTCATATAGGAATTTTGGGGAGGTATTCCTGGCACTACCACTGCATTCATGCTTCAGCCACCACTGCTGCACATCAAAACATACAATGCTATGATTAAAACCTTGATTTCCTCGATTTGTCCCATTCCCTGATACCATGTATGAAAAAAAAGCTAAATCAAATTTTTTGGTGTTTTATTTATGTGAAATAAACACAGCTATTTTAGAGAGATTAACAATGAAGTTCTCTCATCTGTATACATTCACACTTTAATGACTATCCCTCCGATATCTCTGCTGTCTCTCTCTCTCTCTTCTTTTATAGCCTAATTTTGTTCAGGAAGTTCTAGGCATTGCCATGATATGTTCTCTAGACTGTTTTTAGATACTGCCTGATCTCATAAAAGAAACATCTGATAGAGTTACATAGCCAAAGCTACCTTTATTTAGAAAAAGTCACCTCTAATTTTGATGTGAAAGGGAATGTAAGCAAACTGACTGTTACTACATGATAACATTAAATGCGTGAATATAACTTTGCTATATGTTTTCCCGTCCACATAGTATGCTGGAATTAATATTTTATAATTTTGATAGTAACTCTGGGCTAGTCATTTGATAGGTAAGATGGAATTTGTTTGCTGATAATCTGTGTCATTCTTTCCAAACCTTTTCATATACACAGTAGTATAAAAGAGCATTTTGGACTAAAAATATCTGCTTTGACTATTGGAACATATTGCCATTGTCTTTTTTTTTTCTCTAATCTCTATATTCTTTTTAGCAGAAGGAATCGACTATTATGGTAATTGCTAATGCTCAGTAACTTCACATTAGTGCCTGCAGCATTGTTTACAAACATTGTAGGTCTAGTTCTCTAAATAAGTGAGGTTAGATAGACCTGAGGTAAACATATGAGGGAGGTCTAGAATGGTCTGATATGGGGCCCTAAAATTCCTTAAAGTGCTTAGGAGTTGTATTGAGTGAAAGTATGAATGTGTCAAGAAGTTACACTGTAAACAAGAAATATCAGATGAAAAGGTGCTTTTCTTATGAAATCTAAAATGTTCAAAGGAAAGATGTTTTTATTGTACAATACATTAATACAGAAACTGATATGCTTTCAATATAATATGTGTTATTGCAAATGATGTAGCTTTCCATATGTTTTTCTTAAATCTCTATACTAATAATAGTTTCCTTTTCTTCCCTAGACATCTCCAGCAGTTGAAAGTGCACAAGAGCTGGAAGAGACATCCTCTTTTGGTGACTGGATTCGGCATGATATACAGTATTGTCATTTCAAGAATTATGACCTTACATGTGCTTTCTACTCCAAGTTTCCAAGCTGAGGGTCCGCCGTGGCCCGTGGCACAGATGAAATTTTATCTGTTGCTCGGCGCCTTTTGGGGCCTAATCCTATGCCCTACAGAGAGTTTCCCATCATAAGTAACTGTAGTTTTAGAAAATATATGAATTGGCATTCTTTTCCATTTCTGTGTCTTGTTAGTTTTAGTACAAATTCTCAGTGTTCAAAATTGTCACTCTCTCTTCACCACAATGGTCATTTAGCCTCTCAAGAGAAATGTTCAAAATTGAATAAACTAAGTTCAATTACCTTCTTGAAAACTATACACTCCAAAGTAGCTTATTGGTTAGCATGCAAACAAATGCTATTATTAACCCTTCCACTGCATCCAGTGTGTCCAAATCTTGTATACATGTGGTGGCGTAATAAGATATCTTGAATTATTCATTCATGATATATTAGCAATGGTTGAGTAATATTTGTTGTAAAAGATGGCTGCATGCCTCCTCACCTATGAGGGTGACAAGCGGGCAGTTATGGTGGCTCATTTTCTGTGAATGGTTCCTTAATTTGCCTAGTCTTTGTGTTGGTGAGCTGTCCTGAAAAAACAAGGAGGCAGGCAAGCTTCTTCCAAACACAATCTGGTATATATGCTGTGCATGTGCACATACATTTTGTTGTGCATTTAATGATATTAACTTTGTTACTTTATTCTCTCTCCCATTTTGAGAAGTTGATTTTGAAAGAGGGTGGAAGAATTTTAAATTCTCTTGTGAAGAGAGAAAAGAGAAATCCATTCCATTTACATTACAATGAACTGCAAAGTCTTGTTCTTTAAAATTGGAATTTTATTTGGTTAAGCATTTTAAACCAAACCCAGTCCTTGATCCACTATACACATGTTTTAAGTGATATTTGTATTGCCTGATGATACAGAAGCTACCTGTAATTATATGGTGTTTTATACAATTTTTATGTTTTAATTTTGTTGTATTGTATTTATTGGTTTAGAAAAAGTGAATAAAATTCAATTGCACTGAAGTAAAAGGGCTATTTGATGTTGGAAACTTATATGCAAAGCATTCTTCTCTTTTAAAATAGAAGGGCTTTAGAGCCAAGATTTTACAGTGATGTTATTGCTAATAAATAAAACTAATAAAACTTTTACTATACATTAGGTTTTGTAATGTCTCTAGGTACATTTTATTATTTTTAAATTGGGAAACAGAATAGTTGTTTTTATATCAAAGATATGCTTTTACTTAAAGGAGCAGTTAAATCTAAAATCATTTGCCATTATCATTATTTAGAAAGCTGTCCCACACATTATAACAATGCCAATTTTTGTCCAAATTTGATATGATTAGGTGAAACAAATATACAGAGATTAACAGTATACATATGGTATCACTTACTCCACTGGCTATTAGCCAGGTTTATACCACAGACATTTAAATGTATATTCAAGTGTTAAAAACATCAGTAAAACATAACTGACATGAAGTTGTGCTAAAATATGCATACAATGTTACTATTTACTTGCTTTTATTAATAAATAGCAACTTGAGGATGTTAAAACAACCTTGGCAGTCCTAAACACATGATAAATTCCTGTAGGTTAAGCAAACTAATCTCATAACATGCCTCTAATAAGCAGATGCCATTTATAAATTAATCCACCTCATAAACTGTTTATATACCATGAATCTCCAGGTTTTAGTTTTTGGTATATCCCTAGTTAAATCAAAGTGTTTTTAGAATTCTTTGTGTGCTTGTGTCAAGTCAAGTAAGTCGATAAAACCACTATTTGAGAATCAAATTACGAGAATTAAATCACGAATTAGTATTTGGCGATGCAAATTTGTATGAACATTTAGTTCAATAAGTGTACAATACCTTCACAACATTGGATTGTTGCTCTTGAATTATTTTACAATAATTAGAAAATGGTCAACAATAATAATGACTTATTTGTCTTCACACTCAGAAAAGGAAACTTAATTTTCTTTGCATAGCTTTTTTTATGTATTGAAATTTTTGGTTTTTTTTTACTGAGGTGTACACCAGTGATATGTTGATTTTTTTATTTTATTGAAATAACCTGCTGTTTGAATGTAAATAATGAAGAAAACAACATTTTTAAGCTTTGAAAAAATACAAATGGGGTGTTTTTAATGCATTAACAGTCTAAATCAACATAACACGCTGTTCTTAATAAAGCATTCACCATTTATATGGACACTGTTAATACACAATGTGTAAAATGTTTGCAATTTTGAATTCCTATTTCAGTTTTACTTATGAAAAGAGATTTTTAAGCTTAAAGAAAGAATTCAAATTCTATTTTTAGTGCAGAAACTTAGTCTAAATTGACATAAAATGCTATTCTTAGTAAAATATTCACCATTTTTATGAACATTATAACACACACGTTTACATTATAAATCTTAAACATAACTGCAATGCAGATTTAACTTTGTTCACTATCTTTTATACAGTTTACAAATTTCAGAACATTTAAATCTACAATGTTAAATGTAGTAAATCACACAGAATATAAGCAACAAAATTTAGTTTTATGAACATTTCTAATACACTACTTTGTTTACTGAATTTCTCCTTAAACATCTTCATCAGCATCAAAATCAGGTAAAATTTTGCAGACATCTATGTTGGCTTTAAGTTTCTGTAGAATTCCCAGTATGTTTCAGAGATGAACAGCAGAAGGTCCAGCAGATTACTTTTCTTCTCTGCAGATATGGGGTTTGGACCACTGTAGAACAGTGACCACTTAGAATAGGTTTCCCCATCTGTTGTCCACTCCTCCTGAAGCTGATGGGTCTCAAAACCACCTCTTCTTTAAGCCTTGTTTTGAAAGAAAAATTCCTAACATCCTCATAATGTAGCTAATGAAGTTTTCTCCTCATAATTTTTCTCTTTGTGTATATCAGTTTTTTGTAAGATCATATCTTTCTTGAGGAGTGATGAAAAGTTAAGGAAGTCTGCACTGGACATTTCTGTGATATGAAATGGTGTTTTTCTTCCTGTAACATGAATAAGTTGAGGCCAGTCATATGGATGCTGTATTGGCAGTACATACTTCTTTTTGTTTTCAATCAAACTGTGATCACTGCCACTTTCCATATGGGTATGACCTGGGATAAAACATTTAGGATCAATAGATAGCAAATTGGGATTATTATGAACAGCAATCATGCACATTACAGCCATATGACTATTCTTATTTTGTCCTTGGCAGAAATCTGAGTACATTGTTACATGACATAAATTGGGTGAAAGTCCCATCAGATACTCATACAGAGTAGACCATTTATGTTGAGACTGTAAAATGTTTCCAAAACTAAGCATTGTAGAAAGAAACTCCTTTAATAAAAGTTGCTTGATATTATGGGGGAAAGTAAATGTCATTAGTCGTGTTTTTTTTTTGGAGGACGTTGTGATGGTCATTTTAGGAAAACATGTTTTACAGACAGGCTCATTTTCCATTGATATTGTCTAAATTACTGCTTATTAGAGTCTTCTGCTCTTATTCTTGTAGATGACTTACCCTCAATTTCTCTCACACTGGAAATGTACAGCACGCATTTGTTGAATCTCCCCATTCTCCAGTAGTCCTTGTGAAGTTCTGCTCTATGTTCATATCTTAATCTTTCTTTACATTTCGTTCTACATGCTACAAGTGGCTGTAATACTTTCTCTTCAGCTGTTTTTACTGTTTTAGTTATATATTGTCCTGTGTTTATAGCTTTCTTTCTTCTCACTTTTCTTGTATCACCCCTATTTCCTCTCTTCATCATTAAATCTTGTGTCATATTATTAGTTTCCTTTTCTCTTTCTTGAATTTGACTTGACACATGACATTGATCATGTACATCTTCATTTGAAAAAGTGGGCTGCAAATCCTGAGCTTCTGTGTCTACTTTAGTGTTACTCATACCTTTGTTCTCAAAGTACCTACAGTTGCCTTTCATTTAACTGTGGTCTAACATTTTCACTCTCATTTTCCTTTGCACCTGCAAATTTACTTTTTTTTCTTCTGACTTATGTACCATCGTCTTTCTTAAATATCTTGTTGGACTCTTCTTATTTATATCTACAATATCATCAGAATATAAATGTGGACTGGAATAATAATCTCAATCAAAATTAGGATCCTTGTCACTGTCACCTCAATATTTAATCTGCCTTAAGGTTTCTTCATGTTGAAATCCACTAAAAGAATTTTCAGAGTAATTTTTTGTGTAGCCAATGAAACTAACAGCTTACCTCTTGAAAACAATCCACTACTGAATGCAGCAACAGCAATGAATAAAAATTATATTTCCTGGTGAGGAAAATGTCCATTGTCGTTCTTGGCAAGCATTATCAAACTCATTGTTGTTTAGAAACTAAGTAGCTGATATTAATCCCATAAGTAAAGGATCCCCCTAAGGTGGACAAGCCATGGGGGACGTGGAAGTAAGGTCCCAAATTTTTGTGACAGCTAGAAGTAATTAAAATTTCTGACTTACATGAGTATGTACACTTAGTTAAAATAGTGTAAAGCCGGACAAGTCATCCAGTTCTGTCTTTACACAAATAAAATGTTCAATTCACGAAATAACTGGAGACACACAATGCTATACCTTTGGTGCACATTTAGCAATGACTTGACCGACTATACACAAAGACACAGATTTTTTGTCTGGCTATCAACATGCTGTAAACTCATTATGGGCAATTTTCTGACTGGACTGACTTTGCACATGCACACAAGAATTGTTAGTTCTTACCACTAAGCTTTTTCATGTTATTTTAAGTATCAGTTGATTGAATGAAAGCATAGTTGTTACACAATGTGCACTCCCTTTTATTTCATTTATATTTTGGAACTCAAAAAAACACATGTTTTATGTATCAGTTGGCATAGAAATGCAATTTGCACATTTACCATATGAAATACTATTATTTGTAACAGTTCTTTATTTGAATAGAATTTAAATTGCTCTTCAGTGTCTGAATATGCAGAGTTTTTGTTGGGTTTGAAAATACATTGTTTTATTTTCATAATATATATGTTAACTTTCAATAAGTCAAATTATTACAATTTGGTTCTATGAACTCTGGTTACCATATCAGACATTGAGAGGAAATGGAAGCTGACAGTAGAAACACTCACAAAAAAAAAGAGAGACAAGCAAAATTGAGTTGGCAGTGTGTTTGTATATTAGTATTCATCATTGTTCAGTCTTGTTCAACCTAGTCCACTATAATTGCAGAAACTAACCAATTCTTTGGAGGGATGAGCAGTGGAGCTATGCTTTGAGATGTTTTGGTTCAATGTGGATTTTTATATGCTCTTGGTACAATTTATACTGATGGATTCTATAATATTATGTCATAGCTCTTCACACCAAGTACTGGACTTCACTTTGCCTACTTTGCAAACTCATTAATAGATTGGAATATTGAAGACACAGTCCTGATGTTTTCTGACGTGTGTTACTACTATAATCCATTACAGCAAGCACAATTTTTGGGACCATTCCTTCATATAGAAAAGTTTTCTTTTATTGCATTATCATATTTTCTATGTTACAGTTGGTTTCTTTGCAGGTATTTTAAGCCTCCAGGATTGAAATTCCTTGGAAGACCTTTATTTATATTTTGTATGCTTTTGCACTGTATTTAAATCACTAGAGAAATAGAAACTTTCATGTCTGCATATTCTTTTACCTTGGTAATTACTCAATGGACTTTTGCAGTGTACCCATGCATCTTTAGTGGTGATGGTTGACTGAGGTTTTAGAATAATTTTGGCTGGTGAGGTTGTGTGGGGGATAGGGGGAGGTGAAAGTCATAATATAAATATTATAATATCAAATAAGATGTGGGATGTGCAGTTAAGATGGTTACTGAATATGGAATTGGGAAATTATTTAGTATGTTTGTAAATTTTAAATTGTTTGAGAGTCTTTTATTCTTCTGCAAGATGTGTAGTATTTCAAATGGCAGGTAATAATAAAAGTGAGCCATGACTCATGAGCCATGGCTTGTAGCAAAACCGAGTCATTGGTAGCAGCAAGTCGGGAGTCACAGATCTGGTACTAATAAAAACCTTCCCTACGTGCTGAGACTTGGCTCTATAATTGCGAGTCTCTGACTCGTGTTTCCTGTCTTCCTGATTGCAAATGCATTATTGTCGAGCGACAGTAAACATTCGATTCAGTTTAGGTATTTTTGTGACAGTATATCCATCAGAAATGACTGAAGAAAGCAATCACTTTGCATCTTGTTTTGTGAACTTATTAGCCGGCCACAAAGAGATAATGAGCAAATCTCAGCTGCCTGCGGACAAGCGGAAAAGGCTTCTGCTATGGCCGAAGTGCAGCAAAAACTAAAAGAAAATCTGAATCTTCGCCTAACAGAAGACCAGGTAGCGAAGAAAATAAGAAATGTGAAAAGTTGCCTATAAATGAAGACTGATCTGCGACAGACAGGCAACAAGCCCATAGCCCTGAAAAACTGGGAAAACAAGTTTTTAGACCTTATTCAAGGGGAATCATATCCATCTATAGTTTCGTTAAGAGGTAAGAATAGTAAGGACAACTTTCAATTATTCTCCATTTATTGATGCTACTAGTAAAGCTCTGTTTTATGAAAAAATTTAAGGTTACAAAACTCTGCTATTTTTGAGAGGTTGCAATATCATAAAATAATTCAAATACGTTTCACAACAATTAATAGGGAATAAAGTACATATTAATTTTCAATCAATATCTTCTCTGTAGCACATCTTATCTTATTTTGAAGGATAAGGAAACGCTGCTTTAGTTGGCCAAAGCATCGTTATATAATAACCTGCTCACTGCTAATGCACCTATTGTATGATATTTCTTCTGCAGTTGTAGGATTTTGATATGGGGTCATGAGCCATGGTACAATACCATAACCAACATCTCCAAGCAGTCATCCCAGTCATTACCTGACAGCCAAAAGAATTTCTCCATATGCAAGCATCGTTTACCGATCCGGGCCATTTTGCATTTATGCTAGTAAAGTTTTCCTTTGCATTACATGTGGCCTGGATTTTATACTGGCAACCCCTTTTATATCAATAAATTTGTCACCATGCACATGAGGTTTCTTACTCAGTACATGGTACAGTCTACTGCGCCAATAGCTTCTGGAAATGTATAATGCTGCTGCCACTCAAATTTAGCAGCTTGTAGTGCTGCAGTGGTTGCTGGAAATTTGATCCAGTTTCTCAACTTTTGTTTAATGCGAGAAGAAACTTCCCAAAATATATTTGAAACTGTACCTTGTGAAATGCCAACGTCCTCTGCCACGCCAGACTGGAATCCGGGATCCCCAGTGCAGCGTAGAAATATTCTTATTTTTCCATCTCTAGTAAGGGCCTTTTCTCTTGTCTCCACAGTTCAGGAAGGAAATGCTGGGCGAGCCACGTGTTTTCTTTCTCAAACCTATAAAATTGTTTATAATTGTAGTCTTCAGAATCCTGGTGCATTTTATAGTATTCTTCTTTTCTCAGGTTGATGTTCACTTGCAACTGAGCCATCACCTTCAAGTTTGAGACAGCTACTGAGGTGGCTTAACCTGTCATTTGTCGCTAAATGAGCATTTTGCTCACAATTTTGATTTTGATCTTTTGTTTATGGTAACGACTGCTGATAAAATCTGCTCGCTCAATCTAGCTGACTTTTAAACTTTCCTGAAGCAGTTGTTTAAATTAGATTTAACAACAATCACATTGACAGTGGTTTATGCAATCTTTGTCCATTTGCGGCACAGCTGTGAGCGGTTTGCTCATCAAGCGACAAACCGTGCTATTCAATTGTTGTGCAGTCCGCAATCATCCTGGCTTGAAGCTGAAATGTAGAAGCCCTATTTTGTGTTCATTAAAAATATTCCTTCGTTTGAATTGTTTTCATTGATATTCAGTTAGGTTTTTACAATAGGTCGAGCATAAAAAATTCTTCTGCTAGCCATACAACAGGATGGAAGGGATTCTCAAGGTATGTTTATTTTTATTTTTTGTTATAATAAATGTGTATGTAATTACCATATTTTTAACGTTTCTTTCGACACTGGTTAGAACACTGCTGTTGAGAATCGAGTTTAGGCCAACATTAAATGTCATAATCAGTAGTGAAACATTTTCTAACATGATTTCTAACTACTTCTTATTTTATTATTATTATTTTATTTTAGGCATCTCTGCATGCTTGAGTGAAACTAGTGCTTCTGTTGGCCTAGACAGCGGTGATTTGAACCAGGAAGAAAGATTAGATGAATGTGAATCTGATGCGCCCTCTGAACATAGTGATCATATGACTGATTCAGAACAATCTGCAGGAGATGACTCGGAAACCGAAAGTGATTTTCAGCCAACAGGTCTCTCATATATCGGAAAAGATAAAATAATAGTATGGTCCATGCATCCATCACGTCCCAATGTTCGAAGACCTAGACATAATATCGTTAGAATACATTGAGGCTGTAAAGGAGAGGCAAAAAATGCAACTTCAGTTGCAGATGCATGGAATATATTCTTTCCTGAAGAGACAATTTTACATATTACAAACTGTACTAACATATATCTCCAAAAAATGTGTACTAAATATGCACAACCGAGGGACTGTCCTGATACAACTCCACACGAATTAACTGCTCTAATTGGTATTCTATACATGGCAGGCTTGAAAAAGGCTGCTCATATCAACATCCAAGAGCTTTGGGCTGATGATTGCACATCTCCTGAATGTTTTCGTGCCGTGATGTCAAGTTGCAGGTTCTATATTCTTCTTCTCGAGGCTCTACAATTCGATGACATCAACAATAGAGCTGATAGAAAGAAAATCGATAATCTGGCGCCCATTAGAAGAATATTTGAGGAATTTGTCATCAGATGCATGAATAATTATTAATTAGGAGAAAACACAACACTTGATGAAATACTACCTGCTTTCCGAGGAAGATGTAAATTCCACCAGTACATTCCGTAAAAACCATCAAAATATGGAATTAAAATTTATGCAATGGTAGATTCTGAAACATATTACATTTCAAATCTAGAAATCTATCCAGGGAAGCAACCTGAAGGTCCATACCAGACCGATAATAAAGCATCTAGTGTTGTGAATAGAGTAGCAACACCCATTTTGAATAGCAGAAGAAACAGTACCATGGATAACTATTTTACATCTGTTTCGCTAGCCTTGGAGTTGCTACAGAAGAAAACTACTGTGGTTGGAACACTAAAGAAAAACAAAAAAGAAATTCCACCCATTTTTGTAAATACTAAAGAGCTTGTAGTTGTATATTTGGTTTCCTCAAACAGGGTTTCTATTGTCATATGTGCCTAAAAGAAACAAAAATGTGCTGCTTCTTTCAACTCTACATTCTGGTGATGAAATTGATGAGGGAACCGGCGACCAAAACAAATCGCACATAATTACCTTCTACAACAAAACAAAAGGTGGAGTCGATATTGTCGACGAACTGATATCGCAATATTCAGTATCTAGAATTACCTGCAAATGGCCAATGACAGTATTTTTTTGGCTTTTGAACATTGGTGCAATAAATTTTCAGATAATTTATTTCACTATACAGAGAAGAAGTTAGCGCGTCAAATATTTTTGAAACATTTGGCTCTAGAACTTATAATACCCCATGTGAGAGTACGTCTGTCTATTTCAAATTTGTCAGACAACTTGCGAGTCTCAATGAAGAAAATTGTTGGTAATGAAGAGGAGAATGCAGAAACTGCAACTACTGTGACAACTCCTGATGTATGTTTACTGTGCCCTTGGCGAAAGAACAGAAAAACCAAGAAAAGCTGTTGTAAATGTAACAAATATTTGTGTAACGAACACACAAGAATTACCTGTGATAAGTGCCTTGAGCTGCCAGTGTTGCCACCACCATCACCATAATTTGTTTTTAGGAGTATATTGAATTTGTGCTATATTTAGGTATTGCATATAGTACCATATTTAACAAACACTAAACTAATAATTTTGTCAATGAAGACATTGGTTTTGAATTTCTTTCAAATACCTACATATACTACATTTAGTCAACCGCAAGTTAATATTCTTTATTTTTTTTGTGAAGACAAATATTTTATGATCACTTAAAAAAAAGTCATTTGTTGTAGATTTAGAAAATTATAATTTAAGTGTTATTAAATTGGTTATTGACATAATGTTATCTCTTGTTACATGTATTGATTACCATGAGCAAAATGCTCATGGTGCGACAAACCGTTTCACAACAATGGTAGCGACAAATGACGGGTTAAGAAATCGTAAGCCATGGTTCTTTAAGTGAAGTCACAGTTCCATTTTATTAATACCACGACTAGAGCCATGACTCACTATAAGGAGGGCTTGGGTCGTTGAAAAGTCGAAGGTTATGCTAAGCTTGAGTCGCATTTTATTAATACGGAAGTGAGTCATGGCTCGGAAAGTGCGAGTTTTAAGTCATGGCTCGCTTTTATTAATACCACCCAATGTCTTTGTTTATGTTTTTTGTAACTGTGATGTGCAATTATGGGCTGTGCAAAGCTTGATTTGTTGTCTGCTTGAAGGATGGCCTTTATGTGATCTGATGTTGAATGATCTTTCTGTCTGATTTAGATAGAAGTTGGAGCAGTCTTGGCATTTGAGTTTTTATACTCTTCTGTGTTGAGTGTGTGTGTATGTTTTGTTTGCTGGTGAGGTGCTTTTTGAGTGTGGCATTTGTTTTGTATGCTATTGTATATTTGTGTTTCTTGCATGAAGTGGCAGCTTTAATGATCAACAGGCTCATAAACATTCTGATGGATAAAACAGACTGCAGGAATGAATTAACACCATGATATATGTGGCCCAAGAAAATGGGTACAACCCAGAAATAGTGCATTAGCTAAACCATCAACCCACAACACACAAGAACAAAATAGAATTATCATGTTCAGCTACTAAGCGAGGGGAAAGTGATGATGGCATTAATGTGATCCTCTTCAAGTCGGCTCTCAGCAGTTTTCCTGATCCCTTGCAATTTTGCTTTAGGTGTCCAGGCTTTTTGCAACTTCAGCAATTAGGTCTCCAGCCGCCACTTCTACATATGGCAAGCTACTGTTGGTGGTGCCAGTTCTTATCATTCACATCTGTCACAGCTTTGGCCTGCACCAGGGTGACTCTTCCGGCTGACATCTTTGCTGCTTCAATGCAAAAGGCAGCTGCCAGGAGAAGTTGCAGTTTCACCTCCCGGTCTCTTATGCCTTTGCTGAAAGCGTGGGTTTTCTCTCTGGAAATAAAGTCTGCTGGTAAATCCATCAGGGCCCACTGTGCCAGTCTCTATACCTCCATGGTGAATTATTGTAAGGTCTCATCTGGTTGTTGCACTCTTGCCTTCAGCTGGGCCCTGTAAGCAGTGGCCAGCCCATGTTCTCCATAGTGCCCCTCAAACAATTTAACTAAGTCGTCGGCCGTACCTCCGCTGGGAAAAATGCAAATACTTCGGCTGCTTGCTCCTGAAGGGTAGCCAAGAGCTGTGTCATCTTCTCCGCTGGCGTCCATCTATTGTGAATAGCACTGACCTCAAATTGCCACTCAAACACCGTCCACACGATGTTCCATCCAATTTCAGAGGCTTCACATTTTTGCATCAGTCTGTCTCATGATCGTGGAGCCCTCTCTATTTCGGTCGTGGCACATATCCTCTGCTGCAGTGTCTACCATTCTCTTGCTTTCCTTTGCCAGCTGCTGTAACAGTTTTTTTCCCTTGCTGGTTTACACATTCTTCTACCACATTAATTTTTCATTCCATTTCAGATTTGATTTTTTCTAACTCCTTAGCGATGTCATCTTTTTACAAATTTCACCATAAGATTTATCTCAGATTTTACAAAATCAATGTCAAAACCGAGTTCAGACTTCATTTCAGTTGCCATCTTATCCATTCCGGATTAGATTTTCATCTCCATCTTCTCCATTCCAGATTTCAGTTGTGTCTCCATCTTCTCCATTCCAGTTTTCGTGGTCTTGATTTTGACTAATTCTTTAATCATTTCCTCCATCATGGCATTCACTCCTACTCCTGACACCAGCTTCACTTTGTCTAGTTTTCATTCTCACTTCACTAATATGATTTAGTTTGGTTTTCACTGTCACTTCACTTTTCCCATGCGCAGCAGCACAACGAACATACATGAAGAAACCTCTCTTTTCTGCTTCACTCACTGGGGCATCGAACACAAGACCTCTGCAATCACAGAATTCATTATAGTCACAACTATCGCTGTAATCTCACTCAAAGAATACACTGAATATTTAGCACTTAATGTTTGATCAAGAACAACAAGCCACTATCAACTCACTAACTTGCATGCATGCTCGCTTCTTATACAGGGTGTTAATGAACTACACCAAAATAATTTTAGAGATTGTAAACATGTCTGGTATAAGCAGTTTGAGATAGGCAATGCATGATCCACGACTAAACATAGCGCGGTTATATGTTGTTTAACATATTGGTAACCGATGTGGATAAGTCAGTGTAAAAGCAAAGTCGGATGAAAAATTGGCTTAGAATGTCTTTAAACCTGCTGCACAAGTACAGAAATATAGATTTTCAGCAGCGTTCTGAAGACCACAAAAATCTCTCAAATCTGGAACTAATCACCTGACAGTGCGACACTGAATATCGGTTAACTGCCTTGTTGCATTATGCAGCCTACTCTAGAGGCATTTTTTTAACTGCTGGTGTGGCTTAATGCGTAATGCCAATAGCTGAAGTCCCAAAAGTCATGGGTTTGTTTCCTGTCATGCAGTTAATGTTTTTTTAAATTCCATACGAAGAAGTAAATAAATTGAGCTTTATTTATGGATGCTCTTTAACTACTGTGGTTCTTAGCGTCCCACTCTATATTGGGCGTGTAAGGCCGGAAATTTTGCTCAGAGGCCTCTTTATCAGTTTATCAGACTTGAGGTTCTTTTATGTGCCATAAATCTACAACATAGGACCACCTGCTTTACTTCCCTTGTGAAGAAAGCCATGCTAAGGATTTTTACGCTAAAAAAATCCATTGCCCTCCTCCGGGTTTGAACCTGCAACCTCAAGAACCATGTTACCCCTAGACCACGGAGGACACAAAAAGTGCTGTAATATGTATATATTGCAGATTCTAATTGGCCAGTGCAATAACATTAGTCATTTCCTTGATTTGGCTTACTGAGGTTGTATACTGAGAATTATCTGTGAAATAACGTGAAGAACATGCACTCCTTCTATTAACTTGCAGATATGCACCTTATTTATGGTGAATCAAGAAATAGTGGTCTAGCTGTAGCAGCACTGTACAGGGAACGGCATCCTGATCGTTGCCAACCACATCATCTACTTTCTAGTCCATCTATAGGCATTTCCTAGTGTGGAACTTCAAGGTAAACAGGGGTGATATGGGGTGTTACACAAACTTGACACACAGTACAATTTGAGGAGAATGTTCTACAAAGAATTGCGTAAGAGCCATCTACTAGCACATGCGCTATTGAACTGCACTGGGCACTAACCATGTTAGCATATGGCAAGCCATACACGAAGAACAACTTCACCCATTTCACCACCAAAAGTTGTGAGCACTAAGCCTGGAAGGCTTTGGCCCTTGGGTACAATTTTGTAACTGGCCTTTGCTCCAGCAGCCTGAATTCTTTTCATCTGTATTATTTACTGATGATGCCTTGTTCACCAGGGAAGGTCTAAGTTTTCAACTCAACAAACGGCCATATGTGGGACTATGTCATTCCACATGCTGTTGTGGAGAAGAGTCACCAACAGATGTTTTCGGTGAACATATGGGTGGGAATTATTTCAGACCATGTCATTGGTCCATATGTGCTTCCCCCTCAGTTAAAAGGACATGCCTACCTTTATTTGTTGCAGAACATTGTACCTGTATTTTTAGATGTACCTCTGCATATTTCTCGTCGAATGTGGCTAAAACATGATAGAGCTCTGCCCTATTTCTCTCTGGCTGTGCAGAGCATTTGAACCAAATTTTTCCTGCCCATGGATTGGAAGGGGAGTCCAACAGTAGCTTGGCCACCATGGCCTCTGGACCTCAATCCAATTGATTTCTTTTTCTGGGGGTCACCTCAATTCTATGGGTATGAAACATCTATCACCTCAGAAGAGGACTCAACTACATGAATAACAGCAGCATGACACACACCAGAAATCTTGGATAGAGTACGATCGTTCCTTCACCACTGTCAACTTTGCGTTGAAAATGTAGGCCGCCATTTCGAGCTGTTCCAATAAAATTTATGTAAAGACTTTGATGTTTTTATATTTTTATTCTTTCTTTCACCATTTGAATCACTTCCTATTTTGAAGTACAGCATGTGAATGTAATAAGCATGATTCAACCTTTCATTAGCAAGGATTGTAATTAATTGTACTGATATGTTGAAAGTAACATGCATAAATTGAAACACAAAAATTTAAAATTTAAAACTTAGGCTAAAACTGCATTAATATGTTCTACTAAAAAAAGTTTTTAAAAATTGTGAACGAAACTCGAACTTGAAAACAATGACTGTCTTTTACTCAAAACTAATGTCATAACCATTGTGCCAGAGAGGTATGCTCTGAAATGTCCCTTTGTTTTCATGTGTTGTGCTCTTAAATGGTATCACCATTAGCAGTGGTGTACTGGTTCTTTAGAAAATTATAGCCGTAAATTCAAAATTTGAACAGACAGGCCCTATATCTCCTATCTCAAATTACTTGTTTAATACACCTCCACATTCTCTGAAAATATTTTGGCGTAGTTCATTAACATCCTGTATATAGCTGCTAGAGTATTTGAGAGAGTTCTAGAATGATCTGGTGTTTATGCTGTATGAGAGCGCTACTCCATCTGTTTATCTTCCCTTATCTCTTCAACCAGCCAGGCAGTCAATTGCATTCCTCCTGATAAGCTCCGGCCATAGTTGCATCATAATATCAATGACCATATCAATAACATAGTGGAAAGTCAATTTTATATATTGTTTGTTGTTCTTTGTTAATTTCTACAGCTTTTGCTGTTCCTTTCCATTTTTGCTATTTTTTTATGAGGTATTAGCCAGCTTTGAGTTGCATATAAACAAATTACAGATGATGCTTTTGCTAGAAGAAGCAACATTAAATGGATATGAAGGAGCCAGAATCTATGTTAAAGATGCACATTTGCTGGAATTTCTTTTGGTTGCAATTTCTCAGCTGGCAACTAGAGGCAGCTCTCGCAACTGTTTCATATCATTGCTGTTTTGAATAATTTCTACAGTGAAGAGTCTAATATGCACAATATTGATATAATATGTTGTGCCAGGGAACAAGAACAAGAAAGTAAAAACTTGACCATGTCTTCTTTTGCGTTCCCGGGATCCAGGAATGCTTCCCATTAATTGTGAATGCTCACACATTATAATGCTTCGTTCTCATTCTGGTTTTCATGCTTGGTGATTGTGAATCAGCCTTTAAAACATAGGTGTTTGTTTCTCCCAGAACTAAAATAATAACCATAGACACAATACTCCAGCAAACTGCAACAGGTATTAATTAAAGAGGTGCAGCAATTTTGCTGTGTGAGCATTCCACGTGAAATTGGACATCTTTGAGGAAATACATATATGCAATGTTTCCAATGTTTTTCTAAATTTTTTTGTATATGATGTGAACAATACAAAAGGAGACACGTATTTTTTAAAATTAGACAATACTTATTTTTGCACCAGTTATCCCTAATCAAAACTATATCATAAGTGTGCACATGCATTTACATATGTTTGTGTAATAGGAATGTATTCAGCCAATAAGTTTATTTTTGCACTCATTCTGTAAAATTTTGTTTTTATGTGTGATACATGTAATACCTAAGCACTAATGAAACTACAGAGGGTTCCAGAATAATTTATACACTGTTTGATCATCAGTAACTTTGTGATAAATTGAGATACAAGGCTCAAATTTGGTGAAGATGTAGCTTAAGTTTAACTTATTGTAATCGCTTGAGTGTTCGAAATGGACACCATCAGCGGTTAAACACAGTTGATGCTACCAAACAGTGACACGAAAAATCTGCATTACATGTCCAGTGGAATCGCTGCACATGATAACTCAATGTTTTCGCATAATGCAGCCAGTGTGGGTGGCTTTACTCAATGCACAACATTTAGGATTTCGCAGATGTAAAATTGTAGAGGTGTTAGATCTGAGGACCATGCTTGATATTTGACAGAATGTCCATTTTACAGGGAGAGTTTCATGAAGGCACTCTCGTGACGTTCCGATGGTAGTGAGCTGGGGCACCGCCTTTTGCAGATAAAACCCCTTGTCCCCATACAGTTCTCAGATTGCAGGTAGAATTGATGTCTGCAGCTTTTCAAGATAAACCACACCAGTAACTGTTTCTTCAAAGAACAGTCCAATTAACCCCCGAGAGGACAACCCACACCGCACATTAAACCCTGGTAAATTGACAGGTTTTTCCATGTGTGTCAGTTTACAGTTTTCAATTTGCATTGTGCCTCATTCAACCAGACAATCTTATCTGCAGAAGCTCCATCCTCAGGCCCATGTTTTTGAAACACTGGCTGCACTGAATTCATTGATCTGCTTCATCCTCTTTCATTGCATGTAACAATCTTGGGATGTACACCTTCCACTTTTGATGCATACCTTCACCAAGTTTGAGACTTGCATCTTAATTCTTTACAGTCATTGAAGATGAAACAGTGTTACATTTTTTTTTTTGGATTCCTCTGTATTTTTTTTAGTCAGTTAAGTAAGTTTATTAATTGATTACACATTTTTAAAAAAAGTTGATAAAAACGTGCTCATTTATTGTCTGTCTTTCTGCATTAAAAATGTCACAGTGGTATACCCATTAAATTTCAAGAAAAAAAATTACCTGTGTGTATGTGTTCTGCAGGTAGTGCATGAGGAACAGAGTAGCAGTGCTCACCAGGAAGATGGTGCCATGGCAGTGGCTCAGTCACAGTAGACAAATTTCATACTCATGCCTGCATTTCTACAAATGAAAATTAATACTGCTTTAATATCACAATAGTTTTGGAGAAGACTGTGGTACCATTCGGTGCATTCTATGATGCCAAATTGTTCTTGAGTTTTCAAAACAAACCTTCAGATTTTCATTTTTTGGATTGTACTCTACTGCTTTTTGCAAAATTTAAAAACCATGCCCATTCAAAAAATTTATATGAAGTTGTAATAGGTTCTTGACTTATTTGAAGACTAGCTCTGGTAGCAGGCCATTTGACCATCTCTCCAACCCCATCACAAGGCCCTTTGCCATGAGAGGTAGCAAAAAAGTGTAATCACTTACATCAAAATCATCTTTGTGTACACATAAATTGAAAAATATTTCCTGTTCTTATATTGGGAACTAGCTCCATCAGAAAAATAAACTATGGAATTCAAATAGCTCACTTCTGATTTAATAAAATTTCTAAAATGCTTCTGAAAAACTTGAAAGGTGATACTATCGTGTTTTTTACAATTTGATGTTGCCACAAAATCCCTATTTTAATAGCACTCTCTTCATTGTAATATGTTACAAAAGGCTGTAGAGTAGCCTGGTTGTTATTCCAGTAAAATCCTTGCACTGAATCTTGTATAACAAATGAGTAGTCTTCTGAAAACTATTTTTTTCAGTAACCAAACACTTCTCTGGTTGTAAATCACTTTTTCTTTCCTTTAAAAAGGCAGATTGTTATTTGGCAACTAACATATGCTTCCCATTGTACTGACAATTTTTCTAAGCAGTTGTTGATGAAGTCTTCAATTTTCTGCAAAGTTGTTCTTGTTGTTCAAAGCTGTTGACTGTTAGCAACTGTCTGTATGATGTATTTAGTAATTTCTCTGTCATTAATTTCTTGAAGATGGGTTATGCGAACTTCCTTTCAAGGACAGTTTGCACACTTTCTTAAATGACAGTCAGCTGTTGGTGATTGGCAGAGAACAAGCACCAGACAGTCTTTGTAACCTTTAAGTTGATGAGATGTGCTAACTGTGAGTAAACTAAACTTGCCCCCATCAGTCTTTAGTTTTACATTTTCATGTATCACACAAACACAGACTAAACGCATCCCAGATGCTTCAGGAAGAATGTAATACTTAGGTCTTAATTCAGCAAATTTTGAAAACCCAAATTTTTCAGAAGGATAACTTTCTTTGAAAATACGAGAAATTTCCCCTCAATTATTGAATAATAACCATTTCTGTTTGTGTATCATCTTTCATTTTCTTTAACAGAAATATAATTTTTTGCACTACCATAATATGACTTAAATCAATAGAATTGTACCACAATTCATTGTACTACAATTCTACCTTTTCCAGGTCTAATATCCTACCAGTTTTTAAATTAGAGGTTATCAGTATTCCATTTTTGGCTGATAATGTTTTGCCTCAGTTATCACATCTTTAAGTTTTTTAACTTTTTTGAAAAGAGAATCAGAAAATAAGGTAAATGTTTGAATTATCCTACTATTATTTTCAGTGACATGACATGTGACTTTTAGCTTCTCTACATTAATATTTGTATCTATTTCCCTGTTTTTTTTTTTTCTTTTCTTTCTTCATTAATAATATTGAATATCTTTTTGCCAGTTTTGTCATGTATTTTACTCAGTTACATTTCAGGATATGTCTGAGGTCTTCATTTTGCTATTTTTATGAGAGATTTCTTTAAACAAAATAAAATCTTGAGACTTCAAAAGGTTTTTTGATTGTGGATGATTCAAAACACTTTTCTGTCGGTATCAGCTGTCACTGCTGAGCTTGTACCAGGTTTATCAATGTCACTGTTATCAATACTGTTTTTTATTTTGATTTCACTCTCATTGCTATGTAAACACTGCATTTTTAAAAATTTAATATGGCACTGTAACAGATATGTGGCTTTGGCAATATTGCGGAGTCAATATTTAGCTTTTGATGCAATGTTTTTGACACATTTCTCAAGTTTTTAAAATGTTTTCTTTTGTGATTCTGAATATTTAAAGGATTGAAACAGTGATCAAATCGAACTGTACTTGTTTGCAAACTTTGCACTCTGGTTTTATTTGAAGTCACTTACATTTCTGTATGAACATGTAATAAAATAAACAGACATTACGTAACACCTTGCATTCAACTGTTTATAACAGAACTTTGTTGAATGAATGCACAAATGTGCATGAATCACTATTATAACTTTTATCACTGCCTTCAGGTTATTCACATGCTGCACTGTGGGAACTAGTGAAGTGAGCAGCTCTCTTCATTGTACATAGTAAGCAAAATAATAATATAAACATCAGTATTTGTATAATTTTTAATTACAGAACCATTTGGGGCATCAGAAAGAAACTTTATAAACTTAAATGAAACTGCATATATAAAGTTATGTTGGAATTTTAATAAAAGAATTTAAATGTATAATCTGATTGAAATCTTCTATTAAGATACAAAATAATTTGTAAGTATATAAAATGAATGTTCTATTTAAGACTCAAAAAAAAAATTTAAATTTCATTTTCCATAAAACAAGTATAAGTTTATATTTTGAGTATAGATCTATGTAAAAATATCAACTGTTAAAAACAAAGAGTGTAGGAAAATTACAAATATTCAAAATTAAGAAGAGCAGCGTAAAATATAATTAAGATAAAAAACAGGCAAATAAGAGTACTTTACTTTTCTGAAAACAAGGCAAATATTATTTTCTTTATTTTCAGTTTCAAAGTCATAATGCATGTCTGTCCAATTTTGAGTGGAATACCTAATGTGAACCCAGCTGCTTAGTTGCTCATTTAGCAAGCATGCAAAAAGTAAGTGACATCAAAGTCATTTATTCAAAGCTGCACTTC
This sequence comes from Deroplatys truncata, assembly GCA_030765065.1. Taxonomy (NCBI): domain Eukaryota; kingdom Metazoa; phylum Arthropoda; class Insecta; order Mantodea; family Mantidae; genus Deroplatys; species Deroplatys truncata. The sequence goes on from CM060990.1 coordinate 492,838,566, forward strand.
TCCAAAATTAATGCTCAGAATTTATGCAGAAAGTATAATTGTATTGTTTTCAGTTTCCTGTTATTTTACAACAGTCTTTTCCTCTAAAGAAAAGATGAATAATTGAAATATCATTATTTCATAAATCATAGTCACTTAGGAAAGCCATTTAAATTTGGCAGCAATTGCAAATAGCTGTATAGCAACACCATCGATATTGCTGACACTGCTCTTTACATTGGTTAAGAAATGCAAAGGAAGAATCTACTAGAATAGTGAACAAGTAGTAAAGTGTTAATAACTTGCAGTCATCATGTAATAGTAGAATTGCTTTTTCTAATTAGAGGAACTGAAACGGGACCTAAAGGAGTGGGGGAAGTAACTAAATGACTTTGTATTCTTTAGTTACACAGTAAATATGGAATGTTGCAATCAGGGGTATAGTGCCTTCTAGTGTAGGAAGGGTTTGTAAGTATTTACAAGGTTAAGGTATATTTATTTTATATTTCTAAAAAAATGGGCCTAAATTTAAGTAATTTGGCTCTTGTAAGTTTTATGTGTTATTAAAATATGATTGTGTTGAAAAATAGTAATTTGGATACCTAATTTTAATTTGTAAAACTTACTCAACTCTCTCTCTCTCTCTTAAAAGTTATATGAAGAAATGATAAAATGTATGTGGATCTAGGGTGATCACTAGGATCAGATCTTTAGATCCCAAAAGAATAAGCTTTAGATGCCTATATAGGCAGGAAAAATGCACATAATGGGTTATTGTTTCAAAATAGGCACAAGAAATTAATGAGATACATCTGAAAGAATGCTATACAATTACAAATAATGCAGTATGTTTATATTTTTAAACAACACTGAAAATAGAACATGCAAATCTTCATAAATTAATGTAGCATTTCTGTGCAGTAGTTTAAATATGGTTGAGATGAAGTCACTAAACTTAGCAAATAGCTGATCAATGCAAAAACAAATTTATTCAGGCATCATTGCCATTCTCACTGTCACTTCTGCCATCATAATTTTGTGCACAGTAAATCAGTAACAATGTTTCCAAATATTGTGATGTAAGTTTATCTTTTGCTGGACAGAATTAGTTTGAATGCAAAGAATGATCTTTCAACATCTGCTTAAGTGACCAGAACATACTTAAACAAAGAAACCCTAACAGGATTAAATCCTTCTGGTACATCAGTGTTACACCCACTCAAAACAGCGTACAATTTTCAATACTTTATGCCCCAGATTTCTGACAAGTACCATTTGCAGTTTCTTCAAAACAATTTCTGTGATATTATCTTTAGCTTTTTTGGCTGACACACTGCTTTTGTAATCATTGACATTGATTCAGCAGTGAGACTGAGTTTAAACAATTCTTAATTGTTTTATAGTGTTTACCAAAATTATGAAATTAGCACGAATATATGCAAGATCATACCTTAGTTTCTTCTCTCATAGTACACTCTGGGTCATCTTGACACACTGCAAGTCGTCTTCCAAGAAACTGTTGATAAGGTTTTCTACACACTAGCTATTCTCAGTGTAATATTGAACAGCCTTTAAACATGTATCCCACCTTTTAAAATAGATGCTGGGGGCAGGGTTAGATTTGGGCACTTTTCTTTAAAAGCATCATTTCTAGTAGGCACTTGGTTTTAAAACTACTTTCTTTACTGTAGAGATTAATTCATTCACTTTTGAGAATTGATTTCTAATTTCTTCTGCTACTCAGTATAGTGCATGTGTGAGACAAGTAACATGTATTAAGTTATAATGTTGCATACTTGTCTGCTACAACTAGTGAAAAATTTGAATAAAATGAATCAGAAATTAATTAGCATTTTATTGAATGAAACTATTGTCATTTTCTGAATCACTTTCCTGACTTGGTTCGGGATTTACATTATTTAAAGTTACTGATTTTGGAAGGGATCTGTACCAAGAACGAAATTCTTGTGGTATCACACCCTTATCACATAACTTCATTAACCCATTAATGCATAAAGTTAGTTACAAATTATTTTTCAACTTTTGAAATTTCATATTTTTCAATTTTCAAAATATTGCCCCTGTCCATTATAACGGATGCCATGCACCAGGGTCAGTATAGTTCTATATAAAGAGAAAGAGGGATGGTAATAGTAAAAGAAGTGATATGTTACTAAAGGCTTATTTATTAATGAAGTAAAATGAAATGCACAAGTATCAGTAGAACATAATGCATAACTGAAATGCTTTCTGAAAAATACAAAAGAAATATATACATAACTGTTTACATAATAACTACATTTGCTTAGAAGCAATTACTGGATTTGATTTTCTCTAAAGCATTTCGGATGAAGACCTAATTTACATTTACTGCAAGTGAACTTAGCTTTCCTTTTACACAATGCATATCTCTTGTCTTTATCATTTAGGAGTGGCCAATGGTTTACTCCATCAAAATGGACTTCTTTGATTGGTGTAGGGAACAGTTTTCCTTAATGAGATGCCTCCCCATTGATTTTCAACAAGGTTATGGCAATGTAACATCAAAATTTTGAGAGACCTTCAGAACAATCTGGGTGTATCCTGCGGTGCAGCAACAAAGCATTTACAACACTAACATCTAGGAAGTAAGAAAATATTGGCCATCACCATTTCTTCGTTCTTATGCGTGACCAGTAAGCTGCCACATATTGGTCAGGTTGATCCACCCCTCCCATTCCTTTGTTGCATGACATAAAAGGTGAGGTTTGTGTGCAGAAACTTTGCTTTTCTTCTCACTTGACCACCTGGTCATGGACCAATTTTCAAGTCTTCGTAATCTCTAGTGGTGGTGACTGCACTGTTGTCATTCCAATGAACTAAAAGTACATTACCGCTGTTTCTACAATATATGATCCTTTTTTTCTCTTTTTTCGTAATTATTTTGTTTTTAGAGAACATTTTCCAGTTTGATTTTCCTGAAGTGTTCCTGTCACACATGTCCTGAAGTGTCCTGTCCATCCTTCATCAGTTTGTCAGATGTAAAATAATTATCAAAGAATATTTTATGTCCTTTCTCTGGCTGAATTCCAGGTGCCTCAATTAGGGACAAGTCTACACACCCACCAAGTCCATATGCTTTTGGTCTCTCATTTTCTTTACTGGTGTAGACTTGAAATATTACCAAGTAACCTGTATTAGATCATAATGCCCAATTTTTTAATCTAAAACATATCGGCTTTCCTCTGAGCACTGATTAGCCTAATGTTTCCCATAATATGAAATCATGCTTTCATCTATGGAGATTCTCTCTTCTAGACCACTATATTTCTTGTAGGCAGCTTCCAACAAAGTTAGTAATGACCTGAGTTTGAAAAGTCGGTCAGTTCCATCATAGTGATGTTGTTGCTTAGATGTAAATGCCTCAATATTAACTCAAAATGATTACACCTAATACTGTTGAATTAGGAATGAGTCACACTATTTTTACATAAAACCCTCACTTACTAAGTTAATAAAACTGGAACGCTTTTGAGGGCATTCGTCCTCATCATCAGCAGTTTGGTTACTGAAGCATGTTCCTGCTTCCTTCCTCTTCCTCCTCTCCTGGCTGGGTTAAATCCTGCTGCCATCTACTGGTGGAGTGACAAAGCTCTAACAACCTACTCATTGGCAGAATTTCAATGTTTACCATATTTTCTTCATTCTTGACAATGAATATTTTCTGCCAAATAGTCAGTTCTAGTGATCAGGAAACTGGTTTTAACAATTTTATGGTTTGTCCAATGTTGTGGTTCTCAGACCAAAAGTGGAGTGATACAGCAGATTTGTCTGTTTGTTTGTTTCTGTTTTATGTTTCTCTGGTGTTCTTTCAATCTGATGCTCAAATTTCTCTTAGTTTTGCCTATGTAGAATTTTTCACACTCTTCAAGTTGATCTAGTAGATTCCTGATTTGAGTGTATCAGGAAATATTTTTCAGTGGTTTGTTCACCAAGTTGTTCAGGCTGTATCTGTTATGAGGAGCTAATCGGATGCAAAACTTATTGAATATTTTCTCAAATTTTCTAAATGCCCATGGATGATAAGTGAACATTCTATATTTGCAGTTACTCTCACTGATAGTAGTTGTTTGGGTTATTTCTTTGAGTTTACTGCGCTGTTTGAACATCTTAAATATTGAACCTGGTTTGAAGCTGTTTGCCACTGCAAATTCCAGTATGCATTGGTGTTCTTTAGAATATTCTTCTCTGCTTAGAGGGACATTATTTAACCTATGGATTAGACTTCTGAAAACTGCAAGCTGCTGTGAGATCAGATTGCATTCATTCTTTTTAATGTAATTATATACATGTGTTTATTTTCTATGGATTCCAAATGTAAATTTCTGCCAGTCTCTGATTATTTTTAGGCCCAAAAAGGGTAAGGTATTATTTTCTTCAGTTTCCACTGTGAATTTTATACATACATCCTGCAAATTTAGTAGTTTCAGAGCGTCTTCCTTGAGTTTATCTGGTATGATTGCTAAGTTATCATCTACATATCTGAGGCAAAATTTGAAGATATGGGGAAAGGCTTTTACTATGTGTGTTTCTACACGACTGATGTATAAATATGCTAGGATGGGTGACAGAGGGCTTCTCATAGCTAGACCTTGTGCTTGCTTGTAGAACCTGTTGTTGAATGTAAAATAGTTTTGTTGGGTGCATAATTATAAAAAACTTATAATTTCATCTAATTCTGCAGTACTTGTTGCTAACGACTCTAGCCATCTTCTAAGAAGTGTGGAAAGCTTTTCTATTGGAATACTTGTGAAAAGGGGTTTGGCATCAAAAGAGACCATTATGTGGTTTACCGGCACTACTCCACCAATAGATGGCAGCAGGATCCAACCCAGTCAGGAGAGGAGGAAGATGAAGGAAGCAGGAACATGCTTCAGTTACCAAACTGCTGATGAGGAGGATGAATGACCTCGAAAACGTTCCAGTTTTATTAATTTAGTAAGTGAAGGTTTTGTGTAAAAATAGTGTGACTCATTCCTAATTCAACATGAAGGAAACTTCACTGTTTGTAGTGCTTCTGTTTTTAATAGTTAACACCTAAAACTCTCTGACAACAATGTAGGTGAATAATTTTCTTTAGACAAGTACATCCGTTAGTTTGAATATTTAGCGTATCCTGATATCAAAATTCCCCCAATAACAGCAAGAAGTTCCCTTTGAGTCACTGCAAGTATGCAATTTTTCTGTGATGCATATAGATTTGCCTGGGTGATAAGATCAATGACTTGATCATTAAAAACAATGAAAACAAATCTAATGGTGTTTTGCATGCCCTTGCTTCATCTGATGGGGGTATAGCAGTGGCGGTGGCAGCAGCTTTGCTTTACAGGTTTTTTTGATTCTTCTACTAGGCTTTTTGATTGGTTTTTCACAGAGAAGTCAATTACTTTTTCAGCGTCTCTAGATGTTGACTGTACTTCACATGCTGCCCAAAACATATTCTTGCCCAAATGGTTTAGGTTGGCATCATGTTCGTCATCAGATATGTCACTGTCTGCATCTCTTTCAAACCCATCTTTAGGAGGAGTGGCAAAAATTAGTTGTCCTTCATGTTCAAAGTCATCAAAAATTCCCAGCATCTGGCTTACTGATTGATTGAAAATGAGTGCAATAAATCTTTTCAGTACCTGCACAAGTATAAAACCATGAGGAATTAACAGTTTTCAAAATAAAATTTACAAAGTGACAACCATAATAAAATAAAAATTAGAACTTGGAAGAAAATAAGAAATAGGCACAAAATAAGAGTATATTATAGTAGAGCAGATACAGTAAAAATAAATAAATACCCAAAAATAAAGCATTGACAAGAAATTAGACTCAAACCATAAGCAAAATTGTAAACTGGATTATGTGCTATACTTCTTACTGCCTGAGCTATCATGCGTTATCATCATCATCTTATCTGATTTTACTGTACGTGACTGTCAGTGAGCACTTTACCTGCATAGCCTCCATTTAAATGGAGGCATGCCTTTAAGAGCTCATACTGTAACACTAGTATAATTTCATTGGTCTTGTTGTATCTCAGCCTGTGCATATTGATATAAAATATACCACTACCCTAGAGTTCTCATTTTTTCAGTAATTAAAGACTTATAAATGATTAACTTACCTCTTGTGCATAACCGTGTACTGTCTCCCTGCCAACTTGTGAACATTTATGTCTAAATCATACGTTTTGAACCAAATCCACAGGAAACACTTATATTCAAGTTAGGTACTTTCTTCCTGAAGTTAATGACACCAAGATGGAATACATAATGTGATTAAAACAACCCCAAAATTAAGAATTCCTTGCATCTGTTTTAACAGACGTGATTCACTAATGGGTTAAAATCATGGTACTTATGCTCAGAGATAGCAAAAGGTTCACTGTAGTCCTTTGAAATAGGAGTTCTTAAACGTCCACAACCATAAGCATTGGTTTGAGAGTTATCTCCTGAGTGATCATATATAAAAACCTATCTGATGTGTTACATTCACATAACTTTCTCTACCCTTTACCACTAATTAATGGGTATACAAATTATTCTTATAAAATGTTTTCCATCTACTTAATATTAATTGAGGTAAACCTTTCCAAAAATAGCTGCATTACACATTTCATTATAGATACAATGGGAATAGTGACAGACAAATGTTTAAGAACTTTATGCTATATGCTGACCTTAAAATTTTATACTCTTTCCACGCAGTCGCAAGAAACAAGTAAAAATCAACAGGACCTGAAAGAATGACAAGAGTATTGAGCAGTTCAAACCATTAATAACTGGTATCTCGGAAATGGCTGATACCACAAAAACATGTGAAATAAATTGTGTTTTAAAGAGATCTACATTTTTTTGTGAAGTACCTTTTCGTCTATCACTTAATATTTACAAGTTATACAAGATTATACAAAATTCCTTCCGAATGAAGATGACTTCACAGGCTATTCCCAGAAAATTTAAGATAGGTATACAATTGGTATGTTATGTAAATATCTTTACTATCTGGTATTTTAATCAAAATCGTTAGCTATTTTTCAGAAAATAAAAAATTTTAAAAAATGTTCCAGGTAAAGGGTAGTTGGAGTGGAATTTTCTTGAAAATCTTCATGTTACATCTTTTGAAGGTACTGAGCTTAAAGACCGAGTTTGGTGTTTATCCGATTTTTTGTTTTTGAGTTATGCTGATCACAGATAAACACATGAACCTTTTTCTAAGAATTGTATGAGCTGGACTGAAGGGAAATGTAAATATGTAAATCACTTCATTAACCTTCTGTGAGTTGTCAGTAAGCTGAGTTTTTGTAGCATGATTAATGTAATATTTATCTTAAACTATCTGTATTATGATAAACAGTAACAAGAGTGGCTGGAAGGAGAAAGAAAAAGCACAGTGACAGAATAATAATTCTAGTTTACAATCAGAATATGAGGAGACTAAAAATGTGAATACTATCCACAGAAAGTAGCTTACCCATCTATTGTGCCCACAAGAAGCAATTTTAAAGTTACAAGAAGCTAATTTCAGTCGTCTGTTTCACTTTACAGCAATACTGAATCATAAAATGGAATACATGTGGTATCAAAATTAATATAAAATAATTTTGAAAAAAAATTATCAACTATACCTTGGAAAAATTTTTATTTTTTAGTAACACTTCCAAATGTTCTGGTTAAAGAAGAAAAGAACTAGGTTCCAAATAACAGTCCCAAAATGTCACACATGTCCATGAGTGTTGAACATAATCATAACAACAACATACTCTTGGTATTAAACAATACCTTTGGTGTTGATTCAGTTACTTGCCTGACAGGCTTTTTCACATCAAGTTGTGATACCTCAATATGTTCTAGAGTACTGGAAGAAGAGAGGGTTCCTTCTGTGCTTCCTGCCATGCACGTGTGAATTCATAACATATTATCAATGATACAAGTTTCATCTAATCATAATTACTGCTCCCATAACTTGCATTAAAGGAATTCACATCCATCATCATTGTAGTTGTTGTCATGTATTGTCCATGATGATGATTATTATATGTTCCAAACTGGGATCTCAAGTAATCCCCTTTCAAATGCATGCTGCAAGAGCTCACTATGATAATTAAATCAAAATTAAGATGTTTAGTGAGCAGTGCCATCTATTGAAATACAGGGGAAGGTTCAAAGTCTCACATACAACATATACTTGTAACTGTTGTAATATATTGTAATGCATTGTTCTATCTGCTATCAAGAGTGGTGCTTTTGGAATCAGTAATTTGCTCAAAAGTTTGCACTATTGCAGAGTTTGGAATGTTATTTTGAAACTGCATAACTGGAACTATGGTATTTTTGGAGCCATTTCCATTCCAAAATGGTTATATGTCTCTATTCTTTGAACCCTTCAGAAACAATGGTTAGATTAATTTTTTTTCTGCCTCTACTATAAGCAAAGTTATAAATTATTAGATACCATTTTTTGACTCTGACTTGACAATAAGCCAACAAAAAACTGGTAGTAAAGTTACATAAAAAATATGAGTGAAGAAAATAGATGAAAGAACAGAAATACTATGTGTTAGTAGTGTAAGTAATATTAAATACAGCCTGAGAGGCTGTACCACAATAACTCAGGGTTACTTCCCCTCACATTAATTTGCCACAAAAGTTTAGTAAGTAAACTGGATTCAAATGTGCAGGAACAGCTCTTCTCATTCTTAACAGCAAACATTTTTAATTTTTATATTCTCTTATTAAAAGTTAATGAGGTAATCAAAAGGAATTGTAAAACTTACAGTTATAACACCAGGAGTAAACATAGTTTTCATCTAGATGCCTTTAACAGTAATGCATAAATAATCTTTATACTATACATAATTTTGAAAATATATTCTAGTTTCTCTATAATAATAGAGAGAATAGCGCACAATGTGCAAGTAAGTTTATGTACAAAGTCAGTGAGACTGATCTTTTCTGACATTCTTTGGCGTGGTATTGATCATATGAGTTCCACACAATTTGCACACACAGTATGCATCCAGGTCATGGTAGTTCTTTCATTGGCGCAGCTTGTAATGAAAACTATGTAAAGCAAAATGAGTGATGGCATTTCCAGATTATACTATGGGTTTCTTCCATTCTCATGCCATAGCATCCATTAGGTAGAAGTCCCTTCAAATTGCAGCTTTCTTAGAATACAGCCCACTGACAAGTGCTTAATAGGAGGGTCGCTCTGAAGGTTTTGAGAATGGGCAACTGTGAGCGGTAGTAAGCCAAAGCAGCTTTTCTTAACTTCAGATTGAGGTTCAGATAGCAACATGTGCAAGTTTGGGCACCCTCCAACAATGTATGTCATCAGCACCACATTTGTATGTATAACAGGTGTTGCTACGCCATACGCTAGGGTGGATCTCAAACGAGAGCATTTCCATGTTATGATTTTCTATGACTTTAAAGTCGGTTTAGGGAAGAGAGAGTGCCTTGAAGGACTGCATCGTGCATTTGGGGATTTTTGTCATTCACAGTTCATCATTTATCGATGGTATGCAGAGTTTAGAAGAGGAAGGGATTCCCTCAAAGATGAAGACTGAGCAGGATGGCTGGCTACAGCAACAATGCATGAAAGTGTGGTGAAAGCAGAGTGCATGTTCCGGGAAGATCATTGTTACACATGTGGTCAGATTCAAAGAAGCCCTAAATATTGGATCAGCAACAGTGAAAACAATTATGAAAGAAAAACTTGATGTCAGGAAGCTCTGCAGTCGCTGAATCTCCCACCACCTCACAAATGAGCAGAAACCTAGAAGGTGCTAGGAAATGATTGAAAAATTCAATAGAGGAAGATCTAAAAACATATTTAACCCTAGACAGGTGGCGCATGTACGTCTTACATTAGTGGTAGCGCGGGGTCACTTGCGACCCCAGGAATAAAACAATTGTTGTAAATGGACCGAATTAATAAATTTATCTAATTATTGCTTACATATACCGAGTAATACATTATGTATTAAAATAACTGTTGGTTGTAGAAATCTACTTTAAAAAATAAAACAAAAACTTTGAATTGACAGTTCCTTGCAATTTGGACTGATGTGCAGCACAAAAAATATATTTAAATGTTCACTTCACTCATAATCATAAAGTATCACAGTTAATGTGTTTTTTTTTTCCATCTCGACAGTAAGAACATATGTTGATGCTCATATTATAATTCACACACAGCTCCTACACTATGGTCTTTGCACACCTGCTGCTTGCATTTTATACACGAAAGTTTTGTCTTTCTGTCTGCATTCTCGGACACACATTACACCTCATTCTTTTCTTCACTGGCAATTCCTGTTCTTGATTTTCTGGTTGTGCTGCAATTATAAAATGCTGTATTTTCTCAAGCAATAATTCTGTAGGAGATTTTGCATTTTTAGCTGCAGATTTTACACCTGGTAAGTGAGTTACTATCTTGTGGGAGCAAGTACGTTAATTTTGAGGAGGCTGAACTATTTTCCATGCCGTAACTCAATCCTCTTCTGCACTTTGCTCACTTTCACTATTTGAACTCAGTATTTCAAGTTCATCTTTGGTTTCGCTGCCTTCACCACCTAATGCTTCCTCTTCTTCCACTTCCCTTATTAGGGCTAATAACCTTGCCTGATGTTCCTCATAACACATATTGATATAAAAACAGCACTACGTTTAAGACTAAAAAATACGTAAATATTATAACCACAACTTCTTGAAGGTTCAGCTGAAAACACACTGTAACTACAGAAACAATATGCAGACAAGACACATAACAGGCAACGGGAGAGGTGGCTTGGGGTATTTCCTGCCCTCATTTCAGCCGAAGAACACAAATAGCCTATATTCTAGGAATGTATGACCTGTATTTCAATTCTATGACCTCAAACAAAAGCCAAGGAATGCAGCGAAAGGTAAGGGAAAGGCAGGGTTCAGATATCCGAAATCATTATATATAACTTGCAAATCAAACTGACTGGGGTCAGAAAATACCCCGCGCCACCTCTCTAGGGTTAACATTGTAACAAGTGATGAAAGCTGGATTTACCAGTATGATCCAGAAACTATTGAACAGTCATCAGTCTGGGTCTTCCCAGGAGAAGATCCCCCAACAAAATTGAAGCAAACAAGAGGTGTTGGCAAGAAGATGATCTGTTCCTTCTTCTCAGCAAGTGGCCACATTGTGACGATTCCGCTTTAGGGACAAAAGATTTACTACCAGATGGTACACCACAAAATGTCTGCTACAAGTGTTCAACGAACTGAGACAAAAGCGTCCTAAGACTGGTCTGCATGGAATTTTGTTGCACCATGACAATGTCTCTGCTCACACTGTACAAAAACAACCCAATTTCTGCAGGAGTCAGGAATCAGATATTTGTTCTATCCTCCTTACAGTCCAGATCTGGCCCCATGTGACTTTTTTCTATTCTTCAAAACAAAAGAAAAAATCGAGGTCAACGATTTCAGTCACCTGAAGCCGCAGTAGCTGCTTACAAAGAATGCACTTGCACTCTCTCCAAAGAACAATGGCGTTCAGCATTTGAAAAATGGTTTGAAAGGTTGAGACGGTGTATAGGATGCAATGGAGAACATTTTGAAAAGATGCAATGATCAGATCTAAATTTTTAATATTTTATTGCGTTCATTCTCAAACCTTTCGGAGGGACCCTATACTGTGCTGTGTATGGGAGCAGCGTCTATAATCGTAGCTCTTCTATATAACGGGGTTGTCGAGTGAGTTCATATACCATTCTTGATGGTGCGTTTTTTGGCAAATATAGTACTTTCTTGAGAAACATTGCTTTAACTTCTTCCATCTTTGCAAGATTAGATTTCGAGAGATATTCCCAATGCTCTCTAACACAGAAATCATTATAGTTGATATCTTGATGTGAAACAGGGCTATTGCTGTTTCTACCGACAGTTACCTAACTGTTCTGATTGCGTTCATGGCGGTGATAGCGGTGGTAAGTTTCTCTTGTATGTGCTTAGCGGGAACTCCTTCCATTCGCTTGGAATGTCACGCTTAGGTACTTGACTCTGGTGAGCTTCAGGCCCTTGTAGCTTATATTCGCTTACACTGATAGTTTGCCTCAATTCCTAAAAGTCATTTGTAGTTTTCTGCGGGTTCAGCTGCAGGATATTATCATCTTCCCAGCTTGAAAGCTTGTTGAATGTCATTTGTAGGTTACACAGAGAATTCAATGCTAAGTCCTTGTCATCCGTATGCATGTAAATAGAGATTCTTTTCCGTTTATGCTGCTTCTACAGCGTCCCAGGTCACGATGTTGAATATTACTGCTCTTCGTGGGTCACCCTGCAGCACTCCTATCCTTTGTTTGACTGTTTCAGATCTAATGAGATGATCATCGACGAATACATAGTTTCTTGCCAGTACTGCGGCTATTGTTCTTGTAAGGTAGAGTTCCTTTCCTATGAGTGATTCCAGTTTGTTAATCATCACTGGCCGGTCATTGAGTCGAACGCTTTGGTATAATCAATGAATGTGACATGCAGTTTACCTCTGGGGAATCTATGAGTATCCTTAATATTTCCTAGTGAGCACTTGATTGCGTGAATTGTTAACCTTCCCTTCCGAAAGCATAACTATTCATCGGGGAAGAGCGGATCTATAACACTGATCATCAGCCAAAATTTGTTTTGCATTAAATTGGGTGTTTATTATGTGGATTTTAACACTGAATTCAATGCTGCAAACAGTTTTTCTCTGGCGCCCTCAGCTTAAAATATAGTCTGTTTTCTGATTTAGTGTTGGCTGTAAATGCTCAAATTTCCATTATATTGATTAACATAGTAAACAAGACCTAATAGTGATAAATAGTTCCTGAGGTTGCGCGTTCAAACCCTGCGGAGGGCGATGGATATTTCTCGGATGTAAAACTCCTTAGCATGGCTTCCTTCGGAAGAGAAGTAAAACCGGTGTTCCCATGTAGTAGATTTACGGGAACAGTATATTCATTTAGTTTAATTCATATCTATATTCATATACACTTTAGTAATACTGATTACCTCCGCGGTCGAGTGGTCAGCGAGCTGACTTCTCATCCGGAGGTCCAGGGTTTGGTTCCCGGCCGGGTGGGAATTTTGCTTTAATTAAGATTATTCCCTACCCTCCATGGAAATGTGGATATGAGAGTGAATGTGCATGTGGAGTTGAACACGTAGTAGTCCTAGAAGAATGAAACAGACCATACTGTGGTTATGGATTGAATGCAGAGATAAAATCTATGAAAAAAATACTAGCACCCAAGGAAATGTAAAGGGCTGCTGCAAATGCACTAATTCATATTGTAAATCAACATTTATTTTGGAAGGTCCTAACACAGTTATATGAACAAACTCATTTTAACTTTGTTAATGCATTTTTAATTATTTATTCTATTAGAGCAAGACACACTCTTGCTCAATTTCCATGTTTCTCCCTCCCCTCTATTCCTTTCCACTCTCTCCATCTCCCTCTCTGTGTGCGACTTACATGTTTTGATATTTTGAAACCAATAATAAGAATTACTTTTCTGTATATTAATAATAAATTAGAATGTAAGTAAAAAGCTTAACAGTACACAAATTTATACCTTTTCTTTATGCCTGAAATTCTATAGAGCTATTCTGTTTCTCGTGGTAATCGGTTTACCTACACAAATAATAGCAACAAAAATTGTATAGCTTCTTAAGTGTGCATCCAATTGAAGTTAACACAAACGTTTTAATTATATAGGTACTTTTGTTATGTAACGTTTTTTCAGAAAACGGAATAAGCAAGTCATCGTGAGCAGCTCGTGATGTAGGAAATGTCCTGTGTAAGTTATGGTTTTTGTTGAGCGTTTATTTGTATGTACGACAACAATATTTATTAAATTTAAATTGTTTAGATTTTTTTGTATTTTGCACTCCATTAGAATCCCTCCCTTGGGGAAAATAACTCACATGCAAAACACCCCTTTTTCCAAGTGTATCTTATATATCAATTTTCATAACCACCAGTTTGGCAATTCTTGTGTGAAAAGATTATATGCACATACAAGAAAACATATTAAAAAACCATTTTTCGCTTCATGATAATCTTAGTGTCCATTATTCATCTGAAATTGCCAGAAGAAACATCAATTGAGCTGTATTATTACACTAGCAGAAATTACAATCCCGCTCGCGTTTTTGTGTAACAGTGGAGGTTCTTCTTTCTTTCCCTGCCTCTTTCCGGCGATCTCACCTTCTCACTCTCTCCCTCTACCTTCCATTCCCTCCCTCCCTATTCCAAGCCATCTTTCTCTCCCATTATAACTCTCCTTCCTTAATTTCTTTTCTCCCATTCTCCTTCCTTCGGCAGTTTTGCCTCGTTATGCAACGTGTACTCATGTGATATTCTGAAATCTGGTAATTAAACTGCATTTTTGTTCGTTAAAAAGAATTTTAAAAGCATAAATAAAAGGTTTGATAATGCATAAACTTGCTCCTCTTCCTTATGGTTGATATGTGATCAGAACTACAGTGATCTGTGAACAATGATTTACATACCAATAATACCGAAAATGTGCATTACTTCTTTATATTCAGTTATTGACATTTCGTGGATAACAAAAATGTCAAACATGCTTATAAACATTTATTCTGTAGAATTGAATAATAATAATCATCATCATCGAGATGTATGATTTTTTTCTTTCTCTACACATATGGTATGGTAAGTAGAGGAAGTATTGTATTCCACCAAAAAATTCCCATATCGATATTTTGCAGGAAACACCCGTTTTCAGGTTCCCTGAACCCAAAAAAGATTTTTAGAGAAAAAGGTCCGTGGTGTGTGTGTGTGTGTGTGTGTGCGTGTGCGTGTGCGTGTGCGTGTGTCCAAGGCAGTCTCTTGGCCTTGGCATAGCTGTAAAGAGGAAGGTCGAATAAATCTTCCAAGAATGCAACACGAAGCTTTTCTTGAAATTTTTCCCACCCCATACTACCCTTTACATAGCAAAATTTTCGTTTTTCGCAATTCTGTTAAAAATGGTTCTGACGATTTTGATTAAAACATCGTATAATTGAGACATTGCCATGTAGAATAAAATGCGTATTTTGAACTTTCTGGGAAATACCTGTGAAGTCCTGTTCATTCTGGCTGAACTTTGCGTAACTTGCAAACCATAAAATATAGGCAAAGGCATAATAATTATAAAATACAGATCTTGAAATACGTAGTTTCTGTCTTCATGAAAATTTCTTGCGGGATCAACCGATTCAGAAATATAATTATGCTGCCTGCAATTGATAGGAATTGTTCAATGCTTATTTATTTTTGCAATTGCTTAGTTACTACCTGTATTTTACTTCTAGTGCTACACAAAGACATTTCATCTAATTTTAAAGCCATCCAGCATATGGTGATGTGCATTTTTCTTTTCTTTTGCAAGAGTTTATTCTACGATGCTTCAGAAATAAACTTTGAATGCAGTTTACACAATATTGCACTATTGCTTAGTTTGTATTATTGTCTAGGCATAATGAATAGCATAACGTGGATGGAAAGATCACTGCTTAAATAAATACCTACTGTAATGGGTAGAGAAAGACGTATGAGTGTATACACTAAATTTCTTTTATTTTACACACTACTTAAAATGCAATTTTAAAGCTCCGAGTAGCCTATTATACACATTAGTATAATTTATACATCCAAAATACAAATTTCTAGAAAATCTGGGATAATTTAGTCAGATGTATTTTCGTTATTACTCGTGGCATTTATGAATTATCAAATTGCGCTGGTTTAGTGGCGCTGTTATCATGTTTGCATTCAGGTAGCTGTACTCACTATACACAACACGGATAATTGCTTCGTTGGCGGAAACTTAATAAGGGTAGAAATATAATAGTATGTATGTCCTAAGTAGTAGTAGTAGCAAGTACTAAGCATTACACAGCCTGTTGCTAGACATATATGAATCTGCATAAACACAAAGCAGATACTACTTAACGATTGCCCCCTATGCGTCACACGACTTTTATTTAATGTAAGGTGAACAGGCGTCCCATATTAGTCGAGACAGTCCCTTCTTTGAGCCTCTGTCCCGTCTTTTTTATGGTAGAAACGGGACGCCAAAATGTCCCCTTTTTGTGGCAATGACTTATCGGCATAAAACGACGTTAACTATAGTTCTCAAAAATTCAAAATATCCTGTTTTGCATCAGTTTCATGAAAAATTTAAAGATACTAACAACTGACAAAGCAAAGAACTGTTTATGTTATGGGTCTACAATACATATGTATACACCTGAAAAAACCGTGTGAAGATTTCGCTTAAAAGGTACAGTTGCGGACGACAATTGAACTGTGCCGGTCTGCGCTAACAACAAACAAATCGTAGTCACTCGTGTTTGATGTGAATGCCGCTAACAATAACGAAAACTCTAAATGCACGCGATTGAGTCAAAAGAAAATCATTACAGTTGTGACTTTCGTAGGAGACAGTACTGTGTTCTGCATGTGAAACAATAAAATACAGTGAGCTTTTGTAAACTGCTAAGGCTAAAACACTTGAAATTAATAATATGCCACCGCCGAAAAAGAAGTGTGTGTTTAATAGTGACCTACAAAAGAAGTATCCATAGATTAAAAAAACAATGTTTTGAAATAAGTGTGCATCTACCATGGGGGGGGCGGTCGGATATATCACAACATATAAACAGTAGGGGAAGGTGGGGCAAGAGTGCCATATCGGGTAAGAGTGTCACCCTTCTTGAAGTGCAAAAATATGGGCTTAGTGACTTTGTTACAAGGTTGGGTACACTGAGTTAGATGGCGTGTTTGTTGGGCTGTGCATTACAGCAGCTCTATAGAAATGTATTGTGTTTGTTGTATAATAAAGTACTTTTTTCATAATTGTGATTTTATATTTGCATGACAGAAAACCCAATTTATTCCTAGGTAAGGTAGTTTCTGGTATATCTCAGTTATTATGGCTTAACCCCACTTATATGAGAATCCAATTGCACGCCAAGAGTTAGTAGTGTATGCAGCCGCCACTCCATGGTGTCACCAGACGTAATCCCGTGCAGCTGGGGGCAAAAGTGTCAGCTGATTCTGGGGCAAGAGTGCCAGTGACACTCTTACCCCGTACTGTGAATATAGTACAAACAATTCATTGTAACAAAATTTATAACGTTTGCAGTTACAGTGCTGCAAGACAATACATTCCTCCAATGATTATATTTGCGAGAAAAAGAATGAATGGCCAATTAATGAAAGGGACTCCTCCTGGTGCCATCTGCTATATCACAGATAGTGAATGGATAGATCAAGGAGGGTTTCTTGTGTATTTTGATCACTTTATAAGGCACGCGAATGCAAGCTAACAAAATCCACTACTTCTGGTACTAGATGGCCATGGGTCACACAAATCGTTACCATTGTTACTCAGAGCCAGAGAAGCTGGGACTCATCTGCTTACTTTACCACCGCACACTTCATACAGGTTACAGCCATTAGACAGAGCATTTTTTGGCCCTCTAAAAACATTACAATCAGGAGTGCTCAAAGTTTCTCTTAAGTAATCCAGGGAGAAGAATTTCTGACTATGGCATTGCTGAGCTATTTGCTAAGGCATATTGCAAAGCTGCAACAATAAGCAATGCGATTAATGGTTTTGAAGTAACTGGAATCTACCCTTACAATCCAGATGTCTTTCAGGATTCTGATTTTGTAGCAGCAGAGGCATTGTTGGGAACCACTGTTCAGTGTAAAAATACTACAATTGCTCAAGATACCGGAAAATGGAGATCTCATACAAGGTTAACAAATCAAACAATTCAAGAAAATGGTCCCAAAAATGCAGAAATACAGAGACAAATGGATAGTGAAAATAACGAAGATGCAAGCATTCTGCCCCTAGAGAAGGAATGCAAAGGAGTTCATTCCTATAGCTTCTGCTTCGAGGGCAAGCTTCTACTGCTTTGATGAAAAGGAAGCAGATAAAATTAAACCTGTTTCCAAAACCTCCAGCATTGAAACTATTTCCCCACTTCCAATTCATAGAAGACCTTTTTCTAAAACTCACACCCTAAGAGGAAGAAAACCTGATAAATCGGTTATCCTGACCAGCAGCCCACATAAAAATATGCTTGAAAGCAACGGGGCTTCTACTAATCGCTCAACTACCACAAAGGTTCTGTTAAAATCAAAGATACAGAAGAAGAAACCAAGGTGTGATACTGCAACGTCACAGAGAACTACTGAAGACGAGAAAAAAGACAATGATTCAGTGTCAAGAATGTAAAGGAATGTCTCATACAGATTGGACAGACTTTAATGTCGTGAAAGAAACCTTTATTTGTTATATTTGTAGAGAATAATGATGTCTCAGTTTGTTCAATGTATGTGGCACTCTTACCCCAGCCTATGGGGCAAGAGTGTCAGGTGATGTTTCTTTATGTAAATCAAAATATCTCAGAATGTTTGGGAGAGTCTGTCTTAATACTTTATCATGTTCTTGTGTAATGATAGCTTATCTAGTATACGGGGGGAAAAATACTTATGATTCTGTTTAGAGGAAGAAAATAGTGTTTGAACCTTAACATGGCACTCTTGCCCCACCTTCCCCTAATAAACAAAAAAATAATGGTGAGTGCAAGTGCTTCATCTAGCACCGTATTGACTAATTGTTTTTAAAAGTGAAAGTTTTGGTGATAAAGATATGAAATTAGCAGCTGTTGAAGGAGCATCCGCTTACCATACTGTCCACCACAACTAATCTTTCAGATCAATGGACTGTACTTCTAAACTTATCCAATGTATGAGGAATGACTCCTGCACTAATAATTCTACAGGATTGTTTGGCTGGAGTGAAATCAGAGCTACTATATACTCTATGTGATCAAACGTATCCGGACACCCCCACAAACATACGTTTTTCATCTTAGGTGCATTGTGCTGACACATACTGCCTGGTACTCATTAGCCGCGACCTCAGTAGTCATTAGACATCGTGAAACAGCAGAATGGGACGCTCCGTGGAACCCACGGACTTCAAACGTGGTCAGGCGATTGGGTGTCACTTGTTTCAGAAGTCTGTACGCGAGATTTCCACACTCCTAAACATCCCTAGGTCCACTGTGTCTGATGTGATAGTGAAATGCAAACGTGAAGGGACATGTACAGCACAAAAGCGTACAGTGTACCTCGTCTGTTGACTGACAGAGACCGCCGACATTTGAAGAGGGTCGTAAAGAGTAATAGGCAGACATCTATCCAGACCATCACACAGGAATTCCAAACTGTGTCAGGATCCACTCCAAGTACTATGACAGTTAGACGTGAGATGAGAAACCTTGGATTTCATGGTCGAGCGGCTGCTCATAAGCCACACATCACGCAGGAAAATGCCAAACTACGCCTCGCTTGGTGTAAGGAGCGTCAACATTACATGATTGAACAGTGGCAAAACGTTATGTGGAGTGACGAATCACGGTACACAATGTGGCGATCCGATGGCAGGGTGTGGGTATGGCGAATGCCCGGTGAACGTCATCTGCCAGCGTGTGTAGTGCCAATAGTGAAATTCGGAGGTGGTGGTGTTATAGTGTGGTCGTGTTTTTCCTGAAGGGGGCTTGCACCCCTTGTTTTGCGTGGCACGATCACAGCGCAGACCTATATTGATATTCTAAGCACCTTCTTGCTTCCCACTGTTGAAGAGCAATTCGGGGATGGCGATTACATCTTTCAACACGATCGAGCACCTGTTCATACTGCACGGGCTGTGGCGGAGTGGTTACACGACAATAACATCCATGTAATGGACTGGCCTGCACAGAGTCCTGACTTGAATCCTATAGAGCACCTTTGGGATGATTTGGAACGCCGACTTCGTGCCAGGCCTCACCGACCTACATCGATACCTCTCCTCAGTTCCGCACTCCGTGAAGAATGGGCTGCCATTGAAAGTATGCATGCGAGAGTGAACGCTGACATCATGGCTAAGGGTGGGCCAACACCATATTGACTTCCAGCATTACCGATGGAGGGCGCTACGAACTTGTACGTCATTTTCAGCCAGGTGTCCGGGTACTTTTGATCACGTAGTGTATGTTAAGCTACACATTATTTGTTTATTATTATTAGTTTCGAAACCATCGTGTTTATGACGAAACAATTTTACGCATCTTATTTTGTCTCTTTTTTCATTGAGAAATATTTAAAATGTCCCGTTTTCTTGTTTAAAAATATGGTCACCTTAATTTAATGTTTATCCGAAAATGAATTATATTCGCCCATGCAGGTTACTGAATAATAACTCCATATATTTTAGTACTATGCATTGGGTTGTATAACTCATACTGTTGCCAACAGAGATGGCTAGAGCAGTCAATTCTTATCTAGTTTATTGTTATCATAGTCCACTACTATGCTTAAGAGCTTCGGCAGTTTGCCGAGTAGCGTTGAACACCGATAATTGTCCGTCCAGTGGCTTATTTCTGTAATGTTATAATGGGGAAAATTTCCAACCCTGAGGCTTGAAATTCAAGTGTTTTGGCTTCTCCATCATTTTTGTTTTAGTCGCAGCAATATTGCTCAGAATTACGGGAATGAAATATCCGCATTTTAGTTCACTAATCGCCTGAGAATGACCTGAACTTTCTTCACACATGAAAACGTGTAACAGATAATGGTTTTGCGTATATCTCCAGGGTTCTTCTGACACCGAGTTTTGGCAGTTTTGGTGTAGCAATCACAATATTTTTTTTAGCACTGACGTGACTGTTATAAATCTTGGAAGAGGATAGTGCAATCTGGAAATTTGTCCCTTTTGTATACAAATTTTGAGAGAAAACTTGCGCTCTACGATGCTCTATCACTACACAGTGGCTAAGTAATTTCTGCAGTTACCTCCCTCGTTATAAATCCTACTGTATAAACCAGGGATGAAAGTCGAAATTTATCGATATATCATTCGGAGCTATAAAAGAAAAGTGACATGTTTACATCTAGATAAAAGATATAATGATAATAACAATCTTTAGGAGTTTAAATTTAAAATATTTGATTAGAGGAACTTCTGCCTTTTGTCAATATAGAATCATTTTTGTCCAACATTATTTTCATGTATATCATCACCACATACATAAAGAAATAATGCATACAATCAAACATAGATAAATAATGCATATGTGCTTCCTAGATCATTTAGAATACGTGTTTAAGCTCTTTATATTTTGATGCTAATAATTAAGAGCAATAGGATAGTAAAGACAATTCCTCTATTGGTTTGGTTAATAATGCAATGATCCGTTAAGTAACTAGAGAGTGGGTTCGAACGATAACAAGAAAGTTTCTAAAGGGCAAGGTTTTATTAAAATCTTTCGATGAATCTAAGAATAATAAGAAGTTGAATGCCACGAAGATCATAAAGCTTTCTCTGGCAAATGCTTATTGGTATATTGCAAGGTTATTATGCAGTGATCTACGCTTGGGCTGTGCTTATCATTCCTAGTATCCTAGTACATGATGAAAACTCCATATATATATAATTTTTTATTTTCTCTCCTTGGTGTTAGTGATATGCGTACTTTATGAGTTGGTTAATTAGGAAAAATAGCTGGTACTCCTCCAGCCTTAAGTATTCTTATTTTACAGTAAGTGTGTGCTACAAATTACAGATGAACTGGAATCCATTGTTTGGTTTGAAGTCTGACAAGGAAGCTTCTTTTACCCAAAGCCGCTTTAACTCTTGATTTGAAGGAAATTCCTGATAATTACCTAACTGCTTTTGTTCTGTCCTTCGGATTGTTACAAGACAGCATACAGCGATGGATCATATTGAAACAGCGCGAAAAGTAATTGTGATTTGCTAGGGATACTGTAAAATATTGTGATCATGTAAATTTATATTTAATGTCCTTTCTCCTCTACCTGCTGTATGTTAAAGGCATCTACCAATTATTTCCTAATGATCCAAAGATAAGGTGGATTATCACTAATTATAGTCACAACTTACTTCGAATATAACACCAAAACCGCTAGCAAGGCAGCAGAGTTATAAACTGAATAGTCGGCGATCAGCGTCTCTGTGTCAGCAGTCAAAATTCTTCCGTTCGCTTAGTCCAAGGTCGTCTCTATCTACAGGCCCGGATGCACGATTCGTGACGTCATAAAGCGAGGCCCGCGTCCCAAGCAATTCGGACAGAATAATGGCATGTTTTAGGAGACGTTTAAGCATTTTTGCGCTGAAATAAGCATGTGACGACATGATGGCGGGCTGAGGGCAACCCGAAGGTGTGATAGGCCTAATTAGGACTTTACAACGTAGTGACGGGATGTGGAGTTTGTAGGATTTCGGTTGAGATTTAAGTAGGGGAGATATAAGCATGCATTCATTTGAAAGGGGATATATCATACATATTATACATTGTACATATGAAAGGGGAACCATACACAAGAATTGTATAGCAATAATTTAATTCACTGAATGTTAAAACATTCAACATGTAACTCTGTACAGAGCTATATGTAAGCAACGGGCGCTCTAGCTACTTGAATGGGAATTCCTGCAACACATAACGACCGTGCCTGGCACAGAGTGGTACGACGCTACATGATGGCGCTGAAGCGCAAGGTTCTGAAACCTCATATTTTCATACATGCTTGGGTAACGCGGCCTGAGGGCCAATGGGAAGCATAGTTACATTTTCAAACGTAGGGGACGGCGTGGGTAAGCCGCCCTATATAAGACCAGATTTTGCCGAGGGGGCACTCTTACTTATTACCAGTTCAGCGCAACAAGAAGTCACGCCAACGCAAGGTGCTACAGATGCACGTGGGTGCATGTAAGGGTGGGGGTGCGTGTGAAGATAGACAGGCTCCTGATGAATATTCAAGTGTTGGGATAAAGTAAATGGGAAAAGCTAGCCGCCCATATTTATTTGAACAAGGAAATAAACATCAGTTATAAAGGGAAAACTTGCAGTGTATTTTTTAACTTGCCTCACCCACTAGAACCTGAGATTAAAGAAACTTAGCAATTAGGTAGGAATGGAGTACTCAACTACCGACGAGCATCACTAGCCGAGGATGAAGAACACTACAACAGCCCGCTGCAAGAGTCGACCAACCATTTCCCGCTACAAATGGCGCCAACGTGGTTTCACTAAAGGAGTGCCCTCCACTGGCACACACCAATGAAGTGTTAGGAGCCTACGTTACCGCAGGTGCAAGGCTTAAGCTATACACCTACCTAGAGGCACTGAATAGGGACATATTATACACAGATACGGATTCGATACTGTTTACGGTTAGGGAAGGCGAGAAGTGTAGCGTCGAATGCGGCGATAACCTGGGAGACATGACGGATGAGCTAGTGGACTATGGAACGGATTCCTACATTTCAGAATTTGTATCCGGAGGCCCAAAAAATTACGCGTATAAAATACGCCTACCAAATGGTGATTTCAAAGCTGTTTGTAAAGTGAGAGGGATAACATTGAATTACGCTTCTTTACAGTGGGTTAATTTTGATTCAATAAAAGATTTAATTCTTGGAGAAACGTGGATCGAAACATTGAAGTTAGAACGGAAAAGAAAATAAAGCGCAAAAGATCCCATGGCGTGTATATCGTCTCCGAACCGGAAGATAAAATCTATAGAATTTGTTTTCACAAGAGAAGAAGAATTTCTAACGATTCCATCCCTTTCGGATATATAAAGCCTGACTGAACGAGCCGCCTCCTCTCATTATGGATTCCGAGGTGGAACGAGCAGTATCCAAGTACGTGGAAAACCGAAGAAGGCAGAGAGGCTTAAAATATTGTACGAACGAGGAGATAGCGCTCATTCCCTTAGAAGTGTTTGCTCAATATCCTCCCTTCGATGTAAATTACGTAATGTACAGGTTAACGGACGAATTGAGGGAAAAACTAAAGATGTTTCGACGATGTAATGTTTTCCGTAGTAAAATTTCAGCACCCCTTTACGCTGATCGTTAGTGGTAGTTCGGGTTCTGGTAAGACCGTATTTTGTGTAAATTTAGTAAAACATTTGAAGCATTTGTGCACTGTTGGAAAATTTAAAGAAATATTGTGGTGTTATAGCGAAAAATCGGCCGTGCCAATGTTAAAACACGTAAAATTTCATGTAGGTGTGCCGGAGTTTGAGAACCAGAAAGGAGAGCCAAAACTAGTAATAGTAGACGATCTCTTAAACTCTGCATATTCCAGAGAGGTGTGCGACCTGTTCACGAAGGGAAGTCATCATAGAAACATAAGCGTAATTTTAATCACTCAAAATTTGTTTCATCAAGGCAGGTATTGCAGAGACATCTCGTTAAACGCTAAATACATTGTGGTTTTTAAAAACGTAAGAGATAAAAATCAAGTGGCTCATTTAGCCAGACAAATATACCCCGAAAATTGGAAATCGCTTTTCGAGGCGTATCTGGATGCTACGGAAAAGCCTCACGGCTATATGCTTTTCGATCTGTGCCAGGAGACCGATAGCAGATTACGATTTAGAACCAACATCTTTCCATCGGAGCTCCCTGTCGTAGCATATCAGCATGAGCAAGCGGATAAGATCCAACTATCACATGCTGCACGTGCTTAAAAGCGCCAAGCCTAAGCTTAGGAAAGCCATTTTGGAGAAGTCCGACAAAGAGTTAGTGTTGACTATTGCAGAATGCGCTCTAAATGTTCTAAGGGGCAATTGTAATTTAAGCAAATGCACCATTCGCAATCTAGGAAGATATAAAAATAGTCTGAGGCGAGTGGTGGATAAATCTCTAAAGGTTAACAATAAGAGAAGGTTTTTAATTCAAAAGGGAGGTTTTTGATTCCTCTGCTGACTGCCGTACTGACCGGACTTTCGTCTCTAATACAGCGTTAGATGCTGCAAAAATCATTTTTAGTTTCTCAGCGTTACATAGACACCCACTGCTTGAAGAAAAAGGCGACGTCGAAGAAGAAGAAGAAGAAGAAGAAGCGGAGAAAAAAGGATGCGTACGAGGAGCTGATCAAATTTAAATCCAGTGGCCGCCGCCGCCGACCGTATCTACCACCGCCACTGCCAACTCCCCGAACACCCCTTCTCCTCGGGTCAAAAAGAGGCTCGTCTTCCCTCCAGAAACGGTCTACGAGAAGCAGGAAGAAGAAGAAGAGTTTGACGAAGAACAAGTAAGGCCTCTGCCATTGCCGGCCCACGAGAAAAAAGAAGTAGAACAGTTTACAAATAGAAGCTTTGGGTACATAGCAGGTCCTTACCTAGCTCCATATTTGCACACTCCTAGGGCAACGGATGCCGTATTCGGCATTTACAAGGATAGGGACGGCAAATTTAAAATTGGCGATTCCATTATTCGTATAGAAGACAACGATTTGTATGTAAAGGATAGGTATTTTAGGGGAACTCTGGGTCTCTGGGAATTGCTCACTAGGAAGAAGGTAGATCTCTCGAAAGTCACCTCTTCGGACAAGAGTAAATATAGACAAATTCTTCTTTTAACCAACGGTCACCTGCAGAATAACGAAGCCTTTAATCAGATAAAATCGAACAGAGGTAGCAAATATAAAGAAATAATTGCCGAGTTGTTTCCGTCCAAGACGTGGATGGATTATTAGCGATGAATAAGAAGTATTTTTACGATCCCGAACAACCTTCGGCTTTTTCCACCGTGCAGAAACTTGCATCTCTTGCGGGAAATAGACGTAAAACGGAGGATTGGCTTCTCCAACAAGATGCCTACACTTTGCACAAACCTGCGAGGAGAAAATTTCAGAGGAACCACTACACGGTGAATAACGTTAACGATGTGTGGGAAGTCGACTTGGCCGATTTTAAAAGCATTAGAAAGTATAACGATGGAGTTCAGTATCTCCTAACGTGTGTAGATTGTTTTTCCAGATTTGCACGTGTAAAACCCATAAGATCAAAATCTAGTACGGAAACTGCAAAGGCCTTTGAAGCCAACTTAGATTCCGTTCCTCTAGCAGTCAGATCCGACAGAGGAAAAGAATTTTTAGGATCTGCATTTCAGAAGCTTTTAAAAGAGAAGGACATCGAGCATCAAGTTTGCAGAAACCCCGATGTAAAGTGCGCCATGGTCGAGAGATGTAATCGTACCATTAAGTCTAAAATATACAAGTATTTTACATACAGGAACTCGTACAGATATATAGGCGATCTCGATAAATTTGTTCGCGCATATAATCGCACCATCCATTCGTCAATAGGAGTGGCTCCAACCGAAGTAAATGAGAAAAACGTGTTACAAATATGGAAAAGGCTAGAGAGAAAACGAGGTAGCATTAAACCCAGACCCGTCAAGTTCGCCGAAGGACAAACCGTGAGAATGAGCAAAGAAAATATAAAATTTGCCAAAGGCTACGAAAAAAAATTCTCAAAGGAGATTTTCAAAGTTGTAAAGGTTATAAAACGTTCGCTGCAACCCGTGTACGAACTACACGATCTGAACGGAACTCCCATAGAAGGTCAATTTTACAGTTACGAACTAACTCCGGTAAAAATTAACAAATCCACTTTGTATAAAATAGATAAAATACTAAAAACTAGGGTGAGGAATGGCAGAACGCAGTATCTCGTCCGCTGGAAAGGATATGGTCCCGACTTTGACAGCTGGATCGATGCATCATGGATGAGTTTTACGTAACCGTATTGAGTGATTCTAGCGTCGATTTGTATCCCGAGAATTTGCATGCTAGTTTTCGTAACGATTTAGCACAACCGATCAATCTTCAGAGAGATAAGTGGGTTGTAGGTCTCGCAGAGCTTTCGTATTCTTACGGTTACGAGTCCATAGATGAGAACATACTTAACGAAGCCGGAGAACTGACCAAAAATGTCGTCATAACAAGAGCTGGTAGAATTGTGTTTGAAAAAATGGAGTTTAAGGGCTTTAAGGAGTTGTACACTTCGCTAAAGAATCAGGTAACAGACGATGAACATCGGGAAGTGCTGCTGTCGGAGCTGTAGGGTTACCTCATTTCTCATCAGAGAGAGATAAAAGAATTGGAAAACGCTAAGAAAGTATGGGGTCCCAACACATTCCATTCCACAAAAACCAAGCGGAAAGGCTAACAGTATTCATTTAAAGATTACTAAAAGTAAAATGGAAAAATATTTTTTCCTACCAGAATATATTATGGTCTAGGCGATCTTGTGGACACCATAAAAAATTCTCTGCCAAATCTCGATTCCTATAAAATAGTTAATCAAAATATGCTCACAGAAGTAACTAACGATATGAAAACACTTTTCCTTAGATCGCACAGAAAAAGCTCTTTTCAGTTTCTTTCTGGAACCGCACCCATTTTTGTTTACTGCAATCTCATCGAACCGCAGCTGCTCGGTAGCTCCTACGTTAGGTGCATAAGAATTATTCAGTTTCTCTCGTACACTAGTCATCACAAGTTTGAAAACATATTTTACGTTCGGGTAGAACTTAATCATTTTCGAACCGTAGCAATTGAAATGGTTAACAAGTTTGGTGATCTGGCTCGCTTGAGCAGTAGCGTTATGCCTACCATTGCTGTGCTGCATTTTAAGAAAGTTAAATAATGTTTTTTGTTTTTTTTCAGATGGCCGTTGAATACTCTTCAGCCTTTCAAGGATTTTATAATCCAGGGGGAAAAGTTATGATAAAAGAATTGGCCGTCGTGGAAATTGAGACGGAACAGATGGTATTGCACCAACTGATCCGTAAACCAAATCTTCCGCAAAATGCGTGGCCAATAAAGTTTAGACGGACGAACACATGGTTATCCGAAAATTTTCACGGTATACCATGGAGTTCAGGCCACGTCGAGTTTGCTCCCAAGATTCCAAATGGAATATTGTTTGTAAAGGGGAGCATGCTTGGTAACGTATTGCAACCCACAGCAGGAGATGACTTTAGAGTCTACAATATAGAAAACCTAGGGTGCAACCTAAATATTGAATTTTTAGTTACTGCACCTGCCTGTCGGTGGCATCAGTTTAACACCGTCAGGTGTGCCAGATCGGAGGCACTAGGTATAGCTAGGTGGGTAAATGAAAACCGTTGGGAATTTAATATTTAAATTTAAATTCATTCCCAATGGATTTCTTTAAGCGGGTCTATATAAATTAGGCCTCTAAATTTAAAATCCATGCATTTGGCAATGGACCCGCTTACAGCGTACTATGTAAACCAGAGTGGAGGGCGCCTCGGTCAGTACATCGGACCGCTGTACGTAGGAAGCCCATACGTACAGCAAGGTGGAGGCATAGGTAAATTTTTGGGTAGTCTATTCAGAATTGTTAAGCCCATCCTCCTATCCTGGGCAAAAACTTTGGGCAGGGAAGCCCTCACCACGGGTGCAAACATCATGACCGATATTGCTGCACGACAGGAAGGTACCAAAGTCAAAGATATCGTGGCAAAACGAGTCACGGAAGGTACAAAAAAGTTAGTTGGTAGGTTACAACAAGGAAAGGGCAAGAGAAAGAGATCAGCTCCATATAAAGCCAAAAAGCTAGAGACATTTTTGATTAAATACAGGGTGCAACACGATGCCACCAGCACATGCTCCCGAGATAGCAACATGATCGCCTGCACAAAATCCGAATTTGATATTTTTGCAAAAAAACCAATTCAGTCGGCAGTGTTAGGAAACTTCACTACCCTAATCAAACCCATCGCACCAGTAGATCAATCCGTATTGGAATTTGTTATTCCTGGAGATAAGGAACACTACCTCGATTTAAATGTTTATTTGATGGTAAAAGGAAAATTTGTAAAGCCGGATGGTTCCAACTTAGCAGCAATAGATAAAACGACGGGTGTTAACAATTTATTGCACTCCTTGTTTAGCCAATTGAGCGTTTCCCTAAATGGAACATCCATCACTCCGTCTGAAGATCTTTATCATTATCGTAGCTATTTAGAAACCCTATTAACGTACGGTCACGATGCATCGTAAAGCCATCTTACTAACGCTTTCTGGTACATCGACACGGCTCTCCACGGTCTCTCCGGGGCCGATGCTTCGAGAAACGGAACACTGGAAGCCGGAGATTCTAATCGTGGATGGAAAGAACGTCATCACAGGAGCAATGCGTCTAAAGAAATAGTCATGTTTGGTAGATTACATGGGGATATTTTCAATTTACCCACATTGTTACTACCGGGACTTACACTTCAAATCAAGTTGACTAAAGCGAAGGACTCGTTTTATATAATGAGTGAAAGTGCGGATCTACATGCTAGATTTCAATTCCTAGATGCCACTCTATACGTGAAAAAGATAAAACCAGCTCCTAGCCTCTTAATGACCCATATGAATGCTTTAGAAAAAGTAAATGCGAGATACGATATAACGCGAGTCGATGTCCATCTCTATAGACAATGCTGTATTAGGTCCGCTCCCTAAAAGGATACTCGTAGGTATGACAGAAAATACAATTTTTTCCGGAACTCACACCACAAATCCTTTCAATTTTTAAGCACTTCCATTTGGAATATTTTGCGATTTACGTTAACGGCCAGCAAATTCCGGCAGAAGGTCTTTATATCGATACCTCTAACGAAAAAGGTTCAACGTTAGCGTACCAAACGCTCTTTTCCGGTTCTGGCATCCATCACACCAACAGCGGAATTCAAATCACGCACGATATGTATATAATGGGTTACTTCCTAGTGCTTTTCGATTTAACGCCAGACAGTGCCGCTTCAGAAGGTCATGTTTCTCTATTAAATAACGGAAATATAAGAATAGAGCTCAGATTTAAAACAAAGTTAACACAAGCCATCACGTGTATCATGTACTGTGAGTACGAAAATTCTATTCAGATAGACAAAGATCTGAGAGTGCATACCGATTATTAATTATGAACACCTTACAAATAGAACAAACTTTGCGAGGCATTCCAAATTTTGCAGGAGTTTTTGCATCGGACATGTTGCCTACAGAGTTTACTAAACCGTCAACATTCGTAATAAATTTAGATCCTCACAACCTACCTGGTTCACACTGGATAGCTGTAACTCAAAATTCAAATTCTTTTGCATGGTATTTCGATTCGTACGGCCTCCCTCCCTTTATAAAATCCTTGAAAAGCTTTATGCCATTTCACTTTATTGTGAATCATTGCCAACTTCAAAGCCTCTACTCCGACATCTGCGGCCAGTACGCGTGCCTCTATACTCTCTACATCTGCACCAGAGGATACACCATGAACGAGTTCGTAGCCCTGTTCAACTCTGCCAATCCAGATCGTCAGGCCAGGGAGATGTTCCACAGAGAGTTTCCAGTCTGGCGGTGCAACAAGGGACAGCGATGCCTACCGGGTATAAAGGTAAGTAGCTCATTTATTTTTCGGCCAGTCTTTGTGCAAGATGGAAGGAGGTCTTGTCGTAGATTATACAGCGCTCAGAGGAAACGGCAAAGAATTAATCATAAAGGAATTGGCGATCATTGGAAAAGGGATTGTTCAAACCTTTCATTTTGCAAGCCGTATCCTTGGAATAGTAAATTAGATGCATTTAACAAAGAAAATAAAAATGGAATGCATTTCAATGATGGTTACGTTCCTTATAGCATGCTAAAAACTGTGCTGGAAGAGGCGGTGGCGGGGCACATCTCTCTCTTCGCTTATGACGAGGATAAATGTGAAGTTCTTTCCGCACTCTGCGATAGAACGTTTATCAATTTAAGAAAAGCATTTAGTTGCCCCAAGCCAGAAAATCTCTATCATCAGTTACACTGCGGATTTCCTTGTCATAAGTTCTCAAACACTCACTGTGCATGCAAACACGCTCACGTCATGTTCAATTGGTTGAAGCATCATAAGCTTAAAAAACTTAACACCAGATGTCCTGCTGATAGCTCTAACAGACACGATGCTTCTTTTGTTTCAGCTGTGGAGCAGTCGACGAGATGAGCTCAAGAGGTAAACAGATCAGAATGCCACTGCGCCGGGTGACTCCTCCTCCGGAACCCGTGTTGCATCGCAGGACCTACTTTCTCAACAAACACCACTCCAGATACATCAGCCTGGGTTTCTTCAAAAGAAGAAATTACGAAGCTCACGTGGAAATTGGCGGAGTAAAGCAGGGAAGAGTCGTCCTCTCGTCCTACTACTTCGCGACTCTGCTGAATCACCTACCTAAACTTGCCGAACATCTCTGCAAAGGGCAGTCGTACAGATGCATCGAAGAACAGTTTCGCCTCAAGTCCATAAATGGGCATCGTGCCAGGATACAATGCGAAGACTCACAAGTCATCCTTTGTTTAGATGATGTAAATATTCTATTGTGCAATGCAAATGTGTTGCAACATCAACTTGCAAAATATGTCTTAGCCACAAAGGATATAAAAGACTATGTTAACAGTGCTTCAGGTAGTAGCACTTATGTACTTCCAAAAGAAAATGCTTCATGTTTCGTCCTTTACGATGTTATTTGTGACGAAATAAACTCGACACTTGTATCTTATAAGAATGAATAAAAAAACGAACTTACCTTCACGTCTTTTATTTTCCAACTTTTTTCCTTTACATCCGAATATAGGGAAAATCCTCTCCCATCCTCAATTATACCTAGAAAAATCAGTAGCAATTAAATAAAAGGATCAGCTAGTGCAATATTTTATTTAGATGATACATTCAATGCCAAGAAGGTGCTAGCTAGACCAAGGCCGGGTTCTAATAAACACCTGTTTAGGTGTGGTCGCAGCGGCCTTCATGCCTTAGGGTGATCACGTGCTAGCTACACCAAGGTCGACGCGACAACACGTGGACGCAGCAGCAGCGGCGGCGGCGGCTTTGTTTATGTTACATGTCCTGCGGTGATGACGTCATCAGGGGTCAACGAACGGACTCAAGAGCCTTTCATACTACTGAGGCCTCTATCAGGTTCCTTTATGTGCCGTAAATCTAAGACACGGGACCACCGGTTTTACTTCCCTTTCGAAGGAAGCCATGCTAAGGAATTTTACGCCCGAAAAATCCATCGCCCTCCGCACGGGTTTGTACCCGCGACCTCAGAACTACAGGCTAACATGGTACTCCTAGACCATGGAGGAGGTCCAAATACTAATCAGAACCCCTTATTGACGTATACGTAACTTTGACCAATTCTTAGAAGAGCAGGTAAAACTGGTTAGTAAAATGTCAATGAAATACACATCCGATACCCTGCTATGGGCCAGCTCAAATATTTCTCATCCGGCAGCGTACAGACAGATAAGTAATTCCAGTGTACTTTCTTTACCCCTTCCTGATTATCTTAGACAACTTTCTCAAACCCTGATAGTGATCTGATAGTTACACCAAGCCTGTGCATTTAAAATATCTACCAGAGAAGGTGAAAATGCTCAGTGATCGCGAAAAAGTAGTAAATTTACTGCTGGCTGAGATTTATGTTTAACCAGGAATTTGTTATAAGGGGACATTACTCAGTTTTTCAAATACACAAGAGCCTGCAAACACAGTGCAAACCTTTATGATAACATCTTTAACATCCAGGAACAAAGCTGTTATAGCCCCATATCAAATAAAACATTTAACAGCACAAACACTGCATGAACACATTCTTTCGGTAATTAAAGCTTTGGCTGAATGTGGATTTACGGTTCCTGGGTTCATTACGTGTTCCCACCTCTCGCCAGGTGAGTGTATGTCAAGAATGGTCTTTATGTCCTGTAGATTTAACTGCGACGGGGGGCTGTATGCACAAACGATGGTAACCGGTTGGCTGTGTATGGGTATGGTGATGGCGGTGGCTTCCATTGTGTTTAGGTGGGGAATGTGTTTCTGCGCGTGTTACGCACTAGGCTGTATTGTTATGGCTGTAGCCCCTCCCACTCTTCCATCCTGTCTGTCGGTGCTGTAGATTTTATAGCCTGGGATCGTGAAGCGCGATTTGCTGTTGAGGAAGGTTTCGGTGAGGAGGGCAATGGTTATATTGTTATTATATAGCTAATGCTTTAGTTCAGATAGTCTAGCTCTTGCTCCCCTGGTGTTCTAGAGGAGGATTTTATGTTGGTTGGCAGGGTTACTGTTGTAAGTGGCCATTGTGTGTTTGGATGTGTAAGGGGTTTGGGCTCGGGTAGTTGGTGTGTTTACGCGCTGTGTTATGTGCGCTGGATTGTGAATTTAGCAAGTAAATCTATGAATTCTTTTTTGTTTGATGCCTCTCTGCCCTTGAATTTGAAATTTCTAAAGAGGGCACAATAGGCATCTAGCATTGTCTTCTAGCCTTCTAGTATGCTGCGGCCTCCCAGGTGGATCAGGAACCATTTTGTGGGCCCTTCAAAGTTTAATAGGATCGAGCCACTATTGTCTTGTTTAAAGTGTTCGTCATGTGTAATGACTTCTTTCTGGCATGCCCGTGGGATCTGTAGGGTGATAGGCTGCGCCACTAGCTCTTCTGGTGTGCTATTGGCGCGCATTGTGTTAGGGGCGGAGTTACTGCTGTTGCTTTCTCGGCTGGCTTTGGCGCCTGTGAAGACTCCGCAGAGGTAACATCTCTACGCTTCGCCGAGATCACCGAAATGGGGAAGAGAAGAAAACGCCGCGCCGCTGAAGGATCTACCGCTGCTTCTCCGGCCGCGGACACCACCGTTCTGCCGGCAGCTTCACCGGCGTCCGCCGGGAAGGCTGCCTCGCCGCCACCGCTGACCGGGCGCAGCTACGCTTCGGCTGCTGCTTCACCCGGTCGCAATACTGCATCACCGGAGCATGAACTTCAAGCACCGCAGGTTGCCACCAGCCCTGTTACTCCTACACAGGGCTGTACGACGCCACAGACTGCCGCCGGCTTACCGCCACTGGTAAGTCCACTGTCGCCGCAGACGCACCCTCCTTCAGATGGCCGCCACAGCGTTGTCATCTATGGAGTGCCGAGAGATCTTCCAGTGCACTTCGTGCTGGATGTTGCAAGGCACTACTGGCGCTCTGCTATTCGGGCCTCCCGAATAACCTCAACCAGAGGTCCAACACCGCTGGTACGCCTCCATCTGGGTTCCGCCTCGAACGCTCAGGCGAGGCGGCCTTGCGATCAAGCCTGCGTCTTATTGGGCAGTGTTTGCGTGTCGAGGCAAGCAGGAGTGAACGTCCGGCACCCTGCCGCCGCTGTTATGGCTACGGTCACACAGCGCAGGCATGCAACGCCGCACCTCGGTGCCACTACTGCGGGGCAGGTTGTCTAACGGCAAACTGCACCGCCCACGACCTCCGCCGACGTCGCAAATTCTGCGCCACTAGCTCCGGGCATACGCACTTCACGGGGCAGGCTCAATGCCCCCTGTACCCCCGGAGCAAGCCACCAACTGGGTCAGCTACACTGACAACGACCACAAAACCGCCTCCGCCGACGACACCCCGTGTAAGGGGCACATCGCAACCAACTCAACCAGAACTACAAGATACTCTGCAATGCAGGCTACTCTCCAGGACTTCACCGCTCGCTTGGCTGAGTTACGCTGTGCAACCAACACGCGCCTAGCATCAGTGGAGGCCAAGCAGCGGACCTCGGCCAGGGCAATCTTCGCACTCTCAAGACAGATCTCAGGACTCCAGGGTGATGACGGAATCCTTGCATCGAGGGCCACCTCGTCGAAGCTGACTACGATGAATATGAAACCGATGACCGGCGGACGCGACTTGGAGCCATTCACGCTACACTGATAGGTCTTCGAGATCTCCAAGCCGAGTCAAACGGCCACATCTACTGGACCGAAACTAGCCTATAAACGACTTTAAAGAGTGAGGATTTCCTTACTCATCTCGACAAACTCCGCACCTCCATTCAAAGAATGGTCAAGGACGAACTCCACTTCGGCAGGAAGCTTCACCAACCAGTCACGGAGTCTCCTGACTGCCCGGATCCAGCAACCAGAGGCCGCAACAGACACCCTAGGAATCACTAAGCAATTCCGCCCTTTACTTCGCGGTAGCAAACTGGCCTTTTCCAGCTTGCCCCTCGCCATACATCTCTCCCCTAACTTCCTTAGCACTTCACTCCCGAATTCCCAAGGGCGCAAGTAGGGCCTCGGTCATGCTTGCGTCCTGGCACCATACCTTCACCTGGCTTAGGCACTCGTGGCCGGCCAATATACCCGTACCTATGACTGCGCTGGTGCAATAGCGGTACAGCCACAGTATCACACCTGAATTCCTGTTTTTTCCTTCTTCCATTTTTCCTTCCGGTGGAGGAGTTTTTAGTAGGTATAGCGACTATTGGTGAGTCCCACGCTCTCAGTCCTGACTCCCATCGGGGCTGAGGTAAGTGATTAAATCATTTTCTCCTCCACTCGAAAAAAAGAAGTACCTGTTACATGGGCTCGCTGGCGTGCCTGTTCGGGAGCGGCCTGGGTGGTTGTGCGTGGGCCTACTTTACGCTTTTTGTTGCGCTTGGCCGTTCGTAACTTGAGCATATGTCCCGTTCTGGGGTGTAGCAGTGGCCCATTGTCTGGGCGGTCTCTGTTGCCTTGGTCTGCTTGGATATGCAGTTTTCTGGTATACAGGGCAACCGCGCCACCTGGCGCCGTGTTGAACTGACCGCAGGACAACCAGCGGTAACTGAACAAAAATGTAAGTAGTGTAAATAGTGCGGGCGAATGCAGTGACGTGTGTGTGTGTGTATGTGTATGTGTATGAATGAGAGTGTGTGCGAGTGTATATAAGTGTATATATTTTCTGTAAATAGTGTAAATAGCCAACATAAAGTGTGTAATAAACACTACAGGCACAAACCAGAACTTTTCTCTGCTGCCCACAGAGGGCAGCAGTATGGGTTCTGGCAAACCCAAAAAGACAAAGCCAAGTAAAAACGAAAACTATAAATGAAATGTAAATTTTCCTGAAAGCCAGGCCAAATGTACTGGCTCCAGGCGCTCTCTGTCTTTAATAAAATACCTTGAACCCGCCGTGTTGATTTGAGTTGCATAAGGCGCAGCCCTATGTGCTACTTTGGCAGTTTCGTGCTAGGTGATTTCCTGCACATTTGCTGCAGATCTGCGGAGCTGAGCAGTTTCTGCTGAGGTGCCGAAATCTGAGGCAGCGCCCGCATTGGACAGGGCCGTTGTGTGGTTGTAGTCCTCTATTTTGACGCGACAGTGCGCCTTGTCTGAGTTGTTTTATGGCTGTCGAGCTAATCTCATTTGGCATTTCTACCATTAAAATGGGTACAAAGCTTCTGATTCTCCTGGAGTACAATTTGGAGACTTTGTTAATTTCCTTTTAGGTGTTTTACTTTTATAGGAAAATTGCGATATGAACAAAACAAACGTAGCCATATTCCCGCTGCCAACCTAAATAAGAAGTGAAATCCGCGAAATAAGCGATGCTATTACTACTTCATTTAGTATTGACTTTTGGAAGGAATTTCTGCCGACGTGAATTATTCGAGTTGACGCGCATATCCCTCGGCTACGGCCTGTCATCGCACAACTGCTACACTCCTCTTCTTCTAAAAAACATCTCTCAGCTATGCTTTGAGGCTGAGGGCCCTCAATCCCTCGGCTACGCCTTGAGGCTATCTTACCGGCTTTGGCGGCATTGGTTATTTATATGTTGCCAGCATTGCGTTAGAGCTAGAGAATGACATAGAGTGAAATCTGTAGGACATATAAAACATCACTTCCATCGCTGTTGAAGACCACTTAAGACCTTACCCATATTATTTTCCCTGGTCGTGTTCTCTATTCGATCAAAATTTGTTTCTAACGTTATGCAGTTGCTTTGTGTCGTACCCATACAAGTGACAGTAATAAAAGTGAGTGGCCATTTTGAATTAAGATGGTCTTCATTGTAAACGCGTATAAAAGCGAAAGGGAATAAATTACCTTAAGAGTGAATTTAGAAGTAGATGTGATCTCGTCAATAGCTGGTGCCCGCCTGCCCCAAAGTTTTAACTTTATAATTTGGTGTTCTGCGCATTTATAGGAAAATTGCGATTTGAACACAACAAACGTAACCATCTTCCCGCTAATACATATGCGCAATGGGAACTGCCAACCTAAATAAGAAGTGAAATTTGCGAAATAAGCGATTTGTTATTACTACTACTTCTTCTTCATTTTGTATTGATTTTTGAAGGAATTTTTGCCGACGTGAATCATTCGAGTTTTAGACGCGCAGATCCCTCGGCTACGCCCTGTCGTCGCTTCGCAGTGGCTGCTACACTCCTCTCCTAAAAAACATCCCTCGGCTACGCTTTGAAGCTATCTTACCGGCTTTGGCGGCATTAGTTATTCATATGTTGCCAGCATTGTGTTAGAGCGAGAGACAAGCGCTTGCAGATAACTCTCCCGAATATAAACGAACAGCACGCTTCCAAAGCGAATAGCGCGACCTCTGCCATTCTGATTGCTGAGGCTTGAAACTAAATTAAGATGGAAGTCAGCTGATAAAATAGCAATGCCGAAAATATAAAAATAAAGCTCTATTTTCCTATCAACGAGCAATTGTGTAAATGTAGGAGTTTATAGTGATACCTTATTTAATATTGAGTACCAAATAATGCGCATTCGATGTTTAAAACTGGAACATGACCTGAAAACCATAGGCGTGATGGTTGTATTGGCTAAGTGGAAACAGAGGGCACTAACTCCCCACATGGACACGGTGTGTCACTAGTTGTACTTTTGCGGGAAAGGCGAATTTTCTGATTGGCTGTTTCAAGTTTCGAAGTTCGTAACTAACTAAATGGCAGGCACGAAGAAAGGGACCATCTTGGATTTTTATAGCTGGAAGTTTTCGTCCGAAGTTTTTTCACCAGGAACAAAGCCGAGACGGTAATCATACATTTACGCTATTTCTGATTGAATGTATATTTGTTGTAATATTGGTATTTTCTATTAACTTCAGTAATATTCGTAGAATGAGGTAGAAACTGATAGGTTACTGTGTGTTGCAGCATTTTTATATAACGAATTAATTTTCAGATACATTGAGCCGTCCAGACAGAGGGGATACGCCTACGATTTACATTCCTTCCAGTGTTGTGGTTCGAGTCCCGAATAGTGACATAGAATCTGAAGGTATGTTATTAAGTTTCCAGCATGAGAGTGCTGGATGAAAGGTTAAGTTTTTAAGAGCTTCTTAGTTTTGCTGAATTTTATATTGTCTGATTTACTTTTCAGATATTGTGAGTCATCCAGACAGTGGAATATAGATTAATTTTCTTGTTTGCACTTCATAATTGATGGGTGGAGATCACAGCCAAAAGTAGGTAAGGTAAAATCAACCTTTAATGCAAATTAATTAGCATGTTACTGTGCTAATATTCAAACAGATAGATGCAGATCATGCGAGTGATACTCTTGTATAATTAAAAAATGTAGGATTATTGGTGGACTGACACACTAACTGTCAAGGATAGCATGCCAATGATACTATAATTCTTTTAAGATAGTGCCCAAATGAAATTTTCTAATACAGAAGGAAGAAAGATATTTGATATCATTCACATATATTTCAGTAATTCACCCTCTTTTGGGCATTTTTATCTAACTGCCACTATGTCCTTTTTTGAACTGCGCATGGTGTATGAAAATAGAAATTCTGGTAGCTTTTTTGACAATTAATGTCCTTGTAAACTGTTATTACAGATGCTCAAAAGCATTTGTTTCCAAGAATAACTGAAGTGTTTGTTTTGAGTGAAATTAGCAGCTTCAGTATGTGTTCTGAGGCTTTGAAATTCCAAAGTGGTTTCAATCTTTTGTGTCTGTCTTCTACCATTTAAACTTTGTAGCAATTTTGATGATACAAAATCCTTCCCTTAAAGATACATTGTGCAGTAGTAATTAAGTTGCAGGATATTATAAGAAATGCATAGGCATTTAAACGATCATGTAGTGTTTGTGCAAAAATCAAAGGTTTTGAAGTAATGGGCATTTGATATTTTTTAAATGTATTGAAGCCTTTTAAGTTAACACATATGATAAACATGAAGTTGATCACGATATATGATGAATCATTTGTAGAATACGTATGAAAATAGCGTACTGTGAGTAGAGAAAGTCTTAGATGACAGAGCAGTGGTATGGCAAGTTAAAGATTGCTGGTTTGAATCCCAGGCATAGCATTGAATTTTTTGTCTGATTGTATATACTCATCCACTATTGTGTATATGCAAACAACCCATGGCTCTTTTCAGTGAAGGTTCCATGAATCTTTTCAATGAATCGGATCTTCTGAATGATCCTTTGATCTGTTATTTATAGTGAACATTTTAACACACTGAGTATTTTAAACGCTTTTCATATACAGCACATTGCATCCAAGTTACTATGGGAGGTTAGGTTTTTTTTATATAGGCTTAGGTTTCTGAATTTATGGAAGGTTAGCATTAGGTTTGTTTATTTATATATATAAGCTTAGTTTTCTGAATTCACAGAAGGTTAGTAATTTTTTTAATGAAAAGTGTTTAAAATTTCACTATAAATAACAGTTCGAAGGATCCTTCAAAAGATCTGATTCATTGAACATTCAATGAAAAGATCCATGGATCCTTTGCGTATACTGAATTTTATTTTGTTCAAGTAACACAAAGTGGTGGTGGTTTTACAATAAAAGTGTTATTTCCTTCTCTTTTAGCACTTTATCAACCAAACTTTTTTGCCACTTTTTAACGGTTTCCCAGTTTTGTGTTAAAACAGCTTATTCACACTACGCACTTCTTCCTTTGTCATGACAACTCAAACACTAACTGATAACATCGAAGATTTGACCTGAGCTGAGCATGTGAGTGCTAGCATATTATGAATGACTGTTTGCTTATCATATATCCTGTGTTATGCAAAGAGTTTATTTTGTACTCAGATAGCACAGTTGCGAATTCATTGCTGCATTTCTCAATATAGGCAAGAGAATAGCAGTCATCCATACAGTTGGTAATTAACAAAAAGATACTCTTTGATTGTTAATGCAATAGCAGGTAGAATTAAGAAAATCATATTTTGTAATCTCTTAACAGTTGTTATATATCCATTACCTTTAAGAATGAGTTCTTACGATAACCGCAATAAAATGTGTAGTTCTATACCTTTCCTACTCCAATATTTCATGATGCAATACGTTTAAGGAACTATTTACATTGGCGTAAGCGTAGTGCTTAGTTTCAAGACAAGAGGAAGCATATGCTTTGTTTACATCAGAGAGAACTCTGGTTTACAGTGGATAGTGTGTAATATAATCACAAGGTGTTTGTAACCACAAATTTTTCCTTAATGTAAGCAATTTCTCATTTCAGAAACCTACTTTTAAGGGTAGTTTAAACATGTGTGTTCTATTTAATTCTAGGATATACATAATGGAAAGTTGGAGTTAAGTTGTGGCTATTTGTGTCCAGTGATGGTGCTTCGTCAGAGCACAGAGAGTGACAATGATATTAATAGTGTTAAATGGTGTGGTGAAACTTGCTAATGACATGTATTGCACTGCTAATAGCGATTTAGTGAATGACAAACAATAGCTACACTATTGCATATAATGTGTGCAGACGTTTCTTTGTAGGAAATGGAGTTAAGTTATTCATGTCAAATTGTATTGCGCTATCTAAGAGTAGAATAAAATAACAAGTGTCAAACATGTGTTATTCTTCCAATTTTCCTGTCAAATTCCACATCCTACTATTGGTTGGTTGCAAGTTCAAACAAACCATGGAGGCAGTTTAAGTGCAAAAGATTTTACTATGAAGCATGCAGAAGAAATTATTGAAAGGTGCTTGATCTCATTCACTCTCAAAAATTTAAATGTAACCATTATGTATTATGAAATAGAAACATTCAGCAACCACTATTAACCTCAATAATATTATATAAAAAGCAATGTATGTGCCGACTATTGGATAATTTAAATAAGTTACACAGGAATAAACAGTTGTGTTTTTCATACTAGCCTAGCTGTGAGGTGTTAGGCTGATTATAATTGTGTTCTAATATTGTATTGCTACAGATGACAGTGACAAGTTATTTTATGTGAGCTTTAATCGACTTCTTTAAAAAGAAATTTGAATAATTCAAAGTGTAATCACGATTATTGAAGCTCACGTAATTAACTTTGTACGTCATCAGTAGCGATACAGTATTAGAACATATGATCAGCTGAGCAGACGGCTAAGCGGGTATGAAAAATACAGCTGTAGTAGCTACGAGTGACGTCATCATCCGAGAGCACGATTTTTCATAGTTTAGTTCCATCCCCGATCACTACTCATGCTGCGATCGCCTTCGTGTTTCCACCAATTTAACACTAGCGTAGCACTTCTTATACTTTGGTGTTCTGTGCTGGAAAATAAGATGCAAGTCAGGTGATGGAATAGTAATGCCGTAAATATAAACATAAAGCTGAATTTTCGTATCAACGAGCAATTGTGTAAATGTAGGAGTTTAAAGTGATACCTTATTTAATATTGAGTACCAAATAACGCGCATTCGATGTTTAAAACTGGAACATGACTTAAAATTCTAGTAAGGTGGAAGACAGGTTATGAATCGAAAGTCACAACGTTAGTTGGTTTTAATGAAGAATTGAAATATATATAGCGAAAACAAGCTAACCTTAAATATAAACTATACTTAGTATGTTAAGGTGTTAAAATGTGTGTTTGTGCTCTTTAGTGTTGAAATAAATTCGAATTAGGGACTGTATTTCGAAAAGTTTGTTTTTGTGGATTGCACAGTAAT
The DNA here is from genome assembly GCA_030765065.1 of Deroplatys truncata. Taxonomy (NCBI): domain Eukaryota; kingdom Metazoa; phylum Arthropoda; class Insecta; order Mantodea; family Mantidae; genus Deroplatys; species Deroplatys truncata. The sequence goes on from CM060990.1 coordinate 492,880,232, forward strand.
ATCGTAAAACCAACATGAGAAGACGTGCTCAAAGGTTATGTCTGATACCTATTTCAATTTTGAATGTGATGTAATGATAATAGTTTGGGATCCATAGTTTGATTTTGGATGCGTATTAGTGTTGTGCTCAAACACTATTTCCTGCTGTTATACCAAATAAATAAATAAATAAATTAGGACATAATGCTCTTTTCATTGCAAAATAACTTAAAGCATTTCATAAACAGAAAATTCTCCATATGTACCGCGTATCTTTGGGAATTTTTTGTCAATCTGGGTAACTCGGTTAAGCGCTGCCCTTGGAAGCACAAATAGTTACATAACGCTTTTGTATTACCACATTATTGTTGAATGATTTCTACATATCGAAATGTCGGCTACCATATTTATGACAAGACACCCAACTTAAATTATATAAATGTATAATATGTATTGCATGGCAAAATATCTGCTGAAATAGTTATTCATTTTTAAGTATCTATTAATGCTTTACATACATACACCTCATTTGTGAAGTCATAGTGGGAGCTGCCTTGTAAAACAACTTCTTGGTTTCATTACTTGATAGTATTGAGTAATACTATCTCTGTTTTAAGTGTTGTCTCATATTCACACTTCTAATTGGGCAGAACTATGGTCTCTCACAAAAAAAGCCTGGATTCAATCCTAGGGATCAGAGGTGGGATTTTGTGGCAGATAAAATGGCATTTAGAATGAGTGTTCTCTGGTTTTCCCCACCATAATTCCATCAATTGCACCATCTTCATCATTCTCATCCCCCCTCCCACAAGTCTCCAATCTCTGTAAACCTGTGAAGTTAAAAGGGAAATTAAAATTAAAAATACTATGGAGGACAGAGAGCAATACTAATGAACGAGTGTCTTATCCAGCCACCCAAATTTATAAAACAGCATGTGGACCATTAACCTGCAAAAACAACAATATAACTATACTTAAGTGATAATAAAATTGGGTAAGGAGGTAAGTAGGTAATAATGAAATATTGCATTTTAAGCAAATTTAAATTCTGTAATTGCTTAAAAAACAATAGCATGAAAAGTCATACAAAATACATTCTTTCTGCAGTCAACATATGAAAAAACAATTAATACTGGCACACTAAACTACATGTTAAAGTGATTGACAATTATGAAGGGTGGGTGTGATATGGTTAAACACAAAGAGACATTGTTATTATTTAGGGACACTGCATTCACATTCATATTTAATAATACTGTATAATACATTTGTATGGTATTTTAAGGAACATGTGCCTACATTAATATACATTTGAATGGCCTACCCAATTAAAATGTCCATTAAATTCTAACCTCTTGAATGTCTATTATTACAATCTATTGGAATGATCTTATAGGTAATTGTAATTGCACTTAGTCACTTATGCATACACAAAGCCAGTTCTAGTTAATAAAACTTACAGTTATTGAATAGAAAATACACTTTGATTCCTTTTCCTGGGAAGGGTTCTATATATAACATTTGATATACCACAGTGGAGGTCCTACAGCACATGGGAACCTTAAATTTATTGACAGGTCATATGGGAAAAAACAAATTGAGCCCATACAGTGATGTTTGTTTGTGTTTGTTCATTTGGCTCCACTGCGAGCAATGCTCAGGGAAATTGAACACATCATACAATTATGAAGTATTCAGAGTAAGTAGGAATATACCCAATGCCAAGAACAGGCTTTGGGGGGGGGATGCTCCCCTCCCCATCATGCATTATCTAAGAGAGAAAAATTTGTAAACCATCACCATTTCAACAGTAAACTTCTCGACACGCATTACAGTAGGACAAAATAGCAAATAAGTGTTAATCACCATCACATGCAATCTGCCCTACATAAAGTGCTTACATGAGGTTGATACTATTATGATGATTAATTCACTTCGAATAATCTCGAAATTATAACTTTATACTTATGTTATACTTTAATTTCAATTTTCCATGTAATTTCTATTACCTTGCAGATATGTTTGAGAAAGACATCACTTGAAACGAGAAATTCTCATTATTACTGAATGGGTATTATTTGGGAGGACAGTATATAGGATGGAAGGTACTGCTTGAAGCGTACATTAATCATGGATTCTATATAATGAGTAGTGGAAATATGTCTAATACAATTTTTGTCAATAAACCTATAAAAATGAAACATAGTGATGTTCCTTGTGCCTGTGTCTATTAGCCATTTTATTACAGTTCAAGCAATACCTTTCACCCTGTATAAGAAAACATTTAGAAGATGGTGGAGTTTGCATATACATAAAACATTATAACATATAAAACTGGGATGCAGCAGATCCATCTATCCCATTGATTTTTTGTGTAGCCTATTTTCCTCTGTTGCTTAAATTTACCAGTTATACAAGATTATACAAAATTCCTTCCGAATGAAGAGGACTTCACAAGCTATTCTCAGAAAATTAAAAATAAACATTTTATTTTTCATGTAAATATGTTGAATACAATGGCATTTTATTCAAAATCGTTTGAGTCATTTTTCAGAAGAAAAAAATCGAGCATTCTTCCGTGTAAAGAGTTATTTTGGGTGGGGAATTTTCTTGAAAATCTTTGGAAGGTACTGAACTTAACCGATTTGTACTATGTATGTACAAATTCCTGCTTTGAAACGCATGGCTTTATGTATTCACTTTCAATGCCAGTCGAAATGCGCGCGCCAACGTTCCACGTTACATATTTGACCACAGCCAATGGGAGCAAAATGTGCCGGAATGGACTACCTTCCCCCCTTGCACTGCAATGCTCCCTTAAGATCGTTCGCTTTCGTTCACTTTCGGCATTTGCTCGAACTCCGTCGGGCAACTTCGATGAGCTATCTCCAAGCTCCAAGCGCTTGTGAGTGAGAGGATGACAGAATGACATCTGTAGGACATATAAGACATCACTTCCATCGCTGTTGCAGTGTTGCCATGTCTACTGATTTTGCAGGAGATTTCCTGCTTTTTTGCAAATCTACTGCTCTACTGCTAAAACACGAGCGAACATCAAAATCTCCTGCTTTTTACTTCTTTATAATTTTTAAACTTTGTTTTCCCTTAAGATCGTAGAAATTGCTCTTCTGGACGTTTTTATCATGCAAGGCACTTTTACTCGTGTACAAAAATGAGTGATTCAATTTATAATCACTTGTATACACAAACATTGTACCATATCTGGGTTGCGTTATCGTAAGGGAACTTGCTATTGGAAAAACTATGATAGATAAGAAAGTGGAGGGAAAATATATACACTTTTAAACCGGACTCTTGGATAACGAATAAACAATAACATATTCAGCACACTCCGGAGAAATTTCTCAAGCCTACTTTCTTCATAGTAACTGGCTGGTATACAGATATTGACGTTCCCGGTAGCTTATTTAGGCTACTTGTTATTTACCAACTGCGTTTATACTTCTCGCTTCAGTTTATACTGGCAGTAAATCTTGGGTGTTTATGTGCATACACGTGCATTATTTAGAATAAGCGTCTATTTATCCCACAGAGACTTATCGCTGATGCCTTTAGTTTGTTCCATCCTCTTTCCACCTCCCCTAGCATAACAGTTGCAGATTGCCTGTGTTAATTAAAGTGCGTGTGCTTATATATAATTTAACTACGCTGTGTGTTACGGTGTTAACTGAAAATGAGTAAGAAACAGAAGTACAGTCAAAACTACAAAGATGAGTGGGAGCAAGAAGATAAGTTTAGTGGCTGGTTAGCATCTTCTAAAAGGGGCTCTAATTTTGCATTTTGCAAAGTGTGTGATTATAATATAAATATTGCATCAGGTGGTAAAACTGCTTTGGAGAGACATGTAACAACAGAGAAACATATTCAGTGTACTAAACGGCTAATTGGACAGAAAGTTCTATCATTTGCACATCAGTCCACCACATTAACTACCAAAGTAAAAGAAGCAGAAATTCGTCTTGTGGCTTTTCTAGCAGAACATAATATTTCTTTTAATTTCATGGAACATCTGCCCTCTCTAATTAAATCAATATGTCCTGATTCTGAAATTGCAAAAAGGATAACCTGTTCTCGAACAAAAGCAACAGCTATTCTTAAAAATGTTTTGGGTCTAGAAAGTAAAGAAATACTATATGCAATGCTGAGAGAACATAAATTTTCTCTAATTGTGGATGAATCTACAGACATTAGTTCTTCTAAACATTTGTGTTTGGTTGTACGGTTTGATTCTGGTATTGGCAGGATTTCAGATTCATTGTTTGATCTGACATCTGTTAGTAATGCTAATGCAATTAACTTGTACCAGAGTGTGGTAAACTCTTTTGTTTCTAGGAATATTCCTTATAAAGACAACTTCATTGGATTAGCCGCAGATGGAGCTAGTGTTATGATGGGTAAAAGACATTCTTTATCTGTTCTTCTAAAGAATGATATACCACACTTGTTTATAATGACATGTGTTTGTCATTCATTCCAACTTAATGTTCATCCTATGCTTGCACTAAACTTACGCGAGAACCAGAAGATCTGGTTCGCGATATCTTCAATTATTTCCATGCAAGTGCAAAGCGTGTAGAAGCTCTCAAAGAGTTTCAAACTTTTGTGAACACTAAGCCACACAAACTTCTACAACCAAACCAAACACGGTGGTTATCTCTCGAGTTAGTCGTTTCTCGTATATTAGAGCAGTATGATGCTCTTATTCTTTACTTCATCCATGCTTCTTTCGAAGAAAAACTGCAAGCAACTGAGGTAATTTTCAACAAGCTGAAATCACCATACAACAAGTTTTATCTGGAGTTCCTTCAGTTTGTTTTATCTATTTTTAAGATTTAAACAAGCAAATGCAAAGCGAAGAACCCCAAATCCACAACCTGAAAGCTGATGTTGTTTCTGCTTTGCGAACTATCCTTGACTGCTACATTAAACCTGAACATTTGAAGTCCACTGAAATAGATAAAATTGAATACAGGAATCCCAGAGTATTTCTTCCTGTGGAAAACATGTATTTTGGTGCAAAAGTCCAAATATCTCTGACAAAATTATCTCTGCCGGACAAACATGTGCAAGTTCTCAAATTACGCTGTGTTGATTTTTACATTGAGTCAGTTCGCCAGATACTAAGCCGTTTTTCATTAAGCGATCCCCTTCTTACATTTTAGAAGTGTTAGAACCAGCTAAAATCCAAATAGTACAGTCAATTGCACCACTTGCTTCTTGTTTTCCTAATTTGGTGAAACCGGAAGAAATTCAACAAATAGATACAGAATGGAGGCTCCTGCGCAACACTGACATTGCATGTGGTAGTGACGCTACAGTGCAAGAATTTTGGACCCAAGTAAAGAAAAAGAAATATGCCGATTCAAAACATGTTTCCCTCTTTTGTCCAAATTCATCTGGTGCCTTTTGAGTCTTCCCCATTCTAGTGCTACAGTGGAACGAGTTTTTTTCAACTATAAATCTAATGAAAACGAAAGTAAGGAATCGGTTGTCAACCAAAACAATGTGCGGATTGTTACATGCAAGCAAACTTGTGTCAGATTCAGAGTGCCATTCTTTTGCAATTTCAAGTTCAATGTTGCAGAAAGTCAAGAGTGACATGTATGTCAGTGATTGACAATGTGTACATAATTGAATCCTCAACTACTACTGTGTGCACTACAGAAGGAGCGACATAAATGGTGAGTGCTATTCCAATTTTAATTAGTATTATGGAAAATTTAATACCGAATGTAGGTGTTCGGAGATGTCTGTAATAATAATAATAATAATAATAATAATAATACAATAATAATGCCATAAATATGTATACAGAAAGCAAATTTGCCGGTTACGTGAAATCTACTGCTATCTCCTGCTATTTTTCAAACCAGATCTGCTTTTACTTCGGCAGACCTGGCAACACTGCGCTGTTGAAGACCTACTTAAAGGAGTATGTCGAAAGTGAGTTTATTTCTGCATTCGTTTGGAGTAAACCCACTTTGTAAACACGCACAAGTTATAATTAATATTAGATTAAAATATGTGAGCTCTGAAGGCCTCTACTGATCTGGTCATTATCGGCACCTCCTTCCCACATCGCGAAGCTTGTGGTGTCATTAGCTTCATCGTTGTTAAACTTAAACATAATCTCCAAATACTCAATATCGCACAGAACATTCACACTTGCGGCTACATTACATTTTGAATAATGTTTGTGCTTTATTAGGTAACCAGTCCTTTGTGTATCGTCGATAATAACTTAACCTCACTCTTACATCGCTACACACCGTAGTAGTGAATTGTTATACTGTAGGCATTTTGTGTTTATCTTGGGTAGTATTTAACTTCACTGTTTCCATAAAACTAATATTTTGCTGATAATATTCTAGGCTATCATATTATGTTCTAAATAACCATCAAATTATCTCCGCGATATCCCATATTATGTTTAAGATTTCTGGTTCTCGAAAACGTATAAGGAGTCGGGAAATTGTGTCCAGTGCCCAAGGAGCCATTTTCCTTTTTATACTCTATTCTCGGAATAACAGCTTATGCCCGCATAGAATCACGGAATAAGTTATTCCATGATTATTTTCTTGATAATCTCTATTCTGATGTCGTACAACACAGTTTAGCACCTAACCATGGAATGATGTCCAACAGAGGTTTATTCTGAGTTAGTACAACTGGCCCAAGTAAGCATGGACAAGAAAGGCATTGATTGATAAGCTAAGGATATGGGAAAGAAAGAGAAGCCAGAGAGAGAGAGGTGCAAGATGTTCAATTGAAACAACAGGCATCAACTTCCAAGATTTCCCTGTAAGTATTAGGCAAGGCTGTCATGTGAGTTAAATGTAATCTTCCAAAATCTCCAACAAAACAGGTTTACGTTATTTTTAACATCATTCAACATATGTCTCCATCTAAACTACAGACGGTATCCTAAGATTAAACTCAATTTGACAAATGATCTAAAGTAAAGAAAGAACTGAATGATGCACTAAGTGAAGAACATAAGTTTAAAGTGATACATTTTACAGAAGACCTGACATAAGAAGAATAAGAGCAGGAAAGATGTATGTTTGTGAAATATCTTGAAACTGAAAAGTGGAATATTTTAATCATGAAAATTCAAGAGGCATACACTTTATTTAAAAATCTAGTTCAATTCCAAAATAGGATTATCCGTGTTCAAAACATTGAGACCACCAGAAGTGGTCAATAACATGCAAAGAACATGATGTGTGCATGTCCTCTTAACACGAAAACATACAGCTACATATGGAAACAATGAATAAAATAAATACCAAATTCAGGTTTCTACATGATGCTGAAGAACTTGTCAAAGAAATGGTCTGTTCCTTAGATATGGCAAAAAATCAAAGTGTTGCATGGAATTGTGTGAGGAGTGCACTTCTGAGAAGTGGGTTTAAAAGAGATTTGATCTGGACACTGTGAACTGTGATGAAAATTTTGAAGTTTTTATCAGTGGCAGTATATGGATGAATCTTGAAAAAATAAATGCCACAGATTTAGAGTAAGCCAAAGAAGGGTTAATTAGTAAATGGAAACAATTTTCTCTCCATATGTGTATGACCCACTACCAGCATTCAAAATTTCTTTGAGATCACTCTTTTTCTTGAAAGGAAAATTTGAAGACATGTGAGATTATAGTGCATGAAGATTTTGCAGAAAATTATCAGCTCAAGTATCGTCATAGATAATGTTGCTCATTGGAATTGCTCTCAGGTAACTTTATTCACATGCATTGTATATTATAGGGATCCAGAATACAGTCTTAGGTGTATTAACTATTGTGTTATTGTGTCTGATTCACTAGCACATTCAGAGACTGTGGTTGTTTTTAATAATGTATTGAAACATGCTTGTAGTGTATTGTCAACTTTAGGTGTAAATGCTGTGCAATATTGGTCTGATGGCAGTAACACCCAGTTCAAAAACAGGTACAACATGCAAACTTTGATGTAAGGCTGATTGGAATTTTGTCAAAGTGCACATGGCGAAGGGGCTATTGATGCACTGGGTGCCACTGTCAAGAGAAGTGTGTGGCTGGCTGTGTTAAGAAAGAAATATGTACTTAATCCTGTTCAGGAGTTTGCAGAAGCTGCTGGAAAGGAAGTAGGAGGAGTCGTTTCAGTTAAGTTCAGGTGAAATAGCAAAAAATACCGAAGCAGAAAAAAATTGCAAGAATGTTGGGAGAAAGGCCTCTTCAATTCAAAATATTCACAAATGCCATTGTTTTGTACCACTGTCCAATGGAAACCTTGGTATGTGGTTAAGTTTATGCTTCAGGACACCAGAAATATGGAATTATGAGGTGCAGGTGTCAGTTAAACACGCTATGGCTTTACTTGTGAGGACCACCAGCAATCCATGTTTACAAGAACTAAGCACTTGGGAATGCGTGATTGTCCTGTACGAAAATCAATGGTGGCCTGGTATCACAGAAAATGTTGATAATGATCATGAAACAATTCAGTTCATGAAGTCGATTAGTTTTAACAAGTTTGTATGGCCTACAAAGGTAGAGAAGCTACAATCAATAAAGCTGGAATTTTATTAAAACTTAAATATGCTCCACATCCTGTATATAGTCATGGACAATTTGTACTTCATAGCTGATGAAATTATGTGACTGAATTCAAAATTTGGGAATTTAAGGCATACTTTGAAACTTTCTTTCAATTATTGCTGGGTTAAGTTAGTTTAATAGTGATGCATTCCATACGTAACAAACCACTTGTCCCATATGTAAGTTAAATTTTTCAGTTTTTTTTTATTACTGAAGCATGTAAGAGAAAACCTTGAATCAGCTTGGCTAATTGTTAAATATACATTTTTAATTGCACCAAGTGTAAAAAATGTTTTTAAACTATGTTGTCAAAAAAAAAGTTAAATAAAAATAAATCAATAAATGAATGTTGAATTTCTGCTGTCCCATACATAACAGGGGTTGATTTCAATGTTATCTGAGATTGAAATGAGATTTTGAATTTCTGATTTTGGTATATAGTAAGGAAAAGCATTCTGCTGAATTGTATGCCAATCTGCGATTTTAAAAAGCTAAATTACATTCCAGTTTAATGAAATGTATTGCAAAATGTCCTATACATAACACACACATACTGTGGCTTTACCCAAAACTTTTCTGATACACAAGAACGGGTAGATTCAGTTCAAATCACTTTCTCAACCATGCACATAGTAGATAAAGTATTGCATTCCACACAAAAATTTGGTGTATGTGTGATGTCCCACCTCAAACTACCCTTAACATGGAAAAATTTTTACGTCAAAAATGGCAGTAACAATTTTGATTAAAATACCATATATTTGAGATATCCACATGAAAAACTAAACATATATCACAAATTTTGTGGAAATAACCTGTGAAGTCCTCTACATTTGGAAGGAATTTTGTATAATTAACTGATAGGCCTTAAGGGATAGACAAAAATGTATTACACAAAACATGTAGAATCTTCAAAACACACAATTATATCATATAACTTTACTTAGGACATCAGCCATTTTTGAGATATCCATCATTATTGGTTTGAATTCTTTAAAGTGCTGCTGCTCTTCAGTTGTTTCTCACATTGTAGAAAGAGCAGGAATTTCAAGTCAGCATATGATGATCCGGTTTTAAACATCTGACCATTGATTTGAGATTCCTCTATCCCCCTTGTACCTACAACAAAATATGTAATGTAGATATTTCTACAAGGGTTTATCACAATTAACATGAAATAGATAGAAAAACAAAGTTTTGGAGGAATAATATGTAAAAGTTATATAAAAATAAATGACAGAGGGTAGAATAAATCATGTGAGTGTAACACAAAATCTTTTCAATGTGCTTTTTTTTGGGTGGGGGGTTCGTTTTTTAATTTATTTTTACTGTAGTTACATTTATGCTGGTGGATCCTGGTGTGAAGTAGAGAACTGCAGCTCCACATTGATTACTATTGTGGCTCTTTGACATGCTACATTTTATGAGCTGGATTTAATAACCTCCAACAGAGCACTGACTGGCCCTTCTCTCTCTCTCTCTCTCTCTCTCTCTCTCTCTCTCTCTCTCTCTCTCATATGCTGGCACCAGAGTAATTCATATAAATGTTTTGCCAAATGCTGTGTTCCTCTGTACTAGTGCCACAGACATTTTTTTGGAGACCAAAGACCTTCAATGGTTTGGTTATATGCCCCAGTTTCAGGAGCTGAAATGTACAAGTATCTTGAGAGAGCTATAAAAATAAAATTGGTATTGCAAATGTGTTGTGCATTTTTAAGAAATTTATATGAAGGGTTTTGTTTAGCATTAATTCAGTGTTAGTGCATAACAGGCCTATAAGTGACAGCTTTGTTGCTTTGTTAAGTGCATGTGTGTATATGAACTGAATTCAAACAATGGGTCACACATCATGAACCAGGTGTCATGTCTACATCCTGTACTCTATGATCCATGATTTCAATGACAGAGGTAGATTGTTAGCAATGAGCACCAGACAGCACTGGTGTAGAAATTCCAGAAGTGAGTTTATGATGTAATAAACCATGCTGTGAAATGTGAAGAGCTAGTTTTTTTAGTTATGACATTATGCTTATGTCACAAAGTATGGAGTTGTATTAGAGCACTATATATAGTAGTTAAGGTTGTATTGTTTGAAATGGAAACACACCTGAGGAGTTTTAATAATGGAAATTAATCCTGTTTTCTTTTAGAACACACAATGTCCAGAACTTCAAGATTAAGTCTTGCAGTTGCACTCACTACATCATTAGGCATTGTTTCATATGTGCATTTTAAACAACAACTTGATAGGTAAGTATGGTGAAGTTCTATGGGTGTGGAATATTTTGTCATTAATGTCATACTTAATTTCATTTATTTTCATTCTTTAGTGCCATAGCAAGCATTACCTTCATCAATCATATAAATCAAGAATATAAATATAAGTAGCTGGCATAGGGTATAGCCCATATCAATTAAAACAGGGGGGAGGGTATCTTCACAGTCTCAGATGTTATTGAATTTAAGCACATATTAACATTTAGGACAAAGTAGGAAACCTATATTTTTTGTTTTGTTCAGAAAACTTTCTGGCCTGAGATACAAGCTGCCAAAAATGGTGCCTTTGGGTGGCATTTCTCAGTGCAGTTTTTAGCAAAATATTAAAATCTCTAGCGTTGGAATGGTTCAAGATATTTTGTAAATTTGCTTTATTTGTAAGATGATAATTTTCTGATTAAAATCTTATCCTCCATTTGAAACTGCAGCCTTATGAATTTTTAAAAATAAAAAAATTTGTTTTTCGATAATGCCAATCCCAATCCCAAAAATGTTGATTTGCTTTTTACTGCTGATCAGTACCATACAGTAAGTACTGTATTCCCTGAAAAGGAGAGCTCCTACTTTTGAGTTTAACAGGTTTTATAAATACATGTTCATGTTCTTACTTCCATGGCTAATTTGTTTACCGCAGTTTTTGTTTCTCTCAAAAACACTAATCTCAACAATTCTGATAATTTTACAGGAGTCGTATATCTAATGGTGCTATACTTCATGAAAAGGCGAACATGCCACTTTGATTCTGAATTTTTTTTTTTTTTTTTAAATCCACTCCTGGACCAATATGATGGAATAAAAATGATAAATTAAACAAAATTGGAACTGATAAAATATTTTTTCTTCTGGATTTTCTATACATAGGACCTTCCAAATCATATAAAAGGGAGGACATAGTTGTCAACAGGCAAACAGAGAGCACTTCACCAAACTTGTGATCCAACACTAATTGTAAGCCTTTGTGAGGATTCTGCTGATTGAGTTGTAAGGTGTTTTGTGGAAAAGGACAGTCTGAAATGTCTTCTTGCTGGGGTCACAGGAGAGTGAAGTGTGCTGACTATTTACATATCCATAAAAGAGTGGTATATCAAGACAAGCAAAAGCAGACTTTCTTCAGGTTAGGAATAAGAGTGCACATTTTGAGACACTGTTTCAAAGTCAAGATGCTTCTAGTGCTGACTTTCTGTGTTCTACATGCTGTGACAGAATATCTACAGTGATACTAAGTGAACAAGAAGTAGCCTCTCATGTTGTGGACGATGAAGATGTATCTGAAGAAGAAGAAAAAATAGATTCTCTGAATCAGTCGGCTATAGAGGTTGGTGTTAGTCCTGTTACGAAACCAAGTGTAACTTGTATGCATCAAGAAAGCACAGAGAAGTTACTGAAACTGTAGGCGAGTACACCAAAACAAAACTGTCCAAACTCTTCAAAGCAGAAATTCCATCTTCAGAAGAAAATAAACCAAAAGAAGCCTGTGCCACTTTCCAGGGATATATATCAAACATCAATTCAGCTGTTGAATCATGTGAACCCTACAATGAAAAGGTGCAGGTTGTAACAATTATCCCAGTATCCTTTTCAAAGATACAAACTTTGCACCATATTCCATCTGCAACAAAATACATGGTGGACAGAACTAGAAATGTGTGGTCTGCAAAAGGAATTTTTGGAAAATTGGATCCCTCTTATGGTCATTGTGTGAACGAAGCACATGTTTAAATTGCACAGCCATTTTATCTGGAAGATAAACAGGACTGTTCTTGCCAGAGTGCCAACAAAAAGATACTATCACTATAACAGTTGCAGGAGAAGAAGTGGTGAAAGTGAAAAGATACATGACGCATAGTATTAAAAAAAATTTTGACATGTATAAAAAGAATATTCAGTATTCCACATTGGAAGATCAAAACTTAATGCATGATGATCTAAGTGGGTGGTGCCTAGAGATGCCTGCTTATTTGTATATTGTGCCAATTTTGAGCTTTGCATTCAAACTTTGAAGAACTTATTTGAAGGCATGACATGACACCTTGGTTGGGTGTGTAAAGTCGTTAAGTGTGTGATGTAGAGTGAGAGACCTGTTTGTTTCAGGAATGAAGTGAATGCCCTGGAAAGTAAGGACTCGCCTTACAGACACTTGTCTGGAAATGTAGCAGATGACTTCTGAAGTTACATATGCAACATGAGAGAAGAGAAACTGATTAGAAAGCTGTTGCCAAAAATACCTTCATTGACGAACTTGGGAAATGCACAGTGGAAGCAGTAACACACCAACATCTGAAGAAATTGCAAAACCACATTGTGGAAGTGAAGGTAATAGGAATAGCTGTTGAGTTGTGCAAAACTGCTGGCGCAACATTTTGGCTACATATTTTTTTACATCCTGGTACAAAAACAATACAAACTTTGAACACCATATAATTCAGGAAAGGAACAAAAATGAAACATACAAAATTATGCATTCTAATTCAGGACATAATTATAGCAAAATATTTAAGAAAATTCAGGACAAGCAGATAATAATGGGTGAAAACACTGGGTTATTAAATTCCATCCAGCTCAGAAGCTTCTTCTGGAAAATCTCCCATTTCAGCATGTACAGGTCTGACAAGTCCACCATACTTCAGCGGGCAGTCCAAGGATTTGTTGCGATCAACACTCCATCAGGCTTTCCCGGAGGCTCGCCATACTTGACACCAGTTCTAGGTTGAATTCTACATGACCCATATACTTAACTGTAGCTCTCCTGGTTGGATGGCTGGATACCCTCACCACACAACAAACACCAAGTTTTGCTGTCTCAGCTGCATCTGCTTCTCACTCTCTCTTTTTCGTTTTGCCCACATTATATCATCCCAGGCAATTATGAACAAGATATGCTCTGAGTTTTCTCATTAAGCATATTTTTCCAATGACAATTCAAATTTCTCTATTTTCGAAAACTGTCCATTTCATTATGTAAAACATATCAATTACATGCAGTTGCATATCGTTCTCCACCGAATAGGATCCAAACAGTGCATTGTCATCATCTAGATTGACACCAAGGTTGTTCTCTTTGCTGTACACTTCTAGCTTCATTGTAGCTGGAGCATCTGCATTCAGAAGTTCTAATTTACTCTTTAAATCCGGCTGTCAAATTTTTCTGAAAGCAGCTGTCCACACACAAAGGATGAAGAATGTTGCAGTTTTATGGGCAGAGCTGTTGACCCTAACCCAACCCCCAAAACCTAGAGGACTGCTAGCTCGGGACCCCGGGAATGCCAAACCCATACTTACCGAAGTAAGCCCTTGAGGGGGGGGGTGAAGGGATGTGGACCTGAGAACTGGTATCTGACTCTGCCACAAGAAGTACAAGGGTGAGTAATGACCAAGTTTCAGTTTTTACAGGAGTCACATATTTTCAAAACGAGACCACAAGTGTTGCAGTTATGCCTGAGTACATGACTCAGCATATGCATTGTTGGCAATACACAAAATTAAACAACAGCTGCTTTCACAGGCAGAAAATATCATTATTTCTGATGATGTTCCTAGTCACTTAAGAACTGTTACAAACTGTTCGAATTGACTAAGTCACGTATGCCAATGGAGTGGGTATACAGTGCTACTAGTCATGGGAAGGGGCCTTGCAGTGGTGCAGGTGGCTTGCTGGAGCACCACACTATGAAACATAATCTTTGTAGCTCAAGTACAGCTGCAGTTCAGAATGCTGAGGATTTTACAAAAGTGGTGAAGTCATACACATCAGCAGCCTTCATCCTGTTGCCCAAAGAGAAAGTTGAAGAGTTCTGCCAGCAAAAAATAGAAGAATGGTCCAATCAAACTACTTCTGTGAAAGGAATTCAGAAGAGACATGTCTGGGCTCTCAGTAATGGATAAACCTATATTGGACAAATTTTAAAGAGCAAGAAAGAAGAAATTTCATTCATCCAACTATGGTAGGAGAATATTCAGATCCATAACCTACAAAGAGGGATGTTTGTGGCCTGTGTGCAAGACTGTGACAGCACGATTGCAGAGGGTATAAATATCAGTTGTGAGTTAAATTAAATCTGTGTGAACTTTATGCTATAACATGGGCTGGCTGCTGGATATAGATTTCCAGCTGCAAGACAGCTCACCAGTGCTCACTTCCAATGTGTGATGTTTTAAAAATTGAGAATGCCCCAATTCCTATTGGTTCAGCAGGAAGGTATCACTCATTATCAAAGGAAGATATTGATGCAGTTGAACAAATTTTTAGTTCAATGAATTGCTAATTTCAGTTTTAACGTGTGCATAGAAGCAGTATGCTTTGGAACCTGCACATATATGAGGGGGAGTCAAAATGAAAACTTTAAACATTTTTTTAATTTACTTTATTGAACAAAAGTGGAACACAAGTGTATCATTTTTCGACATAGTCTCCATGACATTCAACACACTTCCTCCAGTGCATAGGAAATTCATAGATACCTCTGAAAAAATCTTTTGGTTGTGTGCGCAGCCACTTGTGCACCGCCTGGTGCACCTCTTCATCAGAGCGAAATTTCTTTCCTCCCATTGCCTCTTTGAGTGGTCAAAACATTGGTGCGGGGTCTGGTGAGTATGGTGGATGTGGAAGAGAATTAAAGTTAAGGTCATCTGGTTGCAACTGTTGCACGGGCAGTATGAGGCCGAGCATTGTCATGTTGCAAAATGACACCTGTAGTCAGAAGTCTACGTCGCTTTGATCTGATTGCAGGCCGAAGATGATGTTTTAACATATTGGAATATGACGCACTGGTGATGGTGTTTCCCTTGGTCATGGAGTGTTCTAAGACAATGCCTCATTCTTCCCAAAAGAGAGTAAGCATAACCTTCCCTGCAGATGGCTGCGTCTGGAATTTCTTGGGTTTTGGTGACGAGAGGAATGGCACCATTCCTTGCTTGTGGCACCATTCCTTGCTTGCTCTCTTTGTTTCAGGTTGGTGGTATTGTACCAGATTTCGTGTCCTATAATGATTCTCGCAAAGAAGCCCTCACCTTCTGCTTCAAAGTGCCGCAAAAGTTTTTCACTGACGTCAACATGTTGCTCTTTCAGTTCTGCAGTGAGTTGCCGTGGCACCCATCTTGCAGACACACTGCGAAACTAAGCACGTTATGAATGATGTGATGCCTGAGCCATGACTAATGTTCAGACGTGTGGCTATTTCATGCATCATCATCATCATCACAATGATTTTCCATCACAATGGCTTCAACTGCTGTACTAGACTATGGTGTCACAACATAGTGTGCCTGACCTGGGCGCAGAGCGCCTTTCATAGAAGTCATGCCATTTCTGAACTTCCTACTCCTTTCTACTCCACTCATACACTTGCTGCAGTGGTAACCATGCATCACCATACTGGGCCTTCATTCACCGATGGATTTCAATAGGTTTCGTGTCTTCACTGCTTAGAAAACATATGACAGAGCATTACTCTTCCTTGGTGCATGTTGCAAGTGGGGCAGCCATTCTAAACTGGTATTGTGGCTGCGTTTCACTTGTCTGCGGTATTCTGCCACCTATTGGGCATTCTTTACATAATTGGTAACAGTACTGCCAACTTAAAGAACATGGCGCGAAATGTCGATTTTTAATTACATTTTTAAGGTTTTCATTTGTTCGTATTTTGGAAGCTTTAATATGTTTTGAAAACTGTGCCTATTATCTTTATAAGAATTAAAGCACCATGTCAAATAAGACTAGATTTTGAATTTGTTAGACCAGTATGTAAAATTTGTGTTAACAGAAACTGGTTTAATGTATGACAAAAATTTCATTCGCTTATAGAACGTGTTAACTTCAAAGTGGAAGTTGTTCTTTTTAGGGAATGTAGTACTTTATGATACTGATCAACAGTAAAAGAGTCAAAACCTTTGGGATTGGCACTTTTTTTAAAGAAAATCTTTTTTAGTTAAAATTTTTTTTGTTTAAAAAAAATTCAGCAGGCCACAGCAGGAAAATTTGCACATATTTCCAAACAGAGGATATAATTTTAATCAGAAATTATCTTCAGAATTTAAAAAGAAATGGCAACAAAACATCTTGAACCATTCCAGAGATAGAGCATTTTAATATTTTCTGAAAACTGCACATGAGAAATGGCGCCCAAGGCACAATCTTTGCTGACCTGTAACTCGGGCGAGGAATTTTTTTGAACAAAAAAAAAGGGTTTCTTGCTTTGTCCTGAATTTTAATATATGTTAAATGCAGTAACAGCTAAGACTGAAAATAACATTTTTTATTTGCTTGCCTGAGCTGTTGTGGACTATGTTTTTCACAAAACATACTCCTTTCATTCCGTTCTCTTTACAGATGGTGCTATAACTGTAAGCTTTCATTTAATGACTGCAAAGCTGATTCAGTCCTGTGTACAGTTCACCTTTGTGTCACTGTCTGGTATTGATGTACTTGGCTCTTTCTCGATAGGAGAAAAATCCCTCTTAATTTGTTTTCTGCAGTTGTCATGGATCATCTGGCCACTTACTGAACTGCATTCTAATATCATATTATGAATATAAGACCTGGTAAAAGAGAAATAAAGAAAAAAAATTGTTAAATCAACTGCAGGCCCTGCATGGGCAATCCTAGCTGAAAGAGGGGTATAAACAGTTCAGGACTTCAGTCATCCATGGTAGCACCTTTCTCAATTGTTTTCTACTGGTTTTGTGTCCTTTAACACCAAATGGATTGCAACACTGAGTCTTAATGTACTTCTTCTCCATTCCCATAAACTTAATTGTTAAGCTCATCAAAATACCAACTGGTACCGATTAACAGTAGGTAGTCAACATTACACTATCTCATGACACTGAGACTGGAACTCCAGAGGTAGTGTGTATTAGCAAAGCTCAGCTTGTACATGAGACAATTCTGAACTTGCCCAGAGGCTTGCTTAGTGCAAGAGTGCACATAGTATACTTTACCATCTATTTACTCTTGTTCCCAAAGCATTCCCAAGATTAAGTTTACACCAAAGAAAGGCTTTAGCTGCATGGTATACTTAATTTCCAAAAGCAATGAATCTACACTTTCTTTCATATTCAAGGACAAAGGTAAATGACCCTTTACCCTAAAATTAAGAACACCTAATCTTGAAAATAATGTTTTAAATGCAGTGTTTCACAATCCTGCAAGCAGTATTCGTGTATTGCACAAGAGGTGAATGTAAGTGAAGGAATTGTTTTGAGGGTCTTATATGAGTAGCAATTGAACCCATATCATCCATAGGGGGTCTAGGCATTGCAACCAGCAGACTTTCCACATCAAGTGCAGTTTGTTAATTGGTTGTTTGAGCAATGTACAGACAACCATTTTCCTGCTATGATATTGTCCACAGGCCAGGCAATGTTTGCTAGAGAAGGCTTGTTCAGCAGTTGGAATAGCCATATCTGGGAATATGGAAATCTGCATGCTGTGGTGAATCGAGCCTACCAACAGTCATTTGCTGTGAATGTATGGGCTGGTATCATTAACAATTCTGTGATTGAGCCTTACAAATTACCCGACAGACTGAATGGAGTAGGCTACAAAAAGCTCCTTCACCATATCCATTTTCTGGAAGATGTGCCACTGATAATCTGCAAATGTGTGTGGTTTCAACATGATGGGGCACCAGCACATTTTGCAGTGAATGTTAGGGAATACCTTGATGAACAATTCGAGCAAAGATGGATTGGTCGAGGTAGTCGTCTTCCATGGCTAGCTCAATCACCACATCTGACACCTATGGACTGTTTCTTCTGGGGTCAAGTGAAGAGCCTAGTGTATGTGACTCCTGTCAAAACTAATTGTGGACTTGGTTGCTACTGTCCATTCCAAACCAGAGTGCCTCTCACTGTAAACAAACTCTTTGTATTATCTGCGCGAAAGTAGTTTGCCATCCCCGCCCCTAATGGCTGCTTGTTCCTCTCTCACGTGCTTGCTGTGTGTCACTTACAGTTGAACATTGTTTCAATCTACAAAAAGGCACCCTGCATGAGAATCATAGTTCAAAATGCAACCTGAAGTAACAATCGATTTTATAAGCATGTGCAAATGAACATTTTACTTGCATTAATCACAATCCTCAGACAAAAGTGCAACACCCAAATCTGAATTCTCCAAAGATGGCTCAGCTGCCATATTGGAATCAGAAATATTCTCCAAGTTAATGACAAGCTTATTTACAGCACTGTCGCACACAAAAAAAGTTCCCACATTTGATTCTCCTCTTTATTATGTTCTAGTATGTCTGCCTGTATTCCCTACATGCTTAGGGTACACTTCTCACTGAAACGCCTGTAAAATTTAATATTAGTTTCATAATATGTACTAATGCAAGTATTGGGTATTTTTATAATAGTGGGTTGAATACATTTAGTATTGTTTGTTTTTTGCCACTTCTTAATGGTTTCTCACTTTTGTAGTTGAACAGTTTATTCATACTACATGCACCTTCCTCTGCCATGATAACTCAAATACCAACTAACTAAATCACAAGATTTGACCTGAACTGAGCATATGTGTGCTAGCGTATTATGAATGACTGTTCACTTATCATATTTCCTGTGTTATGAAAAGTGTTTATTCGGTACTCAGATAGCACCTCTGGGAATTCATTGCTGCATTTCTCATATATGCAAGAGAATGGCAGTCATGCATACAGTTGGTAATTAACAAGCAAGATACTCTCAGCGTTAGCGCAATAGCAGACGAAAATCATATTTTGTAATCTCTTAACATTAGTATATATCCATTACCTTTAGCAACGAGTTCTTATGATAACTGCAATAAAATGCACAGTTCTATACCTTTCCTGCCCCAATGTTTCATGATACAATACATTTATTAAGGAACTATTTACGTTGGCGTAAGAGTGTGTTCTTAGGTTCGTGACAAGCAGAAGCATGTGCTTTTGTTTACATCAGAGGAAACTCTGGTTTGGAATGGACAGTAGGATCACAGCAGCCCCTGACGATGTGCATAAATCTCCTGGGATGCTAAAGCATGTGCAACGTCCGTAAAGTTTGTCATGGTCATTGTGGTCAACATTTTGAACAGTTACTTTTACAGTGTAATTTGGGTTTTCATGTCATGTTATCTATCCTTAAAAATATAACTCAACCAAGGCAAGTGCATTCCTGCATCAGAGAGCACCACTTGTACGTCTAATGGCCTGCACCCCACTCTCTACAATCCAATTGGGAAAACACAAACAATTAGAATTCTGCATACATACCGTATTTAAAGGTATCTACATGTTATGACATTTTCCCCACTTCTGGTGTGTGTGTGTGTCCACCCTTCCTTCCTTCCTTCCTTCCTTCCTTCCTTCCTTCCTTCCTTCCTTCCTAAGTTATCACACATATTCACAAATACTTTAAAATGAAATGCATTTGAAAACATCTCTCTCTGGTGTGATTTAAACTCACCATTATTCCGTGATATCTTCCACACTGGCTATGTTGGCTTCTGGTCCAGTGTCCATTTCTTCTTCCAGAATTGCATCTCTTCTCTAATATGTCTCTTGAATATCTTTCACCTTCTGAACTGAATTTTTCCAATCAGTTGCTTTTACTGCTTTAATGACTGTGTCAATGATTTTAATGTTGATAAGGAAACATGGTTGACATCATTGTCTTCAACTTTTGCTTTTATTAAGTTCCAGATTAGTTCGATAGGACTCAAGTCCAGGTGATAAGGTGGTAATCCAAGAGTTGTAAAGCAAGCATCTTCAAATAATGTATCAATGGAGCATGTTTTCTTCAGTCTGCACTGTTTTGTGTGAATTAGAAGTTCCACTTTTGTAATTTCCATGTCAAATGATATATTGTTGTTCCTCAACCATTCTTGTATATCAGCCTTTAAATTGTTGCTTGAGGGCATTATGTCACATTGTTTATTGTGATGTGGAGCATTGTCAGGACAACAATGCTCCCTTGCAGTAATCCAGGTATCATTAGTTTTGCACCCATTTTGAATAGTTGTAATAGTTCATTTCTCTGTGGTAGTCAGATATATTGAATTTGGAATTGTAAATTAAGCTGGAATTGCAAATTAAGCAAGTACCTGGAATGAATCCCATCTCCCAACCAGCTTGGACGATAATAAGACACTGTCCAGCACTGTCATTTGCATGCACTTCTGGAATATTGTCACTGTGCCAACACTTGGAAACTGTGTAGTGGGTGTGAATCCAGGTTTCATACACATATATCACTGGCTTATTTTCCCCGCATTCATTTCTTCTAAGCATTCTAAGAAATGATGCTCTTTGAGCCACTATGTCAGGATGTTTGCTAATAAACTTCTTTCATTTTTACACTTTTTATATTGCAATCCAATAGATTTCACTATTTTCCTAAGTGTTTTTCTATCCCTGGTGAAATTTATCTCTTTCTTGCATAATGTTAATAATGTTTAAACTGTAAGGATTTCTTTTTTAACCTCATAAAAACCCTGAAATGTTCTTCTGATGCACTTGTCCATATCGTCCAAAATAACTATTTGCAGTTTACCAGTCTTGCAAGGTGATTTAATTTTCTCACCCCACTTTCTTCAAGCCAGCTCTCCATTCTAATCTTTCATATTGTTGTCTTAATAAAGCCAATTGAAGAAATAGCACGTTCAGTGGAATTTGTATTAGTTATTTTCTGACCTTCTTTCTTCTCATTGTTACAAAATGCAATATTATAAATAACATGTCGAGCTTGCTCGTGAATAACTCTTATTTCTTCTACATTCCATCACACTCACTGTGAATACTATGGGACCCACTAAGAAGTAAATTAGATTGTGCAGCATTTCCTGGTGTATGCATGTGGTTGTATTGCATCATCGCATTAGTTCACCATCTTTCCACCCTCAGTGCAGGACTGCACTCGCCTTGGCTGTATTTTAATTTGTATTTTCAGGAGGTGACGAGTAGTTGATTAATTGGTGTTGGCCCGTAATGCAAACATGCTCTACAGCAGTCAAAGGTTGTGTTTTGTTTGGAAACAATCATATTGCAAGTAAACAGATACAGAGGTGGTTGTGTCACTACAAAACGAAAACAATGAAATTACTCAATGAGCCACTGGTGACTATGGCTTCCTTATATCAAAACACTCAAAAAACATCTCTGGACAATTTGTGGAAGTTTGTTGGTAGAATTCAGATTCATCCCATAGTTTAGAATGAGACTCTTTTTACTGACACCTCATTTCCTTTAGCTTAAAAACTAAGATGAAGGTTACAGCATAATTATAGTTTCAAAACTAAGATGAAAGTTGCAGCATAATTAGAAGCAAAGCTATATTTGTTTGTCTGCCTTGCGAGTATGAACTTTTAAGGCTGCTTGCAAACACAATGTGTAAATTGTGGTCCTTTTTGGACACTGCATAATGGGAGCTTTAGAAACCATTTAACCTTAAATGTTACTCTTATCTTACATGAGGTGGAACTTTGGGATTAATCAGGTCAGCACCAAGGGAAGTAGTATTGGAGAATAGGGAGGAAAGGGATAATTATGGAAAGAATCTTGAAATATTGGTACAGGTACCTTCAAAGAGAAGATTAACATATGTTAAAAATTTGTGTGAATCAACAGAAGATAAAATGAAGTTCCCGGGCTTGTAGACTGTGGTCCAGTAGATGTTTTAGCACCTAATGTTTTGCCCGTCTCTCCGTCACGTATCCTCAGAGGTAGTCGATTCATGGCTGTAATAGCAAGAGTGACGCTGGACATAGTGCCCATCATATATATAGGCAGACGAGAGCTCGCCCACTTTACTCCTATTGGCAGCTCGTCCGCCAATCACAGTGCGGCTGCAGCTACTATCCTGTGATTTGTCCGGCTAGTACATAAGGTTTAATTCTAGTGTTTTCCAACACTAGGATCCAAGTTTTGTGCACCCTGCTACTTCTTTCCTGTTAAAATTATTTTTAACTACTACTATGTGACACCTACTCAATGGCACCTCTATGGTCATTCTAGACACTGGCAAAGGCAATGCTACAGTTGTCATGGACACAGAAGATTATAAACAAAAGATTGAACCGTTACTAGAAGCCGAGACCTATCAGAAGCTTCAGATGGATCCAACTAATATAGTTTCACAGACTACAAACCAGTTAATAAAAAGGTCTACTCTCATGCAAGAAGTAAAAAGGAGTTTAGTTACTAGTGAGGCCATTGCTCCCCACCTCTATGGCTTGCCCAAGATCCACAAAGAATCTACACCACTGCGCCCCATAGTGAGTTCTATAGAATCACCGACATACTCCTTGTCTAAACCTCTAGCAAAACTCAAAACTGCTACAACCACATACTGGCAACACGGAAACACACATAAGGAACTCCATGCACTTCATTGAAAAATTGAGAGAGATTAGGCTGAACCCACAAGATCAACTGATAAGTTTTGATGTAACTTCCCTATTTATGAGGGTTCTGCTACAGGACACCTTGATGCACATTTTTAATATATTTTCGGAACACATCCTAGCTTTGTTCCGACACTGCCTTACCACTAGCTACTTCCAGTGGAATGGCAACTTCTTTGAGCAAAAAGGAGGAGTTGCGATGGGAAGACCACTCAGCCCCATAATTGCCAACTTTTACATGGAAAAATTCAAGCAAATAGCCTTGGAGTCAGCCATTTATAAACCTAAAGTATGGTGGAGATACGCTGATGATACTTTTGTGATCTGGCAGCATGGAACTGGAAGTATACTTAGTTCACCTCAACAGTATTAATGATAGCATCAAATTTACTATGGAAAAAGAGAAAGATCATTGCATTGCTTTTTTGGATATGCTAGTAACCAAAAAACTGGACATGACGCTAGGACACATGGTATACAGAAAACCAACACACGCGCGCACAGAGAGGGGGAAGAGGGAGAGAGAGAGGAAGAGGGGAGGGAGAGAGAGAGGGGGAGAGAGAGAGACCGCTATCTCCAAAAAATGTCCAACCACAATCTACGGCTGAAGAGGGGCATTATTAAGACTCGGATGGAACATGCTAGGCACATCAACTGGA
Source organism: Deroplatys truncata (assembly GCA_030765065.1). Taxonomy (NCBI): domain Eukaryota; kingdom Metazoa; phylum Arthropoda; class Insecta; order Mantodea; family Mantidae; genus Deroplatys; species Deroplatys truncata. The sequence goes on from CM060990.1 coordinate 492,904,101, forward strand.
TACTTTGCAACAAGAGCTCAAATATCTACAGCGAACACTACAGAAAAATGGTTATGGACGAAAAGAAATAAAATGGGCATCACACACAAAAAGTATAAGGGAATGCATGGAGATGCAAAAATAACAGAGCATAGCCTGCCTACCAAATATAAGTAAAGTTACTGACAGAATCGGCAGACTTTTAGAAAAAGTCAATATAAGAACCATCTTCAAGCCCACCAAGAAGCTTAAAGATCAGTTCCAATCAGTAAAGGACAAACGGGACCCCCTTTCCACTAAAGGGGTCTATCACATACCCTGCAGTTGTGGTAAGGTGTATATTGACACTACCAAGTGCAGCTTATGCACTTGAATTAAGGAACATCGAAGTAACTGTCGTCTGGGACAAAATGAAAAATCTGCAGTGGCTGAACACGCTCTTCTTGGGGAACATGACATCAGGTTCAACGATACAGGGTTTCTTGACAACACAGCCCAGTACCATGTCAAAATTTATTGATAAGCCATTGAAATCTACGAGCATAAAACTAATTTTAACAGGAAAGAGGAAGTAGCATGAATGTACAAATCTTGGATCCTGGTGTTGGAAAACACTAGAATTAAACCTTATGCACCAGCCGGAAAAATCACAGGATAGTAGCTGCAGCCGCACTGTGATTGTCAGACGACCTGTCAATAGGAGTGAAGTGGGCAGTCTCATGCCTGCCTATATAAATGACGGGTGCTATGTCTAGCATCATTCTTGTTATTACAGCCATGAGTAGACTACCTCTGAGAATGCCTCTACTGGACCACAGCCTACCAGCCCGAGAACTTCATTTTATTCGATTAACGCTGGCAGTGAAAGCCTAAGTTTTTACAACAGAAGATAACTTCAAATAAGAATGGTTGGTGGGCAGGTATAGGAAGAGAGTTAGAGAAGATAGGAATGGGGGATATTTGGCTACTAGAGGGAAAAAATAACAACAGGTTTTGGAAAGTAGTGAGAAATACGATAGAAGATGTAGAGAAACAATAAATCTGGGGAAGCCTTGAAAGTAAAGAATCCTTAAGTTTATATAGCACATTAAGAGTGGGGGAGAGAAGTTATGTTGACTTATGTAGTGCGCAGGAAAGGGAAGGTTTAGCATGGGTGAGAACAGGGGCAATGTTCCTTAGAGGGTTAAGAGGGACTGAATCAGGAACATCTGTCACATGGAGAAAAGAATACATTACTTGGTAGAATGTAAAGAGTTAGAGAAGTGGAGACAGGATGTTTGGGATCCAAAATGAGCAACAACAAAAAAAAATGGTAGCTATAAAAAGTATTAACAGTTAAAGGAGGAAAAAAATCAAGGATATGGGGGAGTTTTGAAGGAAATTCAAGAAAAAACCGTTAAGGAAAGTAAAATAAGCAAGGAGAAAGAAGCAGGAAGGGCAAGAGAAAGTAGGAATCAGGGAAGTGGAAAGGGAAGGAAAAGAATAAGGGCTAATTGAAAGCCAAAGGGCCAGATGCCAGGCATAAAGCAGCCCTTAAAAGGAGGAAAATTGAACTTAATTTGTACTAGAATGTAAGTAACTTGACAAATATACTTAAAATTTTTGTATGATGTTTGGAACAAATAAATATTCTATTCTATCTACATGAGGTGCAAGCGAGAGTAGAGAAACAAGATGGAGTTCATGCAGTTTTTTTATATCGCTGCATGTTACAAACAATTGTTACACCCAGAAAGGAAATGAAAGGTGATATAACTGTGAAGAGTGCTCAGAGACCAATCTAATACTTTAGAACACTATACCGAAAGGGAATTTAAAGCAAGATTTAGGTAATGCATCCAAATACATATTCTATTACCAAAGTCAAGTCTTGCAACTAGTACCTCCATACCATATAAAACTTAGCACAAATAAATATGATACTTGTGCCTCTTGTATGCTGTTTTCATTCTTTATGAAACAAATTATTTTAAACATTTATCTTGGAAAAATAAGCTTCATTATGTATTAAAGTAGCAATATCTAACTTTACCAACACACTGTGTTTTTGTCATATATAGCCGTGTACCTTTCAACATAACAAAGTATAGTATCCTCTTCCTGGGTTAATACATACGAGTTTGTTCTTTATAGGTGCAGAATTTTAATAGAATAAAGACATGCTCAGGCTTTTTCAATGTGAATAAGCTAGAGATTACCTAACCTCTCATTTGAATGACATTTTATGCTGTAAAAGCAAATCTAAATGTGGAGGTTATTATGAAATGTAATTCATTGTTTGATTTATTCTACCACTTCAACTAGTGGTGCTGTTTAGAACATTGAATTGAGCTGCACATATATGAAATAAGTATCTATTACTGCACACATAGTATGTTCATTCGTTCCTGGTGTTATGATTCAAGTGAAACTACTGAAGATTTTGCATACGTTGTGTAATGAGCTTTAAGAATATTTCTTATGCACATCCATAAATCGTATATACTTTATGGATCAAACATTATTATTGAAAATGTTGAGAATATCCTGATGTTGTTTTCAAGAGGTTTAAGTAGTGTAGAGTTCATCAAACCCATTGTGCTCAGTATCAATTTTTGTGCATTTGGATTTTGGCACTACCATTATATCACATTTTTCAGGTTCATTAAAGCTACTGAAATTGAAATTTTGCTTTCTACACTGCTGTTAGAAAAAAGACTTGAAATTTCCCATACCTTTCTTCCACTACTACTGGGAACAACCATGCTGTGTAGTGTCCAAATACTAAAGCTTCAAAATGCAGTGTTGCCATTTCCATTTTTGGGCTAATTGGCACTTAAAATGCTGTTTAGATAAATACTGACATGTACAGTAAAACCTGTCCAGCAGAATTGAACGGGGCTCTCGAACATTTCTGTTAAAGATAGGTTTCCGTTTACGAAGGTGGGCGTAGGCTATTAGGAAAATTAAACCATAAACGTACATAAATGGACAGACTGAAATAAAAAAAAATGTACGTACCTTATGGTTTCAATATTAATGCCATTCGATTCACCACAAAGTTTGTTAAAAACTATCCGATGTCTTTTGCAGACTCTTCAACCATCAATTAGATGCTTTGAATTCAGTGTTACCCAGTTTTTCAGCTACCTTTTTAGCATATTCTTATAGCATATGCCCCGATATATGGTGATTTTTTGCCCTTTTGCCCTAGCACTAACAAACCACTCCCACACTAATTAATGTCCTGGTTTTCAGTTTTCTTAAGTTCTGTCTTTATTTTTTCATTAGCACAATTTTCCCATCGCTTCAGAATTTCTGTTTTCTTCTTTAGAATCTCGTAAACTTGAGTTTTGCATACGTTGAACACCTTCATGATCTGCTCTACACTCAATTTATCGCGTTCACTAGCATAAATCACTTTCACTCTTGTGTTAAGATCTAGCACAACTCTTGTTTTCTACTACACGGTGACTACTGCTGAACTAAATCATCACCTATGTAAGTTTATAGGTGTACTGTTAAGAGCTGTATTCTATGCTGTCTGACAGAGCATTAGGGCAGGAATTGGAAAGGGGAGAGACAACAATAAAAGACAATCAGCTATGCTTATTGTTAACTTAACTATGCAGTGAAGGATGAGTGTGACAGGTTTCTCAATATTCGGACCGTCATTAGCACACCTCCCTCCTAGACTGGTCAGGTAGCAGCAAAATGGTCATGTTTCAACTTAAACATCACGTACTTAGAGTAGACAAAACAGACTTTCACAGGGTGTCTGAAATTTTTCTAAACTCTGCATTCCAGAACTGGAAAGTTTCCGTTTAAAGATGTACTTTTGTTTCCGTTGTCCGTGTAAGACAGTTTCCGTTTAATAAAGGGAATTTAGAATGTTTTTCACCCCAAAATTCATGGGACCATGAAATATTTCCACTTAACAAGCGGTCTGTTGAAGTCAGATTTTACTGTATTCGGCAAATAAAAACTCCTTAAACAGTGCATCATTTTTGCAAGCAACTCTTAAATTTTAATCATGTTTGCAACTCTGTTTTGCGAAAATTATGTATCACTAAAGACTAAAATTCTATATATGCATGTTTCTGTATGTTCTGTAACATTCTACTAAATTTCATGAAAATCTAAGGTGGTTAGGTTGAAAACCCCATTTTGTGATCATTTTATATGGGGTGACCAGAGAGAGAGAATTAAAAAAAGCAGATGTGTTACATTCACATGACACTTTCTCTCCCCTAAATATATTGCTTATTATTGGGTGTACAAATTATTCTTACAAAAGTTTATTTTCCTATCTACTTCATTTTAATCAAGATAAAGCTTTCCGGAAATAGCTACATTACTCATTTCATTATAAATGCAAAGAGAATAGCGATAGTCAAATGTTTAAGAAGTGGACACTATATGCTGGCCTCATTCTTTCCGTGCAGTCGCTAGAAACAAAACAAAAAAGATATATATAATCTGCGTTCGTTATGCTTATGGTCTCTAGAGTCTATATCAAAGCACGTTGTCCACAGACTTATTTTTTTGTCCATGTATTTTATCAGCTTTCCTTAGTACAGCCTTATCCAATTGTGCAGAACAATACTATAATAAATCTAAATCTTTATATTTATCTAACCTACTGCTACTAGACTCTAGCTTACAATTTACATCACACTGGTTGTTTGTTGTTGTTGTTATTGTTGTTGTTGTTGTTGTTGTTGTTATTATTATTATTATTATTATTATTATTATTATTATTATTATTATTTTAATCACTGCCATTAAGTCCAGTTATTCTCTTTCTTCATCTGGGATAAATCCTCCTCCTATAATTGCCTCCTGTCTACCATATTGTCCCAGGTTCCTCTTCCTCCAGTGCACCTTCTTTTTGTTCCTCCCTGGTAATACTTCATTTACCTGTTGCAGAAGTAGTTATTGTTGATTCCTTATCCTTTGCAATGTTCTTAAGATCTTTACTTCTGTCGGTTGTACTTTTCGTTGTCTTTGTATTTGCCCATTTCTCTTTTCCTCCAGATATTTCCCATAAGCTAATTTAGATAATGTTCCAGCTTCACTTCACTTCACTTCTTGAAGTGCTCAGTAATCCTCATCATTTCTTAATATGTTCCAAATCAATTTATTGGCGAGTTTCTCTCTTCCTCATACATTACACATTCAAATAATGCCTATTCTGCAGTATCTTGCTTGCTATAAATGTTGCATATGCCCTCTTGTTGTCTGTTAATTCTTTTATAGTATGTTTTACGGTCCATGATCTGTGATAAAGTGTATTAGACCTAGTTTTGATTCCTGAACTTTTGATAGCAATTGGTGCACTCTTCTTCCTACTTCTATGTTATCCCATTCCTGTGCTACTGGTTTGAAAGCTGTCTTCTTATTTCCAATTTAGTATTGCACTGATTACCAATTATTTCTTCTACTTTCTCTTGTTCATTTCGTTTTAACCATTATATCACTCCTCTTGGCTTGATTATGAGATCTATTGGCCAAATCCCTAATATAAATAATAATGCCATCATGGATGTTGTTCTTGTGCCTCTGCTTCTCAGCAAAACTTGTCTTTGTCTTCTTCTAAGGATTATTATATTCTTATGTAGTTTCATTTTGCGCATCCATATTGCTGCTCTATAACTAATAATACCAATTATTATATGTGTGTGGTATATCCTTACAGCTTCCAAGGGTACTTCAAAATTTTTGCTAGTTAATGTGGGTTTCATCATTATGGTACTTGCTTTTGTCTTTACTTTTTCTATATGTGTGTTGTAGTTTTGTTTTTCATCTAGCTGTATTCCTAGGTATCTCGGAATCTTTTCTTTTTTTTATCGGTACATTATTTATTCTGATAATCGGATTCCTCTTCAAATTTCCTTTTAATAACAAATAAGCTGATTTTGTTGGGGCTATTGTTAATTTTGTGCTGTTGCGCTGTTACCAGTTTGTTCATAATTTTCTTGGACTTATCTTCGATTTCCTTCCTACTGTCACCTTCCAACAAGAGTATAAGGTCATCGGCATATGCTATCACTTCTTTCATATCTTCTATTTCTTGAAGCTCTTCCAGGATGTGTTCTGTTAGAATATCCCAAAATAAGGGTCCAAGAATAGACGCAGGCATCTTTTAGTTATTTCCCTAGCTATAATTTGATTATCGCTACACACACACAAACTTGTCTGTTCTCACAGTAGTTCTTTAAGCTGTTATACAAGCTCCTTGGGTATTGTTTATTCCCGAGTATCTTAAAAAACTTTGGCCACCATGCCAGAGAACCCGGCAATGTCAATAAAAATTCTGATTACATACTTCCTTTGCAAATTATTTACAATGTAAATGGCCATACTTAAGCATCTTGGAGTGGATTTTCCCATCCTGAAACCATATTGTTTATCAGTTTTTCCCACTAATAGTCTCTATTCATTTATACGCTTGTACAGTAATTGTTCCTGAATTTCCTCATTGCATTCAGCAGACAAATTGGTCAACAAGATTTAGGCAATATAGAGACTTTATCTTTAGATTACTTTAATGCTATCCATTGGCTTCCTTCCAGCGGAATGATACTTTGCCTTTAATCAAACAGTCATTGAATAATTTTCACATATATGGCACAATAACATTCCCCAAATTTTGTATCACTTCGACTGAAATACTGCTTTGCCTTTCTTCAACTCGCTCATGAGTCATTCCACGTCAAGTCGCACAAATTTTCAGAAAATCTGACCATCATGTCTCCGAATCACTTCAAATGTTGTCCATGGATTACAGAAATAAAGTGAATTATGTTTTAAAACTCTTACTTTTTTTTTAAAATGCAATATTTTAAAACATATTGCGAAACCCAACTTGTGAAAAGCAGTACACATCTCTACCTTTAAATTAGAATATCTCACAGGCGATAAGTGATAAAATTGTGTTATAAAGTGCAATGCAAAGCTTAATATGTAATCTTTTACTTAATTATTATAATTGATAATTAACTATTTACATAAATTTGCAAAACCCAAACACTTAAAAACTATATATCCCTATTAACCCGCAAGTTTAAATTTCCATAAAAATTACAAATAATTTTCCTTGTAGTTTTTTGTATATTTTTGTATAAAACAAAGATGGGATCCTGTATAGTTAATTTTAAATAAAATAACTTAAAAAAATCTGCACTGTCCCATAATAGCAAATAGAGAGATACCAGATTTACTATATGCAGATGATCTTATGGTTGGGGCTATAATGGTAATTGGGCTACAGAAAGCAATCAATGGAATACAGGTATTCTGTGAAGAATGGGGAATTAAAGTAAATACAAACAAATCTAAAGTTATGGTATTTAAAAGAGGAAATAAATTAAAAAAAGAAGAGAAATGGCAGATGTGGGTTTAAAGTTGGAAGTTGCCAAGGAGTTTGATTATTTGTGGGATGAGCAGTAATGGTGAATGGGCAGCGCATAGCAGGAAGGTTATGGCTAAAGGAAAGGCAGTAATGACTGGAGTAAGGATGTACAAATACAAATTAGAAATGCCGACTAAATGGATAGAAAGAATGTATGAGGCATCGGTAGAAGCAAGAATGCTATGTGCAGTTGAAATTTGGGGAGGGGGATCTGAATTAAGCAGAAAATAGACCAGAGCTACAGAACGTTGTTCTGTAAAGAGCTATTGGGGTTACCAAGATCAGCACAGAGGGAAGTAGCATTAGTGGAATTAGGAAGAACAAGAAGAAGGGGGTGATACTGGAAAAGATATTGAAATTTTGGTTTAGATGCCTGAAAAAAGATGAAGGGGAAATTTTAAGGATGTGTATGGAACAGCAAAAGAGTACGAAAAATAAAAATAGCTGGTGGACAGGGGTAGAAAAACTATGAAGGAGATAGGAATGGGAAATATTTGGAGAGCAGAAGAAAGAAATAGCAACGGTTTCTGGATAACAGTAAGAAACATAGTGGAGGACATAGAAAGACAAGAGATTTGGGGAAGCTTAGAGAATAAAAGATCACTAGGGTTCTATAGGTTAGTAAAAAGGAAATGGAGAAGAGAAGGGTATCTGGATTATTGTAATAAGAGCAGTAAAAGAAGCATTTGCATGGATCAGAACAGGATCAATGTACTCGAAGGGGCTAAGAGGTAGAAAAAGCGGAATTTGTGAACTATGTGGAGGCAGTGAAAGCACAGAGCAGTATATGATAGAAAGCAAAGAATTAGCGGAATGGAGACAAAAAGTATGGGAGGTAAATAGTAGCAATTAAAATGTTGACAAGAAAAGAAGAAAGGACAAATAAGAATATGGGGGAGTTCTTAAAGAAAGTAAAGGAGAAATGGATTAGAAAGGTAAGAGATAAGAAAGGTAGAAGGACAAACGGAGGAGGGAGAGGATGGATCATAGGTGATTAAGGGTAGCAAGGGCTGCTCAGCTGAGCCATAAGGCCAGGATGCCTGGCAAAATGAGCAGTATAGGTAGAACATAGCTGGCAAGAAAATTTGTACATAGGTTAAGTTAGTTTACAAGTGGAATATTGTAAAAAAAAGGATTATGTATAAAAGATGTGCAAATAAAGTTTATTCATTTATTCATTAAAAAAAATTTAAAATAACTTAGAAAGCATTGCATAGTGGGATTCCAGCACGGCGCAGCTGGAGAGTAGCAGTAGCGGCAGTCTGTCATTGGATGCCTTGTCAACTGTTCACAGCACTTTAGTTGCACTAGTTTGTTCACATGTAACTTAAATTTGGCATACAGTTGAGAAGCATTCAAACTTTCAACTTAACTACAATTTAAATGTGCACTTTTTTCCCTTAAGGCTAAAGTGAATACCATCTGGTTATTATTGCATTAATGCACCATAGAGCTAAATGAATGGTAAACCTGCACCCCAACACCACCATTGTCTTCTCTCCTTTCCTGTTCTTCCTCCATCCTCGTTCTATAATCACCGCATTTCTCTCCTTCCTGTTGTCTTAATTAAAATCTTCTTCTCTCTAACCATTCTTCCTCCTCTTCATTCTCTGTCAATGTCAACATTTGTAAACTAACCATTTCTTCATTTATGCTTCTATCTTCTCCCATATCTAAATTTTGATTTATTATTCTAATCCTCTCAGATCTTCTAATTTCCTCTCTCCCTCTTGGTAATTGTTCTTTCCTTACTTTTGCTTATATATCTTTTTCCCATGCTGTTTTACTTATACCACCGCCATTGAATCTTTGCACTTGACAGTTCATGTGGCTTCGCGTAACGTTGGCTATATTGTGGTTGTGACATTGCCAACAGCTGATTGTTCTCCTTACTATCGTGTCTAAGCAGCATACAAAAAAGTGTACGTAAGTAGCAAACGTCAATGAATAATAACTATTTCGTATTATTAATTGAAAATAATCCAGCATAAATGTTACAATGTGTGCAGAATAAATTAAGCACTTTTGGACATATAGAAACAGAATAATGCAAACTTGCCTGTTACAATGAGGAGAAATAAAACAAATTATAAGCTGCAACAACAAAGTTATTTTCACTCATGCTGCGTTCCAGATGGTTCAGGAATTTTTTCCTCTTTCTCTTGGACTCTCACTCCATTGTAAATAACTGTTCTCGTGTTTAGTCCAAGAGCTGCTGCAGTTTGTTTTACGGCTTTGTCAGCAGGAATAGAGGGATGCCCGTGAACCTTCACGTGCTCCTTCTCGTGTTCAAAGAATTCCCGGGTCCTTCTTAACAGTTCCAATGCCTGATTATTAAGTGGCACATCTCAATGGAAAGGATTTTCACTTCGTGAGTATCACTCGGTAATCAGCATCTTTTTTTGAGACGTTGTCGCACTTCAAATCTTGTATAAATAATATGAATGAAATATATATAAACGAACACCAACAACAAAGCTATCAAACAATAACCACAAATAACAGTGAACAATACTAGCTTGCAAAGAACAACTCGACGCACATGCTAGAGATTCACAAACTGAAACACGTAGTTGAAAATAGCTACATCCAGCAACAGAGCCACTTCCAGTTCTGCTTCTGCTTTGTCATCAACCACCCAGAATACTACCTTGTGATTGGTTTAGGAAGTCTAACGATTCAAGCTTTTCATCTGTTTCTTTGCAAGTGTACCAACTTAATCACTAGCTGTCTAGTGCAACGTTTCAATGGCAGGAGTATGCATAATTTGCTAATTGTTGTAAATAATTACAACAGGGCAAGAAGCAACTGAATGTCAACAAGGCTTTAAAATAAACATTATACAAAATGCCTTCTGAATGAAGAGGACTTCACAGACTATTCCCAGAAAATTAAGATATACATATTATTTGACATGTAAATATCTTTAATAGATAGTATTTTAATCAAAATCAATAGAGCCATTTTTGAGAAAATTAAAAATTTGGAAAAATGTTCCATGTAAAAGGTAGTTGAGGTCAGGGGAATTTCTTGAAAATCTGTGTGTTGCATCTTTGGATGATACTGAACTTAAATACGAAATTTGGTATTTGTCCAAGTTTTCGCTTTTGGGTTATGCTGTTCACCCACCCTCTCTCCCTCCCCCCTCCCTCTCTAAAGATGCTTTTTTATTCAGGGGCCTCAAAACATATATTTCTGGTGAAATCTCTATATCAAATTTTTGGGTGGAATGCAACACCTTCTCTACCTGCTATGTATTGGTAAAGAAAGTAAAAAAGAACTTCAAATTTATCATTTAGGATGCTCAGCTTTCATATTCTGTATAATGCTATCTGAAAACAAAAAGGCCAAATTGAGGTGGTATTGCATAGCAAAATGCAGAAAATGTACACCATAATATTAAAAAATCTGAGGTTCTAAAATTCACATTCAAATTAATAGCCAGACCTCTTCTTAATAGGTAGCGTAAAACAGTAGCTGCTTTGCACCTTATTTCTGCTCATAAAAAAATGTGTGTTAAAAAGCTATCTCAAAAACTGTAGCATGCATTTCCAGATGGAAGCGGTCAATGCAGTGTATGCATGTGCAACTTCAATGAATCCACTGAGCAAACAATGATATTGTTTGCTAATTACCACTTCACTCTGGCTGTGTGTATGCTAAGTTTGTAAATTGATAAATTAGTAAAAACTTCCAGGCTAGACGGCCATGGTCTATGTGTAAAATTGTTTACATCCAACATCTCAGTCAAGTTTTTAGTTGCCATCTTAAAAGGGTAAGTTGCTGAGCAGCTTAGCAGTAACTGCCAACAAGGAGGCAAACACTTTACAATTTGTAGCTCGGCCAAGATGAGAAGTGTCTCATGATTGGTGGATCTGCAGTGGCATCCATGCTGGTATTCATGCACAATTGAGCTTGAATTTTTCATCTTTTTTGTTGATATTGTTGGAATTATTGTATACCTCAATCATTTCTCTATGAAGCCTAGCATGATAGCATTTTGCCAGTATATTTATATGGACTGGCAAAGTTGCATAAACAAAATATTCCCTCCATCCTGTAATAAGTATGAGAGAATCTCCAACTAATCTTTGCTACAGCCTCACATTCGGCAATCATTCTTCAAATTACGCACCTTCTGACATTTTAGTTAGTCTAGATGTAACATCTCTGTTTACCAATGTACCTGTAAATGAAGTCTTATCTGAGATTGATGGCATTTTTCCTACAGATATTTTTAACCTTTTTAAGCACTGTTTGACGACTTCCTACTTTCAGTAGAACAAAGTGTTTTATCAACAAGATGGCGTTGCTACGGGAAATCTACTTGGGCCCATCACTGCTAACTTTTTTCAGGGAACATTTTGAATCAAAAGCTTTAGACACTGCTCTGCTGAAACTTAGTTGTTGGTATAAATATATTTACGATATTTTTCTCCAGTGGCCCCATGGTAAACATGAAGTTATGAAGTTTCAGAACATCTTAATATCAATTTCAAGATTCAGTTCAACATTGAAGCAGAAAATAACAATCAGATAGCATTTTTGTATCTTCTGTTTATAAGAAATACTAATGGATCACTGTCACATACTGTTTATAGGAAACCTACCCATACCAACAGATATTTAAATAAGTATTCTAATCACCACCCATAGCAAAAGAGAGGAGTAATTAAATCCTATTGGACAAAGCCAAACATGTCTGTATGGGTTGATATTTAAATGAGATACAGCACCTTAATGTGGCTGTAATACAAAATGAATTTCAAGCAAAGATTTTGATAGAACAATCCATCGTAATTCACACCAGTGTCACAAATTGCTAATGTATGAGAAGAAAGTTTTCTTACCCTATTTTAAGAATTTTACAGATCACATTGGTAAAATGCTTAAAAAGTACATTAACAACAAAAATTCATCAAACTGTAAAATCTAATAAAGATAAGAGAGACCCCTTATGTGTCCCAGGGGTATATAGAATACCTTGCTCATGTGGTTCTGTTTATATTGGCACAACCAAACATAGTATCAAGACTCCAACAACAGAGTGCAAGTGACATTGCCATCTTGCACGGACGACTGCAATCACTGAACATTTTGTCAACATTGGTTATTGTATCCTCTATAAGATGCTAAAGTATTAGCAATGACAAAATATTACTGTGCTAGACTTCCTAGAGAAGTGATTGAGATATGCAAGCATTCAACAATATCAACAAAAAAGATGAAAAATTGAAACTCAGTCATGCATGGATGCAAACTTTGGATGTCTTTGCAAACTCATGAACCATGAGACACTTCTCACCTTGAATAAACTATAAATTGTGTAGTGTTTGCTGCCTTGTTGGCAATTGCCAAGCTGACCAGAGTCTTTAACTTTTGAAGATGGCAACCAAAGGGTTGAAGTAACATCGGGTGTAAACAATTTTACACATAGACCATGGCCTTCTAGCCCAGTAGCTTTTACCAATTTATCAACTAACTCCAGCTGTGAAAGCCTTTGCACATATTTAAGTTTGGAAAGTTGACGATCATGAAAGCTCATGAGGATACTTGAATCAAATGAGTAAATTTAATGTGTAAATTTAATGTGTGTGTGGATATCTTTTCACACTAGCTCAGGTGTAGAGCATCAGTAGAGAAGCCTGAGGATCCATGATTCAAATCCTGATCATGGCACTGAAATTTTCAAATCTGATTGAACTTTCCAACCTTGGCCTATATATGGTAAGTATGAAAGAGAACTTATGAGACATAAGTGAACATGGATATTAACACCATTTGCTACATTGTGAATTACTTTTAAGGTATGACATTAGAGATTTACTGGGGTACATAAACCAGGCAATTAGCAAGTGTACTGTGGATTTGGGTATCTCGACACAGTAACTCGGGGGTAAAATATAAACTTGGAAATCTGAAGATCCATGGTTTGTGTTCTAAGCATTGTATGAATTTTTCAAGCCTGGTTCATTGAATGTTGCAAATAGTTTTATAAATATTGAAAAGCCCTAAAACGTGGCAGGAATAAAGGTGAATATTTAAAATTTATTTTTTATTTCATCCTATGGTTATTTCAATGAAAAATTCATGTCCCATTTGGACTCCATCTGAATACTGGGTCAAAAATGTCTATAAGCAGAACTGTCCACTTTGGGCAAAACAGAATGTTTGCGATTCCTATTCCTAGTGATGTATTAGTAATTTTAGTCTTTGTATATAAATTATTCTTTGATTCAAAGAATTACTGTTAATCAACAAAATTTGCTATTCTATTAACATATGAGGGCCAAACATTATTGTGAATAATGTTTAATGAGTCGGTAGCAACAGCTTCTAATACTAACTGTAAAAATTAAAAAGTAAAACAAGCTGAGAGTGTGCTTCTACTTGTTAAATATTATGGTTACACATCACCTTATCTAATTTCTGCACTTCAACTTCATTGTGCATTCTTCTATCTCTTAGATAATAGTACTTTATAAATTTGCATTACTCATTGCTCAACCTATGGTATGCATGAATAAGGCCCCATTTACAATGAAGATGAAACCTAACATAAGGGTAGGTGTAAGGTAAGAACATTCACAATGCAGTCATTGGTGTAATGCAAGAACTTGGCACATGTTTCTAGACCCATAAATTGCATGCAGAAATGCACCCAAGTTTAAAATTGAATAATATAACAAATAATATACAATATGAAAATTCTAGTGTTTATAAAAAAATCGGATATTAGAAGGTGGATTTCTACACAGCCTATCATGCACTAGCCATGTGCTGTGTTTAGGAATTGCCTTAAGAGCACCTTCTATATAATTAATGAAGAAAGCTTTTCGTTCATTTCCACATGACCTACCATGTCCCTACTGTGCACCGACCATGCTATCGGTGATCAGTCATGAGATTGATTTTATGAAACTGACCAGGACACAGTAGGTGCACAGTAGGCTATGTGGAAATGGCCAATCAGTGACCTGTGGATGACCTACAGGTTGCTGTTTGACAGCTTCTTGCAGTTTGGTTATTTCCGGCATTTTCCATAATGATACGAATACACTTCACGCACATCCATTCTGTGTGTGCATCTTACTAACTATATTGTACAGAGCATTTACTATGGATGAAGAGTTAATTGTGCAAGTTCAGCAGTACCCGGAGCTATATGATCTATCACATAAAGATTATGACAACACATTGGTTAAATATAACATCTGCAAGGTTATAGGCAAGAGGCTTAAAATATCAAGTAAGTATTTTCTGTTAAATTTGGCTATTTTATTTTACCTATCTTATAGCTATCAGTAAGGTACTCCTCACATCACAATTAAAATGACTTGCAACTTCGAACTGTGCAAGAAAAATTGAGTTTTATCGCATAACAGGTCATGCAAATAGGAAAATTGCACATGCTACTCAAATCTACATCCTTTATGTTATTCAATTTATGTATTTCATCGTTGTAGAAATTTGATAAGTTAAGTATTTGAGAAACGAATCAGTAGACTGTGGAAAAATATCTTCCATAGCTATAAATTCAATAGTCTTTTTTTGCTTCTGAACATGCTTACTTATGAAATGGAATGTAAAATATTAATGTCAATAAATCTGATTTTATAATATGTTTGATGACCTTAACTATCACTTACATTATTATCTTTGCTAGAAAACTGTGGCCAGTACATGTCATTGTTTGGCAGTGGATGCTGCATCTGAACTTCAGAATGTGACGGTTCATTATTGTATGTATAGTTGATGGGCACGAAACAATTGTTGTCAGCAGAATGGCTTATATTTTCTCTTCCGTTTTTTTTTTGCTGCTTCAAGATTTCAATTTCCTTTTGGTTAACAATGCTGAAAATTTGACTTTTTATTTCTGCCGTATCAACATCTGAAAATGTTACCATTATCTCAGCTATGTCTTCAAAGAAGTTCATCAGTTACATTTCCTTTACTGGAACTTGTGGTGGACTGGTTGCTGGCATCTTGGAACAATAAATTCTGTTAAAGCCATTTCCAGTTTCCGGTCATGTCAGAAGTTGTACTATGTATGCGTCTCTCTTTTGAAACACCAGTGTTTGATGATGTAGTCTGAATGGAACCTGCAGAAGTGTGTGAGTTATATTTGATATTAGCACCTGAAGAGTCCATAATAAATCTTCCTGTTCATCCCCTCCATCATCCTTTTCAGCTTCAGTACTACATATATTTGAGACTGTGTCCCAGCTTTTTAAAAATGGGACCAAAAACTGCATTTGATCTTCTAGTCTCCATTTCTTATTTCTCTTTGCAGCCTGACCAGTAGTGGTTTTACGACATACTATGAGCTTGGCAGTGCCCACCTGGTTTTGCATTAATCACCTGCAAATAATAAACCAAACTCGTGAAAATACAAATGTACATTTTCCAAAGTTAAGGAACTTATCCATAATGAAAATTTTATTGCGTACCACTTTTCAAGTGCATTAACGTAAGTGGTCATACTATTTAAACACAATGCACAAGTTTGTGCTTTTTCTGGTGGCTCAACTCTAAAATTTGCACGCTCGCTGAAATATTGCACTGAGTGTTTACACTGAGCTATATTTATTCCACTAATTTTTGTACATGAAATTTTCTAGCCAGCTGTTGATATTGTGTGACGAGCAAATATGTGACAATATTCCCTCTGCAGCTTGCTTATCAAATGTCTACAACAATGAAATACATAAATTGAATGACATAAAGGATGTAGATTTGAGTAGCATGTGAAATTTTCCCATTTGCATGACCTGTTTATGCGATAAAACTCCATTTTTCTTGCACAGTTCGGAGTTGCAAGCCATTTTAATTGCGATGTGAGGGGTACCTTACTGATAGCTATAAGATCGGTAAAATAAAATAGCCAAATTTAACAGAAAATACTTACTTGATATTTTAAGCCTCTTTCCTATAAACTTGCAGATGTTATAATTAACCAATGTGTTGTCATAATCTTTATGTGATAGATCATATAGCTCCAGGTACTGCTGAACTTGCACAATTAACTCTTCATCCATAGTAAATGGCTTCTCTGTACAGTATAATTAGTATGATGCATGCACAGAATGGATGTGCATGAAGTGTATTCATATCATTATGGAAAATGCAAATAGCCGAACTGCAAGAAGCTGTCAAACAGCAACCTGTAGGTCACTGATTGGTCATTTCCACATAGCCTACTTTGCACCTACTGTGTCCTGGTCAGTTTCATAAAATCAATCTCATAACTGATCACCCACAGCATGGTCTGTGCACAGTAGGACACGGTAGATCATGTGGAAATGAACGAAAAGCTTTCTTCATTAATTATATGGAAGGTGCTCTTTAGCGATTCCTAAACACAGCACATGACCAGTGCATGGTAGGTCATGTAGAAATCCACCTTCATGGTGCTCTTCATGCCACACCATTTTCAATGCTGATGCCAGATGATGCTGTGTTGTTTGCTTGGTATAACACCTTTTAATGTCCGATTCATTTATAAACACTGGAATTTTCATATTGAATATTATTTGTTATACTACACTAGTCAACATTGATTGCAGTATAAAGGAAAATAGATGACCTTAATAGAGATCAATGCCCTGATTTAAAAAATGAAGTCCATTTTTGGCTATCACATCTAGTTTTTATGATATATGCATGTATGTCTATGGTGCTAAATTAATTCAGCTTATACAGCTTACTGCTACGTTTCATTATGTTATTCTAAATCTGTTGTTGATTTTCTTCCTAATCAGTTCACTTATGTCCTCCCTTATCACCCAGATGTTTATGTTTATATTCCCAGAACTTCTCAGCTTTGTTTTAAGTGTCAGGTCTATTTTCCTGTAAGGTATTTATGTTTACATTTACAGCTATCATAGAGCTCAACTTCAGTTGAGCTGAAAACTTGTGTTAATACACATGTTCATCTTCTATATGTGTAGTGCTAAAATAAAAGTTTGAATATGACTTCTACATCAGGATTACGCAGGAGACAGTGTCCACAAAGTCCTCAGAAGTTTTGTTACATTTGTGGGTGTTACATGTTTGACAGGAAGGTATGTAAAATAGACTCACGAACAAAGAAACTATATTACTCATATTTCAAAGAGAAAGTTGATCAGGATAAATTGTTCGCACCTCATATTGCATGTAACAGTTGTATTGAGGGATTATGTTATTGGTATGAAGGAAAATGGAAGGCAATGCCGTTTGCCAAACCAATGATGTGGAGAGAGCAGCAGAATCACCATGACGATTGTTACTTTTGCATGTGCAAAGTTGCTGGCTACACAAAAAAAAAAAAAAAAAAAAAGGCAGGAATTAAATATCCAAATCTGAACTCGGCTACATGGCCTATTCCTCATGTACCCAAGCTACCCATACCTACACCACCAGCAGACCTCAATTTTAGTGAATCAGAAAGCAGCTCCATGGCTTCCGATAATGAGTTGGTTTCTGATCTAGAAGACTTTGACAGTTCACCGCAACAGTTTAATCAATTTGAGTTAAAATTATTTAGTGAGGGATTTAGGCCTCGCAAAACAAACAAAAAAAAAGTGTATTACTGGGCTCAAATCTACAGGAGAAGAATTTATCACCTGGTGTTAATTTTCATGGTATAGGAATTGCAAAATACCGTTCCATAAGTACTATGCAGAAGAAGATCAACTTGTGTTTTGTGTGGATGTGTGTAATCTTATTCAACAGGTGGGCAGGGAAGCATATGAGCCAAGTAATTGGTGTCTCTTTATTGATTCTTCCAAACGAAGTCTTAAGGCAGTGTTACTTCATAATGGCAGCAAGTTAAATTCAATATCACTTGCACATTCTACGAACCTAAGAGTCTTATGAAGCTCTGAAGTGTGTTCTTGAGAAAACTAAGTGCCGTGACCATGAGTGGCAAATATGTGATGACTTGAATGTCATTGGTCTGTTACTAGGACAACAGGGAGAATACACAAAATTCACTTGTTTTCTTTGCAAATGGGATAGCAGGGGGAGGGGCAAACATTGGGAAAATGACCAATGGCCTGAGAGGCAGTAACTGGAACCTGGATAAAAAAAATGTTACTAATGTGGCCCTTGTCGATTGTCAAAAAATTCTGCTCCCTCCATTACACATAAAACTTGGCATGATGAAGTAATTCATGTAAGCTCTTGCTTCCAGTACTTAGGCACAAAGTTTCCATTGTTTTCACAGGCTAAAATGAGAGGGAGTATTTGATGGACCACAGATAAGTTAATTGATAAAAGATGTTAGTTTTACCAGCTCTATGAATGAAATTGAAAAAGATTTATGGAATGGGTTCAGAGAGGTTGTTAAGAAATTTCTGGGCAATGTGAAAGACCCTCAATACAAAGAAATTGTCAGAAATATGCTGGAAAATTTCAGACTGCTTGGCTGTAATGAGTTTGAAGCTTCATTTCCTCAAGTCACATCTTGACTACTTCCTGTTGAATTTAGGAGCTGTCAGTGAAGAGCAAGATGAAAGGTTTTGCCAGAACTTGCAAGATGTTGAGCAACGTTATCAGGAACATAGGGAGAGTGCTAATGACCTGCAGTTGATCATCCTTAAACAAAACAGGGACATACATATGATGGCCAGTTACTGCTGGTGCCTACGACAAACTTACCAGAGAGCACTCGAGAAAATCATGTACACTGAAGTTCCATGGGAAAAGAGAAAGGGGTACACAAGATAACTAACATACATTCTCAAATTCAGGTACGCTTTCATATTATTATTATTATTATTCTTTATTTTCTTTAAAAGTTGTATACGAGAGTGTAATTTTTTGCAAATTTTACAATTATATTTTCATTCAACAGTGTTATATTGCCAAAGCCAGATGTGTTATGGAAAAACGGAATGCATTTTTTAATTCTGCGCACCGAAATTAGTAAAAGTCACCTATTTTTAATCGTACCACAGAAAGAAGTTTTCATTTGTAACCAGTGGTGGCTCATGTTGCCTATATCTAGGGGGGGCTGCACTGATTATTGAAATTTTAGCTTACCTTAATTATTTGAAGATGAATTGCATACAGCGATCTTTCTTTGTAGCAAACTTATTAACCACTCTCATTAAAATTTGGGATGTTTTCTACCATTTCCTTTTCTATGGACAACATAGCAAGTACAGTTAGTCTATCTTCTCCAATAGTGTTCCTAAGGAATGTTTTAATTCTTTTCTGTATAGAAAAACAACATTCAGATTCACTTGTTAAAGGCAGAGTAATGGCTATTTTCAAAAGTTTTAACACTTCAGAAAAAGTGGAAGAAAGATTATTAGCTCTAAGATATTGAAGCAATTTTACAGTGCCACCAATATTCCTGAATTCTTCTCTTGAATAGATGACTGAAAGTTCTGTATGTAGTTTGTCCTTATCAAACACTGGAAACATTTTTTTTACTCATTCACTGAACACATTTTCTGGAAATATTGAATTAAATTGCTCAAACTGTGATTCTTGTAGCAGGGAAGACACAGAAAGATGTTCTCTATACTGGAAGTGGAGAATCAATTGAGACAGTATAACATCACATACTTCCTTGGCTGCTGATGCTCTGGTCTGTGTGTTTGAAACAATTTTTCTTTTGTGTGGGTTTTCTGCTGCCAAATCACATGACTCCACTGTGTTTCTTACTTTTATAATTTCAACAGCGAAAGTAGATATGTACGCTGGAACTTTGGCAGCATCTATGTGGTGATTGTGTAGTTGATTGTACAGTATTTCTATATGAGACATAATTAAATGGAAAAAATTAAGCCAGAAACAAAATTCATTATTTTCAAGATACCCCAATATAGCAGATACCTCATTCTTTCAATGCCTCTTCCTTTTCGTAAACAACATATACAGTCCTGGATTTGTAGTTCCACCTTATTGATCCACCATTGGGTATTCTCATCTACGAATCTAACACTGATGATCTGTGTGGAGAGCGGGAAAAGAAGGCGGGTATAGCAGAAAGATTTGAAAAGTAAATCCTAGCTTTTGTGTTTCGCCTGGCAGCTCTCTCCATTATCAGATTTAATTAATTTGTACACATCTCTAACTTTTAACTTGCACTCCATTGATAGCCCCGCTCATTACCGCTACACCATCAAAACTTTGGCCAATGAGTTTCTTCTTCTTCTTATCTTTTAATGTATTGCCAAGCTCAGAAATTACAACTTCTGCAGTTGCATTGGAATTTTGCCCATTCAGAATAAACAATCCCCAGAATCGCTCAACAGGACTACCTAAGGCATTACAATACCTTAAGACTATTACAAGCTGGAACATGTCAATGATATCTATAGTTTCGTCGGCCATAATAGACACATAGTCTGCTGCTTCAATTTCTTCTAAGATGTTTTCATTACAAACTTCAAGAATGCACTGAAGTAGCTCATTTTGTATTCTCTTAGGAGTTCCTTTAAAAAATGAATGGTTAAGATGGCACTTAAATAGGGAATCAATTTCTGCTGTATATTTAATCAACCCCCCTGAACACCCCTTGATTTTGTGACCCTTTATGCTCTTCATGTCCTCTTAGGGGTAGCTCGTAATAACCACAAAATTTCACATGGTTGATTATCTTTATAAGAGTGTCCCTATTTTTTTGGACTTGATCGTTGTGACGATCTACTGATTTCTTATGGGCTTGGCTTAAACATGCCTGTACATTTACTGACCCAAGTGTAGGAAAATTAAGCATGTTATTAACAAGGTTTTTGGACATTTCGTGTTAATGACATTTTTCATATAGTCTCTTCAAGTCTGAAAGCCCCTTTTGAACCCATGCAGTGTTGGCTGCGTCGTCTTTAATTCCAAATAGAAGGCAAGGAAAACAGAAAAGGGAATTGCTGATTTCACTGCCACATTTCCACTCATATTTCGTGTGAATTTCAGAACTGAAACGCCTACTATATTGTTTTTGGCGGCTTGTTGCAGTTTGAATAATATTTAACACAGTAGTCACGCACTTTAATGTCACATTTCTCTTGCAGTGTTAAAGCACCAAAATGAAGCGACTTTAAATACTTGACTGAATTACTCATTGTTACAAGCACACCATTGACACCAGTATATAAAATCACATTTGATTATACTTTACTGTCAGGAAACAAAAATATATTTGAATCACTGTGATAATATTCACAAACAGTCAGATTTCACGAAAATCCGCACAAAATTGCACTTAACACCACTTTTGGGACTGCAAACATTGCAGTCCAGTGAATTCACTAAACGATGGGATGCGCGGTAAGTCAAAACGTGTAGCGGGGCTAGCAGAAAAGAAAATGGAAGCAATACGCACGTTAGCGAGTTGTACTGGCAGTCCTCTGAGGGTGAAGCAGCTTCACATATGAACTTGCCGCTCAGCCTGATATGAACAAGTTGTAATGAATTACAATATACCTATATACGGATGTAATCTATTCAATTTAGGCAATTAAGGCAATATTAAGTTTGCTCTGGGGGGGGGGCTGCGGAACTGCTTTATCGGCTGCCACTGTTTGTAACCTAGTGTTATTCTCAATTTGAAACTCGGGTACGCTTGGAAGATTTCCGCATGCAATTTATGGGTCTAGAAACATGTCCCAAGTTCTTGCATTATACCAATGACTGCATTATGAATGTTCTTACCTCACACCTACCCTTATGTTAAGTTTCATCTTGTAAATGGGGCCTTATTTGTGCATACTACTACCATAGGTTAAGCAATGAGTAATGCAAATTTATAATGTACTATTGTCTATGAGATAGAAGAATGCACAATGAAATTGAAGTGCAATAATTGGATACAGTGAAGTGTAATCATAATATTTAACAAGTAGGTCCACACTCTCGGGCTTGTTTTACTTTTTAATTATTCTTTGATTCAAAGAATTACTGTTAACCAACAAAATATGCTATTCCGTTACTAACATATGAGGACCAAACATCATTTTGAAGAATATTTAATGAGTTGGTAGCAACAGGTTCTAAAACCAGCTCTAATAATTCCTTTGAATAACAGGGGTGCAAAATATTGCATTTATGCTAGGTTTGCGCTTACTTTTCATTTTAACCGTCATTTTAATCCTGAATTGAAAGTTTGGTCATTGCAGATAATGAAGTTTTATAGAGAATACAATGACTGCTTCTTAATTGAATTGAATGAATTTATTTCACTTCCATTATACATTAGCTATTAACTCTCTAGAACTATCTTTATTACATATACCAACTCAATATATAAAATATATATACTTGAGTTGAACCTGGTGTAAATGTAGTAAATACTGTGGTTATTAATACATTATAAACCAGATTTATAATTTTGAGATTCCTCTCTTATATTTTTCTTTAGTCTTTCCTAATAGTCTGCCCAACTTTATAATCACTTCTATATTCTTAAGCTTTCCAATTCTCATTTTAGTTATTGGTCTGGGTAATTTCAACCACCTAACTGGTACCCATTGATCTCTCCATAGTTTAGTCTCATTACAATCTAAAATAAAATGGAGGTCATTTCCCCACATAATGGACACTTCTGTGGATCCATTCCCCTTAATTTCATTGCTCCAGATCTAAACTATGCCCACCTTTCCCTTTCCAATTTATTGCACACTTTAATATACTTTTCCCTGCCCCAATCTTTTTTAATTCGCCTGTACAAAGTCAAGGTTCTCTTATCCCTAATACTGCTAAAAATATCTTGTATATTGATATCCTCAACTCTGTCTGATTTCTTTCCAAAACCTTCCTTCTAATAATTCTCTCTCTCTCTCCATGCATGCCCCATACCTATTTCCTCTATAATCTTTTGTACAGATAAGGCCCAATTACCAGCCATTGGCAATTTCTCTTGCATAATCATGCATTGTTTTACAGTATTCTGATCATCCAATGCTCTAACCCAATGCCAAAACTTTATCAATCTTTCAGTTATTAACCCTTTACTTCCTGATCTCCCTAATTCCAACAATGCTACTCCCTTCGGTGATGCAGCTGGTAAACCCAAAATTAAACGACCAAAACTTTTAAATATTAAGTCCACTCCTTGCCCCCTTCATCATATCCCCAAACCTCAATCCCATAGAGCATTTTGGCTGCCGCTATTGCCTTATATACTCTTTCTAACCCCTTGATTTGTATTCCTGGTATTTTAAATACACATGCTCTTATCCCCTTGATGGCAATTTTACCGTTAGCTAAAACTGCTTTCTTATGATCATGCCATCTTCCATTACTACTTAACTGAACCCTCAAATACTCAATTTTTCTCACTATGGCTATTTCCTGTCCTTCCATACTCCATTTTTCCTCTCTTTTTAATTTATATCCCTTTTTGAAAACCATAATCCTAGTCTTTTTATAGTTTATCTTCAACCCCCAACTTCTGCAAAATCCCCCCAACACATTTAGAGCTCTCGATAATCCCCCAATAGATATGGACCCCACTACCATATCATCTGCAAACAATAATTCTGAGATTTCCCTATTATTTATTGTAGCTGAATATACATTCTTTTTACTAAGTACTTCCAGGATATCTATGAATAGATTAAATAGTATGGGGCTCAACTTGTATCTTTGCATAAGTCCTATAGTATTCTTAATAGCGTTTGAGACTCTGTTCACATCCATCTTTATGCAGAACCTATTCTCTGTATAAATATTTTGGATTGCTCTGATTATCTTAGTACTCACTCCTTTTAACTGAAGCTTCAACCATAATGCTTCCCTATGTATTCTATCAAATGCCTTCTCCAAATCCACAAAGGCCATATATACTCTACCCCTTTTCTTGGACAAATATTTATCCACTATTGTCGTGATAACAAATACATTATCGACTGTCCTCCTACCTTTCCTAAAACCTGCCTGAAATTCCAATAACTTGTTCTCTTTCTCCGCCCAATCTTGTAACCTTCTTGCCAGAACCCCAGTATAAATATTTCCTAATATTATACCTCTATAATTAGAAGGATTATTAATGGCCCCATTACCTTTGTAAATTGGTACTACAATACTCGTCCTCCATTATCTGGGACCTTTCCTCCCTCGAAAATATAATTTAACACTTTCTTTAACAATTCCCTTCTATTCACATCCTCACTCCAAACTTTCCACCATTCCCTGGTATCCCATCTATTCCACATGCCTTATTAGTCTTCAAGTTCTTAAATCTCCCATATTTCCTGATCAGTAATTTCTGTATCAAGAGCTTCGACTAGCCTGATCTAGTCCTTAACCAGTTGTACTCCAGCTTATTACAATCCAATAATTTCTTAAAATACCCACACCAAGTATGAACCACAGTATTATTTTTAAAGGCTCTGGTTTTATACATTTTTCTTATAATTTGCCAGATTTTTCGATTATCCTGTATATTTAATGCTTCCCTTAATCTTTTACTAATCTTCTGTCCCCATTCATCTTTCTTAAATTCTAATAAACATCTATACCCCCATCTCTCTTAAATTCTAATAAACATCTATACCCCATCTCTCTACCAAAAACTTTGCTTTTGACTCATCTTCCTCCCTCCATCGTCTTAGTTCACGCTCTACTCTCTTTCTTACATTCCTTATAATACCATCCCTCCTGACTTTTCCTAAGCTTATCCCTTACTTTCATTTCCTTCCCTGCATTTTTTACTATACTAATAATTTTCTCCATTATTCCCTCTGGGACTACTTTATCAAAACTATTTCCTATTGTATTCCATTCTAAATTATACCTAAATGATTGTTCGCCTTCCTTTTTCCACCTATATAAGACTAATTTATCCCCTCTATTTGTCTGCTGTGCCAACTTCCTCTCACTACCCCTATTTAACCTTGCCCACAGTGAGAAATGACTACTAGTCAGCCCCATATTCAATATTTCAAATTCAACAAACATATCCTCTAAATTCCTTGAGCACAACTTACAGTCTACCACACTTTGGCCAGTTTTATTCACAAATGTAAACTCTCCTAGGGAATCCCTCTCCTTCATATCATTACACATTAAAAGATTGTTTTCTTTACAAAAATCTATTAGCCTAGAACCCTCTTTATTACAAGTCTCATCTTTACTGTTCCTCTTCACTGTCTCCACTTTTTCTTCCAACTCGCCAGTATATACAATTTGAATTTGCTCTTCTCCACATCTAGCATTAAAGTCTCCCACGATAATAACCTCAAGGTTCAAATGTTTGTTGCTCAAGTCATCTATGTCCTTACTTAACCTATTAAATAAACTTTGGTTGTAAAAATCTGAACCGCATGGTGGGTTATAAACAACCCCTACTCCCTTTAAATTACTGTCACCTAGAAACCCTTGTATCACTAACCACATAATTATCACTCCTCTCATGTTCCATTTTCACCCTTAACCTCTTCTCCTTCCTTATAAATACCCCTATTCCACTTGATGCTCTGCCTTTCACTTGCCCTTTCATAGCCAAGCATCCGTAGTAATCAAAGCCACTTAACTCCAAGTCTACATTTTTCCACACCCATGTCTACTATAGCAATAATGTCCACAAAGGTCGCGAGTATTGTAATTTCTCCATTAGTCAATTTCCCCCATAAACCCACTACATTCCAGCACAGCAGATGTAAGGCTTTATCGTATACCGATCCTTTCCTTTCAAGTCTAAAGGAATGTAATTTTGGTCCACTTCTTGTAAACCTTTTGGGCCCAGCAACTCCACCATGTTGTCTCTCCTCTTCTATTTCCAACAAACTGCCCGCTGGAGTTGACACTACACTCAAACCCTGACTTCTCCATGCATCTGTTCGCGCAGTTTCCCCTTCAGTCAAACTCGCTGCATCCTCCCTCAACTGTGTGGGAGGAGCCATACTTCTTGTAGGCAATACCATCTGACCCATTTCGTCACTATGACTTACTTGGCTTCCCGCCTCTCTGCCGGCCGAGTTCTTTCATGTCACACACTACATCACTGGAACTTTCCCTCTGGCTCCACCTTCTCTCATCTGACTCAATTGTCAATGTGCTGACTGGCTTCGTGCTTCTGCCCATGTATCCAAAGTGCGTAAGTCCTCTTACAAAGGCCTTTTTTCCCATGTTCCTTAGCTCTCATTTCAGCTAAAAGTACATTTCTTAATAACCTTTCTTTCTTTCCATAATCGTGCTCTATGAAAAACCTGGTTCCCTTTAATTTAGATGTATTTCTCAGTACCATCCATTTAAAGTTCATCGTTGCCAATTTCATTAATATCGGCCGATTATCGATCCTTCTCCCAATCCGGAATGAATCTATGATCTCCCAATCATTTAGATCCAATTCTTATTTCCTCATTAAGATTTCTTCAACCTGCTGTCCTACTCTTTCTCCCCTTTCTTCTCTGCATCCAAATATGATTGTATTTCTCCTCCGAGCAGCTTGTTCCATCCTTTCCAAATATAGCACTTGTCTGTCTATTTCTGCAAACTTATCTCCTGTAGTTTCTTCAGTCAACTTGATCAGATTTTTTATTTCTTCCAAATTAGTCTTTACCCATTCATTATTCTTTCCTCCATATTTTTAACTTGCACCATGTCCTCTGCTAAGGCTTTTAACATTGCCACCACTTCCACCATTTCCGGTCCTGGGTTCAATTCAATTCCGCCTGTCATCAATAAACACAGTAGCACCAGAAAAAACCAACATGGCATTAAATCACCATCTCCATTTATACCACTTTTGGAGACAATCTTCTTGCAATTGAATAGGCCGATTCTACCACAATCAACTTCTATCGGAATGCCCATTGTCACAGAGCTCATGTATACATGTCTTACTCCTACCGCTGCTCATGTGCAACTGTCGCTTCTTAATTAGGGATACCAGATGTCTGTATTTAACAAGATATGTCCATATTTTTAAAGTCTATCCTTTTGTATGTGTTTATTTAATATCCTAATTTTGTAAGATCTTAATAGTTTAATCTTTGAGCATTAATTTTGAATTTAGATTTTAGTTTTTCTTCCAGACTTTATTTAGAGACTAAAGATTGCTGAATAGCTCCAAAAATCTCTTGACAGTGCTCATTGAGTACAGATTTATCACTCTCTTTGATGTATTAAATTGTAGTTGTCAAATACATTATTAAAATAAATGCTTTTAAATACCAGTTGTTTTATTATATTAAGTAGAATCATATAAATAGAGGCCTAGATTTCTGATTTTAACGATAACAGCGAAATTTTCAAGTGACACATTTAATGTCAAGTCACATATTTGTACAAGATAAACTTAATTTTTTTAAATTCAAGCCACGAAATATCGCAAAATGTTTTTATTTTACGAAAACTACTTTAAAATGTGAAATGTAGCGAAATGCTGCAGATGATGTGAAGTTTTTATTGTTAATTGTTTATATGTGCATTCTTTGGTTAAGGCAGCCTTCAAGAGTGCTAGGAAGAGGAAGCACCTGTATATAACCTTTTTGAAACATATACATGCTGCTGCTAAAGAAGCAAATATGTTTCTGATTCCTGTGTTAACATGGATAAAATCTGTTCTGTATGTTAGGGAATACTTATTGATCTCTTCAAGTACTTTAAGCAACTGACTGACTAATTCAGCAGTCAGGTACTTCAAAGAGCTTTCAAATGATGACAGAAACTGCATTTGTTTTGAGGCTGCTTTTGTGAAAGAGCATTGGTGCATTGTTTCTGAGATTACTCAATTTTTGGAGGGGTGTCAATATCCTACAGCACACAAGCTTGTGCCAAGAATGACTGCTGTGCTTGGTAAAGTGCAGCTCATAAAAAAATAAGGTGTCTGGATAGGAAACATCCTTAACATTGCATAAGCTGATGGATGAAACCAAGCAGAGGGCAGAAGCTTGAGTGATGAAATTAGGCAAATGCAGCATTGAAAAGCTGAAGAAGCTGTTGGTAGAAGATCCTGCAGAAAAAATCTTTCGCTCAACTGCCCAACTTTTCCATTTATCTAATTTGCTGGTAGTACCAGTATCCAATGAGCTCATGTCACATGTCAGTCAGATTCCACTTCTGAAGTGCCTCTCTAAAGATGCCTTTCTGAAAGGATACCTAGCAAGGCAAAGACAGTTGATGTTTAGCAGGATGTGGAACCTGAATTACTGAAGGGGCTGATGCAAGAATATCCTGATTTTTCAAGTCGCTGCTTAAAGGCAGTATGGTTTCCAGCTGCAATGGATAGCGAGAGAGGCTTTTCAGCATATGCAAACTTATTATCAGTCTTCCACTTGAGTTGTCATTCCTTGATTTTGTATTTCACCGCTCTGAGTATTTTATTTTGCTACTTTAAGCATTTTATTCCACCACTTTTGTTCATTTTATTTCATCACATATACTGGTCTCTACATATAAACAGTGATGTTTTACTAATATATGTTCACTAATGAGCCAGAAATTTGAAACACTAAATGTGTTTTAGTATGCATACTTTGAACATGTTTCAGGTACTGGCTGTACCCATTCTCAGCATGTTTCCAACTAGTTTCCAGTGGAAAAATCTGTCATGGAATTGACCAAAGTGGTGACATCTGTTGACAATATTATGAATTTCCAGAGGTGGTTTGGTGGCAGCAAATCAAAATTAATTAGGCGTTTCTTAGCAGTGTATTTTTTTTCCCCCTGTGTATCTAATTCAGCCGGGTAACTGGCAGCCTGTAGGAGGGCTATGTTGGATGTGAAATGAAATAGATATCATGGTTAAATCAGACTATACAATAGGGTAGGAAGCATGCTACACTCACCAGAATACAAACAGACAGACCATCTAAATTCACGTGTAAGAAAATGATGTGGGGAAGAAATAAAAACACTGAACAAACGAAAAACCAAGGACCAATCCAAACAAGCCCATATTACCCAGGCTATATGCACTCCCAAAGATCTATAAGGCAGGAAAAAGCATGAAACATTAAACATACTTAAAAAGGGGAGGGGGGAACTATTTCTTTACAATACTATCTTGCAAATATGAGGTGCAGTCCATCCAAAAATGGTATGTTTCTTCCAAGAATGTAATTAATGCCCAGTAAGAAGCAGATAATGAATGTAGTTGAAAATGTGCTAGAAGCAAAAACAATTTAAAATATGACATTCAAACAAGAGGTAACATCACAGGTGTGCATATTTGAGACAATTGTGATGTCATTTGAAGATTGACTTGCTTATATTTAAGTTAACTCAACTACACAATATTCTTTCATTGCTGTTCAGCATTGTTGTATCTGAAACTTCTGAAAGATAGTATAGAGTTATTGCACTGTGCAAGTTTGGAGAAAATTATTCATTCTTACTGCAAGATGAGGTACAGGATTTCCATTGGAATAATTTACCCATTTGCTATTTATTATAAACAAAAACAGAAGTTGTGTCATGCACTAACTTGGTGATTATTTCGGATTTTTTGCAACACAATACAACTACTGTGAACACATTTCAGAACTGTCTTGTCCACTTCGATGAAGCCGCCCCCCCCCAAAAAAAAAAACAGGAAGAGAATTTGATGCACCACAAAGCTGATTTTGGTACTCCAGCTGAGTTGCATTTCTTTGCCAAGTCTCATGGCAAGAATTCATGTTGGACTTGCTGGAACTGTGAATAGGTTAGCTGCTGAGCAAATTTACAGCGTATTTATATGTACTGGACAAAAGGTTACATAAGGAATATGAACTTTGTATGTGTGTCCCAAGATGAAATTTTGGACACAGATAACATGAAGCCATGCGAGCACCTGGTTCTCAAGCACTTCATCTTTTAATACCTGAGGAATTCCTTAATAGTGAAAAGGTTCTCAGGAGAATTGCAGACAAGTTTTCCGCATGAAATGCTATCTTTGAAAGAAATAAAAGGTTTGTGACTTGTGTCTATAACTATGCTTGGTGGCTAGGTTGTGTCATGAATGTGAATGTAGCATCTCAGAAGGTGTTGATCAGTTTTCTACATCCCAGTGGTCCATCCCCTTCATGTGTGTACCCTCACAAATCAGACATTTTGGTTATCCTAAGTGCAAGTGTTCTGGTGAAGGTGTCATCCTCCGTGGTGTAGTGGTTACCATGCTAGCCTCTAGTTCCTGAGGTCGCAGGTTCAAACCCGGCAGAGGGTAATGGATTTTTTCAGGCGTAAAAATCCTTAGCATGGCTTCCTTTGGAAGGGAAGTAAAGCCAGTGGTCCCATGTCGTAGATTTACGGCACATAAAATAACATCAAGCCTGATATAGAAGCCTCTGAGCAAAATTACTGGTCTTTTCATGCCCAATATAGAATGGGACGCTAAGGACCACAGCAGTTAAAGAGCATCCATGAATAAAACTCAATTTAATTTAATTTCTGGTGAAGGTTGATCCTTGTACTTACTGGATGAATGTACACATTATATGCTACAGGATTCCAAAATACAGAAGCAGCCACTGACTTCTTGGTTTTATGAAAATTGTATGTACATTGGTTCTACAAGTTCTTTGTAATTTAAACAACACATCCAAAACAATTAGAACAAAATTTTGACAGTGAAAAACAAAACTAATAAGACTTCTGATATTAAGAGTATTATACTAAAAAAGAAAAAAAAGTGCAATACATCATCCTTATTCTTTCATAAATAGTAAACAGTGCATTTGAAATGGATACAGTCTGATAAATAGTTAGCAGTACATTTGAAATGGATACAGTTCAGATAAATGCAAAGTGGTGAGAGTGTTCCCAGCTTTTAAAAAGGGGCATAAACCTTTTCTGTCAGACTATATACTTACAATTATCCAGTCATTTATAGCAGAGGATTATGAGAGGGTCATGAAAACATGGCTATAGGACTGCATTTAAACTGGAATGGTAAAAATGTTATTACAATAATACTTGCGGTATGATGATAAACAGAAACCTCTGTGCAGAAGTGAGAGAGTTAATGTTTACTTCTTGTGTACCTGCTGAAACCACACAACTGCAGGGAAACTAAGTAAGGGGCCTACTTTGCTATGTTATTTCACAGGTTCAAGTGTGTAAATTCATGGCAAAATCAGTTATCCATTATGCTTGTACATCAACATGCAGCTAACAAGAAAAAATCTTCTGCTAAATTAGTGAATGGTAAGTGGCAAGATATTTTGTATGTTTCTGTAAAGCACATGTTACATATAAATCTGTTGAACTTGAAATAATGGTTAATAGTGACCTTTCTAATACAAATGTAATTTAACAGAACATTGTCTAATACAAGATGGAACCAGTTACATAAGCTTACCAATATTTCTGCTAGGTGGATCATACTGTCAATAGGATAAGAAAGGTGATGTTCCTGTAACTGTAAAGCAGAGTATAAAGCATAGGAACATATTAAGAGCTATTCAAATGCAAAGGACATTTTGAATACTTTTGTAAAAATAATAGGCCATAAATGTATCGTTGTTTGCTTATATAGGACTCCCTCTTGTGATAATGGCCTATTTCTTGAAAGATCAGAAATTTTTTTGCAAACAATCAGCTTTAAGTTCCAGTCTGTTGTAATAGTTGGAGATGTTGACTAAAAGAATGCAACCACAGAGCCAATTTCTTAAACTTTATATCTCTTACTTTGGTTCATACATGAAGGTGATTCAAATATAAACGGTAATTTTTTTTTATACATTTATTGATTAATCATATACACAAGTGACACCTTCAGTTTTTCTCTACATAGCCTCCTTCATGCTCTACACACTTTTGCCAACGATTTGGAAGCTTGAACATTCCTTGTTCAAAAACAGTTTGAGGACATGTCGTCAATCAGTTGCGCACATGCTCCTCAACATCTTCATTGTTTTCAAATTGCTGCCCTCCAAGCGGTTGTTTCATGGGTGCAAACAAAAAATAGTAGTCAGGGGGGACAAATCTGGACTGCAGGGAGGTTGGTCGAGGGTTTCCCAATGCATGTCCTTCAATATGTCCCTTGTCAAATTCATGGTGTGAAGCTTAGTGTCATGCAGAAGGATGATATCTCTGATGGGCATACAATGTCTTTTGTTTTGGTAGGCAGCTTTTGCTGACTTTAACACTGGCAATAGTAAGCTGCATTCACTGTACATCGATCGTGAAGAAAATCAATGAGTAAAATTCCTCTTTAGTAAAAAACAACACAGTTGCAAGAACTTTTCCGGCTGAGAGGCAGGTTTTGGCCTTCACTGGGCAGGTTTCATCCTTTCTTCACCACTTCTTACTCGCCATTTTGGATTCTGGAGTGTAATGATGGACCCATGTCTCATCACATGCAATAATGCGCCTCAAAAAATCCTTCCCTTCCTGTCAGAATCGATTCAGAAGACTCACAGATCTGCAACCTGGCTTGTTTTTGCTGTTCAGTTAACCACTTCGGAACCCATCGAGCACTAATTTTTCTAAAGTCAAGATGTTCACTGATAATGGTATGAGCACTCCCAATGCTGATACCAACTTCTGATGTGATTTCTTCAACAGTGCACCGGTGATCACCTTCGATAAGCTGTTGAACAGCACAGATGTTGTCATCTGTGAGACTTGACCTTGGGTGTCAAGCATGACCTTCATTTTCCACAATTTCTCAGCTGCCTTTAAATTTTCTGGTTCAAGTAAACACTTGGTTCTGGGAGAGTTTAGTGTCCCCAAACTGTGCCTTCAAATGATTAAAACTTCCCTTCATTGGTTAAAAACTTTATAATAATGCATTGTGCCACAGACAAAGGAATCTCTTGTTCACTCATGGCTGTACTGATGCCAGAACAGAGTGAAGCTTGTTCTACCTCCCTAACACACTGACTTTCAACCCCCACTCCACCATCCTGCTTGGAACTGTTTGCTCAGTATACTGGCTCAAGAGTAAGGTGACATACTTCTAAGGGGGGAGTCGCTGCCAAGAAGCAAGAGGAGACAGACGTGTGTGACGAGCTCTAGCACAGATAGAAAATCAGAGTACATTTGAAAGCTTATACAGCCAGAATAGGCTTATTTAATGGTGGGGGGACATACTTTGGGAAGAAAGTGTTTGGGAGAGTTAAATGCAATGGTGGAGTGGTATGTGTTGGTGATAATTGTTATATTAGTGATTGGAGGAGTGGAACTAAACCCAGGACCAGAAATGGAACAAATTATGGAAATGTTGAAATGTATCGCAGAAGAAACATCAAACCTCAAAGGAATGGAGAAGAGAATTGAGGATAAAATAATGAAGCAATTTGACGCGATAAAATCAACATGGGCGAGTTTTGAGCACGAGGTGAATAAGGAATTTATAGAATGTAATAGACGAATGTTACGGTTGGAGAGAGCCGAAGAAAGGAGGAGTAGAATGAATGTTATAATATTTGGAATTGAGGAAACAAGAGGAAAAAGAAGTGGAGGAAATTTTTCAAGATAAATTAGAAATAAAGTTGGGCGGCTGGGAAATAATAGACATTTTTAGAGTGGGAAGAACAGGCACGAACCCAAGACCGGTAATAATCAAATTGGCAACGATGAAAATAAAATGGACAATTTTAAGTAATGCTAAAAAACTATAGCGGACAAGATTATTTGTGGAACAAGATTATGGAAAAAAAGAGAGAGAATTAAGAAGTGTATTAATAAGAGAGATGAAAAAGGCTAGAGCTAGAGGAGACAAGGCATATGTACGAGGATTAGACCTTTGGATCAATGATAGAAAACAGGATATCCGCCAAATAAGTTGGAGTGATTCTTCAGAAAATTCACGAACCAGAGGACAGGAAGAAGAAGCCAGGGAAAAGAAAAGGAGCGGGGAAAGTAGCTTTGATGGAAAGACAAGGCGAAGGGAGTTGATGACGTCACTGGGCAAGCAAGATGGACTGGAAAATCAGCTGAGAGAGGATTCACAAAGGCTGCCAGTGGAGATAGTCACGGGTCCAAGCAAAATGGACGAGACGGAGCCCAACATATTCTCTTCACCAGCAGGAAGCATCATACAGGTGGAAAAGGGAACGCAAGGCCAAAAACTTGTGGACAGATTTCCATTGACAAGGAGCAAGGCCAAATTACAGCAATTCAGGTTTGAGAGGAAGAGTTCAGTATAGCAAAAGGCATTGGGGGTTATATTCTGGAATGTACAAAGATTGTTTGAAAAGTTAAAGAATAGAGAAATAATGCAGATCTTAAGATTAGGTGATGTGATAGGGGTGGCAGAGACTTGGTTGGCAAATGACTTTCATGTGGAAATAAGCGACTTTGAGTTCTACAGGAAAAGTGGAACAAAGAAGAGCGTAAGAGGACGAATGTCAGGTGCGTTAGGGATATTGTTAGGAAAGATTTGAAATGCAAAGTGAAAGTGTGTAAAGATTCGGGAGAAAATTTGGTGTTGTGTGTATTAAGTGTAACAGGGGAGAAGAAAGAGATATGTCTTGCAGTGGTATATAACCTGCCAAGTGCCTCAGATTTTTATAATCCAAACTTATTCAATTTAATTGGACAGGATATTGTGGAGTTATCAAACAGATATTTGGACAGTAGCTTTATGTTAATGGGTGATTTCAATGCCAGAGTAGGAGTAAGTCAAATAAAGCTAATAGATCCTGTGTATGAATTAATGGGCAGAGAAAAAGAGATGGTAAGAAGAATGAGTAAAGATAAAGTAATGAATGGTGAAGGAAAAAAGCTGGTGGAATTTTGTGAGGAGTTCAATATGGAGATGTGTAATGGGGTAAAAGGGAAAGATGAAATGGGGGAATTTACCTGTGTCAACTATAATGGTCAGAGTGTGGTTGACTATGTTATACTCAATAGTCTTAGATATAAATATTGCAGATTTTGAAGTCTTGAATACAGTATGTTCTAGTAATCATTTCTCATTGAGGCTAAGTTTAATAAGTACATATAAGAATGAACTAAAACGAGAACATAAAGGAGGAGTTAAAATTGATAAATATAAATGGAGGGGTGAGGAGACAGAATTTTTATGAAGGAATTAGGGTCAGACATAGGGGTAATAAGGGAGAAAGAGGTAGAAGAACTGCTGAAAGAAAATAAAATGGACGAAGCAGTTTTAAAGGTAGAAATGTTAGTAAAATATGCAGGTGTAAGGATGAAAGTGAAAGATTGTATATATAGGAAACAGAAGGGATGGTACGATGAATGTAGGAGGGCAAAACAAAGAGTTTTAGGGGAACTAAGAAGGTGGAGGTAGGAAGAAGGGCAAAAAAAGAGAGGAGTTTTTGATTGCAAGATGGGGATACAGAAACTTGATGGAAGTAAAGAGGAGAGAATGGGCCAAGAAGATGAGTATAAAGTTACATGAGACAGCAAAAGCAAATGATAGCAAAACAATATGGATGTTGGTGAAAAGAATGTATAAGGTTAGATCAAGAGAAAATAATATAAGTGCGGAAGAATGGTTCAAGTATTTTAAAAATTTGCTAGGAGGGCAACATGATAACCAAACAATTTGGGTAATGGAAAATAACAATTATATTGAGCAATTGGATAAGCCGATAGATGTAGGGGAAGTGAGGGAACAAATTAATAGATTGAAAAGGGACAACGCATGCGGTGTTGGTGGCATACCAGGGGAGTTTTGGAAAGCTTGGAGTCTAAATGAAAATCGATTAGAATTGCTGGTTAGGATATTAAATGCAATCTTTGAAGGGGGGAAGGTTCCTAGCAGTTGGAAAACAGCAATAGTGGTGCCAATATTTAAGAATAAAGGGGAGGTGGATAACCCAGAAAATTATAGGGGGATTAGTTTGTTATCAGTGTTAGGTAAAGTTTATACAGGGGTTTTGGCTGAAAGAGTGCAAAGTTGGGCAGAGCAAGAGGGAAAAGTATCTGATCTACAGGTGGGAATTTGGAAAAACAAGAGAGCAATAGACAATATTTTTATAACATCTTCAATGGTAAATAAATATATATCAAACAAAAGGGGAAGATTGTATATCTTATTTGTTGATTTAGAAGAAGCTTTCGACACAATAAATAGGGAAGCCTTATGGACCAAATTGGGTATGAAAAGAATGAGTAACAAGTGTATAAGAACAATACAAACAATATATGAAAGTAATGATTTTTGTATAAGATTTGAAAAGACTGTAAGGACGAAGGAGATTAAAAATTGTATAGATTTAAGGCAAGGCTGCAAGTTAAGCCCTATATTATTTAATTTGTTCATTGACGATATTCTAGAGATAATTAAGTTTGAAAATAGCCACTCTCCAATAATTGGGAATGAGGAGATACCAGGGTTACTATTCGCAGATGATTTGGTTGCAGGATCAATAACTACTGTAGGATTAAACAAAGTAATTGGAGCAATAGGCAGTTTTTGTAACAAGTGGAGTCTTAGGGTTAATACAAGCAAAACAAAAATAATGGTATTTAAAAAGGGTAATAAGTTGAGAAAGGACGAAAAATGGAGTTGGAAAGGTAAGGAAATTGAGGTTGTCAGAAATTTTGATTATCTGGGAGTAAGACTATGTAGCAACGGTAGATGGGGAGAACAAAAGAAACAGGCTTTAACAAAAGGAAAAGTGGCAATGAAAGTTATTAGAGCACGTTTAGATAAAATACCTGGGATGCATGTAAAATGGATAGAAAGAGTATATGGAGCAGTAGTTGAGGCAAAAATGCTGTATGGTGCAGAGACTTGGGGTATTGAGGAGGGGTGGGAACAGATAAATAAAGTGCATAGGAGCTTTTGTAAAATAATTCTGGGTCTACCAAGAGCCTCACCTAATGGGGTTGCACAAATGGAGTTAGGGAGATTTGATATTAAGGCGAAAATTATTGAAAGAATAGTGAAATATTGGTTGAGAATTGAGGAATCAGAGAATAATAATATTTTAAAACAATGTTTGGAGGTTCAGTGCAAGTTAAATAAAGAGGATACTTGGTATAAGCGCCTAGAAGCAATTCTCAATGAAATAAGGTGTGGGGATATTTGGAAATATAGACAATCACGTGAGAAGGGATGTTGGAAAACAGATTGAGGATTGAAGATATGGAAAGACAGGAAATAATTGGTACTTTTAATTCAAAAAGATCATTACATGTATATACAGATATTAAAAGGACATGGGAAAGAGAAAATTATGTTGATGTTTGTAATAAAATAGCAAGAGAGGGCTTTGCATGGGCTAGGACAGGAGTGGCGAGGTTAAAAGGCATAGGAGAAGGAGAAAATGAAGTCAAATGCCCATTATGTAATAGAAAATTTAACAATTACTGGAATTTAATGTTAGAATGTGAAGGAACAATGAATATGAGGAAAAAATTACAAAGAAACAATTGGTCTAGATTACCAAATGAAATTATAGGTAAAAGGTTGTTAAGAGTTAAATCCAAGTAAAGTTTATTTGAAAGAGGAAAATATTTAGGTGTAGTGAGGAATAAATGGCTGAAAAAAATTAGAAATAGGGAATAGAAAGAAAATATAGGTTTTTGAATCATAAATTAAATAGGACCCAATGACACAACAACCATGGTGTTGGATGTTTGCGGGCCCTTAGTAATGCAGCAACTTAGTGAAAATGATATGTAAAGGGTAATGTGAACAGATAAAATTACGTATTATAGAACTTATATGAGAATTAATTTATGTAACTAACGAAGTGAAATAAAATTATCCTTCCATCCCATCCATCCACCCACCCACCGGCTCAATTACCATTTATATTTGAATCACCCCCGTACAACAGTAAAGAAGGTAACATGCATTACTCTTTATTCCAAAACTTGCTTAGATCAAAGTATAATTAGGGACAAAATTTAATTTTATTTTTAGCACATTTTTGTATTATCTTTTATGGTTTTTGGTGTTATGTTTAAGGGTTTTTAATTGAGTTTGGTGACCTTTTATCCTGCACCATTTTAAAACTTTAGTTTTATTGAAGATGTAATCTACCTTGAAGTTGAATTTTAAATTACTTTATTAAGAAATTGGTTGTAAATACAAACACTTCATGTATATAAAGTCATGAAAGCAAGCACTTAATTTATTTTTGTACGAGCACAATGTATATCAGTAATTATGATACAGTTTTACTTACATATTAAATTTGCAGTTCTGTCAGATGCTCAAGCACTGTAAAATATATTTTTCATGCACACTTAACAATAGTATAACAACTGCAACACTGAGTGACACCTTAAACCTAAAATGATAGCATGGTCATGAGTTCCAAATTTTCTTTGCGTAGATTGTGTCTTTGATCTGTCAGTATCTCACTGTACTGTAAAAATAATTAACTGTCCATGTTGGAACAAGGAAAACGCACTGCTTGTTTAATTGTAGCTGCAAATACAGGATGATCTGCTTCTATTGATTGTAAACATTTCTCAATCTTAACCTTCCTGGTTGAAAGTTGCAAACTGTCTGCATCTTGCAGCTGTTTGTAGGTTTTAAAAATGTTGAATGCAATGAGTAACTGCATTCTAGAAGCACCTTAGCCACAGTCTTTGCAAGACCTTCATTCACAGCATTTATCAAAGTGTTCTTAGGATTAAAAAATTTGTTCAGCATTGTGAACGCAGGCTTTGAGGGATTAGAGCTCCCAAAGTTCTGAGAGTTTACTTTGATGTCTACTTGCATCAGAGAATGCTCAACTTCTGCATGAAGAAGCTGGTTGCCAACACACTCTGAAGTTTCCTCTTTTCACCTTCAAACATTCCCTGGCTGATCAACTTGAAACTTTGTTCCAAGTTGTTTGGCCTCAAGTATAAATAATGGGAGAAGAAAACTTAGATCTTTCAAGATGCCATACAAGTGCTATGAAGCCATGAGCCATTCCTTAACAAACACTGTTTCAACTTTAACAGTGTTGATGTGAGATTGAAAGCAAATTTGTGTCCCGAATTCCAGCATTCCCAATTGCCTTCATTTTCATCACCAGAAGTATTCAACCATGTCCTCCAAATAATGTGCAACATAATCTACAGACTGAAACCATGAATTCCAGTGAGTCTGAATAGGAAGAGAAAATAGTTTAGGTTGTTTTTGCTTGCTGTGCAAAAACTAGCTATACTGATGTTTCCTCTTTCTTGTGTCCAAGAATACACTCTTTAACCCTCCGTCGGTCGTGGTGCATCCAGAAAGGGCCAGAGTGTGTTTCTCACTCACTGCTTTTTGGGTTTGAATTTGAAAGCCTGTTGCTTTCAGTACCTTCCTGCCTGACAATGTATTGTATGTCTTTAGTTAAGCCATCATTATTGGGGCTACATGTTTCATAAATTCAGCATTGGTATCCATTGGAAGCCACGTGACTGAACTTGTCCATTGTTTCTACAATGTCTTGAATGCGCAAGACATATGATCTAAGCAATTCAAACGGCTTAAGAATTAGCTCTCCGTTTACTTCAAGATGATAATGACGACAAAGGGCAATTGGACAAAGTATGTGAAGAAGACAGTGATACCGATGCAGATGATTTGCACCCTAGAGAAGAGAATTCCGACACAGAGAAAAGTGATACGGAAGATGAGCCTCTTGTTAGAGATACTCTGTTCTACTTAGGCAGGGATGGAAATACAAAGTGGGTAAAGCATGCTGAACCCAGAGGTACATGAAGAATGAGCCCACATAATGTGCTAACTAGATTGCCAGGTGTTATTTGCGAAGCACATCATGCCAAAGAGGTAATTGACTGCTGGAAACTATTTATAACTGATGAAACGTTGCCTACCATTGTTCTACATAAATAAATATATAGAATATTTAAAAGGCAAATTTCGAAGGGAAAGAGATGCAAAACTGACTGATATTACTGAATTAAAGGAATTCTTAGGTATTTTATATTTCACTGGTGTTTTCCATGCAAATAGAATGATCTAGAAGATCTCTAGGGTACTGATGACAACGGAGTTGAAAATTTTCATCTTGTAATGAATCTGAGATAATTCAAGTTCCTTCTTTGCTGCCTCTGTTTTGATGACAAAACTACAAGAGAGGAGCAAAAGAGTGGACAACTTAGCAGCAGTCTGTAAATTATTTTCATAATTTGTTGAAAATTGTAAGAACTTGGGGCTTATGTAATGATTGATGTAAAGCTTCAGGCCTTTCATGGAAGATGTAGATTTAAGCAGTAAACTTCAGCAAAGCCAGCCAAATATGGCATCTGGCAGATGCTAAAATTTGTTATTGCCATAATTTGTAAATTTAGTAGAGAAGCAACCCGAGGGACTTTTTTACATAAGTAACAAACCTGCAGAAGTTGTTAAGCTATTAGCAGAGCCTACATATAACACTGGCTGTAATGTAACTGCTGACAGCTGATATATGAACTTCATTACTGATTTGAAGAAAAAGATCATGGCGGTGGTGGTGGTGGTGCCAATATCATTATTTTCTTCTCAAAATATGCTTGAACATTATTTAGGCAAGCATAAAATCTTGACTAAAAGTCAATTTATCAGGAGGGGTATTGTCAATCCATAATGCCTTATTTTCCATTAAAATAAATTAGATTAATCTCTCAGTAACAAGGAAAGAACATTAGACAGTGCTTGATTTATATGGAAGACTTGGTGATAGTGATGTGGATTAAATTAAAATTTAAAAAATGAGACAATTTTGTAACACACAAGCTTCACTTATTAGTTTTCAGGAACATGTTTCAAAAGCTATTTGCATTCTTCCTCAGCTTCAGGTTGACCGTTGGTGTTGCCCAATAAGTATGTATCCATGTATTGGATAAACTAACTTTTGTGACAGGATTTCAAAGTCCATAATCTGGCCTTTATTTCTCCAAAAGTGTGTTTTCCCTTGTAGCAAGTTCTGTGCTGCCTGTTGCATTGTGTACTAGCTTTGGGCTTTCGTCACTGTTATGCTGTTCCTTCCAAAAATGCCATGCTACCTTTTGTGGATTTAAGTTATCAAAGAATGAAACAGACTACACTTTGAAGTTAAAAAAAAAGAAGAGATTGATAATTATATAAAAAACAAAAGCTTTAATCCATTACCCTGTCATTATGCAATGATAACCTCACAGACAGATTAATAAACTTACCCATGAGCAAAGAAGAATGCAGAACTAAAGATCACCAAAGATATCGCAGAAAGAAATGGCTTCACCAGTAAACCATTCTTCAGGATGATACGCAAATCCAGAATGAAAGAGAGACAAATCAAAGGTGCCAACACACTTTCTATGGATAAGAAAGGAAATAGATACATGAATCTCACGTACCACCCCGCAGTATTAAAAAATTCAAAAGATTTTCAAATAACATGCCATCTTAGCAATGAAAGACAACTACTACATAAAAAACATGTCTCATGCACCAGAGAAAGGTCAGGATACATCAAATTGAATGTAAGGACTGCAACAAGATTTACATAGGAAAAAAAAATGGAAACCTATAGACCAGAGCCAAAGAACATTTATAAACATAAAAAATGAAACAAGAAGATAAATTGGTGGTAGCATTGCATTTTTGGAAGCAACACCATAACATTCAGGAAAACCCAAAGCTATTAAAAATGCCACATGTGGCGCAGAATAGGCTACATGGGAAAAAACCTACACTTCAAAGAAACAAAGACTTATGAACTTTGAAATCCTGCCTAATGATCATCTATCCACCAACAAGGAGAATTGCATCCACATCTGGCAATGCCAGCAGCAGAAGTGAGTATGAAAGCAATTACCTCTCAAAATTAATAAGTTATGTATGTGTATTAAAAAATCAAATGATCTCCTTTATTTTAACCTCTTGACATACCTATTACTTCACAATGTGATGGCTCTTTTTTCACCTATTTTTTTATTGATAAAATAAAATATTCCATTAAGCACAATAATGATAGCAACAATGAAATTAATTTTTAAGAGCGTAACAATGGACATTCTTATCTCTGAATATTCCATAAATTAAAACCACGAGT
Organism: Deroplatys truncata; assembly: GCA_030765065.1. Taxonomy (NCBI): domain Eukaryota; kingdom Metazoa; phylum Arthropoda; class Insecta; order Mantodea; family Mantidae; genus Deroplatys; species Deroplatys truncata. The sequence goes on from CM060990.1 coordinate 492,946,278, forward strand.
ATACTCGTGATATGCTTAACCTTTTTTTTTCCTTGATGAAATTACATTTGCAAGCCGAATCCTGGACACTGTAGCACTAAGAAATGAATAGCAACACAAAATACTAAATGTTAGAATCATTGTTTATATGTTTGTGGCTATGTGAAATACCATGAAGCAAGGTTCAATACATAAAGTTACATCACAATCTTTACACATGTATCTTGATTCTCTCGGTGTCTTCTTCCCTCTGACATCATGCACGTCCTTGTTGGATTCTGCTTCTTCTCGGTGGGAGGAATCGCAGATGGAAAATGACGTCCAACAAATCGCGTTAGGGTTGCTTTTGATGATGGACGGCTCACCGCTTTCGGTGAAGACTCCTCCTCCTGATATTAAGTAATGAGTTGCTCAGCAACAGACACACAAAAGTCAAGGGCATTGTGCTTTCCTCCATGTTTTTTGAACAGGACAATGGCATTCCATAATGCTAATTCCAAGAGATGAAAAAAATATCTTCTTATAGTACTTTTAGCCGCTCTTGTGTGGCAATGGATTGTTTGCAATGTGTTGATCTATTTCATCCACATCTCCCATTGTATCATTATAAGCAAATACAGCCACTAGTTTTACAATTATCTTTGTTTCTTACCTTCCGTGTTTGCATTTCTGCATTGTGGATAGTGGACAACATGCTGACGTCTCTCTTGTCTTTCCATTTCAGTGTAGTTAGTTTACCTCGCTGGAAGGTGACAACCTGCGCTTTCTTTAGCTTTGTGGTCTGAAAAGAAGGCGGCATTTCTTTTCTTGTTGGACGCTCAGTGCCATACATATCTGTTCTTTTAGTTAGCAGTAGGTGAAAAGAATGTATGAGGTTAGATCAAGAGAAAATAATTTAAGTGCGGAAGAATGGTTCAAGTATTTTAAAAATTTGCTAGTAGGGCAACATGATAACCAAACAATTTGGGTAATGGAAAATAACAATTATATTGAGCAATTGGATAAGCCGATAGATGTAGGGGAAGTGAGGGATCAAATTAATAGATTGACAAGGGACAATGCATGCGGTGTTGGTGGCATACCAGGGGAGTTTTGGAAAGCTTGGAGTCTAAATGAAAATCGATTAGAATTGCTGGTTAGGATATTAAATGCAATCTTTGAAGGGGGGAAGGTTCCTAGGAGTTGGAAAACAGCAATAGTGGTGCCAATATTTAAGAATAAAGGGGAGGTGGATAACCCAGAAAATTATAGGGGGATTAGTTTGTTATCAGTGTTAGATAAAGTTTATACAGGGGTTTTGGCTGAAAGAGTGCAAAGTTGGGCAGAGCAAGAGGGAAAAGTATCTGATCTACAGGTGGGATTTCGGAAAAACAAGAGAGCAATAGACAATATTTTTATAATATCTTCAATGGTAAATAAATATTTATCAAACAAAAGGGGAAGATTGTATATCTTATTTGTTGATTTAGAAAAAGCTTTCAACACAATAAATAGGGAAGCCATATGGACCAAATTGGGTATGAAAAGATTGAGTAACAAGTGTATAAGAACAATACAAACAATATATGAAAATAATGATTTTTGTATAAGATTTGAAAAGACTGTAAGGACGAAGGAGATTAAAAGTTGTATAGATTTAAGGCAAGGCTGCAAGTTAAGCCCTATATTATTTAATTTGTTCATTGCCGATATTCTAGAGATAATTAAATTTGAAAATAGCCACTCTCCTATAATTGGGAATGAGGAGATACCAGGGTTACTATTCGCAGATGATTTGGTTGCAGGATCAATAACTACTGTAGGATTAAACAAAGTAATTGGAGCAATAGGGAGTTTTTGTAACAAGTGGAGTCTAGGGTTAATACAAGCAAAACAAAAATAATGGTATTTAAAAAGGGTAATAAGTTGAGAAAGGACGAAAAATGGAGTTGGAAAGGTAAGGAAATTGAGGTTGTCAGAAATTTTGATTATCTGGGAGTAAGACTAAGTAGCAACGGTAGATGGGGAGAACAAAAGAAACAGGCTTTAACAAAAGGAAAAGTGGCAATGAAAGTTATTAGAGCACGTTTAGATAAAATACCTGGGATGCACGTAAAATGGATAGAAAGAGTATATGGAGCAGCAGTTGAGGCAAAAATGCTGTATGGTGCAGAGACTTGGGGTATTGAGGAGGGGTGGGAACAGGTAAATAAAGTGCATAGGAGCTTTTGTAAAATAATTCTGGGTCTACCAAGAGCCTCACCTAATGGGGTTGCAGAAATGGAGTTAGGGAGATTTGGTATTAAGGCGAAAATTATTGAAAGAATAGTGAAATATTGGTTGAGAATTGAGGAATCAGAGAATAATATTATTTTAAAACAATGTTTGGAGGTTCAGTGCAAGTTAAATAAAGAGGATACTTGCTATAAGCGCCTAGAAGCAATTCTCAATGAAATAGCGTGTGGGGATATTTGGAAATATAGACAATCACATGAGAAGGGATGTTGGAAAAGAGTTAGATTGAGGATTGAAGATATGGAAAGACAGGAAATAGTTGGTAGTTTTAATTCAAAAAGATCATTACATGTATATACAGAGATTAAAAGGACATGGGAAAGAGAAAACTATGTTGATGTTTGTAATAAAATAGCAAGAGAGAGCTTTGCTTGGGCCAGGTCAGGGGTGTTGTGGTTAAAAGGCATAGGAGAAGGAGAAAATGAAGGCAAATGCCCATTATGTAATAGAAAATTTAACAATTACTGGAATTTAATGTTAGAATGTAAAGGAACAATGAATATGAGAAAAAAATTACAAAGAAACAATTGGTCTACATTACCAAATGAAATTATAGGTAAAAGGTTGTTAAAGAGTTAATTCCAAGGAAAGTTTATTTGAAATAGGAAAATATTTAGGTGTAGTGAGAAATAAATGGTTGAAAAAAATTAGAAATAGTGAATAGAACAAAAATGTAGATTGCTGAATCATAAATTAAATATGACCCAATGACTCAACAACCATGGTGTTGGATGTTTGCGGGCCCTTAGTAATGTAGCAGTTTAGTGAAAAGGATATGTAAAGGGTAATGTGTAGAGATAAAATTATGTATTATAGAACTTATATGAGAATTAATTTATGTAACTAACGAAGTGAAATAAAATATCCATCCCATCCCATCCAGTCAGTCAGCAAGCTGGGGAGAACTGTAATAGTTATCTACAGTCAAGCAGTATCCCATGTTTAGCAAGGGTTTCATTAGTGTCAACAATTTGTGAGGACATTGGCAGATCTTTGTATTCTTCTTCAAATTTAGTGACCTCGCCTACGTAAATAAATAGGGACCAAACATATTCAGTAGCTGACTCACACAATATGAATGTGGCTTAACTCTAGAATTCCGCGTCATAACTATATGTCTATAACAAGTGTGTCTGTCTCTTGTAATGATGGTCACTGATGCCGCTAGAGTTCACTATGTTCTACAGCTATGTGTTACATGCTAGGGAATACATAGAACTGAGATGAGACGAATGGAAGTGTAGGGTTCATGATAGCAAAAGAGAGGCATTCGGTACGATTTTTATGCACACACGTTTCCTAAACACGTTGTTTAGGTATTATCGTTGCTTTCGTCTGCGTTCTTTATACATTTTTTGATCGACTGAATTCAGCCGTTTGACCATGGCTTTAAATTTATTACTTACCCTACAAGTTGTCGCACATAAGGCAGCGGTTAGATAGGCTACAAACTTTGGAGGCAATAAATCAATACCTTAGGTGTTGTTTAGATTACTTTATACTAATTTAGGTGTCGTTTAGGTATGCGAAAAATTTAATCATCTGTGTGGGAAAAATGATTTTTCAATTTTCGTGCAGATGCGTTTCTCTATGCACAAAAAAAATGCTGGAAACCAGGAATAATAAACACTGCCGACAACAAACAAACGACACCCATCATACCAGAGGAGGCAAAAATAATGTTTCATAGCAACCAGTGGTTAAATTAAATTGGTTATAGTTTTTATTTTATAAAAACTTAGGTTTATCAGCAGCCACTAGCTACATCAAAGCAAGCGAGCGTGCGTTCCTTAACGATGGTTATGATTACCTATTTATAAAACCTAAGGTTTCTGATTTCCGGGAAGTTAGGTTAGGTTAAGTTTAGATTTTTTTTAGAAAAACTTAGGTTAATCAGAAGTCAGTAGATACCTCAAAGCAAAGCGAGCGTGCGTTCTTTAATGATGGTTATGATTACCTATTTATAAAACCTAAGGTTTCTGATTTCCAGGAGGTTACGTTAGGTTTAGATATTTTTTTTATAAAAACTTAGGTTAATTAGCAGTCAGTAGATACCTCAAAGCACTCGAGCATGAGTTCCTTAACGATGGTTATGATTACCTATTTATAAAACCTAAGGTTTCTGATTTCCGGAAGGTTAGGTTAGATATATATATATATTTTTATAAGAACTTAGCTTAATTAGCAGTCAGTAGATACCTCAAAGCAGGCGAGCGTACGTTCCTTAACGGTGGTTATGATTACGTATTTATAAAACCTAAGGTTTCTGATTTCCAGGAGGTTAGGTTTAGATTCTTTTTATAACTGAGCATAATTAGCAGTCAGTAGATACCTCAAAGCAAAGCGAGCGTGCGTTCCTTAACGATGTATATGGTTACCTATTTATAAAGTCTAAGGTTTCTGATTTCCGGGAGGTTAAGTTAGGTTTAGATTTTTTTTTATAAAAACTTAAGGTAATTAGCAGTCAGTAGATACCTCAAAACAGGCGACCGAAGTGAGCGTGCGTTCCTTAACGGTAGTTATGATTACCTATTTATAAAAACTTAGGATAATTAGCAGTCAGTAGATACCTCAAAGCAAAGAGAGCGTGCGTTCCTTAACGATGGTTATGATTACCTATTTTGAAAACCTAAGGTTTCTGATTTCCCGGAGGTTTAGATTTTCTTTATAAAAACTTAGGTTAATTAGCAGTCAGTAGATACCTCAAAGCAAAGCGAGCGTGCGTTCTTTATCGATGGTTATGATTACCTATTTATAAGACCTAAGGTTTCTGATTTCCGGGAGGTTAAGTTAGGTTTAGATTTTTTTTTTTATAAAAACTTAGGTTAATTAGCATTCAGTAGATACCTCAAAGCAGGCGACCGAAGCAAGCGTGCGTTCCTTAACGGTGGTTATGATTACCTATTTATAAAATCCAAGGTTTCTGATTTCCGGGAGGTTTAGATTTTTTTATAAAAACTTAGGTTAATTAGCAGTCAGTAGATACCTCAATGCAAATCAGCCATGCGTTCCTTACTGATGGTTATGATTACCTATTTTAAAAACCCAAGGTTTCTGATTTCTGGGAGGTTTAGATTTTTTTATAAAAACTTAGGTTAATTAGCAGTCAGTAGATACCTCAATGCAAATCAGCCATGCGTTCCTTAACGTTAGTTATGATTACCTATTTATAAAACCTAAGGTTTCTGATTTCCGGGAGGTTAGGTTTAGATTTTTTTATAAAAACTTAGCTTAATTAGAAGTCAGTAGATACTTCAAAGCTAAATGAGCGTGTGTTCTTTAATGATAGTTATTATTACCTATTTATAAAACCTAAGGTTTCTGATTTCCGGGAGGTTTAGATGTTTTTTGATAAAAACTTAGGATAATTAGCAGTCAGTAGATACCTCAAAGCAAAGCTAACGTGCGTTCCTTAACGATGGTTATGATTACCTATTTATAAAACCTAAGGTTTCTCATTTTCGGGAAGTTCGGTTAGATTTAGATTGTTTTTTTATAAAAACTTAGGTTAATTAGCAGTGAGTAGGTACCGCAGAGCAAAGCCAGAATGCGTTCCTTAACGTTAGTAATGATTACCTATTTATAAAACAAGGTTTCTTATTTCCAGGAGGTTTAGATTTTCTTTATAAAAGCTTAGGTTAATTAGCAGTCAGTAGATACCTCAAAGCAGGCCAGCGAATCGAGCGTGCGTTCCTTAACGGTGGTTATGATTACCTATTTATAAAACCTAAGGTTTCTGATCTCCAGGTGGTTAGGTTTAGATTTTTTTTTACAAAAACGTAGGATAATTAGCAGTCATTAGATACCTCAAAGCAAAGCCAGCGTGCGTTCCTTAATGATGATTAGGATTACCTATTTATAAAACCTAAGGTTTCTGATTTTCGTGAGGTTAGGTTTAGATTTTTTTATAGAGACTAAGGTTAATTAGCAGTCAGTAGAAACCTCAAAGCTAGCGTGCATTCCTCAACGATGGTTATGATTACCTATTTATAAAACCTCAGGTTTCTGATTTCCGGGAGGTTAGGTTTAGATTTTTTTATATAAAAACTTAGGTTAATTAGCAGTCAGTAGATATTTCAAAGCAAAGCGAGCATGCGTTCCTTACCGTTAGTTATGATTACGTATTTATAAAACATTAGGTATATATTTTTTTTATAAAATGTTAGGTTAATTAGAAGTCAGTTAATTCCTCAAAGCTGAGCGAGCGTGTGTTCTTTAATGATGGTTACGATTACCTATTTATAAAACCTAGGATTTATGATTTCCGGGACGTTAGGTTTAGATTTTTTGATATAAAAACTTAGGTTAATTAGCAGTCAGTAGATATCTCAAAGCAAAGCAAGCGTGCTTTCCTTAACCATGCTTATGAATACCTATTTATAAAACCTAAAGTTTCTGATTTCCGGGAGGTTTAGATTTTCTTTATAAAAACTTAGGTTAATTAGCAGTGAGTAGATACCTCAAAGCAGGCGAGCGAAGCGAGCGTGCGTTCCTTAACGATGGTTATGATTATCTATTTATAAAACCCAAGGTTTCTGATTTCCAGGAGGTTAGGTTAGGTTTAGATTTTTTTTTATAAAAACTTAGGTTAATTAGCAGTCAGTAGATACCTCAATGCTAAACGAGCTTGTGTTCTTTAATGATGGTTATGATTACCTATTTATAAAACCTAAGGTTTCTGATTTTTGGGAGGTTAGGTTTAGATTTTTCTTATAAAAACTTAGGTTAATTAGCAGTCAGTAGATACCTCAAAGCACGCGAGCAAAGCTAGCGTGCATTCCTCAACGATGGTTATGATTACCTATTTATAAAACCTCAGGTTTCTGATTTCCGGGAAGTTAGGTTAGATTTAGATCTTTTTATAAAAACTTAGGTTAATTAGCAGTGAGCAGATATCTCAAAGCAGGCGAGCGAAGCGAGCGTGCGTTCCTTAACGATGGTTATGATTATCTATTAATAAAACATAAGGTTTCTGATTTCCGGGAGGTTAGGTTAGGTTTAGATTTTTTTTTATAAAACCTTAGGTTAATTTGAAGTCAGTAGATACCTCAAAGCAAAGCGAGCGTGCGTTCCTTAACGATGGTTATGATTACAAATTTATAAAGTCTAAGGTTTCTGATTTCCGGGAGGTTAGGTTTAGACTTTTTTTTTTATAAAAGCTTAGGTTAACTAGCAGTCAAAAGATACCTCAAAGCAGGCGAGCGTGCGTTCCTTAACGTTGGTTATGATTATCTATTTATAAAATATAAGGTTTCTGATTTCCAGGAGGTTAGGTTCAGTGTTTTTATATAAGAACTTAGGTTAATTATCAGTCAGTTCATACCGCAAAGCTAAGCGAGTGTGTGCTTTAATGATGGTTATTATTGCCTGTTTATGAAACCTAAGGTTTCTGATTTCCGGGAGGTTAGGTTTAGACTTTTTTTTTATAAAATAACTTAGGTTAATTTGAAGTCAGTAGATACCTCAAAGACAAGCGAGCGTACGCTCCTTAACGTTAGTTTTGATTACTTATTTATAAAACATTAGGTTTCTGATTTCCGGGAGGTTAGGTTAGGTTTAGATTTTTTTATATAAAAACCTAGGTTCATTAGCAGTCAGTAGATATTTCAAAGCAAAGCGAGCATGCGTTCCTTAACGCTAGTTATGATAACCTATTTACAATACATTAGGTTTCTAATTTCCGGGAGGTAAGGTTAGGTTTAGATTTTTTTTTATAAAACCTTAGGTTAATTTGAAGTCAGTAGATACCTCAAAGCAAAGCGAGCCTGCGTTCCTTAACGATGGTTATGATTACAAATTTATAAAGTCTAAGGTTTTGATTTCCGGGAGGTTAGGTTTAAACTATTTTTTTTATAAAAGCTTAGGTTAACTAGCAGTCAGTAGATACCTCAAAGTGATCATGCGTTCCTTAACGTTGGTTATGATTACCTGTTTATAAAACATAAGGTTTCTGATTTCCGGGAGGTTAGGTTTAGGCTTTTTTTTTATAAAAACTTAGGTTAATTAGCAGTCAGCACATAGCTCAAAGCAAAGTAAAACGAGCGTGCGTTCCTTAACGATGGTTATGATTACCTATTTATAAAACATAAGGTTTCCGATTTCCGGGAAGTTAGGTTAGATTTAGATTTTTTTTTATAAGAACTTAGGTTAATCAGAAGTTAGTAGATATCTCAAAACTGAGCGTGTGTTCTTTAATGATGGTTATGATTGCCTTTGTATAAAACCTAAGGTTTCTGATTTCCGGGAGGTTTAGATTTTCTTTATAAAAACTTAGGTTAATTAGAAGTCAGCAGATACCTCAAAGCTAAGCGAGCGTGCGTTCCTTACTGATGGTTATGATTATCTATTTATAAAACCTAATGTTTTTGATTTCCAGGAGGTTAGGTTAGGTTTAGATTTTTTTTATAAAAACTTAGGTTAATTAGCAGCCAGTAGATATCTCAAAGCTAAAAAAGCAAAGGGAGAGTACGTTTCTTAACGATGGTTATGATTAGCTATTTATAAAATCTAAGGTTTCTGATTTCCGGGAGGTTAGGTTTAGTCTTTTTTTTTTTTATAAAAACTTAGGTTAACTATAAGTCAGTAGATACCTCAAAGACAAGCGAGCGTACGCTCCTTAACGTTAGTTCTGATTACTTATTTATAAAACATTAGGTTTCTGATTTCCGGTAGGTTAGGTTAGGTTTAGATTTCTTATATAAAAACTTAGGTTCATTAGCAGTCAGTAGATATTTCAAAGCAAACGAGCATGCGTTCCTTAACGCTAGTTATGATTACCTATTTATAATACATTAGGTTTCTAATTTCCGGGAGGTTAGGTTGGGTTTAGATTTTTTTTATAAAACCTTAGGTTAATTTGAAGTCGGTAGATACCTCAAAGCAAAGCGAGCCTGCGTTCCTTAACGATGGTTATGATTACAAATTTATAAAGTCTTAGGTTTCTGATTTCCGGGAGGTTAGGTTTAGACTATTTTTTTTTTATAAAAGCTTAGGTTAACTAGCAGTCAATAGATACCTCAAAGCAGGCGAGCGTGCGTTCCTTAACGTTGGTTATGATTATCTATTTATGAAACCTAAGATTTCCAGGAGGTTAGGTTTAGTTTTTTTATATAAAATCCTAGGATAATTAGCAGTCAGATACCTCGAAGCAAAGCGAGCGTGCGTTCCTTAATGATGGTCATGATCACCTATTTATAAAACCTTAGGTTTCTGATTTTCGGGAGGTTAGGTTTAGATTTTGATTTTTTTTTATAAAAACTTAGGTTAATTAGCAGTCAGTAGATATCTCAAAGCAAAGCAAGCGTGCGCTCCTTAACGATGGTTATGATTACCTATTTATAAAACCTTAGGTTTCTGATTTCCGGGAGGTTAGGTTTAGATTTTTTTATAAAAACTTAGGTTAATTAGAAGTCAGTAGATACCTCAAAGCTAAACGAGCGTGTGTTCTTTAATGATGGTTATGATTACCTATTTATAAAACATAAGGTTTCCGATTTCCGGGAAGTTAGGTTAGATTTAGATTTTTTTTTATAAGAACTTAGGTTAATCAGAAGTTAGTAGATATCTCAAAACTGAGCGTGTGTTCTTTAATGATGGTTATGATTGCCTTTGTATAAAACCTAAGGTTTCTGATTTCCGGGAGGTTTAGATTTTCTTTATAAAAACTTAGGTTAATTAGAAGTCAGTAGATACCTCAAAGCTAAACGAGCGTGTGTTCTTTAATGATGGTTATGATTACCTATTTATAAAACATACGGTTTCTGATTTCCGGGAGGTTAGGTTTTGTTTAGATTTTTTTAATAAAAACTTAGGTTAATTAGCAGTCAGTAGATATCTCAATCAAAGCGAGCGTGCGTTCCTTAACGATGGTTATGATTACCTATTTATAAAACCTAAGGTTTCTGATTTCCGGGAGGTTTATATTTTGTTTATAAAAACTTATGTTAATTAGCAGTCAGTAGATACCTCAAAGCAAAGCGACCGTGCGTTCCTTAACGATGGTTATGATTACCTATTTATAAAACATAAGGTTTCTGATTTCCGGGAGGTTAGGTTAGGTTTAGATTTGTTTTTTTTATAAAAACTTAGGTTAATTAGCAGTCAGTAGATACCTAAATGCTAAACGAGCTTGTGTTCTTTAATGATGGTTATGATTACCTATTTATAAAACCTAAGGTTTCTGATTTTTGGGAGGTTAGGTTTAGATTTTTCTTATAAAAACTTAGGTTAATTAGCAGTCAGTAGATACCTCAAAGCACGCGAGCAAAGCTAGCGTGCATTCCTCAACGATGGTTATGATTACCTATTTATAAAACCTCAGGTTTCTGATTTCCGGGAAGTTAGGTTAGATTTAGATTTTTTTATAAAAACTTAGGTTAATTAGCAGTGAGCAGATATCTCAAAGCAGGCGAGCGAAGCGAGCGTGCGTTCCTTAACGATGGTTATGATTATCTATTAATAAAACATAAGGTTTCTGATTTCCGGGAGGTTAGGTTAAATTTAGATTTTTTTTTATAAAACCTTAGGTTAATTTGAAGTCAGTAGATACCTCAAAGCAAAGCGAGCGTGCGTTCCTTAACGATGGTTATGATTACAAATTTATAAAGTCTAAGGTTTCTGATTTCCGGGAGGTTAGGTTTAGACTTTTTTTTTTTATAAAAGCTTAGGTTAACTAGCAGTCAAAAGATACCTCAAAGCAGGCGAGCGTGCGTTCCTTAACGTTGGTTATGATTATCTATTTATAAAATATAAGGTTTCTGATTTCCAGGAGGTTAGGTTCAGTGTTTTTATATAAGAACTTAGGTTAATTATCAGTCAGTTCATACCGCAAAGCTAAGCGAGTGTGTGCTTTAATGATGGTTATTATTGCCTGTTTATGAAACCTAAGGTTTCTGATTTCCGGGAGGTTAGGTTTAGACTTTTTTTTTATAAAATAACTTAGGTTAATTTGAAGTCAGTAGATACCTCAAAGACAAGCGAGCGTACGCTCCTTAACGTTAGTTTTGATTACTTATTTATAAAACATTAGGTTTCTGATTTCCGGGAGGTTAGGTTAGGTTTAGATTTTTTTATATGAAAACCTAGGTTCATTAGCAGTCAGTAGATATTTCAAAGCAAAGCGAGCATGCGTTCCTTAACGCTAGTTATGATAACCTATTTACAATACATTAGGTTTCTAATTTCCGGGAGGTAAGGTTAGGTTTAGATTTTTTTTTATAAAACCTTAGGTTAATTTGAAGTCAGTAGATACCTCAAAGCAAAGCGAGCCTGCGTTCCTTAACGATGGTTATGATTACAAATTTATAAAGTCTAAGGTTTTGATTTCCGGGAGGTTAGGTTTAAACTATTTTTTTTATAAAAGCTTAGGTTAACTAGCAGTCAGTAGATACCTCAAAGCGATCATGCGTTCCTTAACGTTGGTTATGATTACCTGTTTATAAAACATAAGGTTTCTGATTTCCGGGAGGTTAGGTTTAGGCTTTTTTTTTATAAAAACTTAGGTTAATTAGCAGTCAGCACATAGCTCAAAGCAAAGTAAAACGAGCGTGCGTTCCTTAACGATGGTTATGATTACCTATTTATAAAACATAAGGTTTCCGATTTCCGGGAAGTTAGGTTAGATTTAGATTTTTTTTTATAAGAACTTAGGTTAATCAGAAGTTAGTAGATATCTCAAAACTGAGCGTGTGTTCTTTAATGATGGTTATGATTGCCTTTGTATAAAACCTAAGGTTTCTGATTTCCGGGAGGTTTAGATTTTCTTTATAAAAACTTAGGTTAATTAGAAGTCAGCAGATACCTCAAAGCTAAGCGAGCGTGCGTTCCTTACTGATGGTTATGATTATCTATTTATAAAACCTAATGTTTTTGATTTCCAGGAGGTTAGGTTAGGTTTAGATTTTTTTTATAAAAACTTAGGTTAATTAGCAGCCAGTAGATATCTCAAAGCTAAAAAAGCAAAGGGAGAGTACGTTTCTTAACGATGGTTATGATTAGCTATTTATAAAATCTAAGGTTTCTGATTTCCGGGAGGTTAGGTTTAGTCTTTTTTTTTTTTTTATAAAAACTTAGGTTAACTATAAGTCAGTAGATACCTCAAAGACAAGCGAGCGTACGCTCCTTAACGTTAGTTCTGATTACTTATTTATAAAACATTAGGTTTCTGATTTCCGGGAGGTTAGGTTAGGTTTAGATTTCTTATATAAAAACTTAGGTTCATTAGCAGTCAGTAGATATTTCAAAGCAAACGAGCATGCGTTCCTTAACGCTAGTTATGATTACCTATTTATAATACATTAGGTTTCTAATTTCCGGGAGGTTAGGTTGGGTTTAGATTTTTTTTATAAAACCTTAGGTTAATTTGAAGTCGGTAGATACCTCAAAGCAAAGCGAGCCTGCGTTCCTTAACGATGGTTATGATTACAAATTTATAAAGTCTAAGGTTTCTGATTTCCGGGAGGTTAGGTTTAGACTATTTTTTTTTATAAAAGCTTAGGTTAACTAGCAGTCAATAGATACCTCAAAGCAGGCGAGCGTGCGTTCCTTAACGTTGGTTATGATTATCTATTTATGAAACCTAAGATTTCCAGGAGGTTAGGTTTAGTTTTTTTATATAAAATCCTAGGATAATTAGCAGTCAGATACCTCGAAGCAAAGCGAGCGTGCGTTCCTTAATGATGGTCATGATCACCTATTTATAAAACCTTAGGTTTCTGATTTTCGGGAGGTTAGGTTTAGATTTTGATTTTTTTTATAAAAACTTAGGTTAATTAGCAGTCAGTAGATATCTCAAAGCAAAGCAAGCGTGCGCTCCTTAACGATGGTTATGATTACCTATTTATAAAACCTTAGGTTTCTGATTTCCGGGAGGTTAGGTTTAGATTTTTTTATAAAAACTTAGGTTAATTAGAAGTCAGTAGATACCTCAAAGCTAAACGAGCGTGTGTTCTTTAATGATGGTTATGATTACCTATTTATAAAACATACGGTTTCTGATTTCCGGGAGGTTAGGTTTTGTTTAGATTTTTTTAATAAAAACTTAGGTTAATTAGCAGTCAGTAGATATCTCAATCAAAGCGAGCGTGCGTTCCTTAACGATGGTTATGATTACCTATTTATAAAACCTAAGGTTTCTGATTTCCGGGAGGTTTATATTTTGTTTATAAAAACTTATGTTAATTAGCAGTCAGTAGATACCTCAAAGCAAAGCGACCGTGCGTTCCTTAACGATGGTTATGATTACCTATTTATAAAACATAAGGTTTCTGATTTCCGGGAGGTTAGGTTAGGTTTAGATTTGTTTTTTTATAAAAACTTAGGTTAATTTGAAGTCAGTAGATACCTGAAAGCAAAGCGAGCGTGCGATCCTTAACGATGGTTATGGTTACCTATTTATAAAGTCTAAGGTTTCTGATTTCCGGGAGGTTAGGTTTAGACTTTTTTTTTATAAAAGCTTAGGTTAACTAGCAGTCAGTAGATACCTCAAAGCAGGCGAGCGTTCGTTCCTTAACGTTGGTTATGATTATCTATTTATAAAACATAAGGTTTCTGATTTCCAGGAGGTTAGGTTTAGTTTTTTTTTGTATAAAAACTTAGGTTAATTAGCATTCAGTAGATACCGCAAAGCTAAGCGAGTGTGTGTTCTTTAATGATGGTTATGATTGCCTATTTATAAAACCTAAGGTTTCTGATTTGCGGAAGGTTAGGTTTAGATTGTTTTTTTATAAAAAGTTAGGTTAATTAGCAGTCAGTAGAAACCTCAAAGCAAAGCAAAGCAAAGCGAGCATGCGTTCCTTAACGTTAGTTATGATTACCTATTTATAAAACATAAGGTTTCTGATTTCCGGGAGGTTTAGATTTTCTTTATAAAAACGTAATTTAATTAGCAGTCAGTAGATACCTTAAAACACGCGAGCGTGCTTTCCTTAAGGATGGTAATGATTACCTATTTAAAAAACCTAAGGTTTCTGATTTCCGGTAGGTTTAGAGTTTCTTTATAAAAACTTAGGTTAATTAGCAGTCAGTAGATCCCTCAAGGCAAAGCGAGCGTACGTTTCTTAACTATGGTTATGATTATCTATTTATAAAGTCTGAGGTTTCTGATTTCCAGAAGGTTAGGTTTAGACTTTTTTTTTTATAAAAACTTAGGTAAATTTGAAGTCTGTAGATACCTCAAAGCAAAGCGAGCGTGCGTTCCTTAACGATGGTAATGATTACCTTTTTATAAAGTTTAAGGTATCTGATTTCCGGGAGGTTAGGTTTAGATTGTTTTTTATAGAAACTAAGATTGATTTGCAGTCAGTAGATACCTCAAAGCAAAGCAAAGCAAAGCGAGCATGCGTTCCTTAACGTTAGTTATGATTAACTATTTTTAAAACATAAGGTTTTTGATTTCCGAGAGGTTAAGTTTAGACTTTTTTTTATAAAAACTTAGGTTAATTAGCAGTCAGTAGATATCTCAAAGCGAGCGTGCGTTCCTTAACGATGGTTATGATTACCTATTTATAAAACATAAGGTTTCTGATTTCCGGGAGGTTAGGTTAGGTTTAGATTTTTTTTTATAAAAACTTAGGTTAATTTGATGTCAGTAGATACCTCAAAGCAAAGCGAGCGTGCGTTCCTTAGCGATGATTATGATTACCTATTTATAAAGTCTAACGATTCTGATTTCCAAGACCTTAGGTTTTGTTTTTTTTTTATAAAAACTTAGGTTAATTAGCAGTCAGTAGATACCGCAAAGCTAAGCGAGTGTGTGATCTTTAATGATGGTTATGATTGTCTATTTATAAAACCAAAGGTTTCTGATTTCCGGGAGTTTGGGTTTAGATTGTTTTTTTATAAAAACTTGGGTTAATTAGCAGTCAGTAGATACCGCAAAGCAAAGCGAGCATGCGTTCCTTAACGTTACTTATGATTACCTATTTATAAAACATAAGGTTTATGATTTCCGGGAGGTTAGGTTAGGTTTAGATTTTTTTTTATAAAAACTTAGGTTAATTTGATGTCAGTAGATACCTCAAAGCAAAGCGAGCGTGCGTTCCTTAACGATGGTTATGATTACCGATTTATAAAGTCTAACGTTTCTGATTTTCGGGAGGTTAGGTTAGGCTTTTTTTTTATAAAACCTTAGGTTAATTAGCAGTCAGTAGATACCGCAAAGCAAAGCGAGCATGCGTTCCTTAACGTTAGTTATTATTACCTATTTATAAAACATAAGGTTTCTGATTTCCAGGAGGTTAGGTTTAGATTTGTTTTTTATAAAAACTTAGGTTAATTTGAAGTCAGTAGATACCTCAAAGCAAAGCGAGCGTGCGTTCCTTAACGATGGTTATGATTACCTATTTATAAAACCTAAGGTTTCTGATTTCCGGGAGGTTAGGTTTAGACTTTTTTTTTATAAAAGCTTAGGTTAACTAGCAGTCAGTAGATACCTCAAAGCAGGCGAGCGTTCGTTCCTTAACGTTGGTTATGATTATCTATTTATAAAACATAAGGTTTCTGATTTCCAGGTGGTTAGGTTTAGTTTTTTTTGTATAAAAACTTAGGTTAATTAGCAGTCAGTAGATACCGCAAAGCTAAGCGAGTGTGTGTTCTTTAATGATGGTTATGATTGCCTAGTTATAAAACCTCAGGTTTCTGATTTGCGGAAGGTTAGGTTTAGATTGTTTTTTTATAAAAAGTTAGGTTAATTAGCAGTCAGTAGATACCTCAAAGCAAAGCGAGCATGCGTTCCTTACCGTTAGTTGTGATTACCTTTTTATAAAACATAAGGTTTCTGATTTCCGGGAGGTTTAGATTTTCTTTATAACAACATAGGTTAATTAGCAGTCAGTAGATACCTCAAAGCACGCGAGCGTGCTTTCCTTGACGATGGTAATGATGACCTATTTATAAAACCTAAGGTTTCTGATTTCCAGGAGGTTAGATTTAGATTTTTTTTATAAAAACTTAGGTTAATTAGCAGTCAGTAGATAGCTCAAAGCAAAGCGAGCGTGCGTTCCTTAACGATGGTTATGATTACCTATTTATAAAACATAAGGTTTCTGATTTCCGGGAGGTTAGGTTAGATTTAGGTTTTTTTTAATAAGAACTTAGGTTAATCAGTAGTTAGTAGATACCTCAAAGCTAAGTGAGGGTGTGTTCTTTAATGATGGTTATGATTATCTATTTAAAAAACCTAAGGTTTCTGATTTCCGGGAGGATTAGATTTTCTTTATAAAAACTTAGGTTAATTAGCAGTGAGTAGATAACTCAAGGCAAAGCCAGCGTGCGCTTCTAAACGATGTTTATGATTACGTAGTTATAAAACATAAGGTTTCTGATTTCCGGAAGGTTAGGTTAGGTTTAAATTTTTTTATAAAAACTTAGGTTAATTAGAAGTCAGTGGATACCTCAAAGCTAAGCGAGCGTGTGTTCTTTAATGATGGATATGATTACCTATTTATAAAATCTAAAGTTTCTGATTTCCGGGAGGTTTAGATTTTTTTAATAAAAACTTAGGTTAACTAGCAGTCAGTAGATACCTCAAAGCAGGCGAGCGTGCGTTCCTTAACGATGGTTATGATTATCTGTTTATACAACCTAAGGTTTCTGATTTCCAGGAGGTTAGGTTTAGTTTTTTTTTTTATAAAAACTTAGGTTAATTAGCAGGCAGTAGATTCCGCAAAGCTAAACCAGCGTGTGTTCTTTAATGATGGTTATGATTACCTATTTATAAAACCTAAGGTTTCTGATTTCCGGGAGGTTTAGATTTTCTTTATAAAAACTTAGGTTAATTAGCAGTCAGTAGATACCTCAAAGCAAAGCGACCGTGCGTTCCTTAACGATGGTTATGATTACCTATTAATAAAGTCTAAAAATTATGATTTCAGGGAGGTTAGGTTTAGACTTTGTTTTTATAAAAACTTAGGTTAACTAGCAGTCAGTATGTACCTCAAAGCAGGCGAGCGTGCGTTCCTTAACGTTGGTAATGATTACCTATTTATAAAACCTAAGGTTTCTGATTTCCAGGAGGTTAGGTTTAGGTTGTTTTTTATAAAACTTAGGTTAATTAGCAGTCAGTAGATACCTCAAAGCAGGCGAGCGTATCCAGCGTGCGTGCCTTAACGATGGTTATGATTATCTATATATAAAACCTAAGGTTTCTGATTTCCAGGAGGTTAGGTTAGGTTTAGATTTTTTTTTATAAAAACTTAGGTTAATTAGCTGTCAGTAGATATCTCAAAGCAAAGGGAGCTTGCGTTCCTCAACGACGGTTATGATTACCTATTTATAAAACCTAAGGTTTCTGATTTCCGGAAGGTATACATTTTCTTTATATAAACTTAGGTTAATTAGAAGTCAGTAGATACCTCAAAGCTAAGCGAGCGTGTGTTCTTTAATGATGGTTATGATTACCTATTTATAAAAGCTATGGTTTCTGATTTCAGGGAGGTTAGGGTTAGATTTTTTTATAAAAACTTAGGTTAATTAGCAGTCAGTAGATATCTCAAAGCAGGCGAGCGTGCGTGCGTTCCTTAACGATGGTTTTGATTACTTATTTATAAAAGCTAAGGTTTCTGATTTCCAGGTGGTTAGCTTTTGTTTAGATTTTTTTTATAAAAACTTAGGTTAATTACCAGTCAGTAGATATCTCAAAGCAAAGCAAGCGTGCGCTCCTTAACGATGGTTATGATTACCTATTTATAAAACCTTAGGTTTCTGATTTCCGGGAGGTTAGGTTTAGATTTTTTTATAAAAACTTAGGTTAATTAGAAGTCAGTAGATACCTCAAAGCTAAACGAGCGTGTGTTCTTTAATGATGGTTATGATTACCTATTTATAAAACATACGGTTTCTGATTTCCGGGAGGTTAGGTTTTGTTTAGATTTTTTTAATAAAAACTTAGGTTAATTAGCAGTCAGTAGATATCTCAATCAAAGCGAGCGTGCGTTCCTTAACGATGGTTATGATTACCTATTTATAAAACCTAAGGTTTCTGATTTCCGGGAGGTTTATATTTTGTTTATAAAAACTTATGTTAATTAGCAGTCAGTAGATACCTCAAAGCAAAGCGACCGTGCGTTCCTTAACGATGGTTATGATTACCTATTTATAAAACATAAGGTTTCTGATTTCCGGGAGGTTAGGTTAGGTTTAGATTTGTTTTTTTTATAAAAACTTAGGTTAATTAGCAGTCAGTAGATACCTAAATGCTAAACGAGCTTGTGTTCTTTAATGATGGTTATGATTACCTATTTATAAAACCTAAGGTTTCTGATTTTTGGGAGGTTAGGTTTAGATTTTTCTTATAAAAACTTAGGTTAATTAGCAGTCAGTAGATACCTCAAAGCACGCGAGCAAAGCTAGCGTGCATTCCTCAACGATGGTTATGATTACCTATTTATAAAACCTCAGGTTTCTGATTTCCGGGAAGTTAGGTTAGATTTAGATTTTTTTATAAAAACTTAGGTTAGTTAGCAGTGAGCAGATATCTCAAAGCAGGCGAGCGAAGCGAGCGTGCGTTCCTTAACGATGGTTATGATTATCTATTAATAAAACATAAGGTTTCTGATTTCCGGGAGGTTAGGTTAAATTTAGATTTTTTTTTATAAAACCTTAGGTTAATTTGAAGTCAGTAGATACCTCAAAGCAAAGCGAGCGTGCGTTCCTTAACGATGGTTATGATTACAAATTTATAAAGTCTAAGGTTTCTGATTTCCGGGAGGTTAGGTTTAGACTTTTTTTTTTATAAAAGCTTAGGTTAACTAGCAGTCAAAAGATACCTCAAAGCAGGCGAGCGTGCGTTCCTTAACGTTGGTTATGATTATCTATTTATAAAATATAAGGTTTCTGATTTCCAGGAGGTTAGGTTCAGTGTTTTTATATAAGAACTTAGGTTAATTATCAGTCAGTTCATACCGCAAAGCTAAGCGAGTGTGTGCTTTAATGATGGTTATTATTGCCTGTTTATGAAACCTAAGGTTTCTGATTTCCGGGAGGTTAGGTTTAGACTTTTTTTTTATAAAATAACTTAGGTTAATTTGAAGTCAGTAGATACCTCAAAGACAAGCGAGCGTACGCTCCTTAACGTTAGTTTTGATTACTTATTTATAAAACATTAGGTTTCTGATTTCCGGGAGGTTAGGTTAGGTTTAGATTTTTTTATATAAAAACCTAGGTTCATTAGCAGTCAGTAGATATTTCAAAGCAAAGCGAGCATGCGTTCCTTAACGCTAGTTTTGATAACCTATTTACAATACATTAGGTTTCTAATTTCCGGGAGGTAAGGTTAGGTTTAGATTTTTTTTTATAAAACCTTAGGTTAATTTGAAGTCAGTAGATACCTCAAAGCAAAGCGAGCCTGCGTTCCTTAACGATGGTTATGATTACAAATTTATAAAGTCTAAGGTTTTGATTTCCGGGAGGTTAGGTTTAAACTATTTTTTTTATAAAAGCTTAGGTTAACTAGCAGTCAGTAGATACCTCAAAGCGATCATGCGTTCCTTAACGTTGGTTATGATTACCTGTTTATAAAACATAAGGTTTCTGATTTCCGGGAGGTTAGGTTTAGGCTTTTTTTTTTATAAAAACTTAGGTTAATTAGCAGTCAGCACATAGCTCAAAGCAAAGTAAAACGAGCGTGCGTTCCTTAACGATGGTTATGATTACCTATTTATAAAACATAAGGTTTCCGATTTCCGGGAAGTTAGGTTAGATTTAGATTTTTTTTTATAAGAACTTAGGTTAATCAGAAGTTAGTAGATATCTCAAAACTGAGCGTGTGTTCTTTAATGATGGTTATGATTGCCTTTGTATAAAACCTAAGGTTTCTGATTTCCGGGAGGTTTAGATTTTCTTTATAAAAACTTAGGTTAATTAGAAGTCAGCAGATACCTCAAAGCTAAGCGAGCGTGCGTTCCTTACTGATGGTTATGATTATCTATTTATAAAACCTAATGTTTTTGATTTCCAGGAGGTTAGGTTAGGTTTAGATTTTTTTTATAAAAACTTAGGTTAATTAGCAGCCAGTAGATATCTCAAAGCTAAAAAAGCAAAGGGAGAGTACGTTTCTTAACGATGGTTATGATTAGCTATTTATAAAATCTAAGGTTTCTGATTTCCGGGAGGTTAGGTTTAGTCTTTTTTTTTTTTTATAAAAACTTAGGTTAACTATAAGTCAGTAGATACCTCAAAGACAAGCGAGCGTACGCTCCTTAACGTTAGTTCTGATTACTTATTTATAAAACATTAGGTTTCTGATTTCCGGGAGGTTAGGTTAGGTTTAGATTTCTTATATAAAAACTTAGGTTCATTAGCAGTCAGTAGATACCGCAAAGCTAAGCGAGTGTGTGATCTTTAATGATGGTTATGATTGTCTATTTTTAAAACCAAAGGTTTCTGATTTCCGGGAGTTTGGGTTTAGATTGTTTTTTTATAAAAACTTGGGTTAATTAGCAGTCAGTAGATACCGCAAAGCAAAGCGAGCATGCGTTCCTTAACGTTACTTATGATTACCTATTTATAAAACCTAAGGTTTCTGATTTCCAGGAGGTTAGGTTTAGGTTGTTTTTTATAAAACTTAGGTTAATTAGCAGTCAGTAGATACCTCAAAGCAGGCGAGCGTATCCAGCGTGCGTGCCTTAACGATGGTTATGATTATCTATATATAAAACCTAAGGTTTCTGATTTCCAGGAGGTTAGGTTAGGTTTAGATTTTTTTTTATAAAAACTTAGGTTAATTAGCTGTCAGTAGATATCTCAAAGCAAAGGGAGCTTGCGTTCCTCAACGACGGTTATGATTACCTATTTATAAAACCTAAGGTTTCTGATTTCCGGAAGGTATACATTTTCTTTATATAAACTTAGGTTAATTAGAAGTCAGTAGATACCTCAAAGCTAAGCGAGCGTGTGTTCTTTAATGATGGTTATGATTACCTATTTATAAAAGCTATGGTTTCTGATTTCAGGGAGGTTAGGGTTAGATTTTTTTATAAAAACTTAGGTTAATTAGCAGTCAGTAGATATCTCAAAGCAGGCGAGCGTGCGTGCGTTCCTTAACGATGGTTATGATTACTTATTTATAAAAGCTAAGGTTTCTGATTTCCAGGTGGTTAGCTTTTGTTTAGATTTTTTTTATAAAAACTTAGGTTAATTACCAGTCAGTAGATATCTCAAAGCAAAGCAAGCGTGCGCTCCTTAACGATGGTTATGATTACCTATTTATAAAACCTTAGGTTTCTGATTTCCGGGAGGTTAGGTTTAGATTTTTTTATAAAAACTTAGGTTAATTAGAAGTCAGTAGATACCTCAAAGCTAAACGAGCGTGTGTTCTTTAATGATGGTTATGATTACCTATTTATAAAACATACGGTTTCTGATTTCCGGGAGGTTAGGTTTTGTTTAGATTTTTTTAATAAAAACTTAGGTTAATTAGCAGTCAGTAGATATCTCAATCAAAGCGAGCGTGCGTTCCTTAACGATGGTTATGATTACCTATTTATAAAACCTAAGGTTTCTGATTTCCGGGAGGTTTATATTTTGTTTATAAAAACTTATGTTAATTAGCAGTCAGTAGATACCTCAAAGCAAAGCGACCGTGCGTTCCTTAACGATGGTTATGATTACCTATTTATAAAACATAAGGTTTCTGATTTCCGGGAGGTTAGGTTAGGTTTAGATTTGTTTTTTTTATAAAAACTTAGGTTAATTAGCAGTCAGTAGATACCTAAATGCTAAACGAGCTTGTGTTCTTTAATGATGGTTATGATTACCTATTTATAAAACCTAAGGTTTCTGATTTTTGGGAGGTTAGGTTTAGATTTTTCTTATAAAAACTTAGGTTAATTAGCAGTCAGTAGATACCTCAAAGCACGCGAGCAAAGCTAGCGTGCATTCCTCAACGATGGTTATGATTACCTATTTATAAAACCTCAGGTTTCTGATTTCCGGGAAGTTAGGTTAGATTTAGATTTTTTTATAAAAACTTAGGTTAATTAGCAGTGAGCAGATATCTCAAAGCAGGCGAGCGAAGCGAGCGTGCGTTCCTTAACGATGGTTATGATTATCTATTAATAAAACATAAGGTTTCTGATTTCCGGGAGGTTAGGTTAAATTTAGATTTTTTTTTATAAAACCTTAGGTTAATTTGAAGTCAGTAGATACCTCAAAGCAAAGCGAGCGTGCGTTCCTTAACGATGGTTATGATTACAAATTTATAAAGTCTAAGGTTTCTGATTTCCGGGAGGTTAGGTTTAGACTTTTTTTTCTATAAAAGCTTAGGTTAACTAGCAGTCAAAAGATACCTCAAAGCAGGCGAGCGTGCGTTCCTTAACGTTGGTTATGATTATCTATTTATAAAATATAAGGTTTCTGATTTCCAGGAGGTTAGGTTCAGTGTTTTTATATAAGAACTTAGGTTAATTATCAGTCAGTTCATACCGCAAAGCTAAGCGAGTGTGTGCTTTAATGATGGTTATTATTGCCTGTTTATAAAACATTAGGTTTCTGATTTCCGGGAGGTTAGGTTAGGTTTAGATTTCTTATATAAAAACTTAGGTTCATTAGCAGTCAGTAGATACCGCAAAGCTAAGCGAGTGTGTGATCTTTAATGATGGTTATGATTGTCTATTTATAAAACCAAAGGTTTCTGATTTCCGGGAGTTTGGGTTTAGATTGTTTTTTTATAAAAACTTGGGTTAATTAGCAGTCAGTAGATACCGCAAAGCAAAGCGAGCATGCGTTCCTTAACGTTACTTATGATTACCTATTTATAAAACATAAGGTTTATGATTTCCGGGAGGTTAGGTTAGGTTTAGATTTTTTTTTATAAAAACTTAGGTTAATTTGATGTCAGTAGATACCTCAAAGCAAAGCGAGCGTGCGTTCCTTAACGATGGTTATGATTACCGATTTATAAAGTCTAACGTTTCTGATTTTCGGGAGGTTAGGTTAGGCTTTTTTTTTATAAAACCTTAGGTTAATTAGCAGTCAGTAGATACCGCAAAGCAAAGCGAGCATGCGTTCCTTAACGTTAGTTATTATTACCTATTTATAAAACATAAGGTTTCTGATTTCCAGGAGGTTAGGTTTAGATTTGTTTTTTATAAAAACTTAGGTTAATTTGAAGTCAGTAGATACCTCAAAGCAAAGCGAGCGTGCGTTCCTTAACGATGGTTATGATTACCTATTTATAAAACCTAAGGTTTCTGATTTCCGGGAGGTTAGGTTTAGACTTTTTTTTTTATAAAAGCTTAGGTTAACTAGCAGTCAGTAGATACCTCAAAGCAGGCGAGCGTTCGTTCCTTAACGTTGGTTATGATTATCTATTTATAAAACATAAGGTTTCTGATTTCCAGGTGGTTAGGTTTAGTTTTTTTTGTATAAAAACTTAGGTTAATTAGCAGTCAGTAGATACCGCAAAGCTAAGCGAGTGTGTGTTCTTTAATGATGGTTATGATTGCCTAGTTATAAAACCTAAGGTTTCTGATTTGCGGAAGGTTAGGTTTAGATTGTTTTTTATAAAAAGTTAGCTTAATTAGCAGTCAGTAGATACCTCAAAGCAAAGCGAGCATGCGTTCCTTACCGTTAGTTGTGATTACCTTTTTATAAAACATAAGGTTTCTGATTTCCGGGAGGTTTAGATTTTCTTTATAACAACATAGGTTAATTAGCAGTCAGTAGATACCTCAAAGCACGCGAGCGTGCTTTCCTTGACGATGGTAATGATGACCTATTTATAAAACCTAAGGTTTCTGATTTCCAGGAGGTTAGATTTAGATTTTTTTTATAAAAACTTAGGTTAATTAGCAGTCAGTAGATAGCTCAAAGCAAAGCGAGCGTGCGTTCCTTAACGATGGTTATGATTACCTATTTATAAAACATAAGGTTTCTGATTTCCGGGAGGTTAGGTTAGATTTAGGTTTTTTTTAATAAGAACTTAGGTTAATCAGTAGTTAGTAGATACCTCAAAGCTAAGTGAGGGTGTGTTCTTTAATGATGGTTATGATTATCTATTTAAAAAACCTAAGGTTTCTGATTTCCGGGAGGATTAGATTTTCTTTATAAAAACTTAGGTTAATTAGCAGTGAGTAGATAACTCAAGGCAAAGCCAGCGTGCGCTTCTAAACGATGTTTATGATTACGTAGTTATAAAACATAAGGTTTCTGATTTCCGGAAGGTTAGGTTAGGTTTAAATTTTTTTATAAAAACTTAGGTTAATTAGAAGTCAGTGGATACCTCAAAGCTAAGCGAGCGTGTGTTCTTTAATGATGGATATGATTACCTATTTATAAAACCTAAAGTTTCTGATTTCCGGGAGGTTTAGATTTTTTTAATAAAAACTTAGGTTAACTAGCAGTCAGTAGATACCTCAAAGCAGGCGAGCGTGCGTTCCTTAACGATGGTTATGATTATCTGTTTATACAACCTAAGGTTTCTGATTTCCAGGAGGTTAGGTTTAGTTTTTTTTTTTATAAAAACTTAGGTTAATTAGCAGGCAGTAGATTCCGCAAAGCTAAACCAGCGTGTGTTCTTTAATGATGGTTATGATTACCTATTTATAAAACCTAAGGTTTCTGATTTCCGGGAGGTTCAGATTTTCTTTATAAAAACTTAGGTTAATTAGCAGTCAGTAGATACCTCAAAGCAAAGCGACCGTGCGTTCCTTAACGATGGTTATGATTACCTATTAATAAAGTCTAAGGATTATGATTTCAGGGAGGTTAGGTTTAGACTTTGTTTTTATAAAAACTTAGGTTAATTTGATGTCAGTAGATACCTCAAAGCAAAGCGAGCGTGCGTTCCTTAACGATGGTTATGATTACCGATTTATAAAGTCTAACGTTTCTGATTTTCGGGAGGTTAGGTTAGGCTTTTTTTTTATAAAACCTTAGGTTAATTAGCAGTCAGTAGATACCGCAAAGCAAAGCGAGCATGCGTTCCTTAACGTTAGTTATTATTACCTATTTATAAAACATAAGGTTTCTGATTTCCAGGAGGTTAGGTTTAGATTTGTTTTTTATAAAAACTTAGGTTAATTTGAAGTCAGTAGATACCTCAAAGCAAAGCGAGCGTGCGTTCCTTAACGATGGTTATGATTACCTATTTATAAAACCTAAGGTTTCTGATTTCCGGGAGGTTAGGTTTAGACTTTTTTTTTATAAAAGCTTAGGTTAACTAGCAGTCAGTAGATACCTCAAAGCAGGCGAGCGTTCGTTCCTTAACGTTGGTTATGATTATCTATTTATAAAACATAAGGTTTCTGATTTCCAGGTGGTTAGGTTTAGTTTTTTTTGTATAAAAACTTAGGTTAATTAGCAGTCAGTAGATACCGCAAAGCTAAGCGAGTGTGTGTTCTTTAATGATGGTTATGATTGCCTAGTTATAAAACCTCAGGTTTCTGATTTGCGGAAGGTTAGGTTTAGATTGTTTTTTATAAAAAGTTAGGTTAATTAGCAGTCAGTAGATACCTCAAAGCAAAGCGAGCATGCGTTCCTTACCGTTAGTTGTGATTACCTTTTTATAAAACATAAGGTTTCTGATTTCCGGGAGGTTTAGATTTTCTTTATAACAACATAGGTTAATTAGCAGTCAGTAGATACCTCAAAGCACGCGAGCGTGCTTTCCTTGACGATGGTAATGATGACCTATTTATAAAACCTAAGGTTTCTGATTTCCAGGAGGTTAGATTTAGATTTTTTTTATAAAAACTTAGGTTAATTAGCAGTCAGTAGATAGCTCAAAGCAAAGCGAGCGTGCGTTCCTTAACGATGGTTATGATTACCTATTTATAAAACATAAGGTTTCTGATTTCCGGGAGGTTAGGTTAGATTTAGGTTTTTTTTAATAAGAACTTAGGTTAATCAGTAGTTAGTAGATACCTCAAAGCTAAGTGAGGGTGTGTTCTTTAATGATGGTTATGATTATCTATTTAAAAAACCTAAGGTTTCTGATTTCCGGGAGGATTAGATTTTCTTTATAAAAACTTAGGTTAATTAGCAGTGAGTAGATAACTCAAGGCAAAGCCAGCGTGCGCTTCTAAACGATGTTTATGATTACGTAGTTATAAAACATAAGGTTTCTGATTTCCGGAAGGTTAGGTTAGGTTTAAATTTTTTTATAAAAACTTAGGTTAATTAGAAGTCAGTGGATACCTCAAAGCTAAGCGAGCGTGTGTTCTTTAATGATGGATATGATTACCTATTTATAAAATCTAAAGTTTCTGATTTCCGGGAGGTTTAGATTTTTTTAATAAAAACTTAGGTTAACTAGCAGTCAGTAGATACCTCAAAGCAGGCGAGCGTGCGTTCCTTAACGATGGTTATGATTATCTGTTTATACAACCTAAGGTTTCTGATTTCCAGGAGGTTAGGTTTAGTTTTTTTTTTTATAAAAACTTAGGTTAATTAGCAGGCAGTAGATTCCGCAAAGCTAAACCAGCGTGTGTTCTTTAATGATGGTTATGATTACCTATTTATAAAACCTAAGGTTTCTGATTTCCGGGAGGTTTAGATTTTCTTTATAAAAACTTAGGTTAATTAGCAGTCAGTAGATACCTCAAAGCAAAGCGACCGTGCGTTCCTTAACGATGGTTATGATTACCTATTAATAAAGTCTAAAAATTATGATTTCAGGGAGGTTAGGTTTAGACTTTGTTTTTATAAAAACTTAGGTTAACTAGCAGTCAGTATGTACCTCAAAGCAGGCGAGCGTGCGTTCCTTAACGTTGGTAATGATTACCTATTTATAAAACCTAAGGTTTCTGATTTCCAGGAGGTTAGGTTTAGGTTGTTTTTTATAAAACTTAGGTTAATTAGCAGTCAGTAGATACCTCAAAGCAGGCGAGCGTATCCAGCGTGCGTGCCTTAACGATGGTTATGATTATCTATATATAAAACCTATGGTTTCTGATTTCCAGGAGGTTAGGTTAGGTTTAGATTTTTTTTTATAAAAACTTAGGTTAATTAGCTGTCAGTAGATATCTCAAAGCAAAGGGAGCTTGCGTTCCTCAACGACGGTTATGATTACCTATTTATAAAACCTAAGGTTTCTGATTTCCGGAAGGTATACATTTTCTTTATATAAACTTAGGTTAATTAGAAGTCAGTAGATACCTCAAAGCTAAGCGAGCGTGTGTTCTTTAATGATGGTTATGATTACCTATTTATAAAAGCTATGGTTTCTGATTTCAGGGAGGTTAGGGTTAGATTTTTTTATAAAAACTTAGGTTAATTAGCAGTCAGTAGATATCTCAAAGCAGGCGAGCGTGCGTGCGTTCCTTAACGATGGTTATGATTACTTATTTATAAAAGCTAAGGTTTCTGATTTCCAGGTGGTTAGCTTTTGTTTAGATTTTTTTTATAAAAACTTAGGTTAATTACCAGTCAGTAGATATCTCAAAGCAAAGCAAGCGTGCGCTCCTTAACGATGGTTATGATTACCTATTTATAAAACCTTAGGTTTCTGATTTCCGGGAGGTTAGGTTTAGATTTTTTTATAAAAACTTAGGTTAATTAGAAGTCAGTAGATACCTCAAAGCTAAACGAGCGTGTGTTCTTTAATGATGGTTATGATTACCTATTTATAAAACATACGGTTTCTGATTTCCGGGAGGTTAGGTTTTGTTTAGATTTTTTTAATAAAAACTTAGGTTAATTAGCAGTCAGTAGATATCTCAATCAAAGCGAGCGTGCGTTCCTTAACGATGGTTATGATTACCTATTTATAAAACCTAAGGTTTCTGATTTCCGGGAGGTTTATATTTTGTTTATAAAAACTTATGTTAATTAGCAGTCAGTAGATACCTCAAAGCAAAGCGACCGTGCGTTCCTTAACGATGGTTATGATTACCTATTTATAAAACATAAGGTTTCTGATTTCCGGGAGGTTAGGTTAGGTTTAGATTTGTTTTTTTTATAAAAACTTAGGTTAATTAGCAGTCAGTAGATACCTAAATGCTAAACGAGCTTGTGTTCTTTAATGATGGTTATGATTACCTATTTATAAAACCTAAGGTTTCTGATTTTTGGGAGGTTAGGTTTAGATTTTTCTTATAAAAACTTAGGTTAATTAGCAGTCAGTAGATACCTCAAAGCACGCGAGCAAAGCTAGCGTGCATTCCTCAACGATGGTTATGATTACCTATTTATAAAACCTCAGGTTTCTGATTTCCGGGAAGTTAGGTTAGATTTAGATTTTTTTATAAAAACTTAGGTTAATTAGCAGTGAGCAGATATCTCAAAGCAGGCGAGCGAAGCGAGCGTGCGTTCCTTAACGATGGTTATGATTATCTATTAATAAAACATAAGGTTTCTGATTTCCGGGAGGTTAGGTTAAATTTAGATTTTTTTTTATAAAACCTTAGGTTAATTTGAAGTCAGTAGATACCTCAAAGCAAAGCGAGCGTGCGTTCCTTAACGATGGTTATGATTACAAATTTATAAAGTCTAAGGTTTCTGATTTCCGGGAGGTTAGGTTTAGACTTTTTTTTTTATAAAAGCTTAGGTTAACTAGCAGTCAAAAGATACCTCAAAGCAGGCGAGCGTGCGTTCCTTAACGTTGGTTATGATTATCTATTTATAAAATATAAGGTTTCTGATTTCCAGGAGGTTAGGTTCAGTGTTTTTATATAAGAACTTAGGTTAATTATCAGTCAGTTCATACCGCAAAGCTAAGCGAGTGTGTGCTTTAATGATGGTTATTATTGCCTGTTTATGAAACCTAAGGTTTCTGATTTCCGGGAGGTTAGGTTTAGACTTTTTTTTTATAAAATAACTTAGGTTAATTTGAAGTCAGTAGATACCTCAAAGACAAGCGAGCGTACGCTCCTTAACGTTAGTTTTGATTACTTATTTATAAAACATTAGGTTTCTGATTTCCGGGAGGTTAGGTTAGGTTTAGATTTTTTTATATAAAAACCTAGGTTCATTAGCAGTCAGTAGATATTTCAAAGCAAAGCGAGCATGCGTTCCTTAACGCTAGTTATGATAACCTATTTACAATACATTAGGTTTCTAATTTCCGGGAGGTAAGGTTAGGTTTAGATTTTTTTTTATAAAACCTTAGGTTAATTTGAAGTCAGTAGATACCTCAAAGCAAAGCGAGCCTGCGTTCCTTAACGATGGTTATGATTACAAATTTATAAAGTCTAAGGTTTTGATTTCCGGGAGGTTAGGTTTAAACTATTTTTTTTATAAAAGCTTAGGTTAACTAGCAGTCAGTAGATACCTCAAAGCGATCATGCGTTCCTTAACGTTGGTTATGATTACCTGTTTATAAAACATAAGGTTTCTGATTTCCGGGAGGTTAGGTTTAGGCTTTTTTTTTATAAAAACTTAGGTTAATTAGCAGTCAGCACATAGCTCAAAGCAAAGTAAAACGAGCGTGCGTTCCTTAACGATGGTTATGATTACCTATTTATAAAACATAAGGTTTCCGATTTCCGGGAAGTTAGGTTAGATTTAGATTTTTTTTTATAAGAACTTAGGTTAATCAGAAGTTAGTAGATATCTCAAAACTGAGCGTGTGTTCTTTAATGATGGTTATGATTGCCTTTGTATAAAACCTAAGGTTTCTGATTTCCGGGAGGTTTAGATTTTCTTTATAAAAACTTAGGTTAATTAGAAGTCAGCAGATACCTCAAAGCTAAGCGAGCGTGCGTTCCTTACTGATGGTTATGATTATCTATTTATAAAACCTAATGTTTTTGATTTCCAGGAGGTTAGGTTAGGTTTAGATTTTTTTTATAAAAACTTAGGTTAATTAGCAGCCAGTAGATATCTCAAAGCTAAAAAAGCAAAGGGAGAGTACGTTTCTTAACGATGGTTATGATTAGCTATTTATAAAATCTAAGGTTTCTGATTTCCGGGAGGTTAGGTTTAGTCTTTTTTTTTTTATAAAAACTTAGGTTAACTATAAGTCAGTAGATACCTCAAAGACAAGCGAGCGTACGCTCCTTAACGTTAGTTCTGATTACTTATTTATAAAACATTAGGTTTCTGATTTCCGGGAGGTTAGGTTAGGTTTAGATTTCTTATATAAAAACTTAGGTTCATTAGCAGTCAGTAGATACCGCAAAGCTAAGCGAGTGTGTGATCTTTAATGATGGTTATGATTGTCTATTTATAAAACCAAAGGTTTCTGATTTCCGGGAGTTTGGGTTTAGATTGTTTTTTTATAAAAACTTGGGTTAATTAGCAGTCAGTAGATACCGCAAAGCAAAGCGAGCATGCGTTCCTTAACGTTACTTATGATTACCTATTTATAAAACATAAGGTTTATGATTTCCGGGAGGTTAGGTTAGGTTTAGATTTTTTTTTATAAAAACTTAGGTTAATTTGATGTCAGTAGATACCTCAAAGCAAAGCGAGCGTGCGTTCCTTAACGATGGTTATGATTACCGATTTATAAAGTCTAACGTTTCTGATTTTCGGGAGGTTAGGTTAGGCTTTTTTTTTATAAAACCTTAGGTTAATTAGCAGTCAGTAGATACCGCAAAGCAAAGCGAGCATGCGTTCCTTAACGTTAGTTATTATTACCTATTTATAAAACATAAGGTTTCTGATTTCCAGGAGGTTAGGTTTAGATTTGTTTTTTATAAAAACTTAGGTTAATTTGAAGTCAGTAGATACCTCAAAGCAAAGCGAGCGTGCGTTCCTTAACGATGGTTATGATTACCTATTTATAAAACCTAAGGTTTCTGATTTCCGGGAGGTTAGGTTTAGACTTTTTTTTTTTATAAAAGCTTAGGTTAACTAGCAGTCAGTAGATACCTCAAAGCAGGCGAGCGTTCGTTCCTTAACGTTGGTTATGATTATCTATTTATAAAACATAAGGTTTCTGATTTCCAGGTGGTTAGGTTTAGTTTTTTTTGTATAAAAACTTAGGTTAATTAGCAGTCAGTAGATACCGCAAAGCTAAGCGAGTGTGTGTTCTTTAATGATGGTTATGATTGCCTAGTTATAAAACCTAAGGTTTCTGATTTGCGGAAGGTTAGGTTTAGATTGTTTTTTATAAAAAGTTAGGTTAATTAGCAGTCAGTAGATACCTCAAAGCAAAGCGAGCATGCGTTCCTTACCGTTAGTTGTGATTACCTTTTTATAAAACATAAGGTTTCTGATTTCCGGGAGGTTTAGATTTTCTTTATAACAACATAGGTTAATTAGCAGTCAGTAGATACCTCAAAGCACGCGAGCGTGCTTTCCTTGACGATGGTAATGATGACCTATTTATAAAACCTAAGGTTTCTGATTTCCAGGAGGTTAGATTTAGATTTTTTTTATAAAAACTTAGGTTAATTAGCAGTCAGTAGATAGCTCAAAGCAAAGCGAGCGTGCGTTCCTTAACGATGGTTATGATTACCTATTTATAAAACATAAGGTTTCTGATTTCCGGGAGGTTAGGTTAGATTTAGGTTTTTTTTAATAAGAACTTAGGTTAATCAGTAGTTAGTAGATACCTCAAAGCTAAGTGAGGGTGTGTTCTTTAATGATGGTTATGATTATCTATTTAAAAAACCTAAGGTTTCTGATTTCCGGGAGGATTAGATTTTCTTTATAAAAACTTAGGTTAATTAGCAGTGAGTAGATAACTCAAGGCAAAGCCAGCGTGCGCTTCTAAACGATGTTTATGATTACGTAGTTATAAAACATAAGGTTTCTGATTTCCGGAAGGTTAGGTTAGGTTTAAATTTTTTTATAAAAACTTAGGTTAATTAGAAGTCAGTGGATACCTCAAAGCTAAGCGAGCGTGTGTTCTTTAATGATGGATATGATTACCTATTTATAAAACCTAAAGTTTCTGATTTCCGGGAGGTTTAGATTTTTTTAATAAAAACTTAGGTTAACTAGCAGTCAGTAGATACCTCAAAGCAGGCG
The DNA here is from genome assembly GCA_030765065.1 of Deroplatys truncata. Taxonomy (NCBI): domain Eukaryota; kingdom Metazoa; phylum Arthropoda; class Insecta; order Mantodea; family Mantidae; genus Deroplatys; species Deroplatys truncata. The sequence continues at coordinate 492,978,384 of CM060990.1, forward strand.
AGCGTGCGTTCCTTAACGATGGTTATGATTATCTGTTTATACAACCTAAGGTTTCTGATTTCCAGGAGGTTAGGTTTAGTTTTTTTTTTTATAAAAACTTAGGTTAATTAGCAGGCAGTAGATTCCGCAAAGCTAAACCAGCGTGTGTTCTTTAATGATGGTTATGATTACCTATTTATAAAACCTAAGGTTTCTGATTTCCGGGAGGTTTAGATTTTCTTTATAAAAACTTAGGTTAATTAGCAGTCAGTAGATACCTCAAAGCAAAGCGACCGTGCGTTCCTTAACGATGGTTATGATTACCTATTAATAAAGTCTAAGGATTATGATTTCAGGGAGGTTAGGTTTAGACTTTGTTTTTATAAAAACTTAGGTTAACTAGCAGTCAGTATGTACCTCAAAGCAGGCGAGCGTGCGTTCCTTAACGTTGGTAATGATTACCTATTTATAAAACCTAAGGTTTCTGATTTCCAGGAGGTTAGGTTTAGGTTGTTTTTTATAAAACTTAGGTTAATTAGCAGTCAGTAGATACCTCAAAGCAGGCGAGCGTATCCAGCGTGCGTGCCTTAACGATGGTTATGATTATCTATATATAAAACCTAAGGTTTCTGATTTCCAGGAGGTTAGGTTAGGTTTAGATTTTTTTTTATAAAAACTTAGGTTAATTAGCTGTCAGTAGATATCTCAAAGCAAAGGGAGCTTGCGTTCCTCAACGACGGTTATGATTACCTATTTATAAAACCTCAGGTTTCTGATTTCCGGAAGGTATACATTTTCTTTATATAAACTTAGGTTAATTAGAAGTCAGTAGATACCTCAAAGCTAAGCGAGCGTGTGTTCTTTAATGATGGTTATGATTACCTATTTATAAAAGCTATGGTTTCTGATTTCAGGGAGGTTAGGGTTAGATTTTTTTATAAAAACTTAGGTTAATTAGCAGTCAGTAGATATCTCAAAGCAGGCGAGCGTGCGTGCGTTCCTTAACGATGGTTATGATTACTTATTTATAAAAGCTAAGGTTTCTGATTTCCAGTTGGTTAGCTTTTGTTTAGATTTTTTTTATAAAAACTTAGGTTAATTACCAGTCAGTAGATATCTCAAAGCAAAGCAAGCGTGCGCTCCTTAACGATGGTTATGATTACCTATTTATAAAACCTTAGGTTTCTGATTTCCGGGAGGTTAGGTTTAGATTTTTTTATAAAAACTTAGGTTAATTAGAAGTCAGTAGATACCTCAAAGCTAAACGAGCGTGTGTTCTTTAATGATGGTTATGATTACCTATTTATAAAACATACGGTTTCTGATTTCCGGGAGGTTAGGTTTTGTTTAGATTTTTTTAATAAAAACTTAGGTTAATTAGCAGTCAGTAGATATCTCAATCAAAGCGAGCGTGCGTTCCTTAACGATGGTTATGATTACCTATTTATAAAACCTAAGGTTTCTGATTTCCGGGAGGTTTATATTTTGTTTATAAAAACTTATGTTAATTAGCAGTCAGATACCTCAAAGCAAAGCGACCGTGCGTTCCTTAACGATGGTTATGATTACCTATTTATAAAACATAAGGTTTCTGATTTCCGGGAGGTTAGGTTAGGTTTAGATTTGTTTTTTTTATAAAAACTTAGGTTAATTAGCAGTCAGTAGATACCTAAATGCTAAACGAGCTTGTGTTCTTTAATGATGGTTATGATTACCTATTTATAAAACCTAAGGTTTCTGATTTTTGGGAGGTTAGGTTTAGATTTTTCTTATAAAAACTTAGGTTAATTAGCAGTCAGTAGATACCTCAAAGCACGCGAGCAAAGCTAGCGTGCATTCCTCAACGATGGTTATGATTACCTATTTATAAAACCTCAGGTTTCTGATTTCCGGGAAGTTAGGTTAGATTTAGATTTTTTTATAAAAACTTAGGTTAATTAGCAGTGAGCAGATATCTCAAAGCAGGCGAGCGAAGCGAGCGTGCGTTCCTTAACGATGGTTATGATTATCTATTAATAAAACATAAGGTTTCTGATTTCCGGGAGGTTAGGTTAAATTTAGATTTTTTTTTATAAAACCTTAGGTTAATTTGAAGTCAGTAGATACCTCAAAGCAAAGCGAGCGTGCGTTCCTTAACGATGGTTATGATTACAAATTTATAAAGTCTAAGGTTTCTGATTTCCGGGAGGTTAGGTTTAGACTTTTTTTTTTATAAAAGCTTAGGTTAACTAGCAGTCAAAAGATACCTCAAAGCAGGCGAGCGTGCGTTCCTTAACGTTGGTTATGATTATCTATTTATAAAATATAAGGTTTCTGATTTCCAGGAGGTTAGGTTCAGTGTTTTTATATAAGAACTTAGGTTAATTATCAGTCAGTTCATACCGCAAAGCTAAGCGAGTGTGTGCTTTAATGATGGTTATTATTGCCTGTTTATGAAACCTAAGGTTTCTGATTTCCGGGAGGTTAGGTTTAGACTTTTTTTTTATAAAATAACTTAGGTTAATTTGAAGTCAGTAGATACCTCAAAGACAAGCGAGCGTACGCTCCTTAACGTTAGTTTTGATTACTTATTTATAAAACATTAGGTTTCTGATTTCCGGGAGGTTAGGTTAGGTTTAGATTTTTTTATATAAAAACCTAGGTTCATTAGCAGTCAGTAGATATTTCAAAGCAAAGCGAGCATGCGTTCCTTAACGCTAGTTATGATAACCTATTTACAATACATTAGGTTTCTAATTTCCGGGAGGTAAGGTTAGGTTTAGATTTTTTTTTATAAAACCTTAGGTTAATTTGAAGTCAGTAGATACCTCAAAGCAAAGCGAGCCTGCGTTCCTTAACGATGGTTATGATTACAAATTTATAAAGTCTAAGGTTTTGATTTCCGGGAGGTTAGGTTTAAACTATTTTTTTTATAAAAGCTTAGGTTAACTAGCAGTCAGTAGATACCTCAAAGCGATCATGCGTTCCTTAACGTTGGTTATGATTACCTGTTTATAAAACATAAGGTTTCTGATTTCCGGGAGGTTAGGTTTAGGCTTTTTTTTTTATAAAAACTTAGGTTAATTAGCAGTCAGCACATAGCTCAAAGCAAAGTAAAACGAGCGTGCGTTCCTTAACGATGGTTATGATTACCTATTTATAAAACATAAGGTTTCCGATTTCCGGGAAGTTAGGTTAGATTTAGATTTTTTTTTATAAGAACTTAGGTTAATCAGAAGTTAGTAGATATCTCAAAACTGAGCGTGTGTTCTTTAATGATGGTTATGATTGCCTTTGTATAAAACCTAAGGTTTCTGATTTCCGGGAGGTTTAGATTTTCTTTATAAAAACTTAGGTTAATTAGAAGTCAGCAGATACCTCAAAGCTAAGCGAGCGTGCGTTCCTTACTGATGGTTATGATTATCTATTTATAAAACCTAATGTTTTTGATTTCCAGGAGGTTAGGTTAGGTTTAGATTTTTTTTATAAAAACTTAGGTTAATTAGCAGCCAGTAGATATCTCAAAGCTAAAAAAGCAAAGGGAGAGTACGTTTCTTAACGATGGTTATGATTAGCTATTTATAAAATCTAAGGTTTCTGATTTCCGGGAGGTTAGGTTTAGTCTTTTTTTTTTTTTATAAAAACTTAGGTTAACTATAAGTCAGTAGATACCTCAAAGACAAGCGAGCGTACGCTCCTTAACGTTAGTTCTGATTACTTATTTATAAAACATTAGGTTTCTGATTTCCGGGAGGTTAGGTTAGGTTTAGATTTCTTATATAAAAACTTAGGTTCATTAGCAGTCAGTAGATATTTCAAAGCAAACGAGCATGCGTTCCTTAACGCTAGTTATGATTACCTATTTATAATACATTAGGTTTCTAATTTCCGGGAGGTTAGGTTGGGTTTAGATTTTTTTTATAAAACCTTAGGTTAATTTGAAGTCGGTAGATACCTCAAAGCAAAGCGAGCCTGCGTTCCTTAACGATGGTTATGATTACAAATTTATAAAGTCTAAGGTTTCTGATTTCCGGGAGGTTAGGTTTAGACTATTTTTTTTTATAAAAGCTTAGGTTAACTAGCAGTCAATAGATACCTCAAAGCAGGCGAGCGTGCGTTCCTTAACGTTGGTTATGATTATCTATTTATGAAACCTAAGATTTCCAGGAGGTTAGGTTTAGTTTTTTTATATAAAATCCTAGGATAATTAGCAGTCAGATACCTCGAAGCAAAGCGAGCGTGCGTTCCTTAATGATGGTCATGATCACCTATTTATAAAACCTTAGGTTTCTGATTTTCGGGAGGTTAGGTTTAGATTTTGATTTTTTTTATAAAAACTTAGGTTAATTAGCAGTCAGTAGATATCTCAAAGCAAAGCAAGCGTGCGCTCCTTAACGATGGTTATGATTACCTATTTATAAAACCTTAGGTTTCTGATTTCCGGGAGGTTAGGTTTAGATTTTTTTATAAAAACTTAGGTTAATTAGAAGTCAGTAGATACCTCAAAGCTAAACGAGCGTGTGTTCTTTAATGATGGTTATGATTACCTATTTATAAAACATACGGTTTCTGATTTCCGGGAGGTTAGGTTTTGTTTAGATTTTTTTAATAAAAACTTAGGTTAATTAGCAGTCAGTAGATATCTCAATCAAAGCGAGCGTGCGTTCCTTAACGATGGTTATGATTACCTATTTATAAAACCTAAGGTTTCTGATTTCCGGGAGGTTTATATTTTGTTTATAAAAACTTATGTTAATTAGCAGTCAGTAGATACCTCAAAGCAAAGCGACCGTGCGTTCCTTAACGATGGTTATGATTACCTATTTATAAAACATAAGGTTTCTGATTTCCGGGAGGTTAGGTTAGGTTTAGATTTGTTTTTTTATAAAAACTTAGGTTAATTTGAAGTCAGTAGATACCTGAAAGCAAAGCGAGCGTGCGATCCTTAACGATGGTTATGGTTACCTATTTATAAAGTCTAAGGTTTCTGATTTCCGGGAGGTTAGGTTTAGACTTTTTTTTATAAAAGCTTAGGTTAACTAGCAGTCAGTAGATACCTCAAAGCAGGCGAGCGTTCGTTCCTTAACGTTGGTTATGATTATCTATTTATAAAACATAAGGTTTCTGATTTCCAGGAGGTTAGGTTTAGTTTTTTTTTGTATAAAAACTTAGGTTAATTAGCATTCAGTAGATACCGCAAAGCTAAGCGAGTGTGTGTTCTTTAATGATGGTTATGATTGCCTATTTATAAAACCTAAGGTTTCTGATTTGCGGAAGGTTAGGTTTAGATTGTTTTTTATAAAAAGTTAGGTTAATTAGCAGTCAGTAGAAACCTCAAAGCAAAGCAAAGCAAAGCGAGCATGCGTTCCTTAACGTTAGTTATGATTACCTATTTATAAAACATAAGGTTTCTGATTTCCGGGAGGTTTAGATTTTCTTTATAAAAACTTAATTTAATTAGCAGTCAGTAGATACCTTAAAACACGCGAGCGTGCTTTCCTTAAGGATGGTAATGATTACCTATTTAAAAAACCTAAGGTTTCTGATTTCCGGTAGGTTTAGAGTTTCTTTATAAAAACTTAGGTTAATTAGCAGTCAGTAGATCCCTCAAGGCAAAGCGAGCGTACGTTTCTTAACGATGGTTATGATTATCTATTTATAAAGTCTGAGGTTTCTGATTTCCAGAAGGTTAGGTTTAGACTTTTTTTTTATAAAAACTTAGGTAAATTTGAAGTCTGTAGATACCTCAAAGCAAAGCGAGCGTGCGTTCCTTAACGATGGTAATGATTACCTTTTTATAAAGTTTAAGGTATATGATTTCCGGGATGTTAGGTTTAGATTGTTTTTTATAGAAACTAAGATTGATTTGCAGTCAGTAGATACCTCAAAGCAAAGCAAAGCAAAGCGAGCATGCGTTCCTTAACGTTAGTTATGATTAACTATTTTTAAAACATAAGGTTTTTGATTTCCGAGAGGTTAAGTTTAGACTTTTTTTTATAAAAACTTAGGTTAATTAGCAGTCAGTAGATATCTCAAAGCGAGCGTGCGTTCCTTAACGATGGTTATGATTACCTATTTATAAAACATAAGGTTTCTGATTTCCGGGAGGTTAGGTTAGGTTTAGATTTTTTTTATAAAAACTTAGGTTAATTTGATGTCAGTAGATACCTCAAAGCAAAGCGAGCGTGCGTTCCTTAACGATGGTTATGATTACCGATTTATAAAGTCTAACGTTTCTGATTTTCGGGAGGTTAGGTTAGGCTTTTTTTTTATAAAACCTTAGGTTAATTAGCAGTCAGTAGATACCGCAAAGCAAAGCGAGCATGCGTTCCTTAAAGTTAGTTATTATTACCTATTTATAAAACATAAGGTTTCTGATTTCCAGGAGGTTAGGTTTAGATTTGTTTTTTATAAAAACTTAGGTTAATTTGAAGTCAGTAGATACCTCAAAGCAAAGCGAGCGTGCGTTCCTTAACGATGGTTATGATTACCTATTTATAAAACCTAAGGTTTCTGATTTCCGGGAGGTTAGGTTTAGACTTTTTTTTTTATAAAAGCTTAGGTTAACTAGCAGTCAGTAGATACCTCAAAGCAGGCGAGCGTTCGTTCCTTAACGTTGGTTATGATTATCTATTTATAAAACATAAGGTTTCTGATTTCCAGGTGGTTAGGTTTAGTTTTTTTTGTATAAAAACTTAGGTTAATTAGCAGTCAGTAGATACCGCAAAGCTAAGCGAGTGTGTGTTCTTTAATGATGGTTATGATTGCCTAGTTATAAAACCTAAGGTTTCTGATTTGCGGAAGGTTAGGTTTAGATTGTTTTTTATAAAAAGTTAGGTTAATTAGCAGTCAGTAGATACCTCAAAGCAAAGCGAGCATGCGTGCCTTACCGTTAGTTGTGATTACCTTTTTATAAAACATAAGGTTTCTGATTTCCGGGAGGTTTAGATTTTCTTTATAACAACATAGGTTAATTAGCAGTCAGTAGATACCTCAAAGCACGCGAGCGTGCTTTCCTTGACGATGGTAATGATGACCTATTTATAAAACCTAAGGTTTCTGATTTCCAGGAGGTTAGATTTAGATTTTTTTTATAAAAACTTAGGTTAATTAGCAGTCAGTAGATAGCTCAAAGCAAAGCGAGCGTGCGTTCCTTAACGATGGTTATGATTACCTATTTATAAAACATAAGGTTTCTGATTTCCGGGAGGTTAGGTTAGATTTAGGTTTTTTTTAATAAGAACTTAGGTTAATCAGTAGTTAGTAGATACCTCAAAGCTAAGTGAGGGTGTGTTCTTTAATGATGGTTATGATTATCTATTTAAAAAACCTAAGGTTTCTGATTTCCGGGAGGATTAGATTTTCTTTATAAAAACTTAGGTTAATTAGCAGTGAGTAGATAACTCAAGGCAAAGCCAGCGTGCGCTTCTAAACGATGTTTATGATTACGTAGTTATAAAACATAAGGTTTCTGATTTCCGGAAGGTTAGGTTAGGTTTAAATTTTTTTATAAAAACTTAGGTTAATTAGAAGTCAGTGGATACCTCAAAGCTAAGCGAGCGTGTGTTCTTTAATGATGGATATGATTACCTATTTATAAAACCTAAAGTTTCTGATTTCCGGGAGGTTTAGATTTTTTTAATAAAAACTTAGGTTAACTAGCAGTCAGTAGATACCTCAAAGCAGGCGAGCGTGCGTTCCTTAACGATGGTTATGATTATCTGTTTATACAACCTAAGGTTTCTGATTTCCAGGAGGTTAGGTTTAGTTTTTTTTTTATAAAAACTTAGGTTAATTAGCAGGCAGTAGATTCCGCAAAGCTAAACGAGCGTGTGTTCTTTAATGATGGTTATGATTACCTATTTATAAAACCTAAGGTTTCTGATTTCCGGGAGGTTTAGATTTTCTTTATAAAAACTTAGGTTAATTAGCAGTCAGTAGATACCTCAAAGCAAAGCGACCGTGCGTTCCTTAACGATGGTTATGATTACCTATTAATAAAGTCTAAGGATTATGATTTCAGGGAGGTTAGGTTTAGACTTTGTTTTTATAAAAACGTAGGTTAACTAGCAGTCAGTATGTACCTCAAAGCAGGCGAGCGTGCGTTCCTTAACGTTGGTAATGATTACCTATTTATAAAACCTAAGGTTTCTGATTTCCAGGAGGTTAGGTTTAGGTTGTTTTTTATAAAACTTAGGTTAATTAGCAGTCAGTAGATACCTCAAAGCAGGCGAGCGTATCCAGCGTGCGTGCCTTAACGATGGTTATGATTATCTATATATAAAACCTAAGGTTTCTGATTTCCAGGAGGTTAGGTTAGGTTTAGATTTTTTTTTATAAAAACTTAGGTTAATTAGCTGTCAGTAGATATCTCAAAGCAAAGGGAGCTTGCGTTCCTCAACGACGGTTATGATTACCTATTTATAAAACCTAAGGTTTCTGATTTCCGGAAGGTATACATTTTCTTTATATAAACTTAGGTTAATTAGAAGTCAGTAGATACCTCAAAGCTAAGCGAGCGTGTGTTCTTTAATGATGGTTATGATTACCTATTTATAAAAGCTATGGTTTCTGATTTCAGGGAGGTTAGGGTTAGATTTTTTTATAAAAACTTAGGTTAATTAGCAGTCAGTAGATATCTCAAAGCAGGCGAGCGTGCGTGCGTTCCTTAACGATGGTTATGATTACTTATTTATAAAAGCTAAGGTTTCTGATTTCCAGGTGGTTAGCTTTTGTTTAGATTTTTTTTATAAAAACTTAGGTTAATTACCAGTCAGTAGATATCTCAAAGCAAAGCAAGCGTGCGCTCCTTAACGATGGTTATGATTACCTATTTATAAAACCTTAGGTTTCTGATTTCCGGGAGGTTAGGTTTAGATTTTTTTATAAAAACTTAGGTTAATTAGAAGTCAGTAGATACCTCAAAGCTAACCGAGCGTGTGTTCTTTAATGATGGTTATGATTACCTATTTATAAAACATACGGTTTCTGATTTCCGGGAGGTTAGGTTTTGTTTAGATTTTTTTAATAAAAACTTAGGTTAATTAGCAGTCAGTAGATATCTCAATCAAAGCGAGCGTGCGTTCCTTAACGATGGTTATGATTACCTATTTATAAAACCTAAGGTTTCTGATTTCCGGGAGGTTTATATTTTGTTTATAAAAACTTATGTTAATTAGCAGTCAGTAGATACCTCAAAGCAAAGCGACCGTGCGTTCCTTAACGATGGTTATGATTACCTATTTATAAAACATAAGGTTTCTGATTTCCGGGAGGTTAGGTTAGGTTTAGATTTGTTTTTTTATAAAAACTTAGGTTAATTTGAAGTCAGTAGATACCTGAAAGCAAAGCGAGCGTGCGATCCTTAACGATGGTTATGGTTACCTATTTATAAAGTTTAAGGTTTCTGATTTCCGGGAGGTTAGGTTAGGTTTGGATTTTTTTATAAAAACTTAGGTTAATTAGCTGTCAGTAGATATCTCAAAGCAAAGGGAGCTTGCGTTCCTCAACGACGGTTATGATTACCTATTTATAAAACCTAACGTTTCTGATTTCCGGAAGGTATACATTTTCTTTATTTAAACTTAGGTTAATTAGAAGTCAGTAGATACCTCAAAGCTAAGCGAGCGTGTGTTTTTTTAATGATGGTTATGATTACCTATTTATAAAAGCTAAGGTTTCTGATTTCCTGGAGGTAGGGGTTTAGATTTTTTTTAGATAACTTAGGTTAATTAGCAGTCAGTAGATATCTCAAAGCACGCGAGCATGGGTTCCTTAACGATGGTTATGATTACCTATTTATAAAACCTAAGGTTTCTGATTTCCAGGAGGTTAGGTTAGATTTAGATTTTTTTTTATAAAAACTTAGGTTAATTAGCCGTCAGTAGATAGCTCAAAGCAAAGCGAGCGTGCTTTCCTTAACGATGGTTATGATTACCTATTTATAAAACATAAGGTTTCTGATTTCCGGGAGGTTAGGTTAGATTTAGGTTTTTTTTTAATAAGAACTTAGGTTAATCAGTAGTTAGTAGATACCTCAAAGCTAAGTGAGGGTGAGTTCTTTAATGGTGGTTATGATTATCTATTTATAAAACCTAAGGTTTCTGATTTCCGGGAGGTTTAGATTTTCTTTATAAAAACTTAGGTTAATTAGCAGTCAGTAGATACCTCAAAGCAAAGCGAGCGTTCGTTTCTTAACGATGTTTATGATTACGTAGTTATAAAGCATAAGGTTTCTGATTTCCGGATGGTTAGGTTAGGTTTAATTTTTTTTTATAAAAACTTAGGTTAATTAGAAGTCAGTCGATACCTCAAAGCTAAGCGAGCGTGTGTTCTTTAATGATGGTTATGATTACCTATTTATAAAGCCTAAAGTTTCTGATTTCCGGGAGGTTTAAATTTTTTTTATAAAAACTTAGGTTAATTAGCAGTCAGTATATCCTCTAAGCAGGCGAGCGAAGCGAGCGTGCGTTCCTTAACGATGGTTATGATTATCTATTTATAAAACTTAAGGTTTCTGATTTCCAGGGGGTTAGGTGAGGTTGAATTTTTTATTATAAACTTAGGTTAATTAGCAGTCAGTAGATATCTCAAAGCAAAGCAAAGCGAGCGCGCGTTCTTTATCGATGATTATGATTACCTATTTTTAAAATCTAAGGTTTCTGATTTCCGGGAGGTTAGGTTTAGTATTTTTTTTTATAAAAACTTAGATTAATTATAAGTCAGTAGATACCTCTAAGCAGGCGAGCGAAGCGAGCGTGCGTTCCTTAACGATGGTTATGATTATCTATTTAATGATTTCCAGGGGGTTAGGTGAGGTTGAATTTTTTTTATAAACTTAGGTTAATTAGCAGTCAGTAGATATCTCAAAGCAAAGCAAAGCGAGTGTGCGTTCTTTATCGATGGTTATGATTACCTATTTATAAAATCTAAGGTTTCTGATTTCCGGGAGGTTAGGTTTAGTATTTTTTTTTATAAAAACTTAGGTTAATTATAAGTCAGTAGATACCTCAAAGCGAGCGTGCGTTCCTTAACGATGGTTATGATTACCTATTTATAAAACCTAAGGTTTCTGATTTCCGGGAGGTTAGGTTTAGGCTCGCGTGCGTTCGTTTACAATGGTAATGATTACGTATTTATAAAGGCTTAGGTTTCTGATTCGCGGAAGGTTAGGCTAGGTTTAGCTTTGTTATGTTATAGTTCGCGCCAGGGATTTTGGCATGTGAAAATTTTAATGGAAAGCTACGATGCGAGTCATTTACCGTATGGATGTATGACACTTACGGGGCTGCAGCTCGAAGAATGGTGCAAGTTGAGACGGGAGTTGTATACGGTGGAAGGAACTGGACTACAACTGGACAGAAGGAATCTGGTGCTACTTGCAAGGGAGGTATTGAAACATCATAGGGCTGGCTGACTGGGCTAGCTTTGAAGGTCATATGCCTATATCCCTGGCGAGACCTATAACTTACATTGATTATGAACCTATGGTTTCACCAAAGCCCGCGAGTGTCCGTTCCTTAATTCTGTTTATGATTCACTATTTATGAAATCTTGGGTTAGTATTTCACGGGAAGTTAGGTTAGGTTTAGCTTTTCTATATCAATTTGGGAAATTACAAACCGATGGTTACACCAGAGGTCGCGAGTATACGTTCCTAAGTATGCTTATCATTCATTAAATACGAGACCTTAGATTTGTGTTTCACGGGAGGATAGGTTTGGTTATATATAAAGGTTACATAATGTGCGCGAGTTTGCGTTGGTTAACTATATTTAGGTTTGTTCCAACACGATTCAGAATCGATTCCGAATAATCTGAGTGTGCGCAGTAGCTAAGTGGCGTTCTAACACGACAGAGAATCAGTTCAGAACCAATTCTGAATTTCCAGTTTGCTGTTCCAACGTATTTGGGAACTAGTTCGGAACGAGTGAAATCTGTTCGGGATTAAGAGTAGGAACTTAAAATTCCAGACATGCGCAAATTGTATGGTCTACAGCGCATACTCAGTCAATTCAGAATCGATTCTAATCGCTTGGAACAAACCTGACAGAGAGTGTAGAAAAAGTGACATACTCTCTGTATTCAGTAGAAAATAAAGTTTAATATGTATTTTATTCCTCCATGCGTGTTTATTTCTCAATACGGAATAGCAAAGGTGTTTGGTAAGCAGTTGCTCGCTGTTGAGTAGTATGGCGACATACTTGAGGAAAAGAACAAAGTCTAACAAAGCCAGGGAGCAAAACAGCGTTCAAAGATAACAATAATGAGTGATTTAGAAGGTGACAGTGATCTTTTTAATGATGCATCGACTTCCGAAGAAGAGGATTATTTCCATTTAAACATTATTCCGTTATTTTGGGACCTTTACCCCCTTTTGGCACCTTTATACCATTTCCCCCCAACCATGCCCATAATCCCCTTTTTTCTTTTAAGTTTCATTCCAATTTATTCTTTAACTTTCAATTAACGTCTCCTCAGCTTGCTGTGTACGTGCGAATAGTAAGTCTACCTCTTTCAGTAAACGCCGCGCGGGAATTGAAAGTACACCCGCAACAATGGAAAATAATTGTGTGTTCGACGAAAACCTCTTTCTCTCACTTTACTGCTATAAAGTAGCCCGCAATAATGCAATTGACAATGAGTGATTTTATCCCACCAGAATCAGTAGCCTGTTGTTCGTGAATGTGAGTTTGTTGCTGTGAGAGACGTCATCTGTTTACGTGGAGACGACAATAACCTCAACTGCGCAGTTCCGAGAATTATTAAGACTGGGCTATAATTCACAAAACAATTATATATAAAGAAATAAAAATTTCAGCCCAATTGAATGGATAGTTTAGAAAATAGCAATTTCAGTTGTGCATCCCCTTAAATAAACCAGCACCTTATTGTGCCTTTTTCACCTTATTTGAGCACCTTTTCCCTTCCTTTTTTCATCTGAAATTTGCAACTAAAAATCCTAACCCTGATCATAAGCATACATCGGTACCATGTAGTTTTGTATTATTTGCATTACGTTCGGAATAGAATTTATGTGGGGTGTCATTGTCTCAGAGTATTGGAGTTTTAAATTAAACATTGTGTTTAGAAGCTTCTGTAGCAGGAAACCTAATGTTAAATTGGAATTGTGTTAAATTACTTTTTCCGGGTTCTGGTTTAAATATAATATCTATATATTACAATTGTTATTCGCAATAACTCAGTATCAATGGCTTTAAGCCGATAAACGAACGCGATTTATTTTTGCTCGAATATTAGGACTGGAATCAGTATGAAAGAAACGCTTACGATGTTTGGAGTTTGATTTCATTCATCAACGCTGTAAACGTAGATATTTGATCGTCTTCTGATTGACCGTGCAACGAAGAAGGCCGTGACAGAACGCGAACGGTTCAAGTAGTGTTCCAACCACACAAAATTCCGAATTAGTTCTGTGAGCGTACCGGACTGGCGCATGTGCATTAGCATGTGTTGGAATTAGTTCGGAACCCGTTCAGAACAGTATGTTGGAACAAACCTTTTATGATTCACTAATTATAGAAGTGTAGGTTTCTGATTTATCGGAGTTAAGGTTAGGTTTAGTTTTTTAAAATACAAATTCAGGTTAATTAGTAATTGGTGATTATACATAAGCACGCGAAAGTGTCTTCATTAAGGATATTTATTATTCATTATTTATAAAAAGCTGTTTTTGTGATTTAGGAGAGGTTAGGAACATCGATTTTGAACAGGATTGATTAGATTAGCCAGTTTATGAGCTTACCTTCACATTTAATCACAGTTTTAATTTAATGAAGTTTAGTCATGAATACTTGATATGAAAGTGTGGTTATGTTAATGCTGTGGTTGATTAATATGGTTATATGTATTTAAGTATTTTATTTTAGGTTAGGTGTGTTAATATTTCGGTTTACTTACCTTTGTAGATTTTGACCTTTTTATGACTCCATTGGTATATACTTTTGTAGATGGATGGATTTTTACGATTTGTATTGACGCACTATTTGTAAAAAAACTGGTGATTCGATCTGTGCTATTGTTTTTGCAGTGTTTGCTAAACATATAAGTTGCTAGATATCCTGTACACAGATGTTTCCTTCTATTGTACTGGGAAATGTTGGTTTTTATGTGTCTCCATGTGCTTTCTATTGTGTTGGTGTGAGCTCCGGTGGTCTCGTCTACAAAGGTGATAGAATGGTTTACTGTTAGGTGATTGTAATGCTTTTTGTCCAAGTTTTTATATGATTTCCAGCAGTCTGTTATGATTGTCGTTCCTTTTTTTTTTATCCCATGTTCTATTATTGTTGTTAGGGTTTTCTCTAATCGGTCTTCTATTGTTACGAAAAAGCTGTGTCCTGTTTCTCTTTCAACTCCTCCAAATACCCATTGTCCTTCTACGAAATGCCCCCTTTAATATTTTCTTTTACTAAATTTACTTTCATCAACTTCCACTATTTTACCTGGTCCTCCTATTGGTTCTGACTGTTCTTCTATATATTGTATTAATATGTTGCTGTAAATGTTTGTCCAGTCCGATACGGTCTGTTTTGCGAATGTGTATTCTCTAATTATTTCATGTGTTGGTGTATTGTATACTAGCTCGTAGGTTAAGGACATAACTTCTGATATTGTTAAGTTGCTTTTCGAAAACCAGGAACCTGTTCTAATGGATTTATTGGTTTTGCACCGATTGTTTGCTGTACCTTTGTTACACGCCCACCTGGTTCTGTCTGCAATCTTGTGTGTTGTTTCTAATTGCATTTCGCTATTGCATTTGGGACATTTCATAGAAGGTCTTAACAGTTGTGTTTCTTGTAGGAAAGGTATTGCGAGTTCTTTTTTACTGAATATTAGGTGGATGAATTTTCTGTTAGGTATGCACGGTTTACCTAAAGTGTGTCTGTGATACGATGGTTTTGGTATCTCGAATTTAGATTTCAATATTTCTTGGTACTTGGAGACTACTATGGTTATTCCTGTTGTGATGGTTGTGGTTAGTATGTTGTCACTATCACTGTTAGTTGCACTGTCAGTGATGTTCCTTGGCTTATGATGATTCGCGTACTGTGAGTCCCGTGGGTTTCTAGTGTTTGTTAATTCTCTGTATGCAGCGCTGTTTTGATGAGACCTAAAACTAGAATTACTCATTCTTGATTGCTTTGTCGGTAACATAGGTTGTGTGGTTATCCACATCTCTGTAGGTTGCATTTGAGTTAGTTTGGGATTCTTAATTTCTCAGTTGTAAAAATAGCATGAAGACAAAGTGCTGAAGTACTAAACTTAAGGAGTGTGGATCGAATCCTCGTTGAGGTATATATAATTTGTATCCTGTGAAATTAATAACAAATGTATAGAATAAGTGTGTAATGTAAGAATTGGGGTGAAATATGTGTGTAAAGAGAGTATATAAAAGTAAGACGAATGTAAGTGTAGGGTTAAAGCTAGTGTAAAAGAGACCGTGCGGTGGAAAGAGTACGTAAAGTTATTTTTTCTGTTGGCATTCCTGCTTTACGTTATGTTTATAAATATCCCCACTCAAAACCCCAACTTTCCACGTTATCCTGGTTTAGGAGAATAATGGCACAAGTTCATGCTGCGGTATTCTAGACTTGTTCCTGAATGTTTTGATGCCAAATCTAGCTCTTTTGTGTGGCAGATATTGGATCCATCCCAGTCGTCCTTTATATAACATCAAGCTTTCATCTATCGTCACATCTCTTTCTGGAACACAGAAACCTCTAAATTTAGCTGAGAGATAGCTCAAAATAGGCCATACTTTATTCAATTTGGGTTGTGGATGACTTCGTGCATTATAGGTTGCATTGTCGGAAAAATGTAAATTCTTTTACAAGTTTACAAATCTTTTGAATGGTAGAATCTGTCAAAAAATTGATGTGGCTAACGTAGCTCTTTTTGCCCAGTACATCTGATATGTGGGTTTTTTAACAGTGCTTTGCAACAAGGTTACAGCAATAAATATGTATATTTCATCATTTGTTGTTTCCTTTCATGCCGGGACGCTTGTTTGTGTTGCATATTTGTTGGTCTCGGTAGCCAAAATTTGCATGAATTCGTCATCAATGAATTGTTTAAAATAGTGCATTATATCCTCAGTACAGGGTTAAAAATTAATTTCAGGTTTACCTGTAAAAGGAAAATGTGGTGGCACAGGTGGCAGTGGCCTAGAAGGATCTATTTCGCACCACACTCTGGCACTCACAATATTATTCTCAGATGACAGTGATTCATCACTTTCTTCTCGTGAACTCTCCTCATTACTATCTTCTGAACTCTCAGACTCACTAAATTCAATATTTAACTCTTCTTCACTCTCTCTCCATTTTCATACGTAACACATAAGAAACTACAAGAATAGATTGTAACAGAGACCTCTAGTATGAATAAAACACACAGAAAAATATAGATGAAACTGGCTGATTCAGACACACCTGTTGGCAGAAATATACATTCAAAATATCAGACCACAGCGAAATCTAGAGAAAGAATCAAGGGACTACCAAAACACGAGACAGAACGAGCAAACTTGGCCTTTTAAAATGTATGCCAATCGGAAATAAGCCCGAGTATACCCAGGCTTTTATGTTAAGAGGTTAACTACTAGGCATGCTTGTTGATTTACCCAAGACTTTTGATGCTGTGAATAATGCAGTCGTGCTAAAGTTAGAAAAGTATGGAGTGCAGAGTATCACTAAAGAAAAGTTTCTCTGATACCTGAATAATAAGATACTGTTGAGATTGGCTCATGTGAGTTTGAAACAAAGCTTATTTATCTGTGGTACTCCACAAGGTTCTGTACTTGGACCTAGGGCTGCCAAGAGGGTAGCTCAGTTCAGAGCAGTAGTAGAAGTATAGGATTGGGCTGGTTCTAGTGCAGATAATAGTCATTGTAGAGTGGAGCAAATGTTTTTACTATAGAACTGCAGTTTTGCTGTAGTACATTTTATGGTATGGGCTTTAAAGGAACCTACAAGCAAATGAATGTAACTGTTAATGTTGTACAATAAATGAAAGCTTTACAGCTGCCTTCTTTACCATGCAAGGCATTCATTGTAAATAATTTGGATTAATAAAAATGTTGATAATATTTTCTCCTTTTCTCATTATAAATCTTCTTCTCCCACTATAATGACTGCTAGTGATTTTCTTCCTTCCTCTCCTCCTCACACTACATAGACTACTATTGCTTTTCCTCCTTTTTCTCATACTACTGCAACTGTTTATTCCTCTTCTTTTAACTTTACCACTACTAAAACTACTAAAGGTGTGGTAATAAAGAAACAGGATTCCTATTCTTAACACTTTATTGAAAAAAAGGTCAGTGGCAATGTTATCTCCTTCAATGTGGTTCCGTTCCCATTCCATACACCACTCCATGTGAATTTTCCACTGTTGGAAGCAGTGCTGCAGGTCATCTTGTGTTATGCTGTTCAATGGTTGTATCGCTTTTGCTTTTACTGCATCCATGGATATGAACCTGATTCCTTTGAGTGCAGACGTGACTCGGGAAGATATAAAAGTAGCAGTGTGCTAGGTCTGATGAGTATGGTGGATGCTGCACCACTGGAATGTTGTTTTTCACCAAATAACTCTTCACAGATCGTGCGTTGTGGGTTGGGCACTGTCCTAAGGATCCATGAGGCATTCTTCCACAAGTCTGGTCTCCTTCATTGCACACTTTCATAATTGAATCTTCGAAACATTTTTATAATAAACCTGATAGATAGTCTGACCTTGAGGCACCCAATCAATGCAGATAATCCCTGGATATTGGAAAAAAAACAATCATTACTTTGAATTTTGATTTGCTCATGCATACTTTCTTCTTCCTGGGATTGTCCCTTAGTCTCTGGATCATATTGGAAAATCCAAGTTTTGTTGCACAGAATCACGTTTTTTTAATAAATAAGGATTATTTTCAGTGTTTTCAAGAATGTCAACACAGTAATTCACTCCATATTCCTTTTGCACAGGTGTGAGGATTTTTGGCATCATTTTAGCACATGCCTTTTTATGCCTAGATCACACAAAATCTGTCTTAATAGTTTCCTCATTGATGTGGATAAGTTGAATTACTGCTCGAATGCACTATCAGCAGTCTCAAATAATTTTAACAACTTTCTCCATACTCTCTTCAGTTTTCATAGTAGAAGAATGGCCCGGTTTTGGATCATCCCAGATTTCTTCTCTAGCCTCCTCAAATTTGTTAAAACACTTGAAAACTTGGGTACAAGATAGACAGTGATCTCCATAAACTTCTGTCAAGAATTTGTAAGCTTCTGTGGCAGGTTTTCTGAGAAATTTTATATTAACATGTTCTACTTTAGCACTCAGCATTATTCCGACAGAGGTCAGACACATGATCTGCGTTTAAGACTGGTCATGGCCAGACTAGCTGCTGCACATTCGAGTGAAACTTCATGTGACGGTAGAGAGGAGTCCATTGGCCAATGACCTCCCCCAATTCGTGGCTTTTGAAGTTGGGCTACAGGCCTGTAACCCCCCCTCCCCCCACATTAGGATCATCCAGAAGAAGACTTATTAATTTAATGTATTTGTTAGAATGTAGTTCATGTTTGCAGATTTCAATCTGCAAATATTACCTTGACTTCAACTAGATTATCTAGCATCAAATGCCCTTGCTCCTAATTTCAATAAATGTTTGCCGCACTACCTATTTCCCTCTGCACTTGGCAGTCCCACTAGCATTCATTTCAACCAAAGTTCTTAGTTCCATTTCCCCCTCTCCATCACACATTACATGCGCCAGAACGGGCTGCTACAAATGCAGTCTATTGTGTTTGTAGTTGTTACAGCTTACAAAATGAAACACTTGGGTTACTGGTGTGACATTTTTAGTGATCGCTGGTAGGCAAGTTAAATATTAGTTCAATTTAATGTAGTTTTTGTGTGGATGGCAAATACAATAATGGAGGCTAATAATATCAGTGTGAAGTTCTTATAGCCATTGAAATTAAGTAATTTAACAGTGAATGAAAAGTGCGATATAAAAGAACGTGGGTGTCCTACTCCTATGTTAAACATTTTCCAGTGTGCTATCAGTAGACAAAAGCAATATACTAGAACTTTTAATCCTGATATTTATAACAAGTTTGATTGGCTTTATGCCTGTGAAGTTCAAAATGCACTGTTTTGTTTTCCATGTCTTCTCTTTGGGATTTTAGGTGATGCTTCAAATATGGCTTGGCCTGATAAAGGACTTAAAAAGACTTTATGAAAAAAAATCCACAAACACGTGAAATCTGAAAAGCATGTAAATAATGTTCTTATCCTTGCTCTTATAGGATCGATTGATGTCCATGTGGGTTTAAGTAAGGCTTACCAAGTCTCAGTCTTGCGACACAGCAGTAAAGTTCGCAAAAACAGAGAAGCATTGTCCAAAGTAATAAACTGCATAAATTTTTGTGCCTCAAATTAACTGGCGCTAAGAAGAGACAATGAATCTGCAAGTTCACAGAACCCTAGTAATTTTTGTCATTAATAAAATACACTTGAGTGATTCTGTGCTTAAATCTCAATTAGATAGTACTTCTTCTTTTAAAGGTACATCCAAAAGTATTCAAAATGAACTATCAGAGTATATGTTGGAGATCTGCAGAAAATATATTTTAGCTGAAGTTGCTGAGGTTGAATGTGGGACTCTCATGGCAGGCGAGACAACAGACTTATTAAAAATTCTAATTTTTCCTTGTGCTAAGATATTGTAATAGTCGAGGGTATCCTGTTGAGAGATTCTAGGGTTTCTTTAAACCTTCTGGACAAAATGCAATGAACCTAGCAGAATGCATTTTATCACAGCTTGTTGTAAGTTTAAAGAATGAAAAGGATAAGCTGATAGGTCAGACATACGATGGCGCTGCAGTGATGAGTGGAGTGATGCATGCTGTGCAGATGAAAGTTAAGGATGTGTACCCCAATGCTCATTTCTTACACTGCTTTGCTCATCAATTAAATCTTAACAATGGAAAAAGTTTATAGGCAAAATACTAAAGCTAGAATATTATTTTGCAAACTTAATGCCATTCCACCATTCTTTTCTCAATCACCACAGAGATTCTTCCATTTTGGATTCTTGAATAGTAAAACGAATACCATCTGGTGGTGCAACTAAATGGAACTTTTAAGTCCAGAACAATTAATGCTGTGTACAAGAAGAAAGATGCTTTGATTGAGTGCTTTGAAACTCTCATGAACTCTGAAACTTCTAGCAACATTACCATAATGGAAGCCCTTCTTAAAAATTATCAGGGTCAGACATTTTTTTTCTGGATCGCATTTTTTCACAGAATTATGCCACGTGTTGACATCCTATATAATCTACTACAGCATAGACTGGCAGATGTGGCTACTGTTCAATGCCATATTTCTAACTTTGAGAGTGTCATTTATGTTATCAGGAATTCGACTGAAGAAAATCAAAGACATAGTGATCTGAAAGTTCAAATAAATGTCACCAAGTTAATAACAGCCAGTCAAGAATTGCAGCTGCCAGGGAAGTGTGCATTAATATTCCTACTCAAATAAAGACACCCTTTTATTTACAAATCATCTCCAGGTACCAACTATTTTGTTGCCAAGCAATGTTGACAATTTCTGCAAAACTCTTCCTGAACAAGAACTGATTGAATGTATTAAACTATTTCCTGTTTTTGACAAAGAAAAACTACACACTGAGTTATTTGTTCTGTATTTGAGAGAAGAATTCAGAAATGTTGGAGGTCCTATTCAACTGCTGCAGTTTATGATTTCTGATAAATTACATTCTTCATTTTCGGAAGTTTTGAAGCTCTTTTGCATTAAACCCTACCTATGACTACAAGCAAGCCTTTTTTTTTTCTTTGAAGAGAATCTATCCTTGAAAGTGTGTGCTTCATCCTCAATAACATCATCAGTTTTAAAACACATGCTGATTATTATCCACACTTAATGAAACATTCTAGCTGCCTGCACACAAAAACCAAAGAACCAACAAGAATCTATAGAGTAAGGCCCATTAGGGTATAAAACTGTACAATAAACTTTGGCAGGATCTAGCAACATTGAAGTATAAAACATTTAGGGAAGTTGCATTTTTAGCATTTAGTATTTATTTGTATTTATAGACACATAAACAAATATTTTGACATATTTACAATAAAATTGCATACATCTTTTGTAGCATACGTACACATACAGCCTGGTTGTCTCTTATGCGCCAGCTTTTGCATGACTCTCAAGTCATTTGTGTAATGAGTAGCCCTTAATTTCTCTTTAGCTTTTCTCCATGTTTTTCTTACTCTCCTTCCTCTTCTATTTGTGCACTACTTTTCTTATTTTCTTCACTATCCTTATCCACTTTTCTTTAACTTTATGTAGAAACACACTCATGTTCTTACATCTTATCTTTACTACAAACATTTTATGGCCACATTTTTGTAATTCATTTTACCCCATTTTGAATCACAAATTTATTTTCTCTTTTGTTTTTGTTTTTTTAACTCTTCATTCTACCAAACTGTGTACTATACATCCCGTTCTCCACACATAATACATATTCCAAGTTTTCTCCCCTAACCCTTTTAGGAACAATGCCCGTTTTCTAATCCTTCTCTTTCTCATCTGTTACACAAGTCAGTATATCCTACTGTCCCCCAGTGTAAGTCCTCAGCTTCCCATTATTATTATTATTATTATTATTATTATTATTATTATTATTATTATTATTATTATTATTATTATTATTATTATTGATGGGGCAAAAATTATATATACACAGTGAATAAAAGAATAATAATACTGTGATGGTGGTGGCGATAGCAGCAGCAGCTTTTATAAATTTAAAAATTTATGACTTTTCATTATATTTGAAAAAGTGCATTCACATTGAAAAATTATTTAAGAATTAAGCCATGAAAAACTAGAAAATATATTTAGTGGATAATTGTGTAGTTCCAATCACTCAAATTCTTAGTAACATTGCTCAACTATTTTCTGCTTCACCTTGCTTTTTCACTTTACTTCTTATTTCCAGTTCCTTACTAGCTGCAGTTCAAGTAGTTGTAGGCTGAGAATATGGGTTCTTCTGTTTGTAATTTTAAGTTAGCTCATCCAAGCTGGAAAAACAAAAATGTGACATAATTGAAGAAGACCATATTAGTGATGCAATTGGTAAAATTATTATTCTGGATAGTAACAAGTGAAAATGCAAATTCAGGGAATACAGAAGCAAATATTGATGGTTATTTGTGTGCCGATATACAAACTAAATGCATAGTATGCGAATGTTATGTATCTTTGATATTGCAACTGTCCCGTAGAATCTTCAACATATCACCTTTAGTGATTTTCATAAATACTTGTTGAAAAAGCCTGCTTTTCTAAAGAAAATTTCATCATTGTAAAATGTATCGTGTAAATATATAGAGTGAAAACAAAGTATACATTGGAATAAGCTTTTATTTTTCATTGAAAATTTGAAGCTTTTTTTTTTCACACCTGCCTTACTATAATTTGATTTGGTCATCCTATATACAGCATAATGCTGAATCTTTAATGTGGTACTGTAATTCAGAAAGCATTTTACGATGGGGTATCAAAAATAACTGGAATTTGTTTTTTTTTTTTACTGGAAAACACTGCCCAACTTTATTAAAATTCCTTTTCAGACCTTCAAAGTATTCTCCCATGGACACAATACAATGGTTCCAGCATTCAGTTCATTGTTGAAAACACTCCCTGAAGCGCCTTTTGGATAGTCTTGAGTATACCAGAAATTGTATTGTTTAACTCACGATCACTATGAAAATGGCGATCTCAAAACTCTTTTTTTCACTGTGGGAAATAGAGGGAAGCCACACTGTGCTAGACACTTTTCCTCTTTAATGGACCCTTCAGTACTTCACAATGGTAATCAGCAGTAACAGTATGTTGCTTATCTACCACATGATCATATTCAATGCCTTGCTTATTGAGAAAAACAAGGTGCATGATTTTTTCCTGCACTTGGTTGAACTTTGACCTTTTTGGGTCTTGGACTTGAAGGTTGTTTCCATTGGGCACTTTCCTGTTTTGTCTCAGGGTCATAATGATGAAACCATGATTCACTGTATGTGATAACTAGTGCTAGGATAGTTATGTAATAACAACTTTTTTTTATTTGGTTAAAACATATGAATAATGTTAAATGTGCACGAAATCATGTTTCCTGAGTCCGAAAATGTAAATTTTATTTTACATGTTTTTGCATATTTTCGATTTTTTCATAATTGCATAATATTTAGAGACTGTCGTTACAATTATACATATTTTTGATTTTTCACAGGAGAATGTTTAAAAAATGTAATTGATTACGTATTTCAAATCAAATTAATAAAAGAAAAGAAAATAAAGCCTGAGACAATAAACGGCAAGTGGTAGGTATCGCATTTTCAAAGAGTTTCCGATTGTTAACGCGGCAAGTATTATATCAAAGAACTGCCAATGTAAACTTATTCAGTGGGACGATAATACAGATGCAGTTTGGTTTTGTTTGTGTGTGTAGAGTGATTGCGTTAACCTCCAGCATTCTCTAGTTATAGCAGATAAAATGCCACCAGTGAAATCGAGTTTATCTACTCAATTAAATATATTTGTATGTGAAAACAAAGGTGTGCTTACTACAAATGGACTAGTTTTATTTTGTGTTGCGCGTGAAAGGCGTATAAGTGCAGACACTTGTTTCCAAGTGATGTAACATTTAAAAACAGCAAAACATTTTAAAAATGTTTCACTAAAAAAAAGTGCTAAACAGTCAATGCTAAATGTCAATACGGGTATCCCAAATGAAGCAACTTGTTCAACTTCAGGCCCCCAGTTGTCAACCTTTAATAAGGACCTATGTGAAGCTTTCGCTTGTGCTGACATTCCGCTCTATAAATTAAAACATCCTAAATTACGTGCATTCTTAGAAATGTATATGAAGCAGGCTATACCACATGAGCCTACTCTTCGCAAATATTATGTTCCATTACTTTATGAAAAAACAATACAAGAAATTCGTGGTTCTATTAAGGATAATCTAATCTGGGTTTGCGTGGATGAAACTCCAGATGCATGTAAACGATCTATATGTAATGTAATTGTCGGTACACTTGGTGAAATTGGACTGTCAAAGGCTTATCTTCTAACAGTGGAAGAAATAGCAATGACAAATCATTCAACAATTGAAGACTGGAAGTGGGAAACGCTGAAAGTGCCAAAATTGTGTAATGTCAGATTTTTCATGGAAACCGCTGAAAGTGCCAAGGCGAATAACATGGGAAAGGTTGGAAGTGCCATACAGGTTTCCTTGCTGTTCATAAGACATCCGATAGATGTACCAGGATGTATGTTCCATTGGTAGTGGCATGGTGAACGCTGTATGTGCCACGTGCCAACAGCAGTACTTGTTGGATCCTGTCTCTGTTGTGAGCTCCTACTTTTGTAGTGCTTTGCATGTTGTGCATTCATTTCCATACTGTGTTTCTCAATACTTTGTTATAATGGAAAGGAAGGGAAAGGTTGCTAACTTAAAAAGATGTTCAGAGCTAAGAATTCATGGAAAGCCATATTCAACTTACAAAGGAACAGCTGTTGCTGTGAAGCAGCCACCAGCACGTGATGTAAGTTAGAATAATCGGTATTGAAGTCATTGGTGTTGAAATCAAGTTTTTAGTGTCCAGTCATAGTTACATGCCTTCTGATCGAGACTTTGGTATCATAGAAAAAAGGAAGAAGAATGTTAAATACATGGTGCCTGAAGAAACTGGAAAACATGGTGGCTACAGCTAGAGTAAAAAATCCCTTTAAGGTGATAAACATGGGTGAAGGTGATTTCTTGGATCGGGCTTCCTTAGCTTATACATATCTGAACATCAGCAAATTGAAGATAACGAAAACTTCAGTTATATGTTTCTGCTCGGACAAGAAAGGTAACCTTCTAATGAAAACTTCTTTTGATGAAGGAGACTGGAATGAGTTCTCTGTCTT
This sequence comes from Deroplatys truncata, assembly GCA_030765065.1. Classification (NCBI taxonomy): domain Eukaryota; kingdom Metazoa; phylum Arthropoda; class Insecta; order Mantodea; family Mantidae; genus Deroplatys; species Deroplatys truncata. The sequence continues at coordinate 493,003,368 of CM060990.1, forward strand.
CAAGAAAGGGTGGAAATTCAATGATCTGCCATCCGTAGGAAATGTACCTCAACTTCCACTGACAAGCAATATTAGTGCAGAGAAAAAGAAGGAATTACTTGCTATGATTAAATTTCTTGATGTGAAATATAGGGCATTTTATGAATTTTTCTGTCAGTGTTATCAGACTACAAGAACTTGGGTGGACATTCAGCATTTTCTTGGTTTAGTCGCATGGCACATACAGCTTTACCGAAATGTTCAGTTTTATGGGAGCTTGTGCTCAATATCAAATGTCCTTTTAAGTTTTATTTTTTTTGCATTTTCCTGAATGTTTATTTTTGGGACATACAGCATTTCCCACTTCCATTCTTTAATTGCGAAAATATTCAATAATGCAATGTTGCTATTATGGCCAGAGGGAATTAGGTATGAAAATGTAGTTTGTGTTTATTTGACACAGCCCCATATATGGTTAAGGCAGGAGGGGGGAAAAAGCTGCTTTATAGTAGACTCATGTAACATGCTTGGCGCATGCAATGCATCGCAGAGTGAAACTGTGTGCTTAGATTTTCCTACTGTTAATAGTTTAATATCAAGCGTAAAAAAGGTTTTCCTTAAATCTCTGAGTAGAATCACTTTTGTTTAAACGTTGGCTCCAGGAATTCCACTTCCTTCTGAACCGATCATTATGAGATGGGGGACCTGGTTACAAGCTGCCATATATTATTGTAACAATTTTGACATTATCGAGAACATACTTCAAGAACTAATGAAAACGAAGCAGAAAGCATTGTTGAAGCGAAGGGTGCTATATGTAGGGATGGGATAAAGAAGGAATTAATTTGCATTAAGTCACATTTCAACTGCATTTCTACAGCCATCACAGTGCTCGAACAAAATGACGTACCACTTATCACAAACTTAACTTTAATAGAAAGTCTTTCACTAAAGCTAAAATCTGCATCAGGTCAAGTTGCAAAAAAAGTAGTTGAAAAATTTGAATATGTACTACAAAAAAATCCAGGGTACCATACATTACAACATATTGCAAATATCATGTCTGGTAAAATGGAGAGCAAATTGTTGGACATTGAAGAAACATTGTCGCTGGAAGAATTGTAAAGTTTAAATATGCACCTATAACGTCTGTTGTTGCCGAATGTTGTTTTTCTCAGTACAAATCAATTCTCAGAAGCAACATAGAATCGTTTCTGTTTTCAAACCTTAAAATGATTACTGTTATACAATGTAATGGGAAGAATTAAGTTCACTTCAGCAGCAGCTGTTCCAGTCCACAAATTCGGTGAGTTTTACATTACCTAGTTTATTATTTTGGTGGATTATAATGTTAACTTGTATTTTCCAATATAACGAATATTAAATGAACTCACAATATTGATTTTAAAAATTATTATTTCACCATTTTTGTTAGATTTTGAATAGCACATATTTTCTAGGTTGTTAATGCATATATCGCTGTTTTAAACTGCATAATTACATACATATTTTACATTTTTAATGCATATCTATCTGAGCCCTAGTGATAACTGCCGAAAAAACTGGTTCTGATTGAAACCTTCCTTTCCGTTGTTGACATATCACACGATGAGCCTTCTGTTTGTCGCTGATCACATGAGGCATACCCACACTGCAATTTTTTAATAGCCTAAAACATTTTGTACAATGTCTTCAAGTAAACCTTAGGATATATTCATAACCCCCGCAAACTTTGTTAATGATAAATGATGGTCTTCCCACAATGTGACTTCAACTATGTTGACATTGATGTCAGTCTTTGAAGTTGAAGGTCTTTGGGGTGTGGAGCATCCACACGGTCATTTTTACCCTCCTGAAATTGTTTATGCCACTCAAAAAATTGCGTTTTTCCACTAGCTTGCTCTTTTTAGACTTGCTACATTTCCCAAGTTTGTGATGGAGTTTTGTCAAGAATGACACAAAAGCTAATTGATGCCTGCTGCTGTAACTTAAGATCCATGTTGAGTACAGTAAACATGTCCTTCTACTTTACCTGCTTCCCTCCAACTGAGGACCTCCAGGTGAATGACATGCATGGCATGTTGTCACTTGAGGTCAGACCTCTCCAGCACTGCCAACACTAAACTCCAGCTCGGGCACATTTAAAATGCAAAATAATAATTCTGGTTATTTTTTTGACACTCTCTGTATTTTGAAAGAATTATTTGTAGATCTACCAAAGTCTTGAGTACTCTTAAACATGTACTCTTTTGGAAAAATTACACAGAGCTGGAACTAGAAGCATAACTTTAGATTGAGAGTTTGTGTAGGAGGAAGTAACCCATTGATATGAGATCAAAAGTAAAAGAACTGTAATAACTATGGAGTTTTCTGAAGAATCCAATTGTATTTCCAACTCTCTTTTTGAATTTAACTAATAATTTTGGAAACCTAAACTTTAATGGTGTATACACACAAATAAAAGGTAGAACTAATAATTCAAATAAGAAATATGGGATAAATGCTACAAAATATGGGACCCAGAATTTGGATGAAAATGTTGAAATATGGAATTTCCCAGGAAATATGGGTTAGTTGGCAATCCTACTCTAAAGTTATTCCCACAACTGTCATCATTGGGATTCTACACAAGCAATATTTTCATCTATGACTATGCTGTGAGTTGTTCTTTATTTTTCTCACAAACATAGAACATCTCTATGTTGTTCTTCTGTTTTCCCTATATTGTTATTATTTTAAACTCTGCAAATCAGTTAAAAATCTTTTTTATATGACAGAGCAAATTCTGGAAAAGCTCTGGTTAATCTTTGCAAGCATTCTTATTAGCTTTGGCTATACCTAAAGGTAGAAAATTGCCACATGAATATGCTCAAGGTACCTGCTTAGAAAGGAAACGGTGAGTATATAGTGACACTCAATATTTTTCTACAGCTGAAAGTAGTGCAGACCACATTCTTACTTCTGCAATGATTACTAATTCAGGTACACTTTCCAGTGCTGTCTATAGGAAACCTGTGTCCCTCAAAGTTTCTTCAAATCCTGAAAATTAAGTGATGACCTTCTTAGAAGTTAATAGGTTTTATATATATATATATAAAACACGCTTTTAAACAGAAAGAATATGTCAAATCTGGAATGAATATGGAATTAAAATTAGCTTTAAAAATCACCAAACAATGGAAAACAGTTCAGCATTTTTCTATCATTTTTATGTCAAAATATATGAGAAAATGCAGTGTTGAGAACAGATATTTAAAACTTATCTCATAGGTTGCCAAGCCTAACATAATTGACTTCGTTATTCATTTCAAATGAAACTTCTGTTGAGGCAACCTTATCTGAAGGTAACACTTCCTTGCTGAGAGATTATAAAAGAATAAAAACTTTTTTTTGGAGGGGGAGGCTTTAATGTATTTATGCTTCACATGATACTTTTGACTTTTACCATTAATCTCAGCAACATTTAACCTTTAGGTAAGAGATCATTTTAAACCTCATTATGAAGAATATCTGTTACAATATAGAAAATTGTTTCCTAAGATATGCTTACTTAAGAGGTAAAAGTTACTACAATTATGTTATATATCTCTTGATATTATTAAAACCATTATATTACAAAATATCTACACCATACAGCAGCAGTATCAGCATAAAAACTTGGTTGCAGCTTTGATATTGATAGTGCAAATCAGGGACCTTGCACCTTACCTGGTAAGAATTTGACCAGGGTAATCATCACACAGCGGTGTACCAATATTCACCACAGCTTAGGTGACCGTGGTTAGCTGGCAGGCGCTCACATTAGTTGAGCGCACCGTTCATTGCAGTAAACTCTACTGAAGTGCATGCATGTCCTTCTTCAGCATGCAGTGGAGGAAAGCAAAAGTAGACCCAAGTTTCTCTAATATGTTATTAAATTAACATGCAATTCTTAAGAAAAGATAGAAAGTAAAAAGATAGAAGCAATAACTTAAAGATGGACACTTGGGAAATGTGTAACAATTGAGTACAAAAATATTTTAAACTATTATAGAATGTTTTTCTTTCCTCTCTTTTTCACACTTATTAAAGTTCCATTTAGCTTAGTTGACATTCGCCTATTGAAAGAGAGAGGCAGGAAAGCAAAAAAAAAAAAAAAAACCTCAGACAAGATTTGAACTTGGAACCTCTTGAATATGAGGTGCACACATTATCCCCACACCACGATGACTTCAAACTTCAGCACTGACCTTTTGTTACCTGATTCCTATATCTGTGCAATTAATGTATCCTAACATTCCTGATAATGTACTAATTGCACTAAATCCATTCACTGGTACCTTATTTCTGCATTGTTCTTGGAACTATGCTTCAACCAATGTAATTATATGTAAAGCTGTGATTGTGTGGATTTTGGTTATGTCTTAAGTCAGAATATTTAAGGCATGTGTCGCATAAAAAGCTTTAAGGCATTAAAAATTACAAAGTACATTAAAGTAACTCTATCAGGATGCATTCATTCGTAAAATAATTGTTTCTTTTAGTTGGGAATTCTAACCTATACCTTTCCATCATTTTAACATTACAACTCAAGTAAAGTTAGAGATAATGAATGTAAACCAGCTGTTCATGGCTGATCAGATTTAACCATGGTAAAATCCTCAATAAACTTTTACCATCATCAATGACCACAAATGACCATACATCACGGTAAAGACAGTATTTTACCACAGTAAAATCTTGATCAAGAATGCTGCACACACCCAAAGATTAGCTTCTTCTACATATTGGAGTGTTTCCCTCATTTTGTATGAATAAAACGCCAACTCCAAGAATTTGTTTCATCCTTGAGTGCTTCATTCACTATCATGCACTTTATTTCTTTTGGTATTTTAAAGAAGTAGAAACTGTTTTAGTTCAGCATTTATCTACCCATTATAAATTAACATATATTGCATATATAGACTTTTTTGAAGATTTAGAAGCTAGTAACAGTGATGTGTCATAATTTAAAATAAAGAGAGTTGAGGGTTGTTACACTACATCACTAAAATATTCTTACTTGAACGCGTTTCGGGAGACGGTTTGTTCCCATCGTCAGCATTTCCTCAACTGATTTTGCCGGTCATCGTCTGGGGGATGTGTGTGGCTAGTGGTGTTCTCTGGTGCTGGGCTGATGAACCTCCAAAGGCTGCTGGGTGGCGGCAGTTCGAAATTCATTAGATGATTCCTGTGTTTGGCAATATGTATTTTTTCCCAGATGTCCAATTCATTGCTGCTGTTGATCGGTTTTAAGAGTTTTATGTTTGGAGTGATATCATGATTTGAAGACCAGAAATGATGTGCTACTGCTGATTTATCTGGCTGCTTTTGGTAAATGCATCTCATATGCTCCTTAAGTCTTATTTCAAGATTTCTTTTTGTTCTTCCTATATATATACCAGGTTACATTCATTACAATCAATTTGATATATACCAGCTGATTTATCGTTGGGGATAGGATCTTTTGTTCTGTTGCATAGTAGTTTCTGTATATTGTGGTTATTCTGTGGAGACAGGGTGATGTTATATTTTTTGAAAATCCTTTGAAATTTATGATGTGTCCAAGGGTGATAAGTGAATTTTCTATATACTTGTGGTTTTTGTTGTCTGAGTAACGTAGTCATTTGTTGGATGTATTTCTGTCTTTCAAACCTTTTTATCTTCTTATCTATTGTTTTTTTCTGGTATCCATTCATAGTGGCTATGTTGATAATGTGTTGGTATTCTTTCTGGTATTCCTCTTTCTCCATTGGTATATGTACTAACCTGTTTGTAATACTATTTAAAATTGCATGTTTGTGGCTTGTAGGATTGTAGCTATTGTTTTTAATATAATTTTCTGTGTGCGTTGGTTTTCTGTAAATGCCGAACGTTAGTTTGTTGTGTGCATTATTTCTGATGATCCTTCTTTTTCTATTGTGAATTTAATAGATATTTTTTGTAAATTTAATAATTTCAAAGCACCTTCTGAAAGTTTTTTTGGAAAAATAGCAAAAATATCATCTACATACCTATACCAGGTTTTGAATAGATGTGGGAAAGATTTAGTAATATGGCATTCAAAATGGCTCATATATAGTTCTGCTAAAAATGGTGAAAGGGGGTTTCCCATAGTTAGGCCTGAGGTTTGTTGAAAGATTTTGTGATGGAATGAAAAGAAATTTTGGTCCAGACATAATTTTGTTAGTTTTAGGTAATCTTCTGTTTGTGCTCTAGGTGTGCCATTGTTTAATATCCAATTTTCTAGGAGTGGTAATAATTCTTCTTTTGGTATGCTTGGGAAGAGTGCAGTGACATCAAATAATACCATGATGTCTGTGGGTGATATATTTATATTTGAAAGGTGACTGGTTAATTCTAATGAATTTTTTATACTAAGACTTTTGAACATAGGCATGGAGTTGAAGGTATTTGAAAGCCATTTTGCTAGTTTATATGTGGGAGAGTTTATGTTATTCACTATGGGCCTCATTTTGTTGACGAGTTTGTGTATTTTTGGTAATGCATATAACCTAGGTATGGTGGGAAAATCTGGTTTAATTTTGGATTTTTCGGCTTTTGTTAATGTTTTGGTTTCTATCAATGTGTTCTGGAGTGACTTGGTGCATTCTTTTAATGGATTTTTGCTGATTTCTATGTGCTCTGGGTTATGTAGTAATTGCATAACTCTAGATTCATAATCTTCTTGGTCTAATATCACTAATGTGTTTCCTTTGTCTGCTTTGGTGTATACTACAGGCTTTGACTTTAGAGATTTGATAATTTTTTGATGTGGTACGTAGTGGTGTTTTTGGGCTTGTATCTTTGTCCAATATTGGTTCACACTGTGATTGTATTAAACTTTTATCCTTATCTGTAAGGTGTTTGGAGGCTATTTCAATATCAGCAACAAAGTTTTCTGTATTTTTTGTGAAGTTGAAACAGGTTTTTAGGCCATTGTTCAAGACAGATAGCTCAGTGCTGGTGAATGGTTCTTTTGAGAGGTTAACTACATATTGGCCTGTTGTAGGTTCATTGTTTAGGTTATGTTTATGTTTATATGTTGCTTTCTGTTTTTGGTTATGTCTAGGAGATTTTTCCCGGTATTCCATTCACCAGCACTGAGCTGTCTTGAACAATGGCCTAAAAATCTGTTTCAACTTCACAAAAAATACAGAAAACTTTGTTGCTGATATTGAAATAGCCTCCAACCACCTTACAGATAAGGGTAAAAGTTTAATACAATCACAGTGTGAACCAATATTGGACCAGATACAAGCCCAAAAATACCACTACGTACCACATCAAAAAATTATCAAATCTCTAAAGTCAAAGCCTGTAGTATACACCAAAGCAGACAAAGGAAACACATTAGTGATATTAGACCAAGAAGATTATGAATCTAGAGTTATGCAATTACTACATAACCCAGAGTACATAGAAATCAGCAAAAATCCATTAAAAGAATGCACCAAGTCACTGCAGAACACATTGATAGAAACCAAAACATTAACAAAAGCCGAAAAATCCAGAATTAAACCAGATTTTCCCACCATACCTAGGTTATATACATTACCAAAAATACACAAACTCGCCAACAAAATGAGGCCCATAGTGAATAACATAAACTCTCCCACATATAAACTAGCAAAATGGCTTTCAAATACCTTCAACTCCATGCCTATGTTCAAAAGTCTTAGTATAAAAAATTCATTAGAATTAACCAGTCACCTTTCAAATATAAATATATCACCCACAGACATCATGGTATTATTTGATGTCACTGCACTCTTCCCAAGCATACCAAAAGAAGAATTATTACCACTCCTAGAAAATTGGATATTAAACAATGGCACACCTAGAGCACAAACAGAAGATTACCTAAAACTAACAAAATTATGTCTGGACCAAAATTTCTTTTCATTCCATCACAAAATCTTTCAACAAACCTCAGGCCTAACTATGGGAAACCCCCTTTCACCATTTTTAGCAGAACTATATATGAGCCATTTTGAATGCCATATTACTAAATCTTTCCCACATCTATTCAAAACCTGGTATAGGTATGTAGATGATATTTTTGCTATTTTTCCAAAAAAACTTTCAGAAGGTGCTTTGAAATTATTAAATTTACAAAAAATATCTATTAAATTCACAATAGAAAAAGAAGGATCATCAGAAATAATGCACACAACAAACTAACGTTCGGCATTTACAGAAAACCAACGCACACAGAAAATTATATTAAAAACAATAGCTACAATCCTACAAGCCACAAACATGCAATTTTAAATAGTATTACAAACAGGTTAGTACATATACCAATGGAGAAAGAGGAATACCAGAAAGAATACCAACACATTATCAACATAGCCACTATGAATGGATACCAGAAAAAAACAATAGATAAGAAGATAAAAAGGTTTGAAAGACAGAAATACATCCAACAAATGACTACGTTACTCAGACAACAAAAACCACAAGTATATAGAAAATTCACTTATCACCCTTGGACACATCATAAATTTCAAAGGATTTTCAAAAAATATAACATCACTCTGTCTCCACAGAATAACCACAATATACAGAAACTACTATGCAACAGAACAAAAGATCCTATCCCCAACGATAAATCAGCTGGTATATATCAAATTGATTGTAATGAATGTAACCTGGTATATATATAGGAAGAACAAAAAGAAATCTTGAAATAAGACTTAAGGAGCATATGAGATGCATTTACCAAAAGCAGCCAGATAAATCAGCAGTAGCACATCATTTCTGGTCTTCAAATCATGATATCACTCCAAACATAAAACTCTTAAAACCGATCAACAGCAGCAATGAATTGGACATCTGGGAAAAAATACATATTGCCAAACACAGGAATCATCTAATGAATTTCGAACTGCCGCCACCCAGCAGCCTTTGGAGGTTCATCAGCCCAGCACCAGAGAACACCACTAGCCACACACATCCCCCAGACGATGACCGGCAAAATCAGTTGAGGAAATGCTGACGATGGGAACAAACCGTCTCCCGAAACGCGTTCAAGTAAGAATATTTTAGTGATGTAGTGTAACATCCCTCAACTCTCTTTATTTTAAATTGCATATATATTATACTTCTATGCATATAATCAGTTACTGTTCTGTCTAGATTATGTTATTCATGATGAATTTTTGCTCAGGAATGAATATGAAATTCAGCTAATTGGATTTGGGGCATCATACATATACGAGGGTCAGGTCAATAACTAATGCCTCCTATTTTTTTTCTCTTGTAATTTGCAAGAAACTTAAACTTTGATTACACAGCATGAAAGCCACAATATTGAGGATTAAATTGTCACTTTTAATGTAATCCTCGTCGTTTTCCACAATTTTAGTCCACTTTTTAACGAGGGTATGTGTGGTAAAACCATGGTCTTGCTTCCAAAGCCATCAACGCACAGATGCTTTCAGCATCTTGAAAGTGAATCCCACTGTGAGCTTCCTTTGGCGGTGGAAACAGATGGAAGTCTGATGTTGCTAGGTCAGGGCTGTATGGGGGATGAGGCAAGACTTCCCACCCAGTGTTCACAATTGCTTCAGTGGTTTTGCATTGTCATGCAAAAGTAGAACATCAGCCATGATTTTTGTTGGGCAAACTCACTGAAAACGTACTTTAAGCTTTTTGAGGGTGCTGTCGTATTGCACAGAATTTATTGTGCATCCCTGCTTCAAAAAATCAACCAGAATCACACCCTCTGCATCCCAAAGCACGGTCGCCGTCACTTTCCCTGCCGATGGCACAGTTTTTAATTTTTTCTTCCTCGATGAGGTTGTGTGATGCCATTCCATGGACTGTCTCTTTGATTCTGGTTCAAAAAATGAGCCCACATTTCGAGTCACAATTTTGTCCAGGAACTCCTGTCCCTCCAAATGGAAGCGTTGCAAGTGTTTGGAGGCTATTGTTTTTCGTGTCTCCTTATTCTGGTCCATTAACATTCAGGGTACCCACCGTGAACAAACTTTTGAGTACCCCAGTTCATGAACAATCACCACCACTGCCTTTTCTGAGCGATGTAATGCGACACACTTCATCCGTTGTTACCCGGCGGTCATCTTGAATGATCTCATCCACTTGCTCAATGTTGTGTGGAGTCACTGCAGTCACGGATCTGCCACTCTGCTGTTCATCAGCCAACAGAGTTGGCCCATCAATTTTGTCACAACAATGAAACCGTCTTCTAGCCATGCTGACATCCACTATTGCATCACCTACACCTTTGTGAGCATTTCACCTTCCGCATTTAAGAATTCAGTGACAGAACGTTGTCTAATATGAGCATCGATGTCAGCCATTTTTCAATAGGCAGCAGTGCTGCCACCAGTTTATGTAGGAAGTTGCTATTGCAGTGGAATGGAGAAGAAGGTTTGAGGAATTGTTCACATAACTTAGTTCAGGAGAAAAAAAATAGGAGCCATTACTTATTGACTGACACTCATAAATATTGAACCACTTATATCACAAGGCAGTTTTGTTTGTAACAAGCTCATGTGAAGGAGAAAAAAAATGCAAAATTGCAAACATATGTCAGATTATAGACCTCAACACGGTAAAATGTAATTATAAAACAAGGCGTATTGTGAAAGGTGCTAATGTTGCAAAAACAAATTATCTTACACAAATTGTAGTTTTAATGTGATCTGTTTTCTGTAGAAAGTTTCTTTTTCAACTTGTATAACATTCAGTAAGAATTAAAAGATCTTCACATTCATAGAAAATTCAAACTGTACATTTTTCTAATGACAAGACACAAACACCTGATAATTTAATCATAACTGGTCAGGTGTATTTGAGGAAATACCAAATAATGAACAATTGCCCATGTAAAGGATTGTTTGAGATGGAATTTTCTTGAAAATCTTCGCTTGGTATCCTTAAATGGTGCTGACACAAGTATGAAGTGTGATATTTATCCACCTTTTCATTTTTGAGTTACATTGTTCATGCACATGCACATAAACATAAACATACAATCACCAAAACAAAAATATGTACAGACCTTTTATTTGAAACAAAAGTTTAAGTTCTATTTTGGGGATTTCAAAACTCATTATTTGTGGTAACAATTCAATATTAAATTTCTTAATGGAATAGATTACTACTACCACAGGTAAGTGGTAGAGAAACTGAAGAAAAGACATCAGGATGCAAATGCAAACAAGCACATCATTCACAATATCTGTCCCAAGTTTATTCTTTAGGAACATTGAGCTGATGGTGCTCTAGGAGCTTTATATAACCTATATAAATGAAGGGTAGAGTAATTTTTTTTCCACACACACTTTGAGATCTAGGACAATTAAGGAACATTAGGTACTTAGAAAGTGAGGATATTTCTGTTAAACTTTGGGCTGTTAGCTACTGATCTGCTCCACCTCACCACTCACCACACGCCATCAGGGGTTGAGAGGCAGAACATTTGTAATGTCCTTTCCTCCCCTCCCCTGCATCAGGGTTACCTGTTAACTAGGCAGGAGAGCTTTTGCATGCTGGTCTTTTCAAATGTGGTTATTGTACCTCAGAAGGTGCCTCAAGCTTGTGCAGAAAAAATATTAATGGTAATGGCAAGCATAAAAATTATCAAGAAGTATATGAAGATTGCAGGGGATAATTTCAAACAGATTATAGAACACCCCACACTTATTTGAACAAGAAAATATGCAGTGGTTATCTCCTATTTTTTTGGTGAAAGTAATGAAAAGCTGTATTCAGTGCAAAATCCAGGACAAACTTTGGTACCCCCCTTTTTTTAATATACCTATAGAGTCAACTGAAAAATACAATGCCACAGTCAGGATTAGAACACAGTTCTCCAGTTCTTTGTGCGATTGCTCTAACTATTGAGCTACTGTGACAACATGCCAGTGGAACATTGAATTCCCCAATTGATTCAAGTTGTTTCCCAGATAGAACACCAAGGCACCAACTAGAGATGACAATCTCAGTGGTGACCTGCCATTGTAAGTACCTTAATACTGGTTGTTGAAATCCCGGCTGTGGCATTGAATTTCTCAGTCGACTCTATTTTAAAAACTTGCCAAGACCAGGATAAGGTCTCTAAAAATTATAGTTAATTTCAATTATATATATATAAAATTGCATCACATATATTATTGCATCACAGTTGCAGAGGAGTTTACTAAATTTTTAATTATTTTGTGTGTGTATGTATGTGCGTGTGTGTGTGCGTGCGTGCGTGCATGTGGTTTCACTTTACTGTTTAGGTGGTGTAATGTCAAGATGTAACAGATGGGATTTTGAGCCTCTGAATAGTCCAAGAAGATAAATGTCCCATTTTTGAGTTACAGAAAACTGCTTCCACCTCTTACAATTGCAACCACAAAATGTTGAATTTTTTATTCTACAAAATAATGAAGCATTTAAAATTATATGGATGAAGGTTATTTTCATTATACAGTCAAACCTGCCTAAACGCCACCTTCACTTAGCAGTCATCTCAATAAACAGCCATTTTTCTGTGGAACTGATTAGTTTTCCCAGAAAGCCGTGTTAATATCCTCTCCCTTAAACAGCCATCTCGCACCATGGTCAGCAGCTACATAAATTTCAGAAAATGACCTGAATTAAATGGCCAGTCTTAACCACTATGAATACTTTTTCACCTTGAAACTGTCACTCTGTTTGCCTTTGATTCTCGCAAGTGGTTTACAACACAGGACCATCCCTCCTCTATCGCTTTTTTGCATGCGAGGTCAATATGTGGTTGTCACTTCCATTAAATCAGAGGTGCTACTGGTCTTCCAAGGACAAGAAATGACAGTTTCCTTATTCTGGTGTGTGAAGACGGATTTGCCACAGTCATTAGTTGTGGGTGGGATGCTTTTCCTTTATGAAATAACTGCACTCCTGTACACTAATTCATTCATTTGTATTCAGTCAGTGATTGTGTAAGGAATATTATGTGTGATAAGTCGAAGGTTGTTTTAACGTTGGAAGAAAGGAGAAAAGTGATTCTTGAAAGCAAGAAAGGACTTTCTGCAAGGAAACTTGCTGACATTTTCAAATGTAGCAGAACACAAATAAATAACATTATAAAAAATTAAGAAGCCATTTTAAAAGAGTGGGAAGAAAACAAATGAAATGGAATGAAAAGAAAATGGGAGTCTAAGTATGGAGAAGGGAGCGATTTGCTTTACTATGAAAGGTTTAAGTGCGCACGTGCTAAGAAACTGCTGATCAGTGGACTAACAATAGAGGAAAAAGCACAACAGACAGCAAAATAATTAAATGTGAAAGATTTTATTGCTAGCAAGGATGGTTGGAATGTTTCAGAAAATGATACAACATTGCATTCTGGATAAGGCAGTGACATTTCAGTGAAAGATGTTGATGAATGGAAAAGTAGGTTGCCTTCAAACTTGGAAGGGTATGATCTTAAGGACATTTACAATTTCTATGAAACTGATCTGTTTTATAAAACCATTCCCAGCAAATGGTTGACCTTAAAAACTGAAGCATGCAAAGGGGGGGGGGCTAGCAAAGGAAAGAGTTTACGCTTTTATTCTGTTATAATGCTAGATTAGGAGCCACCTTTAATGATAGGGAAATCACAGAGACCCTGCTGCTTCAAAAATGTTCAACATTAACTCACTGGGTGTAAAGTGGTGTGCAAATAAGAAGGCATGGATAATATCCAACATATTGAACAGTGCCTGAGAGAGTTCAACAATAAAATGACAAGACAAAACCAGAACATCACTGTTCTCAATGGTGCACCTTGTAACCCTGAAATTTAATCTCCAATATGAAAATGTTTTTATCCCTGAACACTGCAGCACACACTCAGCCTCTGGATTAAGAGATAATCCAGGTATATAACCTGCAGTATAAGAAGAGAGTTCTCTGATCCCTAGTAGCATAAATGGGAGATGCTGAATTTGTGTCAGATTTAACAAAAATGCTGTCAGTGGTGTATCCTGGACTAAATCTGCCTGGGATGCAATGAAGGAAGAAACCATCCAGAAATGTTTCAGGAGATGCAGTGTTCATAACACAGCCTATGTTGACCCAATGCCACAACTTGATTTAGAGGAACAACTGTAGGAACTGAAGAACTTCATGTATTGGTATAGATGTCAGGGGCAGTATATGTTGCTGATGCTGAAATGAAAGATGTTCCCTGCTTTGAAGATTTAGAGGTTGACTGGGGGCTCGACTTCAGGATAATTGTCAAGATTAGTTAATTTATTGTTTTATCCAGTATGCAGGTTATTATTTTTTCCCTCTTTTTGCTTTCTTCACACGTCTGTAATGGACATCATTTGTCTTTTACAGGAACATCTGTGACTGAGAATACTGAGAGTGGCCAAGAGAGTGATAGTGATGACGTCTGTAAATCATTGTCATCTCTAAAGGAGGGGATTACAGCTCTCTGTAACATACAGCCACTGTGCTACGTCTTAGATGAACAGTATGGCGAGAATAGTGTCTCGCATCTGAATAAACTTTAGAATCTCTTGAAATGTGGAAACAGTACAAAACAATCACACTGAAAGATTTTTTTTAACAAAAAAGTAAATTGCAAAAATGTTTCTATACAGTGCATGACTGTAATTTAAAACTATCTGCTGCATAAATATTCCTCTGTTCATATAGGCATAGAGTAGGCAAAGTATATATTATGTATGTTGATTTCTTTTATTGTACTGTTCATGTGTGAGTGTGTATGAATCTTGACATTGTACTTTTGTGCTCAGCCACTGTATTGTACAGCAATAAAATAAATAAATAAGTCTTAATTACTTAGTGCATACATATTTGCTACTTTTAATATATTGTAGGTCCTGCCTTATCTAATCATGTCATGAACCAGACCTCTTCCATGATTTTGAAAATTTATAGCCTTAATTTAGCGGTTACCTGTACTAACGGCCATTTTCTGGAAGAACTACTGGTGACCACTTTAGGCAGTTTCATTGTACTTGGATTGGTTAACAGTACTTTGCCCCATATCAGTGGTAATAGTGCAACAGTATTATTTACACTTAAGAAATCAAAGAAAATATGTGAAGAATTTAAAGTATAGTTTCAAAAATTAAAATATAGAAATAATAATAAATTTACACCTCACCATAATCCAGTTTCCAGTTGTCATTTTTTATGATTAAAAGATTTTGCAACTTATTGTAATACCAAACATTTAACTAAATTATGGTAAAATATTACACAGACCTTTTCAGTTGCAAATTATATACTGTATAATACAAACATTAATATTTTCATAATGTTACAGTTTAGTTAAAAAAATGTTAATTGTCTCACGCCATTAGTATAATGGGTGGTATAATAAAAGCAAGCATTAGCTCATTTCTCACTAATTCCAAGCAATTGCTTGGTTTCGTATAAATAAACATTTTCTGCTCAACCTCCTTGCGAGAAAAAGCTTGCTGAGCTATTGCTCACGATATGGTATAAATAAAAACAAGTCCTGCTCACCTTTAGTAAGCTTTAGCTTGCTATTTCTTGAGGTACCTCCATAGGTATCTCAGCTTGCTCAACTACATTTTAGTACCATGGTGGAGTTCATGATAGGAACATGATAGTTCCAGATAGGAAAATAAAAATCACACGACTTGCATTCACACGACTTTCTCTATCATTCTTTTACAAACAATCCTTACAAAACCTTATTCTTGGTATCTACTTCTTCTTAATCAAGACAAACTTTCATTGTAGGGATAAGAAAAATGCAGTAAATTAAAACGATAGTCTTTTAAATGTGGGTCGCTATTTGATGGATTTGAAATTTTGTTCTTTTCAGATGATCGCAGAAGAAATAAAGAAAGAAAGAAAAACATTTATGATGTTCTACATTCACATGGCTTTCTCTAATCATTCTTCTACAAACTATACTTACAAAAGCTTATTATTCCAGCTTCTTCTTGTTAATCCAGATAAACCTTCAATTTACATTTACAATTTCATTATATGATGCAGTAGGCAAAGTGAGTCAGCTTTTTAAAGAGCTTGTGGGTATATGAGGGCTTTGAAATTCGATGCTCTTTGCATGACCACAAGAAAATATCGAAAACCGACTTCCCATTTGAGAAAATTATAAGTAGGTATATGAAAATTCAAACCAATAACAAGGAATATCTCGGGAATGGTTAACTTAAAAAAGAAATAGAAAAAAATGCTTTGACATAAATTGTGTGCTTTAACGTGACCAGTTTTTTTTTTTTTTTTTTAAATTATAGTAAGATTTTGCCTGTCTTATGGTTTACCAATTGTGCAGAAGTTACTTAGAATGAAGAGCACTTCACAGGCTATTCCCAGAAAATTCTAGATATGTCTAATTATATTTGTCATGCAAATATCTTAAACAACACCGCAGTTTAATAAAAATTGTTGGAGCCATTTTTTAGAAAAGGGGTCGTTTTTGTGTAGAGGAATTTTTTTGAAAATCTTATCACATCCTTGGAGGATACTAAGCTTGAACTAATTTTTTTTATTTGTGCTGTTCACACACATGCACACCTTTTGCTAAAGATGTTTTTTTTTAATTCAAGCACTCTCAAAACGTGTATCTCTGATGAAATCTTGGTATCAGATTTTTGCATAGAATGCAATACTTCCCCTACTTGCTATACGTAAGTGATAGATAAATTTAAAATTGTTTCAAGATACAAGGACTCTGATGTGTGCAGATATAAACAGTTATTTAAAAGAGAAAATGTAGAAGGTTGCACAACGTTTTCTTCCACAGGCAAATGAAACATGAGGTGGACCTTCTAACAATGCTGAAAAGACCCTGATGTATTTTCATCTGGGTACTATAATGCTAAACAGAATGTGAGTGAGGTCATAGCGATCCGCTCTCATTACCAGAAGACTGGTAATATAATCAAAGCGATATACAGATGAACACATACGTAGAACAGAATGTTCGTACAAATCAAAACCAGATTATAACTAAAGAATTCCGTATAAAACCAAACTTAAATTTAACTTTCAACGAAATGAAACTCTTTCATCCAGTATAACTTTAATTCATGATAACATCTTATAAATTCTTGGAATTACTTATAGTGATATTTTATGTAGATGCAGAGGATATCATATAAAGCTGCAAAAACAGAAGTACAAATAATCTATTTTCAATATACCAGTTGGTGACATGTTTGTAATACTATCGAATAAGGAAATGAGAGTTTGGATTTAGAAAGGGGATAGACGTTATCTGTTGAAAGTAGGGTGAATCTCAATGTCTATTTAATTTGCAAAATCTTTAATTACAATTGTGTTATTTAAAATCTGTACCTCTATTGGGTTTCATAAATGAGAGTATGATTAACATGAATGAGTATATGAATATTTAAGTGCAAATCACCTCCTGACAGAAGAATAGGTGTGTTTGTTTACTCAGCTGATGTGTCGTGGTGAAGGTCACTGAGCAATAGCTCAACAAAGAGAGGAAATTTTTATTTATACCAAACCACGACCTGATGCTCGATTCTCAACGTGCTTGCGAGCTGCAGCTCACAAGCTTTTGCTTGTTTTTATTTATATCACCCAATGTCTATAATACTCCGTAATACCAAATTGTGAATCTGCAAACATGCTCTTTTTTGTGGATTGCCACATGTAACTCCATATGTGCCAAATGCAATAAAAGTCTTGTCAGCATTTCTTTTTTATTTAAGCACTTAAATCTTAAGGCTTATTTAGAATCTGCATAAATAGCGTTATGTCTGTGCAATCATCAGTCTCAGTCTCATTTTTATATTTTTCATTGTCCATATTATTGTAGGCAGAGCCATATTTACAGGAGGGCAAACTGGGCAGCAGGTTTTAGAGGCAGCAACATTTCTGGAAAGCTACAAAAAAGCAGGGGCATTAAATGTCAAGTTTCTAAATGATTATTTACATGCCATGTGCACATAGTGGTGACATAGAGAAACACTCTTCAATGGCAAGAAGAGGTTAGCACATGAAAAAAATCTTGTAACATCAAGAAGTGTCTTTTGTTAGTGTTTTTATTTTTCTCAATATTATTTGCAAAGGAATAAATAATTTGATTAGTGATGTCGCTTAGTTCTTTTTATAACCTATGAGACCAGTTCTGCCATTATATCCATTTCATATTGTGATTGGTAATCTTATAATATGTTAAATGGCATTAAGTGGCATTGTGATTTTTTAGGTTATGCTTGAATTGTTTAAAGTTCACTTATTTATCATATTTTCTTTCGTTTTTTTTTTTTCAGTTTCAGTTTCTATAGTTACTGAAAAAAAGACTGTAAGAAAGAGTTGGACTCAATATCGATCTTTGGTGAAAGAAAAAAGAAAAGGGGAAGAAGCAGCATTAAAATGGTTCCATGCCTTGGCATTTTTATAAAATCAAAGTATTCAGGTCAAGAAGAAACACCCTCCCCAATTGACATTTGTGAAGACCAGGAGGAAACCTTCCTCCCAAATAAACCTAAAGAAAATGAAAAAATACTTCCACCAAATGAAAGTGAAGATGGAACATCCACCATTGTTCATGAATTCTTCACATTCAGTGCTGATTCTTTCCTTTGAGAAAAAAAAAACTGATAAAATATGGGACTACATTACATGAATGGGATAAAACAAAATAAAGAAAATTACTTTTCAAAATGTCAGTTTAAAGATGGTACAACAAGATGCTGTACTAGTGCTTTTTTCAGAGAAGGCTGGCAAACAATGAAATTATCGATAGAGATTATTTAGTTTATTCTGAAAGTCAGGGAACATTATTTTGTGCACCATGTACTCCATTTGGAGGAACATCAGACTTGGCAGGACCTCATGGTGTCTCGGACTGGAAGCATCCAGAGCTAATTGCAGCCCATGAAAACAGTCCAAGGTACCGAGACAGTGTTGTTAGTTTTAAAAACAGGATAGATGGGAAATTATTCACACAACTTGAAAATGAAATGCAATAGTGGCATAATGTATTACAAAGAGTTGTTGCTGTTGTGAAGAAACTTTCTTCTCGAGGACTGTCCTTCCATGGTGATGATGAAGTACATGGAAGTGTTCATAATGGTTACTTTTTAAAGTGCATAGAACTTATTGCTGAATTTGATCCATTTCTTGCTAGCCACATGTCACAATAAAAGGATTCTGGAAGTGGAAAACCTTTGTACCTATATTTTTCTACATATGAGGAAATAATGAAAATCATAGGGAAAGCAGTAGCTGGAGAAATAGTTAAAGAAATTATTGTGGCTAAATATTATTCTATCATTGTCAGTGCAAGTCCTGATATTGCACACAGTGACCAGTTAAGTTGTGTCTTGCATTATGTCAACAAAGAGGGGTTAGCAGAAGAACAGTTTGTTGAATTTATACCCAATCCAGGGCATGGGGCTAGGACCTGGCAGATGCAGTAATCCACTTGAGAGACATGGATTGGACATAAATAACTGCAGAGAACAGAGTTAAGACCTTGCACCAAATATGTCAGGTATTTTTTCTGGCTTGCAAGCTAGAATCATTGCTCTCTCTATCTCTATCTATCTCTCTCCCTCTCCCTCTCCCTCTCCCTCCCTCCCTCCCCCCTTGCTCAGTGCACACACTAAATTTGGTGGGTTTAAGTGCAGCTGAAATAAATAATATGCTTTAGAAATAAATGTTGAAATCAGCTTAATATAAATTAAAATTATTCTTGTGAACAGCTGAATAAGTCAGGTTGTGAAACTTGTAGATATTGGTGAATTTTGCCTCTATGCTTTTATGTATAATAGAAAACTTTTTCTGCATTGAAATGTAACCTAAAACTATGTATCAATTGCTCTACAAAGTCATCATGTTTAAAGTATTTAGTTATTTATGGCCGTTAAATATGAGTTTACTTTTTCAAATTTCAACATCCCAGATATTGTTATTCTAGTGTAGATGTCCTAGATTTTAAGTGCTTGTGGTGCACTGGTGCATTTTGGGTGAATAACAATAATAATAAATTTATTATTATTTATGTATTATTATTGTTGTTATCTTCCTTTACATTGATAAATGGAGTAGCAGAAGTTTTTGAAAGTTGTGGAGTAACTTATAATTTTTGCCAAATTTTAAAACTCAAGTATTCCAAGTTTTGTTAAAATCATTTGATAACAATGTTCAGTGAAATCAGAAGAAAATTTAATAGTATGAGTACAATATACAACTGCCTTCTTCCAATAACTCAATTTAATCGATTTTAAGTAATTAAAAATTGGCCATATTTGCATTGAAGTATGTATTCATTTTCAGCAGACTGGGATTGAGATTGGGTAATAAATAAAATTTTATTTATGGATCTCTTTAATTACTATGGTCCTTGGCATCCCATTCTATCCTGTTGGGCGTGAAAGGCTGGAAATTTTGCTCAGAGGCCTCTATCAGGCTTGAGGTTCTTTTATATGCCATAAATCTACAATGCGGTACCACTGGCTTTACTTCTCTTCCGAAGGAAGTCATGCTAAGGATTTTTACGCCCATAAAAATCCAGTACCCTCCACCGGGTTTGAACCTGCAACCTCAGGAACTAGAGGCTGGCATGGTACCCCATAACTATGGAGGACGACTTGAGATTGGGTGACATGAATATGAACACCCCCTCAGTTTTAGTATTTTTGGAAATATTTTATAGCTATGTCCATCTTTCAGTGATGAAACAATTATCAAAATCAATTCACTGGTTTCTGAGATTACACCCCCCACCCACACATTTTCTCTCATAATATTAGTATAGATAAATCTAATCAGTAAAGAAAGTTTTCTTTTACAAACTCAGCTGTCTTGGCTGCCTTTCTTAATGAAACTGCAATTTTTCTCATCTCATCCTCTCTATACCAGGGACCTCTTAACATTATCTTAACAAAGCTGATTTATGACCCAAGAGGTAATTCAAAGTGCAGCAAGTACTTTCAAATCTAGGCTTTTAGTTTAACCATCAACATTTTCACTCCATTAGATGATTGAAACTGTTCTCAGCTGGTAGTGTAAGGTTGAGAATTTGTGGTTCAGATCCTGACATTGTCTCAATCGTTTTTAAAATTTGAGTCTACTTAATAAAACTACCTAATCCGTACCTGCTAACTTTTATGGTTTTTCATTAAATGTATGGAAGCAAAGGCCTTTTTATGACTTTATGGCAATGGCATTTTTACTGCTTTGTGGGCAGACTAAAGTATAGCATATTTTCACCATGGACATGACAAAGTATTGAGTAATATTGCATTATATTGTAACCACACTAAATGCTACACGGTGCAATGATAGGCCAGAGCTTATTTGTGTGTCTACCTTTCATAATGTTCATGGCCCCCTTCACTGCAACAAAATGCATAGTGTGGATTTAAAACCTAATTACATTTTTAGTGACCTCTATTAACCAGAAGTGATGGGCCTGAACATTTGGTAATGGACGTGAACTACAATATCAACTCCTTCACATACATTATTTATCTTATTTGAGTTTCTACGGCTATGGGAAGTTTCCTGTTTTATGTGAGTTGTTTATACTTCATGTTGTGGAGCATAAAATATGGACTAACAATCTCTGCATAGCCTAGGAAATGCTGTTATTTGCTTTAATACATGTTTATAGTGGTACCTGAAGAATTTCAGCATTTGTGACAGCAAGAATCAGTACTATCAGGTCTTCAAAGACACTTATAAAACAGAATCCCCATTTATTTCAACATTAGATAAGGAGGTAAAATTTCCATTCTTATCGTTTCATTGGAAGTAGTATTAAGAGTTAAGAAGCAGGAACCTCCAGGAGGAAGGGATGAGATGAGAGAGTATGAAGGGTGGTCTAGCAGGACCTATTATTTCCAGATAGAGCATCACCAGACACCCCTTCAGTGGCCTCCCCTATCTGGAAGAATGGATAGACAGGTTTGGGCAGAAGGTCCCATGCCAGAGAAGAAACAGTTCTCTCCATAAGGCGCATGCACCACATACCACCAACCATCATGCCAGGTCCTGCAACACCTGAAAAGAAATGAGGGATAAGAAAATAAATACACAGTAATATAAAATCCACTCCAGCATTCACCTAAACCACAGGGGAGAAAACAAAAACACCAAAAGTCAGGGTGGCTGATCCAATGGGAATTGAACCTGGAACCTCTCAAATGCAAACCTCAGGTGCTACTGTCTGAGCCATCCTGCTCTGTACAGAAGATATAAACAGGCAAGTTTGTATTCATGGGTCAAATAGAATGTTAAAATACGATTAAATAGCATCAGGTTGACAAATGTTTACTTTATGTTTGGGGTTTGCATGAAAATATGATTTTCTGACTAAATCAATTGCACTGATCATGAAACTAATGTCTGTTTCTCTACATCCCATCAGGTTTTTATACAATCATTATCATCGTAATCTGACCCAATGAAATCAGAAAGCAATTACAGGAAGATGGAGGCAAAATGGAACAATTAAAATGGTAATAATGTAAAGTGAGGACATATGATAGTATTAGAAGGAGCAGAATAGTGTGATATGGAAGCTTACCAGGCGGAGGTATTACTTCAGTTGACATTTGCCTGTGAATGAATGCTTGTTGCGTTTCCTTCAGTGTGTCACTTCTCCTTCTCATGTGATACACCAGCAGTAGTCAGACATCATGTTTGTTCTCCGACCTTGATAATGATGTTCCATAGTTTTAAGTTCATGATGGAACCATTCACCATGTTCCTGAGATGTATCAGCAAAATTGTCCTGAAAATTGTCTAGGTGTGACATTAGATAGTGCAGTTTTAGGCTCGCCTTGCATCCCAACTCTTTAAACTTCTGTAGCATATCTTCCGCTACTTCCTTGCAATCAAGCTGCTTATTCTGCCCAAGGAAATGATGTACAACATTTTTTAAACTTCTCCAAGCTTGTTCTATTTCCATTATTGTACTTTCAAAGTGTTATCCGACATCAATTTATGCATATCCCATCCAACAAATATCCCTTCTTTCAACTTTGCAGCTGATAGATTTGGGAATCCGCTACACAGGTATTGGAAACAGTTTCCTGTTTTGTCCAATGCTTTCATATACTGCTTTGTCAGTCCTAATTCTATATGCAGTGGAGGCAATAAAATGTTATGTGGATCAACCAAATGTGCATTTACAATGTCCTTTGATCCTGCTAGCATGTTTTCCCTCTTAGGCTATTCTCTCCTACACCAATTCTCATGATGTGCTGTGTTATTCCATTCACATATATAGCACGGCATCTTGGTGTACCCTGTTTGCAGGCCGAGAAGGATGCCGATCACTTTAAAGTCATCACATACAAGCCACTGGTGTTCTTCATATTCACATTTTGAAGCAGTACTTTCATGGTACTGCAGTCTCTTTTAAGTGTACTGAAGTGTATGCAATTGGAATTGATGCTAGCTCATTTCCAATATGTAGTAATAGAGTTTTCATGCTTTGCTTCGAAGAATCTATAAATAACCTCCATTTATTACTGTCATACTTTTGAACTCCCATTTTTGTCAACAGTCCAGCTATGTCTTTGCAGAACACCATTAAACTGTCTTCAACAAAAAATTCCCTGAAGTCTTTATCACGATTTCTGTACATCGAATATGATGTACTGTGCGCAAGTAAATTTTTTTCACTGAGATGTGATCCCAGAAGTTGTGCTGCATCTTTTGAGAGTCTCAAGTATCTCACTAAATTATTAAGTTCTGTTTAAGTAAGAGGTTTTGGGATTACTATCAGTGCCATCCCCAGAATATTCAGGTTCACTACTTTCCTCTGATTCCTTCATATGTATCCATTGATGTTGGTGGAGAGGGAATCAAGGAGCCCTGGACTGAGGTACACATCTAATTGCCAAATATAAGTTTTGATATCGATTTTGTTCATGTTTCCTTTGTTGAATCCTGCTAATTTTGTCACACAGAAGTAACAATCATCGACATGGTTCTTTTGTTCATGCCATAACGTGGAAATAGCAAAATTGTAACACTTCTTTTTGTCTTCATTCCACTTCCTTAATTGCTGCATGCATTTATGACACACAATGTATAGAGCAAATGACTTCTCCTGATCTCCAAGTTGATGCCAAAACATGCAAAATATGCTTTCTGAACAAATTCTGATATTTGTTGGCATTTTGCACTTATCACATAAGTTATATATATGTAACAAAATGTATCAAGGCTATTCACACATTGTCTTCCTGACATGTTAAACACCACTTTGATGAAATAATGCCACTGACAACAATTAGTGTAAGCATCTTCTTCTGGCCCCCCATTAAGTAAACTGTTGATTTCTGTGGCGATAGCAGAACATCAGTGTTCAAGGGCATTTTTCCCCTCTCCTTCCCCATCCTATACTTAAGCAGTGATGCCACATTTAGAAGTTATGCTACATAACATAGATTTTGCAGCCAGTTGCTTGTAGTAAATAGCCCACAGTAGGTTAGGAGGAGGGTTAGCTGTGCAGAGAAAACTGAGAGTGATGGAAATGAACTGGTGTCATTTGCATGTTCAGGAGTGCCAAATTAGTAAAGAACACCACTTGCTGTCCAAACCCCATTAAGACATTGGAATTAATTTCTCACTTGAAATGCAGCACCACTACTGTAAACAGAGTTTCAGTAAAGACTTTCTGACAAGAACTAACATAACTATAGCAGAAGGCTTAAAAGGTTCTGCATCTACTGTGCAGCCTTAAATGTAACTCTATGTGACATGATGTAGGATGATATCGGCAAACACCATCTCCAAATTATTAGTTAGTTCTGAATAGTGCTGTCTTAATGAACTTGATGTCCAGAATCTGCAGCATGTATATGCATTAGCTGTCTTCTGCTTGAAAAATATTAGCAAATATGTTCTATTCTTATTTCAATGTTGTGGCTCATATTGCAGGCAGTTTTTGTACATTTATTGTACTGAACATTTTAGGCATTCTAAATTTCATGTCATCACAAAATTATTACGCTCTGCTGGACACGGAAAAGTTTTATGGGTTTGAATTTTAGGAAGTTGTCAGGTATGCCTAATCACTGTTACTGAAGTCAGGATGCTTTTATTCTTATAGTCATTTATTAGAACATTAAGCATTGTTTTTTACAAATAGCAGGAGCTTTATTGTAATATGGAAGAGTAGCAATACTGTCTTACTTTTCATACAGATGATTGAATCTAAAAGAAATTAATGCATTAATAATGAATAAATCAGTAGAAATTATTTTATAAAAACAACCCCCACTTTTATATTTGCTTCCTAAGATAAATAGCTTTAGCCTTGAAAATTTTTTGAATGGCTGATCTGCATATTAAACTCGAATGATTTTAGAGATAAATGTGCATACTTAGACTAAATCAGTAAAGGGTTGTTTCTGAATTTGGTTACCAGTAATGAACGTTCATATAAAACCAAAGGAACATTTTATTGTGTGGAGTTACAGCATTGACAAAATATCCCAATAACTGCGACCTTTTGATATTATGAACAAAATTAGTTAAATGATGTTACAAGTGAACCTCCTTTGACCTGATTATTAACATTTTCTGGATAAGGGAAGTTCAGGAAGAAATCACATCTCTATAGGAATAGTCATTAGCCATACTCAAGTTCAGGTATCCTCTTCATTAGGGGTGGGTGACTGCCTGCTAAATGAGCAAAGTGACTCACAGTGTAATCGTACTAAGATCTATTCTTTTGTTTTATAAAATAGAATAATTGCTGTAATGAAATCTCTGTTGCAAGCAAGTTTCACACATTAGGCAGGTAATTGTGAATACTGATCTTCACCAATGCAGTGGGCTTAAGACTCAGAGATATTATGCATTGTAGGCAGAATTCCACGTAATGCAATGATTGTGGTTGTTATTGACATTAATTAGCATTAATTTCTCATATTCATGTTCTATCTCTTTTTAGTCTCTGCATGAAGAAAGTAAGTAGATGTAACTGAATCATGGCTTTCCCCATTTAAGTTGTACTGTGTATTAATGCTAACTTTACTCTTATGATTTAAGGGAACGAGCACATTTTGGTGTGATTCGTGATATAGAAAGTCAGCAGAAGAGAAAGACAGAGAATCTTTACTTACTGCAAAAGCAAATTCAGCTGACCAAGCAGTTAAAGGAAGAAGCTGACTTCAAACATAAGACTGCAGGTGAGGTAACATGAAGTATTGGATTTTTTTATAAATAGCTGTGAATTACATTTTAATACTTCACATGAATGATAGTATGAGATGCTATAAAAATTATTATTCAACATTATTATTGTTTGGCAAATATTTTATATGCTAAATTGTGTTTCATTATGTCAGAAACTGGAGCATATTGCGTGCTGATCATTGTGTGCATTAACATAAAAGGCATATGAATAAAAATGAGCACATAACATACTTCAATCTTTTTAGTAAATGCTGTTTTAATAAGAGAGAAACCTTTGGGCATCATCTTATTTTTGAATGGATGTATTTATATCTTATTGAGATATGTACTCATATTTGATAAGAATGAAACATAGTATATTCTCAGTTTTACATGTTCATGCTTATTCTCATGGTTAGAAGCGTACTCACTTTTGAGTATATTATTTTCATTTGTGTGTTTAGAAGTAAGTCTCAGAGAAAAAAAAAGACTGGATGTATGAGCAATGTAGTGCCTAATGAAGAAATATAAAGTGATAGGAATATAAGAAATCAGAGAATTTCAAGATCCTTTATTGTTTTGCAGAAAAAATAACAATGAATGTCAACTTGTTAATTAATTTACTAAGCAAAGTGTAGTTATTTAAAAGTTTATAAGGATTCATGTAAGTATCCTTAATAGTGAACAAACTGCTAACATCCTGGAATTCTAGATGTATTAGGAGATGGTTTTCTGTCTAGCATGTCATTAATTATGACCAATATTTGAATGTTATTTTGTTGTTTTCTGTCTCTTACATTTTTGGTGATTTTTTAAAATTGAATTTACAACTCTGAATTTTCCTTACTTGGCTGTAGTTTTAATATTCTGTCTTGATTGAATTAATTGTTCTTCCACACAAGCCGTGTGTTGGACAAGGTTGGGAAGGTAGAATCAGGCGACTGAAAAATTCAATGCCATAACTGGGATTTGAACCACGGATTTCCCAGTCTCCAGTGGTTAGAGCAACCAACCGGAGACCGGGAGATCCGTGGTTCAAATCCCGTCTATGGCATTGAATTTTTCAGTCACCTGATTCTATCTTTCCATTCTGTTTTGAACTTCACATTTGACCGCTAAGTAACAATGCAAGTCAAACCTTTCATGCTGAAACCTAATGGGAAATTTCAGTGAGAGAAGCCATATGGGACAAAAAGGCCATATCCAAAAACTTAACTGGCAGTTTAAAAACCAAAGAATTGAAACATTGAAACCAGAATCCTGCAATGGCAGCCTAATACGCAATGCATATGGACATCCCTGGTTGAACCACTCGCTTCTCATACTTGTCGGGGTTGTCCATTTCTTTCAGTTAATGTAACTATGGGTGATGAAGTACTTGATTATGAAGCCTTATAGTAAAAACAGGCACTAATTGTTTGCATGCAGATTTTTTTTTTTTAATTGCTTCTGTTGCCAAAATTTCATGGTCAGTTTTAAAATGAAGGGTTTGATATTACCCATGTAAGATTTGCTAACTAACACAGAATATTCCCTAAGTGGTAAGGTTATTGATGGGACAGAATTCATTGTGAAAAATTAAACTAAGCAAAACCATGTACTTTGGCTTTAAACAATGCTGCCAGACACATTTCCAACAAATCAGTGTTGCATTATGATGTACAATGCTTCAAATATTGAGTGGACACCAGTAATTGCCACAAGAATGAGGAAAAGTAAAAGCAATAATGCTTGGCACTATTAAAAGCATAAAAGAAAGCCCCATGTAATAAATGAAAAACCTGACTTAAAGAGAATTAAAAAACTTCTTTCAAGCCTGCTGATAACTGCAGCGTTTACCACTTCTTATGAACTGAAGTGCACTAATAATTTGTATGTAACTCTTAATTTCAGTATGGAACTTCCATTATAAATGAAATGAAAGTTACTTGATATACTCCCATAATGAGTGAAATTCATGCAGAGCAGCATGAGGCATGTAGGAGTGTGTGCTTGAGCTAGTTAAGTTAGAGGAGGGGCAACATAAAATAGTTTGTGCATATGCAAGATTACATCATTGCCTGCCTAATGTCATCATTCCAGAGATTCACGACAAAAGCTTAAAACCTAGTAACAGTGCAAATGTGACTTCTGAGTGAAGATTTTGTGTTACGTGTTCAGTGGTGATGAGTGTTAGTATACATGGCAGATACAGTATACACCCTTTAAGAGGCCTTTCTCTAAATGAACTCTAGGGAAGGAGGTGGAAATAAAACATGGCTAGACCTACTCCAGATTTAAATATAACACAAAAAAACAGTAGGCACAAGAAAAAAATGCAACTCGGTGAGAAAATTTAGCACAAAAGCATGAAAACAGGTGGATACCTGGCTCCGAGATTTCGAATGCATTTTCTGTTTCTGTTGTGTACTTTTTGGGAACAATGATGCATGGGGTATTGGCTTTGTAAGTGCGCATCTCAGTATGTTAATTAAGGGACATGCAGGTTCTTCATAATGTTTGGATTTGAGTTCTCTAGGAACTATCAGCATTACTAAAGTTATGCTTGTCATGATGAGGTGAAACTTAACCAGCAAATGAAGAAAAACAGGTATGTTACTTCTGGAATTATTAGCCATGTTTTGTGATGCCTTTGAACTTGCTTTAAGGAAACATGATTAGAGTGAAACTTCTGAAAATCCTGGCATTTTCTAGGGATTCGTAGATTTAATTTCTAGTAAAGACAGTGCAGTGAAAGAACATATAGAAAGTAATTCGGCATTCAAGGGGACCTCTAAGTCCATACAAAATGAACTTCTTGAGTGTGTGCTAGAAACTTGCTGTGAATGTTATAGCAGATGAAATGAAGGCAATTGAATTTGTAGTTATAGTGATGGACAAAACAACAAAATGTTTCAGAAAAAACATCAGCATTTTGAAGTGGTTCTTCTCCAAATGAAAAATTCTGCTTTTTTTATTATATGCATATATATTCAAAGGGTACTTTGAAAATTAGTTTTCCAAGAAAGTGATAAGATGTTTAAAAGTAAACCTCAAAAAGTTATTGCTGAAACATAGGATATGCATCTGTAATCACTGTGAAAAAACCAAATCATTAAAACTCTTAGTCACAGCATCATTGACCACAGCTGAGATCATTTTCTTTGATTAAGTTGTGATAGCAACCTGCAAGAACTGCTGTGCTACTTTTAGTTACATGACAATATTCAAACATGTCTTGTTTGTGCCTTACAGGAAGTACAGGTACGTGTTAAGAGTGGAAAGAGTAAACGAGGTGAAACAAAATCTAGCAGTGGGATTTTATGTTATGAAAAGTAGAAAAAGAGAAGATAATTTATTACTTAATCCTATAAATTAACCTTAGTCACAACATCATTGACCACAGCTGAGATCATTTTCTTTGATTAAGTTGTGATAGCAACCTGCAAGAACTGCTGTGCTTCTTTTAGTTACATGGCAATATTCCAACATGTCTTGTTTGTGCCTTACAGGAAGTACAGGTACGTGTTAAGAGTGGAAAGAGTAAACGAGGTGAAACAAAATCAAGCAGTGGGATTTTATGTTATGAAAAGTAGAAAAAGAGAAGATAATTTATTACTTAATCCTATAAATTAACCTTTTTGTTCACAGCCTCATAAAGGTATTTAAAATATAAGATAAGGTTTTTCTCTTTTGTTTCTGAATTTGTATTAGCTGTTCAAGGAACAGCTTTCAATAATAAGTTAAATATGCATAAAAGGGAAAATGAAATTTACTCATGGATATTATATTTGCAAGAAACAGCATCTTTTATAACTGATGATAACAAGGAGGAATGTAAAAAGGGCTTTGGCTTTAACATTCCTTAAAATACTTCAGCCTATGGAGATGCTGAGTGAGGTGGTGGTAACAAATGGAGTGCTCAAAGGAGGCTCAGAGTAGGAAGAGCTAGAATTACTAAGCATCTGTGTCTTTAGAATTGAACAACTAAATATTATAAATAGTACGCCAATGAACAACATGAAATAGAAAGCACCCATAATCATGAATGTTGTGGCATAATGGTACCAGCCCAGTGCTTCACCAATTGTGTTGTGATGGAATGGATCCGGTCCAGTGCCTATAACAATTGTGACATAAGGCCAATTATGACGCCATCGGCACCCTCATCAGTCATCATGCAAAGGATGGGGGAACATAGCACAGGATGGCCTCGAGAGGGTTACAGCAGCAAGGGTGGTGAAAGGGTGCCATTATAAGACATGTGACTTCTGTTTCCAATCTTCCTAATTTTTAATTTGTCTAATATAACCTAAACTACATTCCAAAAAGAAAGAATTAAACAGCTGGTGGATTTACCTGTGTGGCAGAGAAGTTCCAGCAGTCCATTGTTGTCAGGCCTAATGCCTACATCAAGATTGCAACTTAACACTAAATGAATTAGAGAAACTGACCCACTAAGAGCCCTTCTACTCTGTATTCATTCTTAGGTTGATCCACGTCAAAACAAACCCCAGGTGACCAGTGCACCGCTATAATGTATCCTTCCGCCATTCGAACTAGAAATACTGTCACACTTTCAGACCATGTGGTGAGTACAAGCGGCACGTAGCGCAAAAAAGAACAGTCCCCTTATTTCGACAACTGAAACAATGACTAGCATATTCTGTTAAGGGTTAAAGGTGATAAGATTGATAGTTGCAACAAAATAAACGTTTGCACATATTATAATAGTTAATTGTAAAATAAATGAGCGAAAAATAAAGTAACAGATATGTGATAACTTAATTTATTCGCTCTCTGGAAGAGGCACTTTATTAACTGTTGGCGGCTCATTTTAATAAAGAAATTGAGCACTGTTACGCGAATTGCATTCTTCTCAAGATCACTACATTCTTGCATCGCGTATTTCATATGCTTTCTTTTTTTTTTCCGGGTCTAACCACTTTTCTCGTTTCAGGTTTTTCTGCACAAGCACTGTTTATACTTGTACTCGAAACACCGGTGAACTCAGAAGTTAATTTCACCGGAAAGTGTTGGATATTTCTCACATAACGTATAATAAAGATTCAATACTATTGTTTTTTCACCACTAGTCAATGGTTTGCGTGGCAAATGCTTTACATAATTCGACGAAAACACAAGAGCAAATTCACCGACCGCCATGATACTAAACACAACTGCTGGTTTCTGGCTGTAAACAATATTCTGCGCCTACCCAGATGTCAGGTGACTCATACGAATTGCGTCATGGGACTTATAGCTCTGTTTTACGGTATAAATCAGCGTTAAATAAAACCTTAGGTATTTGTATAGAATATAATACTATATAAGGATAATTTCATTCCAAAATTCAGAGATTAGCGTAGGACTACTTTCCTGGGCACATTGTTACCATGTTGCACCACGGTGCACTGACCACGTGGGTTTGTTTTGCCACGGATCAACCTAAGAGTGAATATAGTGTAGGCATGTGGCTGGTCGAGAGAGAGAGCTGTCAAAAATGCCTAAGTTTAAATACCCGACAAAATGCAGATAGTGTCTAGCTAGTCACTGACGTAAGTGTATGTCAGTGGAAATTATGTAACTCACCCATGTGTCGGAAATAAAGTGATCCTTTACCCCATACTGCATGTTACCCAATCTCTGTTGACTTCAACATCCGAGAAATGATGTGCAAGAAATCTAAAGACAAATTTCCTGGAGTTACTTAAAGTTTGTCCTGAATATCACAAACGTATAAAATCATATTTATCAAAACATGTTAAAATAAAATTATAACCATCACAACCTCCTGTGCTCCAGGAAAACCCAGCTGTCCACAGCTGTGATAAAACCTACTAAGAGAGAGAGAGAGAGAGAGAGAGAGAGAGAGAGAGAGAGAGAGAGAGAGAGAGAGAGAGAGAAAATAATACAAAAGTAAGTGTACCTAACCTGGAAGGAGAAAAAACAGAAATACAAAATTATACTGACATTATATATGATGGGCCTTACAGAACGGATAACTGAGAATAGGACAAGAACGATGGTAAGGAGGAGGGGACAAAAATAGCTATTATGCATGGGGAAAGGAAAAGAAGAAAAAAAAGAAAAGAACACATATGAATACAGTAGTAATTACCATGACAAAGTGAGAGCAGTCTAGTCGCTGTTACAGTAAGCACATGTCTTGAACAACCTAAACACACTGGTAACACCCTGTATGAGAAAGGGTGAGACTAAGTTTGTTGCTTCTGCTGCAGCCGCTGTCCATTGATACCTTTCTCACAAAAGCCAAAAAAAAAAAAAATATAGGTGCAATCACTGAAGCACCTGTGCAGGCTGGAAGACATAGAGGAAATAGACCTGATAAAGTCTTTGATCACATGGTACAGTCCTAACCTCACCACAGATGGGCACACTCTGTTGATGACAGTTACTGGGTGCGCACATACCATCACGCTCAATAATGACCAGGAGGGAAAGCCCACAGGGTGCGCACATACCATCATGCTCAATAATGCCCAGGAGGGAAAGCAATCCCCTCAGTGCATGATGCGAAGGTGAAAACAGTGCAGAAGCGGCATTCCAGGGTTTGTGTGCTCAATAAAAGCTCACCGTGAGGCACCTGAAGAGGGTGGATCCATTGTCAGCAAGTACCCGTGCGGCATAGGGAGGAAGTCAGCAGATGGTATGACACAGGGATAGCTTGGGAAAAAAAAAAGCAGATTAGTAAAAGGTAAAAGGTAGCAGAAATAAAGGAATAAGGCAGAGGCTGGGGGGACAAGGTAAGGGTACAAGCAGTAGCAAGAGGAGGTTGGCCCAACAGATACAAAATGAATACAAATTTGATACAGAGTGATGCTGTTTAAAGCCTATCGGAAAATCTGGGGGAACCTAAAGCTAAATAGAGACCAGAACTGGCAATCAAAACAAACAAAAAAAATAGCATTTTAAAAATGCAAGAGAAAAAAACAAGAGAAACAAAGAATTTGAAGAGAATTTAAAAAAAAAAAAAAAAAAAAAAAGGAAGAGTCGATCATGCACTCTGATTAACCTAAAACAATTTTAACACAGAAGTGGTTGCTGAATCATAAGTTGCATAACAAGATACATGAGCTATGTGTTTTTACGTAGGTAGCATAAAATTGTAGTTTACAGTTATGCAACCAAATTATGCTAAACAAAAAAAAAAAGATGGAGGTAGCACATAGAGTGTGAATTATAATGCCAGAATATAAATGAACAATAAGAGATGATATGCCAAATTATTACAAATCCATAAGTGACTTCCATTAACAATAAAACATATTTAAGCACTAGCTGAACATAGCGTATCTGTGTGTAATACTTCACATATAAAACAAAACTATTTAGTAAAAATAGGGCTCACACAGAGTTTCCAGATCACAGAACCTACAGGCTATCAGAGATGCTGTATATATATATATATATATATATATATATATATATATATATATATATATATATTGACATACAAAACAATGGCAACTATACTCAAACTCAATATCATAGCATCTGCTCAATATATCTCAACATCAGATCACAACAAGACCCTGCTGTTTTAACTTGCTTGAACTGAAAAGAAACATAGCATCACTTCCGTGAACACTACAATAATATGCACATTCAACATTACCACAAAATTTACAACAACAATAAATTACATCACCAGAGACCGTTAGGTTTAACACTCTAGGACAAATGTTCATTACAGCATCTCAACAAACAATAGGTGGGCCGTAAGGCTTCTCACGCACAAAAACACACAAAAAAAAATCAAAAAAAAATAGGGGGGTCTCTGATGGGCCACTCCTTAAACCTAGAAAAAAAATAATACCCTAGTCAAGAAGAGAAAAATACCTAAGATGAGATAGAGTTTAGCACACAAAATTCGCAACTCTATAGAAGTGAAAGGTGTGAGAGGGACACAAAGCCAATGGAAATAAATTCCAAAAAGTAGTCAAACAATTTTTAAGGTATACCATCTGTGCACTTGCTTACTGTTTAAACTGTGTTTTTTTTTGTTTTTTTTTTTCTGTTCGGCTGTTAATAAAAATCTTAATTAGACAAGTGACATCTAGCAGGCAGTGACTGGAGTAGCAGCTGTAGCAGACTCTGTAGAGGGTTGAACTAGAGGGGGTTGCTGTAGAGATGGCGTAATCAACATCAGTTCGTTTCCGGGCTGTGACAGGATTTTACTGGAATGCAACATACAGCTATGGAGCCAAAAAGTCTGTAATAAAACTTAAAACTCATGTAAGTAATAAAGAAAACAAAAATTAAGCATGAAAGGAATAAGTTTCAACCATAAAAAAGTAAGCTGCAATAAGTGTATTGAGAATAAAGGGAATTGCACACAAGGAAGTAATGAGAGAACCAAAGACAGCATTTTCATGCAGAAGCAACAAGGTCGCACAGTTGAACTAGCTATAAGCTCTTGCAGAAAATCCTGGTCTGTAACAGCTAGTGACAGGCTTAAAAATAATCTAAACCCTAGAGAACAGAGTTAAAAAAAAAATTATGGGAAGAGAGTCTTAATAGGTGAAGGTCCCCGAAAACAAAATATCAAAATTACAGTTGTAAGCATTAATAATTTCTGTGGCAAAAGCCATGTGAAGCAATCTGGACCTGTAAAGACCTAAGAATAATCACTATACACAGTATCTAGAGTATACAATACAAAATAATTGGATACAATGTACCATAACATATAGAAAGCACAAAACTGATACAGAAAAAAACAAGCCGCTGTGTTAGTCACAATGCAGAAGGGAGCATAAACATAGAGTTTAAGCAACAACATTATTTTATTTATTTATTTATTTATTTATGCTAAGCTATATGCAGGTGAATATGTCCGGTGTTCTTTACCGGTCATACTCATATTTTACAATAGTTTATTAATTCTAGTTTATTACTTCATTAGTCTATTTACTGTCCATATCCATTTATTTCTCACTTTGTATAAAAATTGTCCCATCTTCTTACTGTCTTTTTTAAACATGTCAACTACTGCTACATTTCTATTTATTTTAAACCATTTCTTATTGATATACTCTTTTCTCCACATTTCAGTTACCCTACATTCAAATAAAATGTGTTCCACATCCTCCTTTCCGCCACATATAGGACATTGGTTTTGTGAAATACCTTTCCTTAAGCCTTTTAATCTCCATACACCTGCTTTCAACCATGCAATACCTTCCTGCTCCTCTTTATTTTTCACTTCCATATACTTTTCCCTTCCCCATGTGTCTTTCATTGATATATATAGAAGACTAAAGATCTCATGTCAGTTATCTCACTGGATATTTTTTGTATTTCTATGTCCTCAAATCTTTTTCTTGCCAACTTCCAGAAATTATTCACATTATTTTCTCTTCTTCTCCACATTTCCCCTAACCCGCTGCTTTCCAAGTTATTTCTAAGACAGTCTACCCATCCCTTATTCTTTAAACATTTCTCTTGATATACTAAACACAATTATAAAAAATTCCTTTCTTCCAATTTCAATATTCTATACCAAAATTTCAATGCCCTTTCCATAATCTTTCCCTTGCTTGGCACTCTACCCAGCTCTATTTGTGCTACCTGTCTAGCGGTTGCATTTGGTAGCCCAAGTATTTCTTTGCAAAATTTCCTATGCACCTCATCTATGACTTCCCATCCTCCTTCTAAACCCCATAATTCTATCCCATATAGCATTTTTGCCTCAACCACCATATTGTATACTTTTTCTAACCATCTAATATTTATATTAGGTACTTTGTGTTTGCACCTTCTAATAGCAGATAGAGCACCTTTTCCTTTTGCCAGTACAAATTTCTTTTGTTTATCCCAATTGCCCCCACTGTCTATTTTGACTCCTAGATAAATACATTCTCTCACTACCCTGTACTCTTTTTTATTCTCATTCTTCCATCTTTCATACTTGCTCAATTTCCCCCCTTTTTTGAACACTACAATCTGCGTCTTTTCCTGGTTCACTTTTAAACTCCATTCTTTACAGTAATTATTTAACGCTTGCAAAGATTGCTTTAGGCCATTCACTGTAATTGCACCTATAACTAGATCATCTGCAAACAGTAATCCTGGAATTTGAATATTACTAATTATTGGCATAGAGTTATTATTTCTCCCAATTTCCATTAGTGCATCATCTATATATAAATTAAATAGTACTGGACTTAACTTGCATCCTTGTCTAGGACCTTTCTCTTGTTGGATTTCTCTTGTTACAACCCTTTCCTCCACTCTTATACAAAAGGTATTTTCCTTATATAATGCTCTGGGTGTACACCATTTGTTTGCTCACTCCTTTAATCAGCAACTTATGCCACACAATTGAAGCTCTATCCGATCATAAGCTTTCTCTAGATCCACAAATGCTATGTATAACTTTCCTCTTTTGTCTTTCAAATATTTATGTACCAGTGTTTTAATAATAAATAAATTATCAACTGTCCTCCTCCCTTTTCTAAAGCCCATCTGAAATTCCAAAGAATGGTATATTCAACCCATTTTTGTATCCTGCTTGCCATAATGCCAGTAAAAATTTTTCGTACATTTGATAGTAGTGCAATACCTCTATAGTTGTTTGTTTTGTCCACATTACCCTTGCCTTTGTATATTGGATGTATGATTGCTTTCCTCCACTTTTCTGGTATATAACCCTTCACTTTAATTGTGTTAAATAAGTCCACTAGAACCTTAATTCTATTTATTTCAGTGCACCATTCCTTAAGTAACTCTGTCGGTATCCCATCTATTCCAGTTGCTTTATTTCTCTTCATTAATTTCACCTGCTGAATTATTTCTTCACTTCTTATTATATCATCGAGTATCTCTACATAGTTATTACCTATTTCACAATTACCTATCTCATTTTTATTCCTTTTCCCTCCATACAATTTTTTAAAATATTCCATCCATTCTTCTGGTTGTATACTGGGTTTTGTTACATATTTATTATACATTAATTTCATAACCTTCCATACCTCATTTGGATTATTTTCATTTAGGACTCGTATCAAATTATTTTCATATTTTTTCATCCAGCTTATTTTCTTTTGTTCCAGTAGTGAATTATATAAATCCCTCCCTTGCATATACTCTTTCTTTAATTCTATGTATCCTAATTCCCTCCACTTTATGAGCAGCTGTTTGACTTGTCTTTTAGCTACTCTACATTCTTCGTCAAACCAGCCCTCATCTCTTTTGTAAACCTTCTTTCTCCTTTTCATTTCCTCCCCAGCCCTTTGCATAATGATATTTAAAATATTCATAGCACTTTCAATTTCTTGTTCTTATATCATAAAACTTATTCCACTCTGACATATCTGGCCATAATTAGAATCTAGTGTCTGCCTAAATTTATTGCAATACTCTTCCTTCCATTTATATCTACTATATTCTTCTATATTCCACTTTTCCTCCCTTAAATTATAGACCGCTTGCTCTGTGTGTATTTTTATGTCTACTATCAATGGAAAATGTCCACTGTTGGAACTTAAATTTAGTACCTTGAAATTACTTAAAAGATACCCCATATTAATTGGCCATAGTACATAATCGATCACATTTTGCCCATTATTACTAACATACATGTATTCTCCATTCACATCTTCTCCATATTTCCCATTCAAAATATCAAAGGCATTTAATTCACAGAATTCTATAAATTTCATATACCCTTTATCAGCTATCTTATCCTTGCTATGTCTAATCTTCTCAGGTTTCTCCAATATTTCATTACTCATCCAGCTATTCCCTCCATTAACATCATTTTTGCCAATCCTAATGTTAAAATCTCCCATTAATATCACCTCAGAATTAACATATCTCTCCTTTAACTTTTCTGTTTCTATCTCTAGGTGTTTGAGAAGGTCTGGATTATGAAAGCGCGACGGAAGAGGAGGATTGTATACTATACCTATACATGTAACATTTTCAACTATTTGTTTCTCCTCTAATACAATCCATAGTATTTCTTTTCTCCTTGACCAAGTTTCTTTAACTCCTTTACTTAACGTCTTCCTTATAAAAAAAGCCTATACCTCCAGATGCCCTCCCCTTTCTTGCTACCCTATCCCCTTTTATCCCTAAGAAATCAAAGTCCTTTACGTAAACCT
Source organism: Deroplatys truncata (assembly GCA_030765065.1). Lineage (NCBI taxonomy): Eukaryota > Metazoa > Arthropoda > Insecta > Mantodea > Mantidae > Deroplatys > Deroplatys truncata. The sequence goes on from CM060990.1 coordinate 493,041,611, forward strand.
GGTCCTCTTTTAGCCATGTTTCCACTACCGCGAAATGGTCAAGTTTCATCAATAATTGATTTACACTCCCCGCATATATTTTATTTTTGACTCCTTCACAATTCCAGAATCCAAGCCTCCTTATATTCTCCCTTCCCTATTGTGAACCTGATCTAAATCTAAATGTTTCTAGTGTTTTTTTACTCCTTAATTGTATCCCTTCTCTGGAAGAAGCCTGTTTATATTTATCTAAAACTAGAATACTGCCATGCTCGGATGATATAATGCTGTCTTCTTCCCCTTCTGTATTCTCCCTGCTTTGCCACGCCTTCTTTCCCTTCGTCGCCAAATTGTGTGCTACTATTACTTCCCCTCTTCTCGGAGACACTATTTTCTTGGATGTCTCCTCTCCACTGGCTCCTCCTCCTATTGCTTCCTCTGTTGACGTCATTACTTCATCAGCTGTTGCTTCTCTCCTAGGGATGTTGGATGATGTCCTGTCTGCATATGCTATTCTCATCTCAGTGCTGACAGATGAGTTTCGGTTCAAACACACTCTTTCTCCGTCTTCACCCATATCCATTCCTTTTTGCTTGGACTTTAGTCTTCCTGTCGTGATTCCTGAAGTTGGCATTGACTTCTGCTGAGTAATTTCCTCTGTGCCTGTTTGGGGCTCTCTTATCTCCTTCTTGTCCAGATACGGTATTCTTTCTCTGTCGATCCACAACTGGAAATTTCTAATATAAGCTCTTCTTCCCTGGGCTCTTGCTTCTTTCATTTTTTGCACCAAATTTCTTTGCAGAGCTCTCTTCTTAGGTGATAAGTCTTTATTAATAAAGATATCTGTTCCTTTTAATTTCTTAGCTCTTTTAAGTACTTCATGTACTGATTGGGCTGCTGCAAATTTCACTATAATTGCTCTCTTACCAAGTTGTCTTCCAACACGATAGGCTTCAATAATTTCCCATCTATACAATTCCAAATCCAGCTTTTCCTTCATTATTTCAAATATTTCTTCTGCTGGCCATTTATCCCTTCTTTCCTTAACTCCTATGAATATTAAATTAAATCTTCTCTCCCTTTCTTCCATTCTTTCCTTAACCATTTCAAGTTCCCTTTTTGTTTCCTGCACCTCAACTCTGATATCTTTGGTATCTGTTGCCATCTTTTCCGATTGTTTACCTATTCGTTGTTCCATGCCTTCTATTTTGTTGATTTTCTCAGTTAGGTTTTCCAGCATTGTTATTATATCAGCTTGGCTGGGGTTTACCTCAATTCCTCCAATCACTAACAGGAAAGTTATAACACTTGCTAGAACCAGTATGTTTGTCATCTTCTCTCCAAAATTGTTTTTACTATTCACCAATTTTACTATTCTGAACCGTCCAATTCTTGCACTATACACTGTGATGTCCACTCCCATTGTGACTTAGATCCTTCTTCCTTCACTACAGGAGCACCTCTCAAACACAACCTTTCTCTCCCACTGCTGGCTTAGCACTCCCAACAACATTATTAACAATGGTAAGAAAGAATGAGGAATGAACGCATATATAGGTCAGCATTTGGAAAAATCCAGAAGGCACAGGTAGATTGCCAAGTACTATAGCTAATGGAATCTGCTGATGGTAGAATGATCTTCACACCTTAGATGACTGGCCAAGAAATGGAAGCTTTGTTTTTTCACACAGCAGCAAAATGCATACAGCAAAGTGTTAGTTCCATGTTAACTGCAATGTGTGGAACAAGTGGTAATTACTTCTCTACAGCAAAAAAAAACATTACTTAAGAATGACGTTCTATGGTGATGTTACAAAAAGGATTATTGGTGTATTTTGGGTGAACTTCACTGGGGAGTATTGGATATCTGCCATACACAAAAGGAGTACATGCTTTATAATATTTATAGACAATTCCTGAACGTTTCAGAGATAACTTAGTATAATTCCACATACTCAAAATGTTGACAAAGCCCATATGCAGAATTCTCTCTTGGGGGAGGGGAGATGAAAAGAATAAATATTTTGCACAAAACTCAAAAAAGAGAAAGCTTGAAAAACATATTGAAGATATTACATATTGTTTCATGGATTATAAAAATACAAAGGTTAACATAAGTACAGCTAGGTGCAAGAAAACTATTGGCCTATCTCACTCTGAAACCAATGGCATGTTTGCTGGGAATGTGTTTTGTACCATACATGAAAGCAAAGGAAAATTCAACAGTGTCCCTGTCAATTTCATCTTTATCCATAGATGACAGTAACCTGGAGATTCCATCTGCATTGTGTACAATAAATCAGTATAGTGCAAAAAAAGTGAGAAACCGCTGCCATTAAGGGAGAAAAAACAAAATTGCAAATTCTCCGTAAATGCAACAAAAACTGGAGTGGGTTTTTATCACCATGTAAAGTAGGCAACCTATGAAATTCTGAACATTAGGTTAACCATTTCTGAAATAATTCACCACAAAACAGCACGGAATATGAATTCCTCTGAGTACCAGATTTATAGGATGATAATTTGGATATACCTACAAGAAGCACCGGAATTCCTGTAATGAATTAACATTAGAAACTGGTGGTGTTATGTTTTTGCATGTGTGTGTTTGTTGTTGGTTTAGTCTGCAAACTACATACAGTGCAATAGCTGAATCTATAGTTTATTCTCCTTCCAAATTATAACATAAAGAAATGCAGGGGTTGCAAAATTGCACAATGTATCAAAAGAATTTAGCAGCAAACGTCTTTATAGTTCAATAATAGGTTTAAATTAGATGATGCACTGGTTGAACAAATTCAGAGAAAATTCAGAACATTGCGATTACAGCGATTGGTATGACATTAACAGATAATACTCAAAGGGGTGTATTCTGCAAACAACTGAATGTGTCATTGCATTAATGCATTGAGAAATAAAAAATTGTAATAGATTTTGCTGTCAATAGCCAAGAACATGTAGATGCAGAGTTATATAGTGTAATTACCAGGCAAAAACAAGAAATATTTCTACTACAATGCTATATGAAAAAATTAGATTGCTGAAAACACAAGCAAAAGTTTCTTACTATTCATAATCTTACCATTTTAACAATCTGTACAAAATTACAGATAAATGCATCTCCAAATTATATTGTAATAACAAGTCATCATAAATAAAATGTATTGTAATTCTATGAAACCTTGAAAATTTATGGAAAAGGAATGAAACAATGAATATACGCATACTCATGAAAGTTACTTAGGTATATAAAGTCCCTGTAACCAATGCATTACTTGAAACAATCTAATACTTATAAAACCATATACATCACAATATTCAAAGAAGTACTACTACTACTAAACTCAGAATAGACATGGGCCCTATACTTCAATATGCAGTAAAATTTATGCAATCTATTCTGGGAATGCTACTTTTATTAATAACCCAAATTTAAGAGCATTAGAATTATGACAAAAAAATTCTGGAAAGAAAGAAAATTTAAATGCACATCTAAGCATTCTTTTGGAACCATTATTACATGTCTATTATGATTATTGTGGAAAGGTATTATTCACTTAAAAGAACAACCACAGGACTTGCACAGTATACAAAAATATTAGTGGACCCAAAAATTTAGTAGCACACCCTTACCACTGGGGAAAACATAATGCAGGAAAAAATACAAGAGCACACTACAGACATGGGTGGGTAGGTGGGAATCGAACCACAGCACTAATTAAAGGAAGTAGGAAATGACGCCTCAGACAATGGTGGCAAAAGGGTAGGGGTGGGATCGGCGCCTCACAGCCAATGATGTACCAGTCTTGCGCTTCACCAATTGCGGGTAATGGTACCAGCCTGGTGCCTGGCCAATTGTGTCATAATGGAATGGATCCGGCACCTCAACCAATTGTGACATAATGGAATGGATCCGACCTGGTGCCTACAACAGTTTTGATGTAAGGGTAGGGGTGGGACTGGCTTCTCACACCAATTGTAACATCAGGCCGACAACGATGCTGTTGGCGCCCTCCTCAGTCATCATGCAAAGAATGGGGGAACGTAGCACAGGATGGCCTCAAGAGGGTTACAGGTTGCAGCAGCAAGGGTGGTGAAAGGGTGCTATTGTAAGATATGTAACTTGTCTTTACAGTCTTTCTAATCAGTAATTTGTCTAATATAGCCTAAACTACATTTCAAACAGAAAGAATTAAATTACCTGTGTGGCAGAGGAGGTCCAACATTGTTAAGCCTAGTGCCTATGTTGAGATTGCAACTTAACATAAATGAATTTAATAAACTGGCCCCCAAAGAGTCCTGCTAGGCACATGGTTGGTCAAGAAAGAGCTGACAAAAAATCCCTTAGTTTAGATACCTGACAAAATGCTGATTAGTGCCTTGCTAGTCACTGACATAAGCATACATCAGCAGCAATTACGTAACTCGCCCACATGTCGAAAATGAAGTGATCTTTTACCCTAAACAGCATGCACCCAATCTTTGCTTACTTCATCGTCCAGGAAATGATGCACAAGAAATCTAAAGCCAAATTTCCTATTTAAAGTTTGTCCTGAATATCTCGAACTGTATAAAATCATATTTACCAAAATCTGTTAAAATAAAATTATAACCATCACAATATAATGGAATGAATTTAAGGTCCAATCCACACCTGAATACAAATGTTTTCAAACAGATGCACTGAATGTTTCTGAACAGGCAAACAAATGCATTGAATGTTTGTGAAACCTCACTACTTTTGCACAAATGTTTAAAGTGTATCCACACCTAGTTGCAAACATGTCTGTGAGTTAAATAGCTGTAGGTGTGAGTGCTGGTTGCATATATTTCTCATTAAAAAAAAGAGACAAGTTAAAGATGGTGGATATATAATTTTTTCCAGTGCAGTCCAGAATAAAATACTGAAAATATTTTAAAGGACTTGAAATTTTAAATAATAATGCTGGTTTTAGAAAATTTCATCAGAGTGACACCAAATGACATTGAAGTAGTGATTCAAATGATAGGTCCTCAAATCTACAAAAGTGACATTAAATGTAGCACCTATAGACTTTGACCAATCATAGCAACTTTTAGAACTGTAGTTGCAGTATTAGTCATTAAATTTTCATAATGAATTTATTCTTATCCAACTAAACCTTTGAAAGAAAACCTTTAACCCTAAATAAAAAAATAATAAATCTAAGGAGATGGTATACCTATCATACCGATTAGCAATAACGCAGATTCTTAGCAAGTGGTGATTCTTACACTAACCTTAGGTACACATTTCGAATTTAAAAAGACTATCTCAGAACAGACGTGTATCAGTATAATCAAGCATAGAGTGTACTTTTCTTCCATAGTGGTTCTAACTCAAGTTAAGTTGTGCCACTGTTCTTCCAATGAGCAATGTATCAACTATACATTGTTGAAAATAAATACGAAGTTTACCTCATTGTCATCAACGTCTTATCCAAACCAATGTGCCTTTTTTGGAGAACCACTGTGTTGAGAATCCATTAATTTCTTACGTTCACGCCTAAATTGATTTTTTAATGCTTGAATTTTCTATGTGCTACTCTTAGTCTTTATTCTGCATGTCCCATAAGCATGCAATGGAATATATGTCCTCGATCAGTGACAGTGCTGTTGTTGCAGCTCTCATTTTCCAGAATATTAAATTGTTTCCTGATTTTAAAAGCATGCAACTGAAGTGAATGGCAATACTATTGGAACTGTATGCATATGCCTGCAAACACATACAAACCTGTGTATTTGTGATTGCTATCACATTTGTTATCCATCTCAGATGGAATACAAAAAAAAACAGAAACATTTGTTTGCAAAATATTGGCATATCTTCGCAAAAAATTGTTTGCTAACAAATTTAAACAGTTTATATACATTTGTTTGCTGGCAATTGTATGCAGGTATGGACTAGACCTAAGGAAGTATTTCCTTTTATTCATGTGACCTAATGCCACAGGCTGCACTGTTAGTATTTTAAAACAAGGTGCTGTTATTGCTTGCCAGCTTGTGTGAGCATTCCTCCCTGTTTGAAATGGCATTACTGAGCAGATTTGATTTTGCTCATTGGCAATATTTTATTTTTTTCATTTTAGAATTTAAGTTTGATTACAGCATCAATTGAAAATACTCTAGTACACACAAGTCTTCTGCATAGCGGTATGCACTATAGTTGGATATGGGTGGAGAGCACTGAGCGCTGATTTTGTACTTGTAACCCTCCATTCTAATGCAAATCAGAATGTAAAGCAACTGTTGTTGTTCTTATTTACAATTAGGCCCTGTTTACTGCAGGTAATGATAAATACTGCTGCCTTTACTGCAGGTAATGATGAATACTGCTGCCTGACTAAATGTCATATGAAGGTTGAACATACTGTCCATGTTCTTTTGATAGATGCAGCTAGATAAATACCACTGCCCAAATTAGCTGTCTTATATACACCAATCAATGCACATTTAGATACAAATTCAGGTGTCTTCTTTGCTAATACAAAAAATGTGACACTTTGTCTCTACCCATTTTAATAATTTCTGGCCATTTGCACATTACAAATGTATATGTAATTACAATCCATATTTTCAATTTAAAAATTGTAGATATGTTTTGTAAGAATGTTATGTTATATCCTGACAGCCATGTGAACAACAAGTTTAATTAATTATGTCAAATGAATGTACATAGGGTACACAGTTTTGTATTATGTGTGCAGAATTTATGAGTTTTGTAAATGGTTTACTTCTGACCAGAAACTAGACTGTATATTCAAATTATATAATTATACATTTTTTCTTTGTAATATGTACTAAAGAATTATTTAAAAATAATGTAATTTTAATGTGAAACCTGTTTTTATTTATTCAATTATCTATGTGACTCATTAATATCAACCTTAATCTTGGCAAAAAGGCCTAGTGAAACCTTGGCAGAGCACTTACCTTCTCATTCTGCCTCTTCAACCCATCCCACTTTTCTTCCTGCATTCTCCAGGAAGATACTAAGCTTCATTGTCATAAACACAGCTTGGTTGGATAAGTTGAAACCTACCATCAGATTTCATATCAGAAACACTTTGGTATAAAAGGTTGAAGGTTGACATACCTCAAAATTAGTTTTCTTTACTTCCCTTGTGCTTCACCATAGGTAGCAAAATTTCATCATTATTCACACACACTAATCACTGTTTATTTTCCGTGAGCCCAACAGTGACTTGGTGGCATTGCAATAAGAATTCTTACAACATTAGAATCCTGGCAAGTGAGGTTCAATGCTTTAGCCAACTGAGCTATAAACCTGAGAACAGATAGCACAAACTTTTAAGAGCACATCAATTTGCAGTATACAGTCAAGTTTAAAAAGACAGGTTTTGTTTGAAAATAAATCAGCTCTGAAAGTTCTATAAAGGAATTAAGAACAACAAAGTCTTCTAGCGTGGTGTTTCAGAAGTCCGAGATGTCACATTTGTCATGCTTTCTCTTTGGTAATGCATTTATTTAGGTTTATTTAGTTACAGAATGCTTCAAATCCTTACATTATACTACTGATTTGATTTTTAAGGGAGTTGTCGAAGACAAAAGTCACCTCAGCTGTAGCTTTTTGTGCACTCCCTTTGCCTTCATAGTTATAAATCTATCTTTTTGAAAAGATTTAAGATCTTTCCTATGAAGTTTTTATTGCCTTCTTCTTCTTTTACGAGGGTTAAGCTCCAAACATTGCAGATCTGTATCTTTCTAGATAATTACGTTTTAGAAGAATGTACATTATACTACACTTTATTGGTTTCTTCTATTTTTCATGTATTTATTTTTTCAAATTGCTATATTTCTTGAGAATATCAATTCCTAGGACTTCAAACTGGATTTAATGCTCATTTTGAGGAGTAAAAATGATTTTCATGAGATTTAATATAATTACTATTTTGATAATTTTATTTTTTCCCCTTTATTTCAAAATTTATTGAAATTGATTTACTATATCCCTTTCTTTGGGCTACACAAAGCAGTTAATGGGATACATGAATTTTGCGAAGAATGGGGAATAAAAGTAAATATAAATAAATCAAAAGTTATGGTATTTAAAAGAGGAAATAAACTAAAAAGAGAAGAGAAATGGCAGATGGGGGGTTTAAAGTTAGAAGTTGTCAAGGAGATGGATTATTTGGGGTGAGGATGAGCAGTAATGGTGAATGGGGGGCGCATAGCAGGAAGGTTAGGGCTAAAGGAAAGGCAGCAATGACAGGAGTAAGGATGTGTAAATATAAATTAGAAATGCCAACTAAATGGATAGAAAGAATGTACGAAGCATTGGTAGAAGCAAGAATGCTATATGCAGTAGAAATTTGGGGGGGATCGGATTTAAGCAGGAAAATAGACCAGAGTTATAGAATGTTTTGTAAAGAGCTATTGGGGTTAACAAGATCAGCACCAGGGGAAGTAGCATTAGTGGAGTTAGGAAGAACAAGAAGAAAGGGAGTGATACTGGAAAGGATATTAAAATTTTGGTATAAATGCCTGAGAAAAGATAAAGAGGAAATTTTAAAGATATGCATGGAACAACAAAAGAGTATAAAAATAAAAATAGCTGGTGGACAGGGGTAGAAAAAACTATGGAGAAGATAGGAATGGGAGATATTTGGAGAGCAGGAGAAAGAAATAGCAACGGTTTCTGGATAACAGTAAGAAACAGAGTGGATGACATAGAAAGACAAGAGATTTGGGGAAGCTTAGAAAACAAAAAGTCATTAGGGTTCTACAGATTAGTAAAAAGGAATTGGGGAAGGGAAGGGTATGTAGATTATTGTAATAGGGCAGAAAAAGAAGCATTTGCATGGATGAGAACAGGATCAATGTACTTGAGAGGGATAAGGGGTAACAAAAACGGAATTTGTGAATTATGCAGAGGAAGTGAAAGCACAGAGCATTATATGACAGAATGCAAAGAATTAGCAGAATGGAGAAAAGAAGTATGGGAAAAAATGGATAGGAAAATAGTAACAATTAAAATGCTAATGAGAAAAGAAGAAAAGCAAAATAAGAATATGGGGGAGTTCCTAAAGAAAGTAAAAGAGAAATGGATTAGAAAAGTAAGAGAGAGAAGAAAAGTAGAAAGGCAAATGGAGGAAGGAGAAGATGGGCAATAGGGATTAAAGATAGCAAGGGATGATTAGATGAGCCAGAAGGCCAGGGTGCCAGGCAAAAAGAGCAGTATAGCTGGCAAGAAAAAATTTGTACATAGGTTAAGTTAGAAGAAAAAAATAAATATCCCTTTCTTCAACATGGTTTCAGTTTTACTCTTTCTACCACATACATAGTAGGTAGAGAAGGTATTGCATTCCACCCAAAAAAATCTGTATTGAGACTTGACTGGAAGTACATGTTTTGAGGGTCCCTGAATCCAAAAGATGCATTTTTAGAAAAAAGCCATGTGTGTGTGTGTGTGTGTGTGTGTGTGTGTGTGTGTGTGCGTGTGCGTGTGCGTGCGTGTCTCTCTCTCTCTCCCCCCTCCCTCTCTCTCTCTGTGACATACTCCATTCACAATGCTAAACAGTGTTTCTATTCATTCAATTCCTAAAAGGTCTTAACAGTTCAATGTTGTACCTCCCCATAATTTTGTCTGACTGAGTGCATTTTACTTCGAAAGCACGATCCCCGAATTGTTTTGTGATTATACCTGGGCATTTATGCTTTTCCGTTTCCATTTCACAGATATCAAACTCATATACTTATATGCATTACAGCATCCAGTTCTCTAAGGAATTGCCAGGCTATTATTAACTAGAACTTTAAATAACATCTCTTTCTGCTTTTTATTCAAACTATGTGCACTATTCACCTTCATTTTTATCTTCTGAAGGATCTCAGACTCATTAGCTTCGTTTACCTGCACAGATTCCCTATTTACGCATGCTAATGGGTTCGACTCTTGTCCCACTGTCAGACTGTAATATTTAATAGTTTTATACTGCTTGTCTTCCACATTTTCGTTCTCACTTATTTCATCATAACAATCTACATCCTTTTGTACCCGATCATCTTCAAAACAAACCTTCACAATTTCATCAGGGCCATTTATTTGTAAATATTCCACAAAGAATGCTGATTCTTCATGGAGTTCCCTTTCCCCTCGTGTCTGTCTATGCTCTATGCTTGTCTCTACCTGAATGAAAGATTCAACAATTTCACGACCAGCTGTTTTTAAAACTAATCGTTCGTGTTGGTAATTTAGCTGTGCTCTCATTGCGGTTAAGAAATCACTACCTAACAATATTTCTACCACCAGATATGGAATAACAAGAAAAATACAGTCTAACTCAATGCTTCCTATCTTTAGCGTCAACATAACTTATTGTTTTACACGCTGTTTATTCAAACGACCAATCGCTAACACACAGAATACGTTCTTTACGGGTAGCGTCTGCAGCTTTAATCCCCTTGCTACTAAATGGTTAAATATTGTTGAACTGATTACAGACACCGATGTGCCATTATCTATAATCGCATAATATTGCTCTTTTTCTATTGGTACTTTGATTTTCGGTGCTTCCGCTATCTTGCATTTGTCTATCACCTCTGTACTGCTCAGGCTGCCTAATCGCACTAGCGTGCTACTCTCACTGCCTAATTCAATGACATTATTTTGTTCATTTATTTTGTCCCCTTCTCTCAGTAATGAATTGCTTATATCTATGGAATCTATGACTGTACCAGGAGACACAGTTCAGTCTAATTGGAGTTTTCCAAGGGGATTGGTTCGACATGTCCTGAGCCTATTTCTGGCAGATTTACTCTCGCCTCCTTGTGCGTAGTTTGGTTATGTGAACGACCTCTCCATGTGGTCAGTTGCGTCCGGTATTCATGCTGCTATGTCCATCACGTCTCGGTGGTGCGTTTACATATTGCCTCATGTTATCATTCCCCCATCTGTTTCTCCATGACCTATAGTCTCCTGTTCTATCATTTTCAAACTGCATAAAGTTGATCTGGGAATTCTGCCTGTTTTGTGCACTATTGACATTTCTATCATAGTTTCATAGTTTCCACCTGTAGATCCATTTCTCCTATAATTCTGCCTATTAGGTGTTCTAGAAGTGTTGTCTCTATACCTCTCGCGAACTTGGTAAGAATCATGCATGCAAGTGTTAAAATTGTGGCTTGCCCCTTCCCCATCTGCGAATTGAGCTCTATGGGTTCTTAGTCCAATATTGCTTCGTTCATAAGGCTGACTTTGAAAAGCCATCAAAAGTTCAAGAACTTCCCCCATCGTTCGTGGTTTAGCTACGATAAGGTGATTTTTAATCTCACTTGGAAAATGGTAAGCCATTAAAGCTATAAATTCGTCCTCCCTCATAGTTGGTTCTAACAATTGACTTTGTTGTGCTAGCTTCAGAAAATAATCAACCATTCCTTCCCCTGAATGCGGTTGGTAACGTCCATTATTAATCTGTATCCTAACATTATATTGGGTGGATACATTCCAATATTTGTTCAAGAAAGCTTGCCTGAACTGCAGATAGGTCGCGTGGTCACCTAAGGTTAATCTAAACCAACTAAGGGATCGTCCTTTTAACCCTCTTTTCACAACTATCATTCTATATATTTCAGGAATACCCTTTAATGTAAAATATGATTCTAAGTCAAGGATATACCGCTTAGCATTGTCAATACTGTCATCAAACGTTGGAACTGATATTTCATTCAACAATTGTGTGGGTATTGTCAACTGACCATGCATAAAATTATTATTCATATTATTTCTTGCACCATTATTGCTATTTTCACATGTTTGTGGCGAAATTGATCCCAATGGGAATCGATCTGCCGTACCATTAGTGTTTGAAACTTCTGCGGATATAGCAGTTCTAGCACTTTGATTTGAGTTTTTTTCTATTTCCATGCAGCTTATGGCCTCTCGCATTTCTGCTAAGTCCCTAGAAGTTTCGTGCTGACTTCCAACAATTTGTGTGAGGGATCCCTTCAATATGTTTATTTCTTCCGAATTTTTGTTTTGCTCTTCCACCGTTTTCTTAATATTAGTAAATTCAGAGCGGTTGTGATTTTGTATTTCTGTTTGTTTTTGCTCTATCCTCCCACAATTGTTATGAAAATTACCACATAATTGTTCATGCACATTTTCATTGTTACATTTTATAGTTTCAATTTGCTTTTTAACATTATCAATTTCACCATGCACTTCTTGCACTTCGGCACGAACTACCAGAAATTCCTCATACATGTAATTTTGATTTGACCTGATTTCACATAAAACCTCATTCTGTCTGTTTATCTGAGCCTTAACCTCATGCATTATCTTGCTTTCTAGTTCTTTTATTAACTTTTGGTTCTGACTATCCAATTTCTGACCTAGTTTCTGACTTATTGTTTCCTCCTGCTTTTCTAACCTCCTATCTATTGCTTCTTTATGATTTTCTAACTTTTGATCTATTGCCTGGAATAGTAATAACATTTGTTGAAAAAGGTTTGCTATATTGCTATTCTGATCTTGCTGCTTGCTAACCATTAGCCTATCAGAATTTGACTCGGTTGCTGCCTCTACATTTCCTACACCCATCTCGTTTAAGTTATCACTTTCCAATTTCTGCTCCATTTTAGTGTCTATTTTACTATTAGTTACAACTTTTCTATTTCTTAAAATCATAGACTCTTACACCCTTTATATATATATATATACTACTGAGCTACCCTTTTCTTCTTCTTTTTCTTTTGACGTAGTCTATCTGATGATTACTTTGTATGAAAGCACTGAACTTACCTTTTTTTTTTTGCTTTGGTTGCCGTTGTTACTGCTACACCTGCCTCGTGCAGTCGTGTTGAGATGGTCTCCTGCCATCTTGTGCATCGGCTGATCTAGGCCTGATGACCTGGGCACATTCGATCACTTCTTTTACTGTCGGTTGATTCACACGATGTCTGGTACAGTCGATTTTATTCAAGCCCCACGTTGGGCGCCAATTTGTGGTGGCTATCCGTCGGTGTTATTCTAAACCCACACTGGGCGGCCAATTTGCGGTGGTATTTCTTTTGGGTGCCAATTTGCGGTGGTATGTGATGATTTGGCAGTACAGGATTTATAGGAATGGTCCTGGGTTTGATACTAGCTCAGGGATTTGCATGGATCTTGGATCTTGGGTTAGTGGTGAATACAACTGTTTTGTTTTCGTGCTCATTTATTTCCCATCACCGCTTTAAAATTTGATTCCTGCTTATACTTCGACACACACATGTGCATTTCCTCATTGCTACGCTTCATATCCTCGCACCTATCCGCCGACACATTTTCTAAGAACCATCTCCAAGGAACTACCATGACCAAGTGTGTCTTCTAAACTGTCCTGTTTCTCTATTTCAAATTTTCTATTTCCCCATTCCACTATCACCTGATTTCTAGCTTCTTTCATTGGATGCCTAGAGCTATCGGGGTTTTGGCGAATATTGACCCTTTCCTACATGTCTGCTTTTCAAGCAACCTAACAGGACACTTAACAATAGAGGGAAAAACCACCCGTTCCCGGCCGAAGATGGCACCGTCTAACCCTTCTCATTTAGTAACATTCGCTTCCCAGTCTTTTTCAATACTATTTCTAGTGTTATTAGTATTTATTTTCCCTATGATTGTAATTTTATTTAGCTACTCAAAACTTACTGCTTCACAGTTGAACTCTGCATTTTAAATAAATTGCAACTCTGTTCAGTCTATTTAAACAATTTTTTACTATAAAACTATTAAAATTCAAAGCACTATTAAAAGTGAAGAGATGTACATATTAAAACATATGGAGAGTCACATGTTATAACTTACTTCACTTAAAGTCAGATGGTTAAAAACAAAGAAGTTATGTAGAACTACCATTAGAGGACATCAAGGTCACAGTGCATCAGAAGAGGGATGGCAGCCAGTCATCAAACAGGTGAGGATGGAGACAAACATCTCCAAAAATGTTTCCTTATTTTTAACCATCTTACTTTAAGTGTAGTAAGTTTTAACATGTGACTCTCCATATGTTTTAATAAACATTTTTAGTTTGTTTAATCAGAGATCTCTTGGAATTTGGGGGGGGGGGAGGCCCCTTCAGTAAAACTGTTGGAAAGGTGATGCCCTTGGCTTTGCAAGTTAAGGGTAGAAAGTGCCTTGTCCCCTCCTAAGTTGGCACCTATACCTATTAGCTTTGTGAATTTATTGGCAGCAGCCAACACTTCAAACAATGCCAGCAGAACACTGTTGAACAAACCACTTCTATGTAAGCTTCTTCTAGCTGCTCATGTTTGGTGAATTTCATGTGCTTTCAATCTCATATTGTAGAACCACACTTTAAGCTGCCAACACTGTAATTAGGTGAAAACTATTGAAGTTTTTCCTTATTTTTGTCAATATCCAAAACAGTTTGTTTCTTCACACCATAGAGTTCACAAACATAAGCAAGAAATGCACCATTTTCCAACTTATTAATTAGCTCCAGTTTCTGCGTTATGCTCAAGTTCACATGCTTTCATTTAACTACAGACATTATTACAAGTAGCTACAATAACCTATTTAAATTTGAAACATTCACAGATTAAAATAATATTTTACAACATTGTAATAAATGCAACCATGTGCACCAAAAAACTGCTATGCACTAGAGAAAACAGTGCCGAATGTGATAAATAACGAATGCGCAGCACATCAATCAGAACTGGTGCTTGAAACTGCGAGTTCACATGAATTTTTACGAATGCACCCAAAATTCCAAGTGAGTTGTGACGGGGGAGGCGTTCTGTGTATAAACCAAGGTGTCAACCACGAGACCCACTGCCATCTGCCAAATTACACTCACTTTTGTCTTTTAAAAGTCTAGTAAAATTTTTTGCCTCAATGGTTTCTATCTCCCAACCGCATTTGCTGCATTTAGTCAAATTTGGTCCGTTAAATGGAGGGTTTTGTGTATTATCATTGTTATTTTTTAAGAGCCCACTGGCAATTTAGATATGTTTGCCGTGAAACCCAATCAATGTTGACTAATGTAAATTCCATTTTTATTTAAATTTTAGAGCATTTGTAGATGTTGGTCAGGGATGTCAAGTATCTCTTTTTATTAAGTGCTAGCTGCAACTAGCAACACATTTCTAGTATGGTGCATTGTTCTATACTGCATGTAAAACTTGATTTATGGTAGGTTACCTTTCCCGTTGCTATTAGACGAGTGAGTGCAAATTAAATGCTTCGCTACTATGAACTGTGAAGTAAACAGATTTTGAAAGAACTGACTGTTCAAAACCTTTACCTAACCATTCATTAGAATGATGTAGATTGAGTCACACTTTTTTACACTCACTTTCACTAATTAAAGTTACATAAAACAGGAAACGTTTTCGAGGGCATTCGTCCTCATCGTCAGCGACTGGGTCACTGTTAATAATGCTTCTGTTTTTAATCTTTAACATTCATTAGAAGTTTGCATCATAAAATTCACTTAACTCATTTGAAGTTTGTGGTCCTCATATTTTGCAGTAAAAGCTTCACCAATTCATTCCATCAACTGTTGTAATGTGTGTCTTGTGTTTATCATTCTCATTCCCTCACACTCTCAGCTGGCCATGTCTCATTTGCATGAATGCATAGTAAAATTTCATAAACAATCTATGAGGAAATTCTAATGGTGAAGAAGCTAGTAACTGTGATGTTATCATTTGAATTAATGGGACACTACATCGTATTACTTGTATGCATTTTGGGAACAAAACCATTCCCAAAATGCATACAAGTAAGTATTAAGGTATGTGATGTAGTGCCCCAACCACTAATTCAAACAAACTGTATAAGTAGTTTATGCTAAATTCTGAAAGAAGAAAAAAAGGCCAAGTTTAATGTCCAGTTTGGTGTGGAATGCCTCATAATATGCAGGTTGTTTCTGTACGCTACTGTACTTAAATGTTGCTTATGGTCACAAAATATAACACAATGTGGCAATGTAACAACAGATATTCTGAATTAAATGGAGGAAAAAAAAAGCAAGCAGGAGCACAGCCAGATTTATACATCAGAAAACAACTTAAAATAAAAAGCTGTTAAATTTTGAAATTATGAAATTGATTAAAATTCTCATAGAACATAAAAGTACCTGTTATTCTGTCTCAATTTACCTCTAACATGTTATGAATTAAATTTGGTTCAGTTTGTTATTTATCGATAAGAATGTCCACTCAAGGAGTCATAATCCTTCCCACAAAGGATGTAGTTTGCTGGTTTTTGAAGACACAATGGGAATGGGTATCTATTAGCATAGTACATTTACTCCCATAAAAACTGTTCCTCTATTTCATCCTGTCCCATATTGGTATTCTCCAAACGTAATAATCCTATTCAGAATCATGATACAAGACCTATGTTCAGTTACTGCACATAGTTCCAGCAGTAGAATGTTTTTCTGTGTTGTGAGCATTATCTAAACCTTCAGATTTAGTTCTAACATTTAATAAAATGTTGGATTCTCCAGAATAAATGATGGAAGCAGTCAACTATATTTTCATAGAACTGTCATCAACCCTCTGCTCACAGCATACTAGTTTCTCCAGTCTCCCAAAATGCACATATGATTTTTACCAGTGCCTCCTGATTCCTGCAGGAACAGCATTCTTTTCTGCAGCAAATGAAGCATTATAATGGTGCAGCAAAATCTCTCATATTTTAGTTTGGTCTTCTTATTCTGAAGAACTTAAAAAGTAAATTGTGATGTTGAAGATATTTTGTTAGACTGCTTTATGTTTAACTGCCTCACGTATGGGAGTCAATTTGAAGAAGAGATTGTTAGAAGTTGCTTTATTGATGCTGGTTACGTAATAAATACGTAACTTGAAGATGATTTGCTGCTGTTGTTGCGTAATAAATGTTTACGCAAACTTGAAGAGTTGTTATGTATTAATAGTTAATTTGAGGGTCGGTTTGAATTTAATGTTTACGTAATATTATTGTTTGAATCTTTGCCTCGGCTGCGTCAGTCTTAATTTAGTCATGTCTCTTGGGTAGGGCGTGGTAATGACAATTATTGTAGACGTAACAGAATTAAACTTTTAAATTTTCACTTTTATTTTACTTCTTGCACATATTTATAAACCACTACACTTTTAAAAGAACTGTGAGAAACTTTTTTACACTTTCACTTAGCGCGTATATCAGTTTTTACTAATCACCCCTAGAGAACACATTTTTCCATCTATACTTTACCAAGTCTAGCCAGCAACTGAATAACCTCAACGGTCAAAACCTTAAGCTTCCGTAATGCAAGTCTCTGATTGGCTAATTCTAGTCCAATAGAATTTCTGCATTTAACTTAAAACTTTTCTTTGCTGTTAATTGGCTAATTTTAAAACTGTTACAGAATTTACGTCATCGTCGCTTTAATCATGACCAGTACATTTTCAAATTCCAAACACATTATTGCCACAATTACCTCATTCTCATTGTTAGCACCCTAAAACTTATTATTCTCACAGTTCTTACATTATTAGAGTATATAAAGTATTCATATAACATTAATAACATATGTTTACAATAAAAATAAGCATTTGCAATGACTGTTGCATACAATTAAAATAATTATTACATACATATTGTTTCAAGGCGGACTATTATTGAATTTACCTATTATAAATAACAATTGAAATTATTCAGGCATTAAAATACTGCCTCAATGTATCAGTTGACAGTGTTGTAAGTACTTGATTTAACAATGCTATCAACTATCGTGTTTATATTAGCATTGCTGGTGTGCTGGAATTTAGTCTTGTGAGAGTTCTTTTACGTGCAAATAACTCTAATAACAGAGTGTCACATTGAAGCATTCTGATAATGCCATTTTTCTGGATTGGGATCAAACCCATAATTTTGGGCATGCAAATTCAGTGCTCAACCAGCTGTGCTACCCAGAATTACAGGGTCGCTAGGGAGACTTAGGTCTGTTGCTAGGTCATAACTGATGTCTTCAACTTTTGACACCTGTGGTAACATTTGGACGTGTAGATTGTTGCTTCCACTATTCAAGTTTTGTACATTTTTAAGGAATTCCAAATGGCTACAAAATGTTTCCTAATACATATTGAACCCATAGTTATATATATATATATATGATGCAGCTATGGGCCTCAATATATTAGTTCAAATTGCCTCAAGCAGTATTTCTTGTGGCTTACATTCAGGAGGTGCTGCTTCTTAAAAGGTGATTGATATAACCCATAGACTTGTAATTCGTGGTTTAATTCCTAAAAGAGGAGGGCTAGAATTAGTATTAGGCAGTTGGAGAGGCTTCCAGTAACTGGAGTACAGCACTGCAAGTGAGCCCCTTTTTCTTTCAATGTGACCTCTGGGAGGAAGGGATGAAGGGGGAGACTATAAGGGTGACTAGATCTGGGCAACGATATTTGTTAACAAAGACAGGGTCCCTAATGATTCCAATATGGCACCAAATTCTGACACCAGCTAGCTCTGCCTAAGCCAGTCGCTACCCAGGGGTCCCATGGCAGACAAGACAGCTCCCAGGAAGGGGTACCCAGCAGTCTTGCCAAATGCCAGGGAGAAATCTTACCAGAGCACAAATTCCACTGTCCTGCTGCAATACACCAACCTCTGTCACCTGGTCCTACAACCCTGAAATAGATGAAGTTAAACAGATAAATGGAAAGATGGAGATGGAAAATTTTGGTAGAAGGGGAACCATGAACAAAACCCATGGTCAGAGTGGCCAGCCTGATGGGAATCGAACCCGGCACCTCCCAAATGCAATCCTCACGTGTTACTGCAGAACCATCTCACTTGGAAAAGAGGAGGGCAGACCAAAAACAAAAAATCTAATGTTTCGCATTTATATGACTTCCTCTGATCCATCTTCTACAAACCATTTTTACAAATGCTTATTCTTCTTATACTTCAATGAAATAACCTCCAAACAGCAACTTTCAAGAATAGCCTATGTGTATGCAGAAATAGTTGAAACATCATATCATGACTTGGTCTGTTTGCAGTATGTAATTTATTAAAATGGTTCCATTGTGATAATAGCATAATCTTTTTAAAAAGTTTATGCTTAAATGCCTACCAAGGAAGTTCTAGTTCAATAAGTAAGAATAGTGTGAAAATTCCAGCCAGTACAATGAATAACAGTTAATATTGCTGATAAATGAATGTGCACACAAATAGAATTGAAAAGCTATCCAAGCATAGCTCACAGCAGCAATATGATAATTTACCTGGAGATTATGTTTGAGTCCTTGCTGCAGAGGAAGGCTGTCAGTGGACGACAGAGAATACGAGTCATATCCAGCATCATATGGACCACTGCTTGAGTCACTCCCTTTTATACTTGTAGGGCTCCTGGGTACAGTGTTGCCTTTAGGTGACCCTGCTGGTTGTGGGGAGGGCATCTTCCCTACAATGAACAGGTATGGATTTTCCATTGATGTGGATGAGGACGATGATGCACTGTTGCGATCTCCACTCCAGTTGCCAGAGTCACGTCTGCGTGGCATGTTGAGATGCTGATAGCTCAGTACATTCTCCACTGCACGACGAGAGATATAATCCCCACCAGGCTCAAAGATAGCAGCCTGAATGTCAGTGAGATTTTGATAATCACCACCTCCCGGACAAGGATTGGGCGTGATTGCTCTACGAGGGGCAGAGTTACCAGACGGTGCTGTCTTCTCAGGACTAGGAGTGACAGAACGTCTTGGCGGTGTGCGGGGTGTGCTCACAGGTATCACACTCTTGGGAGCACCATCAGTACATACAGGTGTGCCTCCCTGCACTGCATACAGTAACAACAATGGCTGATAGCGACCACGCCGACATTTCTCCACTACCTGCTCCCATCTTGGGCCAATTTCCCGCACTGTGGCATCATCAAAATAGATCCAGAGGCGCAGTTTTGTGTGGAAGAAGAATGTTGAATAGTGCTTGCCATAATATGTGACAACACCAACAAGAGAGTGTGTTGTGGCAGCAGCCCAGCGATGATCCACAACACTGTGGAAAACGTCAGCTAGGCGAAGTGATGTTCCGACAGTGGCAAAAACATCCATGATGTGTTCAATTGTTGGCCTCTCAGAGTCCCAAACCACACCCACTGAAACTATCTCTGGTCGATTCATTAATGTGCGGCATATCTGGATCTTGGCTCCACACAAACTCTGTTAACACAAAATGACAACATGTTATCAGCAAATAAAATCTAAATCCACATGAATCACCTAAAACTACCAAATGTTTAAAAATGCTATTGATACAATGTTTTCACATAAATGAAACTCAGATCAGTTCTCATAAATGTAGACTATACAAAGATTCCAAAAATTATCAGAAAAAGTATATCTAGCACATAGTTACAGTTTTAAAATAAACAAGGTATATTAATTTCAAGAAAATAAAACTAGATAAGAAGAGAGTCTCAGTGTCTTTTTCTCCTTTTTTTAATTTGGGGGCAGAGGAGGGAGAAGACTGCCCCAAATAGTTAAAAAGATATCATCATAAAACAGTACCAGTGACACTCCTTATCTCATTTTACATTCTTGAAGCTAATGGGTATTGTTCAACTTAAAGGATAAAATACAGTACAGCAATACATTCGATAGCAAAGTTCAAGCACCATTGTCAATCTTGGTGGAACCTAGGAAAAACTACAGAAATGAATCATTGTCTATACAGTATACTCTTGATTATCCTCATGCAGTTTATCTGATTTACAGATTACCCATGCATGGCTTACACTCAAATAATATTTAGCACTTATTAATATTAATTACTATTGATGTAAACTGACAAAAGGATGTTCAGTGTTTAAAATAAAGAGAGTTGAAGGTTGTTACACTACATCACTAAAATATTCTTACTTGAATGCGTTTCGGGAGACGGTTTGTTCCCATCGTCAGCATGTCCTCAACTGATTTTTCCGGTCATTGTCTGGGGGATGTGTGTAGCTAGTGGTGTTCTCTGGTGCTGGGCTGATGAACCTCCAAAGGATGCTGGGTGGCGGCAGTTCGAAATTCATTAGGTGATTCTTGTGTTTGACAATATGTATTTTTTCCCAGATGTCCAATTCATTGCTGCTGTTGATCGGTTTTAAGAGTTTTACCAAAAGCAGCCAGATAAATCAGCAGTAGCACATCATTTCTGGTCTTCAAACCATGATATCGCTCCGAACATAAAACTCTTAA
The DNA here is from genome assembly GCA_030765065.1 of Deroplatys truncata. NCBI lineage: Eukaryota > Metazoa > Arthropoda > Insecta > Mantodea > Mantidae > Deroplatys > Deroplatys truncata. Next base: position 493,062,800 of record CM060990.1, read on the forward strand.
AACTGATCAACAGCAGCAATGAATTGGACATCTGGGAAAAAATATATATTGTCAAACACAAGAATCACCTAATGAATTTCGAACTGCCGCCACCCAGCATCCTTTGGAGGTTCATCAGGCCAGCACCAGAGAACACCACTAGCCACACACATCCACCAGACAATGACCGGAAAAATCATTTGAGGACATGCTGACGATGGGAACAAACCGTCTCCCGAAATGCGTTCAAGTAAGAATATTTTAGTGATGTAGTGTAACAACCTTCAACTCTCTTTATTTTAAATTATGACACATCACTGTTACTAGCTTCTAAATCTTCAAAATTAGTCAAGATGTTCAGTGTGTTTTTATGTAACATTTGCTGTCTATTTTGTTCTCACTGCAGTCTTCTGTTAAAATGGTGAACTGTATTGTGTGTTAGAAATCATATTGGGAACTAAACAAAGGATTTGTATTAGAAGTAAAAGATTATGCATGCATTTCTTACTCTCGCTTTGCAATGTGTCGATACTTTGTTGGATTACTTTGGACAACATGGTTTTGAACCTGTGATATTTCTGCAGCACACAAAATATGAATTGCAAGTAAGGAAACAAATGAATAATAGAAACAGAAAGTATCAGGGCATGTAAGTAATTATATAAGTAGGTACTGCAAATAACATATACATATACCAGATGAGTGTTCTCAACCTGCGGATTGAGAAGTTATGCAGTCCCAGCGTTGTACAGGCTATGCTGTAAACACTGTCCATTGCATCACATAGTATCAATTTCAGTCAAAATTACTGCCTTGCACCGCTGTGCATGCAGTGACTTGCACTTGTAGCACAACAGTTTGCACGTTGGCCTTCAGTGGTGAAGGTCCAGGTTCAAATATTGCCACTTGAAGGTAGTTTTTTAAATTTAATGACAACTGACAGTTTGGCATGGAAGTGCCGTTTCACTTAATTAGTTTAATTATGTGAATTTCATTAAAACATAAATTGTTACTTGTTAGGATATGCAAATCCACTTTCTATTGCATTATGAAAGAAATCATGATTTGCTAGAATGTTCTCGAAACATGAGCAGAAATGAATAAAAAAACTCATTTATTTGCAGGTGTGATTTGAACTTCCGATCTTCACCATGGCTTGCAGCATGTTAACCATTACACTACTAGAGCACATTAACAACAAGCACCACCGTAGCTGGTGAATGTGGTGTCAGCACCTGCATTTTGCATCGTCTGTGAAATGCAGGGTTGCCTAATTACTAATCCACAGGATGAGAAGACTCATACAGTGTATATATATATATATATATATATATATATATATATATATATATATTTTCCCCCTAGTCTTAAACTATAAGTGAATTTTAACCGTGTGTATAAAATGATACATGTATACTGTACATCTATTGTGTATCACATATGAAGTTGAATATAGATTTAAAAGTAGCCCTATATACTGCATGGTACATGCAGAATAATCAACTTTTGTTTTGGAAAGGTAGAATAAGACTGAAAAATTCAATATCATAGCTGAGATTTCAGCCACAGATTTGCCACTCTCCGTGCAGTTGCTCTAAACAACTGAACTACCATGGGGACATTCAGCATGACATTAAATTCCCTTACTGACTTGCTGCATTTAATAGACACAGATGATGTACGAACTTCAAATAAAAATTTGGATAATGTTATCCCAGAAAACAGAGCTTTATAGGATGTAAGGGATTTCTTATTTTAAAAAAATGATAGGACAAAAGCAGTGATTATCCTTGATGAATGTCGTAGTCAATTATGTCTTTATTTGACAAGAAGTGTGTGATCTTACCGGGCAATCACGGATGTCTCCCATGCCACCTGCATTCCTAAGGAGCTGACCAAACATGTTCGGATGAGCTGGACCTTGTCTTGCTTGTGCTGTCAATGCTGATGCTGATACATAATGCACCATCTGAAGAAAACAGTGCAGGATTTTATGGTACCACAAATAAACAATCAAGGCAAGATGTGAGAGCATTTGAAATAGGTACTACAAAAGGCAGTTTTTATGTGGATTGTTTATGCAATAACTAAAAGATCTGGTTCATAGTTTATCATTAGTGACCGGATTTTAATGCAAATGCATATTTGCTTTACATGTATATTTTAAAATTATATTTTTAATTTATTCATTTTATTTTATATTTGATTTACGAATAAAAGTTTCTGAACAATATGTGCAATCAAATCCGTCTTTAAACTGTTAAACTGGGCAACACCAATGGTAGCTCACACCCAACGCACTCAATAGCTCACATCACATTAGTGAATCCCCCCTTATCTGGTCGTAGCCATTCCTTCACAATATGAAGATAGCTTGTCAAAGAGTTCTTGGAATTGAGTTCAAGTATGGTGGTTATACTTATATTTAGCTTAAATTTTGTTGTTTAGTACCTCTTGAGATTTATAAAACTGTAACCTAATAATTAACACAAAGGAAAACATTTCAAAATATTCAACAATTAATAGTTTTAGAAATTCAATTAAAAAAATATTTCTGTAAGTTCACAATCATTCTGCAGTTGAAATTTCAGGTCATTCAATTCAGTGGTGTGGTCTTGTACATGGTGAAGACCTTGTTTTTATGTTATTAATGCAAAAGTAAAAGTAAGCAACAAAGCTAGGTTACAGGGGTATATGCTAACTCTACAACATTAAAGATGAATTTTGATGAGTTAAATAATTCATATGGTTTGTACAATAATTTTATCCATGGAAATATTACATAAAGTTGCCTTAAATTTTTATTTTATGTCAATATGATGCCTTATTACTTTTGATATGGGCATATTTATGTGCATATTATGGAATTTTCAATGCATAAATGCGTACATATTAAAGGGATTATTGGGGCATAAAATTCCTGTCCCTATTTATCATCTATAGCAATGTTAAAATAAAATTTTCTTGCACATAAAAAGAAACCAAACTAATCCTTAAAGCCAAATCATGAGATTTCAGTTAAGGTCACTTTTGTATCATACTCTTAAAGATTCTCTTACATGTTTTACAAAATTAAATAAGTACAATGATATGTTTACTATATAGTTGATACAGCTAAACGAATAAACCTTATGATGAATAATTGACCTGAATCTCTACACATAATACATTACCTAAAATTATATTAAAAATAAAGCTTATACAATGTGTGGAAGTAGTAAAGATGCCCTCCTCTAAACCAGAGAGAGATCTGAATTTGTTGAAAATCATCTTGAAATATAAAGATATTTGGCAACAGCATGCTTTCTGTTACAGGTGTGTGAGAAAATCAAGTCTGATGTTTAAGGTCAGAGCTGCTGCACACTGTTTCCAAGCCAGTCATAAAGGAATTATTGGGAAGAGGTTGAGTTGATTAATGACACCACTTACACTAACAACAAGGAACATGTATCAGACATCAATCATATCCAAAATCAACCAATGTTCAGTTGCTGATGTTGATGTGAGTTGTACTCTCTTGTGGTGGTTTTCAGGAAACATCTTGTAGCATTTCAAAATTGAAAACTCTGTCTTTGTTTTTCCAAATGCAGATTTACTCCCAAGTGATCAGTTCCTGTTGCTTTGTTAATTGTTTTAAGAGTATAGGAGTGGAATTTATATCATGATTTTTTAATCCAGAAATGAGCAACCATTTGCTTATATTTTAAATACATGAAGTATTCTTTAGAGCTAATTTTCACATTCCCCTTTATTTTCCTTATGTAGAACTGTTCAAAGTTTTTGCATTCATTTTTATATATACCAGACTTTTCGTTTGGGGGGAAGGATGTACCTTTTCTTGAATTAAAAACATTTTTCAAGGAAAATATATCTACTGTGTTAACTGAATGTTGTGTTTGTTTAAGATCTTATTGAAGTTGCCTTCCCTCACCCCCTGTTATGCAGCAACAAGAAGAGAACTATTATCATTGTATGATAAGAGTATAGAGAAGAGAAAGAATCAAATGAAGGCTGCCTGTAAGCTCTTGCAACTTACCAAGGTGCAAAGTATTAAAATAACAAACCTGTGTAAAGGGCAAAGGTTCTGATGTCGCTCCACAAGCACCACATACGCTCTGTTCCACAAGTGTCATGGCAAACTTCTGGTGTGGAATGCAATGTCTTGCATTGCACATATCTTCCGCCTCCCCACTTGCAATGTGGAAATGAATGCGCAACAGAATATTCTCCTGCACAAACATAATAAAACATTATGTACCAAAACATTTCCATGTAAAACTCAAAGAGTTGTTCCAAAACATACAGTCAATTCCATTCATTGTTTGTTTTTTTTTACTTTCTTTCTCTCCTTTTTTTTTTCTAGTAGTGTTCTTAATTCATTCTTTAAATTGAGAAGTTATGCAATATGATTTTACATGCAAAGGCATAAATAGAGTCCTCCTCGATCATATTGAGTTCAACCTAACAAACAGTTGTGTTCCCTTTGATGAACTACCTATACAGGTGATAGTACTGGAATCTTACTGAAAGTTTTTTCAGTGACTCAAATTAATTTTGGTGCTTTAATATGTTTTCTTGTTGTTTAACTTTTAAATATTGTATTCTTACCACTTATAAGGAATATATATATATAAGGAATACTGAGATTTAAGTTCATAAGAATAGTAAGGAATTTTTAAATTCTTTCTGAACAACTTATTATGGTCATGTAATTGTAATAAGGGTTTCTGCAAAAAGTGAATTATTTATGAATCCTTGATTAAACTTTAAAATTTATCAACATCATAAATTGAGAAAAGCTTACAAATATTCATTCATTCATTATCTGTTTACCCTCATCTTATGTAGGACTTACACCCCTCCAGGACTTACAGGCGGGTGCCTGGGGTCAGAGGCCCGTCGAGGAGCAGACACTCATGGATCAGACAGAATATCCACGATGGGTGATCAGCCCGATGCGTGGTATGGGATGAAGGAAGTGGATGAGGCGAAATGTTGGTGAAATGGATGAAAGGAAAGGTGATGATGGAGCAATTGGTGGAATGAATGGCGGGGGAAACCGGAGAACCCGGAGAAAACCTGCCCAGATGCCGCTTCGTCCACGACAAATCCCACATGCAGGTCCCTGGGATTGAACCTGGTCCGCCTCGGTGGGAGGCGAGCGGTCTAACCACTCGGCCACGGCGCCGCCGCTTGCAAATATCTGTTTCAAATTTTAATCCAATTTATGTGATGTAGGTGCTAAAAAGAAAGTTGTCAAGGGGGCATTGGGAAGTTACGTACTTATTCTGAGAAACATCGCAGAATATTTACATTACTATCCAATTTCTCTTCAGTTATTTTTTTTTTTTCATATCGCTTCTAAGAATAGCAGGCCGGAATCCTTTCACTTCAACTACTCACCTGCACCCGGTCGTATCCAACCTTTAGCTTGGATTTCGGGTAGAGTAAATGAAATGTAGATAATGAAGCAAGGAACTTTGGTTCTGAATAACACTCTTTGGCTATTCTCAAGTTTTCTGTATTATTTGAGTACTGTTCATAAAATGTAATTAGTGGCAGTGTGTGCACATAGCCAAAGTAACTTGTCATACCAACATTACCAATTTAACTGCCCAGAAGAACAAGATGGGACAGTTGATCCTGATAGAAAAAGCACAGTACCAGGAATTGGCCATTATTTAAAATACCCAATAAATACACATACTATCATTACTTGACCCACTAACAGCCAAGCATTTAGATTCCCTGGATGCTTAACTGAATGCAACTTTGAAGAAAACAGAAAATTTCAGCAAAATTTGCTGGTGTCTACATGTGAACTTTTATAGAAACTTGGCCACAGTGCAATTCTGCATGTCTTTCTTCTTCCTCTGACAATGCATAAGAAATCATAATTTCTGATCGTAATACCTATTGTTTCTTGTTTTATTATAAACATTTGTAAACACAGATTTAGTTCTACTGTATTGTTAATAGAATACTTTGATGATACTACACACTTGTATAAGTTTACTGACAGTAAGTTGTTATTATAACATTTGACCAACACATTTTATAGTTACCAAGGGGAACAAAAGAGAAGAAAGTTTCAATGGCACTGGTGTTTCTCGAACCCTGGTTGCCAAAATAAGAGCTGAATACAATGCTCACTATGCTAATTGAGCAACATTATCTTGAGATCAAGCCAATAACATTTAAGGTGGTCTTTAAGTACCAGTTTCTCATTAAATAAGAGCCAATGGCAAGAACCCACATATAAGATGTGCTTATATTTAGTCTAGATTCCCTTTCCGAAATCTGAATGAAACTGACCACTCTATAGCAGCCATGAGCTCCACCTTTATGGCCGCTCATATTGTTTTATACAGGATAGTTCAACAAAATCAAATTTTTACAATTGTGGAGTAAACAATTAGTTAATAAAATGGTAAGATTACAGAACAGATTAAGAACAGTGAAATCTAATATATTAATAGAAAATAAATGACAACACTATTACTGTTTCACTTGCTGAAAATTTTAAGTAAATAAAGTAATAAGAGTGTGTTAAGTCATCTCCTCTATCTTCTATTAGTCATGCTACTTATGAAAGTTAACAAATATATGAGGGCTATTGTTTTTTTCAACCTCCGATGGCGCAGGAACGCAACCACACGAGCGGTGGAAACTGTTTTGTGCATGGAGGGCGACTGCACATGTCCCCAACTCTACCTTCAGCCACAGCCAGCTTCACCATGCCATTGTGAGCCTAGTTTTTGGCATGGAAACATGGCCGCTACGATTGACTCTCCTGTCAAATGTGAGTTGCGTAGTGTTTATTGCGAGACATTACGACGACTGCGGAGAGTCATACAGAACAAATGAAGAGGCAAGCTGACATCTGGGGTTGTCTTGATTCATGACAATGCCCGCCCTCACAGTGCTCATGTCGCCCAACAAATTCTTCAGGAATTTTGATGGGACATTTTAGACTACCCGCCTACAGCCTTGATTTGGCGCCGAGTGATTTTCACCTCTTACCTGGACTGAAAAAGTGGCTAGGAGGGCGGAAGTTGGAGAATGATGAAATCCTTCAAACCAACGTCCATACCTATCGTAACTCACTGGCGGCAACTTACTGTGCAGAGGGGATTGTAAAGCCTGTCCACAGGTATGACAAATGCCTAAACCTTAATGGCGATTACGTTGAAAAGTAAATGCATTTGCACCTAATGTTTGGTAATAAATTTATTTGGCTATGTACTCTTGTCTTTTAATTATGACCCATCAGAGGTTGAAAAAAAAAATAGCCCTCTATGAGGTAAATGCCAATAATGTGCTATTTTATGCAACATAGGAAAATATTCATCTCTTGCAAATGGCCTCCATTTCTGCGACAATCTGCCAGTCTTTGATGCATATTGTCACAGGACTTTTGTAACATTGCCACTGGAATAACAATAATTTCTTTGAGATTATTGTCTTTAGGGAAGTGTTTGTGGACAATTTGAATAAACTTTTCTCTTCTTCAAATAGTCATCAACAAAGTATCACAAACTAAGAAATCTGGGGAGCTTGGAGGTCATATAATGTCTCCATTTTTTTAGATGACTTGGTTCCCAAAGAGCTGATGCGCAGTTGCCAAAGGAATTCTATGTAGCAATGTGTGCTGTAACACCATTGCTGCTCCCCTTAGATCTTAAAGATATTATTTACAGAAAATTTAATGTTAGTCTAGTTGAAATGTTACAAAAATCATTGACAATTGGAGGCATGTGGTTGGAGATTGTTGTTGCAGAAATGGGGCCCATTTTGGGACATGATTTGTATGAAATGGCACATGACATGAATCTCATATTTGCTAATTTACATAGATAATCTAACGTTACCTACACAACTGTAAAAATTTGGTTCCATTGAATCACCCCATAGTTCTTTCCTCAGTATCTCAAATTCTGTCTTCAATATGACTGATGCAAAAAAAAAAATCATACTTACAAAGCATTCTGCAGCATCATCCATGAAACCCAACTGGAAGCGCTGCTGATCAAAAAAAGACTCAGCAAGGGCACGACGCAAGGCATCTGGGGGCAGGGCACTCTCCTGACTGAATTGCAGTTGGGAGAATAAATCCTGAAAAATAAAATAATATTTTCAGCTTATCTTTTATGCTTACAATACATACTTTTATCTGTCAATATTCAGCCATGGGAGGAATTATGATCTTTCTAATCCCAGTTTTGCTACTTGGTTGAATATTGATGTCAGTGGATATTTTTGGTGATATAACACAAATATGTTGGGAAAATTAAACATTGAGTTTTATTTATGGACGCTCTTTAACTGCTGTGGTCCTTAGCATCCCATTCTACACTGGGCGTGAAGACCGTAATTTTGCTCAGAGGCTTCTTTATCAGGCTTGAGGTTCTTTTAAGTGCCGTAAATCTATGACACAGGACCGCTTTACTTCCCTTCCAAAGGGGTTACACAATACGCCTAAGGGGAATTTGAAAATTTGGTTCTAGTATAACAATTTGTAAAAGCTGTCTTGGGGAACTAATATTTTGGATTATAAAACAGGAATCTCAAAGAATCAGGCATGTGTGCTTATTTAAAACACTTCATTATTTGTTTTAAATGCTGCTTGGATTGTTCAAAAAATTACAGAACCTTCCATCCTTACCAATAAAATAGGTGATGACAAATGTGCTGACAAAGAAGATCCTTCCTCCTCAGGCAGGGTATGGGTGACAATCATGTTTTGCCCATGGTCGTAGTGGCAAAGTGATACTCCTATCTAGTATTTAAAAAGTCCACAGAGAGAGAGAAAGTGAGAATTAAAACATCTGGAAGAAAGAAAAATGAAAGATAAGCAAAACCTCTGGTAAGCAGCAAATGAGGCCCTGCTGCAACGCAGGCTTTGCAATGGATAGGCCAGGGCTGGTTGTTTATATCATATCCAAAAGTTTTAAAGATGTTACAGGTATTTAATATATTTGAACATTCCCCCGTTTTTAAAGAATATTCACTTAAGGGCACAGTTTTAATTTGTTCATGGGTTATCACGTGGCTTTGGAATATTCTAGCCGCGAATGGTTCAGAATTTTAAAACACGACCCAGCCTCTCCAATATCAAACGCTCGCAATAGCCATGCCCCTCAACTGTCAGGGAATATCAACATCCAAAAAAAGCACATGCCAATTCGAGAGGCATCGACAGTGAGGACTGACAGCTGTAGAGAGTAAACATGACGAAAAGCTTTCGGTGGCTGTATGTCTATCAAGCAAGTGACAACCGTAGTTTCTCTGAGTTAGAAGTAGGCTTGCAACTAAAGACGGGGTAAAAGCGAGCGACTAGTTTTTTAAAGTGGCGGCAAAACCTGACGTCTGCTGGTTGCCCTTGACCGTGCGCACGTGCCCTCTGCATCTCCTTCCTTCCTTCCTCGAGGAGTCTGCCATCCAGGAGCTTCAGCAGACGACTTCCCATATCACGCGGCACCCATCGGGTATGCTGCAAGATGCATTTATTTCTTGGCAAATACTGTTTGTCAGTTCTTCAATCACTCACCCTTTTTTTCTTAAGGAAAGAAAATGTTGTTTTTCCCACTGCGTATCATACTGTTTCGATAATTTCTTTTTCCTTGTTATACGTACGCGGAAGTGTTACCAATAAGTAATACGGTCTTTATTTGGCAATACTTGCATACGATTGGCTATTTTAAACTTAGACATAAAAGAGGAGAGAATTCCCCTTCCAGCGTTGTTTGCTTAGTTTGACAGCCCACTCCATGTGGATAAGAAAAAGTCTTTCAATTGGCGGAAGCAAGATATATGTTCCAATTGGTTGAACCGTGAGTGCATGCCTTCACAGACTGGAAACACGTCAAGCGAATCAATTCAATTGAGTTTTATTTATGGACGCTCTTTAACTGCTGTGGTCCTTAGCGTCTCATTCTATATTGGGCGTGAAACACCGGTAATTTTGCTAAGAGGCCTCTTTATCAGGCTTGAGGTTCTTTTGCGTGTCATAAATCTACGACACGGGACCACTGGCTTTACTTCCCTTTCGAAGGAAGCCATGCTAAGGATTTTTACGCCCGAAAAAAATCCATCGCCCTCCGCCGGGTGTCAAGCGCATGCACCTTAATGTCGCTGTGTGGACTGGTTAAAACACTTGAAGCAGCCATTCATGCTTTAGTCAACAGAACACATTATGCAGAATGTCCACGAATTTGAGCGCCAATTCTCCAGGATCTATTGAAAATATTGGATACAGAAAACGGTTCTCATATCACAGTAGTAAAAAACAAAATCAATCAGAGGACGTGAATGTCATCTCCCTCTCGCGCTAGGCATTCTCTATGCTACCTTATGTTTACATACGCCCCCGATACTTCTTATCAATCAAAATAAACTTTCATTACACATTTACATGTTTTGTTGTAGGTATAAGAAGTAATACAATAGGCTAAAGTTATAGTCAGGTGTTTTAGCAGCTCACTATGTGATGGCTTTGAAAATCCATGCTCTGTGCACAACCATGAGAAAAAATTAACAGTGACTTATCACTTGAAATAAGTATTTGAAAATTCAAAACAATAAAAGCAATATTTTGGAAGTGGTTAATGCCACAGAAAAAAATGCTATTTGACATAAATTATGTGCTTTAACAAGGTCTACAGTCTTTTTGTGTACTAAGATTTTGTGTATTTCTTATGGTTTACCAATTATACAAAAGTCATTCAGAATGAAAAGGAATTCACAGGATATTTGCAGAAAATTCAAGATATATATTTTATTTGTCATGCAAATATCTTAAACATATGATATTTTAATGAAAATGGTTGGAGCCATTTTTGAGAAAATAAAAAATGACAAGCATTTTTTCAGGTAAAGGGTAGTTTGAGGTAGGGAATTTTCTTGAAAGTCTTTGTGTGACATCCGTGGAAGATGCTGAACTTTACCCTGCAGTAATTGTGCAATGTTTTGTACTATTAGTAGTTCTGAGAGTCCACATGGGGAAAAATATGGATTTATAACTGAATAACAACATAGTAACACAGAATATCCAATTTACTATGAGTGAGTTTTAGTTCACTAAGTACATAAGCTTTATAAAACAATAAATCTTATCCAATTCTACTGAAATTGTAAGTTTCTTAATATGTTACGTGTGCTTCTAATTCATAAACAAATAATGTTGTAAACAGGATGAAATACACGCATTGGTTACTGTGGTGCTTCAGATGGTACATTTCAGTCACAGTCTTCAACTTTCATGGTCACTCCCTGCCAAAATCTCCACAACAATGTTCCTCATTCTTTCAGACTCTGTATCATAGGGATTAATCTGCAAAAAATATATACACTGTGCGGCAAAAACAGCGAAACAGCAACCTGTTCTCTATTTAGTTTCTTACAACTCTTAAACTGGGGTTTCAAACCTTGCATAAGACCAACTTTGCAACATTACAGAAATATAACAATATCCCTAATGGTTAATCAATGGATTTAAAAAGCTTTGATCCATTCCTTGGACCTTTTGGTGAATTCCGATTAATATACTGCTAATTTTGCGCTTAAGGCAGCTTTTTATAACAGTCTCCGCAGAGTAATGTTTTAGTGTTGCAATTGTTGCTGTGCATTGTTGTTCTGCATGATGATTTAAGGCATTAAGGCTTGCCTAGTAATCAAATCTTAAGTGAGTTTTAAGGGTTTAAAATGGTTTTTAGAGCTGAAGATGTAGGAAGAGCTGTGACATTAGTGGAGGATGGACGAAGTCTGCAATATGTTGCTGACATCATTGGCACGCCTTGTTCCAATATATGCAGGACTGTCCATAGGTTCAAGTAGGATGGTATCTACACTCAGAGGCCTGGTTCTGGCCGTAGGAGGAGTACTTCTGATCGTGACAATTGCTTTCTTTTGCTGCAAATTTGTGATCGACACACAACATCGGTTGAGGCCAGCAATAATATGCAGCAAGTATGGCATGTTAACATAAGTGAAAGGACAGTTAGGAGGAGGCTGTATGAAGCAATTTACAATCCAGTAGACCTGCAAAGGACCACTGTTGACCAGGGAATATCGTATCTCTCGGATGCAGTTTGTTCGCACCCATCAAAACTGGACTATAGAGCAATGGAAGCAAGGATGGAACTGGTGTTCATCGAGAGTGATTCACTGACAGCTCATTGGTACATTGAGGAGATCCTCGTTGATCATGTAGTGCCTTTGCACTCGTTATAGGTGATGTGTTATCTTTATGCACTACAACACTCGCCCACACATTGCTTGGTGTGTTTCTGATTTCCTGGATGTGGTTGGGATTGAACGCATAGTGTAGCCAGCAGACAGTCCAAACTTGAACCCGATAGAACAAACCTGAGACATGTTTGGAGGCATGCTAAGGGTCGATTCCCCAACTCACTGGAAGAACTTTGGACTGCACTTCAAGCAGAATTGGAGCTCATACCACAAGAGGAGATTGCACATCTTATCTGGAGCATGCCTTGTCAAATTGCAGCTGTAATCAGGGCTAGAGATGGTAACACTTATTACTGAGACTATGACTATATTTCACAAATAGCTAGAGAACCATAAGAGTCATTAAAGGTATCATTTTCCAATATTTAAAAAAAAATTCTGCTTATTGTCATTTTGACCATGTTTTAAAAGTTTTATTTGCATTAAAATCCATAATCATTAATATGTTATAATTTATGCTTAAAATATGCCTTTAGCGTTACTTTGATGATAAAATGTTGTTAAATAATTGTTAAAGAGATTCTGGTTTAATATTTGTCTTCATTTCATTAAACATATATTTATATTTTAAAACATGTATAAAAATTAACTGTTTCACTTTTTTTGCTGCTCAGTTTACAATCTCTTTATTTACAAACAAAGAAATTCACTGACCTGAACATAATAAAATGGCATGACTAATAGACAGTGAAATTTTACAATATGAAAATCTTTGAGAATAAGCTATTGTTGATTACAATAGCTCACTTTTACTATTTCTGCGACAATACAGATAATTTCCATCATTGCTTGCGCAGAACTGTTAATCCCAATTGCTGACCATTCCATAACTGCTGCATAAGTCAAAGTGAAACAAAGGAACAACATAATACTGTTGATTACATGAAGGTACTTCGACCACGTGATTCCTAAGTTCAAAGAGCTTAAAGGTAATAAAGAAATACTTTCATGTGGACTGTGAGTCCGCATACGATTACTGCGGGATTAAATACCAAGTGTAGTATTCAACTGACTTCTTGTTTTTGAGTTATGCTGTTCTCTCTCTCTCTCTCTCTCTCTGTCTCTCTCTCTCTCTCTGTCTCTGTCTCTGTCTCTCTCTCTGTCTCTCTCTCTCTCGTTTTCTAAAAGTGGTTTATTATTATTATTATTATTATTATTATTATTATTATTATTATTATTATTTAAGGAGCCCCAAAAGCTGAATTTTTGGGTGGAATGTAGTACCGCCTTTACTTACTATAGGTGAGTTATGAGAAAGTAAAAAGTAAACAGAAAGCAAGGAATATTTCCAACACCTCCAGTAAATGAATGCTCAGGTACTCAATGTCCATATCTTTCCAGGAATTTGTCTATGAAGAAAATGTCGAAATTATATTCAGCTCTGAGCAGTGGTCAAAAAGTACTTCCATTAAACTCCTTTTCTTCTAAGACTCCAAAAACCATCAGCATAAGTAGAAATCCATTCCAGTTAGAAAAAAGATGGTGTAAATATTATACTGAAATGTGTAAAGTCTAGTAAACAAAGTTGATTATATCTCAGATTTAAACATTGAGCTTAATGATCAAACCTAATGTAGACATTTTGTGTATCATGGAGCATGGATTAAATGTCCAAAAATTAAGTTTCACATAACTTAATCATTTGTTTCTGTAGAGCAACATGCATGGGAATTCCGCTATAGTTATGGACAGAACAGTGACCATCCTCAGTAACCTACTCATCCCCCATTCTGCTGGTCACACAAAAAGGATCATAATGTGTCTCTTAACACAGCTGCTCTAACTAATGGTTTTCGTGAATTTTCTCACTGTTGGTTAATGCAACTCATTATCGATTTAAGGTAGCATGGATATAAGTAATCTGCAGATTTTTGGGTACTAAAAGCAGTAGAAATAGGCAGGCAAAATTATAAAATAGGCATTTAAAAAGGCACTGACAATACCCTTACCACAAAAAAAATTACAACCATACTGTAGCATTTACACACTAGGGATGTTATTCATTAATCTCATTATGACAGTGAATAACTAAATATTCCTCTAAATGTTGTAATGAGAACTGATGTCTGTTGTGTGTTAGAATGTTCTTATATTGGGAGGAACTCCTCTCCACTTCACATGAAATGAGTAGACAATACTTCAGGGATCCAATCTCAGATGGAGACCAACTAAGTGGCAATGCAATATCAATATCATTTCCAACCAGTGCTTCTGCCACCAATAATACTTGCTCCCAATCAGTATTTCTTTCCATGATTTTCAAATACTTATTTTTCATTGTCTCTCCAGTACTGCCTGGTATTTCTTGTAAAGTAGTTTCCACTTCCTTAATAGCTTGCACAATACTGTGGAGTGGAATATCTCTTGTTTCCAGTTGTATTATGTAAGCACGCAGCTTTCCAAAGTTTGCTTTGATAAAAGCAAGGTCAGATTTTAGCTTTAGGTTCATCAGGATAGCATTTGCCTCTGCTATGCTTGCTGCCTGATCCTCATTAAAAGTATCAATAACCTCAAATGTTATACAAAGATTAATAACTGTAAGTTACACTAAAATAATATTCAACCCTCCTAAACACTACTTTCTCATATCAATAGACTAAGTCTAATCCATTTACCTCTTTAATTTTGTGGACATGTTCAGCATAATAGAAGGCAGCCTCTAAGCATGTACTCCAATATGTTACAACTAGCTGCAGTGGTAGAGGCATTGGAAGAAGGTTTTTGAATGCAGTAATTCGAGTATGTGCCTTTGAAAAACCTTCTTTACAGTAGAGATGAGGTTGTTCAGAGAAGGAAATTTTGATCTTATTTCTTCAGTCAGTCTATGAAGTGCATGTGCACAATAAGTCATGTGCGCATTTTTGGATGCAACACCTTCAGTGTCTGTCCAGCTTTAATCATATATGCTGCACTGTCTGTTAAAATCAACATTGGGTTGTCATCATTGTTCTCCTGTGGTAGGGTTGCCATATGCCATGGAATTTGTGGACTGTCCACGATTTTATGGTAAATGAAAACGTCCCGGCCGAAAAGACAAAAGTCTGCAATTTTCTATATTTGAACTCAACTTCAACAAATTTAATGTTTTTTGGGGGAGGCCAAGGGATGATAGTTTTGAGAATTTGTTGTCACATAAGAAATGGGTTGCCTTTATTCATAGTTTTATTATATTTCTAGTGAGCATCATTCAAAGTTGCTAAAAATTATGGGATATTATTTTTCCATTCCTGGTCATAACACCAATGTAGAGAGAGTTTTTCACTCACGAGTGCTCAAAGTACATTCTTTTTGCCTTAAAAGATTTCCATCCGTGGCACCAACTCGTTGGCAATATCAAAGCTGCCTAGTTGAAACTGTCCATGAATATAAAGATGGCATTGAAAGCTTTGTTTCTGTTATTGAAAATCCAAATGAATGAGATATGGAAACAATTTCTTCTGCTTGTGGTCTTCTTTCGCTTTTAAGCAATTTCAGTTTCATATTGGAAATTTCTTTTTCTTTCTTATTCTGATGCTCTCTTTAAAATCCCCCAAACCAAAAGATTTGATGTAGCGTTTTGCAGTAAAAAGATTGAGAAATTTAAAGAGCACCTCCAACATTTGAGAAACAATTTTAATTAACTCTAGACAAAAATGGAAGATACTACTTATTCGGATTGTCAATCACATGCTGAAAGAATTCCTATTGGCTCAATGAAAGGGGAAGAAAGAAAATGTTACTTTAGACGGCTATATAATGAGAGCATTGTTACAGTACACCGTAACGTTTTCGAACAATTTTCGTAGGACTCAAAAATTTGCTTTTTTGTTCTCCTTGACTCAAAGTATTTTCATGATCATAAAATAATATTCCCAGAAAGAGCGTTTTCATGTCTAAAAGAGAATTACGGAGCTTTCTTTGACTTTGTGGCTTTGAAAAGTGATCTTGCATAAGTTATTCAGATTCAGATATGTTGAAAAACAGTGTGTATGACTTATATCAGTGCATGCAGAACAGAGAGTTGATATCTGTTTTCCCACAAACATCAAAACTTTGTGAGTTAATATTAACCATATCACCAGTGCAGCAAAGGAACTGTCATTTTTCACTTTAAAACACCTAAAAAACTGTTTGAGAAACTCCCAGAACCAGGCTAGTATCATCCCTTGCACTGATGAGCATTGAGAAGTTCCTGCTAGCCAAACTACAGTCCACACCGAGCTTTCAGGATTATGTTATCCACCTATTTGCAAAGAAAAATCAAAGAATTGAGCTGAGTTACAAAAAATGAGAGAAGAATTTTAACATTGCAAACTTTTACATACTGAAACATTAGGGATAATTATTATTCATGTAAAACATTTTGTCACTTTTATTTAATTTTCAACACATTCATTATTTGCTTCCCTCAAATCGAAAGCCATGCTACACTACTGAAATTAGAGTATGTGGTGAATCTGGATTGACAGAACACTGACGCCTCACAGCATAGAATATTTACGTTGACCGAATTGAAGTCATGAGGAGCAGACCATTACGGCACCTGCTACAGAACATCTCTATGCCAGTCATGTCACAACAAATATTTTTATAACTCTTGAATAGGAAGCAACTGCACTGCCAGCCAGGTATGTAATAAACTGTGGTACTTACAGACTGGGCCATAGCCCGTTAGAATAGAATAAAGGTTCAAGGTATAGGCAGTAATTTTACCTGGAGTTCTCATATTCACCAGAACACGCATTCCCTACCCAAGTGCCCCCCTCCTTAGGCGATTGCTCGACCTCTAAGTTACAGTAAGTGTATTACATTTAAAACTAAGTTTTTATTTATGGACGCTCTTTAACTGCTATAGTCCTTAGTATCCCATTCTATATTGAGCGTGAAAGATCAGAAATTTTGCTCAGCGGCCCCTTTATCAGGCTTGAGGTTCTTATATGTGCGTAAATCTACAACACGGGACCACCGGCTTTACTTCCCTTCTGAAGGAAGTCATGCTAAGGATTTTTAAGCCTGAAAAAATCCATCGCCCTCCACCGAGCTTGAACCCATGGCCTCAGAAACTAATGGCTAGCATGGTAACCACTACACCACAGAGGACGACTAGTATTTTAGAATCGGTGGTAACAAGTGATATGTGATTTTTTTGGTGAACGGGATCATGTGATATTGTCCACCATATTATTGCTAGTTGTGCACATATGCGATTAGAGGCGTGATCCAAATATCAGATTTCTCAGTTCATTTCATCCTAAAAGCCATATAAGAGAAAAGAGACTACATAAAGTTATTCAGCATTTAAAGATGCCTGGTTGTGCTGCAGTAGGTTGCAGTAATTCGGCCAAGAAAGGCATGTCAATGTGACATTTCCCAAAGCACCGTGAAAGAAGGAGGCATTGACTTACAAAAATGAAAAGGGACAAATGCGAGCCAAAAAGACCATTCATGTTTATGCGAGGTATTATAATAGAATGGAAATTGTCAGACTTGCATACACCCACTGCAATGTCACTAAACTCTGCAAAAGCAAATTGTAAATAAATCTTGAAATACCTGTTCACTTCTACATTATGCAGGAATTACAGTTCAACTTTCACTTTCTTTCCCTCTTTCTTTCTTTCTTTCTTTCTTTCTTTCTTTCTTTCTTTCTTTCTTTCTTTCTTTTCTTTTCTTTTCTTTTCTTTCTTTCTTTTTTTTTCTTTCTTTCTTTTTTTTCTTTCTTTCTTTCTTTCTTTGTTGGCAATTAGTTCAAGAAGTATTACATTGTTCTGTAAATGTACACTTTTGTGGAATGAATATTGCATTCTTGCATGAATTCGTTGCGTATATGACATAGGAGTTATAAAATAATGACTTTTCAATGTTTTTGTAATGATTTACAAAATTTGTAGTGTGATGTATGCTGATATGACTATTATCTGAAATATTTGCAAAAAGCTTTTTTAGAAATGCACATTATTTGTATATTTAATATGTAAATCTAAGTATATGTTATACCTATTTTATTTAGACTCATTTTGCTCCTGAGATGTGGAAAAAAACTTGTGTAAATGGCAGAAGAGAGCTAAAATTTAATGCTGTACCCACAATTTTCCTTTTTTCACCTGCAACAGTGAAAAGAAAACCTATGCGACAGGACAGCCAGGGCCGAAATCCCCACAATTCTACCCAAACATCTTTTCATTAGAATACTTTTTGGTAACTGAATTGCTTCTTTTTAAAAGCAAGTAAGTTGCAAATGCTTTTGGGAGGCAAGAGCATTCTGTCAAGTGGGCAGAAATACAAAGTTCTTGTTGTGTTGGTTCTACAATGCCTTATTGGAAATGCGTGGAAGTGTTACCTTTCTGAGCAATAAATGTGCTTGCTGATATGAATGTTATGATCTTGGTGTGCCATTGTTTACATTTGAAATTGCATGTAAATGAAGGCATGAGATCGCTGTAAGTTGTATCTTCCAAAATTTCAGTCCAGAATTTCTGAACATGTTGCCACATGCTACAAATTAGTGCAATTAACCATGTTATCAAGGCTTAACTATATGGGAAGATGGGTTTATATGGATGTGGGTTTGTAAAGACACCATTGATAATGTATTATGGTGAATGATGTAATACAGATTATTATATCTGTGGAACACATACCATTAAGATATGAAGCTGTTCAGTAATGGCAGTGTTGAAGTACGATTATCATGTTGCAATGTAGCCTGACTTTGGCATTAGCAATATTATGCATTTGAAAATGGATAGTTCAATTACAAAAATCACAATTGCCTTTACCAATAATAATAACTAGACATTAGATTTATGTGCACTAAAAATATTAAATATGCATGCATTTATGCTAACAAAATCTTTAAAATGTGCTTTAAAAGTTCAAAAATGTACACTGAAAAATGCTCTTATGGACATGATTTATAGATCTATCTACTCACATTTAATGTTCTTCTTTATGTGTATTTCCAGAGGTAATAATTTGATTTGCAGTATACAATCCTAGTTTTTTTCCAAGTGATCAGAGTAAACTTATGATGTTTATCAATAAATATGAGTTTTTATGCACAAAAGGATCTCTCAATGTCAGCAGACATGATTACACAGTACAGTGTGTCCATAAAAATACTGTCATACTTTGAACTGGTATTGTGTCATTGGATAGTCGTATTTGGGTGAAGTTGGTGACATTTGAAAGAAACACTCAAATAGTTTTTACTATACTTCATAGACATTGAATGTCACCCCCACGAGTGATGCTGCAGACATCAAGGCAATATTCCCATTCACACCATACATGCTCCAACATATATGATGAAATGGATTGGATGGTAGCAGTGATACGAAGTTGCACATCTTACAGGTTTTGAGGCAGTGGGGGTACATAAGACACAATCCTGTACATAACCCCATAAAAAGAAGTCACAGACTGTCAAGTCAGGCAACCTTGTCGGCCACTTGTAGAAGACATCATTTCCGGCACGTCCAATCCATCTTCCTGGAAGCCGCTCATTTAGATATTCCCAAACATGTAAATGCCAGTGAAGAGGTGCTCCATTTTGTTGGAAAATAAATTTGTTGCCTTCTTCCAGTTATGGAAATAACCATTCAGTGAATATGTCAAGATGAGTTGGACCCTTGACAGTGGTCTCTCGAAATAAAAAATGAGCCATAGACTTGATGTTTCAATACGGCACAAAAGACATTGACTTTAGGGGAGTCTCTTTCAACTTCCAAAATGGCATGTGGATTCTGGCTCCCCCAAATCCGCATTATGCCTGTTCACTTTTCCAGTAACATGGAATGTTGCTTCAGCACTGAAATTATTTTTCTGACAGATTTTCATTATCCTCCATTAGTACCAATAAATGTTCAGAGAAATCTGATCATTTTGCAGGGTCATCAGGTTTCAACTTATGCAGTAATTGCAGTTTGTAGGGGTGAAACTTTAGTTGCATAAGCAGTATCTTAGATACAGTGGATTTAGGGATGTTTAACTGCTGACTAGTTCTACGGACAGGTTTCTTAGGACTACATACAAATGCCTCCCGCACTTGTTCCATAATTCCCACATTGACAGATGGTCTCACTGAATGGCCTTTCCTTTGATGACATATGCAGCCACAATCTACAAAATCATGGTACCACTTCAGAATTGATGTGTGTGTAGGAGCTTGATGTTGAAACCTTTGCCTAAAAGCATGCTGTACCTGCACCAGACTGTGTGTGCTATGATATTCCAAAACACACCAACTACGTTCTTGTGGGTTCGCCACAACTCCTTAAAACTTCTTTAATAATAACGTAATTTTAAAAGCAAACATTCACATGTAACCTGCCTGCTAAGTATCCAACAATGAACCCATATCGACTAATCACAAACATGAGTGAATTTAGTTTCTGTGTTTGATTCTCACAATCCCGTTATTATATTGTTATTGGAGGTGATCTAAATGCAGATTTTGATGTAACGGGGGACAAACAAACTGTAAAAGACTTTAAAAATCTCCTTAGACAAGTGGATTTCAAATACACTAATACCAAACCTACAAGGGTGTCTGCCTGCCTGGATAACATATTTACCAATATACAATTAACACGTGTAAACTGTGACACTGCTAACTTCCCACACTCAGACCATGACTCGGTCTGGCTTTCAATAAAAGAGCTCATGTTAACCAACCAATCGTTATTGGAGATCAAAACCAAAACCATGATTTCAAGGCCAATAACTGGTACCAATCTTTCAAACTTCAGAATATCTTTATGTAACATAGAATGGGGTAACTTACTATATAGATTGCCACTCTCAAATTTAATGTCAGCAAATGAAATCTTTGAAAGATTTTCTTAACTCTAAAGAATACATTCGAACCGTGTATACCAGAGAAAAGGTGCACTGTCAAAATTAACATAACGCGTAAGAAAGGTAGAAATAAATCATCAAACACTTGGTATACTTCCCAACTAGCCGACCTGAAGAGAAGAACAATTACATATTCAGGCTTATTTAGGAGAGAAAAAACGGACAGGACCAAGCAACTCTATGTTACAGCAAGAAATGAATATAAAGCTGCCATAGATGAAGCGAAAAGACTTCATAACTTGAAAAGTATAGAATTATCAAATAACAAATGTAGGAAAGCATGGAATCTGATCAATTCAGTTGCTAAACATCCCGAACATGATGAAATAGAAATCACCCCTGATAACTTTAATAACTTTTTCATAAAATCAGTCAAAGAAATTAGAACCAATATTGTGCTTTCTGATAAAACAGCAATTGATTTCATAAAAGAAAATAAGAATAGTCAACACCCTGAATTTACCTCTTGCAAGTAACTCCAGAAACAGTACTAAGGACAGTGATTAAACTCAAACCATCTGATAGCACCGACATCTATGGTTTCTCTAATAATTTACTAGAAAAGGTTATAGACTGCATTAATGAACCCCTCACATTCCGTTTAAACAAATGCTTGGCTCAGGGAGTTTTCCCTGAAGTATTGAAACTGTCCAGAGTCATTCCAATTTATAAAAAGGGAGATAAACATCTAACAGCTAGCTACTGTCCAATATCTCTTGTTCCCATTTTCTCAAAAGTACTAGAATTGATTATGTATACTCAATTATATAATTATTTTGAATTGAACAACATTATTACCAAATCGCAATATGGATTCAGGAAAGGGAAATCTACCTGTGATGCAATAGTTTCATTAACAAGAGAAGTACTCACAGCATTTGAAAACAAAAATTGTGCGCAGGCCTCTTTCTGTGACTTAAGCAAGGCTTTTGATTGCATGGACCACAATTATCTACTTAACAAATTAATATTCTATGGATTAAAAAGCCAGCAATTGAACTACTTAGATCATACCTAGTGAAGCGAAAACAGAAAGTTTGCATAGGCAGTAAGAAGTCAAAAATAGCAGAAACTAAATATGGTGTCCCACAAGGTTCAATTCTGGGACCTCTATTATTTTTAGTAATGATTAATGATCTACTATCTTTTGTAGACTCTCACTCTACTTTGTATGCAGATGACACTACATATTTTAATATGAGTGAAGATTTACAGACACTCAAATCCACAACAGAAATCACACTGACCCAAGCAGACAAATGGTTCAGAGCTAATGGCTTTCTACTTAATAAACAAAAGACACAACACATGATTTTTAACTGTAGAGATACACATAGTACAAATTACACGGATAAAGTAAAATTCTTAAGCGTTATAATAGATAATAAATTAGCCTGGGCACCGCATATAGAGTTTATAACAACTAAGCTCTCTAGAGTAATACATTTGATTAGGAAATTGAAAATGCATGTTCCAGAAGTATACATTAGATCTGCATATTTCGCCTTCTTCCACAGTGTTATTTCATATGGCATTTTACTTTGGGGCAACAGTACTCACATTCATGATATTCTTGTATTACAGAAAGTAGCTATTCGCATAATGTCTTATGAATCAAAATTAGCTCATTGTAAACCATTATTTAAGAAATTAAAAATTTTGACAGTAATTAATTTGTACATCTACACAGTGGTATTGTTTATAAAACAACACATATCAGAATTACAAAACAGACAAGACATTCATTCTTATAATACTAGATCATGTCAACTGATTGATATACCATATTGCAGATTGACTATAACACAGAAGAATTTCGAAATACTTGGCTCTAAATTGTATAATAAGCTACCAGTAAAGTTAAAACAAAGCCCCATACCTAGTTTTAAGAATAAATTGTATGACTGGCTTGTTACTAATCCTTTTTTATTCACTACAAGAATTGTTTGATGAGTAGGTACATCTTAGTACCAATAATAATGTAAATATAATTTTGTAAATAGCCTATACTAGCATTATATTATCTGACGTTCTATTACTGTAATAGTTCAATGACAATAAAATTGTTCTTATTCATTGTTGACATGCGCAAAAATATTTCAGTTTTTCTGTCAAATGTCACCAATTTCATTTAAATATGATTATCCAAGGTGACATGGTGTCAGTTTGGAGTATGACAGTATTTTTATGGACATACTGTATTTGTATGCACTATCAAGCTCTGGAGGAATTTCCTTTGGAAGTTCTACACTATCACTGTGAAGATATTTATTAACAGAGAATAAATATTAAAATTGGGATATCTTTGTAATACACTGCACAGTTTTGCACTCAATATATCTTCATATTTTAAAGAGGCACACTTAATGCACTTCACTTTCTCAAGGATTGATATAACTTATGAAGATGCAAACCACGCTTTTCTAGTTTTTGTACTGCATGAGGTAGATTTTTGAAATGTGCCTCTATTATATTCAAGTCCCTTTGCAATGTTTCATTTTTGAAAATGCTCTGTGAATGTTGGATTGACAAAGCATCAGTTGGATTTAGACTGCAAACAATTTCTTTAACTGCATTGAAATTATCAGCATAAAAGAGAGCAGAGTTTTTCTGTATACCTCAGCAAGTAAGAATTGGTTCTGGGGGGGGGGGGGGTAAGGGGAATTCTGCGAATTTTTCCCTATAAGCATTTACTCAGTCAAGGGCTTTTACAAAAACTTCCTTGGTACTAGAAAAATGTATTTACTTCAGGAAACTGTTCCTGTATGACTTCTGCTACCCTTCGAAGCCCTTGCACAATACAAGTACCTTAGATTAAATGGGGATAAATATTTTCAGAGATGAACTGGATGCAGTGTTTGAATGTAGAACCCAAAATTTGTGTTCATTACCTCCTGGCTATAATACTCTTAAAGTATTATTCATAAAGCAAGCAGTGGTGAAATGATTAGTTTTCTCTAAGACCACCAATCAAAAAAGGCTTTCCCAGCTCCTCTTTAGTTTATGACTCTGTATCATAAAGGTTCAATATATACTTTTTATACTTCAAAATGATTGATATATGAACAAATCACGCCAACATTATGAAATATGCAAAATTACTGTAAATATACAATTATATGCACTATAAAACTGTACATGCAGAAAAAGGTGAACTTAAAACATACTCTCAGCTTTGTTTCCATGTCATACATAAAAGCAGATATAGCATGCATTTGCATATAAATCCACTGTGTATTAATAACTATAGCAATGGCCACTCCTATATGGTGTAAGAAAACCAAAATTAACTATGTTGTTCAATAATTCTTTATTTTTTGTCACTTCACCCTATTTTTCTCCTCTCTCCACCTTATTCTCCTATCTGTTCTCCCTCATTCTTCTGTCATTTCACTTTCAGATCCTGTCACATCGCCAGTGAACATATAGCATTTCATTACTTAACCCTCCGTCAGTTGCTAGGGGCCTGAGAGACCCCTGGCATTATATAAACGTTATAATTTTCGAACGAACGCACCTATGCAATTGCCTGACTAGGATATCTAACATTACACCTTGTGCGATTATTTGCTGCAGCGATAACCTTATCTGTTTATTTGTTTGGCTGGAGGAATGAATAATCAGCAGTTACGTGTCGCACAGGTCAACCAGGCCCCGCGCGCCTGCTCTCGTTACATATTGTTGACAGATTTGTTTCTCATTAGCTTTTGTGCAATATTACTTTACTATTGCAAGGAGCTGTTACTGCTTCGTCATGAATACGAGTAAAAGGTACGATCTACAAAATCCGAATGATTTGGAAGAAGTACATCACCTACTTTGCGATGATGATGCCTTGCCCGTGGATGACAACTTATATGAATAAGATGACTCTGATTAAGAAGATAAACTCGAAACAAGATCTTTAGATTCAGAAACTGACCATGAAGATGAAGAGGAAGACGATGAAAGCAGCTTGTGTGATAACATGTATTTTATAGGTAACATCATATGCGTATCATAATAATTCTTCTTCTTTTTATTCTTCTTATTATTATTGACAATACATTCTGTTGTTATTCACAGGAAGAGATGGAACAAAATGAAAAAAAAACACCTTTGAAAATAACACAGACAAGGGCTCACAATATATTGACCAAACTTCCTGGTGTGGTAGGAGCTGCCAAAAATGCGAAAACGGAAATTGATTGTTGGAACCTTTTTGTTACCGAAGATATAGTTAGTTGATTTGATTGTTGAAAGCTCAAATACCTACATTAGCAGTGTGCAGCACAAATTTGATTGTGAAAGAGACAGCAGACATACAGATGTAATAGAAATAAAAGCTTTCCTAGGCTTATTGTACCTGGCAGGAATTTTTCGTGGTGGACGCCAGAATATTCACGAGTTTTGGAGAACTGGTCTTGGAATTCCTCTATTTCAAATGGCTATGTCCGAAAAACGATTCAGTTTTCTAATACGCTGTATTCGCTTTGATGACAAAAGCTCAAGACTGGAGCGACGAAGATTGGATAAATTGGCTGTTGTTAGAGAAATGTTTATTGTTTCTGAACTGTCAGAACCATTATTCTCTTGGACAAAATGTCACTGTTGACGAACAGTTGCTGGCGTTTCGTGGTCGATGTGCTTTTAGACAATATATATCATCCAAGCCAAACAAGTATGGCATAAAGATATTCTGTTTGAGTGATGCAAAACTGTTTTATACAACTAACATGGAGATTTATTGTGGACAGGAGCCGGACGGACCATATTTGCAAACTAACTCGGCAGAGGCTGTAGTGCTGAGACTAAATGAACCAATCTCTGGCACTGGACGAAAAGTTACTGCAGATAATTGGTTTACCAGTGTATCGCTGGTGAATGAATTGCACAAAAGACAACTTTCTTTCGTCGGTACATTGCAAAAGAACAAAAAAGAGTTACCCACTAATTTCACTTCTCCAAAAGATCACAGACAGTACGAAAGCATATTTGGCTTCACAAAAAATGAAACACTTGTTTCATATGTTCCAAAAATGGGTAAAACAGTAGTTTTGCTCTCAAGTCTACATGTTTCATCCACACAGTTATCAGAAGGTGCTGAGAAAAAGCCTGAAATAATCCTGCATTACGACGACACTAAATGTGGAGTTGATTCAGTAGATAAATTGTGTGCTACATACAATGTAGCCAGAACAACGAGAAGGTGGCCCATGGTAATTTTTGACCATATCTTGAACATTGCATGTATTAATTCTAGGGTTATCTTCCTTGGAAACCAAAATAAATATTCCACAAGGCAGGAGTATTTGAAATCACTATCTTTAGCTTTACTGTTGCAACAGCTACAAAGGAGAGCAACAGCATCAAATCTATCCGATGATTTGAAAGGACTTTTGACAAAATATAAACCTGAAGAATCCGGCGTAGTAGAATTGTTAAATACACCACTATGCTCATTGAAAAGGAAACGATGTGAACCCAGCAACAAAGACAAAATGAACTGCAAAACTAAATATGTATGTGGGAAATGCAACACCCCCCTGTGTTTGAGCAAACATGCTAAAATTATTTGCGATAGTTGCTTAGTCAGGAAAACACGGGTGAAATAGTAAATGATTCTGAGTAACTGAACATTTGAAATTACAAGTTGTACGTATACCTGAAAATGGCAATGTATTTCTTTATACTTACTGTAATACAATTTATAACGTATATGTACTCATATTTTAGCTTGTATTTTTGTGTTGTAAGATAATTCCTATTAATGAAAGCCTTGTACGCTTAATCTAAATAAAGGCAAAAACATGGGAAAAAAAGAAAATAAACGAAAGAAAACAAAAATACAAACAATAACAACAAAAATATAGCGCGGGTCTACTAGGGTCCCGCGCGACTAACGGCGTTCTACCAAAGCACGCGCCTGACAGAGGGTTAAGGAGAATCACTATGCCAGTTTTACTTATAAATCAATGAATGCAAACATGGGATGTTGAATTCGTAAAGGGAGTCGGAAACTTTTTTATGCCTTCCTCTCCCAAAATAAATAAATTATTACTTGCTGAGAAAAGTATGGTCTAAAAATACACAAGCATATGCTGGAAAACAATGTCTGGTTTACAAAGTGCTTTTAATTGTGTATGGATAACTATTCCTTCATTTTACAAAATATACACACATCAGCATATGGCCATACAGGGACTGAGACCCATTGAATCCAAACAAATGCTAGACTGAAATATTACCAGTTTATAATCTGAAATAGTTATATTGATATTTTTCCATTTTATCTCTGCTTTCTGATTTGTACAACTATCTTATATATATGATAATGTTTTTGAATCATGAATCATATGTATATTAATAATAACACAATAAAATGAATCATATGTAATGATTCAAAAATCTCTATGGTATATGTTCATATTTTGCAGGGAAATGGACAATTCTTTTGTAACTTAGCAAAAATGCAGGGTAGCAGTCGTAGTCATTTGTCTGAAAGTGTGTTATCTTAGCATTTTGCTTTACTGAGTTTTTATCAGCTCACTTTAGCTTTAGGCCAAGTTCAAAAACCTGAGAACATTGAAGTTGCTGACATTGTTGCAGAACCTCAGCCGTCCACATCATAAGAGATATCACCTTATGAAACACTTCCAAATGATGGCTTATCCACTTCAAGTGAGGACAGTATCTACAATGGAAATTGATGCACACCCTTACAGCAAGAACTGATTGAAAGATTGTGAAAGTACGAAAAACTGTATTTAAAACAAAAAGAGAGCTGATCACTACAAAAAATCCTTAAGAACTTCAAACACTTTGCAAAGTTGCAAAACATGGAAAGATGTTTAGTTGAACAAGAAGCACAGCATGCCTTAAAACAAAATTTGTAATGATGATGAAATTTGTGCCTTATAAGGACGGCAGCATGGAAAGACAAATCTGTTTGCAAAGTGGTCTAATAGTACCATCACAAAGGCCCTAAAGTTAAAGTTTAGCTGAGGTGGTAATGGCCTACCAGGAGTTATTAAAACAAGGATACCCATTGCCTTCCATATGCACCTTACAAAGACGATTACAGAATTTGAAATTTGACAGTAGTATCTTAAATGAAGTCTTTGAATTTCTTAAGTTGAAAGTGCACTCCTTTGAAAGCCATGAAAGCGATTGTGTGTTAATATCGGGTGAAATTGCAATTTCTCCTGAAAATGCATATGACAGCTTTCTTTGTAAATACTTTGGTTATGTTACATTGCCTGAACACTCTGGAGTTGCTACTCATGTTTTGGTTTTCATGCTTAGTGGAGTAGTTACACAATGGAAACAGCTAGTTGCTTACTATTACAAAGGGGATTCTGTAAACTGTACTATTTTTTGATGATATAATAAAGGATATCTTTCAAAAAGTTGATGAGCTGCAGTTATTAATCCTAAGCATGACATCAGACATGGGGTGTTGTAACCAAGCACTATGGAGAACTTGGGGTATAGCAGCAGGCAGATACTCGCACATCAAGTGCACCATTGAAGATCCATTGCACTGAGAGAAACTTGTATTTACCAATGTCCCACATTTATTCAAAAACATTCGGCCAATGTTTATGTCGGACAAAATACCAGCAGACATTTAGGACAAGTACAGGTTGCCTACATGTGAAGTTTTAGCAAGTGCTATTGGGGAAGTAGTTGCCTTTGAAAAGGAGCATTCTTTCAAAATGGCACCAAAACTTACAGAAGAGGTGTTTCCAACCCACTTTGGGAAGATGAAGTTGTCTACATTAACAAATGTGATAAGCCACAGTGTAAGCAGTGCTTTAAAATTTCTAGCAGAACAGCTAAAAAAAACCTGCTTACTTAATAACTGTTTTTGGACCAAATAGAAAAATGGTTTCACATCATGACCTGAGGGCATCCTTCAGGTGCTTTGAGTAATTTTAATTCAGAAATGTATAGAGTTACCATAACATTTTTGTAAGAGTCTTTTTAGAAGATTGGAAGTTGGCCACAAAAAGGTGTGGAAACCTTCACAAACTGGTGTCCTAATTTCAGTGCAGTCACTGTTACAACTGCAAGCACACCTACTTGAAGAAAAGGGATATAAGTTTCTCTTAATGAGCAGGTTTTCACAAGATGTTTAGAAAATGTTTTCTGTTTGATAAGAAGCAAGCATAAAATACCAAATGTAGTGCAGGTAAAAAATAACTTTAAGTTGCTCTGTGTATCACAACACTTAAAAGACTCCATCCCACAGCAGCTATGATGAAGATGACAGGAGTTCCTTTAGGGCTTCTTGGATGTAGTATCTGAGACCAGCCCTAGCTGCGAGCTACAAGTAAATATTGCAACACAAGTGAGGTCACCTATTTCAAAACTCAGTAATAGTGAGATACATTCTCTATATAATGTTTATGTACAGAGCATCCTAAAAACTTCAAAAACCTGCTCAGTCTGCATATCTACTGTAGGATCCAAAACACCTATCTACAAGTCATTCACAAAGTTATAGAGTTAAAATATTACAAGCAAGACACTTTTTTTTTTTGTTACTAAGAAACATTTAAATTCTTTGTGGAAATGGAGAATATATTCAAATTGTTCCTTCCAGTGGTCTCAAAGAACAACATGAATTTGAAAGAGTTTTATTGGAGTCAGATGCGGACAGTGCAGTTCAGAATACCTAACTGCCATGAACTCATGAGGAAGATCATTAATGGATTCATTTCCTATAGGTTAAAAATTAATTTTATGAGCGTAAGACAGCTACTAAGTGCTATGCCAGTAAATGTATGTGTTAATTAAGTTTAGAGTATGTTTATGACTAGGGCATGATGTTGATGACATGTCATCTTTTAATTCTTGCGCCATAGACATTGATAACCTGCACATAAATCTTTATTATGGGTCCCAGATTATGAAAATGCATATTTGTTAAGTAATTGTTTTGTTCATTTTATGCTGTTTTCTATTATTAGGTTTTTTTTTTTATTTTAGGTCATTTTCTCAGTTTCTTGCCCTTGGTATCTTTATTTGGTCATTTTCTTTCATTTATATTATGTGCCTATATAAAGGTTTTTTGTTATTGACATTTTACATAAGAATAAGTTTTCAAACCTCACAAATCTAAATAATAAACTGAGGAACAAGAGTATCTTTGTACATCCTTTGCTGGCATTCTTGGGGAAAATTCACATTGATATGTAATGTTTAGTCTGGAAATGGCTGCTTGTGGATGGAGTGGTGGCAGTTGTCAGAGGAACAGGTACATACAACCAAACTTCAATGGGTACCAAAGACAGTGTCATTGCAGGTATATAGGTTGGTTGCAGTTGCAACTGCTATATAAGAGCACATGAACACTTAACTTTTGACACCTTGTGAATTTATTGGTTGTTTTTTCTTTGGGTACTGTTTTTCTTTTAACATATGTACGGTAATTAAAAATCTTGTGTCATTTAAATCTACTGCACTACTCTTCTAAACTCAATGCAGCATGGCAACATAGTCTCTAGCACATTTTGATTTGTGTACCTTCTAACGTGCGCTCCTGCACATGTGTAACTGGCATGATGTAATTATCTCATGGAGCCAAATGCATATGGGTTGTGGGCACATGAACAAGTACACTAGCACGTTAGTTTGGTTAGTGTTCTGTGCTAGCATATGAAGCTTTCCACGCATTGTGTTTCCATATTGTCATCATAATTTTACGTCAATGCCTAGATGGTAGCACACTACGGTAAAAGTAGGTAATATGTACATACTAATACATACTAAATGTTTCTCCATACTAATCCGTAATCTTAACTATAATTTAATTCACACATTACTTTGTTCTTGGCCTAACATGGTGTACTTAATTATGTATAACAAACATAAAAAAAACTTTATTTTGTCAGACAAGTTATGCATTATTATTATTATTATTATTATTATTATTATTATTATTATTATTATTAATGTTATTGTTAGTGGCTGCAGTTGTATCAATTTGTTCATAATCATAACTATTATGCAACAGATGCTATTTCACATTTTCAGGGCTGTTTGACTAAAATTTTGTGAACACCCAAAATGTATACTCATGAGCTGCTATTGGTTCGCTCCAAATGTCAAAATTGACAACACTGTGCAGTTTTTAAAACCAGTGTTTCCAGAAATTAAGTGTGAACAATTAGTATACCTAATACCTACTTGGTAAGAGTGAATCTCCACAATGCACACACTGTAACATGACCATCAGACACAATAACTGAATGTCCACTATATTCCAAATACAAAGAGCTGCATAACCTTCCCTCAGAATTATACAATGCTCTGTCCAAATCCAACAACACAAGAAACATCATAAACTTAACGAAATTCACCAATTTTATCAAACACATCTTAGGAAGAAAGAGCAAAGCTGCTATTACCAGAGATGTAAATTCCATTAGTCATAAAGAATAACACAACTGTGAATTAATTCATTGTAAATATTTCACCAAAATTTGTGTGAATACATTTTACTTGACAACCAAACGGTAATTCAAAAAATATTGTATTGCTTGTATTTTTCTCTGTATTGAAAACAAGAATTATTGTCATATATACTCATGTATCTAATTCATGTAAGTTGTAATAAGATCTCTGTATTCAAACAACTTAAAATAAAGCATTAAAAAAAAAAGCTTATTCTATTTACTTCTTGTTAATACAGACAAACCTTCCTTACACATTACTCATTTCATTATAGGTATAAGCAGAATACATTAGGCTACAGTGATAGATTTTTAAAAAGCAGATCGTTGTGTGATGGCTTTGAAATTCCATAATGTTTGCATGACCATGACAAGAAAAGCAAACAACAAAGGGCGACTTACCACTTGAAAAAAAACAATACAAATTTTAAAATTCAAACCAGTAACAAGAAACAGTTAGGAAGTTATTAATGCCACAAATAATTTTGACATAATTGTGTTTTATAACAAGATCTACATGTTTTGTGTAGGTGGTAAGATTTTGGCTCTCTCTTAATCAATTATACAAAACTTGAACATGACTTCACAGGCTATTCCCAGAAAATTCAAGATATAGGTACATCAGATGTCATGCAAATATCTTCAACATGGATTTTAGTGAAAATCATTAAAGTCGTATATCAGAAAATAAAAAATAATGAAGCGTTCTATGAAAATGGTAATTTGGGTTGGGAGATTTTCTTGAAAATCTTTGTGCCACATCCTTGAAAGATGCTGAACTTGAATAATAAGTTTAGTATTCAACTTTTTGAATTATGCTGCTTACAGACATGATGATAATGAGTGGCCTCTAAAAGATGTCCTTGATATCTGCCTCAGGTTCCAAAAATAAGGACCATAAGGATACATACCTATGCACAGTGAAACCTTTGCATTCGTATAGTATATGGTGAGGTCTCAAAGTCTCTCACACATTTCCTACATAAAGGGTCTTGTACAAGACCCATTATGCTTTAATGTCTGCGCAGAGTATTGTGGCCTGTAAGATAGCCCACAATCCCTCTGAGCTTAACTCTAGATTAATTCAGGAGGAACTCACTCACTTTCCAGTCAGGCCCAGATATAAAATCATGGGCCTGCCTGGCAGTGGCTTGCTTACTACAGATATCAAGATGAGCCCTCGCTGTGAGCTGGGTAATCTCATACTTGACATTACCAGCAGACACTCTGCAAAAGGACTCAGACCTTATAAAATCGAGCCCCAATCCCCTCCTCACTAGAGCATCTGCCATCTCATTGCCTGCAATACCAGTACCCAAAGAAGTGTAACCGGGCAGCTGATACACTCTATCCAACATCCTCTGGCATTGCCACACCAGTCTGGATGTGGTTTTAACCGCCCTAAGGGCTTTCAAAGCTGCCATACTATCTGAGTAGATGTACATCCGCTCGTCCGCGTGGCATAGTGTAAATATGCATAGCAGAGGCTAAGATGGCAAAGACCCCAGCCTGGAAAACTGTGGCAAGTCTCCAAGGGGAATGACAAGCCTGGTTCTAGGGCCATAGGCTGCCCGAGGTGGGAAGCTTACGGACATACACATATGCACCTTTTTCTTTTATTCAGGGAGCCTCAAAACAAGTATTTCCTTTTGAATATTGGTATTGAATTTTTGAATGGAATCCAGTACTACTACCGAGAGAGCCAAGGAAGTAAGAACCGGCTGCACAGTGTTTTTTTTCACTTTGTATGTAGATACATGATTCCACGCTGCTGCTGCAGCTGCAATCAGGGTCATGCTACTGATGCGGCTTTGCTCTGCTCTGGTTTTGCAGTATTGAGTTGACAATGATATGGTGTAGTTCAGTTATCATGAGTTATATACACTGGTGTGCAAAACCTAAGGACGAGATGGGTAAAGTAACATAACAAATGAACTATTTGGTGGAAGTAGATGTTGCCAGAGGTCTCTCACACATACACAGAAAGCTGGACGTCACATGGCGTGAATGTAGCGAGCCTATAGTGCCAAATGGATCTGGTCCTGCAACACGGGGCAGTTGACGAAACAGGACAAGACGGTGTGTGGCAATTAGCGAGCTGTTACGGTGCACTGTAGTGGTGTTCTTCATTGCAACATGGCCCGTAGACACCATTTGGATGACTTCACACGGGGAAGAATCATCGGGAAACTGGAAGAAGGGCGAAGTGTGACGAGTGTTCTCAGGAGTTTGGAAATGCTCACAGCATTGTTTCACGTGCATGGAAAAACAGGCACTGCTGTCCCAAGGAGAGGTGGTGGTCGACCACGCTCAACTACAGCAGCAGATGACCGCTACATTGTGCAACAGGCAAGAAGGGATCCACGCCAAACAGCGGGTACAATTGCAACCACATTTAACAGGACAGCCAGGCACGCAATCTCACGATACACCGTGGCACGGCGACTACAAAGAGGTGTTCTCTTTCCCCGACGGCCAGTACGTTGTGTTCCATTGACATCCGCACATCGGCGGCACCGTTTGCGATGGTCCCAAGAGCATCAAAATTGGACCAACGACGAATGGGGTCGCGTGCTCTTCTCGGATGAGAGCAGATTCAGTCCAAGTAGCGATTCTCGACGTGCCCTCATCTGGCGAGAGGTGGGAACAGGAACATCCTTGAACATAATCGTTTTGGTGGTCCGGGTGTTATGGTTTGGGGAGGCATAATGTTGCATGGGCGCACCGACCTCCAAATCTTTGAACACGGTACGCTCACTGGTCAACGTTATTGTGATACTGTACTCCTTCCCCATGTGCTTTTCAGGGGTGCAGTCGGCCCTAACTTCATTTTTATGGATGAAAATGCGCGACCGCATCGAACAGCGCAGGTGAAGGATCTCTTGGAACGAGAGGATTTTCGGCGAATGGACTGGCCTGCCCGTTCCCCGATTTAAATCCCATCGAACACGTGTGGGATGCTTTGGGGAGACGCATTGCAGCACATCCACATGCACCAACGACCATCCAAAAGTTCTCAACAGCGCTGGTGGAGGAATGGAACGCCCTACCACAAGAACTGCTTACCAACCTTGCGGCCAGCATGGGAGCACGATGCAGAGCATGCATTGCTGTCCGTGGTGATCATACACCCTTTTAAGCACCATCTATCTGTTTCTGTAAATCCAGAGAGTCGTCATATGTCGTATTGACTTAAGTGTAGCTTATGGTCTATGAATACAAGTGGCATTTCTGTTCGTCTCATTGCATATTTCGTTTAGTTGCCTACTGTAGCATACCGTAGCAGTTCCCTCTACGTATGGTTCAAGTTTCATCGAGCTATGTTACTTGGCAGTGTCACAGCATGCGAAGATTACCTTCGTCCTTAGGTTTTGCACACCAGTGTATTACAGTAGGCTCTCGCTAATCCGTAGTAGCTGCTCGGTCCCTGCCAAATTACATGGAAAAATCTACCGCTTAAACCGAATTTCGGATAATTCGTACTACGAACTAAAATTTGGTTCCCTCATTACATATGTCATATGTTATTCTTCGTTTAAACCGAATATGTATGTTGTGCTGTGCACTGCGGTATTTTCCGTTACCATTTCACATGATATTTCTCAATACTATACTGTAATTTCTCAACAATGGTCCGATTGCTTACTTACTGCTTATGTATCACTTCCACAGCATATGTTGCAAGGGTGGAGAAAGAGGGGGTTAGTTATACCGTACACGGCGCGCGACTCGAAGCAATCCAGAGAGCTGTTTGTCTCTGTTTGTGAATAGTGAATTTTTTCCCCCTTTTGCTCCATGGCTTTCTATGCCGCCGAAAGAGAAATGTGCTCATAATGCTCTCACGCTGAAACAAAAACAGTAAACTTTACATATGGTCGATAGTGGAGACAAGGCCCAAACACAGGTTGCCGAACTGTACTCTCTCATCCATTATAAGTTCAAAACAGAAAATAGAGGCAAGTCCAATAAGCTATTCATTTAGTGGCAATAGCAGGTGCATGAGACCAGCGAAACATGAAGAGTTGGAGGATTCGCGTTAGAATGGTTCCAACACATGCGTTCACAGCAAATTCCCCTGTCTGGCACCATGCTTTAAAAAAACTCGGGAAATCCCCAATAAAGAAGGAATTTCTGGGTTTGTGTGTCTGAGGGATGGCTATGGCGTTTTCAGAAGAGGCATAAAATCAGTGCTGTTAGTGTCTGTGGGGAGGCATATAGAGTAAACGAGGAAGATGACAGTGAGTGGGCGCGGGAGTTTCAATCTAAGCTCTCTCATCACCAAAGAAATGTGTTTAATATGGGTGAAGCATACGTTATCTATAACTTGATGCCTGAAAAAACACTACGTGCCAAGGGCGGAAAATACCATGGAGGAAAACGCAGCAAGGAGAGACTGACGCTGGTCTTGTGTTGTAATTCAAATGGTTTTGAGAAGCTCAAACCATTAGTGACTGGAAAATAAAAAATCCAGGTTGTTTTAAAAATGCCAACCTATTCGATCTGTCAAGTCAGTACGAGAATAACAATAAAGCTTGAATGACCAAATCTCTTGAAGATTCAACAACAAATGACTGCGAGAAAGAAGAACGTTTTGAAAACTTTGGACCACTGCTCGGTACATCAGTTCGATGACCTGGAACTTCCGAACATAGAAGTTGTCTTCTTACTAGCTAACACCACGAGCCGTCTGCAATCATTGGATCAAGGAATAATCGCCTCAATGAAGCGTAATTACAGACGCCGACTGGTTAAGGCTGTCATCAGTGCAGTAGAACTACAAGAAACAGCTCCACATTGGAATGCACTGCAAGCTATCCACAACATATATGATGCTTGGGATGAAGTTACAACAGACACCATAACTGGTTTAAGAAGGCGTGGACAGCAACTGATAACGTCGCTGAAACTGAACAGGAAACCGATTATCCACGTCTGAACTTATAATTGGGATACAATTGGAATTCCGATAACGCTCTTCTACACGCTTACATCCGGTTGGTGTCCTGTTGTACTGTCATTATGGAACAATGGACGTAGGTGGACAACAACATTTGTGCTGCTGAAGAACCAGTTATCTGCTGATGATGCAGAAGAGAATGATAATTCTTTACTGTCATCTTTTGAGGTGGAACATGAAGATACGACATCGCGACCCCCGCTGAAGTTGCCGCTGCAATTTCTGTTCTCGAGAGATTTGCTGCCACTCCTGATGTCTCCATGGCATTTCATGGATGTATCTTCAGAGAGTGCCGTAATATTACGACCAACGGTCCACCAAACAATTAATTATTTTTTTCAAATTATAGAACTAAAATGTGTAATGGATAAGA
Organism: Deroplatys truncata; assembly: GCA_030765065.1. Taxonomy (NCBI): domain Eukaryota; kingdom Metazoa; phylum Arthropoda; class Insecta; order Mantodea; family Mantidae; genus Deroplatys; species Deroplatys truncata. Next base: position 493,099,635 of record CM060990.1, read on the forward strand.
GTTGTTACTAAAACATGTGTTCCGATTAAAACTTAGTGTTAAGAGAACGGTATATTTAAAGTGTTTCTTAGGCTTATTGTTTGTTGTATTATACGACTCACCAATTCAATGAGTACAATGTTGTTCCAAATATTACTGTTTTAAAAAAATTACGACAAGCATTTGACAGTATACTTTTCCAATTAAAGAAATACCAGATATGACGTATACAGCTGTTATTTTTACTTTTTCTTAGAGGTAATGAAAGTGGAACACACTCATTCGTTGGTACGCATAACAGGAGAGAAAGTGTACTCAACAGTCGTATTTTACCGTTTCAGAAAATACGGGACTATTTTTACAAAACCTCGTTAATTCAAACTTCGTTAAACCGAATTGGCCATTTTTCGGTCCATTGGAATTCGGTTAAACGAGGGTTTAATGTATTTAGTTACAAAGTATATTTTGGCTCAGTATTTTCTACTGCGCAGCGTGTATTTATCATTCGTATGTGTTAACTCAGCTCGTCAAGTGAAAATAGGATTTGCAGAAAGACTTCCGAGTGTAAAAGTTCCAGGCCGTACAACAATCCATACACTTTATAATAAATTTCAGGCCCAGGAAGTGTTCAGTCCAAGAAACCTAAAAGACAGCGTAGGGTTCTTACCGAAGAAACATTAGACAACATCGGTCATCGTTTAGAGACTTCCTCGCAAAACACGTTTAGGCGTCTTTCTTAACAGGCAAGCATTTCGTATGGCTCTGTGCGAAGAGCTACTAAATTGTTGAGGTTAAAACCATATCAAATAGCTGTGGCACATGCTCTTCAACCAGGTGATTCTGTAATTAGGCGTTCATTTTGTGAGTGGAGTCTCAATAATGTATTCAATGGCGAAATAGATCCATATTTAATATTTTTCTCGGACAAGGCTTGGTTCCACCCTCATGAATATGTGTGTACACAAAATAATTGCTATTGGAGCTCTGACAAACGTGATATTGCTCATGAAATATCCCTCCATCACAAAAAAAATTGATGTATGGTGCTGCATGAGCGGAAAATAGTTATAGGGCCATTTTTTTCGAGTCAACAGTTGACGCCCCTACATACGTGAATACAATTTTGCATCCCCGTTTTTAGAGAATTAACAGATGGGGAACGCGATTTTGTCTTTTTCCACAAGACCGCCACATCATAGGCCAATATTTCGTTGAGAACAATTGAAAGTGTGTTTGAGGACAGAATTATTAGTAGAGATTTGTGGTTCCCTCGGTCCCCCGACCTAACCCCCCTGTGATTTCTATCTCTGGGGTAAATTGAAACATTAAGTGTACAAGACAAACCCACACACCATGGAAGAATTAAAGGAAAATATCCGCCAGGAAATTGCCGCCATTTCTCAATGTGAACTACGGCGAGTGATGGATAGTTTCCTAAAGAGGTGCAAAAAATGTATAGACAACGTCGGCGGCCACTTTCTACACCTCTTATAAAGTTGGTAAGTAAAGCCTTTATAAGTAGTTTTAAAGTGTTGTATGGTTGTATCCGCGCCATTCTATAATAATCGCAGACAGCAACGAGCGCCGATAATGCGAACAGGAAAAACACCGCGCAGCCGGTACTATACGTGTATAGTAAAGTAAAAACGGCATTTTCAGGGTATTTATAAAGGTTGAAACAAGTTCGAAGCAATACTGTTCCCCGCGGTAACTGGTTTACTTATCTACTAACGAAAAAACACATAACTTCTTAAATAGCTACTCATCCTATAGAAATTTTGTAATTGAGACAACTTGTCAGAAATATGACTATAAATTGTTTGCATGTAACTAGCATTCTCATAAAAATCAGTAATAAGCGAATTATTTCGATTTTTTGATTTTGTGCTCCATTGGATCCCTCCCCCTTTGAGGAAAGTAATTGAGGAGTGACCCGCAGACGTAAATCAATTTGAAGCGGATTCCTACTCCAAAAATGGGCTGCATCAAGTTACGGTGTTGCTTTGATTCAAAACACAATTTTTAACTCTTTAAATCAAGTACAAATTATGGGCTTTGTTTCAAAACGCGATCAGTCCAGCATCGAAATTGGTTCAAGCCGCGATAAGTCCAGCTTGTTACGATCACTACATATAATGTATGTTGTGCCTAAAATCAAATAAGAAGTGGTAAAGCTGAGAAACCAAACATTCCAAACCCTCAGAAGTGTGGTGGTGTTTATCAGCTATTGTTGGGACTAACACATTGGGTGATATAAATAAAAACAAGCAAAAGCTTGTGAGCTGTAGCTACAAGCAAGTTGAGAAACGAGCAACAGGTCGTGGTTTGGTATAAATAAAAATTTCCCCTCTTCGTTGAGCTATTGCTATCAGCTACGAAGCTTTTGCCCAGTGACCTTCACCACGACACATCGTCTGAGTAAACAAACACGCCCATTCTTTGTCAGGAGGCGATTTAAATCTTTATTGCACCTAAATATACATATACTCATTCATGTTAATCATACTCTCATTTATGAAATCTAATAGACATGCAAATTTTAAATAACACAATTATAATTAAGATTTCGTAAATGAAACAGACATTGAGATTCACCCAACTTTTAACAGATAAGGTTCATCCCCTTTCTAAATCCAATCCCTCATTTCCTCATTTGATAGTATTACAAACTGTATATTGAAAGTAGATTATTTGTACTTCTGTTTTTGCACCTTTATATTGATATCCTCTGCATCTATATAAAATATCACTACGTAATTCCAAAGTGAAAGTAGATTATTTGTACTTCTGTTTTTGCATCTTTATATTGATATCCTCTGCATCTATATAAAATATCACTACGTAATTCCAAGAATTTATAAGATGTTATCATGAATTAAAGTTAAACTGGATTAAAGAGTTTCATTTGAAAGTTAAATTTAAGTTTGGTTTTAATTGAAATTCTTTAGTAATAATCCGGTTTTGATTTGTGTGAACATTCTGCTCTATGTAAGTGTTTATTTGTATATAGCTTTGATTATATTACCAGTCTTCCACTAATAAGAGCGGCTCGGTATGACCTCACTCACATTCTGTTTAGCATTATAGTACCCAGATGAAAACACGCCAGGATCTTTTCAGCATTGTTAGAAGGTCCACCTCGTGTTTTCCATTTGCCTCTGGAAGAAAATGTTGCGCAAACTTTCATATTTTCTGTTTTAAATAACTGTTTATATCAGCACACATCCGAGTTCTTGCGTCTTGAAACAATTTTTAATTTCACTATCACTTACGTATAGCAAGTAGAGGAAGTATTGCACTCTACGCAAAAATTCGATACCGAGATTTCATCAGAGATACACGTTTTGAGAGTGCCTGAATTAAAAAGAAACATCTTTAGCAAATGTGTGTGAACAGCATAAATAAAAAAACTAGTTCAAACTTAGTATCCTCCAAAATGTGATAAGATTTTCAAGAAAATTCCTCTACCACAAAACAATCCCTTTACTTAAAAATGGCTCCAACAATTTTGATTAAAATCCGCTATTGTTTAAGATATTTGCATGGCAAATATAATTAGGTATATCTCGAATTTTCAGGGAATAGCCAGTGAAGTGCTCTTCATTCTGAATGGCTTTTATGTAATGCTAAACTGTAAGAGATTCTACTACAAGAGTCCTACTACGCATCTGTGTCTGAACAGCAAACTCAGAAAGGCAAAGTCGTTAAACAACAAGTTTGGTATTTAAGTTCAGCACCTTCCAAACATGCGTCAGGAAGATTTTAAAGAAAGTTCCCCCTCCCCAAACTGCCCTTAGCATGGAAACTTTTTCCAAAGGCTTTATTTTCTCAAAAATGACTCTTAACGATTTTGATTAAACACAGCATGTTTAAAATATTTTCATGTCAAATGCATATATTGCATTTCCTGGGAATATCCTCCGAAGTCCTCTTATTTCTCAGTAAATTTTGCACAATTGGTAAACCATAAGATAGACAAATCTATCTACGAAAAATCTTACTACAAAAAGAAAATCGTTCTCGTTAAGCACACATTTTATGTCAAAGCATTTCTTTTTACTTTCTCTACTACGTAGAGTAAGTAGGGGAAGTATTGTATTCCACCCAAAAATTCGATACCGAGATTTCACCGGAAATATGTTTTGAGACCCCCTGGTGTCTTCCAGAGATGCGACACGAAGGTTTTCAAGAAAATCCCCCCACACCAGATTACCCATTACATGGAACATTTTTCGAAAATTTAAATTTCCCCAAAAATGGTTCTAACGATTTTGATTAAAATATCATGTTTAAGAAATTTTGATGACAAATAAAATGTATATTTTGAATTTTCTGGGAATGTCTCCAAAAGTATTCTTCATTGTGAACGACTTTTGCATAATTGGTAAACCATAAGAGATAGACAAAATTTTACTACACAAAAAATGTAGATCCCGTTAAAATACACAATTTGTCATATACATTTTTTTGTTTAGTGAACCATTTTCGAGATATTGCTTGTTATTCCCTTAAATTTTTCAGTACTTATTTCCTCAAATGGGAATTCGTTATTCATTTTTTGTCTTGAATATGCAAAGAGTATTAATCTGTGGCAAAGAGAATGCTGCTGCACCTGCAACCAGCTATTAAGAGAAATGTCTATGCTTAAATGCTACTGTATTTCTACATTGCCCTTGCAAATACAAACAAGGGGAACATAGTAGACCTTAAGCGACAGTCAAATATTTTTAGAACTGGTCGCTATGTATAAAATGTAATTCTCTTTGCATGTCAAAAGATCGTTTCTGCAAATGTTTATCTCGATTCATATGAAATAGAGAATAAGAGTTTGTAAAAATAGTTTGTACAAGAGTAGAGAAAGTCATGTGAGTGTAACACATCTGATTTTTTTACTTTCTTTTTTTAACTTAATCATTCCTGAGATATTCCTTGTTATTGGTTTAAACTTTCAAATAACGTCGAATTTCAAAGCCCTCATATAGTCAGGCGCTTTTTAAAAAGCTGACTCACTTTGCCTACTGTATCGTATAACAAAATTGTAAGTGTAAATTGAACCTTTATCTGGATTGACAAGAAGAAGCTAGAATAATAAGCTCTTGTAAGTATAGTTTGTAGAAGAATGATTAGAGAAAGCCATGTGAATGTAGAATATCAGGATTTTTTTTCTTTTTTCCGCGATCATTTGAAAAGAATGGAATTTCAAATCCATCAAATAGCGACCCACATTTAAAATATTTGACTATCCCTTTAGTTTACTGCATTCTTCTATTCCTACAATGATAGTTTATCTCAAATAGCAAGAAGTAGCTACCAAGAATAAGGTTTTGTAAGAATTGTTTGTAGAAAGAGTGATAGAGAAAGACGTGTGATTTTTATTTTCCTCTCTGGAACCATGATCATGAACTCCACCAATGTATTAAAACGCAGTTGAGCAAGCTGAGGTACCTATGGAGGTACCTCAAGAAATAGCAAGCAAAAGCTTACTAAAGGCGAGCAGGACTTGTTTTTATTTATACCATATCGCGAGCAATAGCTCAGCGATCAAGGTCAGCAAGCTTTTGCTCGCGAGGAGGTTGAGCAGAAAAGTTTTATTTATACGAAACCGAGCAAATGCTTGGAATTAGTGAGAAATGAGCTAATGCTTGCTTTTATTTATACCACCCATTGTCGTATGCGACAGGTTTGGTGATCAGCATTGTGTTTTTTGCTTGGCTTTACAGACAGGCCATTGCTTCATTACGAATGCTGGCGCAGAATGCCGAAACACTTCGGCCGAACTGAGCCAAATGACAGCGAAGAAAAATTGAAATTGAATTTTATTTAAGGACGCCCTTTAACTGCCATGGTTTTTAGCGTCCCATTCTATATTGGTCGTGAAAGACCGAAAGTTTTGCTCAGAGGCCTCTTTATCCGGCTTGAGTTTATTTTACGTGCCGTAAATCTACGACACAGACTTCCGGCTTTACTTCCGTTTCGAAGGAAGCCATGCTAAGGATTTTTACGCTCGAAAAAAATCCATCGCCCTCCGCCTGGTTTGAACCTGCGACCTCGGGAACCAGAGGCTAACAACTGAAAGCGAAGAATGATATTGCACGTACATGGGTATTTCATTGGAAATACACGATTTGAGGTGTTCTGTATAAAAAAATGTTTAGATAAAGGTCCAGTGAACAGCTAGTTCTCTTTTTTACATACCAGTGAATGAGATGAGTATCATTAATGAGCAGTGGCGTGTTCTCAATATATGCAAGGTTACGCAGTGCGTACCTCTACCTAAGATAAAATGCATTAAATATTTAAACTAATATTTAAAAACACGAATTCTTACATGTATTGAAACCTTGAACTACTCTGCGAATTTTAAAAGTTGCCCGCGCTCGGTTTATCTGATGCATGCTACTGCAGACCGTTCTACTTTGCATTTGCTGTTTGGAAAACAATGAAGATATGAACCCGACTTATTTCATTGATACTTTCACGTAATCGCGCGCCAGAACCAGAGGAAAGCGGGGAACATCAGGTAGTACGTGTGAGTTCGGAACAGCACGGAGTGCTTCACGAAGTCTGCAATCACCTAACTTGCGGGAGTTGCCTATAAGCAACTTGTATTCAGTGTTTTAGTACATTGGACACAAAGTTGAGCTTTTAGTGAGTAATTTTTGCAAGAGTATGTTTTAATAACAAGGGCTGAATGTAAATGTGTAGTAAGTTTCCACATATCAGAACTAATCTAAGGGTTTCTTTTAAATGTGTATTACTTTCTACCTACATGATAAGAACATCGCTTGAGTACTTCAAGGTTCAGTCAGCGTACTTGCGTTCGCTAGTACAGGAAAGCATGTCTGCGGAGTGCAGTGGCATGGCAGAAAAGGTGCATATATGCGTGGTGTGCGATTTACTGGTGAAAGACTTTGCTTCCAGGAACTCTGAGGGAAAAAATATAATTAAGAACGAAAGGCCGACACAAGAAATTGGTAAACTACGACTTCGAAAACCTGTGTAAGGAAATTTAATAATCAACTTTTTGAAAGTAACGAATAGCTTACTGGTTGTCCACAGAAACAGAAACTCTTTTGTTGTCTTCTGTTTTCAAGAGAGAAAAATGTGTGGTCTAGCAATGGTTACAGTGATGTAGGAAATGTTTTCAAGATCATAAAGAGAAACAGTCTAACACGAAATCGTCTTCAAACTATAATCTTGGAGAAAACATTTGGTAAAACAAGAATAGAGTACATGCTGGATTCCCAGAAAAAAGTAGGGGACACTCAGCACAATGAACTTGTAAAGAGAAACAGAGAAATAATGAAGCGCCTTATTGACGTTGTATGTGAGTAATTCCACGTCAAGTCGTACAAATGCTTCCGATTCACTTCATATTTTGTCCATGGATTACAAAAAAGTTAATTATCTTGTAAATTCTTATTTTTTTAAATAGCAATGTATTGAACAATATTGCGCAATATAGTTTTTAAAAGCGGCACGCCTCTTTAGCTTTAAGTCAGAATATCTCACAGGCGATACGTGATATTATGTTATAAAACTCAATACAAGGCTTAGTATATAGTGTTTTACTTAATATTTATTATAATTGGTATAATTAATAATTTACATAACATTTTAAAAACGATATATCCCTATTAGCCCGCTTGTTTAAATTTCCATACAAACAAATAAACTCCTTGATGTTTCTGTATGCATTTACATAAAACAAAGATGGGATCCTGTATAGTCAATTTTAAATAAAATAACCTCCAGAGTGGTGCGTAGCAGGGTTCCAGCAAGACGCGGCTGGAGGAGAGGAGTAGTAGTACTAGTACTATGCACCACCACCAAACTAGTAGTAGTAGTCTGTCATTGGGTGCCTTGTCAATTGTTCACAGCACTTAAGATGCACTAGTTCACATGCAACTGTTAAATACATTTGAGAAACACTCGAACTTTCAATCTTATCTTATGGAAGGCGATTTAACTACAATTTAAATGCACACTTTTTTTTCGCACCAGCCTCAAATGAATACCGTCTGGTTATCATTGCATTATTGGTTGATGGAATAAATGAATGTAGCTTTAACGTACTATGGATCACTTCTTGCCCTAAAATGCTCGCTATGCTCCCGGTGTTGACGCTCCGTGAAAAATATAAGCCTTATGTTGGAAATATGTTCTTTTGCCCAAATAAATAATTTTTCTGGAGCTGTAATCAGATGCTGAGAGGGCTGTAGACTGGCTCTCATTGCTACTGTCCATTCCAAACTAGAGTGCCTCTCGCAGTAAACAAACTCTTTGTATTATCCGCGCGAAAGTAGTTCGCAATCCCCGGCCATAATGTCTGCTTGTTCCTCTCTCACGTGCTTGCTGCATATAGCTTACAGTGGAAAATGTTTCAATCTATAAAAAGGCGCCCTGCGTGAAAATCACAGTTCAGAATGCAACCTGAGATAACAATTGATTTTATAAGCATGCGGAAATGATCATTTTACTTAACGTTAATCACAATCCTCAGGCAAAAGTGCAACACCCAAATCTGAATCCTCCGAAGAATCCTCAGCTACCATATTGGAATCAGAAGTATTCTCCAAAATAATGACAAGCTTATCCACAATTCCACAGCACTGTCGCACACAAAACAAGTTCCCACATTTGATTCTCCTCTTCTATTATGTCTGTTTATATTCCCTGTGTGCTTTGGTTACACTTCTCACTGAAACGCTTGTAAAATCGGATATTAGTTTCATAATATGCACTAATGCAAGTGTCGGGTATTTTTCTAATAGTGAGTTGAATATATTAAATATTGTTTGCTTTTCACCACTTTTTAACGGTTTGAACAGTTTATTCGCACTACACGCACCTTCCTCTGCCATGAGAACTCAAATACCAGCTGACTAAATCACAAGATTTGGCCTTAGCTGAGCATACGTGTGTTAGCGTATTATGAATGACTGTTTGCTCATCATATTTCCTGTGTTACGCAAAGTGTTTATTCGGTACTCAGATAGCACCTTTGGGAATTTATTGCTGCATTTATCGTATGTGCAAGAGAATAGCAGTCATGCATACATTTGGTAATTAACAAGCAAGATACTCTCGGCGTTAGCGCAATAGCAGACGAAAATCACATTTTGTAATCTCTTTAACAGTTAGTATATATCCATTACCTTTAGCAATGAGTTCTTGTGTTAACCGCAATAAAATGTGCAGTTCTATACCTTTCCTGCCGTAATATTTCATGACGCAATATATGCATTAAGGACTATTTACGTTGGCGCAAGAGTGTTCTTAGGTTCCTGACAAGCAGAAGCACTTGCTTTTGTTTACATCAGAGAGAACTCTGGTTTGTAATGGACATAGTCTTTTAGTAGCACCTCCGATACCATCACGTGGCGCTTTTCCGTGTGCCTTTGCAAAGAAATGCCACTCAACACGAACACCAAATAAATTCTCCTGGTAGCACAAATTAGAACATTATTTCTTATTTTTATACTTAGCCCTGGCACCATCAGAAAAGTAATAAATATTCTTCAAATGTTTAATTTCTTTTGTAAAAAATGTATCAGTTCAGTCTGAAAAAGATGCATAGCGTTGGTGTCATGCTTCAAGAATTCCGAAATTGAATCAAAGTTCAGGTGACGCTTTCACTGCATTACTTGAAATAGGCAACAAATGGGTGTACTGTAGCTTGTTTGTTATTCCAATGTATGCCTAGGACTGAATCTTGCACAACAAAAGCATAGTTTTCTGAAAAATCATAAATAATGATGCAATCCCCTTCCTCAAGGTTTTCCTTAAGATTTTCCGAAAAGAAATACTGTTGCTGAGCTAGAAACACGTGAGGTGTTAAGTTACTTAGTTTATTTGCTAATTTTTCCAAATATTCCTGTACTGGAGATTCCAAAGTTTTCAAATTTGTTCTGTCCACAGTAAACCACTGCTTATACCCAACATATTGTATGTCTTCTGCATCAAATCGTTCTTGTAAGTATGTAGTGAAGTTATCAGTACCAGGACAAACAGGTCATTCCAAAAGATAACAATGCTGAGACAGAGGATTGAAAAATATTTGAGCTATGTCATCTTTATATTTATCTGTGACTATTCTGCTTTCTTCAGTAAGTTTTGCAATATCTGCACTATCAATCATCAACTTAACATTTTCATGGTAGGCACAGATACACACGGTATGAGTTCCATGAGATCCAGGTAAAATACACTGTTTAGAATCTTAACTCAGAAAATTTAGAAAATCCCATTTTCACTGTTGGGTATTCCCCCTTAAAATGCTGGTAGGTTCCTCTCCGAGGCCAGTGTTAAAAAATGACTAGTATTTGTAATTTTAAAATGTTATCATCAGTTGCATGGTAAGAGTCAGACAGTTTCTGTTGGATAGTGGAACTGTCAGTTGATTTTTCATCGGAGGTTGAGCTGTATGAAATATGAGCACAAGAAGGAAGAGCTGAATCTTTTCAAAGTAATTTCTAGCTCTGAGTCGGACGAAGATTGGGATCAAGAGTCTTTCAGAACAGCTTGGTGAATTTTAAGCACTATGGAACACTTTAAATTCAATTCCTGTTGGAAGTATTTGCTAGCATTTTCCCAATTTTATTAGACACCCATTATGGCATTATCCAAGCTAAAGCTGCGGACATAAGTTATTGTGTAAATAAAGTCAAGCAATTCCAGAGAACCTTGCAAAACAAACGTGAAATGTTTGAGGAATTAGGGCATAAAATATATGAAGGTCAAGAACATCTAACAAAACTCCAAAGGGGTACTGACCTAGATCGCAAGATGCAGTGTAAACGTCTATATTGCGAAATATTTGATGTAATGCTACAGCAGCTGAGAGAAGGGCTCAATAATTTGGATTCGCCGCATTTTCTGGAGTTGCTAAACGTGAAAAGATTTTGTAAATATATAACCAATTTTCCAGAAATAGCACTTCAATCTTTGAAAAACATGTATGCCTCTCTTTTTTATTTCACTGCATTAAGATCGCAATTAATCGGTACTTATATGTCTGAAGATATGCATCATAAATCGACGTGTGACCTGATTTTTTATAAAAATGAATGGACTAGAAAACGCAAACAGTGAAGTGACAAAATTGTGTGAATTAGTGTTAGCAGTTCCAGCAAGTAGTGCTTCTGTGGAAATAATTTCTCAAAACCATAAAACATAAAAAATTACGCACGAAACACTCAGGGGCAGGAATGACTTACCAATCTATCTCTAATAGCACTAGAGAAAGAACCTAACAAGCCTACAACAACAACAATAATTTTATGACACTGTTGTAGAAGGCTTTACAATTGTAGGAGGATCCAACTACGATTCAAATAAAAGAGATAAAATTTTATGTTAATTGTTTCATTATTTTGTAACTTATTTGCATGATTCATGTTTTTGCCTTCAATTTCATTTTACATTGCTTACCCAAACCAAGATCCTCACCACACGCCAATGTCAATGAGGGTTCAGAGAGCTTGAAGTTACTCAATGTTTGTTTAGGATAAGGGAAAAAAAATCACAAGAAAAATCTGATGCGTTACATTCACAGGACTTTTTCTCCCCTCTATCATTTACCAACCAGTATAAGAACTATTCTTACGAAAGCTTATTTTTCTATCTACTTTATTTTAATGCAGACAAACCTTTGCAGAAGTAGCTATATTACATATTTTGTTATAGATACAAAGAAACATGGATAGTCAAATGTTTAAAAACGGAACGCTATATGCTGGCCTTAAAATTCAATACGTTTCCATGCAATCGCTAGAGACAACTGAAAATCGACAGGATTTTAATATTTATCCAACTTTTCGTTTTTGAGATATGGTGCTCAGAGACACACACACCACACGGGCGCTTGCGCGAGCGGACCATTTTTTTAAAAGCTGATGTAACATGTACCAGACTTTCTCTGCTCTGTAGCGCTTATTAGTAGGTACAGAAATTATTCTTACGAAAGTTTATTTTCCTATCTACTCCACTTTAATCGAGGTAAACCTTCCCGGAAATAGCTGCATTACACATTTAGTTATAGATACAAAGGGAATAGCAATACTCAGATGTTTTAGAGCTGGACACTCTGTGCTGGCCTTAAAATTCCATGCTCTTTCCATGACATCCCGAAAAATAACTGGACATCAACAGAGCTTTAAAAGAATGGCTAAGTATTGAACATTTCGAACCATTAATAGCGGATAACTCGGAAAAGGTTTATGCCACAGAAAAAGTTATTTTAATAAATCGTGTGTTTTAAAGACATCTACATTTTTTGTGTGGTAAGTTTTCGTCCTTGCTTGACGTTTACCAGTTATACAAGATTAGACAAAATTCATTTTGAATGAAGAGGACTTCACAGAATATTCCCAGAAAATCAGGATATAATTTTACTTGTCACGCAAATATCTTTAATATATGAGAAGGAGATGTATGAGTGTATAGGTATGTAGATAGTATGTATGTTCTAGATTAAATTGAAGCACTTCATGGGATCAATGACCGCTGATAACAAGTCCGATTACGTAAAGTAGAGCGATGTCCGTCTGCAAAGTCGCGTAATAACCAGGTCAACGCTCCCCGTCAATTTCAAAAAGCCGCGTTCTTTAGAATGCGCAGCAGCCGGAATGGTGTATTACTAGAGCGTACTGCTCTAGCAAATCTTCGAAACACTCTGCATCTGCCGGCCAGTCATGCGGATGTCTTAGCGGATGATAAGCAAGCGGTTGATAGGATTTTTAATTTTGAATAAAGGTAAATTTCCAAATGCGGATTTAGTTATGTTGAATTTAGGTGTTTCATACTTCTTGGTTTAGTTTTATATATTTATTTCTAACTTTTCCTGTCTTTTATATTCATCTTTATTTCTGGCTTTTGCTACAGTTTTTATGTTGATATTTATCTCTGGCCTTTTCCGTGATCTGTTTTAAAAGGGTGCTAATGACCAAGCAGTTGAGCGCCCTTAAACGCAAATCATCATCACATTCTGCATGTGGATGGAGTCGTCCTCTGGGTCAACAAAGTTCTGCTCATGGATAACATCGTGAACATACACGCCGTCAAGCAGATTTCCAATGTCGGCGTAAGAAGCCCATACATCCTAGATGATGCGGCTTCCAGGCAAAATATGTTGAATGATCAGGGCCTCCAGGGTTTCTGCTCTACTGTGGTGCACTTCCACCAGGAAGCATTTCCCAGAGTTCCTCTCAATACCGCGGAATTTCCAGTGGCCCTCAACGCTACATCCCTCTGTAGTACTTGCGGTGGAAGAACTTCGACTCGTCTATTTCTACGGTGATGGGCTCGTTATTTTCGTTTAGACCACCAATGAAGTCTGGATTTTCTTCCAACCACCGGTCGGTTTCTTCTCTGAGGAAGTTGCACCAGTCCAAAGAGGTATGGTAATTGGCCACTGAGGCTTCCCGCCTCATGTATTGCGGCAGTTCAAAAGCCCAGGCGTATACCAGAAATATCACCTGCTCCAAGTGCAGCTTGCTCCTGGAGAAGAACGATCCATCCCGGATTGACTTCCTCCTTCCGCAAGATCCATATGACCACTGTTTCCCATTGACACTGCCATTATAATTGTGCAGCGCACACGGCTACTGGCAGTCATTGCAGATCTTGCTATTCGTAAGCAGTCTCCTCCGGGCTACCCACTATAGAACTGCCAGTATCCCCTGTATTCTGTGGGACAGAATGCGCAACGACCGGACTTCGCCAATCACCGCTTCCCGCTCAAGAATTTCTTCTTCAGACACAATTGCTAAAGTACGCTGGGCCATGTTAACAAGAGAGCAATACAACTGGGAATCTGTACTTCTCAGAATAACTTTCAAGTATATGAATAACATCTGGAGAAATAAAAGTAAGGGTAAAGCGCTTCGACTCTAAATTTCTAATTGGCTACCAGGGTTGGATGTCACTTTAAAGCAAAGGGTGGGAGTTGGGAGGGGCTGATAGTTGTCGAAAGGAAAGCGGGAGAAATATGAATTTTTAAGGTTGCCAATCCAAGGTGGACTTTCCCAAACAAAAGCATTGCAAAAAGAGCGAAGAGGGGTAGTAAATCTTTCCCCCCTCTAGAACACACTGTCACCGACAAATTAGAATATAAACACATGTTAATTTGTTTACTCTTTTATCTGTCCTTTGACTTTATTTCTTATATTAATTTTTTTATCTATTGCTTTTCTTACCTGTAAGCAAAGTATTGCATATCATCCAAAAATTTGACATCAAGATAAGAAGATAAATCAGAATAAACGATAATGGGTAGAGAAGTATACATGAATGTAACACAAGATAAATACATATACATGTAGTTTGGATCTGACGTTAAATTTGCGAGAAAGTTGCACTGCCTGTTTTACTGTATCATGATTCATTCGAAAGCTAATCCTTTCCCAAAAAATAAGAAATAAATTAACGATTGCTGAAAACAATAAAAGATTGAAAGCGCAATTCAGAGGTGCATCATGGAAGGCAGATTTGTAAGTCAAATCTTCAATTTTACTTTCTTTGGCAGTATCTGTAATAGATAGAGGAAGTACTGCATTTCGCTAACAAATTAGATATCAATATATCCGGAAATATATGTTTTTGTAGGCCCCTGAATAAATAAAAAGACAAAACACGCGCGTCAATGCGTGTGTACCTACAGCATAAATGAAAAACAAAATCTAGGATAAACTACAGGCTTGGCATTTAAGCTCGGTATCTTCCAAAGATGCGACACCAAGAATTTCAAGAATATCTCCCGCCATAACCCTCCATTTCAATGCAACATTTTTGGTTATTTTTTATTTTCTGAAAAAATGCTCTAACATTATGTTTAAGTAGGATATATTTCAGATACTTACATGACAAATTGAATGTGTATCCTGAATCTGCTGTGAATAGCTTGCGAAGTCCTCTTCATTCGGAATGAATTTTGTATAATTTTAATGTAACTGGTAAACCATAAGAGATAGACAAAAACTTACAATACAACAAATGTAGATGTCTTTAAAACTTACAATTTATTTCAAATAACGTTTTTGTTGCATCACCCATTTCGGAGGTATCCGCTGTTATTCTTTTAATCATTCAATATATTCTCAGTTTTTGAAATGCTGTCCCATACATTTGTTTCTCACGATTGCATGGAAACAGTATGGCATTTTAAGGTTAACATATAGCGTCCAGTTCTTAAACATTTGATTGTCGCTATTCCCTATGTATCTATAACGAAATGTGTAATGTAGCTATTTCTGCAATGGTTTATCTCGATTAAAATGCAATAGATTTGATTAGATCTAATTAATACTTTCACATGACTTTCTCTACCCTCTCTCTTTACTAATGGGTACACAAACTATGCTTACTAAAGCTTATTTTTCTATCTACTACATCTTCATTCAAATAAACCTTTGCAAAAGTAGCTACATTACACATTTCGTTATAGATACAAAGAGAACATGGATAGTCAAATGTTTAAGAACTGGACGCTATATGCTGGCCTTAAAATTCCATACTGTTTCTATGACATCGCGAGAAACAATTGAAATCGATTAGACTTTAAAAGAGTGACAGGTATTGAACAATTCGAACCTTTGATAACGGATATCTCAGAAAGGCTTATGCCATCGAAAACATTTTAAGTGAATTGTGTGTTTTAAAGAGATCTACATGTTTTATGTGGTACGTTTTCGTCTATCGCTAACGTTTACGAATTATACAAGATTATACAAAACTCCTTCCAAATGAATAGGACTTCACAGGCTATTTCCAGAGAATTCAAGATATATATTTTATTTGTCATGTAAATATGTTTAATATATGGTATTTTAATCAAAATCCTTACAGCCATTTTTTAGAAAATAAAAACTTTTGAAAAACATTCCATTTAAACGGTAGTTTGGGGTGGGGTTGTATTGAAAAAAATCGCGTCGTATCTTTAGAAGATATTGGACCTAAATACCAAGTTTGGTATTTATCCGACTTTTCGTTTTTGAGTTATGGTGTTCACAAACACACACGGACATGTTACCACAAATGCTTTATTTGGATTCAGCGGGCCTCAAAACTTGTATTTCCCGTGAAATGTCAGTATCGAATTTTGGGGTGGAATGCAGTACTTCCTCTACTTACTATACGTAATAGAGAAAGTAAAAATTAACAGCTGCGGACGAAACTTTGAATATTTACACTTTGAAACTCGGCGAAAATAGCATTCTGTAAAAGAGGAATAAAATCCTCCGAGGTTCCGTCATGTGTCGGAGAGCCAATTTTGTTTTGTTTGCAACGTTTACTAACCAATTTCTAGTAAACGCATGTTGTCCTTATAACTAAATGACAATCTCTGAAGCTCTGCATAAAATACATTAATAAATAAAATAAAATACTCGGCGGTAAAAGTTTTCTTTCCTCTCAAAATAGTAATTATAAATTAAGAAGTTTAAGAACATCACGTAAGGTATTTGAAGTTTTATTTTTATTTCACTCCTCACACACAACGGATAAAAACAGGTAAAACTGCTGTTCTTCGGATATAATATGATGATGATGATGAAAACAACACATGTCTATGTATACAACTACAATGGCTCGCTCTACGTGTTTTCTGTTTGCACGGTTGGCAATAACTGCCTAGACCATGCCCACGCCACTGCTAGCAGAAGACAGGATACAATATACAGGATAACCCAGTGTCAACTGCAATATCAACAGTTCTGTTTCAAGCAAGTACAGTATTACAGTGCTTGCAGTATATAAAGCTGTGGCCTTTGTAATTTAATCATGTAGCTCTATTTTAAAAATGCTGTTCAGGTATAGCATGCAAAACTAGAGTGATGAATGTTGTTTGAGGTTACGTATTTCATTGATCAACAGTTAAAGTTAAAATGCCTTTAGTTTACGGTAGTTTACTTTTAAGAGCGTTTTTTTTTTTTTTTGTATTTTTTTGTACGACAGAGCAATATCTGCACACGGGCTATTGGGTCAAGCTGTCCTGGCGCATGCGCACAGGGTAAAACATCCGCATGTCTTCGTTGGTAAGATGCGGGAGGGGGAGAAGCAGGGTGACCATACTCCCGGAATAAGCATTAACACTTTCACACTCAGCTCCGAGATGGCAAAGAAGGTTCACTCAGTCGCCGCTCCTGCTAAGGCAGGAACCTCTTCGTCTCCTCCGGCACCCGCCGAGGAGAATTCTCCGCAGCCTAGGGCAACTTATGCCTCAACCGCCGCTTCGCCGCCAGCCAGCGCAGCTTCGCCGCGACTGCCTCCGCAGCTGCCGCCACCTTCACCGGCACCCACGCCGCCATTTTCCGGGAAGCACCCAGCCTGCACTTCTTAGGAGGTACAGCGCTGTTTTTCGAGGAGTCCCGAGGGACCTGCCAGTCAGGTTCCTCACCAGCAGTGACCTTCAGCCTTGAAGGCCACTCGAATCTTCGGAGCTCAGGGACCCACTTCGCTCGTGAGGATGGAGTTTGTGGACCCAGGCGACTACGAAGCTGCCTTGAGGGCGGGCCTGCCCTTTATAGGGCGGTGCTTACGCATCGATGTTAGCCGAGTAGAACGCCAGGTCCCCTGAAGGCGCTGCTGTGCCTACGGGCACGAGAAGACGACCCGCTCAGCACAACCTAGGTGCCACTACTGTGGTTCCGCCTGCACCACCTCATCGTGTAACCAGCACGACTTGCGCCGCCGCCGCCGTTACTATGCAACCTGTGGAGGATCAACACACTTCACCGGCCAGGCGCTCTGCCCCCTGCATCCCCGCAGGAAGGTATCGCCGATGCCGCCAGCACCTACGCCGCAGCCAGTGACAGCTCCACAGCCGCCGACACCAGCACCATCACTAACGCCGATATTCGAGGATGTCAAGGGCCTAATGACGCCGTTCAGGATCTCCACGCGGAGTTCCTGAACATGACGACGAAGCTGACAACCCTGGAGGAACTCATCAGGGATCTTCAAACCACATCAGCTGCTCAACAGGTTTTCCTGGCTGGGCAGTTCGACAGCACTTCATCCAGACTCTCAGCCATCACCGAAGCCATCCGGGTCTCATCTCTTGGTCCCAGGCTGAAGACGAACCCGGAGAGAGTCGCGAACTTCTTGCAGCAATGTAAGGAGTTCAACCAGCAACAGAAGCAGCATCATCAGTACTATCCTCATTCCTAACATCCATTCTCTTCCAAACCCTCGCTATTCCCACTAGTGTTGCAGTCAGGTTTCATGACTGCAACCTAGTAACTACCTTTACCCGCTCCTACCCATAGGGGGCAGCCAACAACCTTCACATACTAATGCGGGTGCTGTACGGGACCGCACAAAGCCACGTTTTATTCTACTTTTCCTTCTTCCATCCAGTGGAGGAGTTTTTAGTGGGTATGCCGACTATTGGCGAGTCCCATACTCTCAGTCCCGACTCCCATCGGGGCTGGGGTTAGTGATTAAATCATTTTCTCCTCCACTCGAAAAAAAAGCATTAAAAGCGCTAGAGCAGACGGTGCAACAATCACACGATATACGCTTTAAATACGTGTTTGTTATTAGATTAGATTGGATTGCATTCTGTGAGTTCACTAGCAGCCATTAAGGCTTGTGAACATAGAACATGTCAAGGAAATGTACAAAAGTTACATATAAACATAAATATTACACAGAACATAGAACATTTGAAATAAAATAGAGACATACTATATGCGTGTCAAGGAAATGTCCAATATAGTTACATATATACATAAATATTACATAGAATACAGAATATTTAAAATAAAATAAAGACATTATATACATAATGAAACAAATCAGGTGTAATTTTCTACAAAATGGAATACCTCCCTACCGTTATAAGGTTAACATTATATTTATATACAAGAACGGTTATTTTAACTTTCACTAGGCTTGTACCTTCGTTTGTCTCATCATTTTGTTCTATTTGATTTGTAATGCATAGCATTTACTGTCAGTTCTTAATATACATACATTTAAATAGCTTCATTAATTCTAGAGCAGGCATCAAATGTAACTGGCAATTGTCATTAATATTTACTAATACCACTTAGAGAGTTATATATGTATTATCAGCAGGATAATTTGTCATTCAGATAATCTTGTACAGAATAATATGCTTTTGAGCATAGGTACTCTTTAACAGCAGTTTTAAAAACACCGAAATTGTCCACTTTTTCCCTTAAGATCATTAGGGAGAGCATTAAATACTTTTATGGTCTCATAATATACACCTTTCTGGACGCAAGAAAGCTTTGCACTGGGATGATGGATGTTATCCTTTTGTCTGGTGTTTATCTCATGAATTTCCATGTTTGTAATAAATGTGGTTCGATTGCATACATAGAATTTTAAGATTGAAAATATGTACATGCAAGGTAGGGTTAATATCTTCAGTCTTCTAAAAATATGTTTGCAAGAGTGTCTGCTATGGGTGCTGGAAATGATTCTTATAACCTTCTTTTGCATGAGGAATATTTGTTTACTTTCTACCGAGTTTCCCCAAAATAATATTCCATATTCAATGTTAGAGTTGAAATACGCATAGTATACTAATTTAAGCGTATCTATAGAACTGACATTTACCAGTGCTCGGATAGCATAACAGGCAGAACTGAGTTTGGGTAAGATATACGTAATGTGAGCTTTCCAAACTAAATATCCATCTACTTGGAAGCCCAGAAATTTAATGTTGTCTATTTGTTCTACTAACATGTCATTAATCCCAATTTCTATTGGAGTGTGTGGTGATCGATGGGTTATAAATTTAACATCTTTTGTTTTTTCTAGATTTACATATAATTTGTTAGCTTTAAACCAGTGTGACATACAGTTCAAAACATAATTCAATTTAATTACACACTCATTCAAGTTGTTACTAGTCACCAGAACACTTGTGTCATCAGCAAACAGAAGGATACTTGCAATATCCTTTATATAAAATGATAGGTCATTTATATAGATAAAAAATAATAAAGGTCCAAGGACTGAACCTTGGGGCACTTCATGTGTTACTGTTTTCCATTTTGATGTGTTTTCCAAATCCAATATCATTGACTACGTCAACACTTTGTTTTCTTTCATTTAGATATGATACGAACCAACTTAGAGTTTCATTTTTTAGTCCATAGAATTTCAATTTTGCTATCAGAATATCATGATTAACACAGTCAAATGTCTTTGCTCAGTCACAGAAAATCCCACCTACATGCATTTTTTTGTTTAATGCAGTTAACACTTCATGAGCAAGCTTATAAGTTGCATTATTGGTCAACATTCCTTTTCTGAACCCGAACTGATCCCTGACAAGTATGTTATATTCAAGGTATTTATACAGTATATTAAACATTAGCTTTTCAAAAACTTTTGAAAAAAAAAATTGGCAAGAGAGATATTGGTCTATAATTTGAAACATTATTGGGTTCGCCTTTTTTGAAAAGTGGTTTAACAATGGAAAATTTCATTCTGTCAGGGAAAATTCCTGACCTTAGTGACTCGTTGCACAAATAACTAAGGGGAGCGGAAATTTGAGATGAGCATGATTTTAAGATTTTTATTATTTCATCATAACCAGAAGAATTTTTTATTTTTAAGGAGTTAATAATTTTGTTTATTTCAGAAGGCGTTGTCAGGTTAACTTTAAATTCAGGCACTTCATTAGTGAAATTTGATCTTAGAAATTCCAAAGCTGGCTCTTTACTTCCAAAGTTAATACTCAGTTTGTTTGTTACATCCAAAAAGAATGTGTTAAAAATTTCTGCAACTTCATGAGGTTTATTAATTTCTTGATTATCAATGTTTAGTGTTTTAAGTCATTCTGTAATGAGGATTTACCCGCTTCTCTTTTTATTATATTCCAAGTAGTTTTTATTTTATTGCTAGGGAGTTGAATCTGTTTATTATAATGTAATTTCTAGCCGCTTTTATTACCTTCTTTAGAAGCTTACAATATTTTTTGAAGTAGTGTTTTAAATCTATGTTATTACTAATTCTTACTTGCTCATATAATTCTCTTTTACGTCCTAATTCCTAAAGTGATCCAGGCATTCTCTCTTTTGTAGTTAGATATTTTGTTTAACTTAACCGGGAAGCAAGCGTCAAAGTGGGTTTTGAAATATTGAAGAAAACTGTTATATTTATTGTTGGTTCCATTCGTTTGCTAAGTTTGATTCCATGATTCAAGTTTAAGTTTTTTACTAAACTCACTAAGAGTATTTTCATTTATTTCCCTAGATTTCTGATAAGTATATTTAGGTTTGGATTTTAAATTTAACCTTTTAATGTATAGAACTTGTGCATCATGATCCGACAGGCCATTAGGTTTTTATGAGACATTGCAAAAATTAATGCTATCTGAATTTACAAATATATTATCTATAGCCGTAGAAGAGCTGTTTTGGATTCTTGTTGGAAAGTTTACTGTATGTGTCATGTGGTATGTTGTAAGTAAAGAGCTGAGTTGTTCCCTTTGAAGACTAGGTTTCAAATCAGCATTTATATCACCACATATAATTAATTCTCTTTTTGGTTTGAATAAACATTTTAGAAGATGTTCAAGTTGCTTTCTGAATATTTCAAAATTGCCTAAGGGAGATCGATAAAGGGCTACTATAGTTAAATTCAATTCATTTTCATTTAGCTGAACTGCACAGAGCTCAAAGTTTTGTTCACTACAAAACTTGGATAAATCCAAAACTTTACAAGTCACATCATTTCTATCATATATACAAATCCCACCTTTATGTAAGTTTTTTCTTGAAAACTCTGCTGCTAAAGAGTACCCATGCAATAGAATTGGCTGAAATTCCTGTTGTGTCAAGTGGTGTTCGGATAAGCATAAAATGTGTGGCAGTGGGTTTTCAGTATTAAAGTAAGTTCGTCTACTTTGTTTCTTAAGCCTCTTATATTTTGATGAAATACAGACAGGCAGTTTTTATTTTTATTTCTGTCATCATCACTATTGTTGATGTCAGAAGCATTATTTCTATAGTTATTTGTGGATACAGAGGTATTTGGGATGATTATCTCAATTTGCTTTAAGTGTTGATGATTATATTGACTATGGAGCATACTTAACCTAAAAAAGACCTCCTACTAGTGAAAACAGCAATTTTACCCTTAATTCTGTCAGCAATAAGAAGAGAAAGCTTCTCTTTGCCTCTAGAATTTAGGTGTAGGCCATGAGATGTATAACCATTCCTGTCTATACCGTCAACATCTATCATACACATGTGAGAGGCAGCAGGGCTTAACAGGGCATTCTCAAGTCTCAGATTCATATCCCTCACCCTTCAATGAAGCTGAGGCTTGTCATACCTACGTAAAAGTCCCACTACCTTCACATTAGTATGGTTGCTGGTCTCACTGATGTCATACAGATCCTTTTCAATAGCATAACTACTATTTCTATCCAGGCTATTCCCTGGCCCACCCACTATCACTACATGATCCTTCATGGTAATACCTGTAGTGACATCAGAGAACGCAGCACTGGGTTTAACTATGCCTACTACATCATAATCGCACCCCAAGTCCCGTTTGAGCAGGGATGCTATGCCCCTCCCATGGCTACTTCCAAGCAACAAGACCTTGCTTTTTGTGTGACTTACAGATTCATCTAAGACCTGCTCTTGGGGGTTTGTGGCTTGATCAACATTCAGCGTTTCAAGAACACTGAATCTGTTGCTCAGTTGGACAAGATGTTGATCATCTGCAGAGAAACGCCTTTTCCTCCTGAGATTATTCTGAGATACCTTCCTGAAGTCCTGAAAGTTATTAGCCAAAATATTTGAAGCCGAAACAGTATGCACCAAATAAAACACGGCCTGACAGTCACACGACGTACGTATTTATGACGTGTTTAAAACACGGTGTAACAGTCACATGGCGTACGTTTTTATAACTTGTAATAATTAAAAATCGTGTTACAGTCACATGACGTACATTTTTATAACCTGTTTATTTGTTCGCTTAATACTTAAGAAACTTACTCGACGTGCGTACGTTTTTAATACTCTCTCGTAATAATATTACTAAAAACAGTAGATAGCAATAGAAAATTGCGCGCGAAATGGGAAAATCGAGATTGAAGGACAAAATATTCATAATTTCAGCGTAATAACACTAGATGTTAAATTGTGGTTTATCGAAAAAATGATAAGCAACTGAGGAATTTAATGCCGTACTCTTATGTTGCCATGGTAGCTCAATGGTTAGAACAACTGGACAGAAACCGGGAGGTTCGTGGTTCAAATCTCGCCGATGGCATTGAATTTTTCAATTGTCTGATTCTGCCTTTCCTATTCTTACTAAAGCTTGTTAATTTCTCTACTACGTATAGTAAGCAGAGGAAGTATTGCATTCCAGCCAAAATTTCGATATCGAGATTCCACTGAAAATGCATGTTTTGAGGTGCCCTGAATCCAAATAAAGCATTTTTGGAAACATATCTGTCTGTCATTCAGTCTGCGAACAGCATAACTCAAAAACGAAAAGTCGGATAAATACGAAACTTGGTACTTGAGTTTGCTACCTTTCAACGTTGCGACACAAATATTTTAAAGGAAATCCCCCCCAGACTACCCTTTACAGGGAACCTTTTTCGAACATTTTCATTTTCTCAAAAATGGCTCTAAAGATTTTGATTAAAGTATCATATGTTTAACATATTTTCATGGCAAATTAAATGTTTATCTCGAATTTTCTGGGAATGTCCCTAAAATTACTGCACAAAAAATGTAGATCTCGCTAAAACACACAGTTTGTCATATACTTTTTTTTGGGGTCGAGTGAACCATTTCCGAGGTATTCCTTGTTATTTGTTTGAATTTTCCAATACTTATACTTTTCCTCAAATGGAAATTCATTATTCGTTTTTTTATGTCCTGGACATGCAAAGAGAATGGAATACTCCAAATTGCAACCAGCTCTTAAAGGATGTGACTATCGCTTAAAGCCTAAAAGGTCCCCTTGCACCTACAAGAAAATTAGCAATGAGATTAACATGAAGTAGATGGAGAATAAGCATTTGTACAAATAGTTTGTACAAGAGTAGGGAAAGTCATGGGAGTGCAATACATCAGATTATTTTTCTTGAACGGCTTGACCCAAGTGCCCAACCTCGCGAAGGCGGTGCTAGCAAATGTTAGTCCCAGCGCATGCGCACTGGCTTGACCCAACTACGGGTGTGTCTGCTTTGTTTGCGTACAGAAATGTTTTAGTTCCAGCACACTATAAAAGAGCCTCTCTGCCGTTTTAATTCATCTGTTTAAGCCCAGCACCTTAAAAAAAATGAAGGCGACTTTTTTGTTTGTTGTCCAATGAAACGGCATTTTTACACATACCTACAATGTAGGTTTTTCTTTTTATATTTAAATAATATGGGGGAAAGATATTTACTCCGTTTAATATGGATTTTATTTGGGGATGGAAAGGAATTACATGTTACATAGATTTTATATGGGGGTGGAGAGGAATTACGTGTTTAATACAGATTTTATATGGGGATGGAGAGGAATTGTGTGTGTTTAATATAGATTTTATATGGGGATGGACAGGAATTATGTGTTTGTAATATAGATTTTATATGCGGATGGAGAGGAATTGTGTGTTTAATATAGGTTTTATATGCGGATGGAGAGGAATTATGTGTTTGCAATATAGATTTTATATGGGGATTGAGAGTAATTGTGTATGTTTAATATAGATTTTATATGGGGATGGAGAAGAATTATGGGTTTTTAATATAGATTTTATATGGGGATTGAGAGTAATTGTGTTGTTTTTAATATAGATTTTATATGGGGATGGAGAAGAATTATGGGTTTTTAATATAGATTTTATATGGGGATTGAGAGGATTTATGGGTTTTTAATATACATTTTATATGGGATGGACGGAAATTGTGTGTTTTTAATGTGGATTTTATATGGAGTGAAGGGGAATTGTCTATTTTTATTATGGATTTTATATAAAGATGGAGAGGAATTACATGTGTTTATGGGATATATGTGCAAATGGAGTTGTTTATGTAGAAGATGTGGATGGTATTTTTCATATTTATTTAAATTAGGAAAATATATGTGACATAAAGAATTGGGCAGGTAAATAGACATGTCTATCTTCCCTACACCTGGAGAGCTCGTGGATGGAGCCGTCTTTTTTGGTTATTAACGATTAACGCGAAAAATGTTTTATAGCTCCGGCTAAAAGTATCTGAATATTTCATGATATTGGTAGGCGATTTAATGGTACCATTTTCTCGCCAAATTTACGTTTTCTCACGTAAACCTTCTCTTCCGCAATAAACATGAGAAAGTTTTGTTTCTTTCTTTCTTTCTTTTAATAAACTAAAAAAGTAAATGTTTACTTGAAATGTAAGTTTTAACATTTGTTCACCACTGGTTTAGGTATGCGATATGCTGTTATGCAGGTGCTTACTCGCCACCACGCCCTTGGGGAAATTCTGCACATTACGACACAAAAGAGGCATTATAACGGTACAACCGTTCAGGGACTTCGCTTCGAGACTCCGCAGAGGTAACATCTCTACACTCGCCGAGATCGCCGAAATGGGGAAGAGAAGGAAACGCCGTGCCGCTGAAGGTTCCACCGCTGAGGAGCCCAGCGCTCTCCAGCCGACTCCGGCCGCAGACACCGCCGACTACCGGCAGCTTCACCGGCATCCGCCGGGAAGGCTGCTTCACCGCCACCGCTGACCGGGCGCAGCTACGCTTCTGCCGCTGCTTCACCCGGTCGCAGCATTGCAACGCCGGAACCTGAACCTGTTGCCTCCGGCTCTGTTTCTCAGGGCTGTGCGACGCCACCGACTGCCGCCGGCTTACCCCCATTGGTGAGCCCGATGTCACCGCCGACGCACCCTCCGGCAGATGGCCGCCACAGTGTAGTCATCTGTGGAGTACCGAGGGACCTTCCAGTACACTTCGTGCTGGATGCCACAAGACACCACTGGCGCTCGGCAATTCGGGCATCCCGAATTTCCTCAAAACGAGGGCCAACACCGCTGGTTCGCCTCCATCTGGGTTCCGCCTCGGACGCTCAGGCGGCCTTGGGGTCAAGCCTGCCTCTGCTGGGGCAGTGCTTGCGCATCGAGGCCAGCAGGAGTCAACGCCCGGTACCCTGCCGCCGCTGTTGTGTCTTCGGTCACACAGCGGAGGCATGCATCGCTGCACCTCGGTGCCACTACTGCGGGGCAGGTTGCCTCACAGCAAACTGCACCGCTCACGACCTTCGCCGACGTCGCCGATTCTGCGCCACCTGCTCCGGGCTTACGCACTTCACAGGGCAGGCCCAGTGCCCCCTGTACCCCCGGAGCAGCCAACCGACTGGGACAACTACATTAACGACGACCACCGAACAGCCTCCGCCGGCGACGACCTGTGTAAGGGCCAAACATCAAGCATCGCATCCAGAACTTCAAGACACGTTGTCTGCCATGCAGGCAACACTCCAGGACTTCACCACTCGCCTGGTTGAGTTACGCCGTGCAACCAACACGCGCCTTGCGGCCGTGGAGGCCAAGCAGCGGACCTCGGCCAGAGCGATCAACGCCCTCTCAAGGCAGATCACGCACCTACAACAAGATGACGGGATGCTCGCATCGGCCCACCGTAAGCTGGAACGCATCGAGGAGCATCTCGTCGAACCGGACGACGACGCCGAGGATGGAAGCGACGACCGACCCACGCGACTTGGAGCCCTTCAGGCTTCAATTGCTGGGCTTCGAGAGCTCCAGACAGAAGCCAACCACTACATTTCAAACTCCAAAGCAGAACTTCAGGACGCCCTGACAAACCAAGAATTCCATGGCCACATGCTCACTCTCACCCTGACAATAAGAAGCATCGTCAAAGAAGAACTCCGCTTCTTTAGGAAGCTTCAACAAGCAGACGCCGATCCACCGGACTGGCCTGAAGCATCTCCCAGAGGTCGCGTTAGGCACCCCAGACATTACTAAACAGCATCGCACTCAACTACAGCGGCGGCATCCTGGGAACTTGCCAGCCAACACACTATCCCTCTTTACTTTCCTTTACCTCTCACCCTGAATTCCCAAGGGCGCAAGTAGGGCCTCGGTCATGCTTGCGTCCTGGCGCTTCACCTTCACCTGCTTAGGCCCTAGTGGCCGGCCAATATATCCTTACCCTGAATACGCCGGTGTAACAACGGTACGGCCGCATTATCACTCAGAATTCCTCTTTTTCCTTCTTCCTTATTTCCATTCCGGTGGAGGAGTTTTTAGTGGGTATGCCGACTATTGGTGAGCCCCACACTCTCAGTCCCGACTCCCATCGGGGCTGAGGTAAGTGATTAAATCATTTTCTCCTCCACTCGAAAAAAAAATATAACCCGAGTAGGTAAATATAGAGAGAGCTGGCACAGTTTTTTGCGTTTATATGGGAAAGGATAGGGAAAACGAGGCTAGATGCGACGGTTCAAGGAGGAAAATGCGTTTATATGGGAGAGATAGGGAATACGAGGACTGACGCTAGGCTAGACAGTGGTAGAAGGGGGAGTGCGCTTTATATGAGACAGATAGGGAATACGTGGAGAGGTGCTAGGCTAGACAGAGGCTGAGTAATGTATGGTTTATATGAGCGGTATAGGAAAACGATGAGAGGTGTTAGACTAGACAGGGCTTGAAACGTAGTGCATGGTTTATATGAGAGATATAGGAAAACGAGGAAAGGTGTTAGGCTAGACAGAAGTCGAGGAGTAGAGTATGGTTTATATGAGAAGTATAGGAAAACGAGGAGAGGTATTAGGTTAGGAGAATTGAGTTTGTGTTTATAAGGAGAGACGAGAAAACGGAGAGAGATCCTATGCTAGGATAGACAGGTGTTAAAGTTAGGTTAGATAGGAAACCAAGGAGTGATACTCAGCTAGAGGGGGGCAGGAGGGAATGAGCTTTTGAGAAGTATAGGAACAGGAAGAGGGGTGCTAGGCTAGACAGAGGTTGAGGAGTAGAGTATAGTTTACATGAGAGATATAGGAAAACAATGGGAGGTGTTAGGCTAGACAGAGATTGAAAATAGAGTATGGTTTATATGAGAGGTATAGGAAAACGAGGAGAGGAGTTAGACTAGACAGAGGTCGAGGAGCAGAGTATGGTTTATGTGAGAGTCATAGGTAAACGAGAGAGGCGTTAGGCTAGACAGAGCTAGAGGAGTAGAGTATGGTTTATATGAGAGGTATAGGAACAGGAGGAGAGGTGTTAGGCTAGACAGGTAGTGTAGCAGTAGGAATATGGACTTATATACAGGAGAGATAGGGAATAGGAGGTGCTAGACTTGAAAGCGACTTTAGACGTGAACTTAGTGGAAAACTGTTTCATGTCAATGTTCTAGACATGCCCATCACGTAACCTATTCAGGGAAAAGGTGACTCGTTCATGGGAAAAAGGTGACTGCTCTGGGAAAAAGGAGGCCCACAAAGGGAAAAAGTTGACTAGCAAAGGGAAAAACGTGACCAGCAAAGGGAAAAAGGTGACCAGCAAAGGGAAAAATGTGACCAGTAAAGGGGAAAAGGTGACCAGCAAAGGGAAAAAGGCGACATGCAACGGGAAAAAGGTGACCAGTAAAGGGAAAAATGTCACCAGCAAAGGGAAAAAGGCGACCACCAAAGGGCAAAAGGTGAGCCATAAAGGGAAAAAGGTGACCTGCAACGGGAAAAGCTAACCCACTAACACTAACAGGTAAGTAATTCAGATAGTATTGCAAGAGGCTGACTGGATCATAGCAGTGTATGATTTCACAGGTAATTCAGCTAGTATCGTATGTATTTAGGCTAATTCGTCTAGTAACAGAGGATAGATTCCAGATGCTAACTGCATCATGGCTCTGTATGATTTCACAGGTAATTCAGCTAGTATCACAAGAGGATAGATTCTAGGGTTGGGTATAGCATAGTTTCATATTTCACAGGTAATTCAGAGGGTATCGTAGGTATTTAGGATAATTCAAGTAACATAGGTGTTTAGAGTAATTAAGCAAGCATTACAGGAGGGTAGGTTCCAGGGGTTGGTTATAACCTAGCTTCGTATTTCACAGATAGTTCAGGTAATATCGTAAGTATTTGAGGTAATCGACAGAGCTTCACATATATTATTGATAATTTCGATCAGAGATTTGTATCACAGCTATTTAAGGTAAATGCAGATGATTCAGGTTGTATCAATGGTATTTGAGTCATTTTAACACGTAATTCAGATAGTATCACAGGTGCTCGTGCTAATTTAGAGCAGGAATTCGTATCAGAGCTAGTTAAGGTAATTTCACATGATTCGGGTAGTATCACAGGTATTTAAATCATTTTCACAGCCAATTCAGCTAGTATCGTGAGCATTTAAGCTAATTCAGCTAGTATCACAGGAGGCTAGATTCCAGAGGCTAACTGCATCATAGCTATGCATGATTTCACAGCTAATTCAGCTAGTATCGTAGTTATTTAGGCTAATTCAGGTAGTTTCACAGGAGGCTAGATTCCAGGGTTGGGTATAGCATAGTTTCATATTTCACAGGTAATTCAGAGGGTATCGTAGGTATTTAGGATAATTCAAGTAACATGGGTGTTTAGAGTAATTAAGCAAGCATTACAGGAGGGTAGGTTCCAGGGGTTGGTTATAGCCTAGTTTCGTATTTTATAGATAGTTCAGGTAATATTGTAAGTATTTGGGTAATCAGCATAGTTTCACAGATGCTCGTAATAATTTCGATCAGAGATTTGTATCACAGCTATTTAAGGTAAATGCAGCTGATTCAGGTTGTATCAATGGTATTTGAGTCATTTTAACAGGTAATTCTGATAGTATCACAGGTGCTCGTACTAATTTAGAGCAGGAATTCGTATCAGAGCTATTTAATGTAATTTCACTTGATTCGAGTAGTATCACAGGTATTTAAGTCATTTTAACGGGCAATTCAACTAGTATCACAGGTACTCATGGTAATATAGAGAGTAATTAAATTATAAAACATTTCTCATCCAACGTTACAACAATTTATATACTTTTTTCTAAATCTTACAAACTTATTATATGTTAAACAGTTATTGTACGATGCGGAGAGGGATAAACTGCATATTGGTTCACAAATTGAAAAACTTTACGTCAACATACCTTTATTTTAGTTCGTTGTAGATGTCTCTCCCCTTTTACCTAGGCTTGAGACTAGCACTAGGATTGCTCCTAATGGCAGGGTTACCACCTTCCCTTCCATCTTCTTCTTTCTTCATCAGGCGTCAGCTATCTGCATATACAGCACACAGATAACCTTCTTTTTTGAGATTGTAGACTCACGAGAAAATCTTTATCTTTAACTTACATTCTTTTAAGCACTGTTTGTAATGGCGTAATGTCCATACGCATATGTCGTTATCCCGTCCTCAGCAATAATTCTTTTATCATCAAACGGAGTCAATGCAATTTTATTCACTTGCACTGTAGCAAAGGCATGCTTTCGTGATAGGATCAGATTCATAGGTGTTCTGGTGATTTCACTGGTTTTAAGACAGTCTGTATAGCTGTCAAACGAAATGTACTGCTTAATAGCGCTACGTTTTATACCTTTAATCTTTTTTATCATTGACCCTTGAATATCTAAGGCATACATCTTAGGACGTAGTCCAACAAAGCGTAGGATGATTTTGCTATTAGCCTCATCTTTAAATTTTCCCAATACCTTCTTGTTCTGAGTAGAGTAACATATATGGTTGGCAGGGTAATCAGCTGTATCGAGATGCTCAAGAAAACGTAGCTTGTCCTGGTACACATCTTCAGTTGTTACACGATGAATGAACGAATCATTGTCCATATACATAAGCTTCAGGTTTTCAGCTCCATAATAAGGCAACAAAACGTCGTAATGATAGTTATACATTAATGTCTTGGAGATGTCCAACACACTCATACCAATGTATATAGGCTTGTTGAATACAATCTGACAGAGGCCATATGTACAGCAGCTAGATTATCAGCATATATCGTCCTGTCGATAAACGTAGGCTTGGCGATCAGCTTCTCTAGAGTTTTTTCATTGGTCACCAGTCGTATATCCATACGGTTACGCAGGTTCTCCATAGTTTTTCCAAACATAGCGTTGTTAAAGAGCTTGTAGAGATCCTTCTCGAAATCATTTGCAGCTTGTTGTCGTAGCCTGTTGTTAAATTCCACATAAGGTTTCAACCACTGAGACTGTCGGAATTGTAGCACACGATGGATTTTTGTTAGTCGTAGTCCATGACTAAGAGCTTGCTTCAAAGCCATGTAATGCACTACATACTTCTTTCGAGGTCCAAGATGAGGTATCAGTTTCTTTGTAGATGATTCCAATGGTTTCATACACTCTGGCAGGAAAGGTAGATCGTTGTGTAGATCGTGAAGTTCAGCAGGATACTCGATGTCGACTTCTAATATGTACCCATGAGGATCATCTTCTTGTAGTGTTTCTAAGTTGATTTCTTCAGGTGACACCCACTGAAATCCACCAAAAGGAAGGGCGTGACACATTGCCCACCCATATTGGTTATTATCGTCCTCGTATGTGATAAATTGGGTTGGTCTCGACGGATCAAACTTATCCATATAAGTGTTATTAGCCTCAGCATACCGATGGGAAACTTGGCATAAACCTCCTCTTATACCCGATTCCACCATGAGTAGTTGATCATAATATTGTAACAGCTCAAGCTTAATTCCAGAATACAGTAACATGGCATCCCATGTAAGACCTGGAGAGGTAAAATAATGGGCAGGATCAACTTTGTGTGTTTTAAGGGTTTGCTCTCTGAACGTCTCAAAGACATCAGCTAGGAGAAGTACATCCGAAGTTAAGTAGAGATCGCTGTACTCTTCCAGGTTTCTCACATTAAACAGCTCCCATACATTTCTAGCATGATCGTAGTCAGTATCAGTAATTTCTTCTTCATTTAATCTATTGTAGAAGGAGTCCTTAGGAGGCAAGCAGGTCTCGTTCAGGACATCCCATGACGTAACAAAATCATATGGAAATACACCCTTACGGGTCATCAACTTCAATTTGTCTTCTCCAAAGTACTTTAGCGTTTCAGGATACGAGGTTAGATTTTTTACCAACTTATCCAAGCTTGTACTGAGGAATCGGAAGCTATCCACAAATCGAAGCTTTATATCTCCTACATACTTGGTGAATGAGATATAGCTTTCTTCAGAGTTAGGAATTACCTCCACACGTTCACTTGTACAACCCAGCTCCTTAACAATGAAATGAGAGTCATATCCGCTAAGGTTATGCATGAGGACTGGTATATATTTAGGTGCTTTACAGGCTAAATTACATTCATTATGAAGACTTCCACGATATTCACCGCTGATGTGATCATGGTCGCGTACTTTATAGTTCTCTTCTGTAAAGGGTTTTCCACACAAGTAGCATGCTGAAGAAGACTCAAAATCCTTTTGCTGTTGATCCGTAAGTTTCAGAGGCTTAGCAGATTTGTATATATTACCAATCATTTTTGCAAGAGATGTAAGGTACAACATAAACTTCTGAGCAGCATCAACACCACGATACACATAGGGTTGCTTAGGAAGACCAGTTTCGAGATGTTCAACACTGGATGTAGGCTTCACGTAAACACAGAAGCTCATTGGTGTGTGCTCTTGATAAGGGGTTGTATAGGAAGTTTCAGGATCGGGTATACACGTATGGCATGGAGTGAGAATACTCTCAAAATCCGCATAGATGCCATAAGGTACTTTCAGCATCCTCTCAACATTTTTAAACTGAACAATTGATTTCTCCTTGCTAGGCATAACTACCCTCGCAACACCATGTTGGTTACAGATGTATGTTCTTGTAGTTTTTCCAGTCCACTTCGCCCGCTCTGATCATCAAAATGTGTAAAGCAGCGCTTACAGGTATAAACACGCCCATTACGTTTAGTCTTCTGACATCGAACGAGTTTCTCAAAATTCTTTATATATACGTAGTGATGTTTTCCACTACTGTCATTCAATAGTAACAGGTCACAGTGTTCAGCTAGTTCAACGTCAACAACCTTTATCGGATACACTTCATGCTTCTCATCCAGCCCGAAAACGTTAATAGACATCTTGTTAAGCTTCTCAAATTTAGGTATTTGAGAAAGTGGAGTAGGGTAAGAAACACAGCTGAAGTCATACTTATCTTGAAGCTGCTTTATTTGCTCACACGCTGCGCATTCTTCTCGATGAATTTGACTAGTATAGAGTACATGAAACATTTCTCATCACTAAAGTTCTGGATATTTATACACGCTTTTCTTGCTTCAACAGATGACGGTAGTGGAATGTAGCTACTTCCTCGTAACGGGTTGTACTTGTTGATACGAAGTCAAACTCCTTCCACAGCAAGCAAAGCCCAGCTGCTACCCTTAAGCTGAGACTCCTCCATTTCAGTCACCAATTTCTTGAATTTCGCTTCCAGTGTTGAGTCCAGATCTGTTTCTAGGAAAACAGGATGATTCCTTGTTTTAAATGTTTTGTCACAGGTTTCTCCAATACTGTTAACAAATCGACACTCAGCCAGCAGATTAATTTTAACACTCTTATGAATGCTAAGCTCTTTATGCACAGCCTGGATTATACGTTGTTTTGCCTCTTGCAGATACATATTCAGGTCCTTAGGTGACTCGCATCGTATAAAATACGATTTTAATCGTCCTTCGAATGAAGTTTCGTATTCTTTCATATCACAGTCCTCCATTGTTGACAGCAACTGATGTTTAGTTGGCTCCAATCTTCTTTTCTTCTGAGGGCTGCTTATTTCACATATATCTTCGTGTCGCTGCCCCTTATAACCATCTTTGAAGGTTACATTACAATGTTTACATTTGAAGAGCTTCTTGCAGCTCATCTCGTGTCTTCTCTTGTCATAACCTCGGAGGAACTTCTTCCCACATTTTCCGCATGCATATCCAGTAGCGCTTGGAATAATATCCTTATACGCTGAGTTATTCATCTTTATTCTTGATGTAATAACGTATTAATCACTGATCAATGAAATGTAGACCTCTTCACCTTGATACCACTTTAGAAAGCTGATTATTCTTGGAGAGAACACGATGTTAACACCTCAAGACTAATTAGCACAATGAAGTCCAATGCCCTAGATCACCATATTTATAGAGGGAGCACGAACCTTTTAGATCAATCATAAACTCGTTCCATAACCAGCTGTATATGATCGCTCAACGTGTATTAACCCCCCAGCCATATAACCTCAAGTCCAGAGACAGGATGTTTATGACGTCACACCCAGAGACAGGATGTCTGGCAGCATCAAACACGTTTAAACTCGTCTCATAACTACCTGCTTATGCTGTCACACCAGCAAGAGAAGTATTCCCACACGCTCATTCAGACATATATTTCAAATTCAAGCCTATCACCACTACCACCACCATCACCACCTATTGTACCAAGGTTAATTCAAGCTGTATTATCACAATACTTAAAAGTAAAAGCTTAAAAGGAAACCTAGAAGATTTTTACCCTTATTTACTTAATTATTTCATGTTTTCATTCCCTTTTCCATCTTCCCACAGAAAGACCATTACATTTCACTGCAATCACGAGAAAAGCAAACGCTTATATCTCCTGAATGACAAGAGATAGAACAATGAGATAAAAACTAATCAATTCTTTGGAATGCGCCGCGTCATTAAGGTATTGTTTCAAGTTGACCGGGATGCCTGGTTTCGAATCCTACGAGTGATTACAAATTCATCTTCTAACAACTCAGAGACTAAT
This sequence comes from Deroplatys truncata, assembly GCA_030765065.1. Taxonomy (NCBI): domain Eukaryota; kingdom Metazoa; phylum Arthropoda; class Insecta; order Mantodea; family Mantidae; genus Deroplatys; species Deroplatys truncata. Next base: position 493,134,400 of record CM060990.1, read on the forward strand.
TAAGATAAAGAGGCCAAATAAACTTTATTACATTAATGTCATTAGGTAGTTTCTTGTAAATGTATATTTAGGTACCTGGTGTCCTGGGTTCGATCCTTAATTTTTAAATCTCCATTATCTCGGAAACTATGAAAGCTAGAGGAATGTATTAAAGCATGTTTGATAGCTGTTATAATGTGTAATTAATACTGTATATAATTTTCAATCAGTTGTCTCTAGTTCGAATCCCGATTTTTTAATGACTTCCTTAATTTTTCTCTATACTCTAGAAAATATCACTTAGATTGATGCTGTAACTACATACAGAACCTTTAAACATACCAAACTCATATTGTAAATTATTTTGTTCTTGGTGTTCTGGGTTCGAATACTGATTCGATGGAATTTACTTATAAATTTAATAACTGCTAAACGACTTAAGGTAAAGACGCCAAATAAACTTTATTGCGTTTACGTTATTAGGTAATATCTTGTAGATGTGTAATTAGATACCTGACGTCCTGGGTTCGATCCTTAATTTTTAAATTTTCATTATCTCGGGAACTAAGTGAGGTAGAGGAGTGCACCAAAGCATGATTGATAGGTTCTGTACTGGGTGATTAATGCTGTATATAATTGTCAATCAGTTGTGCTTGGTTCGATTCCCGATTTTTTAATGACTTCCTTAATTTTCCTCTGTACACTAGAATATATCACTTAGATCGATGATGTAACTGCATACAGCTTTGTTTAACATGTCAGACTAATATTATAAATTATTTTGTTCCTGGTGTTCTGGGTTTGAATACCGATTCAATGAAATTTACTTGCAAACATTTAATAACTCGTAATTTAATTTAGATAGACATGTCAAGGTAAACGTAAACAGAGTATCTAGTCCTTAAATATCGTTACCGTTATAAAAATTACTTTAAAGTACTTAGATAGAATCCCGAAGGGGTGATTTCATATATCTTCAAGCTTATGGATCATATCAGGTTCGAGTAAAGATTAAATGGTAGATGCTGATATTGGGGAGCTAAAATACATTTATTAAAAGTATTACCGGGTTCGATTTAGAAGCTTAGAATCTGTGTAACTCTGGAAAAATTGCTTTTCTCGTGTTTGTAGTGAAATGTAATGGTCTTTCTGTGAGAAGATGGAAAGGAAGAATTGAAAGGGAATAAAAACATGAAATAATTAAGTAAATAAGGGGGAAAATCTTCTACGTTACCTTTTAAGCTTTTACTTTAAGAATTGTGATAATACAGCTGGAATTAACCTTGGTACAATAGGTAATGGTGGTGGTGGTGGTGGTGGTGGTGGTGGTGGTAGGCTTTGAATTTGAAATATATGCCTGAATGAGCGTTTGCTTTTCTCGTGATTGCAGTGAAATGTAATGGTCTTTCTGTGGGAAGATGGAAAGGAAGAATTGAAAAGGGAATGAAAACATGAAATAATTAAGTAAATAAGGGGAAAAATCTTCTAGGTTTCCTTTTAAGCGTTTACTTTTAAGTATTGTGATAATACAGCTTGAATTAACCTTGGTACAATAGGTGGTGATGGTGGTGGTAGTGGTGATAGGCTTGAATTTGAAATATATGTCTGAATGAGCGTGTGGGAATACTTCTCTTGCTGGTGTGACAGCATAAGCAGGTAGTTATGAGACGAGTTTAAACGTGTTTGATGCTGCCAGACATCCTGTCTCTGGGTGTGACGTCATAAACATCCTGTCTCTGGACTTGAGGTTATATGGCTGGGGGGTTAATACACGTTGAGCGATCATATACAGCTGGTTATGGAACGAGTTTATGATTGATCTAAAAGGTTCGTGCTCCCTCTATAAATATGGTGATCTAGGGCATTGGACTTCATTGTGCTAATTAGTCTTGAGGTGTTAACATCGTGTTCTCTCCAAGAATAATCAGCTTTCTAAAGTGGTATCAAGGTGAAGAGGTCTACATTTCATTGATCAGTGATTAATACGTTATTACATCAAGAATAAAGATGAATAACTCAGCGTATAAGGATATTATTCCAAGCGCTACTGGATATGCATGCGGAAAATGTGGGAAGAAGTTCCTCCGAGGTTATGACAAGAGAAGACACGAGATGAGCTGCAAGAAGCTCTTCAAATGTAAACATTGTAATGTAACCTTCAAAGATGGTTATAAGGGGCAGCGACACGAAGATATATGTGAAATAAGCAGCCCTCAGAAGAAAAGAAGATTGGAGCCAACTAAACATCAGTTGCTGTCAACAATGGAGGACTGTGATATGAAAGAATACGAAACTTCATTCGAAGGACGATTAAAATCGTATTTTATACGATGCGAGTCACCTAAGGACCTGAATATGTATCTGCAAGAGGCAAAACAACGTATAATCCAGGCTGTGCATAAAGAGCTTAGCATTCATAAGAGTGTTAAAATTAATCTGCTGGCTGAGTGTCGATTTGTTAACAGTATTGGAGAAACCTGTGACAAAACATTTAAAACAAGGAATCATCCTGTTTTCCTAGAAACAGATCTGGACTCAACACTGGAAGCGAAATTCAAGAAATTGGTGACTGAAATGGAGGAGTCTCAGCTTAAGGGTAGCAGCTGGGCTTTGCTTGCTGTGGAAGGAGTTTGACTTCGTATCAACAAGTACAACCCGTTACGAGGAAGTAGCTACATTCCACTACCGTCATCTGTTGAAGCAAGAAAAGCGTGTATAAATATCCAGAACTTTAGTGATGAGAAATGTTTCATGTACTCTATACTAGTCAAATTCATCGAGAAGAATGCGCAGCGTGTGAGCAAATAAAGCAGCTTCAAGATAAGTATGACTTCAGCTGTGTTTCTTACCCTACTCCACTTTCTCAAATACCTAAATTTGAGAAGCTTAACAAGATGTCTATTAACGTTTTCGGGCTGGATGAGAAGCATGAAGTGTATCCGATAAAGGTTGTTGACGTTGAACTAGCTGAACACTGTGACCTGTTACTATTGAATGACAGTAGTGGAAAACATCACTACGTATATATAAAGAATTTTGAGAAACTCGTTCGATGTCAGAAGACTAAACGTAATGGGCGTGTTTATACCTGTAAGCGCTGCTTTACACATTTTGATGATCAGAGCGGGCGAAGTGGACTGGAAAAACTACAAGAACATACATCTGTAACCAACATGGTGTTGCGAGGGTAGTTATGCCTAGCAAGGAGAAATCAATTGTTCAGTTTAAAAATGTTGAGAGGATGCTGAAAGTACCTTATGGCATCTATGCGGATTTTGAGAGTATTCTCACTCCATGCCATACGTGTATACCCGATCCTGAAACTTCCTATACAACCCCTTATCAAGAGCACACACCAATGAGCTGTGTTTACGTGAAGCCTACATCCAGTGTTGAACATCTCGAAACTGGTCTTCCTAAGCAACCCTATGTGTATCGTGGTGCTGATGCTGCTCAGAAGTTTATGCTGTACCTTACATCTCTTGCAAAAATGATTGGTAATATATACAAATCTGCTAAGCCTCTGAAACTTACGGATCAACAGCAAAAGGATTTTGAGTCTTCTTCAGCATGCTACTTGTGTGGAAAACCCTTTACAGAAGAGAACTATAAAGTACGCGACCATGATCACATCAGCGGTGAATATCGTGGAAGTCTTCATAATGAATGTAATTTAGCCTGTAAAGCACCTAAATATATACCAGTCCTCATGCATAACCTTAGCGGATATGACTCTCATTTCATTGTTAAGGAGCTGGGTTGTACAAGTGAACGTGTGGAGGTAATTCCTAACTCTGAAGAAAGCTATATCTCATTCACCAAGTATGTAGGAGATATAAAGCTTCGATTTGTGGATAGCTTCCGATTCCTCAGTACAAGCTTGGATAAGTTGGTAAAAAATCTAACCTCGTATCCTGAAACGCTAAAGTACTTTGGAGAAGACAAATTGAAGTTGATGACCCGTAAGGGTGTATTTCCATATGATTTTGTTACGTCATGGGATGTCCTGAACGAGACCTGCTTGCCTCCTAAGGACTCCTTCTACAATAGATTAAATGAAGAAGAAATTACTGATACTGACTACGATCATGCTAGAAATGTATGGGAGCTGTTTAATGTGAGAAACCTGGGAGAGTACAGCGATCTCTACTTAACTTCGGATGTACTTCTCCTAGCTGATGTCTTTGAGACGTTCAGAGAGCAAACCCTTAAAACACACAAAGTTGATCCTGCCCATTATTTTACCTCTCCAGGTCTTACATGGGACGCCATGTTACTGTATACTGGAATTAAGCTTGAGCTGTTACAAGATTATAATCAACTACTCATGGTGGAATCGGGTATAAGAGGAGGTTTATGCCAAGTTTCCCATCGGTATGCTGAGGGTAATAACACTTATATGGATAAGTTTGATCCGTCGAGACCAACCCAATTTATCACATACGAGGACGATAATAACCAATATGGGTGGGCAATGTGTCACGCCCTTCCTTTTGGTGGATTTCAGTGGGTGTCACCTGAAGAAATCAACTTAGAAACACTACAAGAAGATGATCCTCATGGGTACATATTAGAAGTCGACATCGAGTATCCTGCTGAACTTCACGATCTACACAACGATCTACCTTTCCTGCCAGAGTGTATGAAACCATTGGAATCATCTACAAAGAAACTGATACCTCATCTTGGACCTCGAAAGAAGTATGTAGTGCATTACATGGCTTTGAAGCAAGCTCTTAGTCATGGACTACGACTAACAAAAATCCATCGTGTGCTACAATTCCGACAGTCTCAGTGGTTGAAACCTTATGTGGAATTTAACAACAGGCTACGACAACAAGCTGCAAATGATTTCGAGAAGGATCTCTACAAGCTCTTTAACAACGCTATGTTTGGAAAAACTATGGAGAACCTGCGTAACCGTATGGATATACGACTGGTGACCAATGAAAAAACTCTAGAGAAGCTGATCGCCAAGCCTACGTTTATCGACAGGACGATATATGCTGATAATCTAGCTGCTGTACATATGGCCTCTCGTCAGATTGTATTCAACAAGCCTATATACATTGGTATGAGTGTGTTGGACATCTCCAAGACATTAATGTATAACTATAATTACGACGTTTTGTTGCCTTATTATGGAGCTGAAAACCTGAAGCTTATATATATGGACACTGATTCGTTCATTCATCGTGTAACAACTGAAGATGTGTACCAGGACAAGCTACGTTTTCTTGAGCATCTCGATACAGCTGATTACCCTGCCAACCATATATGTTACTCTACTCAGAACAAGAAGGTATTGGGAAAATTTAAAGATGAGGCTAATAGCAAAATCATCCTACGCTTTGTTGGACTACGTCCTAAGATGTATGCCTTAGATATTCAAGGGTCAATGATAAAAAAGATTAAAGGTATAAAACGTAGCGCTATTAAGCAGTACATTTCGTTTGACAGCTATACAGACTGTCTTAAAACCAGTGAAATCATCAGAACACCTATGAATCTGATCCTATCACGAAAGCATGCCTTTGCTACAGTGCAAGTGAATAAAATTGCATTGACTCCGTTTGATGATAAAAGAATTATTGCTGAGGACGGGATAACGACATATGCGTATGGACATTACGCCATTACAAACAGTGCTTAAAAGAATGTAAGTTAAAGATAAAGATTTTCTCGTGAGTCTACAATCTCAAAAAAGAAGGTTATCTGTGTGCTGTATATGCAGATAGCTGACGCCTGATGAAGAAAGAAGAAGATGGAAGGGAAGGTGGTAACCCTGCCATTAGGAGCAATCCTAGTGCTAGTCTCAAGCCTAGGTAAAAGGGGAGAGACATCTACAACGAACTAAAATAAAGGTATGTTGACGTAAAGTTTTTCAATTTGTGAACCAATATGCAGTTTATCCCTCTCCGCATCGTACAATAACTGTTTAACATATAATAAGTTTGTAAGATTTACAAAAAAGTATATAAATTGTTGTAACGTTGGATGAGAAATGTTTTATAATTTAATTACTCTCTATATTACCATGAGTACCTGTGATACTAGTTGAATTGCCCATTAAAATGACTTAAATACCTGTGATACTACTCGAATCAAGTGAAATTACATTAAATAGCTCTGATACGAATTCCTGCTCTAAATTAGTACGAGCACCTGTGATACTATCAGAATTACCTGTTAAAATGACTCAAATACCATTGATACAACCTGAATCAGCTGCATTTACCTTAAATAGCTGTGATACAAATCTCTGATCGAAATTATTACGAGCATCTGTGAAACTATGCTGATTACCCAAATACTTACGATATTACCTGAACTATCTGTAAAATACGAAACTAGGCTATAACCAACCCCTGGAACCTACCCTCCTGTAATGCTTGCTTAATTACTCTAAACACCTATGTTACTTGAATTATCCTAAATACCTACGATACCCTCTGAATTACCTGTGAAATATGAAACTATGCTATACCCAACCCTGGAATCTAGCCTCCTGTGAAACTACCTGAATTAGCCTAAATACCTACGATACTAGCTGAATTAGCTGTGAAATCATGCATAGCTATGATGCAGTTAGCCTCTGGAATCTAGCCTCCTGTGATACTAGCTGAATTAGCTTAAATGCTCACGATACTAGCTGAATTGGCTGTGAAAATGATTTAAATACCTGTGATACTACCCGAATCATGTGAAATTACCTTAACTAGCTCTGATACGAATTCCTGCTCTAAATTAGCACGAGCACCTGTGATACTATCTGAATTTTGTGTTAAAATGACTCAAATACCATTGATACAACCTGAATCATCTGCATTTACCTTAAATAGCTGTGATACAAATCTCTGATCGAAATTATCAATAATATATGTGAAGCTCTGTCGATTACCTCAAATACTTACGATATTACCTGAACTATCTGTGAAATACGAAGCTAGGTTATAACCAACCCCTGGAACCTACCCTCCTGTAATGCTTGCTTAATTACTCTAAACACCTATGTTACTTGAATTATCCTAAATACCTACGATACCCTCTGAATTACCTGTGAAATATGAAACTATGCTATACCCAACCCTAGAATCTATCCTCTTGTGATACTAGCTGAATTACCTGTGAAATCATACAGAGCCATGATGCAGTTAGCATCTGGAATCTATCCTCTGTTACTAGACGAATTAGCCTAAATACATACGATACTAGCTGAATTACCTGTGAAATCATACACTGCTATGATCCAGTCAGCCTCTTGCAATACTATCTGAATTACTTACCTGTTAGTGTTAGTGGATTAGCTTTTCCCGTTGCAGGTCACCTTTTTCCCTTTATGGCTCACCTTTTTCCCTTTGGTGGTCGCCTTTTTCCCTTTGCTGGTGACATTTTTCCCTTTACTGGTCACCTTTTTCCCGTTGCATGTCGCCTTTTTCCCTTTGCTGGTCACCTTTTTCCCTTTGCTGGTCACATTTTTCCCTTTGCTGGTCACCTTTTTCCCTTTGCTGGTCACGTTTTTCCCTTTGCTAGTCAACTTTTTCCCTTTGTGGGCCTCCTTTTTCCCAGAGCAGTCACCTTTTTCCCATGAACGAGTCACCTTTTCCCTGAATAGGTTACGTGATGGGCATGTCTAGAACATTGACATGAAACAGTTTTCCACCAAGTTCACGTCTAAAGTCGCTTTCAAGTCTAGCACCTCCTATTCCCTATCTCTCCTGTATATAAGTCCATATTCCTACTGCTACACTACCTGTCTAGCCTAACACCTCTCCTCCTGTTCCTATACCTCTCATATAAACCATACTCTACTCCTCTAGCTCTGTCTAGCCTAACGCCTCTCTCGTTTACCTATGACTCTCACATAAACCATACTCTGCTCCTCGACCTCTGTCTAGTTTAACTCCTCTCCTCGTTTTCCTATACCTCTCATATAAACCATACTCTGTTTTCAATCTCTGTCTAGCCTAACACCTCCCATTGTTTTCCTATATCTCTCATATAAACTATACTCTACTCCTCAACCTCTGTCTAGCCTAGCACCCCTCTTCCTGTTCCTATACTTCTCAAAAGCTCATTCCCTCCTGCCCCCCTCTAGCTGAGTATCACTCCTTGGTTTCCTATCTAACCTAACTTTAACACCTGTCTATCCTAGCATAGGATCTCTCTCCGTTTTCTCGTCTCTCCTTATAAACACAAACTCAATTCTCCTAACCTAATACCTCTCCTCGTTTTCCTATACTTCTCATATAAACCATACTCTACTCCTCGACTTCTGTCTAGCCTAACACCTTTCCTCGTTTTCCTATATCTCTCATATAAACCATGCACTACGTTTCAAGCCCTGTCTAGTTTAACACCTCTCATCGTTTTCCTATACCGCTCATATAAACCATACATTACTCAGCCTCTGTCTAGCCTAGCACCTCTCCACGTATTCCCTATCTGTCTCATATAAAGCGCACTCCCCCTCCTACCACTGTCTAGCCTAGCCTCAGTCCTCGTATTCCCTATCTCTCCCATATAAACGCATTTTCCTCCTTGAACCGTCGCATCTAGCCTCGTTTTCCCTATCCTTTCCCATATAAACGCAAAAAACTGTGCCAGCTCTCTCTATATTTACCTACTAACCCGCAATGTGACTAGGCGTATTGACCTGAGTGATGAATACAACCACTTTCCTCTGGAGGGATATCAAGCTTGATGGTTGGGGGAGGGAATGGTATTAGGCTTCAAATTTCTACCGTATTAAAAAAGAACAACGGTATTAATAAATCTTATATTTCATTAAATTATATGTAAGTACCGAGTAGAAATAACCTAAGTTAATTATCTTAATGAATAAAATTTTGAGAATCAATAAAATAATATTATTGCATGCAATAACTTACATTTACAGCAAACGTTTGCGTCGAGACTTTTTTTTACAGCATATCTGTTAATGACATCATCAATGAAAGATTCTGTAGGTTCCTCGTCCCCTTCTGTTGACACCTTCACACAAGTTTGAAGTGTATCCTTACCAATCCTATTTCTTAATTTTGTCATTACCCTATTCATTGTGCTGAATGACATTTCTGCACTGGCAGTGGAAACGGGGATGTAGAGTACAAACATTCAGCGAGTGTCCTTAGTGCTTCATAGCTAATGCCGGCCCTTTACCCTTAAGTAGTCGCGTGAATTTTTTTGACATAAACAATCGCGTGGAGTCATTATGGACTCCATGCATTTGTTAACTTTCTTTTGTTCAGGTATTCACATTATTACACGATTGTTAAATAAAATTCAGGAAGCAATGTTAATTCTGTGAGTAATAAATATTCCAAAACAAATTACATGGCAAAATTCTGTGAATGACATACATGCTAACAGATATCTACATGGATACTGCTTTTAAAATAAACATAAAAAGATAAGATTATGAAATGGAATTTCGTTTAATATTGAAGTTCTAAACTTTATTCATCTTATTATTTTGATATTTAATTATTTTCACTTCTTCAATGCACTTTACACCGTGGTTTTTAAGTTACACTACTAGTCGCGTGGGGTACAAATTGACCCCGAGACAAACAAACGTCTCTACTCACTGTCAGCAATAATCGCAGCAGGACGACAATACAATTCAGGGAAGGTACTGGGAGAAAGAATAGTGTGACCAACAGCATTAAATAAATATCAATAGTAATATTAACAGTGGGGTCATTATGACCTAGACGCGACTACCTAAGAGTTACCATAAAAGAAGCAACATCAGAAGACATAAATTTTGTTTCTGATTTATTACGAGCAACATACTTAGAAGAACGAAAGTCTGCAATAACACGTTAACATTTTTAAGTCAAGCATAGTTCTTTACAGTTATTATCACAAAATTCTTGAAATGTTTTAAAACTTTCGAAATATGCACTTAGTTCTATCACTTTCACTGCCTTGTCATTGAACCTTTGCTCAATTTCATTAATAATACTTTTCACAAATTTCCTTACATTTTCCATAGTTTCTTTCTTGTCTTCCGTGAATAGCACACTTTTAACTTCTGTTGCGTCCACTTGTAGTTTTTTTAATTTTATTTAGTGTTTCATTTCCCGTACTATGGTCTTCCAATCGCAAAGGCGGTCGATGTTTGTTAAATGTTCCAGAGTTCCAGAAACAAGTACAGGAGGTTATAAAAATTTAAGAGATTGCTTTTGCAAAACTTCACTTAAGTTTGAAACGGAATTTAAAGTTGCTTACCGGCAGAAGCAAAGAACACATTATATGTATCCACATTTTATTCATTCTTACTAGAGAACCGTGATGCTGAAGAGATCACTATTTGGCTAGATAACTGTTCCTCGCAAAATAAAAACGGCTTAAATGCGTTTCTTCATATACATAGTTAATTCCCTGGATGTGAATCTAACCAAGCTTTGAGCCTGGCCATAGTTTCATGGCTGCTGATGTGTTGCACCATTCAGTTGAAAAGTCATTTTAAAGAATTATAAAGGTATATGATTTTTGTGGCTTCAAACGTTGTGTCCAATTAGCAAATTCTTCAAATGTTTCAGTAATTGATATAGGACTGAAGCAGTTCTTTGAGTGGAAAGACTTCACATCACAAAGTAAGTTAAAGAAACTAACCCCTCGGCCATATCTCAATGATAGGATCCATCTTAAATTTACAAGAAGATTTTATAGAAGAACATTTCACAGAATTAAATTTTCTTCAGGCATCAGTTCAGAAGATAGGAATTCAGAAGCCTACAGAGCGGTAAAAATATAGAGGCATCACGTATGAAAGAAAGGCCAACTTAATACAGAAGCTTACGCCGATCATACGCACAGCTAGACTGCAGTTTTGGCTGGATCTTCCTGTATCAGACGTTAGTTTGGACTGGATGGTGTTGGTGTATAAAGGTGTCTGGAGATCAGAAATATGAATGTGGTGCTATTTAACTGATATTGTATGAATAAGGGGACTATGCTTTATTTGTTTTTTCAATATTTAATTTCAGCGGGGTTTTGTTTCCCATGGCTAGAGACAAGTTTTTGTTAAATAGGCTATTACTTTATTAAATGTCCTTATATTTTCATCCATTGTAAACACATTATTATCAGCACTTCGCTTACGACTTTTCCTGTAATAAAATTCTGTAAAATTACATATCAAAGAGATGAAAACCTGACACTATAGTTAAAATTTCCTCAAAATTCTCTATAAAGAAATAATAAATAAAACAACCTTGTTACTGATAGATGGTGTAACACTGAATACACAAAAAAACCGCTTTCTTGAAAAATTTACATTCTGTGAGATACGATCTTTCTCCTTAGTAGGACAGAATAGATGATATGACGGCGATGGAAGATATGATGATAATATAATGTAATTTCATTCATATTACTGTAATATGTGATATTATTTTGTATGTACCGTGTAAAGTAAATTAATTTGTTTACGTCATAATACGCAACGTGCGTATTGTTATTGCGAAATTATCACGAGTTTTTTTTCTTTTTGTGTCATAATATATACTGCGTATTTTTAACGCGAAATTTTGTTAAATTATTAACTCGAAAACGCGAAATTATAAAACAATTATCATAAAAACATGGCTCTGCTCATGGAGATATCCGCAACATTGCTTCAAAGCATTCGGTGTCGTTCTGGAGGCGATTCAGTTTATTCCCCCGGCACATCCACTCTGTAGTATAACTTGAACTATTTGAATATTTAACATTTGGGGGGGGGTGATTGTTATGTGGATATTTATTTCAGGTAGTACATAGTGTGCAGTTATCGGTCATCGTGGTTTGCTTTCACACCGGGTTACACTTTTGCGATATCTAGCAAGCAGTTTTCAAAAGGTTAGGCGAACGCCGAATAATTGTAATATTCTATGTTGCAGCAACATGTCTTAAGGGAAACGAACCCGGGATACTTTGCACAGTTGACAGGTGCTCTACACTCTGAACCGGTCAGTCAAAGTGGGTGTGTGTGAAAGCGATTGAAGTTCTAGTAATTTGTTGCTGAATGTTAAGTATGAACAAGCGGCATATAATAAATTTTAATGATAAGCAACATTCGAGAAGCGTCCGTCTTATTCAGAAAATCAGTTGCACTCGCATAAGCAGCAGATGGAAATCGTAATCTCAAGTGTATATTTTGATTTTTTCAAAATTAACCTGCCGCGGTTAATGAGTAAGTAAAAAGGATTTAGAGTCCAGGTAAGAAAACCATTACAGCAGTCTTTGCTAGTTAGGCAGCCAAGAATGTCCAAACACACCTTCTTGTGTTGTGTCAATGCCCTACAATGGAAAATTCCCTAAGGTTTTAAATGACACTCTTTTATACAGATCGAGGAACACACTCTCTCTCTCTCTCTCTCTCTCTCTCTCTCTCTCTCTCTCTCTCTCTCTCTCTGGTGAATTAGATAAAGGTATCACGCTTTCAATTAGAGTGCATAATTATCAACTATGGTTACTCCTATACATTTATTTTTCATTCCCTAAAAGTAAATTCCTTTACCCAAAAAACGTCAGCAAACAGAGATCTTGTTTTTCTCAGCAAGAGGACGTCAAAGGGAGACGGAAGTCCGAGTTGTCCAAAATTATTATCCATTTTGACAATATTCCTTCTTTCGTTCTTACTTTCTCTGCTACGTATAGTAAGTATGGAAGTATTGCGTCCACCCAAATATTCCGTACCGAGATTTCACTGTAAATATATGTTTTGTGGCCCCCCTTTTCGGGGGGAAAAGGTATTTTTAGAAAAATGCCCGTGTGCGTGTCTGTGAACAGTAAACTCAAAAACGAAAAGTTGGACAAATACCTGGCATGTTGTATATCTTGCAAGATGCGGCACAAAGAATTTCAGGAAAATTCCTCCACCCCAAACTATACTTTGCATGGAACATTTTTCGAGGTGTTTTATTTTTTAAAAATGGCTCTAACGATTTTGATTAAAATACCATAAGATATTTACATGGCAAATACCACGTTTATCTTTAATTCTCTGAGAATAGTCTCTTGAGTCATTCGGAATGAATTTTGTATAATATTGTATAAGTGGTAAATGTTCAAGAATATAATACAAAAACGTACCACAAAGAAAAAAAAGTAGATTCATGTAAACCACGAGGTTTATTTCAAATGATTTTGTTTATTTTTCATAAGCCATTTCCGAAATATTCGTTATTAAAGGTTGGAATTATACATTACTTGGTCTTTCTCTTGAAGTCCTGTCAAAATTCAGTTGTTTCTCGCGATTGCATGGCATTTTAAGGTCAGCGTATAGCGTCCAGTTCTTAAACATTTGACTATCGCTATTCCCTTTGTATCTATAACGTAATGTAGCTATTTCCGCAAAGGTTTGTCTAGATGAAAATGAAGTAAATAGAAAAATAAGCTATCGTAAGAATATTTGTATACAAACTAATAAACTATAGAAGGTAGAAAAAGTAATGTGAATGTAACGCATCAGAATTCCCCCCCCCCCCCGCAAATTATTTTGGCCGTATGATTTTCAGAACTTAGAATCATTTTGTGTATAGATTGCTTACGAAAGTGTCTCACATTCACTCTTTCCTTCCCTCGCTCTCTGTATACATTTCTGAGTCATTCACTGTCATTTTATTTCTCAAATTGAAATTGAGTTTTATTTATGGACGCTCTTTAACTGCTGCGGTCCTTAGCGTCCCATTCTATATTGGGGTGAAAGACCGGAAATTTTGCTCAGAGGGCCCTTTATCAGGCTTGAGGTTCTTTTACATGCCGTAAATCTACGACACGTGACCACCGGCTTTACTTCCCTTCCGAAGGAAGCCATGCTAAGGATTTTTACGTCCGAAAAAAATCCATCGCCCTCCGCCGGGTTTGAACCCGCGATCTCGGGAACTAGAGGCTAGCATGGACGACATTTTATTTCTCTCCCGTGTATTATGCGTACTTGTGAAATAGCAAGGGGTAGAGAAAGTCTTGTGAATTTACGTCATAAATTTTTAAATCTTAACATATGAATTTCACAGGGAAAGGATGAGATAAGTGTCCCCTTTTCGGCGAAATTGAGACACTGCGTAAACTATATGCTGAGGTGTAGGCTATGATGTGTAGCAAGTACATGTTGAAAATCAAAATAGGTTAATTGCACATATATTTAAGTTTAAACAGTGTATATGAGGAGATTGAAGTAAGTAACATTTAAATATATAGCGACTTTTGTCAGTATGGTGTTACAAAATGTACAACTGCAACAATGGTCTAATTTCATTGTTCGCAATCTTCGTAATACAGTGCCATTGTTGATAATACTAGAAAACATTTAGAAGGAGAAATTTTTTACATTAGGAAACATAATGCAAAATCTGGAATCAAACAATTGCAAAATACTTAATTGTGGTATAATGGTTTAATAAAAAGTTTAACATTTAAGGAAATATTGGTTTCATTGTGTTTATCACTGTTCACGCACACAGACTACCGGAGCGACAATTATTTGTTCTTCAACAATAGTTCAGGTTTAAGGTTTTAAATTAAGTTAAATTTACTGATACATTTGCACTTATATGAAAATGTAGAACAGTTTTCGATGTTTCTCTCTAAGTCTGCATGGGTGAATCTAGGTAATTCTTGTCTCCTGTCCTCGGTGGTCCGATGTTACGAGGTGTTTGATTTCAATTTTTTCCTGATTCATACACACAGAAGGGCAATTCAAAGATGTCCGAAAAGGTTTTTAGAATGCAAAAAAGACTCATAAGAATTATAATTAATCAACCATCATATGTGAGTTGCAGAGCATATTTCAAAACACTTAAAATCATGACTCTGCCATGTTTGTGTATATATAATGTTTTATTACATGTTAAAGCCAGTATAAACAATTTTAAGGCTTATTCAATGGCACATCAGCTAGATACAAGATGAAGCTCAAATCTATCAACAATTAGTAATAATTCTCCTCTGTATGAACATTCCTTTATTTATAATGGTACAAAATTGTATAATGAGTTGCCACATCATATAAGACAGGTTGATAAAATGAGGACTTTCAAACATAAGCTTCACAATTTTTTAAGTGAGGCATGTTTTTATTCTATACAGGAGTACTTAGCTAATTAGAAAAAGAAAAAAATGTGTAAATTAAATTGTTTTGACTTGAGTGTATTTACTTGTATTTATCATGTAACTTAATCATTAATTGTATTTCTTTGGTTAAGGTTGACGAAGCCATGAATATTGTATATTCTTACGGTGAATAAAAACATTTAATTTAGTTTGTAAGCTTTCTTAAGGAATATATTATGTTTTACAATTCCAACATTTAGTTTAAGCACCTACTCATGTAAGAAATTAGGATTTGTGTATTATATCTAATTATACCCGTTCTTTTTGTACTAATAATTGAAGCCAATATTGAAGCCAATATTTCTGCATTGAAATCAAATGGCGAATAAAAAATAAAAATAAGAACCTTATCTCGCCCTTCTCCATCCACCACCTCGTGCAACCTATTAACTATAAGAGGCAACAGTACATGATCATTTCCGGTAAACACAGAAACAACACTTGTTTTGGTGTATTTTTGGCATTACAAATTTTCATTGCGATTCATTCTGTCTTCAGCTTGCCTTCAGGATGGACGTCCATGAAGTTATTGGCAACGGCGATCTATGCAGCAGACTTTTAAATGCTCATTTTGGGTACGGTTTAACAGCTGAACAGAAAAGACAGGCAAACCAGAAAGGTATGGAGTTTCTGGTATTGTATGGAGTTGTACCAGATAGGCATGCAGAAATGGAAAACCGTCGTGCCAACCGAGGCCGTAGGTGCCCTCAGTGCAATGCCCAGATGAGCAGTGCAGCATCGGCCAATCGAGGCGTTGGTTGGAGGTTTAGGTGTTCAAACGGCCACCGATTAGAAGCTACCAGCAATACCTTTCTCCAGCGTGTACGCTTTAATAGCGAATTGGGAACTAATGACGACGACGAGCTGCTGGCAGGTAAGTTTTAGCCCGAGTGAATTTTTGCTGCGTGCCCACCCTCATCAGGGTTTAACCGCAGGGTGATTATTTTCAGTAGAAAAATGATGGTTAAGGATGACGGTTTAGTTTTAGGTGGTAATGAAACAAGGGAGGAAGCATATAGCTCCTCGAGCTGCCTGTTAGGATGCAGCGGCCCTTCTGCACCCTGGTGTGTGTGTGTGTGTGTGTGTGTTTATCAATTTCTTTGGTTGGGATTGAATTTTAAGACCAATCATCTCGTGGGTAGGATTACTATGGAGTTCAGCTTTAGCTGTTGTTGGTGTAACTCCTTGGTTATCTGGTGTGCCCGCATGCCATGCGGGGAACCCGATGACGCCGAAGTCGGCGATTTCTAGGGTTGTAATCCCCAAGTGATCTGACCAGGGAACTAATGCCATTGTTCAGTTCGCATTTATGTGGCTGCAGAAGTGTTCCTTGACATATATTGAGAAAGAGCTGGGAGTGGCACGCGATACCGCCGTAGCCTGGAGCGCTACTTCCGCGATGTGGCCACCAAGATAGCCTGGTACGATTTTTGTCAACTTGGTGGTCCCAATGACATGGAAATAGATGAGACGCACCTCTTCAAGAGGAAGTATAATGCCGGACGGCAGGTCATATGGCGGAATCACTGGTTGGTCGGAGGGCTAAGCCGGACAGCTAAGCTGCGCTTTGGACTCCTGGTGTCCAACCGGTCCAGAGCAACTCTGCTGCCCATTCTGCAAAATTACATTGATGAGGAGAGTTTCATTGTAGCGGACGAATAGAGGGCATACAGCATATGGCCATGGGATGGTAAACTACAGCAGAAACTTCCTTAACCCTCCCATAAATAGGGATCCTTTTTGGGTGCCAGAAAGGCAATTTAATCCTGAATGCCTGGATAAGCAATGGATAAGACCTCCACCAGCCCCTATCGTGAGCCCACTGCGATTTCACACACAGAACAAAGAAAGATTGTGGAGATCCTTAAAGCAAGTACTCTCTACATGTACCAGTGTTGAGCGTGCTACCGGTTACATTGGAGAATGGATGTACCGGGAGAACAAAAAGAATCGTCTCCAGAGCGACATCCAGCGCTTTGAAACAATTTTACGGGATATCTTCATGGCCTATCCAGGTGTAGGGAAGATAGCCATGTCCGCTGATCTGCACAACTGTTTATGCCACGTATGCTTTCCCAACTGAAATAAACATTGAAAATCCCATCCCCTTATACATAAACATCTCCATTTCCACATATATCGCATTGACACACATAATTCATCTCCATCGCCATATAAAATCTATATTAAACACACATAATTCCTCTCCACCCCATGTAAAATCTATATTAATCACATTACTCCTTTCCACCCCCATATAAAATATGTATTAAACACGTAATTCCTCTCCAGTAAATATTTTCCCCACATTATTTAAATATAAAAAGAAAAACCTACATTGTAGGTATGTGTAAAAATGCCGTTTCATTGGGCGTCAATAAACAAAGAAGTCGCCTTCATTTTTTAAGGTGCTGGGCTTAAACAAATGAAGTAAAACGGCAGAGGCTCTTTTATAGCGTGCAGGAACGTAAACATTTCTGTTGGCAAACAGAGCAGACACACCCGGAGTTGGGCACTTGGGTCAAGCCAGTGCGCAAGCGCTGGGAACATTTGCTAGCAAGGCACAGCACAGTCGTCGCGGAGTTGGACACTTCGGTCTAAAATATTTTTTAATCATATCAATGGACAACAAATGTAAAGAACTAGTCGTTGGCCAGGTTCCACATAATTACGCACGTTGCTCCCGAAAATATTTGGTTCAGTTTTAGGAGTGGTTTAATGCAAAAGTTGTATGAATATTCTATGGGAAGGGGGGGGCGTTTTCTATTCAGCCTATAAGTGGAGGTAGATTTCGAAGTTCAGTTTCAATCTGAAGTATTGCACTCACATGACTTTCTCTACTCTCGTACAAAGTATTTGCACAAATGCTTATTCTCCATCTACTTCATGTTAATCTCATTGCTAATTTTCTTGTAGGTGCAAGGGGAATATGATAGGCTTTAAGCGATAGTCACATCTTTTTTAAGAGCTGGTTCCTATTTGGAGCATTTCATTCTCTTTGCATGTCCAGGACATAAAAAAACGAATAATGAATTTCCATTTGAGGAAAAGTATAAGTATTGGAAAATTCAAACAAATAACAAGGAATACCTCGGAAATGGTTCACTCGACCAAAAAAAAAAGTATATGACAAACTGTGTGTTTTAGCGAGATCTACATTTTTTGTGTAGTAAATTTTTGTCTATTTCTTACGGTTTACCAGTTATGCGAAAGTCATTCAGAATGAAGAGGGCTTTTAGTGAAATTCCCAGAAAATTCGAGATAAACATTTAATTTGCCATGAAAATGTGTTAAAACATATGATACTTTAATCAAAATAGTTAGAGCCATTTTTGAGAAAATGAAAATGTTCGAAAAAGGTTCCCTGTAAAGGGTAGTCTGGGGTGGGGATTTCCTTTAAAATCTTCGTGTCGCAACCTTGAAATGTAGTAAACTCCAGATACCAAGTTTCGTATTTATCAGACTTTTCGTTTTTGAGTTATGCTGTTCGCAGACTGACTGACTGACAGACAGACAGACATGTTTCCAAAAATGCTTTATTTGGATTCAGGGTACCTCAAAACATGCTTTTGCAGTGGAATCTCGATATCGAAATTTTGGGTGGAATGCAGTACTTCCTCTGCTTACTATACGTAGTAGAGAAAGTAATAAGCTTTAGTAAGAATAGGAAAGGTAGAATCAGACGACTGAAAAATTCAATGCCATCGGCAGGATTTGAACCACGAACCTCCTGGTTTCTGTCCAGTTCTAACCATTGAGCTACCATGGCAACATGCGAGTACGACATTAAATTCCTCAGTCCTTATCATTTTTCCGATAAACCACAATTTAAGATCTAGTGCTATTACACTGAAATTATGAATATTTTGTCCTTCAATGTCTATTTTCCCATTTCGCGCGCAATTTTCTAGTGTTATCTACTGTTTTTGGTAATATTATTAAGAGAGAGAGTATTAAAAACGTACGCACTTCGAGTAACTGACACACTGTTTCTCAAATATTAAGTGGACAGATAAACAGGTTATAAAAACGTACGTCATGTGACCGTTACACTGTGTTTTAAACACGTCATAAATACGTACGTCGGTGTGACTGTCACGCCGTGTTTTATTTGGTGTATAAATAAACACTTTAAGGCATACATCGTGTGACTGTTACACCGTCTGCTCTAGCGCTTTTAATGCTCATTCCGCGCATATGGTCACCCTGCTTCTCCCCCTCCGGCATCTCAACAGACGACGACATGCGGATGTTTTACCCTGTGCGCATGCACCAGGACTTAGAATAATAGCGACCCATAGCCCAACCCCTACCGTAGACTGTTACAAATCGCAGGGCCAATTTTTTCTTTTCGAGTCAATAGTTGAACCCTGTGCATATTTGAATACAATCTTGCCCCCCCTTTTTCTTTTAGAATTAACAGACAGGGAGCGTGATTTTGCCTCTTTTCAACAAGACTCTGCAACAGCTCATACGGCAATATATCGATGAGAACAATGGAAAGTGTGTATGAGGACAGAATTATTAGTAGAGATTTGTGGCCCCTCGGTCCCCCGACCTAACCCCCTGTGATTTCTATCTCTGGGGTAACTTAAAACAAAGTGTACAAGACAAACCCACACATACTGGAAGAATTAAAACAAAATATCCGCCAGGAAATTGCCGGCATTTCTCAACGTGAACTACGGCGAGTGATGGATAGTTTCCTAAAGAGGTGTCAAAAATGTATGGACAACGACGGTGGCCGGTTTCAGCATCTCCTTTCATAAATTTGATAAGTAAAACCTTTAAAAGTAGTTTTAAAAATGTTGTATGGTTTCATCCGCACCTTTCTATGATAGCGGCAGACGGCAACGAGCGCCGAGGACGCGAATAGGAAAATCACCGCGCAGCCGGTTCGTAGTTTTTTGGCTCTCTCTGTAGTATCGTGTTTAAATGACGATACACGTCTAAATTTACCTTTCTGGCATGGCCTCGTACCTTTGTTGACTTCTAAGTCGCGCTTCTCAAAATTTCACTCGCGAATTAGCACCCCGATATATAGGGCCGTATCGTATTCTAGCTATTGTAAATGAAGTTCTTTCGTATACAACATTGTACATTTGGAAAGGTTACAACAGGTTTGTTCCAACATACGGTTCTGAACGCGTTCCGAACTAATTCCTACATATTAATGCACATGCGCCAGTCCGGTACGCTCTCAGAACTAATTCGGAATTTTGTGTGGTTGGAACGCTACTTGAACCGTTCTGTCACGGCCTTGTTCGTTCCACGGTAAATTAGGAGACGAAAAAAGATCAATCTAGCTTTGCTGAGTACATCATGGAGAATCTGTCTGGTATGTTTTTTTTTAATTTATTTCTGTAGACTTAGCGTTCCTTTAAAATATCTACGTTTACAGAGTTGGAGAATGAAACCAAACTCCGCCGAGGTAGGTAGGTAGGTAGGTAGGTAGGTAGGTAGGTAGGTAGGTGGGTGGGTGGGTGGGTGGGTAGGTGGGTAGGTAGATTAAATTCACATCAAAGTGATTCCAACCTGGTCCTTTCACATGTCAGACATCTTAATCCGACCTCACCGTCTGCTATGTATCCGACTTTACATTCTAACGAAAAGAGGCTATAGGTGCGAGGGACTTTATTTATTTAGAGCACTCCTACTCATGTATTACAAGCTTATGAAACATATTGATTCTCCTATTTTATGTTCATTATAAATACTATGCAAAAAGACAAACAATACGCTTCGCATAAGCCAAATTTTAAGACATGTATTTCGTCAATAAAATGCGCTTCTGAGTGTTATTGTATCGTTAAGGCACAACTGAAACGTGTTAAAATCGCGAGAAAATGGACTTTAGGATGATTGCACCTCCACAAATAATATTTATAGGGTATGATCTAAGCATTTATTTTTCATTTAACATTGTGGATGTTTCCTTTTGTAATAAAGTGAAATTATGTAATTAAAATTATTTACATTTCAAACTTGCCTTTAGAATTGCTTTTCTCCGATGTTTCCATCGCTTAATATATACTACACGATGAGGTTTTTATCCAATTCTTATGGAATTATTCATGCACATTGCGAAAGTACAAACAATTAAAACTATCATGTGAAATTTCTGTGTTGCAAAGGGTTTGTGACAGATTATGGAGAAATGGAGTTTTTGTGCAGGTTCTGTTAACTGCACATGAATGGAGTAGTTGCAACATGATATTGTTTCCCCTTACTTAGGTCCTGACGTGCATACGTATCGTAACTATCTTGGTAAACGGTTAGGGAGATGACGTCCTGTTACTTAGCTACCCCGTTCTCTAGACCTCACATCAAGGTTTTGTGGTCATGTAAAAAGTCAGGTTTATGAAATCGGATATGGAGAAATGTAAATTTATAATGAAGGTTTCTTAAACAATTTATTTTCTTGTGAACTGAAACCATGCAAATGAAGCAAATAATAAATTTGTGCGATGTGATTAGATAAATGACACGAACACTTAATGGAGGATTGTTTTTAAATTGTATCCTGTGTAAGATTTGGAACAAGACATTAAATTCATTTTTGAAACACAATAACTTGAAAACTAAAAATTTTCAAAATTAAGTTAAAAACTTCAATGTTTACCCAAGACAAAATTAAGATCATTTAGACAAATTATTTGAAAACCTTAGGAAATAGTATTTTCAGGAGTGCATTCCCTTAACACTACACAGTTCACTACACGTAAGCGTTTCTTTCATACTGATTTCAGTGCTAATATTCGAGCAAAAATAAACCTCGTTCGTTTATCGGCTTAAAGCTATTGATACTGAGTTACTTCGAATAATAATATTGTAATATATAGATATTATATTTAAACCAGAACCCGAAAAAAATAATTTTAACATTAGGTTTTCTGCTACAGAAACTTCTACACACAATGTTTAATTTAAAACTCCACTATTCTGAGATAATGACACCCCACACAAATTCTATTCCGAACGTCATGCAAATAATACAAAACTGCATGGTACCAATATATGGTTATGATGTATTCGTAATACGAAGTCCTCTGTGAAACCGACGGTTAGTAATAACCACATGATAGCAAATCGACACTGTAAACCCAGATCTTAATGCATTCCCCTAAGATACCGAACATTACCTCATAAGGTAACAAAAACGTTGTATTTAAAGTTCTGTTTATAAATGCTTTATTCCAGAACTACAAGAATTCATTGTGTTGCCAAAAACATCTTCAGCTATTGCTGCACCTGTTGCTGTTGAGTAGGACAGAAAGGAAATGAAGTGGGTGAGGAGCAACACCATGATGTTAATAGACTCCCACGCAAAACATCATGGAAAAGTGGGCACACGAGTTATCAAAAATAAAAAACAAATGTGGCAAGTTGTAGCGGAGGAGCTGACTGTGGTGTTAAAAACACACGTGATGCCGCATAATTGCGAAAATAGATGGAAAGTGTTAGAAAGGAACTATAAAAAGTATATCGACAACAAAAATGCAACAGGAAGAGGAAGAAGCTTCTTCGAATTTGCACAAGAAATGGACAACATACTTGGAGCCAAAAGATCCATTACTCTGGAGCTGGTGCTAACCACAGACACACAGCACGAACCAGTTGTGGAAGGCGATGAGTGATGATGAGATGGGGTTTAAGGGCGTTAAAAATCTAAGGTCATCAGCGTCCTTGCAAAGTATAAAATTTAAAATCCAAAAACTAAAATACGGGACACAAACCCGCTTAGTCGAAAACACTAAAAAACAAAATAGCAAATTCTAAAAACCACCACACTAAAAGCATTGTCAATAAAAGAGTAAAACGACGTGTAAAGAACTGTAGAACGCAAGGGACAAGAGCCCCCATTAAAACACAATATAAAATCACAAAACTAAAAGACGCTCAGCGCATCAAATGCGCCGACTAGAACCACTGTCACTGATCAAACGTAAAAGACATTCTACAGCATGCGAGTCGTCTGCCAAAACGATGGCCATGCCAACAGGCAGAGACAAACGAACGCGCAAATGAGCTAAAACCTGACACTCTGCTAAACTGTGACGCACCGTTAAGGGCGCATCACACTGCTCACAGAGTGGTGCGGGGTCGCCACTGATCAGGTGCTTATGACTAAAAAGGCAATGGCAGATACGTAAACGAGCTAAAATTACCTCTTCCCGCTGAGAAGAACGGGAAGAGGTGCCCCAGACTAACGGGAGAGGTTCAACCTCCCGCCAAAGCGGGAGGATATGGTGATGTAAAATAACATACAAATCTGTGGAGGGAACAACAGACGTAAAACATCTGGGTGATAAAATTGCCGATTTGGCAGCGGCGTCGGCAGACTCGTTTCCTGAGATGCCCACATGACCTGGAATCCACACGAAGGAGATGCTGATGCCAGAAGCACAAGTACTAAAAAGTTCGGCGGTAAAAATCGAGCATTGCCACGGTAAACGGATGGTAAAACTATGTCGACCGAAAATAAAGGCACACCCTACTCCAACATCAGTCTTAGACCCATCAGTATATATAAAATGACATTCGCCGAATTGCGCCTGAAGTTCTAAAAAGGTGGATCTAAGGACTGAAGAAGGGGTCTCATTCTTCGGCATCGACGTTAACCCAAGGTGACAGTGGGCCTCAGCGCGCAACCAAGGAGGAAACCGCGATTCCCCTCTGGGAAGGGGCGGCGCTGGCGTAACGTCCAAAAGCCGAAGAAGCTGGCAAAATCGAACCCCTGGAGGTAGCAATGCAGAGGAGCTAACTAGATATTGTCGATCAAGTGAATCTCCGAAAAATAACTCGAAGGACGGGTGGTCAGGCAAGTTTGAGAGTCGACATGCATAGCTGCACAAAAGCATCTCACGCCTCAAGGAGAGCGGAGGCTCTGTAGCTTCAGCATATAGACTGGGTACAGGGCTAGTTGGAAAGACCCCTGTAGCGACTCTTATGCCACGATGGTGAATGGCATTCAAACGACGTAACACAGATGGACGTGCCGATGAATAGACAATGCACCCGTAATCAAGCTTGGATCGGACCAAAGAGCGATAAAGACGCAGAAGGACGGTCCTATCGGCTCCCCAGGATGTGCCACTTAAAACACGTAAAAGATTAAGGGAACGGTCACACTTTGCTTTTAAAAACGAAATGTGCGAATTCCAGCTCAGCTTTCGATCAAAGATCAACCCAAAAAATTTCGCCTCATTGCAAATGGAAGACTATCCGGCCCAAGATGGAGAGAGGGCGAAGTGAAAGCCTTCCGGCGCCAGAAATTCACAGACGGATTTCTCGACGGAGAAAGTAAAGCCGTTGGCGTTACTCCATGCGTAAAGACGGTCGATACAACTCTGGAGACCGCGTTCGAGCAGATAGGTCCGCCTTGAACTGCAATAAATGGCAAAAATCGTCAACGAAAAGGGACGATGAAATACCAGGTGGAATACAATCAACAATGGGGTTCATAACAATCGCAAAAAGTGTGACACTGAGTACAGAGCCCTGCCGTACACAGTTCTCTTGGATAAAACGACTAGATAAAACCGAACCCACACTTACACGAAAGACGCGATCCATCATAAACTCCCGAAGAAATATGGGAAGACGATCGCGTATATTCCATGCGTGGAGTGTACGTAAAATGTCACCCCTCCAAGTTTCATAAGCGCAGCTCTACGGGCACGAACAGCGTCCCGACGGTCCTCGGTCCACCACGTAACAGGAATACTCCGAGGGTGGGAGGACGAACGGGGAATTGTGCGTTCGGCGGCAGATAGCATCTTAGAGGTAAGGTGCTGCAACATTTGGTTAACGTCACTGAAGGTCTGGTCCACAAAAGACACGAGACTGGAATATAGTCTCCAGTTGTTTTGCTGAATTGTCACGTAGGTGCCCTGGAATGCTGTACGTGGTGAGAGAGAAGAGAAACGATGCAGGGCGCTGGAGTAGGTGTCAGTGACAACGTTCCACTGCAGACGACAAGCAAGCTGGATGGAGCAAACGGCAAGGTCAAAGTGAGAGAATGTACCAGAAGAATCAGAAAGAAAGTAGGCTCACGTGTATTGAGGATGGAGAGGTTGAACTGATCAAAAATGTCGGAAAGAAGCGTTCCCCTCGCACAAGCCCTTGGCGAACCCCACAGGGGGTGATGGGCATTAAAATCTCCCAACAGAAGAAATGGTGTCGGGAGAGCGAACAGGAGATTTCGAATGTCCGCGCTAGCGAGGGGCGACGATGGAGGTGAATAGACGGAGCAAAGAGAAACGAAAAAGCCGGATAATTGAAACCTAACGGCAAGAGCTTGCAAGTCGGACATAGTGTGAGAGTCTGAAAACGAATGTCGTTACGCACTAATAGCATGACACCTCCATGAGCAGGAGAACCCTCATGCGGTGCAAGATCGTAGCGAACCGGAGTATACCATCGGAGATCAAAAGGATCGTGAGGGCGAAGCTTGGTCTCCTGCAAACACACGACCATAGGTGAATGGGAACGCAATAAAAGTTGCAGTTCCGCGCTATGCAATCGTACACCACGTAAATTCCAGGTTAGAATAGCCATAAATAAAAGGGATAAATTGTCTACTTAGAACGGCGGCTCAAAATAACCTTCTGCTTAACCTTGGGGCTCGGGCTTTTGGTATGGAGTTGGTCGGACTCCATAGCCTCCTCGTAGGGAGGGCCCACGCGCTCAGTGCCAGAAACCGATTCTGGGCGGCAATGGGTGAAGGGGGACGCTGAACGCGGCTTGTCCCAGGAGCATCCTGGGACTGCGACCTTCGAGGAGGAGAAGGTTAAGGAGGGTCTTTAAGAAAATCTTCCTTGCGAAGTTTCTGCTTGGATTTCTTTTCAGTGCCTTGTGACTTCAAGTACCTTTAGACCAGCTTTAGATGGCTTGATAACTGTGCAAGAGATGGACGGCCGGATGGTAGTTGCGTCAAGGCAGTCATGATCCACGTCTGAGTTTCGGCATCCTTCCGGGGCACTGGCGAGTCAACAACAGAACTGAATGTACCCGATCGCAGGAGAGAAGGTTGGCGCGCATGGTAACGCCTCCGGGCTTCAGCGAAGGATAGTTTCTCCTTCACCCGCATCTCCTGGATCACCTTCTCGTGCAAGTACCGTGGACAGTCGGCAAATGACGCAGAATGAGACCCTTTGCAATTAATGCAGACGGGGGCTGATGAACAAGGTACCATCGTGTGAGGGCTGGCTACATGAGGCACAGGTGGTAACAAGAGAGACTTGCGTATGCCCAAAACGGCATTTAAAACAACGCAGAGGTCTGGGAATATAGGGTCTCACCGCAATGTTTTCGTACCCTGCTGAAATATTCGTGGGCAGATCGACGCCATCGAAAGTTAGAAACAGGGTACGAGTGGGTGCCAATACTCCGTCGCGTTTAGTCCGCACTAGATGAACCGCTGTCACCTTTTGTTCTGAAGGATATTCGGCCAGCTCATCGTCCGACATACCATCGAGGCTATGGGTGGTGACGATGCCTCGACAGGAATTCAAGGTGCGGTACTTCTCAACACGGATGGGATAACCGTGGAGAAGTGTAGCGCGCAACAAGGTCTTACTTTGTCGATCAGACTTAGTCTGTACTAATAATGAACCGTTTCGAAGTCGAGTGCAGGACAACCGAACCAGCAATAGAGTCGATGCCCTTCTGTATTATAAAAGGGTTCACCTTCTCGAAGGATTAACCTTCCTCTGTTCGCGTAATGACTAAGTAACAACCAGATGTAGGTGGTGCTACTTCTGTTACAATGACTTTTCGGCGCTTGTTAGAAATGGAGAAAGAGGGCTCCATAGTGATAGAAATCCTCCACCACTGCAACCGTCTCGACCTCGGGCTCTGACTTCCCGGGCGTTACCCCGGCTTGGGTGAGTGGCCTATCCATACCGGTCTCACCTCCCAAAACATAGACAGATGGACCCTATGGCCATGGGGAGTCAGCAGCTCATGCAATGGCCCCCCGCGGGACTGCAGTTGAACAGCGGATACGAACACACACCCTACATGACGACCCCAGGTGGTGGGGATGACGCCATTACCCACTCAGCCAGCTGCGAACCCGGTGTGCGGGTATCCGCCAGGCTGTCCACGGAGGATTAAAAGGGAAAAAATGCGTAAATAAACCAAAAAGTATGTAGGCGTTTCGCACGCAAGGTAGGCCGGCGAGAAAGGAAAAGAGATGTGCGAATGGTCGTGGTGCGAAATGTTCGGAAATAGACTAGAGAAGAAAGATACGATGGCGAGGGGTGGCATGGAACGAAATATAAAGAACGCACGAGAGCCTACCTTGTGTACCCCGGTCACGAGAACGAACCCACCTCGACCGGACGAGGGTTGAGGGATGACGATGGAGATGAGTGGCTCGGGACCCCGAGTGCGCCAAATCCGTACTCACATAAAGTGAGCCCCTGGGGGTCTCGGACTGGAACAATGAGTCCTGGGATCCTCAATATGTGATACTTAACACCCTGTTGTTTCTGATTTATATTTGATGGTTTACCTATACTAATTAACGAACGAAATAGTGTAATCTTGTTTTCAGAAAGTACTGGTCTTGTAGTACCTACTATACCTTTAGATGAATTCAACAACACATGGAATAGTTTAGATAAAACGTGTAAATGGCAAGAATCAAAGTAATTAACTCTTAATTTGAATTGAACTAACGATGAAGCTTATTGCCCACCGCTTACAAGATCCAAATATGTGTATGGAACATAATTGATGCATTAAGAAAACGCATGTATGTATGTAGGTCTGCACATATCTAGCTACTTAAACTGGAAATTGCACATAGCATAAATACATCGAGCTCCACATGCGTGCTGTTAGATCTCGCATAAGTTCGAATTCAACAGAATTTTGAAGACGTCTTACTTTGCGAATCATCAATATATTTAGTAATATATCATATCGGGTAGCTCTACACATAGCAAATATCCGTTTCGTATGTAGAAAACGAACTTAGAATACTTTCTAGAGCTGATAATAAAGCGTATTGCTAAGATTTGTTTTGTATGTTGGAAATATTCGCTTTAGTATACGAAAACATTTCTCACACATAGCATCCAAAATATATTCGTTAGGCAGTTGCAAATACACAGCAACTACATATACCAATAAAATTCTTACCGTTATCAAAGTGTAGGCTGTTACGAGTGTCAAAATATTAAATGAAATACAGAACACTAAAATGAATCCGATAAAATGTATATATCTACCTTTAAAATCTCTAGTTAAACCTCTCGCCCAAAGAACCATTACTGTGTAAAAGAATTCTTTGGTAACGATTTTATATAGTTGTAACTTTGCTAACAGTAACTTGCAATGTTGAAATGTTCAATTGTTTATATACCTTTGCTGTTTTGAATGCTTTGTTTATGGCAACCTCCAATTGGGGAAGCGGAATTGGTTTCTAAATTTTGTATATACGTACATGTAAGTTCAACGTAAGTCCTACTTCCTTGTACACTATTTATTCCTGATATTATTTTAAAGATTGAAAAGAGAGATGCAGCGATGCAGTCATTGTCTCTTGTTTCATCACTCGTAAACAACCCATAACTCACGGTATTATTCACGTACAATATTATATTAATTCAGCTTCTACAAACATGCATTATGCGTACACTATCGTGCGGGATAGGAAGTGTAATTGAAGGTATTCCTGAAATGCGATTTGTGATGGTATTCCCTACACAGTTGTGCGTCATATTCGTCCCAGAATGGAACTTGCTTACATTGTGATGGACACGGGAAATAAATATGTTATTTCGTACCCTCTAGTCTGTTTTCTATTCATATGATTAGTGAAGGTGTTGTTTGCTCTATTGATGTGTTTAGCATCCGCAGGCATTGCTCACTATAGGATCGCAAGAACAGCATACAAAGAAACGAACACAAATATTTATACGTAGAATCAACTATACGATCTAGACCAATCAATGCTCAAATTTCAGTTTACTTGGATATTTTTGGTTTTTTATTCTTACTGGAAATAATCGTCATCTTCGGAAGTCGATTCATCATTAAAAAGATCACTCATTATTGTTTTCTCTAATATGCATTTTTGAACGGTTTTGCTCCCCTGGCTTTGTTAGACGTTTGTTTTTCTTTTTCTCAAGTATGTCGCAGTACTACTCAACAGCGAGCAACTACTTACCAAACACCTTTGCTATTCCGTATTGATAAATAAACACGCATGGAGGAATAAACTACGTATTCAAATTTATTCCTCGTAATGAGGGATTTTCTACTGAATACAGAGAATATGTCACTTTTTCTATACTCTCTGGCAGGTTTGTTCCAAGCGATTAGAATCCATGTCCGGAATTTTCAGTTCCTACTCTTCATCAAGAACCGATATCACTCGTTCCGAACTAGTTCCCAAATACCCTAGGGGTGATGGTTGAATTGGGAAACTGGAAACAGAGCAGGACCCTCTGGTTGTTTCCAGAGGGTCCTGAACAAAGGGTACTACCGCCGCCATTTTTCTCATACTCGAACCCAGTGTCAGGGTGTCAGGTCCGTTGTTTCTAGAGCAGAGGTGGCGAAAACGTGACTCGCGAGTTACTTTGACTCGCAGGCGCACGTTCCCTCTCTGCAACCGTCCGTTTGATTTTCACATGCTACTGAGTGATGCAATGCGTGTTGCATATTTGGTGACTCGCGGAAGGAAGTCGTTTTCGCCACCCTTGTTCTAGAGGGTCCTGAACAGAGGGTACTTACTCCCCACATGAACACGGTGTGTCACTAGTTGTACTTTTGCGGGAAAGCGAATTTTTTGATTGGCTGTTTCAAGTTTCGAAGTTCGTAACGAACTAAATGGCAGGCAAGAAGAAAGGGATCATCTTGGATTTTTAAGGGTGAAAGTTTTCGTCCGAAGTTTTTTCACCAGGAACAAAACAGAGACGGTAATCATACATTTACGCTATTTCTGATTGAATGTACATTTGTTGTAATATTGGTATTTTCTATTAACTTCGGCTAGCCTTAAATTTAGTGATATTCATAGAATGAAGTAGAAAACTTTGATAGGTTATTGTGTGTTTGGTAATGTTGCTGCCGTCCTCTCCCTGTCCTACGTCACCACAAGCGCTTGCAGATAGCTCTCCCGAAGTTGCCCTACGAAGTTCGAGCGAATGCCGAAAATGAACGAAAGCGAATGATCTTAAGCGAGCATTCCAGTTCAAGGGGGAAGGTAGTCCATTCCGGCACATTTTGCTCCCATTGGCTGTGGTCAATTACGTAACATGGGATGTTGGCGCGCGCATTTCGACTGGCAATTGAAAGTGAATACATAAAGGCATGCGTTTCAAAGCAGGAATTTGCACATGCATAGTACAAATCGGTTTAAGTTCAGTACCTTCCAAAGATGCGACACAAAGATTTTCAAGAAAATTCCCCACCCAAAATAACCCTTTACACGGAAGAATTCTCGAATTTTTTTCTGAAAAAAAATGACGATTTCTATTAAAATGCCATTGTATTCAAGATATTTACATGAAAAATAAAATGTTTATTTTTAATTTTCTGGGAATAGCTTGTGAAGTCCTCTTCATTCGGAAGGAATTTTGTATAATCTTGTGTAACTGGTAAATTTAAGCAACAGAGGAAAATGGAAAATGCACATGCGCAGATTCTGCTGTCCTGTGGAATATGTGTAAACATATTCATTTAGTATGCCAAGCATATAAGCCTGTACTTGCATGCCCCCAAAATAAGGAGCCTGAAATAAATACTGAAGCACATCTACCCACTGAAAATGCAGAATTTCTTGCCAAGGAGCTGTCAACAAGGAGGAAAGTAGATGACTTAGAGTTGAGGAAGAAATGTGAAGCAGAAAGGCCAATGAAAATTATAGATGACAAAAAAACAGAAGCTGGGCTTTTTGCCTTACAGAAATGGGCCGCTCCTCTTGAGATAGTGGTGAAAAATGCAGAGCAAACACAAGAACATACAACAGATTTCATTTGCCACGCTGGAAATTTAACAGAGTCAGCTAACAAAAAGGTATGTTCACAGAGAAACGTCATGTTTTACTCTAAAAAAAGAAAACTATGAAATTATCTTCACGTTTTAAAAAGCCCAATCATGAAGAATGTAACCAGTTAGCAGTACAGCTCAGTAGTGGATTTGCACCAATCACTGAGTAGTTAGAGAAGGGTAGTGCCAAGATTTTTCTGGTGTGCTGAATTTGTTCTGCTGCTTTTCTGATTGTACATCATGACTAGTCTTCTGCTGCTGGTCTATGCAGAGTTATCACATGGACGCAACTGTAACTGAAATTCCTTTCTTCCGTTTCCAAATGGTGATAATGAAGTAGTCTAGAGAGTACAGGGTTGCCATTTTAGCTTTTGTGTGCTACTTCACCTAGTTGAGTTGCATAAGTTTGTATAATGCTTGTTTGAACACATGTAGAAGCAAAGTGCAATAATTCCTTGGTTGTTTGTCGACTTGTAGTTGAACACACATGGTGAGGAAGCAGAGGAAATTATACTCCTCCCCATTCCTGACATGTTTTTTGTGATATTGTCATCTTGCTACAGTGCCAGTCTCTACAGACATAGCAGGTTTGATATTTGACTTTAAATACTTAAGCTACCATGTAAATACTATTGCTGGATAGAAAGTAGTAGAAATACCGGTAGCACACAGTGATTGTATAATTGTTAGTCAATGGGATAGATGGATCTGTTGCATCCCAGTTTTATATGTTATGTTTTATGTATATGCAAACTCCACCATCTTCTAAATGTTTTCTTATACAGGGTGAAAGGTATTGCTTGAACTGTAATAAAATGGCTAATAGACACAGGCACAAGGAACATCACTATGTTTCATTTTTGTAGGTTTAATGACAAAAATTGTATTGGACATATTTGCACTAGTCATTATATAGAATCCATTATTAACGTACAGTTCAAGCAGTACCTTCCACCCTGTATACTGTCCTCCCAAATAATACCCATGCAGTAATAATGAGAATTTCTCGTTTCAAGTGATGTCTTTCTCAAACATATCTTCAAGGTAATAGAAATTACATGGGAAATTGAAATTTAAGCATAACATAAGTATAAAGTTATAATTTCGAGCTTATTAAAAGTGAATTAATCATAATAATAGTATCAACCTCATGTAAGCACTTTATGTAGGGCAGATTGCATGTGATGGTGATTAACACTTATTTGCTATTGTTGTCCTACTGTAATGCGTGTCGAGAAGTTTACTGTTGAAATGGTGATGGTTTACAATTTTTTCTCTCTTAGATAATGCATGATGGGGAGGGGAGCATCGCCCTCCCTCAAAGGCTGTTCTTGGCATTGGGTATATTCCTACTTACTCTGCATACTTCATAATTGTATGATGTGTTCAATTTTCCTGAGCATTGCTCACAGTGGAGCCAAATGAACAAACACAAACAAACAAACATCACTGTATGGGCTCAATTTGTTTTTTCCCATATGACCTGTCAATAAATTTAAGGTTCCCATGTGCTGTAGGACCTCCACTGTGTTATATCAAATGTTATATATAGAACCTTTCCCAGGAAAAGGAATCAAAGTGTATTTTCTATTCAATAACTGTAAGTTTTATTAACTAGAACTGGCTTTGTGTATGCATAAGTGACTTAAGTACAATTACCTATAAGATCATTCCAATAGATTGTAATAACAGACATTCAAGAGGTTAGAATTTAATGGACATTTTAATTGGGTAGGCCATTCAAATGTATATTAATGTAGGCACATGTTGCTTAAAATACCATACAAATGCATTATACAGTATTATTAAATATGAATGTGAATGCAATGTCTCTAAATAATAACAATGTCTCTTTGTGTTTAACCATATCACACCCACCCTTCATAATTGTCAATCACTTTAACATGTAGTTTAGTGTGCCAGTATTAATTGTTTTTTCATATGTTGACTGCAGAAAGAATGTAACAGCACATGCTGGTTTATAAATTTGGGTGGCTGGATGAGACACTCGTTCATTAATATTGCTCTCTGTCCTCCATAGTATTTTTAATTTTAATGTCCCTTTTAACTTCACAGGTTTGCAGAGATTGGAGACTGGTGGGAGGGGGGAGGACAATGATGAAGATGGTGCAATTGATGGAATTATGGTGGGGAAAACCAGAGAACATTCATTCTAAGTGCCATTTTATCTACCACAAAATCCCACCTCTGATCCCTAGGATTGAATCCAGGCTTTTTTTTGTGAGAGGCCATAGTGCTGCCCAATTAGAAGTGTGAATATGAGACAACATTTAAAACAGAGATAGTATTTACTCAATACTATCAAGTAATGAAACCAGGAAGTTGTTTTACAAGGCAGCTCCCACTATGACTTAACAAATGAGGTGTATGTAAATAAAGCATTACTAGATACTTAACCCTCCGTCAGGCGCGCGCTTTGGTAGAACGCCGTTAGTCGCGCGGGGCCTAGTAGACCCGCGTTATATTTTAGTTGTTATTGTTTGTATTTTTGTTTTCTTTCGTTTGTTTTCTTTTTTTCCCTGTTTTTACCTTTATTTAGATTAAGCGTACAAGGCTTTCATTAATAGGTATTATCTTACAGCATAAAAATACAAGCTAAAATATGAGTACATATACGTTATAAATTGTATTACAGTAAGTATAAAGAAATACATTGCCATTTCCAGATATACATACAACTTGTAATTTCAAATGTTCAGTTACTCAGAATCATCTACTATTTCACCCGTGTTTTCCTCGACTAAGCAACTATCGCAAATAATTTTAGCATGTTTGCTCAAATACAGGGGGGTGTTGCATTTCCCACATGCATATTTAGTTTTGCAGTTCATTTTGTCTTTGTTGCTGGTTTCACATCGTTTCCTTTTCAATGTGCATAGTGGTGTATTTGACAATTCATCTATGCCGGATTCTTCAGATTTATATTTTGTCAGAAGGCCTTTCAAATCATCGGATAAATTTGATGCTGTTGCTCTCCTTTATAGCTGTTGCAACAGTAAAGCTAAAGATAGTGATTTCAAATACTCCTGCCTTGTGGAATATTTATTTTGGTTTCCAAGGAAGGTAACCCTAGAATTAATACATGCAATGTTCAAGATATGGTCAGAAATTACCACGGGCCACCTTCTCGTTGTTCTGGCTACATTGTATGTAGCGCACAATTTATCTACTGCATCAACTCCACATTTAGTGTCGTTGTAATGCAGGATTATTTCAGGCTTTTTCTCAGCACCTTCTGATAACTGTGTGGATGGAAACCTGTAGACTTGAGAGCAAAACTACTGTTTTACCCTTTTTGGAACATATGAAACAAGTGTTTCATTTTTTGTGAAGCCAAATATGCTTTCGTACTGTCTGCGATCTTTTGGAGAAGTGAAATTAGTGGGTAACTCTTTTTTGTTCTTTCGCACTGTACCGACTAAAGAAAGTTGTCTTTTGCGCAACTCATTCACCAGCGATACACTGGTAAACCAATTATCTGCAGCAACTTTTCGTCCAGTGCCAGAGGTTGGTTCAGTTAGTCTCAGCACTACAGCCTCTGCCGAGTTAGTTTGCAAATATGGTCCGTCCGGCTGCTGTCCACAATATATCTCCCTGTTAGTTGTATAAAATAGTTTTGCATCACTCAAACAGAATATCTTTATGCCATACTTGTTTGGCTTGGATGGTATATATTGTCTAAAAGCACATCGACCACGAAATGCCGGCAACTGTTCGTTGACAGTGACATTTTGTCCAAGAGAATAATGGTTCTGACAGTTGTTCAGAAACAATGTAAACATTTCTCTAACAACAGCAAATTTATCCAATCTTCGTCGCTCCAGCCTTGAGCTTTTGTCATCAAGGGCGAATACAGCGTATTAGAAAACTGAATCGTTTTTCTGACATAGCCATTCGGAATAGAGGAATTCCAAGATCGGTTCTCCAAAACTCGTGAATATTCTGGCGTCCACCACGAAAAGTTCCTGCCAGGTACAATAAGCCTAGGAAAGCTTTTATTTCTATCACATCTGTAGGTCTGCTGTCTCTTTCACAATCAAATTTGTGCTGCACACTGCTAATGTAAGTATTTGAGCTTTCAACAATCAAATCAACTATATCCTCGGTAACAAAAAGGTTCCAACAATCAATTTCCATTTTCTCATTTTTGGCAGCTCCTACCACACCAGGAAGTTTTGTCAATATATTGTGAGTCCTTGTCTGTGTTATTTTCAAAGGTGTTTTTTTTTCATTTTGTACCATCTCTTCCTGTGAATAACAACAGAATGTATTGTCAATAATAATAATGATAATAAGAAGAAGAAATAAGAATTACTATGGTACGCATATAATGTTACCTATAAAATACATGTTATCACACAAGCTGCTTTCATCGTCTTCCTCTTCATCTTCATGGTCAGTTTCTGAATCTAAAGATCTCGTATCGAGTTTATCTTCTGAATCAGAGTCATCTTATTCATATAAGTTGTCATCCACGGGCAAGGCATCATCATCGCAAAGTAGGCGATGTACTTCCAAATCATTCGGATTTTGTAGATCGTACCTTTTACTCGTATTCATGACGAAGCAGTAACAGCTCCTTGCAATAGTAAAGCAATATTGCACAAAAACTAATGAGAAACAAATCTGTCAACAATATGTAACGAGAGCAGGCGCGCGGGGCCTGGTTGACCTGTGCGACACGTAACTGCTGATTATTCATTCCTCCAGCCAAACAAATAAACAGATAAGGTTATCGCTGCAGCAAATAATCGCGCAAGGTGTAATGTTAGATGTCCTAGTCAGGCAATTGCATAGGTGCGTTCGTTCGAAAATTATAACATTTATGTAATGCCAGGGGTCTCTCAGGGTTAAAAAAGAATAACTATTTCAGCAGATATTTTGCCATACCATACATATTATACATTTATATAATTTAAGTTGGGTGTTTTGTCATAAATATGGTCGCTGACATTTCGATATGTGGAAATCATTTAGCAATAATGTGGTAATACACAAGTTTTTTGTAACTATTTGTGCTTCCAAGGCCAGCGCTTAACCGAGTTACCCAGATTGACAAAAAATTCCCAACGATACACAGTACATATGGAGAATTTTCTGTTTATGAAATGCTTTAAGTTATTTTGCAATGAAAAGAACATTTATTTATTTGGTATAACAGCAGGAAATAGTGTTTGAGCACAACACTAATACACATCCAAAATCAAACTATGGATCCCAAACTATTATTATTACATCACATTCAAAATTGAAATAGGTATCAGACATAACCTTTGAGCATGAGTTCTCATGTTCGTTTTACGATATTAGTGTGCAATCCACAAAAACAAACTTTTCGAAATACAGTCCCTAATTCGAACACATTTCAACAATAAATAGCACAAACACACATTTTAACAGCTTAACATACTAAGTATAGTTTATATTTAAGGTTAGCTTGTTTTCGCTATATATATATATATATATATATATATATATATATATATATATATATATATTTCAATTCTTCATTAAAATGATTAAAACCAACTAAACTTTCGATTCATAACCTGTCTTCTACCTTAATAGGTTTTCAGGTCTTGTTCCAGTTTTAAACATCGAATGCGCGTTATTTGGTACTCAATATTGTGACGTATGCAATGTCCTTGGTCGCCTGGATCGGGGATTACGACTAGCGCTTGCAGAAAGCCAACCGAAGTTGCCCGACGAAATTCGAGCGAATGCCGAAAATGAACGAAAGGGAACGATCTTCCAGTTCAAAGGGGGAAGGTGTCGCGACCTCTGCCATGCTGATTGCTGAGGCTTGAAACTAAACTAAGATGGAAGTCAGCTGATAAAATAGCAATGCCGAAAATATAAAAATAAACCAGAATTTTCGTATCAACGAGCAATTGTGTAAATGTAGGAGTTTATAGTGATACCTTATTTAATATTGAGTACCAAATAACGCGCATTCGATGTTTAAAACTGGAACATGACCTGAAAACCTAGTAAGGTAGAAGACAGATTATGAATCGAAAGTTTAGTTGGTTTTAATGAAGAATTGAAATATATATAGCGAAAACAAGCTAACCTTAAATATAAACTATAACTTAGTATGTTAAGGTGTTAAAATGTGTTCGAATTAGGGACTGTATTTCGAAAAGTTTATTTTTATGGATTGCACACTAATATCGTAAAACGAACAAGAGAACTCGTGCTCAAAGGTTATGTCTGATACCTATATCAATTTTGAATGTGATGTAATGATAATAGTTTGGGATCCATAGTTTGATTTTGGATGTGTATTAGTGTTGTGCTCAAACACTATTTCCTGCTGTTATACCAAATAAATAAATGTTCTTTTCATTGCAAAATAACTTAAAGCATTTCATAAACAGAAAATTCTCCATATGTACTGTGTATCTTTGGGAATTTTTTGTCAATCTGGGTAACTCGGTTAAGCGCTGGCCTTGGAAGCACAAATAGTTACATAAAACTTGTGTATTACCACATTATTGCTGAATGATTTCTACATATCGAAATGTCAGCTACCATATTTATGACAAAACACCCAACTTAAATTATATAAATGTGTAATATGTATTGCATGGCAAAATATCTGCTGAAATAGTTATTATTTTTTAAGTATCTACTTTATTTACATACACCTCATTTGTGAAGTCATAGTGGGAGCTGGCTTGTAAAACAACTTCTTGGTTTCATTACTTGATAGTATTGAGTAATGCTATCTTTGTTTTAAATGTTGTCTCATATTCACACTTCTAATTGGGCAGCACTATGGCCTCTCACAAAAAAGCCTGGATTCAATCCTAGGGATCAGAGGTGGGATTTTGTGGTAGATAAAATGGCACTTAGAATGAATGTTCTCTGGTTTTCCCAACCGTAATTCCATCAATTGCACCATCTTCATCCCCCCTCCCACCAGTCTCCAATCTCTGTAAACCTGTGAAGTTAAAAGGGACATTAAAATATAAAAATACTATGGAGGACAGAGAGCAATACTAATGAACGAGTGTCTCATCCAGCCCCCAAATTTATAAACCAGCATGTGCTGTTACATTCTTTCTGCAGTCAACATATGAAAAAACAATTAATACTGGCACACTAAACGACATGTTAAAGTGATTGACAATTATGAAGAGTGGGTGTGATATGGTTAAACACAAAGAGACATTGTTATTATTTAGAGACATTGCATTCATATTCATATTCAATAATACTGTATAACACATTTGTATGGTATTTTAAGGAACATGTGCCTACATTAATATACATTTGAATGGCCTACCCAATTAAAATGTTCATTAAATTCTAACCTCTTGAATGTCTGTTATTACAATCTATTGGAATGATCTTATAGGTAATTGCACTTAAGTCACTTATGCATACACAAAGCCAGTTCTAGTTAATAAAACTTACAGTTATTGAATAGAAAATACACTTTGATTCCTTTTCCTGGGAAAGGTTCTATATATAACATTTGATATAACACAGTGGAGGTCCTACAGCACATGGGAACCTTAAATTTATTGACAGGTCGTATGGGAAAAAAGCCAATTGAGCCCATACAGTGATGTTTGTTTGTGTTTGTTCATTTGGTTCCACTGTGAGCAATGCTCAAGGGAAATTGAACACATCATACAATTATGAAGTATGCAGAGTAAGTAGGAATATACCTAATGCCAAGAACAGCCTTTGGGGGGATGTTCCCCTCCCCATTATGTCTTATCTAAGAGAGAAAAATTTGTAAACCATCACCATTTCAACAGTAAACTTCTCGACACGCATTACAGTAGGACAACAATAGCAAATAAGTGTTAATCATCATCACATGCAATCTGCCCTATGAAGTGGTATACTTGTATTATATTTCATTTTGTTGAGCCCCACGTTCGGGTGCCAATTTGCGACGGGATTACTTATAATGTTTGTGTATTTGTGTTTACTCCACGTGGTGAAGCCATTTTGTGACGTGATTCTTTGTTAGGTTTGTTAGCTCCATCTAGTGTTAGCAATTTGCGGCAGTATTAGTGTTTGTTTGAAAGAATGCTACTTTTATTTTATTTAATTTTGGTTCACTGTCCTCCGGCTAGCTATTATCCTTTTGGTCGAGCACTTCTCTTTATACAGGTTGTGTAAACGGAAAGGAGTCTTTTATCCAAAGATAACACTGATGAAAGAATTTGTTTTACACTTTTTATTGTCGAACACATTCACTATCACATTTACACTTTGATCTTGACACTCGCCAAACTGAAACTGTTATAATAACTTCATTACTGATCATTCTTAATTCGCGTACTTCAGCTTTTTGTGTAATTAACTTTACCACACTTGAGATTTTTCATAACTCTGATACGCGTAACCTGCGAATCGATAGCCAACGTGTACTGTACAAATATTTCTGCTGGACTGAAGGCGACATGTAACGTACAAATGTTTTCGACGAACTGACGGACTGAAGGACTTTACCTCTAACCTAGCCCTTTTTATACTCCTACACCCGATATGCCTAAAGATTATAACTGAGCTGCTATTGGCTAATAAAACGCGCCAACATTAGCGTCTAGTTTTATATCCAATGAAAATTATGAATACATATGCTCTAGGGAAAATGTTCCAGCAAATTCTAAAGAAAAACGCGCCAACATTACGTAACTTCCTCGTCTCTAATAATGATAAACAGCTCACCCCCTCGCTGCATTATTGCACGCTATTATTGTCAGTTTCAGTAAGGCGGTATAAACTTACTTCTCAACAATAATTACAATTAACAAACATCTCAAATCAATGTCACATAAAAATGCATATTCATACAATAATCATTCTTTACATCTAAATAATTTATGATACAAATTACTGCATCACCTACATAAAGTGCTTACATGAGGTTGATACTATTATGATGATTAATTCACTTTGAATAAGCTCGAAATTATAACTTTATACTTTGTTATGCTTAAATTTCAATTTCCCATGTAATTTCTATTACATTGAAGATATGTTTGAGAAAGACATCACTTGAAACGAGAAATTCTCATTATTACTGCATGAGTATTATTTGGGAGGACAGTATACAGGGTGGAAGGTACTGCTTGAACCGTACGTTAATCATGGATTCTATATAATGAGTAGTGCAAATATGTCCAATACAATTTTTGTCATTAAACCTACAAAAATGAAACACAGTGTTTTATGTTCCTTGTGCCTGTGTCTATTAGCCATTTTATTACAGCTCAAGCAATATCTTTCACCCTGTATAAGAAAACATTTAGAAGATGGTGGAGTTTGCATATACATAAAACATTATAACATATAAAACTGGGATGCAACAGATCCATCTATCCCATTGACATCTTTTGTGTAGCCCATTTTCCTCTGTTGCTTAAATTTACCAGTTACACAAGAGTATACAAAATTCCTTCCGAATGAAGAGGACTTCACAAGCTGTTCCCAGAAAATTAAAAATAAACATTTTATTTTTCATGTAGATATCTTGAATACAATGGCATTTTAATCAAAATCGTTTGAGTCATTTTTCAGGAAAAAAAATCGAGAATTCTTCCGTGTAAAGGGTTATTTTGGGTGGGGAATTTTCTTGAAAATCTTTGTGTCACATCTTTGGAAGGTACTGATCTTAAACCAATTTGTACTATGTATGTACAAATTCCTGCTTTGAAACGCATGGCTTTATGTATTCACTTTCAATTGCCAGTCGAAATGCGCGCGCCAACGTTCCACGTTACATATTTGACCACAGCCAATGGGAGCAAAATGTGCCGGAATGGACTACCTTCCCCCTTGAACTGGAAGATCGTTCCCTTTCGTTTATTTTCGACATTCGCTCGAACTTCGTCGGGTAACTTCGGTTGGCTTTCTGCAAGCGCTAGTGGGATTACGTAAGAGTGGTGGGGGTAGAAGCATAGATAGCGTCCCCACGCAGTATAGCGTGACTTGGCTTGTTTTGGCTAGTCAGTCAGTGAGCAGTGTTGCCAACTTAGCCATTTTATGGCTAAATCTAGCATTTTCACAGTAGCGTTTAGCCATAGAAAACGTAAAATGCCTATAGCCTGAAATCTAGCCTATTTAACAAACCCCATAGCCAAAATCTAGCCTAAATAGCAAAATTTTATCTGCGCTTTAGCTATGCAAAGGAAAAATGTTAGGGTGAATCCCCGCTACCTGTATTATATTCCTATCATGCCAAGAAAATATTTACTAATCATAACGTAAATATTAGCATCTAGATAATACGCCGTTATAACATGAACTTGTTGACTTGCGATTATTCACCGTGATTATTCCCCCATGTAATTTAAAACTGAACTCGATGGTTCCAATGCATGTTTATATTTTCGTTTGCTCTGGGAGAAAAGGAGAGGGGAAAAGACGTAAACTTGTAGATATGCATTCCTGGCCGAACACTACTTACTTCAGTGGAGAAACAGCTTTTGAACATGAACTGTGTTTAATAGTGTAATAAGAGGTATTTAAGTCTGGTGCATTTTGTTGTTCTTTTGGTGAGGGGGATTAGTGAGTTTTAATCATCATGGCGCCTCAGTACCAACAGCGTTTTCGAAAACAGTGGCTTTTGGACAATGAGTTCAAAGACTGGATTTTGGAGGTTCCCTCGGATACCTCAAAAGTGCGATGTAGGTTTTGCAAGTGTGATGTGAAGGCTAAAAGATATGACTTAACTCAGCATGGTGGTAGTAAAAAACA
Organism: Deroplatys truncata; assembly: GCA_030765065.1. Taxonomy (NCBI): domain Eukaryota; kingdom Metazoa; phylum Arthropoda; class Insecta; order Mantodea; family Mantidae; genus Deroplatys; species Deroplatys truncata. Next base: position 493,176,235 of record CM060990.1, read on the forward strand.
TGTCATTGCGTTACAGTCGTTCTCATCATCTCGCTCGCTAGATTCGTTTGTGGTGAAAAATGTAAATAAGACGGCTGCTTGTGAGGCAGCCCTTAGTTTATTTGTGGCAGCCCATACTTCAATACTGTCAATTGATCATTTATCTGAATTGTGCAAACATAATTTTGCTGAAAGTAGTGCAGCAGTCAATATGAGACTACATAGGACAAAGTGTGCAAATGTCATTTCAAATGTGTTAGCCCCACATTTTGAAAATGATTTGTTGCAAGATATTAGTCGTGGTTGTTACAGTTTGTTAATTAATGAATCTACAGATGTGACCGTCACAAAACTTTTGGGAATTGCTATCAGATATTTCAGTGAACAGCATGGGGAAATAATCTCCACTTATTTCTCAACATTGGAACTTTCAGCTTCTAATGCGGATGGGATTGTTTCTGCAGTTAAGGGCAGTGTTGCAAGTAAAGGACTCAGTTTAAATAAACTTGTTGGTTTAGGCACTGATAACGCATCTGTTATGGTTGGTATAAATAGTGGAGTTTACAAGAAATTAAAACAAAGTGTTCCTACTTTGGTACTCATACCTTGTGTTTGTCATTCCCTGCAGTTAGCTGTTTCAGCTACTGCTGAAGCATTTCCTAGGAATTTGGAGTTTCTTATTAAAGAAACGTATACTTGGTTTAGTCACTCTTCACTCCGACAGCAGGAGTATAGACTTCTATATCAGACTATCAACGATGGTCACGATCCTCTTAATATTGTCAGAGCTTGTGATACTCGCTGGCTATCCATTGAAACAGCTGTCTGCAGAATCATGGATCAATGGTTAGAACTGAAAACTTTCTTTGAAATGGCTCGCCATAAAGAACGATGTTACACTGCAGAATTACTGTACAACATGTATGCTGATGAAACCTTGCATGCTTATTTACTATTTTTGAAACCAGTTCTTTGTGAAGTTCAGGCCGTAAATAAATCATTTGAATCGAATAGAGCAGATCCCACAAAACTGTTAAATGATTTATCTAATCTTATCCATTCAACTACTAGAAAATTGGTTTTACCAACCTGCCCCATAGATCCTTTGAAAGACAGCGTTGATGACTATGTTGACGTAAATGCCTATCTCGGCTATGAATTTGAAACCAAGATGAAAATTCTGAAATTGTCTTCGGAGCAGGATCGACAGCTCCGAGATCGTTGTTTGAGGTTTCTTATCAAACTATTAAAAGAGCTGCAACACAGGCTTCCTCAAAATGTTGAAACGCTTAAGATGATTGCATCCATATCAGTAGAAAATGCTTTAAAAGTGATAAAAGAGCCTTTACTCTTACTTGCAGAAATGTTTTTATTACCAGCAAATGACATTTCTAAAATTCAATTACAGTGGGTGAATCTGACTACAGTCAAATGGTCTGAGAGTAACGATACAATCTCGTTTTGGAATGAAGTATCAAAATATAAAGACGCAAGTGGGCTGAACCCGTTTGCCGAGTTATCTAAATTTGCTATTATGCTTCTTTCACTTCCTTGGTCCAATGCCGAAGTTGAGCGATTATTTAGCCAAATGAACGAAGTGAAAACAAAGAAAAGAAATAAAATGAACATAAAAACACTTGATTCAATCCTAACAATACGTGCGGGTTTGCGAAGGAACAAAAAGTGTTGCAAGGACTACGAACTTCCAAAAGATGTGCTACAAAACATCGGTAAAAACTCAGCCAGTACAGATACAGGATCCGCAGCTGGGCCATCCACTTCAACTGCTGCAGTAGGCTGCAAAGTCGACTTTCTGGAGTATACGCCCGAACTGTACGATTTTTGACACACACAATTGGTGAGTTTTTGCATATTTTACTTAAGGAATTTCAATAAATCTCATATATCAATATCAGCTATATCTATCGTACGGTGTTAGTGTTTAGCAAAAATACACCTTAATCCATTACAATTTTATATTAAATAAATTGTTTCACAATATTTAAATACTGTGGAATTGTCTTATCAGTTGTGATAATAGCTTTAACTTATGCAAACAAAATGTGAGTAATTTTAGATGTCAATTATATCTAGCCTTTTTTTGTTACATAATGCCTTTTTAAAGACACCATCTAGCCATTATTTGCGAGGAGGTGTCGGCAACACTGTCAGTGAGTAGAAGCGCACCGGGCTGGTCGTGTTATTACGCACTCTCCATACACGGGATGTATGGCGTCCTCGACGAGTGGACATGAAGTCAAGGAGGTAATGTAACACTTTCAGCAATATAACATAATACCATCCAAGTCTTCCCTGTTTAATTTACCATAGTATAAAGCTCCTTTCTTCCATTCTGAACCATGTAGGCATCCTTTTATCAGTTATCCTATAATATTTTTCATTTTCATTTAGCTGCGTCCCTTGTCGTGGCCTCGCTTTATTTAATTTGTTAACTTCCTGGTACCTCATTAGCGAGTTGTTCTACCCCATTGAGCGAGTTGTTTAGAGGTCACGACATCTTGGTGTGAGGCGCCGAGTATTTTGGCCGGGTATTTTTGAGATTTTTAACTGCAAAATTTTTTTTCTCACTAAAATGTAACGTTTTTGGTCCTCCACGTGTTCGTTAAAAAATGTAAATCTTTTTCTTGGCTTAAGGGTAAGGGTTTTGGTTGTATCATTTGTGGTTTCTTTATTCTAAATTCCTGTTGTTTTGTTTTCTGAAAGTCCCGTGTCTAAATTTCAATTTTAAGTTCATTTTTATATTTTTTCCATTGTCTGTCGGTGGCGTGACGCTAAAACTTTTGGCTCTATTTTTCCCCTTACCTTGGCTTCACTTCTACTAAATTCTGTTACTGTGGTAAATCATTCGTGCTGGTCATTTTAAAGTACATATTTTTGTGAATTGTGAAAAATTGGGCGATATACGACAATATTAAATAAGGTATCACTATAAACTACATTTACACAATTGCTCGTTGATACGAAAATTCAGCTTTATTTTTATATTTTCGGCATTGCTATTTTATCAGCTGATTCCATCTTAGTTTAGTTTCAAGCCTCGGCAATCAGCATGGCAGAGGTCGCGCTATTCGCTCTGGGAGTGTGCTGTTCGTTTACCTTCGGGAGAGCTATCTGCAAGCGCTTGTTACGTCACCTCGCTAAATCATACCAACGTTGCAGGGATTAATAACACTAGAATGATGTGTATGTTGGCAGTATGGAGAATGAATGCGAGTTACATGCAGGAACGGATGTGTCGAATTACGGTAGGCGTGAAATGGACCGTAAGTGTAAATGAAACGGAACGTAGGAAAAGCCAATATTCATGATCAGGAAAAAGGGGGCCTGCGACTGGGTATTTACGCAAATCCTCATAAATTGCTAAAATAAATGGCATTTGGTGCTACGGGATATTTAAAGTATAACGTTTGTCAGCCACACTAGCACTGGAACTGCGTGTTGGTTAAATAAGTGAATATTACGATATGTTACACGTTATCCTGCATAATAGCGGCCTGTCTTCTGCTAGCAGCGGCCCGAGCGTTGCCAACCGTAGGAAATGAAGGCGCGGAAGATAACAACATTGTAACACGAAATTCGCGGTGCGGCGCGGTTATTTCAAACACATACAATTTTTCTTTGTTATATCGCATTGAAGCACACTTATTGTACAGAGTTAACCAAACATGCATGTTGATTCATATCCAGTGAAAATGCTTTTCTTTTAGGGCAAACACATTATCGCACATATACGTTATTACACAGAAGCAGTGGCAACATTATTGTCATTGTCCTTGAGCCACGAACACATTGTTGTAAATTAGGTGAAATATCAGCAGCATACGTTATTACACAGAAGCGGTGGCAGCATTGTTGTCATTGTCCATGAGCCACACATGTACTGCAATGAGGTGGCAATATCCATACCGTTTCCATGACATCGTGAGAAACAATTAAAATCGATAAGACTTTAAAAGAATGACAGGTATTGAAAAATTCGATTCTTTGATAACGGATAGCTCAGAAATGGGTTATGCCACAGAAAACATTTTAAGTGAATTGTGTGTTTTAAAGAGATCTACATTTTTTGTGTGGTATGTTTTTGTCTATCGCTAACGTTTACCAATTATACAAGATTATACAAAACTTCTGCCGAATGAAGAGGACTTCGCAGGCTATTTCCAGAGAATTCAAGATATAAATTTTATTTTTCTTAAAGTTCCATTTGTACTCTGCCTTTAACCATATATTGCCTAAAGCAATGGTGTTAACTCGTATTCGATTATCGTTGGGTTTCTTGCACTTTTGGTTTTTTTAATCATTAGATCACACACACACACATTCACACTCTCATTCATACTTCCAGACTCTGGGGGAGGATAGGGAATAATCTTGGATAGAGAAAAATTCCCACCCCCAGCCAGGAATCGAACCCGGGACCCTTGGTACAGAAAGCAGGTGCTCTAAAGACTGAACTACAGAGCCAGCCATATTTTATTTGTCATGTAAATATCTTTAATATATGATATTTTAATAAAAATTGTTAGAACCATTTTTCAAAGAATTAAAAGTTTTCGAAAACTGCTGCATGTAAAGGGTAGTTGGGGAAGGAGATTTTCTTGAAAACTCTTCGTGTCGCATCTTTGGAAGGTACTGAACCTAAATACCAGGTGTGGTATTTATCTGACTTTTCAATTTTGCTTTCTTTCGATTCACGGGACCTCAAAACATGTTGTTGCAGCCAAAGCTCGGTCTCGAATTTTTGGATAGAATTCAATACCTTCTCTACCTACTAGGTACTGATAGAGAAAGTAAAAAGCTTGAGTAAGAATAATTTGTATACCCAGTAATAAACGATAGAGGGACTTTCCCGCGGTCTTCTCCGTCTCGTCGGCATTTATACATAATGCCAACACCATCCTCATAATGCGTTACTGCCACTCGCTTATTTCTAGTTATGTTTTACTTTAGCGTGTTGGCAGCATACCGTGACGTAGGACAGGGAGAGGACGGCAGCAACATTACCCAACATTTTTATATAACGAATTAATTTTCAGATACATTGAGCCGTTCAGACAGGGGATACGCTTACGATTTACATTCCTTCCAGCGTTGTGGTTCGAGTACCGAATGGTGATATAGAATCTGAAGGGGTAATGATGTGTTATAGCGACTGTCGTCTGCTAGCGAGCGGCCTGGGCGTGGCTTAGGTGGTTGTTGCCAACGGTGAGAATCGAAAACACGCTGTAGGCATAACATGTAGCCAACCCATGCACGCAATATACAGCGAGGCATTGTAGTTGTATACTTATACGGCCCGCGTGTTGTTATTTATCGTTGTTGATGTATTATTATTTATTATTATCATCTGCATCCAAATAAAGCATTTGTGGAAACGTCGTGTGTGTCATAACTCAAAACGAAAAGTCAGATAAATACCTAAACTCCCTTTACATGGAATATTTTTGGGAATTTTTGATGTTCTAAACATGGCTGAAACTATTTTAATTAAAATACCATACATTAAAAATATTTACATGGCAAATAAAATGTATATCTCGGATTTTCGGGAAAGAGCCTATGAAGTCCTTCATTCATAAGAATTTTTTTATAACCTTGTATAACTGGTAATCCTTAAGTGATAGAGGAAGACGTGCTACACCAAAAATGTAAATCTCTTTAAAACATACAATATATTTAAAATAAGCTTTATTGTGGCATGAGCCCTTTCTGAGATATCCGTTATTATATGTGCAAATTGCTCATTTTTTGAAGGTTTCAATTGTTCATTTTTTTTTTTGCCATTATCTTAAAGTCCTTTCAACATTCAGTTGTTTCTCATGATGTCATAGAAACAGAATGGAATTTTAAAGCAGCATATAGCGTGTCCAGTTTTTAAATATCTGACTATTGCTGTTCTCTTTGTATCGATAACGAAATGTGTAATGTAGATATTTCTGCAAAGTCTTTTTTTTTATATTAAAATGTAGTAGACAGAAAAAAAGTTGATTAAGAATAATTGATGTATCGACTAAAAACGATAGAGGGTAGAGAAAGTCATGTGAATGAATCAATTGTAATTTTATTATTGTTTTTTATAAAAGGAGTTGAAAGCAAATTAACTTTCTGTGCTACCAAGCTGCAAAGAATGTCATTATTAAAGTGTTTTGAGCTACTAAATGTATGCTTTTCAGCAATTCCTTTTTTTCAGTCTGTACAAAGCAAGAAATATTAAACGAATGAATTTTCGGGTAAAGCAGCTGTAATATAAAATGATTTTTCAGACTTAGAACACCCCTAAGGCTGTTATAAGATTATGCAAACTTTCAAACATTTATAATACACTTTTAAGTGCAAAAGTGCAATGACATATCCTGGAATATTATCACAAATGCTAACACAAGAAAATATTGGTTTGCCTCAAACTGTACATCTTTCCTGCATTTTAGAGCATTTCATAGTTTCCTAGATACTTAGCGCAATACAAAATTCAATCAGAATGAACGGGAGTTCACAGGCTATTTCCAGAAAATTCAAAATGCATGCTTTATTTGAACTCAGCAGCACAACCACACTAACACTCCGTAGCTCACACACTCGCCTTCAAATACTACAAATCACTAGCACAAACACACTCACACTCCAAAGCCAACACACTCGCAATCAAACACTACAATACACCAGCACAAACACACTCAACACCAAAGCTCACAACCACACAGTCACACACTACAACTCACTAGCAAAAGCACACTGATTTTTCAAAGCTCACACACTCGCAGTCACAGACTACAACTCACTAGCAGAAACACACCCACACTCCAAAGCTGACACACCCCCAGTCACAAACTGCAACTCACCAGCAAAAACACACTCGCAATCAAACACTACAACTCACCAGATAAACACACTCACAGTTCACCCCCCCCCCAGTGGCTCACTACGTGAGTATGGCTTTGACGTACCCAGAGTGTTCGAGCCAGTCCTCACCCTCATCTGGACTAGCCACGTTAACTTCATTTATTTTACTCTTCCTTTTCTACAATTATTTCTTATACTGGGTTCAGGTTCTATGGTTTTATTAACACCTGTCTCACCAACAGGGATCTTTTCTATTTCCGTGGTTGCTGTGCCACTGTTTCAACGCAGCTTCCAACCCCCCAGGGGCTCACTTTATGTGAGTACGGGTTTGGCACACCCGGGGTCCCGAGCCACTCATCACCATCGTCATCCCTCCACCCTTATCCGGTCGAGGTGGGTTCGTCCTCTTGACCGGGAGACACAAGATGCGCTCTAGTGCGTTCTTTTCATTTCGTTCCATACCCCCCTTGCCACGCTTCTTTTTTCTCTAATCTATTTACAAACATTTCGCACCACGACCTTTCACATATCTCTTTTTCTTCCTCGCCGGCCTACCTTGCGTGTGAAACGCCCACACACTTTTGGTTTATTTTCCAATTTTATTTTAATCCTCCGTGGACACAGCCTGACGGATACCCGCGCACTGGGTGGGCAGCTGGGTGAGTGGAAAATGGCGTCATCCCCACTACTCGGGGTCGTCATGTAGGGTGTGTGTTCGTATCTGCTGTTCAATTGCGGTCCCGCGGGGGGCACTACATGAGCTGCTGACTTCCCACGGCCATTGTGTCCCTCTGTCTATGTTCTGGGAGGTGTGACCCTGGGGTGAGACCGGTATGGATAGGCCGCTCACCCAAGCCGGGGTAACGCCCGGGAAGACAGAGCCTGAAGTCGGCGACGGTTGCAGTGCTGGAGGATTTATTTCGTTATGGAGCCCTCTTTCTCCATTATTAATAACACGCCGAAAAGTTTTGGTAACAGAAGTAGCACCACCGTCATCTGGTTGTTACTTAGTCATTACGCAAACAGAGAAAGGACAAACGTTTGAGAAGGTGAACCCTTTTATAATACAGAAGGGCATTGACTCTATTGCTGGTCCGGTTCATTCCTTCGCCTTCACCTCGGTTCATTGTTGGTTCAGAGTAAGTCCGATCAACAAAGTAAGACTTTGTTGCGCGCAACGCTTCTCCACGGTTATCCCATCCGTGTTGAGAAGCACCGCACCTTGAATTCCTGTCGAGGCGTCGTTACAATCCGGCGGAGGGCGATGGATTTTTTCGGGCGTAAAAATCTTTAGCACGGCTTCCTTTGGAAGGGAAGTAAAGCCGGTGGTCCCGTGTCGTAGATTTACGGCAAGTAAAAGAACCTCAAGCCTGATAAAGAGGCATCTGATTAAACTTTCCGTCCTTTCACGCCCAATATAGAATAGGACGCTAAGGACCATAGTAGTTATAGAGCGGCCATAAATAAAAAAAACTCAACCCTCAATAGCCTCGAAAAAACGTCGGACGATGAACTGGTGGACTATCTTTCTGATCAAAAGGTGACAGCAGTTCATCGATTGCAGGCTAAACGTGATGGAGTGTTGGTACCCACTCGTACCCTGTTTCTCACCTATGGCGTCGATCTGCCCACGAGTCTTTCAGCAGGGTACGAACTCACTGTGGTGAGCTATATTCCTAGACCTCTGCGTTGTTTTAAATGCCAACGTTTTGGGCATACGCAAGTCTCTTGTAAGAGTGACGTTTCCATCTCTGCCTCATGTAGTCAGCCCTCACACGATGGTACCTGTTCATCAGCCCCCGTCTGCGTTAATTGCAAAGGATCTTATTCTGCGTCATTTGCCGACTGTCCGCGGTACTTGGACGAGAAGGCGATCCAGGAGATCCAGGTAAACGAAAAGCTATCCTTCGCTGAATCCCGGAGGTGTTACCATATGCGCCAACCTGCGCTCCTGCGATCGGGTACATTCAGCTCTGTTGTTGCCTCGCCAGTATCCCGGAAGGATGCCGAAACTGAACCATGACTGCCTTTACCGCAACTACCATCCGGACGTCCATCTCTGGCACAGTTATTAAGCCATCTAAAGCTGGCCCTAGGGTACTGAAGTCACAAGGCACTCAGAAGAAATCCAAGCAGAAACTTCGCAAGGAAGATTTTCTTAAACACCCTCCGCGTGCGCGCGGTAAGAAAACTTCACCTTCTTCTCCTCTGAGGTAGCAGTACCAGGATGCTCCTGGGACAAGTCGCGCTCAGCGGCACCCTTCACCCATTGCCACCCAGAACCGATTCTCGGCGCTTGAATCGGTTTCTGGCACTGAGCGCGTGGGCCCTCCTTTCGATGAGCCTATGGAGTCTGAACAACTCCATACCAAAAGCTCGAGCCCCAAAGTTAAGTAGAAGGTAATTTTGAGCCGCCCTTCTAAGTAGACCGTTTATCCCTTTTATTCATGGTTATCCTGGCCTGAAATTTACGTTGTGTACGATCGCATAGGGCGGAACTGCAACTTTTATTGTGTTCCCATTCACCTATGGTCGTGAGTTTGCAAGAGACCAAGCTTCGCCCTCACGATCCTTTTGATCTCCTTGGGTATACTCCGGTTCGCTACATTCTTGCACCGGATGAAGGTACTCCTGCTCATGAAGGTGTCATGCTATTAGTGCGTCACGACGTTCATTTTCAGACTCTCACACTTACGTCCGACTTGCAAGCTGTTGCCGTTAGGATTCAATTCCCCGGCTTTTTCTATTCTCTTTGCTCCTTCTATTCACCTCCATCGTCTCTCCTCGCTAACGCGGACGTTCGAGATCTCCTGTCCGCTCTCCCAGCACCATTTCTTCTGTTGGGAGATTTTAATGTCCATCACCCCCTGTGGGGTTCGCCTAGGGCTTGTGCAAGGGGAACGCTTCTTTCCGACATTTTTGCTCAGTTCAGCCTCTCCATCCTCAATACAGGTGAGCCTACTTTTCTTTCTGATTCTTCTGGTACATTCTCTCACTTGGATCTTGCCGTTTGCTCAATCCAGCTTGCTTGTCGTCTGCAGTGGAACGTCGTCGCTGACACCTACTCCAGCGATCATTACCTCTGCGTCGTGTCTCTTCTGTCTCACCACGTCCAACATTCCAGAGTACCTACCTGGCAATTCCATAAAGCCGATTGGAGACTGTATTCCAGCCTCGTGTCTTTTGTGGACCAGCCCTCCACTGACGTTAACCAAATAGTGCAGCACCTTACGTCTACGATCCTATCTGCCGCCGAATGCACAATTCCCCGTTGGTCCTCCCACCCTCGGCGTATTCCAGTTCCGTGGCTGACCGAGGCCTCTCAGGACGCCGTTCGTGCCCGTAGATCTGCGCTCAGGGTGTTTCAGTGACACCCTACACTTGATAATTTGGTTACTTATAAACAATCGCGCGCCAGGGCTCGTCGCATTATTCAGCATAGCAAGAAGGCCTGGATTCGTTTTGTCGAGTCTTTTAATAGCTTCATGCCTTCCTCTGCTGTTTGGGATAAACGTCGTCGCTTCTCCTGTAAAGTGTCGAGTTGTACTGTGTATGGCATTCAGGTTTCCAAGGTCACCATAGTGGATACGGCTGCCCTTGCTAACACTCTGGATGCTGCCTTTGAGGCGGTTTCCAGTTCTGACCATTATTCTGCCGGTTTTCGCACTCTCAAAGACCGGCTGGATTCCGTGACCTATAGTTTTCGGTCTCCTAATCAGGAGTGTTATAATGACATTTTCTCAATAAGGTAGCTGAAGCACGCCCTCCATTTCTCTAAGCACTCCGCTGCTGGGCCGGACGGCATTCATGTCTTGATGTTACAGAGCCGTTCAGTCGACAGTAAACTCTTTATCTTAGAGTTCTATAACCGTATTTGGCAAGACAGCGTTTTTCCTTCAGTTTGGCGCGAAGCCACCATCGTCCCTATACTTAAGCCTTGGAAGGATCGCCAACTACCTTCCAGCTACCGCTTATGTCCGTCACCAGTTACATTTGCAAGGTGATGGAGCGCATGATCAACGGGCGGTTGACATGGTGGCTTGAGTCTCAGAACCTTCTGCCAAAGCTCAATGCGGGTTTCGTCACCATCGCTCTTCCGTCGACCATCTGGTATCTCTGTCGACGCATATTATGAACGGATTCCTGAGAAAGTGTCAAACAGTGGCTGTGTTTTTTGACCTGGATAAAGCTTATACACTTGTTGGAGGGGCAGCATTTTACGTACACTCCATCAGTGGAGTTTCCATGGCCGTCTCACTGTCTTCATTCATGAGTTTATGAAGGACCGTGTATTTCGTGTGCGTGTAGGATTCGTTTCATCTTCAACTTTTATCCAAGAGAACGGAGTACCTCAAGTCTTGGTCATACTCTTTCCAATTGCGATTAACCCTACTGCTGCCTGTGTTCCACCCGGAATTTCCTCGTTGCTTTTTGTTGACGATTTCGCCGTATTCGCAACTTCTCGTCGCACCTGTATGTTGGAACGCCGACTACAGCAGTGTCTTAACTGCCTTCACTCTTGGAGCATTGCCAAGGGGTTCCAATTTTCTGCCGAGAAGGCATTCTGCGTTAATTTCTGTCGCAGAAAAGCGTTCCCTCCACCTTGTCTCCGACTCGGTGCGGCACTCCTCCCCTTTTCGGACGAAACGAAATTCCTCGGATTAATCTTTGATAGGAAGTTGTGTTGGTCGTCGCATATCACCTATTTGAAAGCAAGGCGTGAAGGTTTCTTTCCATCTTATGTGTTTTAAATGTCATCTTGGGGTGCAGATCGCACGCTACTTTTGCGACTTTATCGATCATTGGTTCGATCAAAGCTTGACTATGGGTGTATTGTGTATTCCGCTGCGCGACCTTCCATCTTGAGTCGCTTGAACGCAGTTCACCACCAGGGCCTCCGGCTATCAACTGGTGGTTTTCATACCAGTCTTACTTTGAGTCTTTGTGCAGAAGTTGTAGAACCTCCGCTCTCTTATCGTCGTGACGTTCTTCTCTGCAGCTATGCTTGCCGGTTATCCGTGTACCTCAACACAGGGGTCACACACACTTCCCTCTTGGCTGCATTCCGAAATATCTTGCCACCTTGATTTGACGTCCATGCCAAAGTCCACGACCCCCGATCCGGTCATCCGTTTGGCTTTTGCCGAAGTTCAAGCGCACTTTGGCAGCCATTGTTTTATTTCTACTGACGGCTCAAAGGATGATCGTGGAGTTGGATGTGCCCTTTTATTTGGTGTAGAATTTTTTATCTTTCGTCTCTCTGATCAGTGCTCGGTTTTTACTGCTGAACTTATTGCTCTGGAACAAGCTCTGTCCTTTATCCGTCAGCGTGGTCTGCAAAATTGTGTTTTCTGCACGGACTCTCTAAGCGTCCTTTCTAACCTTCGTGCGCTGTACGTTCGTAATCCTATCGTGCAGCGTCTCCAGGATTGTTCACACCAGCTTACCACTGATGGGATCAGCGTATCGTTTGTCTGGGTTCCTGGCCACGTCGGCATATCCTGTCGTCCTCCGTGGACTAGTGGTACCGTGCTAGCTTCTAGTTCCCGAGATCGCGGGTTCAAACCCGGCGGAGGGCGATGAATTATTTCGGGTGTAAAAATCCTTAGCATGGCTTCCTTCGGAAGGGAAGTAAAACCGGTAGTCCCGTGTCGTAGATTTACGGCATGTAAAAGAACCTCAAGCCTGATAAAGAGGCCTATGAGGAAAATTTCCGGCCTTTCACGCCCAATATAGAATAGGACGCTAAGGACCATAGTAGTTAAAGAGCGTCCATAAATAAAACTCACTTTAATTTAATTTCGGCATACGCGATAATGAAGGTACATATATCCAATGAAGGTGCGCATGCCGCTGCCAAGAGTGCCATTTTATCCCAATCTTATTTTAGCCTCTGTGTTCCTGCGGATGATTTTAATCATTACTTAAAGAAGTCTATTTCTCCGGTTGTTTTGGTGCCTGGTCCTCTGTCCAGCACACTCCAATGCTCACATACACACAAAATCAAACACTCATGCTTCACAACTCATTAAAACAAACACACACTCAGGCACTACAACTCATTAAAACACACAGCCTCTGGCACTACAACTCATTAAAACACACACACTCAGGCACTACAACTCATTAAAACACACACACACACACTCAGGCACTACAACTCATTAAAACACACACACACACACACTCAGGCACTACAACTCATTAAAACACACACACTCAGGCATTACAACTCATTAAAACACACACACACACACTCAGGCATTACAACTCATTAAAACACACACACTCAGGCATTACAACTTATTAAAACACACACACTCAGGCACTACAACTCATTAAAACACACACACACACACTCAGGCATTACAACTTATTAAAACACACACACATACACGCACTCAGACACTAGCTCTCATTAACCCACACACATAGACACACACAGACATATACACAAATGCTACATGTGGCGTTTTTAGTTTTCCGTATGGTGGATGTAACCAAGTTCATTGTAATGAAATATGTAATTAATAGTGGTCAAAAATATTTTTCGTAGGAAATTTAACGTGAATACCATATAGCATTCATGCAAAATTAGGCTTCTGTTCACATTACATTTTCCACGATATGAGTATTTTTTGTCGAGTAAGAATATTGATTTTTAATCAGTAGAGGACTTCGTCTAACTTTGAAGGTTCCTATTGATTTCTAATCCTTAAACATAACATTGTGATTTTGAACTACACAGTGTAAATTCACCGTGTCAGCGTTTTAAGCTATATTATCTAAGAATTGTTTAATCCTTTCTTGCACTTTCCTCCTCGAATCCCCGTTTTTTTCTTTGTTTTTAGTGTAAAGTAAATCAATGACTAAAAGTATAGTTTTGCAAATATAGAATTTTATGGAGTATTCTTCAAATTCCTTTCTGCCTGATTGTTCTTAGTAATGGAAGGAATGGAAAAGATAATTATGGCATAGATGAGTACGATATTCTTCTTCTTAAAACTTTCTTGGAAATTGTCTCTACGGGATAAACGAAAACTGGGGAAAGCCTTTCCGAATAGCTCTTGCTACTGGAATAAAACGCAGGCCGACAGAAACACTTTACCACAAAGCATTCGTCAATTACCTATATTCCTTAAATCGCGGTATATGCTACTCACTTTATTTCATCTAGAATGCGGAATTTTTCTTGGAATTAAACGTAAATAAGTGTATTCGAATTGCTTAAGTACTGTTTGCAGTGCGGTCTGGAGTTTCTTGTTAGCCAAAGGTTGTACCTTCTGCGGAACAGATGTTACCCCATCCACTTTTAACATGTGGTGCTGTTGTATTGTATTCCTGGTTGAGAGTCATTTACTGCCCATCATAAACATGAATTGCTTTCGGAATGTTCAAACACTACCCCTTGCAAAGTCTCAGGCAGGTAGGGAGGGTCTGAGCTTTGCGGTTCTTAAAAGTCACGTACAAGTGTTATGGCCATCGCAGCCTTAGGATCCCCAAGCGGCGGCCTTTGTGCAGTAGCCAAACACTTGTTCCCTACCCTCCCTAACCGCAAGCACCATAAAATCTTAGTGACATCCATGTGCATATGTGCGTTGTTGCCAAAATTAAAAATAGTATTTAAAAGCAAAACTTTGCAGGTGATTTCCACATGTACAGAATACAATCATGCAGTTTGTCTGCATGCTTTACACACAAAATAACTATGTAAATAACTATGAATCCCATAGTAATTACATTTAAGTTGCAAACGCTTTAAAATATAACTGAACTAATGAATGATCTGAACTAATATACTGCGCTACAAGAATGGAAATGCATGTTAACATATCCGAGAGAAACTTAGAAACATGTCCCGAATAAACTATACATTGTTGGACTATCATTAAATAATTAAAATACATAAATATTAATTTATTTTGAAAGGAACTCTTACTCCCAAATCAAAGCATCATGTTTGATTATGCTGTGTGCGGAGCTATGGTAAAAAGTCTTTTATCACTTGTATCACAACAATGTTTTATTAATATAAAGCTAATACAAGAAGTTGTGTATTGTTTAAGGTGTAAGATTTATAAGCATGACATCTTCTGTTTACTTAAATGAATAGCTTTATTATAAAATGCAGGATAAGTAAAAATACGAAGGCAAAAGAAAGAAAATAAAAAAAACAATCTTATGTATTATATTCACAAGATTATCTCTACTCACTCTTCTACAAACTACTTTCACAAAAGCTTATTCTTCTATCTACTTCTTAAATAATAAGATAAAATTTCATTGCACATATCGTTGTAAATATAAGGATACATAGGCTAAAGCGATAGTCAGATTTTTAAAATACAGATGACTATATGATGACTTTGAAATTCCATGCTCTAGCATGACCACGAGGAAAATACAAACAGGGACTTCCAACTTGTATTTCAAAATTCAAACCAACAACAAAATATTTTTCGGAAATGGTTAACACAATTTGACCTAACATATGTCCTTTACCGAGATTGCATTTTACGCAAAGTAAGATTTTGTCTCTCTCTTAGAATTTACCAGTAATACAACAAGTTGAGAACGAGGAAGAATTTACAAGTTATTCCCAGAATATAAAATTCATGATACAAATTTTATTTTTCCTGCAAATATCTTAAACTTGCGGTATTTTACTAAAAATCGTTAAGCTGTTTTTGAGAAATTCAAAACAATAACAAACATTTTTCCACATAAAGGGTTCTTTTCTACATGTTCTTGAACATTACACACAAAAATCTGGCTTTGCTGATTCAGTTTTTGTAGCCCTTTTCTTCGTGGTCTTGGCATTACTGATATTCGGCAGAAGGTCACTTGCTGGTGCGGCCGGAGGTGCAGCAACTTGGTTCGTTTCCCAAGGTCTCCACATCTTAATTAAACTATTAAACGCTAATAACTATTAAACACTGCTAAACCTACAAAACTGCACTAAGTAAAACACTATATAACTTCTCTGAAGAAGTAATATAGAAGCTTAGCTGAACATGGAAGAAAAGCACGAGCGAACAGTCACAGCTGCTAAAACCGAAGAAACAGCAGAAATGACATTGCAACAACGCTTTGCTTTGGTGGAGCTCGAGAAAGGACCACGTGTTGTATTTAAGGGATGGGAAGACCCTACTAATCGTTTACTGATGGGTTTATGGTCAGGCTTCAAAGCTTTCCGTTCGCTTTGTAGCCGGTTGGGGAAAGGATGCCCGCGACTAGAATATGAAAAATGGAAACGTTCATACAAGATGTTACACTTTACATTTTTGTTCCTTAAGTACTGCAACCCTGCAAAGATTCGGCTCTTAAGGTTGTGCTTAATTAAAAACCTGATGTTGTATTCACATAACTTTCTCTACCCATTATTCTTATAACAGTTTCTTCTTCTATCTCCTTGTTAATATAGATAAACCTGCATGACACATTTCGTTGTATGTGGTTATAAAACAATATAGAAAGTACTGACTCTGCAGTGTGCGGGGAGTGTGTTTGCCTCACATTCAAGAGGTCCGGAGTTCTAGTTTCGGTTAGGGTGAGTTGTTCGGATAAACGTTTTTCGTAGTTTTCCCTTATATTGAGAAGTCGAATGTCGGATAACTGTAAGCTCTATGGACCCCGGGCTCATTTGCATCATTTCACCATTTCATTCATTCGTCATCCGATACGACTACCAAGTTAGGGACGTTAAACTTAAAGAACGACATTGGATGATATAAATAAAAACAAGCAAAAGCTTGTGAGCTGTAGCTCCAAGCAAGTTGAGAAACGAGCATCAGTCGTGGTTTGGTATAAATAAAAGTTTCCCCTCTTCGATGAGCTATTGCTATCACCTACCAAGCTTTTGCTCAGTGACCTTCACCACGACACATCATCTAAGTAAACAAACACGCCCATTCTTCTGTCAGCAGGTGATTTAAATCTTTACTGAACCTAAATATTCATATACTCATTCATGTCAATCATACTCTCATTTATGAAACCTAATAGAGATGCAAATTTTATATAACACAATTATAATTAAAGATTTCGCAAATAAAACAGACATTGAGATTCACCCAACTTTTAATAGCTAACGCTCATCCCCTTTCTAAATCCAATCCCTCATTTCCTTATTTTATAGTATTTCAAACGTGTCACCAACTGATATATTGAGAGTAGGTTATTTGTACTTCTGTTTTTGCACCTTTACATTGATATCCTCTGCATCTATATAAAATATCACGACGTAGTTCTAAGAATTTATAAGATGTTACCATGAATTAAAGTTAAACTGGATGAAAGAGTTTCATTTGAAAGTTAAATTTAAGTTTGGTTTTAATTGAAATTCTTTAGTTATAATCCGGTTTTGATTTGTGCGAACATTCTGCTCTATGTAAGTTTATTTGTATATCGCTTTGATTATATTACCGCCTGTATATCGCTTTGATTATATTACCAGTCTTCCGGTAATAAGAGCGGCTCAATATGACCTCACTCACATTCTGTTTAGCGTTATAGTACCCAGATGAAAACACCTCAGGATCTTTTCAGCATTGTTAGAAGGTCCACCTCGTGTTTCATTTGCCTCTGGAAGAAAATGTTGCGCAACCTTTTACATTTTCTCTTTTAAATAACTGTTTATATCAGCACACATCCGAGTCCTTGCGTCTTGAAACAATTTTTAATTTCACTATCACTTACGTATAGCAAGTAGAGGAAGTATTGCATTCTACGCAAACATTCAATACCGAGATTTCATCAGAGATACACGTTTTGAGAGTGCCTGAATTAAAAAGAAACATCTTTAGGAAATGTGTGAGTGTGAACAGCATAAACAAAAAAAACATTTCTTCAAACTTAGTATCCTCCAAAATGTGTTAAGATTTTCAAGAAAATTCGTCTACCCCAAAACTATCCCTTTTCTCAAAAATGGTTCCAACAATTTTGATTAAAAACCGCTATTGTTGAAGATATTTTCATGGCAAATATAATTAGGTATACCTCGAATTTTCTGGGAATAGCCAGTGAAGTGCTCTTCATTCTGAATGACTTTTATGTAACACTAAGCTGTAAGAGATTATACTACAAGAGTCCTACTACGCATCTGTGTCTGAACAGCAAACTCAGAAAGGAAAAGTCGTTAAATAACAAGTTTGCTATTTTAAGCTCAGCACCTTCCAAACATGCGTCAGGAAGATTTTCAAGAAATTTACCCCCCCCCAAATACCCTTTACATGGAAACACATCATTACCTCTGAAGGTATGTTATTAAGTTTGAGCAAGTTATTGGGTGGAATGCATAAAGTCAAGCATAAGCTTTACCTTGCTAATTTTCAAGTGTAATCTTGGCTTTTGATGCATAAAACAGCTTCGACTGACTTAAGTCTAGCATTTGCTTTGGAGCCAGCTAGCTGCCTAGCTTTAGCTTGAATTTTCCAGCAACGACTTGACTTTAAGTGCAAATCCGATGCATAAAACAAGCGAAAGCTTCACTTCCTCTAGATTAATCTTGACTTTTTTCAAGCTACCTCAGTAGGTGACTTGATTCATACAAGGGAAGTCTTAAGAGTTGTTTTATCACACAAAATGGCACAGTTCATGAATATCCGTCAAAGAAAAGTGTATCAAGCGAAGCGGCAGTGCAGAGAATGTGTGTACAAGTCATTTTATAGGTTCAATGAGGACAATTGATGGCAATCTTAAACTTTATACATACAAATGCAAATGGTTATCCAGCGCTGAGTGAAATATAAATAAATACCATCTGTAGTGTTTAACATGCTTATCGGATATAGTTACAGGTTCTGAATAAAATTTGATCCCTGTACTTCTATTACTGGAAGCACGCTCTGTTTGTTTAATATCTCCTCCTGCTGCATGCGTATCAGTTTTAATTGTTCTAAGAGTACCAATCTTTGCAGTTCATGCGTAGTCAGGTGTTTTGTTTCAGGGGTCTCAGGTAATTTAGATTTATTTGATTGCGTACCCTTTTCATTAGCGTTCTTATTGGGATTTAGGGCAATGCTCTCATTATTTGTAGTTCCAGATTCAACTTCAACTTGCTCCATTGCATCATTTGGTAGCTGTTCTTCCAAACCTTCCCCACCCACAGCACATCCACCTAAACAGTAAACAAAAAACCAAATAAACTAGCCGTAAGGGAGTCAAAAGGACAACTAGTTTATTTAGTTAGTGATATATTATACTGTTTGGATTTGATGACGCTGTAAGGTATTGCATTACTTTCCTGGAAATACATTGTCGCTCAGCTGTGGCCTAATTATTGCTGACTGCTCTGCTGCCAGTGCTACAAGGTCGTGTTTACAGATTAAGCTGATCCCCATGTTATTAGTAAGCCCCGGATTTTTAGGTTCTAAAACGTTAAAATTAGATTCTATGTATCAGTGTATTAGGATTTTATAGGATCTTATATGTTGAATTTAGGAATTTATAAGATCCTTGGTGTATATATATATATATATATATATATATATATATATATATATATATATTATATTCATGCAAATCACTGGACACTTTGTTTAAAACACTAACTTTAAATTGTAAAAAGTGAATTTAACTAACTTTAGTATGTATTTGAAAGTACCAAATTCAAAAATATCGTGTTAGAAGCTCCCTATAACGGAAGAAGCAATAATGCATACTACTCAACAGCGCTATTAAAATGTTTGCCTCTAGTTTTCACCTATTATTACGGCATATAAACATCTCACGTTTCAGAAATGCCGCGTGCCACTGACCACCTCTTTCGACTATAGCTAGAAAATGATAACTGAAGGCGGCGAACGTTTTAATTACTTTATTATTGTGGCGGACGGTTTAATTAAAGTTTATTATTGTAAGGTACTGCGCAAGATTTCACAATCTAATTATTTAATAGTTTCCTTATTCGGTCTCCCTTCGTTTTAAAAATACTTTTATATTCATAAATCTGCTGTTATTTGCTGAAATAAGCGAATTAGGCACTTTTAGGTTCTATCACAAAAAATAGGTTTTATTAGGTCCTAACGTAAAATTAGGTCAATTTAGGCTCTATAAAATTGAAGTATATTACTCGTTGGTAACTAAAACATTAATATAAACCGAAGTTTGGAGTGTAGGAGGTCAGGAATAAAATAGGTCAGAACCTAAGAATCCGGGGCTTAGTTATTAGTAATGTAACCTTCATTAGATTATTCAGAGGTGAGCCTAAAAGTGAAATTTCTTCAGTAGCAGAGGGATACAGATGATGTCAATTGTCATTGTTCTTTCCATAATTAACATCTTACGTATAAATGCTGAGATTACTTTTGCTCATAATAACTTCAAATCTCAATGAAAATGAGAAATTTCTTAAGAGAAATTAGTTATAAGCTGTTAAAACTAGCTCCATCAAACAAGAGCTATAGACAGTTACATTTTGGAACTCTTAGAACTAGAGGAGCCACAATAGAAAAGAAAGATTTTCCAATAAAACTTATATAAATGGTAAACTCAGCAACGTCCAGTTGTTAACCAGAAATAAAGGCAACTAAAATAAGCAATTTTAGTGTTGTTTACAGGAAAGTCATGTGTAAACCCGTTTGTAAACTGTCTTGAAGAACCTGATAAAATTCATAATGAAGCAAAAAAAGAATTTGAAACTGTCCTTTTTTGCCAAAGTAGTATCATATTGTTACGTACTTTATCATTCGCTGTAATTTTCCGATATATTTATATTTTATAGCAGTTACGTATAACATGTATCACATTACAGAATACGTTTTAAATTGCATTTGATACTATAAACCAAAGCAAAAAAAAAATACACAGAAACTTCTAAATAATTGGCTCCTGAGATCGACTTGCATTCTTACCTGGAATCCTACCAATGGTTGGGTTACTTTCGCCATCAAGCAGCTGCAGAAATTCTTCTTCCCACCTTTTTAACCTTATTTTCTGATTTCCCGTGGCCTTACGGTCAGTTTTTCTTTTTGATTCAGTCTTCATATTCTGAATCTTTTTCTGCACCTGCTGTGGAGTGAATTTTCTGCCTAAAATTTCTTCCAGTTTGATGCAGGTGGTTTGCAAAGCGTTCACTTTCTCTTCTTTGATGCTCGGGATTTGCGATTTATTCAACAGTATTGGAAACTGCTTAAGAATTGCTAGAAAGGTATTCTGAATATTCACTTCGTCTACCATTACGCATATAACTTCGATATAGGTTAGGTACCGTATTCGCAAAACACTTCTGTACTCGCCACACGAGACAACAGTTATGAGCCGCATTTGGCAGACGACAGCTGCGCGCGCAACGTAATTCAAGCGTTTGCTGGAAAAACGTCTAGCGAAAGCTTGCTAGATTAAGATTCTTTTTATGCATGAGTTGAACAAGCCAAAGCTTAATCTTGTAGAGTAATCTTAAAGCTTTCGCTTTAACTTAAAGACTAATCTTCAAGACAAAGCTTGGATTTTATGCATTCCACCCATTAAGTCTCCAGCATGATAGTGCTGAATGAAAGGTTATGGAATGTAAGGGTAATGATGTACGATAGCGGCTGTCGTCTGCTAGCAAGCGGCCTGGGCGTGGCTTAAGGAGTTCGGGCGTTGCCAACCGTAAGAAATGAACGCGCGGAAGATAACAACTATGTAACACGAAATTCGCAATGCGGCGCGGTTATTTCAAACACACAATTTGTCGATGTTTTTTACATTGCATTGAAGCACACCTATTGTACAAAGTTAACTAAACCTGCATGTTGATTCATACCCAAAGAAAATGCCGTTATTTCAGGCCAAACACATTATCGCACATATACGTTATTACACAGAAGCAGTGGTAGCTTTGTTGTCATTGTCCTTGAGCCACGTACACATTAGGTTTGTTCCAACATACGGTTCTGAACGGGTTCCGAACTAATTCCAACACATGCTAATGCACATGCGCCAGTCCGGTACGCTCACAGAACTAATTCGGAATTTTGTGTGGATGGAACACTACTTGAACCGTTCACGTTCTGTCACGGCCTTCTTCGTTGCACGGTCAATCAGAAGACGATCAAATATCTACGTTTACAGCGTTGATGAATGAAATCAAACTCCGCCGATGTACGTATATACACACATACGTTCATCGTAAGCGGTTCTTTCATACTGATTCCAGTCCTAATATTCGAGCAAAAATAAATCGCGTTCGTTTATCGGCTTAAAGCCATTGTACTGAGTTATTGCGAATAACAATTGTAATATATAGATATTATATTTAAACCAGAACCCGGAAAAAGTAATTTAACACAATTCCAATTTAACATTAGGTTTCCTGCTACAGAAGCTTCTAAACACAATGTTTAATTTAAAACTCCAATACTCTGAGACAATGACACCCCACATAAATTCTATTCCGAACGTAATGCAAACAATACAAAACTACATGGTACCAATGTATGCTTATGATCAGGGCTAGGATTTTTAGTTGCAAATTTCAGATGAAAAAAGGAAGGGAAAAGGTGCTCAAATAAGGTGAAAAAGGCACAATAAGGTGCTGGTTTATTTAAGGGGATGCACAACTGAAATTGCTATTTTCTAAACTATCCATTCAATTGGGCTGAAATTTTTATTTCTTTATATATAAACGTTTTGTGAATTATAGCCCAGTCTTAATAATTCACGGAACTGCGTGGTTGAGGTTATTGTCGTCTCTGCCTGCCAAGGCTTCGTCTCCACGTAAACAGATGACGTCTCTCACAGCAACAAACTCGCATTCACGAACAGCAGGCTACTGATTCTGGTGGGATAGAATCACTCATTGTCAATTGCATTATTGCGGGCTACTTTATAGCAGTAAAGTGAGAGAAAGAGGTTTTCGTCGAACACACAATTATTTTCCATTGTTGCGGGTGTGCTTTCAATTCCCGCGCGGCGTTTACTGAAAGAGGTAGACTTACTATTCGCATGTACACAGCAAGCTGAGGAGACGTTAATTGAAAGTTAAAGAATAAATTGGAATGAAACTTAAAAGAAAAAAGGGGATTATGGGCATGGTTGGGGGGAAATGGTATAAAGGTGGCAAAAAGGGGTAAAAGGTCCCAAAATAACGGAATAATGTTTAAATGGAAATAATCCTCTTCTTCGGAAGTCGATGCATCATTAAAAAGATCACTATCACCTTCTAAATCACTCATTATTGTTATCTTTGAACGCTGTTTTGCTCCCTGGCTTTGTTAGACGTTTGTTCTTTTCCTCAAGTATGTCGCCATACTACTCAACAGCGAGCAACTGCTTACCAAACACCTTTGCTATTCCGTATTGAGAAATAAACACGAATGGAGGAATAAATTACATATTCAAATTTATTTTCTACTGAATACAGAGAGTATGTCGCTTTTTCAATACTCTCTGTCGGGTTTGTTCCAAGCGATTAGAATCGATTCTGAATTAACTGAGTATGCGCTGTAGACCATACAATCTGCGCATGTCTGGAATTTTCAGTTCCTATTCTTAATCACGAACCGATTTCACTCGTTCCGAACTAGTTCCCAAATACGTTGGAACAGCAAACTGGAAATTCAGAATTAGTTCTGAACTGATTCTCTGTCGTGTTGGAACGCCACTTAGCTACTGCGTACACTCAGATAATTCGGAATCAATTCTGAATCGTGTGGGAACAAACCTATTGTTGTAAATTAGGTGAAATATCAGCAACATACGTTATTACACAGAAGCAGTGGTAGCATTGTTGTCATTGTCCTTGAATCACGTACACACATTGTTGTAAATTAGGTGAAATATCAGCAGCATACCGTATAACACAAAAACAGTGGCAGCATTGTTGTCAATATCCATGAGTCACAAAACACACATTGTTGTATTAATGTACTGCAATAGGAAAACTGGAGAAGACGTGTAAGTTAGGTGAAATATCAGCAGCATACGTTATTAGACAGAAGCGGTGGCAGCATTGTTGTCACTGTTCTTGAGTCACAAAACACACATTGTTGTATTAATGTACTGCAATGACGTGGCAATAGGAAAATTGGAGAGGACGTATAAGTTAGGTGAAATATCAGCAGCATACGTTATTACACAGAAGCGGTGGCAGCATAGTTCACTGTTCTTGAGTCACAAAACACACATTGTTGTATTAATGTACTGCAATGACGTGGCAATAGGAAAACTGGAGAAGACGTATAAGTTAGGTGAAATACCAGCAGCATACGTTATTAGTAGGGCTAGGATATTTATGACCTAAAAATCACCATAATATGCACAAAAGAATATGCTGTTATGACCAAACATTTACCAAAATATGCACAATAACATAATAAATATGACCTAACAATATTAAAATGAGGTAAAATTTCTACTGTAAA
Organism: Deroplatys truncata; assembly: GCA_030765065.1. NCBI lineage: Eukaryota > Metazoa > Arthropoda > Insecta > Mantodea > Mantidae > Deroplatys > Deroplatys truncata. The sequence continues at coordinate 493,200,420 of CM060990.1, forward strand.
ATAAATTAGTAAGTCAATTTTGATAATGAACTATTTATTTGAGAATAAAATGCACATGAGAAGCAAGCTAAACTATGCAATTTGACATTCCAGTATGATTTTTATTAACATTATAGGAACCTATGTGCTTTTTACATCCTCATTCTACTTCATATAAGCTCTGAGTTGCAATACACAAAGAATACCTTGTGCAAATTTTCAAATGAAAAAGATTTGCTATTGTCAGCCAACAAAGCCTTGTACTTCGAAAAGCTCCTTTCTACTTCAGCTGACACAAGAGGAGCATATTTAAAATGAACAATATCATTTGAATCTAAATCTGAATGATTAAGAGAGAACTTTTCACCCAACAAAATCATTGAAATGGAACACAGTGTATGATACCCTTCGTTTTTTTCTAACACCTTTTCCATTTTCTTTGACACTTCTTTTCCCACTTTACCACAAACACCCTCTAATTTATTCACAACTTTTTTCACTTGTTCTATCTCCTTCACTAGTGGCACTTCTGATTCCTCCAAAGCAGTTATGACAGCTGGAATAAATCCAAAATTTGATTTTATGTATGAAAGTTTGCCTGAAATTTCACTATTAGACATTAATTCTTGAGCTAGTCCAATTGAAGTAGCTTCACTGCTATCGAATGAATCAATGATGCTTTTCACAATGTTGAAGTTCTGGCAGTAATAGTTGCAGGCATCAACCCAGGACCCCATCTTGTCAAAATGGGAGATGGTGGCAAGGGAATGTCTGGAGCTAACAACTTAAATGCTACAACACGTGAAGGGGCTTTCAAAAATATCTTTTTGACACATCCAATAAATTTGTCAACGTCACTGAATTTACTACGAATCTCCTCTGCAACTCGGTGCAAGGCGTGAGCTAAACAAGTCACATGCACCATTTTACTGTACAATGCTTTTAGAGAATCAGCAGCTTTCACCATATAAGGTGCAGCATCCGTTACGAAGAGAAGTACATTGTCATGCTTAACACCTTCAGGCCATATGGCACCCACAGATCTGTCGAACAACTTAGAAATGGTGGAAAAATTTACTTTTTCTAAATGTTCACAGTTTATTAGAAACTTTTCGCCTGGACCATCGTCTTTCAAAGTTCCCACAGTGACATTTGCAATATATCTTTCCATAGAGTCTGTAGTTTCATCAATTGATACCCAAATTTTTTTATTTACGAGCTGTTGTCTGATTTGTTGTATTGTTTTTTCGTAGCTTCGGCTGACAAAGTTCTTTCTTAATGTGGAAGAATCAGGAAGAGGTTTGTCTGTGTATTTTTCTAAGAATTCAGGAAATTTTGGATTGTATAGTTTACTTAAGGGAATATCAGCACAAAGGAAAGCTGTACAAAGTTCATCGCAGAATGGTGAATAAGACTGGCGGGATTCCCCTAGGAGCATTTGCTGTAGTGTTTTTTCATTTTCAATCCGTTGTACTCCATGTATGTGTTTATCTGTTGCCACATGCTGCTGAACATTAAATGACTTCTCCGCAGTTACTCTTACGTCGCACAGTTTACAATAGAGTATTTTACCATCACTTGAAAATACTTTCTCACCATATTGAGACACAAACTTTTTTAGTTTTACTTGAACATTTTGCTTCACTTCAGGCATTTTTTCTGAACTGTACTGCACACGCTTACAACTTCAATAAGACTGAATAACACAATGAGTGAATTAGACACTTGTCTGAGTCCAGAGTCCAGAATGACTTAATCAGATACCTGTTCATAGAAAAACAATAGCTTACACAAACTCACTGATGCGTAAGGGTGAAGTCCATATTGTGAATTCAAAGGAAACAGGGAAGGAATGTAGATACTTGCCATTTTCCAGAAAACAAAATGAGGTGCGCAATTCTGGGAAATGTAACACAGAATAAATAAATTGCATGAGAAAGTTCTTTTCTTCTTGAAAGAGTGAAAATATGACGAATATGACCATTTACTTACTAAAATATGCTCTATCAGAGAGAAATGGCCATATATGCAAAAATATGACTTAACAAACTAGGTTAATTAATTTCGCTGTTTCATAAGAAGCATTTATATGTATTTAAGGAGCATGTCAGTCCTACCAAAAAATATATGCCCTATCATAAAAATCCTAGCCCTAGTTATTAGTTATTACACAGAAGCGGTGGCAGCATAGTTGTCACTGTTCTTGAGTCACAAAACACACATTGTTGTATTAATGTACTGCAGTGAGATGGGAATCGGAAATCTGATGTCATTAAAAGAAATAGAATTTGAAGTATGCCCCTTTGATTAAATTTGACATTGTTGAGTTACACCGGGTAATGCTGCGCTATCACAACCAATATTACGCCAAACATGTCTTGTCCCCGAAAACGATTCCGGAAGATGAATTCGTGGAAATAGGACGTGAAGAGGGCGTCACTGGTACCAAATTGCCGCCGAATTTTCCTCTTCACCCTCATCCACATGTTTTCCACATTCTGCGTGTGGATGGAGTCGTCCTCGGGGTCAACAAAGTTCTGCTCATGGACAATTACGCCGTCTAGCAGATTTCCGATTAGATAGAAAAAAATGTGATACTTTCACATGACTTTCTCTACCCTCTATCTTTATTAATGGGTATACAAACCATTCTTAGTAAAACTTATTTTCCTATCTACTACAGTTTAAACCAAATAAACCTTTGCAGAAATACCTACAATACAGATTTCGTTATAGATACAAAGAGAATAGCGATAGTCAAATGTTTAACAACTGGACGCTATATGCTGGCCTTAAAATTCCATACTGTTTCCATGACATCGTGAGAAACAATTGAAATCGATAAGACTTTAAAAGAATGACAGGTATTGGAAAATTCGAATCTTTGATAACGGATATCTCAGAAATGGGTTATGCCACAGAAAACATTTTAAGTGAATTGTGTGTTTTAAAGAAATCTACATTTTTTTGTGTGGTATGTTTTCTTCTATCGCTAACGTTTACCAATACAAGATCATACAAAACTCCTGCCGAATGAAGAGGACTTCGGAGGCTATTTCCAGAGAATTCAAGATATAAGTTGTATTTTTCTTAAAGTTCCATTTGTACTCTGCCTTTAACCATATTGGTCTTATCGGCGGCCTTTTCTGTGGAACTTATTTGCTTAAATCAATTGTGTTGGGTTTCTTGCACTTTCGGATTTTTTAATCATTAGATCAGACACACACATTCACACTGTCATTCATACTTTCAGACTCTGGGGAGGATAGGGAATAATCTTGGTTACAGAAAAATTCCCACCCCCAGCAGGGAATCGAACCCGGAACCCTTGGTAGAGAAAGCAGACGCTCTAAAGACTGAACTACGGAGCCAGCCACATTTTATTTGTCATGTAAATATCTTTAATATATGACATTTTAAAAAAAATTGTTACAGCCATTTTTCAAAGAATTAAAAGTTTTCGAAAAATGCTGCATGTAAAGGGTAGTTGGGGAAGGAGATTTTCTTGAAAACTCTTCGTGTCGCATCTTTGGAAGGTACTGAACCTAAATACCAGGTGTGGTATTTATCCGACTTTTCAATTTTGCTTTCTTTGGATTCACGGAACCTCAAAACATGTAGTTGCAGCGAAAGCTCGGTATCGAATTTTTGGATGGAGAAACGTGATAGAGAAAGTAAAAAGCTTGAGTAAGAATAATTTGTATACCCAGTAATAAGTACCTCAGCTTGCTCAACTGGATTTTAATACATTGGTGGAGTTCATGATCTTGGTTCCAGAGAGGAAAATAAGAATCACACGACTTTCTCTATCACTCTTTTTCAAACAATACTTACAAAAGCTGGTTCTTGGTATCTATTTCTTGTTAATCGAGATAAACTTTCATTGTAGGAATAAGAAGAATGCAGTAAACTAAAGGGATAGTAAAATATTTTAAATGTGGGTCGCTATTTGATGGATTTGATATTCCGTTCTTTTCAGGTGATCGCGGAAAAAAGTAATAAAATTTTTTGATGTTCTACATTCACATGACTTTCTCTAATCATTCTTCTACAAACTATACTTACAAGAGCTTATTATTCCAGCTTCTTCTTGTTAATCCAGACAAACGTTCAATTTACATATACAATTTTGTTATACGTGACGTGAGTCAGCTTTTTGGTAACGTGAGTCAGCTTTTTAAAGAGCGCGTGACTATATGAGGGCTTTGAAATTCGATGCTCTTTGCGTGACCACGAGAAAATATCGAATACCGACTTCCCATTTGAGAGAATTATAAGTAGGTATTTGAAAGTTTAAACCAATAAGAAGGAATATCTCAGAATGGTTAACTTAAAAAAAGAAAGTAAAACAGAAATGCTTTGACATAAATTGTGTGCTTTAACGAGAACAATTTTCTTTTTGTAGACAAATTTGCCTATCTTATAGTTTACCAATTGTGCAAAAGTTACTGAGAATGAAGAGGACTTCAGAGGATATACCCAGGAAATGCAATATATGCATTTGACATGAAAACATTTTAAACATGTCGTGTTTAATCAAAATCGTTAAGAGTCATTTTTGAGAAAATAAAAAGCTTTTGGTAAAAATGTCCATGTAAAGGGTATTTGGGGGGGGGTAAATTTCTTGAAAATCTTCCTGACGCATGTTTGGAAGGTGAGTAGGATATATAGGTCCATCCTGGCGCATTTTTGCGTTTATATGGGAAAGGATATGGAAAACGAGGGTATATGCGGAGGTTCACGGAGGAAAATGCGGTTATATGGGGACGATAGGGACTACGAGGATCGATGCTAGGCTAGATAGAGGTTGAAGGAATGAGGATGTGCTTTATATGAGAGATACGTGGAATACGAGGAGAAGTGTTGGACTAGATAGGGGTTGAGATGTGGAATATGCATTTATATGGGAAAGATAGGGAAAACGTGAACAGAGGCTAGGATAGACAGATGCTGAAGCAGGGGGAATATGAACATATTTACAGGAGAGATAGGGGATACGTGGAGAGGTACTAGACTATTCAGGGTTTGAAGGGTAGAGTATGACTTTTTATATGAAGAGACGAGGAAAACGAGGGTATATGCTAGGTTGAGAGAACCTTCAAGGAGGAAAAAATGTGTTTATATGGGGAGATAGGGAAAACGAGGAGAGTTCTGAGGTAGAGCAGGGACTGAAGGAGGGAGAGATATGCTTTATACGACAGAGATAGGGCATACGAGGGGAGGTGCTAGTGCAGACAGAGGTTAAGGAGTACGGTATACGTTTATATGAGGAATATATGGAAAAGGGGGGCAGGCGGTATGATAGACAGAAGCTGGGCCACTTTTACGTTTATATGGGAAAGGATAGGTAAAACGAGGGTAGATGCGACAGTTCAAGGAGGAAAATGCGTTTATAGGGGAGAGATAGGGAATACGAGGGCTGATGCTGGGCTAGTCAGATGCTAAAGGAGGGAGGGATACGCTTTATACGAGAGAGATAGGGAATGCAAGGAAAGATGTTATACTAAACAGGACTTGAAGGGTAGAATATGGCGTTTTATATGAGCGAGATAGCGAACCGAGGAGAGGTATTAGGCTAGGAGTTTTGAATGATAGAGTAGGCGTTTATATGCGAGAGATAGGGTATACGAGGGTCGATGCTAGGCTAGACAGGGTTGAAGTAGGGAATGCGTCTTATATGAGAGGTAGGGGAATATGAGGAGAAGTGCTAGGCTAGACAGGGTTGAAGTAGGGAATGCGTCTTATATGAGAGAGGTAGGGGAATATGAGGAGAAGTGCTAGGCTAGACAGGAAGGTCTGAATGACAGAGTATGCGTTTATATGGAAAAAGATAGGGAAAACGAAGGTAGGTGCTAGGTTGAGAGAGTCTTCAAGGGGGAAAATGCATTTATGAGATCGGTAGGACATATGAGGAGAGGTGCTAGTCTAGTGAGGGGAAATACATACGTTTACAGAGCTTTTTATTTGACGGTCTTTACCAAAAAATTTTTTTTTTATTATTACCGATTATATCCTGGGATTGTAGCGTGTTATTGATTGTTGTTCCAAGTCGGGCTGGAGGACTAGGATTGAATCCAGTGACATGAATACAAATTCATCCTCGAATAAAATAAAAAAAGTAATTAAAAATAAAATGGTGAACGTACGATATTACATTTATATCAGTAACTAATTTCTTTGTTATGTATATTTGGACATCTGTCATCCTGACAAATATTATATCTCTTAGATGAATGTATATTTAAATGGTATAGTGAGCGTAAATAACTAGATTACGTAAGACGCTGACGCGCGCTGCAGCTGTATAAGCTCGACACTGCATAAGGTCCGACCCTTACGGCGTGCTGTGCCGTACTGACGGTCTCGGCTAGCTCTCAGCGCCTCATGAAGCCGGCCTTTCATCCCTACCTTACTCTCTCCAGGTGCCACCCCTCAGCCGCCTTTCGCAAGCCTTCTCCTCTCCGCCAGCTGATGCTACCTTCCTTACCTACATGTAAGGTACGCTTCTAAAAGACGACTGAAGCGGCCATGTTAGCTTTTCGATACATGAAGACAGTTGTTAACGTTCGCTTTGGTTTTAAAAGAAATTTAAAAATAGATTGCAAGACATTATCTTTAACAAAGGAAGTCTTAAAAATGAAAATATAACAATCTTTATACTAAATACAAATAACGGGCATGCTAACTTTAAAAATGTAGATACTTTAAGCTAAACAAATACAATACATTTATTAAAACATTTCCTAATTCGATTCTATAAGCTAAAAATCGGAGTAAATCTGAAAAAAATTATTGCTCGTAATTACGGGCAAATGCAGCGGTTTTTTTAAAAAATAAACGAACATTAAAACGTATAAAAATGCGTATTGTACACTGATTTTTTGAAGAATGATTGAGATGAGAGGAAGAAATTATTGAAAAAAATCACTAAATAATAGGGTATATACATGCATTTAATTAAATAAGGGCGGAAAAACTTCTACGCTATTTCCAAAGTATTTCAACGATGAAATTTTAGATTATCTTTGCGAGCGTAGTGAGTACGTGGGTATGAAACTTCTGTATATGACTCTAAAATATGAGATGGCTAAATGTGCCTGTCTCGACATGGCGGCGATAGTCAAACTGTCCCCGACTATGACGTCATATGGTGAAAGTTAACGTGTTTAAGCACTGTCGACTGCTAATGAGGTCTGTTTTTACTGTTTTGTTCAGACAATAACGGCAGCACTTTGCATTCGAGATGTCTCGGATTCGATTCCCGTAGGGACGAGCACTCTGGCCTTAGGTTTCTCACGATTTTCGCTGGTCTGCTACCTAATGCTGTAGTGGTATTTGCTATCACGATTCCTTTCAATCCATTTTTCACGTAAATTTCTAGGGTTCAGGGTTAGATTTCAATCAATTGTTTACTCTGATCACGGATCTTTTCATGGTTTTCGCTGGTCTGCTGCCTAATGCTGTAGTGGTATTTGCTATCACGATCCCCTTTCAATCCATTTTTCACGTAAATTTCTAGGGTTCAGGGTTAGATTTCAATCAATTGTTTACTCCGATCTCGATTTTTCATGGTTTTCGCTGGTCTGCTGTCGAATGCTGTAGCGGTATTTGCTATCGCGATTCCCTTTCAATCCATTTTTCACGTAAATTTCTAGGGTTCAGGGGTTAGATTTCCATCGATTGTTTACTCTGATCGCGGATCTTTTCATGGTTTTCCCTGGCCTGCTGTCGAATGCTGTAGTGGTATTTGCTATCACGATTCCCTTTCAAACCATTGTATTTGCATTTTTCACGTAAATTTCTAGGGTTCAGGGTTAGATTTCAATCAATTGTTTACTCTGATCGCGGATCTTTTCATGGTTTTCTCTGGTCTGCTGTTGAATGCTGTAGTGGTACTTGCTATCACGATTCCCTTTCAATTGCATCTTTTTTGTCTCTAGAGACCTTTTGTTTGATTTCCCTGTCGGTCGCACACTCTATCCGTCAGTCGCTCAGCCCTTTGATTTTTTTCATGGTTTCCCCTGGTCTGCAGGCGAATGCCTGAGTGGGTTCTCATCTATCACGATTTTCTTTCATTTGTAACTTTATGCTTCTAGAGTAATCTGATGGTTTCCCTCGTTCGATTGTCGTTGGTTGTTTACTCTGCCATATTTTTCATGGTTTTCCCTGGTCTGTAGGCGAATGTCTGGGTGGTTTCTCATCTAGCACGATTTTATTGCATTTTTATTTGATTTACATCTTAACCTATATGCTTCTAAGGCCTTTTGTTTGATTCCTGTTGGTTGATCACTCTGACATATTTTTGGGGGTTTTCCCTGGTCTGCAGGCGAATGCTGGAGTGGTTTCTCATCGTCACCGATTTCCTTTCATTCTATATAATTTGTATCTTTTACGTGTGCTTTTAGAGTCCCTGGTTCGAGTTCCGTTGGACGCTCGCTCTGGCATATTTTTCATGGTTTTCCATGGTCTGCAGGCGAATGTCTGGGTGGTTTCTCATCTATCACAATTTTCTTTCATTTGCATCCAGGTTTCGTTGCGCGAAGGGAATGCTTGCCTCCTGCTCGGTCGACGGATCGTTCATCACCTTCACGAGACAAGCTCTCCGAATCTGTACGATTATAGCCGAACAATACATAACATCTTCACAATACTTTACACTTTCTCTCTAAGCATACGAAGCTATACGGAGACGCTCCAACATCAGTGTAACACGAATTGAAATATATAAGAGCTTACACGCTTCATCACCGTTTTTAGTATTAATAATCAGGATATAATTGATTAAAAAAAGGTACGTGCTTTCTCTATAAATAGAGCGAACTTGAGTATTGAAATTCATTCTGTTGATCATCTCTGAGGTGTTAACATCGCGGTTCTCTCAGAAAATAATCTAAAGTGTTATCAATGTGAAGAAGAGTACATTTCCTTGAAGAAGGGTTAATACGTTATATAATTGATGCATAAAGGTTCGTGCTTCCTCTATAAATAGAGCAAACTCTAGCATTGAAATTCATTCTGTTGATCATCTCTGAGGTGTTAACATCGCTGTTCTCACAGAAAATAATCAGCTTTCTAAGTGATATCAAGGTGAAGAGACGAACATTTCCTTGAAGAAAGGTAAATACCTTATTATATCAAGAAGAAAAATGAATAAGTCCTCGTATAAGGATATCATTCCTAGTGTCTCGGAATATTCTTGTGGTAAATGCTGTAAGAAGTTCCTCCGTGGATATGATAAAAGACGACATGAGCTACGTTGTAAAAAGCTCTTCAAGTGTAAATATTGTAATGTAGCCTTCAAAGACAGTTATAAGGGTCGTCGACACGAAGATGCGTGTGAAATAAACAGACCTGAGAAGAAACTTAGATTAGAACCGTCAAAGCAAGAGTTGTTATCTACGATGGAGGAGTGTGACATGAAAGAATATGAAACTTCATTCCATGGACGTTTGAAATCGTATTTTATACGATGTGAATCGACTAAGGACCTGAATATATACCTGCATGAAGCAAAACAGCGGATAATCCAGGCTGTGCATAAAGAGCTTGGTATTCACAAGAGTTTGAAAATTAATCTGTTAGCTGAGTGTAGATTTGTTAACAGTATCGGAGAAACCTGTGACAAGACATTTAAAACCAGAAATCAAGCTGTTTTCCTAGAAACGGATCTGGACTCTATGCTGGAAACCAAAATTAAGAAATTGGTTACTGAAATGGAGGAATCACAACTAAAGGGTAGCAACTGGGCTCTGCTTGCTGTGGAAGGGGTGCGCCTTCGTATTAACAAGTACAGTCCGCTACGAGGAAGTAGCTACATACCCCTACCTCCATCTGTTGAAGCAAGAAAAGCCTGCATTAACATCCAGAATTTAACTGATGAGCTATGTTTCATGTACTCTGTATTGGCCAAATTCGTTGAGAAGGATGCACAACGGGTGAGCAAATACGAACAATTCCAAGATAAGTACGACTTCAGCTGTGTTTCCTATCCTACTCCACTTTCTCAAATACCTAAATTTGAGAAGCTTAATAGGATGTCTATCAACGTCTTCGGTCTGGATGAGAAGCATGAAGTGTATCCGATAAAGGTTGCTGACACTGAACTACCTCCACTGTGACCTCCTGCTATTGAGTGACAGTAGTGGAAAACATCACTATGTATATATCAAGAATTTTGAGAAGCTCGTTCGACGTCAAAAAACTAAGCATGGTAGAGTGATATATACCTGTAAGCGGTGCTTTACACATTTTGACAATCGATATGGACGAAGTGGACTGGAAAAACTGGAAGAACATGCAGCCATCTGTAATCGGCATGGTGTTGCAAGGGTAGTTATGCCTACAAAGGAGAAATCAATTGTACAGTTTAAAAATGTGGAGAGGATGCTGAAAGTACCTTATGTCATCTATGCGGATTTTGAGAGTATTCTCACTCCATGTCATACGTGTATTCCCAGTCCTGAAACTTCCTATACAACCCCTTATCAAGAGCACACAGCAATGAGCTTCTGTGTTTACGTTAAACCACCAACCAACGTTGAACATCTGGAAACTGTCTTCCTAAGCATCCCTATGTATATCGTGGTGTTGATGCTGCTCAGAAGTTTATGGAATACCTGTCATTCCTTGCAAAGGAGATTAATAATATATACAAATCTGTCATGCCCCTGAAACTTACAGATCAACAGCAGATGGATTTTAACGCCTCTACAGTATGCTACTTGTGTGGAAAAACCTTTACTGAAGAGAACTATAAAGTACGCGACCATGATCACATCAGTGGTGAATATCGGGGGAGTCTGCATAATGAATGTAATTTAGCCTGCAAAACACCTAAATATATCCCTGTCTTCATGCACAACCTCAGTGGATATGACTCACACTTCATTGTTAAGGAGCTGGGATGTACAAGTGAGCGGGTGGAAGTAATTCCTAGCTCTGAAGAAAGCTATATATCATTCTCCAAGTATGTTGGAGATATAAAGCTCCGGTTTGTGGATAGTTTTCGGTTCCTGAGTACAAGCTTGGATAAGCTGGTAAAAAATCTAACATCGTATCCTGAAACATTGAAGTACTTCGGAGAAGACAAGTTGAAGTTGATGACCCGTAAGGGTGTATTTCCCTATGATTACATCACTTCATGGGACGTCTTGAACGAAACCTGCTTACCTCCTAAGGACTCCTTCTACAATAAATTAAATGAAGAGGAAATTAGTGATGCTGACTACGATCATGCTAAAAATGTATGGGAGCTGTTTAATGTCAGAAACCTGGGCGAGTACAGCGACCTCTACTTAATCTCTGATGTGCTTCTCCTAGCTGATGTGTTTGAGACATTTAGGGAGCAAACACTCAAAACACACAAAGTCGACCCTGCACATTATTTCACCTCTCCAGGACTTACATGGGATGCCATGTTACTGTACACTGGAATTCAACTGGAATTGTTACAGGATTATGATCAATTACTCATGGTGGAATCTGGCATAAGAGGAGGTTTATGTCAAGTTTCCCACCGCTATGCAGAGGCTAATAACACCTACATGGAGAAGTATGATCCGTCGAGACCAACCCAATTTATTACCTATGAGGACGCCAACAACCAATATGGGTGGGCAATGAGTCACGCTCTCCCTTATGGTGGATTTGAGTGGGTGTCACCTGAAAAAATTGACTTAGAAAGACTACAAGAAGATGATCCTTACGGCTACATATTAGAAGTCGACATCGAGTATCCTGCAGAACTTCACGATCTACACAACGATCTACCTTTCCTGCCTGAGTGTATGACGCCTAAGGACTCTCCTACAAAGAAGCTGATACCTCAACTAGGACCTCGAAATAAGTATGTACTACATTACATGGCGTTGAAGCAAGCTCTTGATCATGGACTATGGTTAACAAAAATCCATCGTGTGCTACAATTCCAACAGTCTCGATGGTTAAAACCGTATGTGGAATTTAACAACAGACTACGACAACAGGCCGTAAATGATTTTGAGAAGGATCTCTACAAATTGTTCAACAATGCTATGTTCGGAAAAACTATGGAGAACCTGCGTAATCGTATGGATATACGGCTGGTGACAAATGAGAAGACTCTGGAAAAGTTAATTGCAAAGCCAACGTTTATCGACAGGACTATATATGCTTCTAATCTAGCTGCTGTACATATGGCCTCCCGACAGATCGTGTTCAACAAGCCTATATACATCGGTATGAGTGTGTCGGATATCTCCAAGACATTAATGTACCGGTATCACTATGATGTGTTGTTACCGTATTATGGAGCTGAAAACCTGAAGCTTATGTATATGGACACTGATTCGTTCATTCATCGTGTTACAACTGAAGATGTGTACCAGGATAAGCTACGTTTTCTTGAGCACCTGGATACTGCTGATTATCCTACAAGCCATATATGCTATTCACCTCTAAACAAGAAGGTACTTGGGAAATTTAAAGATGAGGCTAATGGTAAAATCATTCAACGCTTTGTAGGGCTACGACCTAAAATGTATGCCCTAGATATCGACGGTTCAATGATAAAAAAGATTAAAGGTATAAAACGTAGTGCTATTAAGCAGTACGTCACGTTCGAGAGCTATACTGACTGCCTTAAAACCAGAGAAATTACCAGAACGCCCATGAATCTGATCCTGTCGCGACAGCATGCTCTTGCCACAGTACAAGTGAATAAAATTACATTGACACCATACGACGATAAAAGAATTATTGCTGAGGACGGAATAACGACATACGCCTATGGACATTACAGCATTACAAGTAGTGCATAAGAGAATGTAAGTCGAATATGAAGATTTTCTCGTGAGTCTACAATCTTAAAAAAATGAAGGTTATCCGTGTGCTGTATATGCAGCTAGCTGACGACCGATGAAGAAAGAAGAAGATGGAAGGGAAGGTGGTAACCCTGCCATTAGGAGCAATCCTAGTGCTAGTCTCAAGCCTAGATAAAAAGGGGAGAGACGCCTACAACGAACTAAAATAAAGGTATGTTGACGTAAACTTTTCAATTAAAACTCTCGAATAATAAAACCTGAATAAAACATTGCAATTTCACTAAAAGAAAGTTGAGGTTATCTTTGGTTAGCCAGATTAGGTTAGTCGATGACCGAGTAGAATAGATGATGAGAGGAACGTTTAGGATTGGTCGGGTTAATCTAGGCTAGGCTCTCGTACTTATTGTCTAAGTTATGAAGGATGAATTAGTTTAGATTGATTTAGCAATGGGTTGGTTACGTGTTGTTCTTACGTTTTGTTACGTGGTTACATGGTTGGTACGTGTTGTTACGTCGTGTGATGTTTCTGGTTACGAGATGTCACGTGATGTTACGAGGATACGTGCTTATGTTAGTTAGTGCGACGTCTTGTCATGCTGTTATGTTACGTTGTGTTACGTGGTTATTGTTGGTTACGTTAGATGATGTTAGGAATGAATAGACAATTAGAAGATCCAGAGCAAGCATGGTGGCAATAGGTTAAGACGTATACTTCGCTGTAAACCGATATACAGTTTGTCTCTCTCCGTTTCGCGCACTAGTTTAACATATATAAAGTTTGTAAGGTTTAGAAAATAAGTATATAAAAGTGTTGCAGCGCTGGATGATAAAAGTTTTATAACCGAATTACTCTCTATATTACCGTATAACCCTACATTCGTCCTCCTTCAACCCCTGTTTATCCTTGTATCTCTCCCGTTTTCCATATTTCTCCCATATAAACGTATACTCTGCTCCTCAACCCACGTCTAGACTAGCACCTCTCCTCATATGTCCTACCGATCTCATAAATGCATTTTCCCCCTTGAAGACTCTCTCAACCTAGCACCTACCTTCGTTTTCCCTATCTTTTCCCATATAAACGCATACTCTGTCATTCAGACCTTCCTGTCTAGCCTAGCACTTCTCCTCATATTCCCCTACCTCTCTCATATAAGACGCATTCCCTACTTCAACCCTGTCTAGCCTAGCATCGACCCTCGTATACCCTATCTCTCGCATATAAACGCCTACTCTTATCTCGCTCATATAAAACGCCATATTCTACCCTTCAAGTCCTGTTTAGTATAACATCTTTCCTTGCATTCCCTATCTCTCTCGTATAAAGCGTATCCCTCCCTCCTTTAGCATCTGACTAGCCCAGCATCAGCCCTCGTATTCCCTATCTCTCCCCTATAAACGCATTTTCCTCCTTGAACTGTCGCATCTACCCTCGTTTTCCCTATCCTTTCCCATATAAACGTAAAAGTGGCCCAGCTTCTGTCAATCATACCGCCTGCCCCCCTTTTCCATATATTCCTCATATAAACGTACACCGTACTCCTTAACCTCTGTCTGCACTAGCACCTCCCCTCGTATGCCCTATCTCTGTCGTATAAAGCATATCTCTCCCTCCTTCAGTCCCTGCTCTACCTCAGAACTCTCCTCGTTTTCCCTATCTCCCCATATAAACACATTTTTTCCTCCTTGAAGGTTCTCTCAACCTAGCATATACCCTCGTTTTCCTCGTCTCTTCATATAAAAAGTCATACTCTACCCTTCAAACCCTGAATAGTCTAGTACCTCTCCACGTATCCCCTATCTCTCCTGTAAATATGTTCATATTCCCCCTGCTTCAGCATCTGTCTATCCTAGCCTCTGTTCACGTTTTCCCTATCTTTCCCATATAAATGCATATTCCACATCTCAACCCCTATCTAGTCCAACACTTCTCCTCGTATTCCACGTATCTCTCATATAAAGCACATCCTCATTCCTTCAACCTCTATCTAGCCTAGCATCGATCCTCGTAGTCCCTATCGTCCCCATATAACCGCATTTTCCTCCGTGAACCTCCGCATATACCCTCGTTTTCCATATCCTTTCCCATATAAACGCAAAAATGCGCCAGGATGGACCTATATATCCTACTAAGGTGCTGAGCTTAAAATAGCAAACTTGTTATTTAACGACTTTTCCTTTCTGAGTTTGCTGTTCAGACACAGATGCGTAGTAGGACTCTTGTAGTATAATCTCTTACAGCTTAGTGTTACTTAAGTCATTCAGAATGAAGAGCACTTCACTGGCTATTCCCAGAAAAGTCGAGATATACCTAATTATATTTGCCATGAAAATATCTTCATCAATAGCGGTTTTTAATCAAAATTGTTGGAACCATTTTTGAGAAAAGGGATAGTAGAGGAATTTTCTTGAAAATCTTAACACATTTTGGAGGATACTAAGTTTGAGGAAATGTTTTTTTTGTTTATGCTGTTCACACACACGTTTGCTAAAGATGTTTCTTTTTAATTCAGGCACTCTCAAAACGTGTATCTCTGATGAAATCTAGGTATTGAATTTTTGCGTAGAATGCAATACTTCCTCTACTTGCTATACGTAAGTGATAGTGAAATTAAAAATTGTTTCAAGACGCAAGGACTCGGATGTGTGCTGATATAAACAGTTATTTAAAAGAGAAAATGTAAAAGGTTGCGTAACATTTTCTTCCAGAGGCAAATGAAACACGAGAAGGTAATGTGAGTGAGGTCATAGTGAGCCGCTCTTATTACCGGAAGACTGGTAATATAATCAAAGGGATATACAGACGGTAATATAATCAAAGCGACATACAAATAAACACTACATAGAGCAGAATGTTCGCACAAATCAAAACCGGCTTATAACTAAAGAATTTCAATTAAAACCAAACTTAAATTTAACTTTCAAATGAAACTCTTTCATCCAGTTTAACTTTAATTCATGGTAATATCTTATAAATTCTTGGAATTACGTCGTGATATTTTATATAGATGCAGAGGATATCAATGTAAAGGTACAAAAACAAAAGTACAAATAACCTACTTTCAATATATCAGTTGGTGACACGTTTTTAATACTATCAAATAAGGAAATGAGGGATTGGATTTAGAAAGGGGATGAGCGTTAGCTATTAAAAGTTGGGTGAATCTCAATGTCTGTTTCATTTGCGAAATCTTTAATTATAATTGTGTTATATAAAATTTGCATCTCTATTAGGTTTCATAAATGAGAGTATGATTAACATGAATGAGTATATGAATATTTAGGTTCAGTAAAGATTTAAATCACCTGCTGACAGAAGAATGGGCGTGTTTGTTTACTTAGATGATGTGTCGTGGTGAAGGTCACTGAGCAAAAGCTTGGTAGGTGATAGCAATAGCTCATCGAAGAGGGGAAATTTTTATTTATACCAAACCACGACTGATGCTCGTTTCTCAACTTGCTTGGAGCTACAGCTCACAAGCTTTTGCTTGTTTTTATTTATATCACCCAATGTCGTTCTTTAACTTTAACGTCCCTAACTTGGTAGTAGTATCGGATGACGAATGGATGAAATGGTGAAATGATGCAAATGAGCCCGAGGTCCATAGAGCTTACAGTTATCCGACATTCGACTTCTCAATATAAGGGAAAACTACGAAAAACGTTTATCCGAACAACTCACACTAACCGAGACTAGAACTCCGGACCTCTTGAATGTGAGGCAAACACACTCCCCGCACACCGCAGAGTCAGTACTTTCTATATTGTTTTATAACCACATACAACGAAATGTGTCATGCAGGTTTGTCTATATTAACAAGGAGATAGAAGAAGAAACTGTAATAAGAATAATGGGTAGAGAAAGTTATGTGAATCGAACATCAGGTTTTTAATTAAGCACAACCTTAAGAGCCGAATCTTTGCAGGGTTGCAGTAGTTTAGGAACAAAAATGTTAAGTGTAACATCTTGTATGAACGTTTCCATTTTTCATAACACTTGTACGTGACTTTTAAGAACCGCAAAGCTCAGACCCTCCCTACCTGCCTGGGACTTTGCAAGGGGTAGTGTTTGAACATTCCGAAAGCAATTCATGTTTATGATGGGCAGTAAATGACTCTCAACCAGGAATACAGAAGGTACAACCTTTGGCTAACAAGAAACTCCAGACCGCACTGCAAACAGTACTCAAGCAATTCGAATACACTTATTTACGTTTAATTCCAAGAAAAATTCCGCATTCTAGATGAAATAAAGTGAGTAGCATATACCGCGATTTAAGGAATATAGGTAATTGACGAATGCTTTGTGGTAAAGTGTTTCTGTCGGCCTGCGTTTTATTCCAGTAGCAAGAGCTATTCGGAAAGGCTTTCCCCAGTTTTCGTTTATCCCGTGGAGACAACTTCCAAGAAAGTTTTAAGAAGAAGAATACCGTGCTCATCTATGCCATAATTATCTTTCCCATTCCTTCCATTACTAAGAACAATCAGGCAGAAAGGAAGTTGAAGAATACTCCATAAAATTCTATATTTGCAAAACTATACTTTTAGTCATTGATTTACTTTACACTAAAAACAAAGAAAAAAAACGGGGATTCGAGGAGGAAAGTGCAAGAAAGGATTAAACAATCCTTAGATAATTTATAGCTTAAAACGCTGAGACAGTGAATTTACACTGTGTAGTTCAAAATCGCAATTTTATGTTTAAGGATTAGAAATCAATAGGAACCTTCACAGTTAGACGAAGTCCTCTACTGATTAAAAATCAATATTCTTACTGGACAAAAAATACTCATATCGTGGAAAATGTAATGTGAATAGAAGCCTAATTTTGCATGAATGCTATATGGTATTCACGTTAAATTTCCTACGAAAAATATTTTTGACCACTATTAATTACATATTTCATTACAATGAACTTGGTTACATCCATCATACGGAAAACTAAAAACGCCACATGTAGCATTTGTGTATAAGTCTGTGTGTGTGTTTTAATGAGAGGTAATGTCTGAGTGCGTGTATGTGTGTGTGTTTTAATAAGTTGTAATGCCTGAGTGTGTGTGTGTGTTTTAATAAGTTGTAATGCCTGAGTGTGTGTGTTTTAATAAGTTGTAATGCCTGAGTGTGTGTGTGTGTGTTTTAATAAGTTGTAATGCCTGAGTGTGTGTGTCTATGGGTGTGTTTTAATGAGTTGTAGTGACAGAGGCTGTGTGTAGTGACAGAGGCTGTGTGTTTTAATGAGTTGTAGTGCCAGAGGCTGTGTGTTTTAATGAGTTGTAGTGCCTGAGTGTGTGTTTGTTTTAATGAGTTGTGCCAGAGGCTGTGTGTTTTAATGAGTTGTAGTGCCTGAGTGTATGTGTTTTAATGAGTTGTAGTGCCAGAGGCTGTGTGTTTTAATGAGTTGTAGTGCCTGAGTGTGTGTTTGTTTTAAGGAGTTGTGGAGCATGAGTGTGTGATTTTGTGTGTATATGAGCATTGGAGTGTGCTGGACAGAGGACCAGGCACCAAAACAACCGGAGAAATAGACTTCTTTAAGTAATGACTAAAATCATCCGCAGGAACACAGAGGCCAAAATAAGATTGGGATAAAATGGCACTCTTGGCAGCGGCATGAGCACCTTCATTGGATATATGTACCTTCATTATCGCGTATGCCGAAATTAAATTAAAGTGAGTTTTATTTAACTACTCTTTAACTACTATGGTCCTTAGCGTCCTATTCTATATTGGGCGTGAAAGGCCCTAAATTTTGCTCAGAGGCCTCTTTATCAGGCTTGAGGTTCTTTTACATGCCGTAAATCTACGACACGGGACCACCGGTTTTACTTCCCTTCCGAAGGAAGCCATGCTAAGGATTTTTACACCCGAAATAATTCATCGCCCTCCGCCGGGTTGTAACGACGCCTCGACAGGAATTCAAGGTGCGGTGCTTCTCAACACGGATGGGAGAACCGTGGAGAAGCGTTGCGCGCAACAAAGTCTTACTTTGTTGATCGGACTTACTCTGAACCTACAATGAACCGAGGTGAAGGCGAAGGAATGAACCGGACCAGCAATAGAGTCAATGCCCTTCTGTATTATAAAAGGGTTCATCATCTCAAACGTTTGTCCTTTCTCTGTTTGCGTAATGACTAAGTAACAACCAGATGACGGTGGTGCTACTTCTGTTACCAAAACTTTTCGGCGTGTTATTAATAATGGAGAAAGAGGGCTCCATAGCGAAATAAATCCTCCAGCACTGCAACCGTCTCCGACTTCAGGCTCTGTCTTCCCGGGCGTTACCCCGGCTTGGGTGAGCGGCCTATCCATACCGGTCTCACCCCAGGGTCACAGCTCCCAGAACATAGACAGAGGGGCCCAATGGCCGTGGGAAGTCAGCAGCTCATGTAGGGCCCCCCCCGCGGGACTGCAGTTGAACAGTAGATACGAACACACACCCTACATGACGACCACGGGTAGTGGGGATGACGCCATTATCCACTCACCCAGCTGCGCGGGTATCCTTCAAGCTGTGTCCACGGAGGATTAAAATAAAATTGGAAAATAAACCAAAAGTGTGCGGGCGTTTCACACGCAAGGTAGGCCGGCGAGGAAGAAAAAGAGATATATGAATGGTCGTGGTGCGAAATGTTTGTAAATAGATTAGAGAAAAAAGAAGCGTGGCGAGGGGGGTATGGAACGAAATGAAAAGAACGCACGAGAGCGCATCTTGTGTCTCCCGGTCAAGAGGACGAACCCACCTCGAACGGATAAGGGTGGAGGGATGACGATGGTGATGAGTGGCTCGGGACCCCGGGTGTGCCAAACCCGTACTCACATAAAGTGAGCCCCTGGGGGGTTGGAAGCTGCGTTGAAACAGTGGGACAGCAACCACGGAAATAGAAAAGATCCCTGTTGGTGAGACAGGTGTTAATAAAACCATAGAACCTGAACCCAGTATAAGAAATAATTGTAGCAAAGGAAGAGTAAAATAAATGAAGATAACGTGGCTAGTCCAGATGAGGGTGAGGACTGGCTCGGGCACTCTGGGTACATCAAAGCCATACTCACATAGTGAGCCCCTGGGGGGGTGAACTGTGAGTGTGTTTTACTGGTGAGTTGTAGTGTTTGATTGCGAGTGTGTGGGCTTTGGAGTTTGAGTGTGTTTTTGCTGGTGAGTTGCAGTTTGTAACTGGGGGTGTGTCAGCTTTGGATGTGAGTGTGTTTGTGCTAGTGAGTTGTAGTGTGCGAGCTTTGGAGTGTGGGTGTGTTTCTGCTAGTGAGTTGTAGTCTGTGACTGCGAGTGTGTGAGCTTTGGATGTGAGTCTGTTTGTGCTAGTGAGTTGTAGTGTGTGAGCTTTGGAGTGTGAGTCTGTTTGTGCTAGTGAGTTGTAGTGTGTGACTGTGAGTGTGTGAGCTTTGGAGTGTGGGTGTGTTTGTGCTAGTGAGTTGTAGTGTGTGAGAGCTTTGGAGTGTGGGTGTGTTTCTGCTAGTGAGTTGTAACCTGTGACTGCGAAGTCTGTTGTGCTAGTGAGTTGTAGTGTGTGACTGCGAGTGTGTGAGCTTTGGAGTGTTGGTGTGTTTCTGCTAGCGAGTTGTAGTCTGTGAGTGCGAGTGTGAGTCTGTTTGTGCTAGTGAGTTGTAGTGTGTGACTGCGAGTGTGTGAGCTTTGGAGTGTGGGTGTGTTTCTGCTAGTGAGTTGTAGTCTGTGACTGCGAGTGTGAGCTTTGGAGTGTGAGTGTGTTTCTGCTAGTGAGTTGTAGCCTGTGACTGCGGGTGTGTGAACTTTGGAGTGTGGGTGTGTTTGCGCTAGCGAGTTGTAGTGTGTGACTGCGAGTGTGTGAGCTTTGGAGTATGGGTGTGTTTCTTCTAGTGAGTTGTAGCCTGTTACTGTGGGTGTGTGAACTTCGGAGTGTGAGTGTGTTTGTGCTAATGAGTTGTAGTGTGTTACTGCGGGTGTGTGTGAGCTTTGAAAAATGAGTGTGTTTCTGCTAGTGAGTTGTAGCCTGTGACTGCGGGTGTGTGAACTTTGGATTGTGAGTGTGTTTGTGCTAATGTGTTGTAGTGTGTTACTGCAGGGGTGTGTGAGCTTTGAAAAATGAGTGTGTTTTTGCTAGTGAGTTGTAGTGTGTGACTGTGTGGGTGTGAGCTTTGGTGTTGAGTGTGTTTGTGCTGGTGTATTGTAGTGTTTGATTGTGAGTGTGTTGGCTTTGGAGTGTGAGTGTGTTTGTGCTAGTGATTTGTAGTGTTTGAAGGTGAGTGTGTGAGCTACGGAGTGTTAGTGTGGTTGTGCTGGTGAGTTCAAATAAAGCATGTATTTTGAATTTTTTGGAAATAGCCTGTGAACTACCGTTCATTCTGATTGAATTTTGTATTGCGCTAAGTATTTAGGAAACTATGAAATGCTCTAAAATGCAGGAAAGATGTACAGTTTGAGGCAAACCAATATTTTCTTGTGTTAGCATTTGTGATAATATTCCAGGATATGTCATTGCACCTTTGCACTTAAAAGTGTATTATAAATGTTTGAAAGTTTGCATAATCAAACAGCCTTAGGGGTGTTCTAAGTCTGAAAAATCATTTTATATTATAGCTGCTTTACCCGAAAATTCATTCATTTAATATTTCTTGCTTTGTACAGAATGAAAAAAAGGAATTGCTGAAAAGCATACATTTAGTAGCTCAAAACACTTTAATAATGACATTCTTTGCAGCTTGGTAGCACAGAAAGTTAATTTTCTTTCAACTCCTTGTATAAAAAACAATAATAAAATTACAATTGATTCATTCACATGACTTTCTCTACCCTCTATCGTTTATTAGTAGATACATCAATTATTCTTAATCAACTTTTTTTCTGTCTACTACATTTTAATATAAAAAAAAGACTTTGCAGAAATATCTACATTACACATTTCGTTATCGATACAAAGAGAACAGCAATAGTCAGATATTTAAAAACTGGACACGCTATATGCTGCTTTAAAATTCCATTCTGTTTCTATGACATCATGAGAAACAACTGAATGTTGAAAGGACTTTAAGATAATGGCAAAAAAAAAAAAAAAATGAACAATTGAAACCTTCAAAAAATGAGCAATTTGCACATATAATAACGGATATCTCAGAAAGGGCTCATGCCACAATAAAGCTTATTTTAAATATATTGTATGTTTTAAAGAGATTTACATTTTTGGTGTAGCACGTCTTCCTCTATCACTTAAGGATTACCAGTTATACAAGGTTATAAAAAATTTCTTATGAATGAAGGACTTCATAGGCTCTTTCCCGAAAATCCGAGATATACATTTTATTTGCCATGTAAATATTTTTAATGTATGGTATTTTAATTAAAATCGTTTCAGCCATGTTTAGAACATCAAAAATTCCCAAAAATATTCCATGTAAAGGGAGTTTAGGTATTTATCCGACTTTTCGTTTTGAGTTATGACATACACAACGTTTCCACAAATGCTTTATTTGGATGCCGATGATAATAATAATAATAATTATAATTATAATAATAATAACAATACATCAACAACGATAAATAACAACACACGGGCCGTATAAGTATACAACTACAATGGCTCGCTGTGCATTGTGTGCATGGGTTGGCTACATGTTATGCCTACAGTGTGTTTTCCATTCTTACTGCTGGCAACAACCACCTAAGCCATGCCCAGACCGCATGCTAGCAGACGACAGCCACTATTATACATCATAACCAGGTTAAGTTTTTAAGAGCTTCTTAGTGTTGCTGAATTTTATATTGTCCTGATTTACTTTTCAGATAGCGAGTCATCCAGACAGTGGAATATATGATTAATTTTCTTGTTTGCACTTCATAATTGATGGGTGGAGATCACAGCCAAAGGTAGGTCAGGTAAAAATCAATCTTTAATGCTTATTAAATAGCATGTTACTGTGCCAATATTCAAACATGTAGATGCAGATCATGCGAGTGATACTCGTGTGTAATTTAAAAATCTAGGATTATTGGTGGACTGACACACTAACTGTCAAGGATAGCATGCCAATGATACTATAATTCTTTTAAGACAGTGCCTAAATGAAATTTTCTAATACAGAAGGAAGAAAGATATTTGATATCATTCACATATATTTCAGTAATTCACGCTCTTTTGGGCATTTTTATCTAACTGCCGCTATGTCCTTTTTTGAACTGGGCATGGTGTATAAAAATAGAAATACTGGTAGCTTTTTTGACAATTAGTGTCCTTGTAATCTATTAGTACAGATGCTCAACAAAAGTATTTGTTTCCAAGAATAACTGAAGTGTTTGTTTTGAGTGAAATTAGCAGCTTCAGTATGTGGTCTGAGGCTTTGAAATTCCAAAGTGGTTTCAATCTTTCGTGTCTGTTTTCTACCATTTAAACTTTGTAGCAATTTTGATGATACAAAATCCTTCCCTTAAAGATACATTATGCAATAGTAATTAAGTTACAGGATATTATAAGAAATGTATAGGCATTTAAATGATCGTGTTGTTATTGTGCAAAAATCAAAGGTTTTGAAGTAATGGGCATTTAATATTTTTTAAATGTATTGAAGCCTTTTAAGTTAATACTTATGATAAACATGAAGTTAATCACGATATATGATGAATCATTTGTAGAATACTTATGAAAATAGCTTACTGTGAGTAGAGAAAGTCTTAGATGGCAGAGCAGTGGTATGGCAAGTTAAAGATTGCTGGTTTGAATCCCAGGCATAGCATTGAATTTTTTGTCCAATTGTATATACTCATCTGCTATTCTGTATATGCAAACAACCCATGGCTCTTTTCAGTGAAGGTTCCATGAATCTTTTCAATGAATTGGATCTTTTGAATGACACTTTGATCTGTTATTTATAGTGAACATTTCAACACACTAAGCATTTTAAATGCTTTTCATATACAGTGCATTGCATCCGAGGTACTATGGGAGGTTAAGTTTTTTTTATATGAGCTTAGGTTTCTGTATTTATGGAAGGTTAGCATTAGGTTAGTTTATTTATATATATAAGCTTAGTTTTCTGAACTCACAGAAGCTTAGTATTTTTTTGTAATGAAAAGTGTTTAAAATTTCACTATAAATAACAGTTCGAAGGATCCTTCAAAAGATCCGATTCATTGAACCTTCAATGAAAAGATCCATGGATCCTTTGCGTATACTGAATTTTATTTTGTTCAAGTAACACAAAGTGGTGGTGGTGGTGGTTTTACAATAAAATTGTTATTTCCTTCTCATTTAGCACTTTATCAACCAAACTTTTTTGCCACTTTTGTGTTAAAACAGCTTATTTGCACTACACGCTTCTTCCTCTGTCATGGCAACTCAAAAACTAAATGATAAAATCAAAGATCTGACCTGAGCTTAGCATATGAGTGTTAGCATATTATGAATAACTGTTTGCTTATCATATTTCTTGTGTTATTCAGAGAGTGTATTTGTTACTTAGATAGCACCGCTGTGAATTCATTGCTGCATTTCTCATAGAGGCAAGAGAATAGCAGTCATCCATACAGTTGGTAAATAACAAAAAGATACTCTTTGATTGTTAACGCAATAGCAGGTAGAATTAAGAAAATCATGTTTTGTAATCTCTTAACAGTTACTATATATCCATTACCTTTAACAATAAGTTCTTACAATAACCCCAATAAAATGTGTAGTTCTATACCTTTCCTACTCCAATATTTCATGATACAATACATTTTTAAAGGAACTATTTAATTAGCGTAAGCGTAGTGCTTAGTTTCCATGACAAGAGGAAGCATATGCTTTGGTTTACACCAGAGAGAACTCTGGTTTAGAATGAATAGTAAATAATATAATCACAAGGTGTTTGTAACCACAAACCTTTCCTTAATGTAAGCAATTTCTCTTTTCAGAAACCTACTTTTAAGGGTAGTTTAAACATGTGTTTCTATGTACTTGTAGGATATACACAATGGAAAGTTGGAGTTAAGTTGTGCCTATTTGTGTCCAGTGATGGTGCTTCAAGTCAGAGCACAGAAAGTGACAATGACATTAATAGTGTTAAATGGTGTGGTGAAACTGTTGCTAATGACATTTATTGCACTGCTAATAGCGATTTAGTGAATGACAAACAATAGCTACACTATTGCATATAATGTGTGCAGAAGTTTCTTTGTAGGAAATGGAATTAGTTATTCATGTTACGCAAATATGTCATTGTGTTGCGCTATCTAGAGAGTAGAATAAAATAACAAGTATCAAACATGTGTTATTCTTCCAATTTTCCTGTCAAATTCCACATCCTACTGTTGGTTGGTTGGTTGGTTGCAAGTTCAAACAAAACATGGAGGCAGTTTAAGTGCAAAAGATTTTACTATGAAGCATGCAGAAGAAATTATTGTAAGGTGCTTGATCTCATTCACTCTCAAAAATTTAAATTTGACCATTATGTATTATGACATAGAAACATTCAGCAACCACTATTAACCCCAATAATATTATATAAAAAGCAATGTATCTACCGACTATTGGATAATTTAAATAAGTTACACAGGAATAAACAGTTGAATTTTTCATACTAGCCTAGCTGTCAGGTGTTCAGCTGATCATAATTATGTTCTAATATTGTATTGCTACAGATGACAATTTATTTTATGTGAGCTTTAATCGACTCCTTTAAAAAGAAATTTGAATAAGTCAAAGTGCAATCACGATTACTGAAGCTCGCATAATTAACCTTGTACATCGTCAGTAGCGATACAGTATTAAAACATATGATCAGCTGAGCTAGACTGCTAGGCAGGTATGAAAAATACAGCTTTAGTAGCTACGAGTGACATCATCCGAGAGCATGATTTTTCATAGTTTAGTTCCATCCCTGATCACTATTCACGCTGCGATCGCCTTCGTGTTTCCACCGTTTTAACACTAGGGTTGCACTTCGTATACTTTGGTGTTTTGTGCCAAATATGTTGGAACAGCAAATTGAAAATTCAGAATTAGTTCTGAACTGATTCTCTGTCGTGTTGGAATGCCACTTAGCTACTGCGCACACTCAGATAATTCAGAATCGATTCTGAATTGTGTGGGAACAAACCTAACAACTCACGCTTCCCAATTGAATTGTTATTTGTTGAAAGGGCATAAGCCCAAAATACTAATTTTACAGGAGAAACAAAAAACTCCTTTTCAGCAATACAATGTTCATTGGACCTTTCTTTTTGGACTAAAATTTTTGTTTTGGCATAAGACTTCATATTATAGCTGTTTTTAAAGTTTAACATTAATTTAAGTAACAAAATATGGTATTAATGTACCTTGGGACTTCTGCCCTTTTAACAAATAACGGGTTTAATAAAAGTATATTTGTTTTAAAAGTTACATAAACCACATTTTATTCATAAAAACACGAAATATAAAAAAAATATGTTACTGAACAAAAACACAAACAATAATTATTAGGTAATTTGTAAATTAACATCTTATTTTCCCTAAGAAAATTATCACACACAGAATTTTGTGAACTTTTACAAAAAACATTGTGCAATCAATATTAATATAGTTTATGTATGAAAATGTAAGTCTTTTTATGTTCACGACTTCAGAATGTTACTTCATTATTTCTTCATAAATGTGTCTATAACTATCTTCAATGTATGGGATAATTTTATTCAAGTTGTTGACTTTTTCCTCCTTCAATGGTAGTTTCTCTTCGGGATGCGCCATTGACTTTGGAAGCTGAATGTTGATGTGAGAATTGTGGCAGAGGATGAATGTGTTTTCAGTTAACCCATTGATGAAATGTCTTGCAACAATTGTCCCTGGATGCTGATTATTGTACAAAAAATGGTAAAAGTTACTAATTCCAAGGTACGCTTTCTTATCTTGATCGATTTTTGAAGCTTCAACAGATACAGGATTTTTCCTATAATATTGCTGCCGCCAACTCTTGAAATTGTATATTATAGGATTGGCTGTACCAACTTTCACCAATGTGAATTTAAGAGAGGCTTTGAATTATCAGTTCATTGAGTTGATGAATTTTGTAAATTCGGACATGTTTTCCAAGGCTTCTTTTGGTAATAGCAAAATCTTGACCACAGTCTAAGTAGCTATGACCTCTTATTGGGAAGAAATGCTCAATTTTCTTAAATCTGTTTGTATCTGTTAGACTTAACAAAAATTTGGAGATTGTAATGGTTTTTGTTCTGCCCAGAGTAGTTATCAGAGAATAAATGAATTTCATCATACTGAGCTGGGACAGAATCCAAATAGTGAAGACGAAAAGAGCATATCTCATCAGGGCCCTTTTTTGCTTGGTGTTCATGATAGATATATATGATTGCTTTATTTGTTTTTATATTGTGTATACAAAAAACATTAACAGTCATTTGCCTTAAATAAAATAGATCCTGGACAGAGACTTTAGGTATTGGTATGTTTTGCATATAATCACAAGCAATGGAGTGGATGTTTTTGTTTTTTTCATCTGATCTATCTTGTTGCAAGGCACCATAAAGATTCCTACTTCTTCTCATGTGAACAACCAGCTCAGCAGCTGCGACACGCTTTGCAGTATCATTTAGGAATGGGAATTTTAACTTTAATTTTAGCTCTTCGCAGACACAGCAGCAGTCTACCTGTGGCTGTCCAAATTTTAGATTAAAGTTATTTTTAAAATAATTGAAATAAAAAAAAATAGTCACTTTGGTATCTGAAAACTTCTCTCTGAAGAGCTTATACATTATCTTTACATTCAAAACAGAGCTAAGATATTTAATTGTCTTGCCATTATAATGACTCTCCTGAACTGGAAATGACTGGATATGTTCATGAACCTTCATTTTAGTGTCAGGTTAGTGTGAAATGGTATGTTTCCCACTTTGTCCACAGTACTTTTACCTTGAAGTTTGAGTACTCTGTCTTCTAATGCGCTTCTCACTCACAGTTAGGATAGAAAGGAATGCAGTTAAACATACCTCTGTTCTTTTTGTGCCTACCATTAAGTGATACTTGAATGAATTCTTTCTGCTTTGCCTGCCTGGATCATTTCATAGTCTTCTTTTCACGTCTTCAGTATCTATTAGACTTTGTAGGAATATGTCCTGTTCATCCTTTGAAGAATAGTTGTTATAAAACTTATTGAAGACATCCAGCCGATTCTCTTCAGAGATAACAATATCAAAGCATTTCTTCTTGCACCTAGAATCACTATCAGGCTTTTATAAGTATTGGATATAAGTACATATAATACTTGGATATACTAACTGCAAATTGAATATTATTTATATCTTGTACTTACGACACTCATTTCCAGTACATTAGGTGTAAGAACTTTCCCAGCATGATTATCATGTCCTTTACCCATTAATCTAGCCTTTTTACTTATATTTTGTTTATATCCACTAGGATTAGCTCTTCTTTTTTCCAATAAACTCATCTTTATCTTCAGAACCACTCATCTTGAACAACTGTTAAATGTGAGAATGTGTTATGTGAACAAGTCAACAATGAACAGTATTGCATTATTGTGCACCATTTACTCACTTTGTTTTAGCAGGTTAATCAACTTTGAATATATAATCAGAAATAATACTTTTTTTTTCTAAGGCCAGAAGTTCAGGACATCTGCCCTTCTAACATAAACTATTAAATTTTAGAGACAAGTTTAACCATTTGTACTGGAAACCATTTTAAGATAAAATGATGTGTATGGTAGGAGAACATATATTTAAACAAAAGTGGATTTTGAAAAAAATGTGACTTCCACCCTTTGAACAAATAGCGATTCAATTGCATTTTGTATTGCTACATTATACACACAACTTATAAATCCTCAACTCGAACTCGTTTTTGTCATGGTGCATCTTTTTGGTTCCTTGTGGCTCCCCACTGGGTTTTGTTTTTTGTACCCAAGGGTCCCGCGAGTCATTCTTTTGGTTGCTCATTACAAAATGACCTGGCCAGTTGAGGATTTACCAATGATCACATCAGCAGCTTTAGCTCAACACAAGGGGTAACGGCATAAACACACGCTTTTTGGTCTAGTCAAAATTCTTTTCACTACCTTTGTGAGTTACTGCAACTATATCATGTGTGTGGCAAACAGTGAACCATTAGGATCTGAACGAGTTATATTTAGATTGAATTGTAACAAAGACTTAAATAATTTAAATTCATTCTAGAATGTGCAAGAAGGGGATCAAAGACTTACGAACAGATTTACTCTGTAAATTGCAATGTATTTAAAGAGTGTTTTCAGAATTTAATAAATTTATACAACAGCTGCAAGAATTATAACTATTCTTTGTGTATTTAACCTTATTTCTTTCCTTATTATATGCTGAGTCAACCACTGTTTCATTCAACACGCAATAACTGTGAACGCTGCACTTCATTGAAGTGCAGTTATAATTTTAGATATCTTAACTGAATGAAACTTGTAATTCACCAAAAGTATTTTTTAATTGGTAACACAATCCAACCTACATATTGGAAGAAATGCATAGGCAGCACTTGTGCTATGTGGTGTGAAAGGGTTAAAGGCAACAGCACCAGTGCAATACTTGAAGCTTTCCTCATATAAATTAGTTTGATCAGACATAATTGACAGTTCGTCCTTATTCAGGTGTGGTATGAAGTTGAGGCAGTATTTTATATCACAACACTGTAATTGCCAGAGTGATTGTAGTGTAAATTAACATTATTGTATGACAATGATTTGAGATGTTTGTTAATTATAAGCATTGTTAGGAAATAAGTTTACACGGCCTCACTGAAACTGACAATAGGAGCGGGTAACAGTGAAACGAGGGGGTGAGTTGTTTATTAATTAGAAGAGACAAGCAAATGACGTCAGAGTAGTGCGCTTTTCTTTAGAAATGGAGGGAATATTTTCCCTAGAGCATATGTGTTCGTAATTTTGATTGGATATAAAAATAGACGCTAATGTTGGCGTGCTTTATTAACCAATAGCAGCTCTGTTATAATGTTTAGGCATATCGGGGTTAGGGAGTATAAATTATGAAACCGGGGGCAAGTATTACACAGTCCAACAGCTCAGCAAATAAGATAACATGAAAGTTACCGCGACAAATTGGCTCCCAGAACGTGGGGCGAATTAACCAGGAAAGGGACGAAAGAACCAGAACGTGGAGTGAATGGAGCAGTGTAATTAACTACAATAAGCAGATCCCAGAAACAACCACCAGAATGACCGACGACGTGGATGAGAGGACATTGTAATTACGAGAATAGAAGGCAACAGGGGAATTCGACTACAGGACACCAAGACAGCAAGACGACGCAGATCCATCATAGTACAATGCAGAGGCGACATATACATCTAGGAGAGAGGGGCAGGAAGCTGGACATCAAAGCAACATCATCAGATAGCATCATAAAGGTTAGAAAATTGTAAATTTTTTGTGTATCCTAAAAGGAAAGAAAAAAATTGTGAGAAATTAAATGTTGTTGAGAAGTGGTAGGATTAAGAAAACAATGTCCACTAATAATACAGAAGAAACAATTATGGAAGGGGATAATGTGTCAGTTAGCTGTAATTCAATACATTCATTCATTCAGTATCTGTTTACCCTCCTCTTATGTAGGACTTACACCCCCCAGGACTTACAGGCAGGTGCCTGGGGTCAGAGGCCCGTCGAGGAGCAGACACTCATGGATCAGACAGAACAGCCAGGATGGGGGATCAGCCCGATGCCTGGTATGGGATGAAGGAAGTAGATGAAACGAAATGTTGGTGAACTGGATGAAAGGAAAGGTGATGATGGAGCAGTTGGTGGAATGAATGGCGGGAGAAACCGGAGAACCCGGAGAAAACCCGCCCAGACGCCGCTTCGTCCACCACAAATCCCACATGCAGGTCCCTGGGATTGAACCCGGGCCGCCTCGGTGGAAGGCGAGCGGTCTAACCACTCGGCCACGGCGCCGCCTGTAATTCAATACAGGTTACGGAAAATAGCTCAAACAATGTAGGATTTGAGGGAGAAAATATTAGTGAAGAAAGTGAGAATAGAATGGCAGGAACTGTTAATTTTGATGCTGGTATGATGATGGAAATGCTGAGAAATTTTGGTGAAACATTAATTAAGAATAATGAGAAATTAGAAAAACTAACTCAGAGCATGGAAAAGAATAATAGGGAATTGAGGGAAGATATTGGTAAGAGTATTACAGATCAATTAAGGGAAGATATTGGTAAGAGTAATGAGAAATTAGAGCAAAAATTAGATCAAAACAGGGAAGAAATTGAAAAAAAATTTATGGAGCTAGATAGTAGTATGATAAGAATGAGAAATGAAAATCATGAAATAATAGCAAGTGAGATAGGAAAAGTTTCAAAGAAAATGTCAGACATGAGTAGGGAAATATCTAACCAAAAAAGTGAGGTTAATAATAAAATTGAACATGTTGATGTAAAATGTACAGAATTAGGTAGCCGAATGAATAGCATTTCAAGTGAGCTAAGAGAGATGATGGAGGCTACGAATGCAGATTTAATTCAGGTGCAAGTTAATTTCAGAGGGGAGATATCTGAAATACAGAAGGAGTCGGAAACACAAAGAAATAAATTGTCCGAAGAAAAAGTTTTGTCTATAAATAATCAAAAACTAACTTCTGAAATTAACAAGCACCAAGCTGTGCAAAATGAGAACAATAAAAAATTGGAACAGACAATAGAAAGTCTGCAAGGTACTGTGAATAGGTTAGAATTGAATTCAAGGGTCAATATATGTGATGTTAATGTATCTGATGTACAGAATAATGAGAGGTAGTTCCTCAGGTATGACTAATAATGTGAGTGACGTGGCGGCTTCATCTATAGTCCACGCTGAAACTCAGAGTGCACAAGTAACGTTAGAGAATTTAAATATGGGAATAAGGGATTTGCAAAACTATAATTATATCTTAAATGATTTGCCACTTCCAAAATTTAATGAAAACTCCAATCTAGTACAGTTTATTACAGACTTGTCAGAGTACTCTCAAATTAAAAAGATACCGGAAGAATTGAAAATGATAGTTGTTAAAAGATGTTTGGATCAGAAAACTTTAGATTGGTTACAAATTGTATCAGGGGGCGAAATTTCATATGAATCCTTAAAGAGGTTATTCATGAACAGATTTTGGAAGGTTACGATACAGCTACGAGTAATGCTTAGCCATAGACAATTTGATCCAGGAAAGGGAATAACAATGACCGCTATAAAAAAAAAAAAAAAAAAAAAAAAGCAAGCAAGCAAGCAAGCAAGCCAATCCAGGATAAGTAAAGCTGAACTGCAGAACAAAGTATTGGAATGTAAGAGGGTTAACTATGTTTATATGCCATAAGAAAGGAGAAATAAATTCAGGACAAAAATAAATGTTTAAAGGGGAAAAAGAACATTTTCTTACTAAACTGTAACCTCATTTGAAATGAAACCTGTAATAATGATAATTTAATGTCATATTAAAGTAAAAGTACGTAGATATAATTCAAAGAGTATTGTAAATATAAAGTAAAAAACAATAAAAAAGGGTAAAGATAATTAAAACACAACACTTATGTAGCAAACAGATAATATGAAATTATGTCTAGAATTATGATATGTAAATATATTTGTGTAGAGGATGAATATTTTGGTAAATGTGTTCAATAATTACAAGATGAACCAGATTATTTTAATCTTGATTGTATAAATTTTTATGTCAATAACCTAAGAAAGTATAACCATTTTGTAACAGTGACCTAAATAGTTCAGGGTACAGTATTTGCTATAAAAAAAATTGTAATGTCAGATGTATGTATATAAACACATTAGACCCGAGCCAGTGAATAGTGGCAAGAAAAAGGCAAGATGTATAACGTGTGTTAAATGCGTGTGCAGTGTTACGTGCAAGTGATAAATACCGTGTGTTACAAGATTCAGGAGACTAAAAACCCAATTATAAAATTTCCAAAAAAAGTTGTAAATGTTTATAATTATGTTTCTAGTGGGGCATATGAGGCAGTATTTTATATCACAACACTGTAAATGCCAGAGTGATTGTAGTGTAAATTATCATTATTGTATGACAATGATTTGAGATGTTTGTTAATTATAAGCATTGTTAGGAAATAAGTTTACATGGCCACACTGAAACTGACAATAGGAGTGGGTAACAATGAAACGAGGGGGTAAGTTGTTTATTAATTAGTAGAGACAAGCAAATGACGTCAGAGTAGTGTGCTTTTCT
Organism: Deroplatys truncata; assembly: GCA_030765065.1. Classification (NCBI taxonomy): domain Eukaryota; kingdom Metazoa; phylum Arthropoda; class Insecta; order Mantodea; family Mantidae; genus Deroplatys; species Deroplatys truncata. Next base: position 493,233,397 of record CM060990.1, read on the forward strand.
TTAGAAATGGAGGGAATATTTTCCCTAGAGCATATGTGTTCGTAATTTTGATTGGATATAAAAATAGACGCTAATGTTGGTGCGCTTTATTAACCAATAGCACCTCTGTTATAATGTTTAGGCATATCGGGGTGAGGGAGTATAAATTATGAAACCGGGGGCAAGTATTACACAGTCCAACAGAATCATTCATGCGTTACACGTCGCGCAGTTTAATAGAATCATTCACGGGTTACACGTCGCTCAGTTCACCAGAATCATTCATGGGTTACACATCACGCAGTTTAACAGAATCATTCACGAAGTACACATTACGCAATTCTACAGAATCTCTCGCGTCGTAAAGTTAGTTACAAAAATGTGAAATACTCGAATTAATAATGTGCGGCAAAATAAGTGATTATAGTTACATTCGAAAATATAGCAGTTTCAGTCTGGCGTGTATCAAGAGTAAATATGTGAAATTAATAAAGTGTGACGGCAATAAAAGTGTAAAAACAAATTCTTTTATCAGTGTTATCTTTAGTAACAACTCCTTTCCGTTTACACACCTGTTCAAGAGGTTTGCTCGACTGAGTAATAATAGCTAGCCGGAGGACAAAGAACTCAAAATTCAAAATAGTAAAACAATAACAGGCGCTCAGCAAATAAGATAACACGAACAATACCGCGACAAAGTACAAGTGAATTGGTCTGAAATGCATGTATCTTTGTCATAACATGGAGTAATACCTCATATATGTACAATGATGGTAGGGGTAAGATCCCCAATTTCTGAAATAGTAGCCCAAAACTACTTGTTGATTTTTTCCCCATAAGTCACGTTACCTTTTTCTGAATTTTAAATATATAATCTCTGCTGTGTAATGAATTACCCAGAAAATTATGCCATATAAGAGAAGGGAGTGAAAGTATGAGTAGTAAAGTGTTTTCAAGCATCTTTTGCTTAACATGCAGGTTACATGCCTTAGCAGTTGGTTATTTGGTTCAATCAATGTAACTACTACCTCTTACTGTTTCAAACATTTGTTCAGATTTGTCATTACAACGTTCATGTTGTAGATTGTTAAAAAGTGTTCCAGGGTTTTCCCTCATTGATTTGTTAACATATCAGCCATGTTTTGCGTCTAGCATTACTGTCAACTGTTATTAGTAGACCTTGTCCCTTAGAGTGATATAGAATTTGATCCATAATCCTAATATTTGTTTTAATGTCTATAATATCAAAGTAAAAACTTAACACCATAAAATTTTACATTTTTATGTTATTTCTACTACTACAGAATCTTAATCAGATTATCTTGTGATTAGAACTGCATCTATTTCATTATTATTTACAAGAATTGCTAACCATTTCCTTACATTTCCACATACATAGGATCTAAGTGACTTAGGTACCCTGGTCAGATTATTGCATATGGTGTATGGTTCTTGTATGAAGGCAAGGTCTATTTGGTGTTAGTATATAATTTTGATAAGGTTATTTGTTCTGCTAACTTAAAGTGTAAGTTAACTTGCAAACAACTTTGAGATACCAACTACCCATCTTAGTGATATATGCTGCATGCATTTCGTTTTAGTATGGCTTTGTAGAAAGTGCAGTTTTTATCCAGTGCCAAATGGTTTGCATTAATTTTGCCCATGTTACTGTACCTGTTGTAATTTATGCAGTTGATACATCAATAATTTTCTTTGCTTCCTTTACATGTGTAACTCGTGTAACTTATGGTTTTGGGAACAGTGAGGGCAGATTACTTCCCTGGTGCATTCTTGTGCTCTGTGATTATATTTGGAGCAGTTATGGTAGCAGATAACTGACAAATAGTCTTTGATGCTACAAATGTGCTTAAGCTTCCTGCCTGCTAAAAGTTTATGTATTGGAGAAACAACTTTGATTACCAAATTCTTGTCTTTAAAGACAAACTTTGGCATTATGTAACCTTCATGCAAATTCAGTTATGAGTTTTGGGATACTAGGCTTCTGCTACATTCTCTAGTGTAATCTCCTCCCCTACATTAAACACAATTGTCCTGCAATTCTTATGTTTAGGCAAATAATTATTTATACCCTGGTATACTCTCTATTTCAGGTTTTCTGCCTGACTCAGTTAGCAATTAACAATTTTTAAGGAAATAAGACATAACTTAGCTCCTGAAATTCAACAGCTATTTCAACCAGCTTATTAAATCATTTAAAAGTGGAAACAAAAACATTAATGGAGAAGTACAGAAGAAAAAGGAAAATTGCACTTTTCTTACCTATGAGGAAGAGTTTACTGACTGGCTATTCAAATTGCTATATTGCTACAGCACAACACACGATATATGTCAGTAGAAAGGTAAAAATTTATTAGTCACCTGGCAAAAGATAATGTCATCCCCCCTGTCAACCCTGTAGTATACAAAATAATGTGACAGCGGCAAGTCATGTGTCAGATAAACTGAAAGGCCAATACTAATGCGCACTCAGCCTGAAAAATCGTGTATTTTTTAAGGCACCTCTAATGCTGATCATTACATTTAAGGAGTATGCTGAAACAGAATTATCATCTCCTAAAGCTTTAGATGAATGTATAGTAGATAGTGTAAGAGAATGCAAGACAGAAATAAGGGGAAAGAATGGATATAAGTGGAAGACTAAAGCAATATAAACAAAACAAAAGAAATCTAGAAATATGGTGGATATTCAGTTTAGTGTGCCACCAAATGCTCATTCCTTCAAAGAGCCACTATAATATTTAGAGTGAACTGAAGGCATGCTGGGTTTGATTTATCTCTGCGCAGCAGTGCACAATAATTCATATGATTTATTATTTTATAGTTCTTACTGCAGTGTGCAGTATCCATCTCAAAACAGAATGTTTAATTTCCTAATAAACTGTCTCAGGTGTGATTCCTAAGCAATAAGGAATGAAAGGCCATCTAAATTTATTGCCATTTCTGAAATAATGTGAAATACTTATTCAGAATTGCCACAAACTCTACAAACATATTGTTTATGTCATGGATTCATGTTCAATGAAGAACTGATAGTAATTTAGATGATGTTGCCCTTCAGGGTGTGTATTCCATCTAAATTGATAAATACTGACAGTTTTCACTGTTACTCCTCGTATTAATTTTTAAGCAGTTATTCGAATTTGTCAGTGGTGTAAATTTTAGTTCAGTTTGCACTGTCACTCCATGTTTCTTTTCTCTGAGCATAGTGGTATAATGGATAACACAAAGTAGCCTTTTCTTGCTTCCGCTTCACTCACTGGAGTGTTTAACACAGGACTACACTTCTCTCACATGCTCAGCAGCACTTGCTGTCTGTCACAGCAACCAACTCACTAACTGTCACCAGCATGCTCGCTGAATTATAGTCACAGGAGTTTTGAGAAAGTTCATGGGAAATGGGGGTAAAGAAACATCCACAAATATCTCATATCTCGATAACATTTCTGAGACTTATGTTGGGTGAGGGTGCCACCCTCTTTATCTTGCCAAGCAATCAGTCGGCAACCGCTGATGGACACTGCCTCTATCTCCCCGCCAACCATCGGCCGGCGCTGAAAGACACAGCCATTCACGCAATAAGCTCATCTCACAGAAGCTGTGTCATTTAGCTTCCTCAGAGCTGCTCATCCCGAACATCTTCGCAATATGTGCAAGGCGAATCAAGATGAAACACCATTAGCTTCCCTCAGGGTTGATGCTGAATGTGCTATACATCATTGATACGGGACTTACACGGATACCTTATACAGGCCCTCCCAGGAACGTTGCAACTTCACTTTATGCTTCGTGTAATGATAAAGCCACACCAGGTCACCCTCCTAAAATCTGACACTGATTGCTAGAAAGTCATAGGTTGCTCTTCCGGTTGCTTGCCAGCTCCAGGTGTTCTCTGGCAAGGTGATGGGTATCTTCCAGCCTTTCCTTGGCACTCCAAAATTATACTGTTGCTTTTGGACCTGACTGCATGACTGGGGCCCATGACTTGCTGTGCAGATATTGCATTGCTGGTACTTTTCATTTTGCTTTGCAGATACAGTCAATAGAATCGGCCACGTAGTTTCTTGCTCCTGGAAGCACTGGCTGTTGCACCTTGATCTTCCCATCTGTGGGCTCCCACACCCTGTCTAACACACCATCCGTGACCCCCAGGGAGTACCACTGTGCCCAATAGCTCTTATAGGTTGGGCCTCTGGAAATGATGCCGTCCACATAGGTCATTTGCCAGATTATTTATTTGCTCCCTCCTTAAGGCTTCTTCATCCCAACAAACTGCGGGTTGCACCATGCTCGTGCATAGGGCTGCAGCACTATCCTTCATCTCCACCTTCACGCAGAACTTGCACTTTTCTTAGTACAAACTTCAGGAGCAGCATTAGGGTTCGAATGTCTCTTACTGCCTGCTGCTCCGAGATGAAGCAAGGAGAAGGTACAACAGCGCCAATGTGGTCCTCTTCAAGTCGACCATTAGCAATCTCCTGGTCACTGACAGTTTGCCCATAGGTGTCCTGGCTTTCCACAACTTCACCATGTAGATCTGCAACCCCCACTTCTATGCTAGTCAAGCTCTTGACGCCGGTTCCTGTCATTCACATCCCTCACAGGGTAGCCCTTCTGGCTGTCATCGATGCTGCTTCATTGTGGAGTGCAACTTCCTGGGTGTCGATATTACGGTGTTCCACTAGGAGAAGCTGCTGTTTCACCTCCCGGTCTCTCACGTCCATGATAAATGTGTGGGCTACCTCTCCGGAATTGAAGTCTGTTGATAAATCCATCAGAGCATGGTGCGCCAGCCGCTCTACCTTCTTCACCTCATGGCATAGGCAATCCAGTGCCTGTTCTGTCTTCAGGGTCCTCCAGCCATTGCTTCCTGGGTCTGCCGACAGATCTCCTTCCTTTAGGATTGTATTTCATTATTTGTTTTGTAAGTCTTGTGTCAGGCATTTTTTTCACTCTTGTTTAAGATCCTTTAATGTATTATTAATATTCAAAATTCCTAGTTCTTCTCTTATACTCTCACTTGTTTTATGTTCCCTTTATATTTCTTAAAAGTTTCATTTTGGAAGCTTGTATTTTACTTTATTGTTTCTTAGTTAATGTCCAGGCTTCACTTCCGTATGATAACACGGGCACAGCCATAACTTTATAAAACTTCAGTTTTGTTTCTTTGGTATTTTGTTTCTAAATGTTATACTAATTGTTCCACACATTCTCTGGAATTTATATATTTTGTTGTCCACATCATATTCTGTCATATCCAATGTCACTACCTAAGTAGTTAAAGTGGCTCACCTGTTCTATACGATTACACTGGGGAACAGTGATTTTGGTGCCTTACAATTTTGACCTGTTTCTGAGTATATTTGGGTTACTGATTCCAAAAATTCTTTCCGTTTAGCCCTATCAGCTCTAGTTTTTGAGATAGAGCTTATTCACATTATATACCAATTTAATGATACTAGTCCACATATACAACTATATCACTCGTATACCATTGAATATAGAAGTCACTGGGATGGATCAAGCACTTTCTTATTCATGAAACAACTGTATCTAACCACCATTATTTATTTATACATACATTGGCCGCATTAGTTTCATTAATTTTCTTCCATCAAGGTGTTGAATCCTCGTTTCTGTGATTTCCCCTGATGCAATGATCTTGGACATTTGCGCTGGATGCTCCAACAGTAGTCTGCCATCATATGTATATCCCATTGTCCATGATACCATTCTTCCATTGTACTTATTTCCTGGTGAAAACGCTCGCCCTGTTCCTTGCTTACATCTCCAATACAATCTGGAAATTGGTCCAAATGACTGTGCAGGTAGTGTAATTTGAATTTGATGCTCATGTTACAACCAAGTGCACAAAAAGCAGTAAGCATATTCTCCACTAGTTCATCATAGTTAGGAGCCTTATAGTTTCCAAGGAAATTCTTCACTACCATATAGAATGACAACCACACAGCTGCCACAGTATCACTCATTGAGTCTTGAAATTTCTGGTCATTTATGAGTTGGCAAATTTGTGGTCCATCAAATATACCTTTTATTTTCCCCATATTCAATGCAGGAAATTTTGTACATATGTAGCCAAAACATGCTCCATTTCTATTCAACACCTTCATTAATTGCTTCATTAACCCAAGTTTGAATGCAGTGAAGGCAATATGATCATGTTTCTGTCAACCAAAGGTTCTGTGATGTTTTTTTCTTTAACGATCATACTTTCTCTAAGAGGCCGCTGTCTTCTCACCCAACTGATCTCAGTTTTAGTTCTAGAGTCCCATAGACATATAAAGCATTCTTTTGCATAAAAGGAACATTATGCAACAGAACACATTTTAGGCTGCATTTGAAACTATCTATAAATAACCACCAATCATTTGGTGTGTATTTTCTTATACGCATTTTCATTAAAAGTCCTTCAATATCAATATTGGTGCAAAAACAAATTGGTTCTCTGTTGTGAAGAATGACAGGAAGTCTCTTTCTCTTTTGCAATAGACTGACTTTTGCTCCAGGTAACAGATATTCTTTCTCTGGCAGCCTGGAAGCTAACAATTCTGATGACTTCTTTGGAAGACTAAGATCTCTAATAAAGCTGTTCAATTCTGCTTATTTAAACCGGATGCAACTGATGAAGATCCTGCAAAATCACTGTCATTTTGCTCAGCGTAGCTTTTAGCTGATTCATATTCTTGTTCTGATGACTCTGATTGATAAATATTAGAACAGGTATTTCCTCTGTATGTGAAACTTAAGTCTTGCAGAGCATAGATTGGTACATGTCCACATATTCTGGTTTTTGGTATTGATGCTTATCACTGTGGTTTATTTGTTCTCGACATATCATTGGTTCCCCAAATTTCAAACAATTCGGTTTCCGATTTGTCCAATGTCACAAATGCTCTGTGCACATCTTACATTCAATGTGAGGTGTCATAACAGCAATGTACAATGACGTTATCAATATATCATAAACTAGACCTGCTAGAACAAAATGAATATTGTTTTCGAAATCAGCAGCACCAAAATACCCAGAATCAGGTGAAAAATTCCAGGCATCACAAAAAAAACTTTTTTTGTTCTGCAGTGTTATTAATGATTATTTTTATTCTAATTGGCTCTTTCCCTTTGAATGCCATTACTTTTGTTTTTGTAGTGGAAATTTTATATTATATTCTTGACAGACTTCATTAAATTTATTTAAAGGTGAGTCGAAATTGTTACACTAACATCACTTAAGTTTACTCACTTAACATGTTTCGGGAAACCGTTGTTCCCATCCTCAGAAGGTTAACTCCACTGGCCCGTGTTGTTTGTGTTTCCGTTTTTTGGACTGGATCCTGTGGTGGCATCTTGTGGTGGAGAAATGTACTTCCAGAGAGGATTTGGTGGCGGCAAATCAAAATTCATTAGATGTGTGTTGTGTTTTAGAATGGTGATCTTCTCCCATGCATCTAATTCGGCTGCAAATTTGGCTGGTTTGACTAATGTAATATTGGGTTTGATGTTGTGATTAGTGATCCAAAAATGGTGTGAAACTGCAGATTTGTCCATTTGTTTGTATTTAATACATCTCATGTGCTCCTTTAGCCTAGTTTCTAAGTTTCTTTTTGTCTTACCAATGTATACTTTATTGCAATCTGAACAATTGATTTTATAGATTCCAGCTTTTTTGTCTTGTGGAATGGGGTCTTTTAACTTGTTACAAAGTAATTTCTCTATGTTAAATTTGTTCTGTGGAGCTAGACTGATGTTATGTTTCATGAAAATCTTCTTAAATTTGTGAAATGTTCCTGGGTGGTATGTGAATTTCTTGAACTTTAGTTCTTTATCTTGCTGGCTGAGATTAGTTGTGTTTCTGATGTGCATCTGTCGTTTGAATTTTGCAATTTTTTTGTCAATAGTTGCTTTGTTGTACCCATTATGTATTGCTGTGTCTACTATATGCTGGTATTCTAACTGGTATTCTTTTTTATTTAAGGGGGTATATACCAGTCTATGTGTTAGGCTGTTTAGTACTGCATGTTTGTGTGTGGTTGGATTGAAACTCTTATTTTTTATGTAATTAGTAGAGTGTGTTGGCTTCCTGTATATGCCAAAGGTTAGGTTCTTTTGTTCTCTGATGATTTTTAGGTCTAAAAATGGTAGCATGCCTTCTTTTTCTATTTCTATGGTGAATTTTATTGATTGGTTCTGTAGGTTTAGTAAGGCTAAGGAGTCTTGTATGAACCTATTAGGGACATCAGCGAAGATGTCGTCAACATATCTGTGCCAAACTTTAAACATGTATGGAAAGGAAGTTGTATGTGTATTTCTAAGTAGCTCATAAATAAATCTGCCAAGAAGGGTGAAAGTGGGTTGCCCATGGTTAGACCAGTTGGTTGTTGATAGAACTTCTTATTGAAACTAAAACAATTTTGTCCAATGCATAAATTGGTAAGTTGTATGAGGTCTTCTATTTCTTCTTCAAGTAGGTTAGTCTGCTGTAGCCATTTCTTTAATTGACGCAGGAGTTGATCTGTAGGGACACTTGGAAATAGTGCAGTGACATCAAAGGAAACTAATCTGTCTTCTGGTTCAAGTTCCAGGGATTTTATCTTCTGTATTAAATCTTCTGAATTCATTATGTTTTTGCTGTTGAATTTTGGTAGTGAAGAGAATCTCTGTACTAACCATTTTGCCAGTTTGTAGGTAGGAGAATCAATATTGCTGACGATTGGTCTCATCTTATTACCCGGTTTGTGTATTTTAGGTAGAGCATACATTCTTGGTAAAATGGGGTGGTCTGGTTTTAATCTAGATTTATCAGTGTCTGTTATAGTTTTGCTTTCCTGGATGGTTTGATTGAAGGCTTTTAAATGTGATTTTAATGGGTCTTCTTGAATTTGTATGTAATTTTCTTGTTGCAGCATATTTTCTACTCTGGTAATATAATCATCTTTTTGAAGTACAACTAGTTTATTTCCCTTGTCAGCTTTTGTGTATACTACTGGTTTTGATTTTAATGTTTTGATCACATGTTTGGTTGGGAAATTGTTATGTTTATCTGCTTGTATTTCTTGGAGAACTATTTCACATTCTTTTTTTATAGTGGTTTTACTATTTTCATTTAGGTTGTAAGTAGCAATCTCAATGTCTGCGACTATTTCATCGGTTGTTTTTGTGTAGCCAACACATGTTTTTAGGCCAAGGTTTAATACCGATAATTCTGCTTTGGTGAAAGTTACATTTGAAAGATTAATTACGTCAGAGTATGGCGTCGTTTTTTCATTTTTTAGGTTAGGTTTATATGAATGTTGCTTCCGGCGTAGTATGTCTAGTTTTTTCTTTAATTTCAGCGTTTTTGTTTTCATCCTGTAGCTAAGAATAGTGAGGAATTTTGATTGCATGTTTTGCCAAAGTGGATAGCCAAGTGTGTCCGTTAATTTAAGGTGAAGAGCATATAATTCCAGTTCCAATTTTTGTAATTTTGCGTAGTGGTTGTTTCTCTCAATTATTATTACTTTTTTATCGGCTGATGTTTGGTGTTTGCTGTTTTTGTCGTATTTCACAATTCTCCTTACAAACTTTGGTGTGACTTTGCTTTGTATGCATAGGTTTAAAAAACGTATGTCCGCAAATGTGTTTTTTCTTTTTTCTTCAATTTTTTGGTATCTTTTGATGTCACTTTTTATTCCACTGAAATATGTATTGAAATTTAGGGTTTCTAATCTTACCTTGTTTTTTGCCATGACTTGCATCTTTTCCACGTGGTGGCCAATTATAAATTTTGCTTCTTGTGACTTGTTGGTCATAAATTACGTATGTATTGTAATGAAAAGAAGCTAGAAACAGTGATGTGTATTGAATTTATTTAAAGGTGAGTCGAAATTGGTACACTAACATCACTTAAGTTTACTCACTTAACATGTTTCGGGAAACCGTTGTTCCCATCCTCAGAAGGTTAACTCGACTGGCCCGTGTTGTTGGTGTTTCCGTTTTTTGGACTGGATCCTGTGGTGGCATCTTGTGGTGGAGAAATGTACTTCCAGAGAGGATTTGGTGGCGGCAAATCAAAATTCATTAGATGTGTGTTGTGTTTTAGAATGGTGATCTTCTCCCATGCATCTAATTCGGCTGCAAATTTGGCTGGTTTGACTAATGTAATATTGGGTTTGATGTTGTGATTAGTGATCCAAAAATGGTGTGAAACTGCAGATTTGTCCATTTGTTTGTATTTAATACATCTCATGTGCTCCTTTAGCCTAGTTTCTAAGTTTCTTTTTGTCTTACCAATGTAAACTTTATTGCAATCTGAACAATTGATTTTATAGATTCCAGCTTTTTTGTCTTGTGGAATGGGGTCTTTTAACTTGTTACAAAGTAATTTCTCTATGTTAAATTTGTTCTGTGGAGCTAGGCTGATGTTATGTTTCATGAAAATCTTCTTAAATTTGTGAAATGTTCCTGGGTGGTATGTGAATTTCTTGAACTTTAGTTCTTTATCTTGCTGGCTGAGATTAGTTGTGTTTCTGATGTGCATCTGTCGTTTGAATTTTGCAATTTTTTTGTCAATAGTTGCTTTGTTGTACCCATTATGTATTGCTGTGTCTACTATATGCTGGTATTCTAACTGGTATTCTTTTTTATTTAAGGGGGTATATACCAGTCTATGTGTTAGGCTGTTTAGTACTGCATGTTTGTGTGTGGTTGGATTGAAACTCTTATTTTTTATGTAATTAGTAGAGTGTGTTGGCTTCCTGTATATGCCAAAGGTTAGGTTCTTTTGTTCTCTGATGATTTTTAGGTCTAAAAATGGTAGCATGCCTTCTTTTTCTATTTCTATGGTGAATTTTATTGATTGGTTCTGTAGGTTTAGTAAGGCTAAGGAGTCTTGTATGAACCTATTAGGGACAACAGCGAAGATGTCGTCAACATATCTGTGCCAAACTTTAAACATGTATGGAAAGGAAGTTGTTATGTGTATTTCTAAGTAGCTCATAAATAAATCTGCCAAGAAGGGTGAAAGTGGGTTGCCCATGGTTAGACCAGTTAGTTGTTGATAGAACTTCTTATTGAAACTAAAACAATTTTGTCCAATGCATAAATTGGTAAGTTGTATGAGGTCTTCTATTTCTTCTTCAAGTAGGTTAGTCTGCTGTAGCCATTTCTTTAATTGACGCAGGAGTTGATCTGTAGGGACACTTGGAAATAGTGCAGTGACATCAAAGGAAACTAATCTGTCTTCTGGTTCAAGTTCCAGGGATTTTATCTTCTGTATTAAATCTTCTGAATTCATTATGTTTTTGCTGTTGAATTTTGGTAGTGAAGAGAATCTCTGTACTAACCATTTTGCCAGTTTGTAGGTAGGAGAATCAATATTGCTGACGATTGGTCTCATCTTATTACCCGGTTTGTGTATTTTAGGTAGAGCATACATTCTTGGTAAAATGGGGTGGTCTGGTTTTAATCTAGATTTATCAGTGTCTGTTATAGTTTTGCTTTCCTGGATGGTTTGATTGAAGGCTTTTAAATGTGATTTTAATGGGTCTTCTTGAATTTGTATGTAATTTTCTTGTTGCAGCATATTTTCTACTCTGGTAATATAATCATCTTTTTGAAGTACAACTAGTTTATTTCCCTTGTCAGCTTTTGTGTATACTACTGGTTTTGATTTTAATGTTTTGATCACATGTTTGGTTGGGAAATTGTTATGTTTATCTGCTTGTATTTCTTGGAGAACTATTTCACATTCTTTTTTTATAGTGGTTTTACTATTTTCATTTAGGTTGTAAGTAGCAATCTCAATGTCTGCGACTATTTCATCGGTTGTTTTTGTGTAGCCAACACATGTTTTTAGGCCAAGGTTTAATACCGATAATTCTGCTTTGGTGAAAGTTACATTTGAAAGATTAATTACGTCAGAGTATGGCGTCGTTTTTTCATTTTTTAGGTTAGGTTTATATGAATGTTGCTTCCGGCGTAGTATGTCTAGTTTTTTCTTTAATTTCAGCGTTTTTGTTTTCATCCTGTAGCTAAGAATAGTGAGGAATTTTGATTGCATGTTTTGCCAAAGTGGATAGCCAAGTGTGTCCGTTAATTTAAGGTGAAGAGCATATAATTCCAGTTCCAATTTTTGTAATTTTGCATAGTGGTTGTTTCTCTCAATTATTATTACTTTTTTATCGGCTGATGTTTGGTGTTTGCTGTTTTTGTCGTATTTTACAATTCTCCTTACAAACTTTGGTGTGACTTTGCTTTGTATGCATAGGTTTAAAAAACGGATGTCCGCAAATGTGTTTTTTCTTTTTTCTTCAATTTTTTGGTATCTTTTGATGTCACTTTTTATTCCACTGAAATCTGTATTGAAATTTAGGGTTTCTAATCTTACCTTGTTTTTTGCCATGACTTGCATCTTTTCCACGTGGTGGCCAATTATAAATTTTGCTTCTTGTGACTTGTTGGTCATAAATTACGTATGTATTGTAATGAAAAGAAGCTAGAAACAGTGATGTGTATTGAATTTATTTAAAGGTGAGTCGAAATTGTTACACTAACATCACTTAAGTTTACTCACTTAACATGTTTCGGGAAACCGTTGTTCCCATCCTCAGAAGGTTAACTCGACTGGCCCGTGTTGTTGGTGTTTCCGTTTTTTGGACTGGATCCTGTGGTGGCATCTTGTGGTGGAGAAATGTACTTCCAGAGAGGATTTGGTGGCGGCAAATCAAAATTCATTAGATGTGTGTTGTGTTTTAGAATGGTGATCTTCTCCCATGCATCTAATTCGGCTGCAAATTTGGCTGGTTTGACTAATGTAATATTGGGTTTGATGTTGTGATTAGTGATCCAAAAATGGTGTGAAACTGCAGATTTGTCCATTTGTTTGTATTTAATACATCTCATGTGCTCCTTTAGCCTAGTTTCTAAGTTTCTTTTTGTCTTACCAATGTATACTTTATTGCAATCTGAACAATTGATTTTATAGATTCCAGCTTTTTTGTCTTGTGGAATGGGGTCTTTTAACTTGTTACAAAGTAATTTCTCTATGTTAAATTTGTTCTGTGGAGCTAGGCTGATGTTATGTTTCATGAAAATCTTCTTAAATTTGTGAAATGTTCCTGGGTGGTATGTGAATTTCTTGAACTTTACTTCTTTATCTTGCTGGCTGAGATTAGTTGTGTTTCTGATGTGCATCTGTCGTTTGAATTTTGCAATTTTTTTGTCAATAGTTGCTTTGTTGTACCCATTATGTATTGCTGTGTCTACTATATGCTGGTATTCTAACTGGTATTCTTTTTTATTTAAGGGGGTATATACCAGTCTATGTGTTAGGCTGTTTAGTACTGCATGTTTGTGTGTGGTTGGATTGAAACTCTTATTTTTTATGTAATTAGTAGAGTGTGTTGGCTTCCTGTATATGCCAAAGGTTAGGTTCTTTTGTTCTCTGATGATTTTTAGGTCTAAAAATGGTAGCATGCCTTCTTTTTCTATTTCTATGGTGAATTTTATTGATTGGTTCTGTAGGTTTAGTAAGGCTAAGGAGTCTTGTATGAACCTATTAGGGACAACAGCGAAGATGTCGTCAACATATCTGTGCCAAACTTTAAACATGTATGGAAAGGAAGTTGTTATGTGTATTTCTAAGTAGCTCATAAATAAATCTGCCAAGAAGGGTGAAAGTGGGTTGCCCATGGTTAGACCAGTTGGTTGTTGATAGAACTTCTTATTGAAACTAAAACAATTTTGTCCAATGCATAAATTGGTAAGTTGTATGAGGTCTTCTATTTCTTCTTCAAGTAGGTTAGTCTGCTGTAGCCATTTCTTTAATTGACGCAGGAGTTGATCTGTAGGGACACTTGGAAATAGTGCAGTGACATCAAAGGAAACTAATCTGTCTTCTGGTTCAAGTTCCAGGGATTTTATCTTCTGTATTAAATCTTCTGAATTCATTATGTTTTTGCTGTTGAATTTTGGTAGTGAAGAGAATCTCTGTACTAACCATTTTGCCAGTTTGTAGGTAGGAGAATCAATATTGCTGACGATTGGTCTCATCTTATTACCCGGTTTGTGTATTTTAGGTAGAGCATACATTCTTGGTAAAATGGGGTGGTCTGGTTTTAATCTAGATTTATCAGTGTCTGTTATAGTTTTGCTTTCCTGGATGGTTTGATTGAAGGCTTTTAAATGTGATTTTAATGGGTCTTCTTGAATTTGTATGTAATTTTCTTGTTGCAGCATATTTTCTACTCTGGTAATATAATCATCTTTTTGAAGTACAACTAGTTTATTTCCCTTGTCAACTTTTGTGTATACTACTGGTTTTGATTTTAATGTTTTGATCACATGTTTGGTTGGGAAATTGTTATGTTTATCTGCTTGTATTTCTTGGAGAACTATTTCACATTCTTTTTTTATAGTGGTTTTACTATTTTCATTTAGGTTGTAAGTAGCAATCTCAATGTCTGCGACTATTTCATCGGTTGTTTTTGTGTAGCCAACACATGTTTTTAGGCCAAGGTTTAATACCGATAATTCTGCTTTGGTGAAAGTTACATTTGAAAGATTAATTACGTCAGAGTATGGCGTCGTTTTTTCATTTTTTAGGTTAGGTTTATATGAATGTTGCTTCCGGCGTAGTATGTCTAGTTTTTTCTTTAATTTCAGCGTTTTTGTTTTCATCCTGTAGCTAAGAATAGTGAGGAATTTTGATTGCATGTTTTGCCAAAGTGGATAGCCGAGTGTGTCCGTTAATTTAAGGTGAAGAGCATATAATTCCAGTTCCAATTTTTGTAATTTTGCGTAGTGGTTGTTTCCCTCAATTATTATTACTTTTTTATCGGCTGATGTTTGGTGTTTGCTGTTTTTGTCGTATTTTACAATTCTCCTTACAAACTTTGGTGTGACTTTGCTTTGTATGCATAGGTTTAAAAAACGGATGTCCGCAAATGTGTTTTTTCTTTTTTCTTCAATTTTTTGGTATCTTTTGATGTCACTTTTTATTCCACTGAAATCTGTATTGAAATTTAGGGTTTCTAATCTTACCTTGTTTTTTGCCATGACTTGCATCTTTTCCACGTGGTGGCCAATTATAAATTTTGCTTCTTGTGACTTGTTGGTCATAAATTACGTATGTATTGTAATGAAAAGAAGCTAGAAACAGTGATGTGTATTGAATTTATTTAAAGGTGAGTCGAAATTGTTACACTAACATCACTTAAGTTTACTCACTTAACATGTTTCGGGAAACCGTTGTTCCCATCCTCAGAAGGTTAACTCGACTGGCCCGTGTTGTTGGTGTTTCCGTTTTTTGGACTGGATCCTGTGGTGGCATCTTGTGGTGGAGAAATGTACTTCCAGAGAGGATTTGGTGGCGGCAAATCAAAATTCATTAGATGTGTGTTGTGTTTTAGAATGGTGATCTTCTCCCATGCATCTAATTCGGCTGCAAATTTGGCTGGTTTGACTAATGTAATATTGGGTTTGATGTTGTGATTAGTGATCCAAAAATGGTGTGAAACTGCAGATTTGTCCATTTGTTTGTATTTAATACATCTCATGTGCTCCTTTAGCCTAGTTTCTAAGTTTCTTTTTGTCTTACCAATGTATACTTTATTGCAATCTGAACAATTGATTTTATAGATTCCAGCTTTTTTGTCTTGTGGAATGGGGTCTTTTAACTTGTTACAAAGTAATTTCTCTATGTTAAATTTGTTCTGTGGAGCTAGGCTGATGTTATGTTTCATGAAAATCTTCTTAAATTTGTGAAATGTTCCTGGGTGGTATGTGACTTTCTTGAACTTTAGTTCTTTATCTTGCTGGCTGAGATTAGTTGTGTTTCTGATGTGCATCTGTCATTTGAATTTTGCAATTTTTTTGTCAATAGTTGCTTTGTTGTACCCATTATGTATTGCTGTGTCTACTATATGCTGGTATTCTAACTGGTATTCTTTTTTATTTAAGGGGGTATATACCAGTCTATGTGTTAGGCTGTTTAGTACTGCATGTTTGTGTGTGGTTGGATTGAAACTCTTATTTTTTATGTAATTAGTAGAGTGTGTTGGCTTCCTGTATATGCCAAAGGTTAGGTTCTTTTGTTCTCTGATGATTTTTAGGTCTAAAAATGGTAGCATGCCTTCTTTTTCTATTTCTATGGTGAATTTTATTGATTGGTTCTGTAGGTTTAGTAAGGCTAAGGAGTCTTGTATGAACCTATTAGGGACAACAGCGAAGATGTCGTCAACATATCTGTGCCAAACTTTAAACATGTATGGAAAGGAAGTTGTTATGTGTATTTCTAAGTAGCTCATAAATAAATCTGCCAAGAAGGGTGAAAGTGGGTTGCCCATGGTTAGACCAGTTGGTTGTTGATAGAACTTCTTATTGAAACTAAAACAATTTTGTCCAATGCATAAATTGGTAAGTTGTATGAGGTCTTCTATTTCTTCTTCAAGTAGGTTAGTCTGCTGTAGCCATTTCTTTAATTGACGCAGGAGTTGATCTGTAGGGACACTTGGAAATAGTGCAGTGACATCAAAGGAAACTAATCTGTCTTCTGGTTCAAGTTCCAGGGATTTTATCTTCTGTATTAAATCTTCTGAATTCATTATGTTTTTGCTGTTGAATTTTGGTAGTGAAGAGAATCTCTGTACTAACCATTTTGCCAGTTTGTAGGTAGGAGAATCAATATTGCTGACGATTGGTCTCATCTTATTACCCGGTTTGTGTATTTTAGGTAGAGCATACATTCTTGGTAAAATGGGGTGGTCTGGTTTTAATCTAGATTTATCAGTGTCTGTTATAGTTTTGCTTTCCTGGATGGTTTGATTGAAGGCTTTTAAATGTGATTTTAATGGGTCTTCTTGAATTTGTATGTAATTTTCTTGTTGCAGCATATTTTCTACTCTGGTAATATAATCATCTTTTTGAAGTACAACTAGTTTATTTCCCTTGTCAGCTTTTGTGTATACTACTGGTTTTGATTTTAATGTTTTGATCACATGTTTGGTTGGGAAATTGTTATGTTTATCTGCTTGTATTTCTTGGAGAACTATTTCACATTCTTTTTTTATAGTGGTTTTACTATTTTCATTTAGGTTGTAAGTAGCAATCTCAATGTCTGCGACTATTTCATCGGTTGTTTTTGTGTAGCCAACACATGTTTTTAGGCCAAGGTTTAATACCGATAATTCTGCTTTGGTGAAAGTTACATTTGAAAGATTAATTACGTCAGAGTATGGCGTCGTTTTTTCATTTTTTAGGTTAGGTTTATATGAATGTTGCTTCCGGCGTAGTATGTCTAGTTTTTTCTTTAATTTCAGCGTTTTTGTTTTCATCCTGTAGCTAAGAATAGTGAGGAATTTTGATTGCATGTTTTGCCAAAGTGGATAGCCGAGTGTGTCCGTTAATTTAAGGTGAAGAGCATATAATTCCAGTTCCAATTTTTGTAATTTTGCGTAGTGGTTGTTTCTCTCAATTATTATTACTTTTTTATCGGCTGATGTTTGGTGTTTGCTGTTTTTGTCGTATTTTACAATTCTCCTTACAAACTTTGGTGTGACTTTGCTTTGTATGCATAGGTTTAAAAAACGGATGTCCGCAAATGTGTTTTTTCTTTTTTTTCAATTTTTTGGTATCTTTTGATGTCACTTTTTATTCCACTGAAATCTGTATTGAAATTTAGGGTTTCTAATCTTACCTTGTTTTTTGCCATGACTTGCATCTTTTCCACGTGGTGGCCAATTATAAATTTTGCTTCTTGTGACTTGTTGGTCATAAATTACGTATGTATTGTAATGAAAAGAAGCTAGAAACAGTGATGTGTATTGAATTTATTTAAAGGTGAGTCGAAATTGGTACACTAACATCACTTAAGTTTACTCACTTAACATGTTTCGGGAAACCGTTGTTCCCATCCTCAGAAGGTTAACTCGACTGGCCCGTGTTGTTGGTGTTTCCGTTTTTTGGACTGGATCCTGTGGTGGCATCTTGTGGTGGAGAAATGTACTTCCAGAGAGGATTTGGTGGCGGCAAATCAAAATTCATTAGATGTGTGTTGTGTTTTAGAATGGTGATCTTCTCCCATGCATCTAATTCGGCTGCAAATTTGGCTGGTTTGACTAATGTAATATTGGGTTTGATGTTGTGATTAGTGATCCAAAAATGGTGTGAAACTGCAGATTTGTCCATTTGTTTGTATTTAATACATCTCATGTGCTCCTTTAGCCTAGTTTCTAAGTTTCTTTTTGTCTTACCAATGTATGCTTTATTGCAATCTGAACAATTGATTTTATAGATTCCAGCTTTTTTGTCTTGTGGAATGGGGTCTTTTAACTTGTTACAAAGTAATTTCTCTATGTTAAATTTGTTCTGTGGAGCTAGGCTGATGTTATGTTTCATGGAAATCTTCTTAAATTTGTGAAATGTTCCTGGGTGGTATGTGAATTTCTTGAACTTTAGTTCTTTATCTTGCTGGCTGAGATTAGTTGTGTTTCTGATGTGCATCTGTCGTTTGAATTTTGCAATTTTTTTGTCAATAGTTGCTTTGTTGTACCCATTATGTATTGCTGTGTCTACTATATGCTGGTATTCTAACTGGTATTCTCTTTTATTTAAGGGGGTATATACCAGTCTATGTGTTAGGCTGTTTAGTACTGCATGTTTGTGTGTGGTTGGATTGAAACTCTTATTTTTTATGTAATTAGTAGAGTGTGTTGGCTTCCTGTATATGCCAAAGGTTAGGTTCACACCATTTTTGGATCACTAATCACAACATCAAACCCAATATTACATTAGTCAAACCAGCCAAATTTGCAGCCGAATTAGATGCATGGGAGAAGATCACCATTCTAAAACACAACACACATCTAATGAATTTTGATTTGCCGCCCCCAAATCCTCTCTGGAAGTACATTTCTCCACCACAAGATGCCACCACAGGATCCAGTCCAAAAAACGGAAACACCAACAACACGGGCCAGTCGAGTTAACCTTCTGAGGATGGGAACAACGGTTTCCCGAAACATGTTAAGTGAGTAAACTTAAGTCATGTTAGTGTAACAATTTCGACTCACCTTTAAATAAATTCAATACACATCACTGTTTCTAGCTTCTTTTCATTACAATACATACGTAATTTATGACCAACAAGTCACAAGAAGCAAAATTTATAATTGGCCACCACGTGGAAAAGATGCAAGTCATGGCAAAAAACAAGGTAAGATTAGAAACCCTAAATTTCAATACAGATTTCAGTGGAATAAAAAGTGACATCAAAAGATACCAAAAAATTGAAGAAAAAAGAAAAAACACATTTGCGGACATCCGTTTTTTAAACCTATGCATACAAAGCAAAGTCACACCAAAGTTTGTAAGGAGAATTGTAAAATACGACAAAAACAGCAAACACCAAACATCAGCCGATAAAAAAGTAATAATAATTGAGAGAAACAACCACTACGCAAAATTACAAAAATTGGAACTGGAATTATATGCTCTTCACCTTAAATTAACGGACACACTCGGCTATCCACTTTGGCAAAACATGCAATCAAAATTCCTCACTATTCTTAGCTACAGGATGAAAACAAAAACGCTGAAATTAAAGAAAAAACTAGACATACTACGCCGGAAGCAACATTCATATAAACCTAACCTAAAAAATGAAAAAACGACGCCATACTCTGATGTAATTAATCTTTCAAATGTAACTTTCACCAAAGCAGAATTATCGGTATTAAACCTTGGCCTAAAAACATGTGTTGGCTACACAAAAACAACCGATGAAATAGTCGCAGACATTGAGATTGCTACTTACAACCTAAATGAAAATAGTAAAACCACTATAAAAAAAGAATGTGAAATAGTTCTCCAAGAAATACAAGCAGATAAACATAACAATTTCCCAACCAAACATGTGATCAAAACATTAAAATCAAAACCAGTAGTATACACAAAAGCTGACAAGGGAAATAAACTAGTTGTACTTCAAAAAGATGATTATATTACCAGAGTAGAAAATATGCTGCAACAAGAAAATTACATACAAATTCAAGAAGACCCATTAAAATCACATTTAAAAGCCTTCAATCAAACCATCCAGGAAAGCAAAACTATAACAGACACTGATAAATCTAGATTAAAACCAGACCACCCCATTTTACCAAGAATGTATGCTCTACCTAAAATACACAAACCGGGTAATAAGATGAGACCAATCGTCAGCAATATTGATTCTCCTACCTACAAACTGGCAAAATGGTTAGTACAGAGATTCTCTTCACTACCAAAATTCAACAGCAAAAACATAATGAATTCAGAAGATTTAATACAGAAGATAAAATCCCTGGAACTTGAACCAGAAGACAGATTAGTTTCCTTTGATGTCACTGCACTATTTCCAAGTGTCCCTACAGATCAACTCCTGCGTCAATTAAAGAAATGGCTACAGCAGACTAACCTACTTGAAGAAGAAATAGAAGACCTCATACAACTTACCAATTTATGCATTGGACAAAATTGTTTTAGTTTCAATAAGAAGTTCTATCAACAACCAACTGGTCTAACCATGGGCAACCCACTTTCACCCTTCTTGGCAGATTTATTTATGAGCTACTTAGAAATACACATAACAACTTCCTTTCCATACATGTTTAAAGTTTGGCACAGATATGTTGACGACATCTTCGCTGTTGTCCCTAATAGGTTCATACAAGACTCCTTAGCCTTACTAAACCTACAGAACCAATCAATAAAATTCACCATAGAAATAGAAAAAGAAGGCATGCTACCATTTTTAGACCTAAAAATCATCAGAGAACAAAAGAACCTAACCTTTGGCATATACAGGAAGCCAACACACTCTACTAATTACATAAAAAATAAGAGTTTCAATCCAACCACACACAAACATGCAGTACTAAACAGCCTAACACATAGACTGGTATATACCCCCTTAAATAAAAGAGAATACCAGTTAGAATACCAGCATATAGTAGACACAGCAATACATAATGGGTACAACAAAGCAACTATTGACAAAAAAATTGCAAAATTCAAACGACAGATGCACATCAGAAACACAACTAATCTCAGCCAGCAAGATAAAGAACTAAAGTTCAAGAAATTCACATACCACCCAGGAACATTTCACAAATTTAAGAAGATTTTCATGAAACATAACATCAGCCTAGCTCCACAGAACAAATTTAACATAGAGAAATTACTTTGTAACAAGTTAAAAGACCCCATTCCACAAGACAAAAAAGCTGGAATCTATAAAATCAATTGTTCAGATTGCAATAAAGTATACATTGGTAAGACAAAAAGAAACTTAGAAACTAGGCTAAAGGAGCACATGAGATGTATTAAATACAAACAAATGGACAAATCTGCAGTTTCACACCATTTTTGGATCACTAATCACAACATCAAACCCAATATTACATTAGTCAAACCAGCCAAATTTGCAGTCGAATTAGATGCATGGGAGAAGATCACCATTCTAAAACACAACACACATCTAATGAATTTTGATTTGCCGCCACCAAATCCTCTCTGGAAGTACATTTCTCCACCACAAGATGCCACCACAGGATCCAGTCCAAAAAACGGAAACACCAACAACACGGGCCAGTCGAGTTAACCTTCTGAGGATGGGAACAACGGTTTCCCGAAACATGTTAAGTGAGTAAACTTAAGTGATGTTAGTGTACCAATTTCGACTCACCTTTAAATAAATTCAATACACATCACTGTTTCTAGCTTCTTTTCATTACAATACATACGAGACTTCATTAAGTTTAAAAATAGGCTTTTGTAGGGCAGACTCATTATTTTGGATAATAATAAAATCATCTGCAAATAAAAGTATATTTAAATTTTTGTCCTTTGATATTTTAAAACCCAGATTCACTAGTTTCCATTATCACACTGGATTGTGAACATAAATATTAAAAAGCATAGGTGATGTAGCACACGCTTGTCTGACCTTGGTTAAGTATTGCTTTTGTGGTAGTTTCACAATTATTTCTTACATTTAGTTTTGTTTGGTAGTAGAAGCATTGTATTATTTTTGTAAGTTGTTGTGGATATCCCCTTTCTTCTAATATTTGCCAAATTTTATGTCGGTCAACCCTATCAAAGGCTTTTCCAATGCCAATAAGGGCCATATGCATTTCTTATCTGCACAAGATCTGCCTCTTCTAAATCCATTTTGCTTTTCTAAGATAAGATGTTCTGCTATGTTTATTATCTTCTATTTATTATTCTTGCAAATATTTTATATGCAGTATTAAGTAAGCATATATCCCTGTAATTGTTACAATAATTGCATTTTCCTTTCTTAAAAATTGAAATAATTTGGGTAGTAAGCCAGTCTTCTGGGACATGTCATTTTTTCCGACATATGTTATAGAAATGTAATAATCAAAGTTTTAGCAAAATACCTCCATACTTAAAAAATTTTGCATTAAGTACATCCTGGCGTGTTGCTTTCCTATTTTTAGTTTTTATAACTGCTTCTTCCAGTTCTTCAATGGAGATTAAGTCTCCTTTATATGATGTACTGTTTCCTGCATTATTATAATGTATTTCTGCATTTTCATTAAAACATAGGGTTTTATAATGTTCTAACCATTTGCACTCGGGTATTATGTTTAAATTTGCTGTATCTTTCTCATTTTGATTATGTGTTTTAGTAGTTTGTATGCAATAAGTTTCTTCCATGTATGTTATGTTCTACTTTCCCTATAAATTTATCCCAGGATTCATCATTTAGTTTTCTTACCAAGCTTTTGGCTTTATTTTGCTTTGCTTTATGTGTTACTTTAGCTTCCTCTGTATTTATTTGTATCTAAGATAAGCTCTTTTATTTTCATCAACTTCTTTAGCAATTTCTTCATTCCACATTCTTATACCTTTTTTCCCTTATCTTTTTCTTTTCACCTACTGCTTCTTTGGCATCCATTATGCAGCCCTTTATATTCTTCCATTCCCCTTCGACATTATCAATTGTTTCTATTTGTTGTAATCCTTGGTTTAAGTGGTTCTGATATAAATACTTATGCTATCACCTTATAGTAAATGTATTTTAAATACTTCATTCGATTTTAAAAAGTTTTTCTTTTGCTTCCATTTAGCAAGTAGAGCAATTTTAGCAATGATCTGCATATATATCAGCACCTCTATAAACATGCACATACTGAACTTGTTTGCTAAAACATAATCCATTATGCTTTTACATCCTCTAGTGTTCCAAGTAAATTTGTTATCATTTTTCCTGAAAAAATGTATTTGTAATTTTTAAATCGTTACTATTAGCAAACAATATCAGCAATCACCATTATTATTTTTATGTTGTTCTCCAAAACTATCTACTACTTCTGGAACCGCATTATTTTCTTCGCAAGCATTTAAATTCCTGCTAATAATTACATTATTTGTTTTATTCCATTATTTTACTTCCTTTTGTAGGGTTTTGTAGAATTCTATTGTTTCTTCTTTCCATCTCCCTTCTGGGGCATGTACTCCTGTTACCTTTAAATGGTTTCTGCAGGTTTTAAATCTTGCCGTTATTATTCAATCACTGCAGTACAGCTTTCAATTTATTTTTCCATTTTTGGTCTATCAATATTGCTACTCCACTACTTGCTTGTGCACAACAGCCAGCACTTGTTGCACCAATGAGTATTTGTCAGTTATCCGCTACCATAAATGCTCCATATATAATCACAGAGCACAAGAATGCACCAGGGAAGTAATCTGCCCTCACTGTTCCCAAAACCATAAGTTACATGAGTTACACATGTAAAGGAAGCAAAGAATTATTGATGTATCAACTGCATAAATTACAACAGGTACAGTAACATGGGCAAAATTAATGCAAACCATTTGGCACTGGATAAAAACTGCACTTTCTGCAAAGCCATGCTAAAAAAAATGCATGCAGTGTATATCACTAAGATGGGTAGTTGGTATCTCAAAGTTGTATGCAAGTTAACTTACATCTTAAGTTAGCAGAACAAATAACCTTATCAAAATTATATACTAACACCAAATAGACCTTGCCTTCATACAAGAACCATACACCATATGCAATAATCTGGCCAGGGTACCTAAGTCACTTGGATCCTATGTATGTGGAAATGTAAGGAAATGGTTAGCAATTCTTGTAAATAATAATGAAATAGATGCAGTTCTAATCACAAGATATTCCGATGAATATTCTGTAGTAGTAGGAATGACATAAAAATGTACAATTTTATGGTGTTAAGTTTTACTTTGATGTTATAGACATTAAAAAAAATATTAGGAATATGGATCAAATTCTATATCACTCTAAGGGACAAGGTTTACTAATAACAGTTGACAGTAATGCTAGACGCAAAATATGGCTAATGTGTTAACAAATCAATGAGGGAAAGCTCTGGAAGACTTTTTAACAATCTACAACTTGAACATTGTAATGAAAAATCTGAACAAATGTTTGAAACAGTAAGAGGTAGTAGTTATGTTGATTGAACCATTGTTAATAACCAACTGCTAAGGCATGTAACCTCCATGTTAAGCAAAAGATGCTTGAAAACACTTTACTACTCATATTTTCACTCCCTTCTCTTATATGGCATAATTTTCTGGGTATTCATCACACAGCAGAGATTATATATTTAAAATTCAGAAAAAGGTAGTGTGACTTATGGGGAAAAAATCAACAAGTAGTTTCGGGCTACTATTTCAGAAATTGGGGGTCTTACCCCTACCATCATTGTACATATATGAGGTATTACTCCATGTTATGACAAAGATACATGAATTTCAGACCAATTCACTTGTACTTCATACCACACCTGAATAAGGACGAACTGTCAATTATGTCTCATCGAACTAACTTATACGAGGAAAGCTTCAAGTATAAAGATATAATGCTACACAATAAACTACCACAATCAATCAAGCAGGTTACACCTTTGAAGTCTTTTAAGCACAAAAATAAATAAATTCATGATGGGCATTGATTCTCTAGCATACAAGAATACTTGGGAAGATAATAGTAGTTAACTTTTGTTTATCATTAATTTATATCATGTAGGAATATGTAGGGTGTTCTTGAAATTGATATCATGCATAATTAGGTGTGTGTGTGTGTGTGTGTGCGTGTGTTTGTGTAAGAGAGATTTATGGGTGTTCTATGGATATTTGTGTTTTAAATGCCTGATGTGTCCTATATCAGCATAATTTCGTTAAATGGATAAATAAATGCTACTGAATGATTATGCGGCATTCAAGACAGCACCTCAGGTAACAATATTTTAGAATTTTACCTCAGTTTGGCATGACAACGATATACTTGTAATGATGCGAATAATGAGATAGCAACGTGAAATTTGACACCACTCTAGCATCCAGCATTATGTTCAAACTTAACTTGAAAACCTCATTAGTAACTTGGAAAAAATGGATGAGAAATTAGGGAAGAAGCTAAAAAATCATAAGAACATGGACGAAGTAGTAAATTTAGCATTATTATGTATCAGAGAAGTGAGTAATGTAGCGTTGCTACTGGAGCAAAGCTTGCAGTAAAATCAATATGGTTTCTTGGTGGATTGATGAATTAACTGTGCTAAGAAAAAGGACAAACATTTTACGAATAAAGTACCAAAGCACCACAGAAAACAAAACCTAAAACAGGAGAGGAAAGTGAAGTACAGTAAAACCTGCTTAAACCAGACCCCTATATACTGAAAATCTGGATGGATGGAAAATAAATCTTGGAGAGCAGAGCCATTTTCTATGTTAAATAATACTCTAAACCAGAAACTGCCTAATACAGAAACGGAATAATTTTCTGGAACTGTTTGCATAAATAAGACGTATTATTATCACATAATACCTAACTACGTACTAAATTTTTAAAGCAATAGCCATTATTTTGAGTGTGACTGTACTTGCACCAAGTTTTAAGAATCGTGTGTGATGTTTATGGGGACAGAGGAGCTAGCAGAGAAACTGCAGTTATTATATGTAAGTTGAAAATACAGCAAAACATACATTGAAATCTATTTTTCAATTACAGACTTTTATTTTAAATTATTCATTGATTATAATTGTTTCCTTCACATATTTTTACTTTTTTTTTGTTTTTTTTTGTTTTTTAACTACTACAACCCATTGTAAGACAGAAACTTGCGGGGGGGGGGGAATTTACTGGAATGATCGTATTCCATTTTGGGCAGGTTTTGCTGAAGGGAAAAGAGAGTATGAAGCAAAAATGCAAGGATTAAAAATAAAATCGTGGAAAACATTCTCCACAATACCTGAAGGAGTCAATCCTTGGAATATAATATACAAAATGGCATCTGGTAAAATTAGAAGTCGTACTAGAATGGCAATGCCAGAAAAAGAAGACGGAACGTATACTACAGACACAAGGTGCACAAACATGTTCAAACATTTCATGCTTAAGGACAGCCAAACTTTTTATAACCAACTACACAGAAGAATTAGGAAGGCAATTCAAGAACAATTAGATAACACGATAATACACTTTTCACAACTTCAGTAATAGCTGTTTTAAAAAGACTCAATCCTTAAAAGTCTCCTGGAGAGCATGATTTAACTAGTGCCATTCAAACACAAGCATTCCAAACTTTTCGATTGTTTTTCACAGAGACATACAATGCTTGTTTATAGAAGGATACTCACCAAAAGTGGAAACATTCAATAGTAATTTCTATTACGAAACCAGGGAAAGAGGACTCCAGAGATGAATCAATGTATCAAAGTGTCTTGACGTGTCCAATAGTGAATGTACATTGTACCAAACCACTTTAACGGATGAATAAACTAACTAACTAACCAATAACCTAATAAATATCAGTGCCAAACTGCAGGAAAAATTGATCAACATAATACTATTCCATATATGTTCCAAAGATTTAATAGTAGTCAGTATAGATTTACCCCTTAAAATGGAGAAGTTGATGGAGCAATGGAGGCCAAAACTTTTACAGAGAAAAAACCTGAACTCCAAACAATGCGTAGTCATAGCCAGCCTTGGTGTGAAAATAGTGTTTGATGCAGCCTGTTGGCCCAGTATTCTCAAGAAATTTAGGAGACCTGGACGTCCAAAGAATATTTACAACTTGGCCATGAATTACTTTAGTGACAGGAGAGCAAAATTATCAAACAAGGATCCTGTTATGGCCCTGCCTTCTGCAAGATTCTGCATAATATACAATTTATTCCTTAGTTTATAATTCATAACCAAACTAAAGTACTTGCCTTTTCAGACAATCTAATTATTCTTACAAGAGTAGCATATAAAATTGAAGCAGAAAACGCTGTAAATCAAGATATAATGAAAATACAGAAGTGGGCCTGTGATAACAGGGCCACTCAGACAAATCATGATTGTGGAGGCTCTAAACCTCGACTTCATCCACTCCCGCATAATTATTGCACAAATTAGCAAAGTACAACAATGGGTATTGATGTACTGTAGTCTTTAGTGTAGTAACACATGCATTTTTTTAAAACTGCATATATTTAGTAGCTGATGATAAAGTAATTATTGGATAATAATTATTTACTAAAATTGATGTAAAATACTAACATATTATGTGAGTATCCTGAAATATTTGTTGCATAGCTCATTTCAAACACGGGTTTGGATGTGTATTATCTTCAATGTTGTTAGCATTTGAATTTTCCAGCTTTGGCAGTTACAAAATCATCTTTTAACACTTGAGAAGCTTAAGTGTGATGCTAGTTGGTATTCTAGTGACAAGATAGATAAATGGTGCAGTTTCTCTTCTCCCAAAATGGATCTTAAAATGGTTCTTTATGAGAGACAGTTTATTAAAAATCCTGTTGCCAGAAGCAACACTAACAAAATAATCTTAGAGCAATACACAGTTCTGGAAATAATGATTGAAGCTTGACTTTATAAATGAAATTCAAGAGGTCAATGGAAATCCTCTGTTTCCAGACTTATTGATAACATCTGGAAATGTCACCTTAAAAATACACTGCAAGTGTTTTAGTTCATCTTTCAATTTGTTGCTCAGATCCTTAGGGTACATTGAAGTGAGATTTTTGGTGAAACTATCCAAATCCTCTTTGTCATGTCAAGAATCAGGGCAAAGGTTTGGCACAGATCTTGAACTTCTTTAATACAATCATTTAGTTGTGATATGCCGCCGCCACCACCACCACCTGTCTCTGGTACTGTTTTGAAGGAGCGTCGCTTTTCACCATCCAGCAATAATCACTTAGCATGGCTGCATTCCACTTCGCTTTATATCTTTGCTCCATCAATGAAATATCCTGCTAGAATCGCTCACCATGTTCATCGCTCATATCACTACAATTTGGTGGAAAGAAATCCAAGTGCGATTTTAAAAAGTGCATTTTGTTGTTGTTTTCTAATGTACTGCATTTGACACCAAAGCCATTAGCAGTCTTGCTCTCCAGTACTTTGCTGTCCTGCAATCTTTACTTTGTAATGCAATGCAATTGTCCAGATGGTGTTTGTTCACATCCTCTTCTGTATTCTTGCATAAGATGCATTTAGGAGATGCGAAGATATTGATTCAATGCAGGTGTTTGGTTAGGCAGTAATGTCCTGTTATTAGCCTGAATTGTGCGATTGCTGTTTCCCGTGGCAGATGTGGCATGGTTTCTAGTTTTGCAACAGGCATTCCTGTATTTTATTTTCTGCTGCTGCTGCTGCTTGGAGTCTAGTGTTGTTTGCGGGTTGAATTGCTTCTTTTATGAGAAGGTTTACTGAAGTGTACGATTTGTGTTTGAGGCTAATAATTGTTTTATGAAAGATCCTTTCTTTGCCAGGAATTTGCTGCTTCGTTGCCAGGGAGCGTATCCACTGGAGTGTAACAAGTATACTGGAATTGAGGAGTTGTGAAATAATACTGTGGCATTCTTTTGTATCAAAGGATCTTGGTCAACAAACTGCTTGTATAACTGCTCTGGAGTCGGAGATCACTATTTTCTGGAGTATGTCTTTCGTTGCTAGTAGATCTTGGAGGAAGATTTTGTTTTGCATGTATTTCACCATCAAAATTATTTGTACCTTTCCCTGCATGCTGGTAAAAGGAAAAAGAAAAGGGACATGTCCCACTGACTCCAGCACCTGTCTTGGGGCCTGTGAGTGAACCGTCTGTATATACATGAAGCCAGTCTTCTGAAGGTTACAGTGTGAGGATAGTTTCTAATGTTATTGACTTTAGATAACTTAGATCATATTCAGACTTTTTGTCTATTTTTTATATTAAGTCAGGTTTGTTGCAGATATATAGGAGAGTTAGGAGATTTTCTCTAGCAGTAATAATTTACCTGTTCGTTTGTACTTACAGTGCTGTTTCTAACTCTTGGACCTTCTCCAAAAAAGTAGCTTGAGTTTAGTTTTCTGGTTAGTGTAGCTTTATTCCTCCATGTATCTTCAGGGAACTAATTTCTCATACTGTAGGATTGCTTTTTGTTCTAGAGTGAGATAAATGGGGCAATTTTGTGTTAAAATTCTCAGAGATTCTACTGGAGTGGTGTTAATTGCTCCGATTATTATTCGTAAAGCATAGTTTTGTACTGTTTCCCGTTTTCCCACATTTTGGGTGCTGTGATAAGAATTCCATCACAGTTCTGTAGTGTAGGTTATATGTATGTGGATATATATATAGTAAGTTAAATTAAGAGTTCTTCTGGAATTGCCCCACTTGGTGCCAGTTAATCTTTTGAGGATGCTGAGTCTCTTCTTGGCCTCTTCACACACTCATTCTGTGTGGTCTTTCCGTGATAGTTTACAATCTAAGGTTTTTGTAATATTTGTGCTTATCTGATGACCAGATAATGTCTTCAGCAAACAATGCTGTCTTCACTTTTGCTGTCTCCAGTATTCCAGGTAAATCATTTACATAATTATTAAACAAAGTTGTGCTAACGACTGTACCTTGGGGTAAGCCACGATGTGTTTGTAGTTTGGTAGTGTACCGTGATACCTTGTAGCACAGAATCTTTGTGATACAAACCGAGAGAGCCAGTTAGGCATGTTTGCGCGAATACCAATGACTTGCAACTTTTCAAGCAATTTACACCTCAACACTGGGTCATATGCTTTTTGGAAGTCGACAAAAATGGTAGCTGTGTCCTCTTGATGACTGAATGCTTCCTTTATGTCCTACTAATTATGACCTGTTGGTCTGTTGAATGGTTTTCTCTGAAACCAGCTTGTTTAGGTGTTAATAGATTATGGGATTCTAAATACCAGGTTAATCTTGCACACACCATGTATTCCATAACTTTACCGACAACATTGGTGAGAGAAATTGGGCGATAGTTGTTAACATTATTTGCTTGCTTATTTTTCTTCAGAATTAGGCTTGTGATTGCCTTTTTCCATTCTTCCAGAATTGAAATGGTCCACGAGAGGTTACATATCTGTAGGAGAATCTTCCATTTTCTCCCAGATGTTTTATGAATTCTGGGTGGATTTTATCTGGTCCAGATTTTTTGTTTTTCAGTGCCCATAATGCTGTATTAAGTTGTCAGTGTAGGGGTCAGTGAATATGGGCAGGAGGTTACTGGTATCTTTAGCAGCAATTTTAACGTTTTTGTATACCCCTCTCTGTAGTTTCTTTTTATCCTTTGGGATTTAATATTTGGTGGTGTAGAATATGTTGAAAGTCGCTGCAATATCTTTATCAGAAGTTTTTCCCATTATTTAGAATAGGTTCCATATTTTCATTCATATTGGAGTTTAATTTGTTCATATATTTGTGGACCTTTTTGCTGTCTTTTCTGTAGTCTATTTTCACTATAAAATAATTATATGTTATTCGCTTGGCTTGAAGTAATCCTTCTTACGAATCCTAATTACATCAGAAGATGTAATTCACTCATGAACAACTCCAAGTATTGGAGTTAAACTGATGCTACTCCAGGACGATTAAATCAAGCAACATTTTGATTTAATCATCCTCTGCTGCTTTCGTTCTCCATTGAATTATATTTTCTCTTTGTTTACTCTTTTCGGCTTTCTTTCTGGCCAAATTTCTGTTTATTTTCAAGATTTCTAGTTCCTATGATCAAAAGCTTTTGTATTTTTTGGCTGTTCCTCTGGGTATACACTTCTTTGCTGTCTTTAAGATCATAGAGCAGAATAATTTGTTTAGCTTGTCAGAAGAAGTGATGTTTTGTTTCAAAATTGTTTCACCCTCATGTTCTATTTTATTAGATTATTCAGACCAGTTTGATTTCTTGAAGTTCCAAGATGTATGTTCTGGGTATTTTCAGCCGTCTTATCCAATTCAATTGTTGCAATGATTACTCTCTGTCGTGATCCAGGGTGATCTAATATTTTCCTTTTGGTTTTGTCTTTTATATCTGAGGATACCAACAGAATATCAAGATTTGTACATGATCCTGTATGGTTGATGAAGGTACCAGTGTCATTTGGGTTGTATATTACTTCCATTATTGAGGAATGTATAAAATCTTCAAAAACTTTGCCTGTAGAATTGATGTCATTGTATTCCCCATAGAGATGAGTGTGCATTGCAATCACCTATCAGTATGGTTTTTATCTTACCTGATATGAAGTTCAAATCAGGTAAATTGGTGATGGAATTGTAGCAGCCATATATTTTATAGTGCTGGCTTTTCTTCCAGATGTCGATTTCAACTGCTTCCAACTTATCTGTCAAGCATCTCTTTTGCTATTTGAAATTTTGATTCCTACTATTCCACTAGCAATCTGTCTAGCTGTAGGTAAAATGTGAAGTGAATAACTTGGTATGGAATAATGACACTGCTGATCTGAAGTTAAATTTGTGCCTTTAATTATGAAAATATCAACTTAAGTTTTATTGAGTATGTTGGACAATTCAGCTTTCTTTCCTTGGGATAAACCACCCGCATTCCATTGGAGGATCTTTAAAGTAAAAAAGTGCATATTTAATGACAAATTACGCTACAACTGTTCATACAAGCACATCAAGTCATCCACAAGTTCGAGATTTTCAGCTTTGAAGCTTTCCAGAAAACTATTGGAAACATTCTTAAAGATTGCCTTTCTGTTTTCTCCTTATCATTTAGCACTAAAGCTAAAGACTTATTCTCTTTAAAAGGTTCACTGATCTGTGGAGCTATAATACACATGATTTCAATTTTTCAGAATTGAGCCTGGGTAACTTTTGGCGTAAGTGAATGCACAGCCACTTGCACCTAAAGCTTTTACAAAATGTTTCATAAGCTTAAGTTTTATATGTAGTACTGGGAGTGAAACTTTGTTTGGCGTTGTCAATGGTTCATACATCAGCTTTTCATTCCAGGAGTTAATGACTCTTGGGCCAATGTTTCTGAGAATAGTGTTTGTCTCTAGCACAGCTATCCCACTCGCAAAGGAAACAATAGTACTTGGTACAGCCAGATTGCATCCCTATTAAAATGGCAATAACTTTAACATCCCCACACTTCCCACTGGTATCTTGCATAGTCTACTCCTATCAGGATGTTTATCATATTTGTATGTTTCTTTTGTATTGGTGGCATTCACTACAGGAATGGAAAGAAACTCGTTTCCATTATGTAAAAGTACTGTTATAAGACTTGTCTTCGAAAAGTCAAAGAACACTCGCCATTGATCAAAACAGTGTTTCATATTCAATGCCTCCATCAGACCAAGTACGCCTCTGGAAGTCCCCCTCAGTTAAAAAAAAAACAAAAAACTCAAATTCTTCATTTCTAGTGCGAAATGTTGTTACTTTCACAGTCGTGTAGATACCTCCACTGTTGTTATCGTGATGACAACAGTTCTGGCTTATTTTTATGAAATTCTAGATCCCTGGTGATGGCATTGAGCTCCCTTTGTGTCACCTTGTGGTTCGAGGATGATCAGCTTGGAAGGAAGTCTACATCTCTTGAGGTTGATGGCTGTTCATCTTCAGTTATGGAAGCACTGCTATCTTTATTGTAGCTCAGAGAAACATTTTCTGGGGGTTCAGGAACAGGAAGCTCGTTGACATGAGGTACAGAGGGAATTACAGAGGGTATATTAGGGTATACAATTGTTGATTTTTTCTCATGGAAATTCGTTTGTTGATAGGCAGAACCATACAGAAATAACAGTCAGTAGTGTGGTTGATGGTCTCCTTACAAATCATCAGGACTCCAAATACATATGACGTCCTTTTCTATTCATCCATGCAAATAGGTTGGACAAACACATAGTGCAGCACATATATGGTGCCTATTTTTTATTCTGGTCCCCTATCTTACCGCCAAAATACAAGAAACATCCCTTTTTACAGAAGGAATAGTCGAACATTTTCTAGAAGCAAATGTTACTTTGCCGCAAATACAGCAGAAGTCATTTGCATTATTTACGCATTTACAAGACTTTTTTACTTGCCTGTAAATTGTATATTGCCAACTGGAAGTACCACAATACAATTATTATGAAAGCATTGCAAGACACGTCCAAACGCAACCACTTTCTTATTTATAATACTCGCGATATCTCTTATCTGGCCACAAAGCTACTGAACACGTGAGCATGTACGGGGATGTACCCGATTGCGTGGTGATACCGTCCTGTGAGAATGGCATTTTTAGTCAGTGCAGACAATTTTTTATACATGGGATTCGATATTTTGCAAAAAATATTGTAATTACAGGTAATGACTGCAATTCAAAAACTAGAGCTAACGTGCAAATTTTAATGTCAGTTTCAAATTGCGTGGCACCGAATTAACAAAGTTTAACTCATTTAATTTCCATAACATTTTTGTGTAGAACAGTGTTAACAAAGAGCACTCCATTATAATTCTAAGCATTTCACTGCTTTTGCCACAGACTATAATCTTTACGAGTCAACTCTTCCTTTGCTGTGGGTGTCCAGATCCTTACTCACTTATTAGATAAAACCTTTTCAGGTATCAAATTTGATTTTTTACTATTATTTGGATGGCTTGGGCATTTACTCCGAAACTTTTGAGGATCATGTACTCCATGTTCAGGAGATGTTCTCCAGGCTTAAGCAGGAAGGGTTAATAGTGAAGCCTAGTAAAGTTAAGTATACTACCTCATTAAAAATGTTTGGGGCACATTATTTTGGTTTGGGGCGTAAAAATTTATCCAAATATACTGATAGTGACGGAACTATCCAAGACCTTGTACAATTAAGCAAATCCCCTGCCTTTTAGAATTGATTAACTATTTTGTTAAATTCATCCCCAATTTTTCTGTTAAAGCCAGTAAGCTTGATGCATTACATAGGAAGGGTTAAGTTTCATTGCGGTCCTGAGGAAGAAACAACTTTTCAGGACTTAAAGTCTGCATTGCTTTCTCCTCCGATATTGGGAATCCCTGATTTTTCTAAGCAGTTCAAGCTTCAAACTGATGCTTGCGGCACAGCAGTGTCTGCAGTTTTGCTTCAGGAGTTTCCAAGGGGAGGAAGGTGGTGTCTTATGTTTCTCGCATGTTGACACCTCCTGAACAGAAACACTCAATTTACGAATATGATGCTCTAGCAGTTATTTCTGGTAATGAAAAATTCAAATTTTATCTAGGACATTGCAAACAACCAGGCCCTCTCATGGGTTTTGGCCAGGCCAAGAATCTTCTTGCTAGATGGGCATTAAAGGTCTCTGCATACAAATTTAAAGTCAAGCACATATGAGGATCTTTCAATTGTATTCCTGATGCTTTAGAATTATGGTGATGACATATGCAATGAACCAGTTGGTAGTTTTAGTATGGTTTTGAGTAACTGTACTTTAGTTTTTGAATATGTTAGAAAATCCCAATTAAAAGATGAACATCTTGCAACTATTATTACAGATTTAGAATGAGGCGGATGGCATATCCCCTGTTATTTAGGTAAAGAAGTACTATGTAGCAAGGATAGGTGGGGAAACAACAACATTTTTGTTTCAGCGCAATTGAAATCATTATTATTTAAGTATTACAATGAAGGTCCTTCAGGTGCTCATTTGGATGTATTTAAGACTCTCCACCAGTTATGGGAGCACTTTATTTGTAATAAGAAAAATTAAAGAATGTCATGTGTACTTTAAAAGTAATCCTGCTCAGAATACTAAGTAGGGCATTTAGTTTCAAATGTGGCTGCGAGGCCATTACAAAAATTGTTTACTATATTGGTCCTTTCCCTAGGAGGAAAATAAATTTATATTGGTTGTAATGGATGCTTTCACCAAATATGTCTGGTTAATTCCTACCTGGGAGGTTAATACTAGTAATACAATTAAAGCAATGATGAGTATAACCACTTGTTTCCGTGTTCAAGTTCTAATGGTTGACAATGCCAAAGATTTTGTTTCAGGATGGGGTTACAGCTTGTACCGTACTACCCAAAACTCTTACTTAGCAGAAGAGTTAATTGCAATTTGAAAGTTGCATTGATAGCATATAATTCAGCAGATCATAGCAAGTGAGATGAACATTTACACTGGCTGCATATTGCCTTTAATATGGCTAACATAAAGCCTATGGTAAATGTTCCTTCTACGTTATACTGTCCTTTCTGCCTAACTGCCTTTTATCCAACTTATGACAGTAGAAGGAAATGCTTCCAGATCATGTCCAAGGCAGTACTATTAAGGAGGTATAGGATATGGTTAGGAATAATTCACAGTGGTATTATAGATGCAGAGAGTAGTATAATGATGGGATAAAGCAGCACAAGTATAAGATTGGAGATGTTTATCCTCAGAATCATCCAAGAAGTGATGCTATGAATAACGGTGGAGTGAAGTAGACTCTTAGGTATGTGGGTCCTTTGAAATTTTGATCACTAGTATCAGTTGAGTTACACAAGGAAAATTCCTCCGAAGTTCAGGTAGCTCACATGTCAACTTAAAGCCCAAAGCAATATGGAGTGCTGTGCTGTATTGCTTTATTAATTATGGTAATTATAATTATTAAATGTATGTTGTCTTAACTGAGCCCAGTTTTAATTTGGCTTGTATTTTTGTTTATTTTAAGTTAACCTGTTTGAGTGGCATCATGCTTAAGTAGGAAGATGGAGAAGAAGATATGAATTATGACTGGCATTGTATAGTCATTTACTTAGAAGTGGAATGGTTTGAGGACCTGGGTGAAGTTTCATCTCTGCAGTTGGGCTGGTTTTGCACATGTTGCTTTCCATCCTATGAAGTTATACAGTGCGGTCATTTTGTTGTGAGGCCACATATCGTGTGTATGCATGCTCTGCACACTATTACACTAGGGATTTTTTGTTCTGTAACTCCCGTACCACTTACTCATGAGTGATAGTAACATGCACTATAGCGAGTACTAACCTTATAAATGGTGTTGGAAGGGGTTTCCATCTGCATGAAGACATTCCAGGCACCTTTGGATGAAATTTGCATTCACATGCATAAGTTCTTCTTACATAATGTTCATAATTTCTGTTTTTATATAGTACTTAAGGTCGTCTATGTGTGGGGATTATTCCTATAAACTTTATTTTTTAGGGTTCCCCACAAATAGATGCACCAATTTCATCAATTGTTTTCCTCCATTAGAACATCTTGTTTTCACTTCTTAGGTTTAGTATTTAGCGATCCCACTGTCCTAAACTTATTAACCAGACGTCTTAACAGTTTCTCTACCTGGAACTGGAATACCAGGAAATTTATCTGAAATTGTCCACACACCTATCTACATGATTCAATTTTTACATATGTGTTGCACTAAAAATTTGTTGTTCAAGTGTAAATTTGTCGGTAGGTACTGCAATGGACTAATAACAAGACATTAACACCCTTAAGCAAATTACATATGACACAGGTGTCTCGAATAAACTTTTACCTTTGTACCAACTCTCTTTACAGCATGAAAACAAAAAAAATGACTGAAGTACAACTGATATAGATAACCTTGAATGTGTCAAGTGCCACCAGTTGCACATTGGAGAAGTACTGAGGTCACTACAGTACAGCATGCTATGCATATAGCTGGTCTATGGCCTTACCTTAAAACAACCGCACTGTAGCTCCATGCAGATGGATGTTCCATTGGGTTTCTGCCTTGCTCTGTGGGTGCCTAGTTGCTAGGATGGTATATCCTAGGCTTGGAAGGCAAGAATCTGTCATGTTACCAGGACCACCTGTTCAAGCACTTGTCAGGTGAGGGCAGCACAATTGCTACTGAGGCCTTTAAGTGGTGGCTTGAGGCCAGCCTAGGCAGTTGTTGCTACTAGTTAGTGCAGAATTTGGTAGCATATTATTTCAGGATTTCTCCCCTACAATAAACCCAGACAGTTGGGATATAAGGCAGTGTCTGTCGATAGATACAACGCCAGTGAGAAGAAAGGCATTCAGTAAGCAACTCTGCATCACTTCAGCCAGCCACGATTCCAGCATGACTCCAGAAACTTCAGATGACCGTGATGACAATGTAACTTTGAGTGAGATAATTCCAGGCATTTTTTTTGCTAACATTTTGGTAAATAGTAATTGTTTCTAAATTCAAAATTTCATCAGCAAAATATTTGATTTTGTTCTTAGCTCATGTAAGATAGCATAAACCTTTTGATGTTATTAAATGTTAAATGCATGAGATGGTAAAAGAGGCAATTAGTTGTGAAGGTGCCACATATTATTTGTACAAGGAAAATTTAAAATGACCAAATGCTGAGATAATATATTACATGTTATGCTTTCAAAGGGTTGTTACAAGTTTAAAATGCTTTGTGTTTTAATGTGCGCAAAGCATAGCTCTTGGTCTTTTTGCTATATTCCTTTTTTGAATAAGGATTATTTTTGACAACCTTTTATGAAAGCTTGCTTGGTAAACTCACTTAGTTAAATAGCATTGTTCAACAAAATTTTTGGCTACCTTTAACATGGCCATATATCTGAGTTCCTTCTCATATACTGTAACAGTAACCTGTGGGAGTAACAGCAATAGCTCAGTGTCCACTGGCTAAGACTGGGTTACCTGCTTTCACCAATGATTTGCAATTGTCTGGGATTGAGGTATCTTTCATAGCGTCATTGAATGACTTAATGCATTATTTAAGGGATTTTTCTCTATTTCAGTGTAGTCTCTGCTGTTATTAAGTAAGTTCCTGACTCAGTGAATATAGTCAACTTTGTCTAGTACCACAATGTTGTTTCCCTTGTTAGCTTTTGTGTACACCACTTCTTTTCTGTTTCAAAGTTCTATGGTATGTTTATGTAGTTGGTTGCTTCTATTTTCCATTGCCATTTCCTGTATTAGCTTCTCACACTGCTGATCACCTGTTTTTCAATGGTATTTAAGTTGCTGCTCAGATTTCAATGTTGCCAATATAATCTTCTGTGTTTGGGAACAGCTCACACAAGTTTCAAGTTCTTCATTAAAGAATGTGGTCTCTTGGTTTCTAAGCATGTGTTTTGAAAGATGAACATTTTCTGCATGGTTCCTTGAGGTCCATGTTGATTACTCTTTATTCTTGTTTTGGTATATATTTATCTAATTTTGGATCTCATTATTAAGGTTGGCTAACATGCTATCATTGAGATTATGTCATGTGGTGTGACCTAATATCATGATCTTTAAGCAGTAGAATATCAACTTGGCACCCCATAGCATAAAAGTGTTAAGAATGTACTAGGAAAGTGTATCAACATAACACCAGATAACGTAAAATCAGGAATACACAAAAACAAGTGTATAGACAATGGATGGATTTATGTTCAAGCAACTAAAAGAACTTTGACACCTAGGGTCAAAGAACATTTCATTAATATTAAGTATGAACAAATGCAAAAAAAAGCAGCAGTTGCAACACTTTTGTAACTATCACTATGAAATTATACTAGAAGCTCAGTCACCAAAACAAGAAAAGTTTTCATAAATCAAGAGCATCTACTGAACTTTTGATATCCCCCAGCAGATTACCTTTACTGATTCATCTGGAAGACATTAAATGCCACCAACAGATGCTAATGATGAGTAGTCAGTCTTCAGCTGAAGATGAGAGCAAAAACTCCCAAAACTAGTTACTTTACTTTTTTTTATTCACCATTTGGAAATGTGGTATAATTTCATGGCTATATCAAATACAATACAATACAATACAGGGTCATTCAAACAGTGTGCTGGATTTGAAACATCAAATAATGAACTTTATTTTTTCAAAACACATTAACTAAATACATAAATATGTTCATCACACCTTCCCATTTCAGGTATGGAAAATGATGTCGGGCATATGACCCCTACTGCACTGGCATGCAAGAACTCTATGAAATTTGCTATGACTACCCGACAAGTTTTCAGTTGGATTTTGATGACAACTCATCGAATTTCCTTCTTTAAGTCATGAATGTTTCAGGGTTTATTGACATACAGCAATGATTTAAGAGTATGCCAAAGAAAAAAGTCACAAGGAGTTAAGTCACATGACCTTGGTGGCCATTGATGGTCAGCATTACGCGAAATGAGGCGATCCGGGAACCGCTCATGGAGCAATTGAATTGTTTTGCAGGAAGCATGACAGGTGGCATCATGCTGCTGAAACCACAACTCTTGAATGTTCATTCCACTGATGAGATCACTAAAACTCTCTCATTGCACGGTATCAGTTTCCATGAACTGTCACAGCTTGTCCTGCCTCATCTTCAAAAAAATTAGGGCTGATGATGCCGTCCGCCCAAAAGTCGCACCAAACTGTCACTCATTGTGGATGCATTTCCCTTTCTTGAATCATGCAAGGATTTTCTGACCCCCAGATACGGCAGTTCTGCTTATTCACAAATCCATTAAAGTGGAAGTGCGCCTTGCCACTGAAGATGATTTTGCTCACAAAGCCGTCATCCTGTAGTCTTCTCAGAAACCAGTCAACAAAGTTTCACCTCTTCTCCTGATTGGCCACTTTCAGCTGCTGCATTATCTGAATTTTGTAAAGGTGGTAATGGAGATCATACCAGAGAGGTCTCTGTATTGAAGAACATCCTATGCCCAATTCTTGGGAATGGCAAAGAACTGATTTTATTGGACTAACTGCCACGAACCACCATAACTTTTTGCTCAGATTGGCCAGAATGACAACACCCAGGACTGTTAATGTTCACTGTTGAACCTGTTTCATTGAAGTTTTTCATAAATCTGAGAACTGTTGATTCATCTGGTGCTTAAGAATCGTGTGAAGTCACCTGACAGTTGGTGCATGACTTTCTCTGTTCTGATAAAAAAGTTTTCACAATTAGCACACTTTGTGCAATAGTAAACTGCGCCATGGGTGGACACAGAATGAAGAAATGCAAGAAATTCTGACTGAGGCAGCAATCGGAATGTTTATGGATATGGCAAAAATACACAACAATGTTGACAACTGACACAACAAAAATTTACCAAGCAATTCAAAACCGGCGGGCTTTTTGAAAGACCCTTTATATTGCTAACTCCAAAGTCATATAGCTACATACCTACTAAAGGTAATAATTTACTACAGAGGTAACACTGTCAAACATGGGACATGACAGTTCATTCAAGAGAAGATATACCCATAAATGTCACAGATGTACAAAATGCTTAAAACATAAAATTTACAAATATTTTAACAATTACAAAAGTGTGTAAAATTCCATAAATTCATTTACTGAGTAATACCAATGTTCCATTAATATATTTTTGATTTTATACTTAAACATGGCCTTCGAGGTGATGTTTTTATACTGAATAGGTAATGTGCTGTACAACTTAATGCCAAAATAAATCAAAATCTTACCGAGGAGTGAGTTAAAGTTAAAAAAAATACCAAAGTGAGGAAAGGTATGTCCTATTTTCAATTTCCTTATTTAAAAAATTAAAACTTTAAATATTACTATACCTACATGCATTTCTTTTAGTTAAAATCTCTTACTTTCACTGCAAAAACTATAACAACTTTGGACTAACCTGTAGAACTTCTTTCCAAACATTAGTGCATAGCATAAATAACCTAACTGAAAATTTAAAAAATTAAAACTTTAAATGTTACTATACCTACATGCATTTCTTTTAGTTAAAATCTCTTACTTTCACTGCAAAAACTATAACAACTTTGGACTAACCTGTAGAACTTCTTTTTAAACATTAGTGCATAGCATAAATAACCTAACTGAAAAATGCCAGAAGATATAATTTTATGCTGCTATTGGATGTTACCAACAATCATTAACTAAAACTGAGTGTGGTATAGTATAGTATAGGGCAGTGGTCAGCAGCTGGTGCATTTGTGATGAAGAGCCAGTCTGAGCAAAGGGCAGCACCGAGTGAGCAGTAGAGGCACATCACCATAAACACAAACCAGCAAAGTGATAGATACAATAGTGCATTAGTAAAGATGGGCCATGACAATGTTTAGTGAAGTTTGTGTATTGATCATTGTGGAGATACACGAATGTAGTAGTAAAAGACCATCAACTCACACACCTTTTACAAAGTTGTCTACAGTATGCAACCCAATTACTGATACGAATAACTATGTACATATATTGGAAGAACTAAGTCAAGAATTTGATACCAGGTTTCAAGATATTGTAAATCTCCAGTCCGTTGCATACATATTTGCAACACCATTTTCAGTGGATATTGACAGAGTGCTCTCATTTCAATTAGAAATATTTTACTTTCAAAATGATATTGACATGAAAGACAGCTTTCAAAACCAAAAGGATTTTTCTTCCTTTTATAGAGCTTTCCCCCAAACAAGGCTCCCTCAGTTTCCCAAGCTTGCTACTAGGATGCTGAGCATATTTGGATCTACTTATTATGCGAACAGTTGTTTTTCTGTATGAAGATCTGCAAACACTACACAGAAATCAGCTTTTTGATTTGAATGTTTTGAACGTTCTTGGCTTATGTGTTAGCCAGATGGCTCCAAATATTACAATTCTAGTGAGGGAGAAAAGAGGGGAAAAGAACTTGAGAAAGTATCAAGCTTGGGCACAGCAGTGATACATAGGGTCATATGAATAAAAGTGAGCAAATTCTCCAGAGTAGTTATTCTGGAGCAGTGGTTCACACGAATGAGAAATTGCTGCATTTCATATGAATAAAAGCTGCAAGCATCAACAGACATCCAGTTTAATGTAATAATTATACTTTTTTTCTGTTAAAAATATAACTATTCATCAATTTCTTGATTTGATGTTTGCAAATGACACTGTAACCCTCACTATATATTTTGAAAGCCTTTTAGCATTATTCTTGAAATTTTTATGCACATTGTATAATGACAATGATAAAAAGTGCTAGATGTTTCAATATAAACCTAATTCGAATATGAAATAAGTGAATTTAGTTTGCACAAGCCAATCTTACAAAATCAAAGGATGGATTTTTAATGAAGCTTAATTGCACCTTAAAGCTGCAGAAGGAAAATGAAGTACAGAGTAATGAAACATAATATACATGTACATACAACAATCAATAGTAGAGCATTCAAACAAGTATACATTGAATAAAGATATACTGAGAATTTAATTCACAATAAAATTGCTCTGGTGGACTTTGTGACAGTGATGTATCTATAATTAGTAATTATTGAGTCAATTGTACCACCATATCACTTGTTTTCATAACAAATGCTGTTTCAGGGGCTAATTGCTCCCATCCTCAGTTCCCTGTCGACTGCCTGCATGCTTTGTCTTAGTTGTTAGCTTGATCTCTGGTGGCGGTTTCTGTTTTTCCAAATATAAATGTTTTCCCAAGTTGCAAGTTCTACTTTTCTTGAGATGATTTTTTAGTATTTTTGGTTTTCTGTCTATGATGTGTTTGTCCCTGCAAAAGTGCCAAGCTACTGCTGATTTATCTCCCTGTTTTTTCTTTATGTAACTGAAGTGTTCTTTTGCTCTTGTTTTTATATTTCTGTTGGTTTTCCCAATGTAGATGTTTTCGCAGTCACTGCAACTGATCTGGTATATTCCTGGTTTGTTCTCCTGTGGGATATCATCTTTTAGTTTGGAAATTAGTAGGTTTTTGATGGTGTAATTGTTTTTTGGGGCCAAAGAGATGATGTGTTGCTTGAAGATTCTTTGGAATTTATAGAAAGCTGTTGGGTGGTATGTGAATTTTTTGAAGATCATCTTTTCTTTTTCAGAAGGGATGAGTGTGGTAACTTCTTTTATTTTCTTATGTATTGTTTCTGGCCTGAATCCATTTTCTTTAGCTATGTTCAATATGTTGTTTAGCTCAAATGTGTATTCCTCTTTGTTCATAGGGACCAGTTGGTGTGTCAGACTGTTGAGTGCTGCATGCTGATGGGGAACGGGATTGAAACTGTTTTGTTTTATGTAGCTATTTGTGTGTGTGTGGGTTTCCTGTAGATGCTGAATGTTAGGTTGGTTTTCTTTCTTGATGATTTTAAGGTCAAGGAAGGGGAGTTGTCCATTCTGTTCTTTTTCCATTGTGAAATTTATGGATTTTTCCAGAAGGCTCAATAATTTTAGTGCACCTTCCAAGTGTTTTTCCGGGACTATTGCAAGAATATCATCAACGTAGTGGTACCATCATTTGAATATCCAGGGGAAAGCCTTCTGCCAGTAGTGGTGAAAGTGGACTGCCATAGCTAGGCCTGAGTTCTGTTTGTAGTAGTTCCCGTTGAAAGTGAAATAATTTTGCTCTATGCACAGCTTAGTTAGTGTGATGTATTCTTGGATTTCTTCTGTAGTCTTTCCTATTGCTAGCAGCCAGTTTTTGATATGTGTTGGTAGGGTTTCTGTTGCTATGCTGGGAAAGAGAGCCGTGACATCAAAAGAAACTATGGACTGTTTTTTTCTATTTCAGTGTCTTTTATTTTTTTTAATTAACTCCAGGGAGTTTTTTTATGCTTAAAGTTTCAAATCTTGGAAATGAGGAGAACTTATGTGTCAGCCATTTTGCTAGTTGGTAGGTGGGAGCATTTATATTATTTATAATTGGCCTCATTGTTCTTCCTGGTTTATGTATTTTTGGAAGTCCATTCTTATAAAAACAAGTAAGTGATGTAGTGTTACAATCGACTCACTAATATACAGAGAAATCAAATTCCTGTAATTATTATAAACAGTGCAGTCAATCTTTAACATTTAATAAGCAAATGTTGACTGAAAGACTATTATGCATGTTCAGTAAGATCCATGTGTCAATCTGAAGCAGAAAAAATGAATATAACCACCCCTTTTATTTAGCAGAATTGGAGTCAATCTTTAATTCAAACTGAATCCCTATTTCCAAGCAGTCTCTCCAGTTTTGTATTTCATGCTTCTATTAGTACATTAAATTAAACCATTTGTTACACTGTATTACAGTGAGCATTTTTCATGCAAATATATTCTTATTCCTTGCATGATG
The DNA here is from genome assembly GCA_030765065.1 of Deroplatys truncata. Taxonomy (NCBI): domain Eukaryota; kingdom Metazoa; phylum Arthropoda; class Insecta; order Mantodea; family Mantidae; genus Deroplatys; species Deroplatys truncata. The sequence continues at coordinate 493,277,722 of CM060990.1, forward strand.
GGTTGAAATTTGTAGTCAATTGTAAATAATTTGTACTGCCATTATAGTATCCCAGAAGAATAATGCTTACTCAGTCATAGGCACTGTGCTGCCACTGTTTAGTTGAAGCTTTTTAGGTTTCCTTTTCATTCTGTGCTCATTACACAGATATCACTGGGCAGTAAGTAATAATTCTACCCATGAGTATGACATCACAGAGCAAGGCATTTGCCTGCCATTGGTATAAGGAAGGGAGAAGTAAATTTCTATTTATTATAAGTTCAGGAAAAACAGGAGATAGTTATTTCCATTTATTAACCAATTTAAAATTAATACAAACTGGTACAGTATAATTAAACACAATAGTGCCATTTAGTATAATTTTTCTATGCAAAATATTTTAGTTACCATTGATGCAAACAAGAACACTCAATACAAATTAAAAGGAACCAATTTTCTTAAATGCATTTTAAGTACATTGATGATTAAAATAATTCTGTGTGCTTTCATGCTATTTAAAATACATTAGAGCAAACACCCTAGTGGCAATAAAAGCAATACTTTGTAACTAAACTTGTAGAGATCACAGATTAATCATTGAAGTCATTAATGTTAGAAAAAAAAAAAAGGTTGAGCTTTTTGCTTGATAAAACAACAGATACCAAGTCACTTTGTACTGCTTTCTGCAAGCAGATCTAGCGCTGCAAGCACTTAACCCTTTGGCCCTTTTTTATTTGGAGTGGTAACAAAATTCATCATACTATCCATGCAATAGGCCAGCTACGGTCACTAGAGTACACAGCCTCTTGTTTTATCCACATACATAACATTGGTGTGTTAAATGACATTTTTATATAGAGTGATAGCACCGGTTTATTAGATGAGTTCATCTTCATTGACACTAAAATACAACCAATACAACACTAACTTCAACACTGGCTTAAGGATGTAGGTTAAATACACCTATTCTCACTCTTACATATGAAGCAGCTATAACATCTGGAGAGTACTCCTAGCTCAAAGCATAATTTATTTAGATCAGCTAGCAGTGAATTAAAACTTAAGCAACAGCCCAGACTTCAACTAAACAAAAATATCCTCCCTTTGAGAACTTGATGAACTAGATTTAAGGTACAGCTAAGCTTCTAGCAGAACAGGGTTATAAAATTATACATAATTTTAAAAGTGTAGGTTTGTTGTAATGCTAAGTTGAGAAATACCAGACTCATTCTTTTGGCATCCCTTAGATGATGCACACTTGCTCTCATTTAAATATTACTTAGTCAATTTTTGTCACACAACTTCATTTACACTTACAAAATTCAAACATGTTTCGAGAGGTATCGCTCTCATCCTCAAATGAAGGTCAACTGATGTTGTTAGCATCAGTAGGACTGAATCTGCAGGTAGATGCCAAGAGAGTGAGATCTGTAGGGCTAGAGTCGGAATTAGGCACAATGAATCTGCTGAATCTATCCCTTGGTGGGATTTCAAAATTTGATGTTTGCATTCGATGATGTAGATTTTCTCCCAAGGAGCTAGTTCTAATGGATGGCTGGCAGGCATGCTTTACTAGGGTTGTATTTGCATATATTTCATGATTGAAGCCCAGAAATGTTTGGCAATGCAAATTTACCTACTTGTTTATATCTTATATGGCAAAAATGTTCATTAGTTGGATTTTGAGGTTCCTTTTTGTTTCACCTTGAAATATTTTACTGCAATCTTTACAGTTGACTTTGTATATTCCAGATTTGCAACTTTGTGGTATCTGTTCTCTTGGTGCAGATTTTAGTAGGTTCTTTAGGTTGTGTTTGCTGAGGGCTAGAATGATGTGTTTTTGAACAAGTTTTTGGAAGCTATTGTGTGGTAGGCGAATTTTCTGAATTTCTTGCTTTCTCTCAGAGTTTCTAGAGTGGTGGAGTTATTTATTTCTCTTTGCCTTTTATACTTTGACCTTTTTGTCAATTAGCTATGGACTAAAGTCACTGATAAGAGCTGCATTGATAATGTGATGGTATTCCTTGTTGTACTCTTCTTTGTCACTTGGTATGTTGATCGGACAATGGATCAAACGATTAAAAATTGCATGCTAATGAGGTTTAGGGTAGTTATCAGTGTTGGTTGGTTTTCTGAAAATGCAAAAAGAGAGTTTGTTGTTGTATCTTCCGATGTTTATGTCTAAACATGGGAGGCAACCATCATGTTCCATTTTTAGGGTGAAGTTTATGTTTAGCAGTGTTAAGGCATCTTGAGCAAGTTTCTTGAGTACTATCGCAAAACATTACCTACATAACAGTAACAAGTTTTGAAAATGGTTTGGGAAGATTTTGTTATATGTGTTTCAAAGGCTCCCATGAACAAATATGCTAGAAAGGGAGAAAATGGGTTGCCCATGGCGAAACCAGATTTTTGTTGGTAGATCTTCCCATTGAAGTTAAAAAAGTTTTGATTAATGCATAGTTCTATTAGCTGTGTAAATTCTTCTATTTGTTTTAGAGGAATTTGATTTGGCTACAATCAATCAAAATTCCTCAGAACCAATAGTAGAATATGCACATATAATTTATTTTGCATGAAAATTTATAATGTGTGAATACCCTATCATGGTTGATTTCTGAATGTTACTTATACACTAGTTTATAGTTATCGAAAAATAACCTAAATTCAACTAAGCAAGCAAGAAAATATATGTCCAATTCTTTGTAAAGTTTTCTCAAGTATTCCTTTATAGTAAAATCCTCTGTTCAGAACATGCTTTAGCTGTGAAAGTATGACCTGCTATCCTATTATGGTTGGTTGGTTTACAATGTACCCCATATGGTTGATGACCTGTGGGGAAACCTCATTCCACCAAGGGAATTATGGACCCCATTTATTAACTGGAGGCACACAGAGGGTGGAGTCTGTTTTCTCCAATAGAGAGCGATAATGGTAATTGATGATGGAGCGAGATGACCTACAGCTTTTACTATGCACTCTGAACCATGTTGGACCTTGGGGATACTTCACATGAGCTAGTCAGAGGTGAAGGTTTGGATAGGGCCAACTTAAAATCACCATTCCAGAGCTGGGAATCGAACCACGGATCCTTAGCACAAGAGCCACAAATGAAATGCTGAGCTACCCTGGCACCCTCACTATCCAATCATTGCAAGCCATTAGCTGCCACTCGGATCCTCCTGATAGAGGTCCACTGCTAGTCCATTAAACTAATATGCAACTGTTCTGGTACACACTTTCCTGTACTGAAGAAGATGTTGAAGAAAAAGCACATTGGTGGTGTCATTTCCTTCACAAGGATAAACAATGGTACAAAATAACTGACACCTGCACCTCCATCTCATTACATAAGAGTTGATAATAAATTTTAATGCAGAAAAATTGATAGCATCAATATCATTTTATTAAATGGTTTGGCAGTGGACATATCTAAAGGGAGTCTACTATCAGAAGACAAGATGGCAGCGGTTGATGTGATGATGGGATCCAACAAATAACATTAAAAAGCAGTAATTGCGGAACCTGAATGTATATCAAATATAAATCATAACAAATGGAGGAAATAAGGTCAACAAAGGGGATGCAAGTCACGAAAATTCCAAGGCAGAAACATCTCATGCGAAGCCGGACACAGAATCAATAGTGATGCAATGCAATGAACACCGACTGACGTTAAAAACCAGCAATGATAGAACTACAGTGACTTCAAATGCTGAATTCACCTCAAATATAAGTCAGGTAAATGGTGATAATATAAAAAATACCAGGGAAGCTGCAAACCGTGAAAATTCTGAATCAGAAACTACATTTGTGACTCAGGACGCAGAAACAATAGCACCTCTGCACATGATAATAAATATGCTAAATAGAGACTTACAAAAAGCTCAACGAGAAATCAGTGCATTAAAACAGGAAAATGAGGAACTTAAGAAGAAGAAGAAAAATGAAGACTGTGATGAAGCATCATATGCAACTGTAACCAAGAGAACCTATACCTGGTATGGGTACGTAGATGATATTTTTGCTATTGTTCCAAAAAAACTTACAGAAGATGCTTTGAAATTATTGAATTTACAAAAAAGATCTATAAAATTCACAATAGAAAGAGAAGAAAATGGCCAATTACCTTACCTAGACATCAGGATCATCAGAAATAATGCACACAACAAACTAATGTTAGGCATTTAGAGGAAACCAATTCACACAGAAAGTTACATTCAAAACAATAGCTACAATCCTGCAAGCCACAAACATGCAATTTTAAATAGCATTACAAACAGGTTAGTACATATACCATTGGAGAAAGAGGAATACCAGAAAGAATACCAACACATTATCCACATAGCCACCATGAATGGATACCAGAAGAAAAATAGATAAGAAGGTAAAAAAGTTTGAAAGACAGAAATACATCCAACAAACGACTACTTTACTCAGACAACAAAAACTACAAGCATATATAAAGTTCACATCACCCTTGGACACACCATAAATTTCAAAGGATTTTCAAGAAATACATCACCCTGTCTCCACAGAATAACCACAATATACAGAAAATACTATGCAACAGAACAAAAGACTCTATCCCCAATGATAAATCAGCTGGTATATATAAAATAATTTGTAATGACTGTAACCTGGTATACATAGGAAGAACCAAAAGAAATCTTAAAGAGCATATGAGATGCATTTACCAAAAACAGATGGATAAATCAGCAGTAGCACATCATTTCTGGTCTTCAAACCACGAAATCACTTCAAACATAAAACTATTAAATCCGATCAACAGCAGCAATGAATTGGACATCTGGGAAAAAATACGTATCGTAAAACACAGGAATCACCTAATGAATTTCGAACTACCGCAACCCAGCACCAGAGAACACCACTAACCATGGGAGCAAACCTTTCTCCCAAAACGTGTTCAAAGTAAGAACCTTTTAGTGATGTAGTGTAACAACCTCCAACTCTCTTTATTTTAAATTATGACACATCACTGTTTTACTATCTTCTCAATCTTCAAAATTAATTAATGTGAAACATGTTTTAAGGTATAAGTTGTTCTATGGAGCATAAAAATGTGTGCGACTCAATTTTATTATTTTTAATTCTAATTGAGTGTTTCATTACTTACACATACATCAGTAATGGTGGACATTGTTGTTGAAGCACGAAGATCGTCTAGACTAAATACGAAATTGGTGGCAAAAACTTTTGAAAAGGAGCAAAGAACAGATAAAAAGTGCTTGGAGACTTCAAAGGTAATGATGAAACTGAAGGTAATACTAGCAACCAAGAAATTGATGAGGTAATTTATGCTAAAATATGTACACAACAGGAAGCTAGGAAAAGTGATCATGAGTGAGTACAACAACTTGGAGAGAAACTTAAATCTAAGCAATGTGAAAATGAAGAACTGAAAAGAAGCATTGAACATGAAAGTCATAGATTGAATTTGGTTTGTGTAGAAACTGAGAAATGGCGATTTCAGCAAAAAACAGTTTGTGCTAGCTACAAAGTTAAGAACCAACAAACTATGCCAATCGAATTTAAAAATTGCTTCTCTGTACTAAATGAGAATGCAGAAGCTGAAGATCTAGACAGTATAAAAGTGGAAAAAAGAAAAGTGTTTAACATGAGAAAGAGGACTACTACAAAGAAGCAGAAATTACAAATCTATATGGGCAGCCATGGATGCGATATCACAGGGAACTTGCATGTAAGTTTGGATGACTCTGAAGTGTATGGAAATATCAAACCTGGTGCAAGAATGGAAGTAGTAGTTAAAGACACTATTTAAGAAAGTGAACATTTAAGTAGTGAGGAGTTTGTAGTGATATTTGGTGGTAAAAATTATGTCTCCAAAATTGAAAGTGAAACAGTTATTTCTACCTGTAAAAAAGTGCTACCCAGATTAATTCATACAAACGTAATTATTGTAAACATTCCTCATAGGCATGATTTGATGGCATCTTGTGTAAATAGTACAGTGACAAGGTGCAATGAAGAACTAAATAAAGTCTGTAAGTACTTTAAAAATGTTAGTATAATTGATGCAAATAGATTAAACAGAGATTATTACACCATGCATAGTTTGCATTTAAACAAATGTGGGAAGAAAGAAATTATGGGAGAAATAATTAGAATCATGAATAAAAAGGTTAGTTACATGCAAGAGATCATAGTATTGCCCTATCACAACCAGGAAAACTAAATGTGAAACCTGTTGAGGTTATAAATGAAAATCAGGTTGAGATACTAGGTAAAGGCAATAAAAATGGGAAACCTCAAATCAGTAGTGAGAATGAATTGGTAATATTTCACAAAAATATACAAAGTGGAAGAAATAAGGGAGCTAAGTTGGAGATATTTATAAACAGCAAATTAAATGATGTGGATATTATCGAACTAACAGAACATTGGTTAAGAGAGGACGAAATCCAGTATTGTAAATCAACAGGGTTTTCGCTAAGTAGTTTTTATTGTAGAAAAGAAAAAATAATGGGGGAGCATGTATATTTGTAAGCAACAATATAGAATACAAGAATGTTAATACCTTTGACTAGTAAATGATGAACATTTTGAAATGTGTATGACTGAATTGGCGAACCAGAAAGTTGTAATCATATGCATATATAGGAACCGAAGTAGTAATATATATCAACTTATTGATAAATTAGAAATAGACTTCTATCAAAGGAAAACAAGAAATATAATTATTATAGGCGATTTAAATATTAACTTAACACAAAATATAATACAACTGCTTGTAAATTATGGTATGGAAGCTGTTGTAAATACTCCGACATGAATATTAAATAGATCACAAACTGCAATTGATCAGTTAATAATAAATACAGAAATTACTGATTATAATATAAAAATTATTGATAGTACCATATCCGACCATTATGGACAGAAATTTACAATTGTTAATAAATTAAAAGGTACACATAAAATAAATAGCAATGATGAAAGTGATGTACTGGAAGTGAAACTATACATTATCTGCAGCATTTATTCTCAAGGGAAGATTGGGAACAAGTTTACACACAAACAGATGTAAATGAGGCATTTATGAATTTTCAAAATATATTTAATTATTATATTAATATTGCTATGCCACTGAAAAGAATTTGCTTAAAGAATAAACCAGTTGCAAGGTGGATTACAAAAGGGATATGCGTGTCTAGTGAAAATTTAAGGCTTATAAATAAGCGAGTTGAAGAAACAAAAGTATCAGAATCATTTAGGGTATACTATCAGAAATATAAAAAGATTTATAATAGAATCATAAAAGCTGCAAAAAGACTGTACAATGATAGGATAATAGCTAGATCCAAAAATAAGTAAAAAATTTCATGCAATATTATTAAACAAGAGATGTAGGACTAAAGTGAAAAACCTTTTGATTACTGCCTAGACAAAAATGGTAAAATGATAACAAGTAGCGGAGATACTTAATAATTATTTTGCTGAAGTGGCAAAAACATTGATAAATGGTATTAGAGGTTCAACAAAGTGTCTATAACAATCCTACTGTATTCCTTGCTCCTACAACAGAAAATGAATTAAAAACTATTGTCAACAGCCTTAAGAGTGAAAAATCAACTGGGCTAGATTACTGTTCCAACCTATTGCTAAACGCAAGCAGCAACTATGCAGTTAAACCCTTGTGTTATATGATTAACTTATCAATGAAAAATGGATGTTTTCCAGAATGTCTAAAAATAGCTAAAGTAAAACCTATTTTTAAAGAAGGAGCACACACAGAAGTTAAAAATTACAGACCAATTTCTCTTTTATCTGTTTTTTCCAAAGTAATAGAAAAAGTAATACATAATAGAATGACAAAATGTATTTTAAAATATAGTGTACTTTCTCCTTCACAGTTTGGCTTTCAAAAACAGAAATCAACAACTACAGCATTAATCCATTTTATAAATAAAATTTATAAAAATTTAGACGATTCTGAACACTGCAGTGGCATATTTCTAGATCTCTCGAAAGCTTTTGATGTAGTAAACCACAATATTTTACTTAATAAGCTTTATGAACATGGAATCAGAGGGGTGGCATATGAATGGTTCAGCCCTTTATCTGCGAAACCGAAAACAATTAGTAGAAATTCAATACTTTGATAACCGTAGAAAAGAATTTAGATCAACATATTCAAATACGCGTAAAATTGAGACTGGTGTCCCACAAGGTTCAGTATTGGGTCCCTTACTTTTCTACTATATATCAATGACGTCACAAATCATGACGTGAATGAAGATATAACCTTTTGCTTATTTGTTGATGACACAAGTATTCTAATTTCCAATAAAAATCCCGATAATGTAAATGCTAATAGCCTATCTACCTATTTAACATCTTAGTTTGAAGAAAACAAATTAAGTATTAACATAGAGAAATGTTTAGCACTGAAATTTCAATATAAAATTAATAAAAAAAACTAAACTCTACAAAAGTGACACTAGATGGAGAAGAGATTAAACACTTAAATAAAACAAAATTTCTTGGACTATGGTTGGATCATAATCTAAACTGGAATATACACTTACAAGAACTGATGAAAAAACTAAGCCAGACATGTTATCAAATATCTGCACTAAAACGTTTAGTGGGTATACAGACATTAATGGTTTATTTTACAAAAGTTCATTCACTTATAGCTTATATAGGGTAGTTAAATTATATTTGAACCCACTTGCGGCCTCTCTCTACTGCACGAGACAGCCGGCAGTCGCCGGAGAAATTATGCCGACAGAGGTGGACTAAAATCCTTACCTTATAATAGATGCTGGAAATGTTGACCTTCTGCTCTCAAACAGGCAGTATATCTCGTGTAAATATTCTTGCTCACTCTCTGAAGCTCAGCAGCAGGAATTCTTGTGATTTCTTGCACAATGTTTTCTCTAAGTTCCTGTAGTGTGCGAGGATTGGAACGATACACTTTGTCTTTTAAAGAACCCCATAAATAAAAATCACAACTCATTAGGTCAGGAGAACGAGGGGGCCACAAATCAACACTAATTATTCTGTCATCAAACACCTCTCTTATTGCACGATTCTGCAACAGCACATATGGCTGCCAAATCATTACATGCAATAAGAGAGGTGTTTGATGACGGAATAATTAGTGTTGATTTGTAGCCCCCTCGTTCTCCTGACCTAATGAGTTGTGATTTTTATTTATGGGGTTCTTTAAAAGACAAAGTGTATCATTCCAATCCTCGCACACTATAGAACTTGGAGAAAACATTGTGCAAGAAATCACAAGAATTCCTGCTGCTGAGCTTTGGAGAGCGAGCGAGAATATTTACACGAGATATGCTGCCTATTTGAGAGCAAAAGCTCAACATTTCCAACATGTATTATAAGGTAAGGATTTTAGTTCCACCTCTGTCGGCGTAATTTCTCTGGCGACTGCTGGCTGTCTCATGCAGTAGAGAGAGGCCATGAGTGGGTTCGAATACAATTTAACTACCCTATAGAATAGTCTTATGGGGAAATAGCAGTGAAACTATAAAAATATTTCAGGTCCAGAAAAAAATTATCAGAATTATGCTCAATCTATCTAAAACCACTAGTTGTAAGTCACATTTTAAATTTTTAAACATATTACCAGCACTATGTGCGTACTTATATGAAACTATTGTAAAAATGCAAATACGCATAAAAAATTTTAATACAAATTCTGAAATACACAACCACGACACAAGAAGTAAATGTAAATTACATGTAAACCCACATCATAATAAATTATTTGTAAACAGCTTTTATTATTGAGGTATTAAATTTTACAATAACTTACCTTTGGAAATAAAAAGATATTCAATCTATAGCAAATTTTAAAAAGGAAGTTCACAAATTCTTAATTAGTAAATGTTATTATACCATTGATGAAAGTTTGCTTTTGAAAAAACTAAACAAGGAATGAATACTGCTGATAAAATCTTAATAAATAGGTAGATTATTATTATTAATTATTATTATTATTATTATTATTATTATATTATAATAGCAAATTATAAAAATTCATTAAAATTATATCATTAAATGATACTGCTTTTATATTGTAAATAAAGTAAAATTAGTAATTTGTTGTTTATGACTTATGTAACATGTATGTGTAAATTTTGACAATTCCATATTATGTATTCATAATTAAGGGATGCAATAAACGAATTGAATTGAATTTAAATATAAGCTCACTTACAAATACTGGAGACTATAAAAATCTGAGAGACTTACTTTATAGCTTTAATTTAAATTTCATTATTAATGAACCAAGATGAATCACATAAAACACATCTTCTACCACTGATCATGTGATAACTAATTTAGAATATGATAGGTATACTGTGATGGTAGAGGAACTCTGTATTTCTGATCATTGTGCAGGGTAATGGAATTTATTAAACTGGCAAAATTCGGGAACATCAAATATTAAAATAATGGGACAACTTTTAAAACATATGAGCCTAATGCTGGAAAACTTAAAGCAAGAAAAATGGGAAATAGTTTATGAAACAGACAGTAATTAAAAATGGGAGCATTTTTTTCAAATCTTAACAAAACACTTTCATTGTAGTATTGCTCCAATAAAAAAATCAAGGATAAAAAAGGGGAGACCGTACATTCAAATCCCATCAGAAATAAAAACAATTAAGAGAGAAAATGAAAGATTATTACACTTTTTTTAAGTCTACAAACTTAGGATTATTAAAATGCAATTATAATATAATATAATATACAGAGCGGTCCCACAGCGCTCTGGCCGGGAATTGCATAGTCTTGTGCGACATGTCTGAATGAACTCAAGGCCACGGGCTCTTCCACTTATCAGACATGTGGCAGCGGGCTTCAGTCAGCTGTTATTGCTTCTTGTGTATAGACGCGAGACGCATGTGTATTTGTGTGCGATTGAATTATTGGATTATTACAACCCAGAAATGGTACTCAAATTTTCGCTTGAACAAAGACTTTTTATGTATGACATGTATGTGAAAACCGGCTCATGTAGATAGGTGTGTAGGCAATTTCACAATAAATTTCCCTGGTGTTCCAGTTCCGAGTAGAGAAACAGTTAGATATCTAGTGAATAAAGTGAAGAGAACGGGATCATTTAATTTTGTAAGTTGTAAAAAGAAATGAAGGGTTCTAACGGAAGAAAAACTAAAGGGTTATGGCCGGCTCAATCGCCGGATCTTACTGTTTGTGACTTTTATCTGTGGGGAACCCTCAAAAATAGAGCTATAGGAATAATCCTTGCACCATAGATGATCTTAAAAACAATATAAGAACAGAAATTAGGGAACTTACGCAACAAGAACTTATGCGTGTGAATGGTAATTTCATCAGAAGGTGCCAAGAATGTTTATCTGCCGGAGGACACCGTTTTCAACACCAACTGTAAAAAAGGTTAGTACTGATAAAATAAAAAGTAATTATGTTTGTTTGATAGGTGATCAATATATCGTAATAATCATCATAAAATCAGTAATAATATGGCATCAGTATCAATAATGAGAATAATAAACAGCTGAATATAGCGCGCGAAACATGCATCGTTACTACCGGCCAGATAGCTGAGGGACGCATCGCGACTACCGGCCAGATGGCTGAGGCTCTGTAATATATGTCAGCACTAAATGACCTAAAGAAGCAACAATATGGTAAGAAAATAATAAACTCAAACAATAACATCAGGACAGTGGGAATAGTAAAAGAGACTGGTATATACAAAAATAAACATGAAAATATAAGATTAATTATAAAAGGACAAATTATAGAAGAACCACAAGATATATGTCAGCACTTTAATAAGTACTACATTAACATAACAAATGGGGAACAGTTTATGATAGACAACTTCCCATGCAAACTGGCAGTTTGCACAAACTCTATATATCTGGAAGAAACTACAGCAGAGGAAGTAGATAAAATTATAAATAAATTAAAAAGTAAATCTTCATCAGGATGGGATGGAATATCAACTAAAATATTAAAACACTGTAAGAGCATTGATTGCTATTCCGGTACATCTTATAAATACTTCATTAAATAGTGAAAATTTTCCAAATTCTTTAAAACTCAGTATAGTTTGACCAATCTCTAAAAAGGGAGATAAAAACAAATAGGTGACTATACTCTAATCGCACTAACTTCTGCTTTTGCAAAAGTCTTTGAAAATACATTGAGCTGTAGACTGGTACACTTCCTGAATAAATATAATCTGCTTAATTCTTTGCAGCACAGCTTCAGGAATAATTTGTCAACTACTATTGCAATGGCTGAACTTTATCGTGAAATACCTGAAGGGCTTAATAAGGATAACAGAGCTGTAGGAGCTGTAGCTTTCGATAGTGTAGCACATGACAAACTACTGGATAAGATACAGAAGTATGGCATCAGGGGAAAATTTTTAGAACTCATTAAATCTTATCTGTTAAACTGTAAACAATGCACAGAACTCCACCATCAACAACATTACATGATAAAATCTACAAGATCTGATTATGAATTCATTAAGGAAGGCGTACCACAAGGATCTGTACTTGGACCACTCCTGTTTCTATTATACATAAATGAACTTCCTAAATCTTCAGATTATAAAATAATATCATATGCAAATGATACCTCAGTGATATTTATAAATAAGAACACCCATAGTCTAGAGAATTTAGCAACCACAAAAATATAGGATATATGCGATTACTTAAAAAATAACCACTTAAAGGTAAACATACAAAAAATAAATATGATCCAGTTTCAATACCGAAATGATAGGCTTAATCAAAGGTTAAATGTAAAGATACATGATGAAATTATTGAGCAAATACAGAAAATAAAATTTCTAGGGGTAATTACAGATGAGAATATGACATTCAAACACCATATTGAGCATGTATGTAACAAAATCAGTACTCATATATATCTATTAAGAAATTTGAAAAAATAATTAAATTTAGATTATTTAAAGTTAGTTTATTATGGACTAATTCACCCCCATCTTCAATATGGAATTGAAATCTGGGGCAGCATGGACATGACAGATATGAAAAGGGTACTCGCATTGCAGAAAAAATGTTAAAGATGTATTTATGACCTAAATAGTCGAGAATCATATAGACAAATCTTTGCAGAGGCTAAGATATTAACTGTTATATCACTATATGTATATAAAATAATTGTATTTGTAGTAAATAATCACACTCTGTACAGATTAAAGATAACTATGTATATAATACTAGAACACAAAACAATTACTATAGAGATAATGTAAATAAAAGAACCACTGAAAAGGATCCCCTTACAATGGGCAGGATACTGTACAATAGACTACCAAAGGAATCTAAGAATGCTCTTAACTCAGAAGTGCTTGTATAGGTTAGATGAACTGTAAATATTATGTGTGTGCATGTATATATATATTTTTTTATTGTTTGACAATGCTTGAAACTTGTAAGAGTCTATGAGCAAATAAAGATTATTATTATTATTGCTTAACAGTAACTGTATAAATTTATTTAATGACAACAGTAACTGCTAAAATTGTATCAACATTGTCTACGTGCCAGAATTTTGTCACATTGGAGTTCTTTTACATGCCTGTATGTCTACGGAAATGGGGCATTTGCATTTATGCACATTTATATACAATCTTCCTGGACAAGGATTGAGCCTGCAACCTTGCACAGAAAGTCAACATTCACCAACTGTCATCCAGGACAACCTATAAACTTAAGCGTTTAAATAACACGAACTAGTGAAAAAGAAGTTTCAACTATACAAAACTAAATTAAAGATAAACTATCTAGAAATATTTAGTCTTTATTTTATTGGAAAATTAAAATTAATGAAAATATAGCCCATAATTATGTGAGAATACAGATGTGAAAACTCAATCTTTGTCAAAATTTTTGGAAGGTAGCCGCAAACATGTTCAAACATTTAAGCAGGAGGGATAGGTTGGTGAAGCAGCTCCTATATTAAGCTTTGAAAATCCCAAGTTGCCATCATAAACCATTTTCCAGAATATTCTGTGAAAATATGTTTCAAAAGATTAATGGACTAGTAAATATTATACCATCATGAAAACTGTGGTTTATGCAAATAGTACTTTGCAAAACAAAATTCTCAATGATAAATGTTAACATTATGGGTGCTGTGAATACCCTCATAAATACCTTAGCTCTTCTTTCTATGGCTCTGCCCACAATATCATTAATAACTGAAGGGTCCTAGGATTTATTGGATCTGAATCCAATCCAACTCTGTAATAAATAATGCAGCATAACTGCTTCATACCTCATTCACATTAGATACCTAGCCATGGTTTTCTGAAAAGCTAAACAGTAGTTCACTTTAGGTGGTGACAAATTCTGGTGCCATCTGGATCATCATTCCATTCATTCTGCTTATTGTCTTAAAAGACTATGGCAGTTCATGGGAAGGTGATTACGATGACACTCTCATTACCGTTTCATAGACTCTTAGAACTCTTGTTTCTAGCCACTACATGTGGCTTAAAAATATTTTTGAATTTATTTTTGTGAGTGAGTAATTAATGATGATAAATTATGGAATTATGCAAAATGAGAAGGGAACTATTCAAAGTTCTTTGTGAAAAATCTCGCAAAGGTATGAATGATCAAATTACACATTTGTTTGTATTTGTGTTAAACTCTGCAAATACAGAATATATATCTATGTTTTGGAAGATTTGTGTAGATGTGGCACTATTCTGCAGCAGACTATTTAGTAAACTTGGAAAGTGTTGCCGAGCAAAAGATAGATCATTAAAAATAATTTGAGTTGGTTGGAAAAGGAAGAAGTGTTTTTAATTTCCATTCTGTCAACTCCTACATACACTGATAAACAAAAAGATTGTCTGAGTGTCAATCTTTATTACAGTAGCAAGAGAAGTAAAAAGCGAAAAACTGAAGAACTTCGATGCAAAAAAGCATCCAAAGAACTCGCAATTGCAACTTAAGTAAATTTAAAGGAGAAGAAAGAAAAGCAACACAATTAGTAAAAGAAGCAGCAAAATCATCACAATCACAGCAGCAAGTTCAGTTCTACTCAGAAGATGAAGCTATCTCATTAATCATAGATGGTAATGTAAGCCAAAGGCTATACAAACTTACCAGAACACAGGCCACCCCCCCCCCCAAAAAAGGAGGCTGATATTTATTTTCTATAATCACATCCTCAGAAGTAAAGGACGCTGTTATCCCAGCAAGGAATGCATGATTTTTAGTGAACAGTCACCGAGGTACAATTACAAGTTTGCTGGATCATACTACATAACCTATATTTGAATTAAAAGATCCAGTTCTATTGTCTCATAATAAGCTGCAGCCTGATAAGTTTATTCTGATGTCTAAATGGGGGTGTGATGGTGGTAGTGAGCAGTCTGAATATAAACAGAGGTTTTCTGATCAAATATAAGTGACAGTAATGTCTTGCCTTGTGCCTATTCAATTTTCTACCTCAAAGATAGTAAAAAAAATGTATTTATTTGGCAAAATCCACGTTCTTCATCACCTAGATATTGTAGGCCAATTGGGATGCAATGGAAGAAAGAGACAAGGGAGTTGCCAATTTAAGAAAATAATTTTATAGAAAATCAAGTCTTGTCTCTTCTGCCAAACAGTAGCTACAGTGAGTATGGCCAAGATATCCCAATCATTCACCAGCTTCATATGACTATGATTGATGGAAAGATATGCAATGCCATCACAAATACTCCATCGCTCTTGTTATGTTTGTGGAGCTACACCAAAATTAATGTACAACATTGAAGAGGCAGTTAAAAGAACAGCAGACACAAGCACTTTTCAGTTCAGTCTATCCACCCTGCACACATGGATTCGTTTCATGGAATGTGTACTCCATTTGAGCTATTGACAAGATATAAAAAAATGGCAAGTATGGGATCCAGAAGAAAAGGGCTTGCTTATTGACCATCCAAAACTGGGAGGAAGTGGAACCAGCAATGATGGTAACATGGTGCAAAGATTTTTAAAAAATCCACATCTCTCACAGAAGTTGACGGCAATTTTATTCATTGATTTGTGACTGTACTTCAAGCTCTCTCATGTATGTGGTTATGATGAGTCAGAAACAACCTTTGAAAGTTATGTGATGGAGACAGCTAAGTTGTTTGTAGACCTATACCCATGGTATTATATACCTACATTGGTCCAAAAAATCCTCCTTCATGGATCAACAATTATTTCTGCTGCCCTGTTACCCATAGGACAAATGTCTGAGGGAGCACAGCAAGCAAGAAATAATGACATAGTCATTCAGGCTGCACCAAGTTCAAAAGTTTTCCATAGTTGCAATGAATGAAGATATATTTCTAGGACTTCGGCTGTCTTCTGACCCAATAATATCTGCTCTTCGAAAGCTTCCGCAGAAGGCCAGCATGTCACTGTCTGCAGAAGTAATTGCTCTTCTGAAGTCACCACCACCTACTCCTCTGCAAAGGAGGGCTCTGGAGCACAAGGATCAAGTACTAAGGACAGCGATGAATTTGACAGAAGTGAGAGCAGCGAATCTCATTACTGAGTAAGTTACATATATGTATATTCTGCTGCTTTATTTTTATAATATGCTTTTGTTAACACATTAACTATGGATCTGTCATGGGAGTCTGATAGCAGCCATTTCTTAGGTACCATTAGGATTGTTTCTTGCTTTACGTAACTTACAAAGGTAATATAAATTGCAATTTTTATGCCACAAGAGTCTTAAAACCATGGAAGGAAATGTTGAAATCCCTATATTAATTATACATATTTATCGTGTATCACTCGTTAGAGATCGTTACTGTGTTGAAATCATGTACATAAATACAGTACGGTACTACTCTCCAACAACTGGCAGACATGCATACAGTTTTGTGGCATTTTCTTTAAAGATTTAGCATGCCATTGCTGACAGCTATACTGGATCCGCTCTAAGAAGCATACTTTTGTATTACTCTGCACAACACATGCACAGAATATGCAATTGATAAATGGTAACTGTTCTGTTTCACTAAACTGATTGTTTTAAACTTCCAAATAACAGTGAAAAATGTAGCATATTGCAATGAAATCATTAAACGTATCCATTAGGGCATTTTAAAAGCAATAACATAAAGAAAAGGCGAGCTCTACTTTTTTTCTCTTAGGCTGAGCACTGCAGTCAGGGGCCAATGAGAGCATTCACTACTGCCACGTGCGTAGGGCTGCTTCTTGCCTTTGTTTACCTCAAGTGCGTTTATTTCAGGAAGAGTTGCAATTATTATCTAACGTATGTCACAGTATTAGTCAGAAGTCACAATGTCACAGTGTAGGGATTAGCATTGAATATGCTTGAAACTGATGAAATTAATGATTTCAGTAATAGTGAATCTGAAAGTGATGATAGTATTCAGGACAAAAATTACTAACTATTATAGACCAATTATTAATAGCATTTCTAGTTTCAAAATAAGAATAGAATAATACCTGTAGGATGTTATGATATTCATATAACGATAAAATGATACTGTTGTCTTCTCTTTTAAGTTTATTGTGCCTAAAAATTGTGCGATTTTTCAATCGGTGGCAGCAATGGCAGTGGTGGTACCATTAGGATTGCTTCTTGCTTTACGTAACTTATAAAGGTAATATAAATTGCAATTTTTATGCCACAAGAGTTTTAAAACCATGGAAGGAAATGTTGAAATCCCTATATTAATTATACATATTTATCGTGTATCACTCGTTAGAGATCGTTACTGTGTACATAAATACAGTCTGCATAGCATTTTAAACCAACACTAGATTTAATGTTATAAAAGCAATCTGAAAGAAGCCATAAATGACTTAAAGCCAGCTCTCATGATGCAGTATGTCTATGGCTATGTACATTTATTGCTCCACTCCACAAGGAGTAACCTTAATGGTTCGTTAACAATAAGTTAAGGAAAAGTAACCACCATAACAATGGGGAAAAATGCTAAGATAGATGTTTTAAAATGTAGGTGCTCACAAACTAACGGCAAGCTTACTGAAGCCATGTGGAGTTTTCACACAACTGTTTCTTTTCTTGAGATTCACAACTATTAGCTTTGCAGCCATTATTTAAGCAAGCTATGACATGCCTTTCAATTATGGAGCTTACCGATTTTAATCTTGAATGTGCAAGAAGTTGAACATAAATAATAAATGATACGATTTTTACAAAGAATGAAAAAACACATTGATTACAATGATTACAAAAGCAGTTTATAATGTAAATATGACTTTTTCTAATTCATTTGTTTTCTAGAACCTAGAAACCCTGAATGGTAATTATTGTAAGTTTTTGAAAAATCACACTCAAATTTACCTTATGCGATGTGCATTCCTTTCTTCAATACAAATACTTTTGTACCTTTTGGTAACACAGTTTTCTTTTTCTCTCATGTTAAAAACTTCACCCATGTAACTTTGTAATAACTGTGTGCTGTTCCGTGTGTAATAAATACCATCTGTGTTAATAACGCCAATCTGTAACCCATTTATTGTTAGGATGGTAAAACAATAAAAATTTTTGGTGAAACATATGATTTTGCTAAAATCCACAAGGTTAACTTTCCCGGTGTGTGCAGTAGTGAAATAGCCTAACCACAATGGAAAACAAAATTGTTCAAATCACCAAGTTGAAGGGCATAGAAAACTGGGCCACTTGGAGATTTCAAGCTTGCATTACATTAAAATCAAGTGGTGTGTGGGAAATAGTGGTGCGTCTACAATCCCAGGATGAAGTGATGACATAGTTTCAGCAGCTGCTTAAGAGAGAACTCATAAATCATGGATTAAAATAGACAACATTGCTCAGTGAATCATCGCCACATCAGTGGAGAAGAAACCACTGCTGCATATCATTAAGTTGTGAAACGTCTAAAGAAATGTGGGACAAACGGATGTCCATGTATGAGCAGAAATCTGAAACCAGTGTTCATATAATTTTGCAACAGTGTAAAGTCATCAAAGAGATCCAGATGAAATCGCAAAGCTAAATAAACTTGATCATTGGCTGCAGGCTCTGGGTGAGAAAATTCCAGATCAAATGAGCATGACTAGAATACTTTTAACACTCTCGTTCTTCCGAAAATTACTGAGCCCATCATTTCTATGGGTTCCAATATTTATTGCTTTAAAATTGCGGGCCATTATTATTACACGTTTGGCTTCTGCAACACTTTCTTTGTACACTTAGTATCACATTCTGTCAAGAGAGAGAACTTTGGCAGTCGTATTTTCATGTTGTTAACAAATACAAAAAAGGCTGTGTTGAGGTTATGCACCACTTGTGTGGAGCAGAGGAGCATGCATGTCTAGTGGCAAACAATAAGAGTATCAGTCAATAAAAATGGCACATAAAATATATACAGAAGAGGAATTAACTGAAACAACTAATAATTTAGATGACTTTGAGTGCAGTGATTGTAGTGATATAGATGAGTTTGAAGATAATGGCACATTTGAAGGCATGTTTCATATATAATTTGAACAATACCAGGTAGTTTGAAATCATATTTTGAAGTAAAAGTTTATGTTTCTTACCAAAATGTTTATGAGTTGGTATGCATTTATTTATTTTCTAGAAATTGACCATAATAACAGCATTTCTTCAGAGTATAATGGTGACTATGATGGAAATGTTACTGATGGCGGAAATGGGGGCGTAACCAACCAACCAAATTGCATGCTCCCTCTTGGAACAACATGGATAGCTGAAGATGAAAACCCATCTGTGCTAGCGAATACACCACCTAGAAGAATCCTAGCTAATGTAGACCAATCGAGTTCTGTAATGGACTGTGCTAAAATATTTCTAACTGATGACAACATAAAAAACCTGAAATCACAAACAAATATGTATGCCTGCATCTCATTCAAAAGAAGTGTAGAATTAATGAAATGAAGCCTCATTCTGTACTCAGGTCATGGAAAATAGTGAGCATATCAGACATTAGGCATTTCTGAGCTATATTCTTCCACATGTGTTTTTCCAAAAGGCCTAAACTTTCTAATCATTGATGTATGATCTCAGATCTGAGCTGTAATTTCTGTCCACAGATAATGAGTTGTGCTCAGTTTACACAAATACTGTCTTGTTTACACATACTTTACAACAGTAGCAAAAGAAATCTGGAGAAAATGGATTTCATCCATTATTCAACATTTTGCCTTATTATAATGAACTAAGGAGCAGATGTGTTCAGGCATATCGTCCTTCAGCTCACTATAGATGAAAGTCTTTGTCCCTTTCAAGTGCATGTAAGTTTTAGAATATATATACAAAACAAACCAGATAAATATGGTTTGAATGTGTGTGTTCTTGCCAAGGCAAGCGGTGCTTATGTATGTAATTTTGAAATGTATGCAGGAAAACATAATCTTGACAATTCATCATCAGCAGTTGTCATGAGATTATTGTCTGAGAGCAATCTGCTGAACAAAGGCCATACTGTTTATTTAGACAGACTTTATTCCAGTTCAGATCTGTTCCAGAACTGGCTGATGAAATCACAGGCACTGTTGGAAACCGTGAATAAGATGAGAAGATCCTTTCCAAAAGATTTAGTAGGCACAAAACTAAACAAGGGTGAAATGTCCTTTCTATGTAAAGGCAGTATCTTAGCAATGAAATGGAGCAACAAAAGGGGTGTTTATACACTCTCAACAAGACACAGAACCACATTTGGTTCTCATGTTGCAAACACAGGCAAACAGGTTTTGAAGCCACTTCAAGTCCTCGACTACAACATGAACAAAGCTGGTGTCAACCTGAGTGATTAACGACTGCAGTATGTCATTGAACACAGGACTGTGTAATGGTGGTGCAAATTATATTTTCATTTACTTCTACTGGCCATGTCCAATGCTTTTTGGCTATACCATTCAGTGAAACAAGAAAACTACAATCATTGAGTTCATCACAAGACTTGCAACTGAACTGGTGGAAGATCCTGTGCACAACACTCATACAGCAACAGGCACTGTGGGTAGACTGACACAAAGGCACTTTCTGCATCACATACCCTCAGCATCCAAAAAGTATGCTGCAAGATTGTGCCATGTTTGCACTTCAAGAAGTAAGAAACAAAATGGGAAGGCTTCTTGCAAAGAAACACATTATGAATGTGAACAGTGTGTGTAGCTCTTGTTTTGAAAATTGCTTCAAAATATATCACACAAAGAAACAGTATGATACAATTTAAGTTTGTGAATAGTTTTTGTAATGTTTAAATTAGTTTACAGCATGTTTCATTAAAATTTAGGAAGGGAGAAATTTGAGTAACTGATTATTTTTTTTAGTTTATATGGCAGTAAAGAAGTAGAATAACTTGTGTAATACTTAAGATATTATAATTTAGTAAGTTTCATTTTAAAGAAGAAGACTCTAGCTTTCAAGTGCTGTATCATAAAGTAAAATACTACATATAGATTTACAGTAATGATTTTTTGAAAATCCTTAAAATCGGCTGGCTTTGGCAGATAAGTACAGTAAATGAGCCTGGTACAGTGTGTGTTAACCTTGCCTGCACATTATAAGCATTTTGTCAGCACATGGGAATTTACCTAAGCCAATGAGCATATAATCACTAATCTTATTTTGAGGCTGATGAGCAAGGAGATAAGAATGGAGGCAGAAGGTAAGTCAGAGCCAACAGCTTTTCAGCCAGCAAACAACAAGAAAAAGGGAAAAGGAAATCAGCAAAACCAGGTACATGCAACTACTGTTAAAAACTAGGTTATTGGATCAGGGAAAGTCGATTATGTTAGACTGCAATTGACAGCAGGGCAATACATGAGCAAGGAGGGGAGAAGCTCTCACCATTGCTCTCTCCACTACTTTGGTACTTCCCAACTTAAAAATCGCAGGTGAAGAATGGTACATGGACTCTGGTGCAATGGATCACATGTCAAATCACTTCAACTGCTTCTGCACCTATGGGGAATCCAAGGTATTAAGGAATGTATTAAAAGGAGATGGTAAACACATTTGAGTGGCATGCTTAGGAGATATTAACATTTGGGCTTTTGATGGTAAGGAGTGGAGACAAAAACATTTAACAACATTTTACATTTAAAATAGAGAGTTGAGGGTTGTTACACTACATCACTATGATATTCTTACTTGAACGCGTTTCGGGAGACGGCTTGTTCCCATCGTCAGCATTTTCTCTCAACTCAAGTTGTTGAGAGAAAATGCTGACGATGGGAACAAGCCGTCTCCCGAAACGCGTTCAAGTAAGAATATCATAGTGATGTAGTGTAACAACCCTCAACTCTCTATTTTAAATTATGACACATCACTGTTACTAGCTTCTAAATCTTCAAAATTAGTCAACATTTTACATGTTCCTGATTGGAACTTTAATTAATCTTTTCTCACTAGGAGCAACCTTGGAAAAAAGCATCATGTATCATTCAGACGAATATTTTTGTAAGTTCACCAAAGATGGAAGTGTTGTTGCAGTGGGAGAAAGGATAGATAGACTCTTTGAAATGAAATTCAAGATTATCGTGAACAGTATTTAGTTTACTAAAATGAAGGTCAAGTTAAGAAAATCCTAAAATCGTCCAACATCATTGCTGGGGATCAGGATGTCTGTTGTGAAGTCTGCAGTATGGGTAAAATGCACAGGTTGTCTTTTCCAAACATTGAATCAAAGTCCAAACGAGTGGGTGCGTTTGTTCACGCTGAACTATGTGGCCCAATGCAGTAAAGTTCTCTAGGGGGAGCAAGATACTTTCTCTAACTCGGGGATGACTATACACACATTGCAAACAAAAGTATTTCTTGAAGGAAAAATCCGAGACAGTATGGTACTTGGAGCATTTTATTAAGAAAGCTGACAGGTATCGTGAAGTTGGCAATGTAAGTCTGAGAACAGATAATGGCCTTGAATTCATTAACAAGGAGATTGATCAGCCGATACATCACCTTGATGTCGCACACCAGAAAACAGTTCCATACACTCCAAAGCTAAATGGTGCCACTGAGCAAGACAACAGGACCACTTTTGAATTGGCACAGACATCCCTATATGCAGAAAAATCTACCAATTAAAATGTGTAATGAAGCTGTCAACTACACTATCTACACTCTCAATAGAACTGGAGTGAGCAGAGAGAAGGGAATTTCTCTAAATCAGTTGTGGCATAAGAAGAAATTGGTTATCACTAGCCTCAGGACATTCGGCAAAGGGGTCTACATTCACATCCCAAAGGTGAAGAGACAGAAATGGGACATAAAGGCCAAGAAAGGTGTTTTTGTTGGCCATAATGAGAACAGCAGAGGTAACCATATATGGTTTCTGACAGTGAATCACGTGAGAATATTCCATGGCATTAAGTTTAAGGGTCAGAAACACAAAGAGGATCAGAATAAATAATCCAAGTTAGAGTCACAGGTATTAAGCCTCAGACCTTCAAAAAACAACTATGCTGCAGATATTGAAGATAATATCATCCGGAATATGATATTCAAGAACATCCCATGGAAGAAAATTGAATTCGAGTTTTATTTATGGACGCTCTTTAACTGCTATGGTCCTTAGAATCCCATTCTGTATTGGGCACGAATCACCGGGAATTTTGCTAAGAGACCTCTTTATCAGACTTGAAGTTTTTTTACATGCTGTAAATCTATGGCATGGGACCACTGCTTTACTTCCCTTCCGAATAAAGCCATGTTAAGGATTTTTACAGCCAAAAACATCCATTGCCTTCTGCCAGGCTTGAACCTATTGTGAACTAGAGGCTAGCATGGTACCCCTAGACCACGGAGGATGATCCCATGGAAAAGGAACCCTCCAGCAATACTGGGGAAGGGTGAAACCCAGGCTATCAACTGAGAGACAGGCACCTCTTAAAACACTACTAAGATAATTGGAAACATTTCAGCTGCAGAGCAGCAGGCAAATGGAGAGCAACTATGGAAACAAAACCTGGACACTCATAAATCCAATATCAAATCAGCAAGTAATTAGCAATAATTGTTGGTGTTACAAGCTGAAGCAAGATAGTGGCAGAGACATCCAAAAGCACATAGCAAGTCTTGTTGCTCAAGGTTTCAGGCAGATGATTGCCATTGACTACCATGAGATATTCAACTTGGTGGCAAGGCTCGATTCCTTTTAACTTATTCTATCTATTGCAGCTTCCTGAAACATAAATCTGCAGCAATTTGATATCAAGATAGCTTTCCTCTATGGAGAACTCAATGAAGTTATTTATATGCAACAATCAAAAGGATATGAGGATGGCACTAAATGGGTGTGCAGGCTAAATCGCAACCTGTATGGATTGTATGAAGCATCAAGATGTTGGAATTGCTTTTTCACAATGGTGCTGACTAAGTTTGGATTTTACCCAACAAATGCTGATCAGTGATCAGTGTGTCGTGCCTTTACTAACGGAGATCCAGAAAGACAACTTATTCTGACAATTCACAGCCTAATTGCTGCAACTGATGATGAAACAATCAAGGGGTTATTGGTCAAACTTCAAGAAGAGTTTGAAATAACATTGGGAAACTTGAGCACTTACCTTGGTTTGCAGATTGAGAGACTGACAGATGGCTCTATATTCCTAAATCAGTAAGCATACAGCAGAAAAATCTTGCAGGGATTCAGAATGGAGAGTGCAATCCCTGCTGACCACCACCACCAGTGGCAGCCGATGAAGGAGGGCTGCAGGACTGCAGCCCACCCAGAGCAAATTTAATATTGTTGCCTTAATTGAATAGATTACATCCGCATATATATTGTAATTCATTACAACTTGTTCATATCAGCTGCGTGGCAAGTTCATATGTGAATCCGCTTCTACCTCAGAGGACTGCCAGTACAACTTGCTAACGTGCGTATTGCTTCCATTTCACTCTGCGCTAGCCCTGCTACACGTTTCGGCTTACTGCGCATCCCATCGTTTAGTGAACTCACTGGACTGCAATGTTTGCAGTCCCAAAAGTGGTGTAAAGTGCAATTTCATGCAGATTTTCATGAAATCAGACTCTTTGTGAATATTTTCACAGCGATTCAAGTATATTTTTGTTTCCTGACAGTAAAGTATAATCAAATGTGATTTTATATACTGGTGTCAATGGTGTACTTGTAACAATGAGTAATTCAGTCGAGTATTTAAAGTCGTTTCGTTTTGGCGCTTTAACACTGCAAGAGAAATGTGACATTAAAGTGCATGAAAGACCGACTCCGGTGTTAAATATTATTCAAACTGCAACGAGTCACCAAAAACAATATAGTAGGTGTTTCAGTCCTGAAATTTACACGAAATATGAGTGGATATGTGGCTGTGAAGTCAGCAATTCCCTTTTCTGTTTTCCTTGCCTTTTATTTGGAATTAAAGATGACACAGCCAACATTGCATGGATTCAAAAGGGGGTTTCAGACTTGAAGACACTATATGAAAAATGTCATAAACATGAAATGTCCAAAAACCATGTTAATAACATGCTTAATTTTGCTACACTTGGATCAGTAAATGTACAGGCAGGTTTAAGCTAAGCCTATAAGGAATCAATAGATTGTCAAACAATCAAGTCCAAAAAAATAGGAACACTCTTAAAGATAATCAACTGTGTGAAATTTTGTGGTTATCACGAGCTACCCCTAAGAGGACATGAAGAGCATGAAGGGTCGCAAAATCACAGGGGTGTTCAGGGGGTTCATTAAATATACAGCAGAAATTGATTCCCTATTTAAGTGTCATCTTAACCATTCATTTTATAAAGGAACTTCTAAGACAATACAAAATTAGTTACTTCAGTGCATTCTTGAAGTTTGTAAAGAAAACATCTTAGAAGAAATTGAAGCAGCAGACTGTGTGTCTATTATGGCCGACGAAACTACAGATATTGTTGACATGTTCCAGCTTGTAATAATCTTAAAGCATTGTAATGCCTTAGGTAGTCCTGTTGAGCAATTCTGGGGATTTTTTTATTCTGAATGGGCAAAATTCCGATGCAATTGCAGAAGTTGTAATTTCTGAGCTTGGCAATGTATTAAAGGATAAGAAGAAGAAGCTCGTAGGCCAAAGTTTTAATGGTGCAGCGGTAATGAGCGGGGCTATCAATGGAGTGCAAGTTAAAGTTAGAGATGTGTACCCTAATGCATACACGTTAATTAAATCTGATAATGGAGAGAGCTGCCAGGCAAAACACAAAAGCTAGGATTTTCTTTTCAAATCATTCTGGTATACCCGCCTTCTTTTCCCCGCTCTCCACATAGATCATCAGGGTTAGATTTGTGTGTTAGAAGAGAATACCCAGTGGTGGATCAATGAGGTGGAACTACAAATTCAGGACTGTAAATGTTGTTTACGAAAAGAAGGAAGAATTGAAAGAATGTTTTCAAATTTTGTCAGAATAAGAGACTTCAAGCAGTGCAACAATAAATGAGACATCTGCTATATTGGGGTATCTTGAAAATAATGTGTTTTGTTTCTGGCTTAATTTTTTCCATTTAATTATGCCTCATGTAGAAATACTGAAACAATCAACTACAGAATCGCCACATAGATGCTGCCAAAATTCCAGTGTACATATCTACTTTCACTGCTGAAATTATAAAAGTAAGAAACGCAGTGGAGTCCTATGATTTGGCAGCAGAAAACTCACACAAAGAAAAATTGTTTCAAACACACAGACTAGAGCATCAGCAGCCAAGGAAGTATGTGTTGTTATACTGTCTCAATTGAATCTCCGCTTCCATTTTAGAGAACATCTTTCTGTGTCTTCCCTGCTACAAGAATCACAGTTTGAGCAATTTAATTCAACATTTCCAAAAAATGTGTTCAATGAATGCATAAAAATGTTTCTAGTGTTTGATAAGGACAAACTACATACAGAACTTTCAGTCATCTATTCAGGAGAAGAATTCAGGAATGTTGGTGGTGCTGTAAAACTGGTCAATATCTTAGAGCTAATAATCTTTCTTCCACTTTTTCTGAAGTGTTAAAACTTTTGAAAATAGCCATTACTCTGCCTTTAACAAGTGAATCTGAATGCTGTTTCTCTACACTGAAAAGAACTAAAACATTCCTTAGGAACACTATTGGAGAAGACAGACTAACTGCACTTGCTATGTTGTCTATAGAAAAGGAAATAATAGAAAACATTCCGAAGTTCGAGAGAGTGATTAATAAGTTTGGTACAAAGAAAGATCGCTGTATGCAATTCATCTTCAAATAATTAAGGTAAGCTAAAATTCCAATAATCAGTGCAGCCCCCTTAGGTATACACAACATGAGCCACCATTGACCACCACCACCACCAACTGGTGCAGAGATGCACATAAGGGAAATTAGAGGCTCCAGAATTCCCATACCACCAAGCTGTAGGTAGCTTAATGTACCTGTCAATTGTTAGCCATCCAAATATTACCTATTCCATTAAACATGCCAACCAATTCTTAGAAAATCCAAGAATAATCCACTGGAATGCAATGAAGAGGATCCTGAAATGCTTAAATGTCTATTCTCCAGCCAAGCAGGCGACTGAACTTCAGCTTTCAGTGATGCTGGAGACACAAAGACTTGCAGATCCACATTTGGTGTCATCCTTAAATTGGGTGAATTTACAGTTAACTGGAGCTCCAACAAGCAGATGAGAGTTGCACCATCCACTACTAAAGTGAAGTATGTAGCAGCAAGTCAAACTGTGAAGGAGATCATCTGGATTAAAAATCTGATCAAAGACCTTTATATGTGACAAATTCTATGAAGGGGATTTTCCTTGCAACATATTACATCAAAGAATCAGTAAGCAAATTTTCTGACAAAATCACTCTCAAGTGTCACCTTTGAAGCACAAAGATGAATGCTTAATATGAAGAGTTTGGAGGATCTCAATACTACACTTGAGTGAAACAATGGGCTCAGGGGTCACAATCAACAAGCAGACACATATACATGGATAAGAAATTTAAGAACATTTTTAGTGGGAGTGTTACAAGTTTTTGAAAAAAAAAAAATTAAATTTATTTTTTGATTGCTTTCTTCAGCACACCTGTAGGAAAAAAAAAACCACACACACGCGCATGCGCGTGCACGTTAAAAGGTTCAGTCAGTAATCTTGAGGTAAACATTGTCTTATACATAAATCAGATGTAGCTGTGTCATTTCTTAACAGTGAAATAATGAGTTTGGAAATCAGATCCTCTGCGTTATATTGAGTTGTAAGCAAATAAAAGCCATCCTTGGTCAGTTGTAAACAGAATACACAAAATAAACTTTCCTTATTGTTTTTAAAACACATAATAATACGCATTATTGTTTGCATTCTTGGCTTAGTTTAATCAAAATCCTACAAGTTCTTATCCCTTCTTAACTATTGCTTTGGTTACCAATCTCAGTTTTTGTGTATCTGGCTTTAGTACAAAGTAGTTCCTACTCTTCTCTTCCAAGTGAGGCAGCAAATCCTCAGAATTAAACAGTGGCAGATTATAACCAGAGAAACTTCCTTCTTAACAGTTACTTCATCCATTCATGATAAGTTCAACATAAAAGCCAAAAAAAATTTTTGGTTACATTCTATAGCCCTTTAAGCAGCCAGCTGGTAAATTTTTATTCTGGACTGAGCCTTTATTGTATATCACCATATTTGTTAAATTACCATGCAGATTATTCCCATGTTTGGTTATTGCTTAGACTTTAGATCACCTAATAGTCTTCCTCCAATTAATTCTTTTCTTAGTCATGTGCAGCTCACATTTACAGCTGACGGTTACATTTCAATTCCACGTGAAGTTAAGGAATATGCTGTTTTAACATTTTCTTCTTGTACTAGTAATAGCTTAGTCCATTTTCTTGCAATCAGAGCAGAATGCACATCGCAACAGGACACTCTTGGTCACACCACAGACATGTTTAGGTGTGGAGAGATAAGCAGCAACTGAAGTACTGGCTTTAATGATAGTGAGTAAGGTGATAATAGAATTTAATGGCCTGTGAACTAGCAGGCAGTGCTTAAAGTGGGCTGGTATGAACTGGGTACACATTAGAAAGCTGGGAAACGGACTAGTATGCCATACTGTTAAATAGAACTTGTTAAAATTTTATTTGTCGTATTCCTTTACTGGTCATCCAGATCATCATTACAAGACTTAGTTTAAGCTTCAAGAGTAAAAATTACTGCTTGTTTGTTTTTTCAACAAAGGATACAATTTTCATAACTCTAGCAGCGCATTTTGTTTGTCCCATGTGTAACAAGATGACTCCTTCCCTCTCCACACCTGTCTACCCCAAATGCGAGCACTTGTCATTCTGCCCTTCTCTAACTGAAACCTAATAACTTGCTAATGCAATAATGTTTAGAATAAGAATGGCATTTTAAATTATAATTTGTAATTTTACACAATTAAGACATTTGAATCATACATTTAGCATCCATAGCTTAACAGAATGTTTCATCTTCTAATTAATTACTATTTTTATTCAGTGTATTCGAAAATGTATATGCAACAATGACAAATGTAACTATGATATCTGCTACATGCAGTTCAAATGCCCTCTAGCCAGTTAGAATCTTCATTAGTTTCTTGAGAGCCATATGTTTGACCAGTCTCTGTATAACAATATTGTAGTAAGATATATCATTCCTTATAATCAAGCATGGTCAGCAGTCAATAAAGACTTATTTTAATATACCCAGTGATGTGAAAAAACCAAATACAGTTGTTGCTCAGACTTCTTGACATGTGCAACTTCAATTTCAAATGATGCCATAGATGGTAGGCTTACATTAACGAGTGGTAAATGAAATGATTTAAAGTTGAATCACATAGTTTCCCACCATGCTGGAATCAAATCCAAGCTCATGTGTTTAAAGAAAAAAGTGGTTAGCCATTTCTAATACAAGAGTAACTTGTAAAGTAAAAGACTTGAAACTTTATTCAAGTTCTGACGTGTCTTTGTTACAATAGAGGATTTCGGGTGCTATAAAACCTTACAGGTCTACTACAAAAAGCCAGCAGCAATCCTTACGAAATAAAAATAAATATTCAAACACAAGAAAAGTCATGCTCAGAAAAAATATTAATGGAGGTTGAAAAACAAACTTTGGAAAAATTAAGTGACAATTTTGAAACAACATGCTGCATTTCTGGTGCAACATACTATATTGCTAAATGAAACAGACCATTTGTGGACCATGCACATTTAACAGATCTTCAAGTTAGCAACAGGCTTGATATGGGATGAATTTTGCATAGGAATGTTGTATGTTCTGACATTATAATGCATATTAGTGAAGAAATGAAACTTGGAATTATAGGGAAGATTATTAATGATAGATAAATGGTGGGTATTATAATCGATGAGTCAATTGCAATAAATAATAAAAGTGCTTTGAACTTTTATATGTGCACGTATTCCAATTGATGTAAATGATGATGGTAACAAAACTTGTGAAGGCAGCGATGACAATGACATCTATACATTATTTTTAGAATTAGTGGAACTTGCGGATCAAAGAGCAGACACCATATTCATTGCTGCTGTTTGGACATCTGGGAATTGGACATTGATTGGACATCTGGGAAAAAATACATATTGTCAAACACAGGAATCACCTAATGAATTTCGAACTGCCGCCACCCAGCAGCCTTTGGAGGTTCATCAGTCCAGCACCAGAGAACACCACTAGCCACACACATCCCCCAGACGATGACCGGCAATATCAGTTGAGAACATGCTGACGATGGGAACAAGCAGTCTCCTGAAACGCGTACAAGTAAGAATATTATAGTGATGTAGTGTAACAACCCTCAACTCTCTTTATTTTAAATTATGACACATCACTGTTACTAGCTTCTAAATCTTCAAAATTAGTCAATAAGTATTTCTAGTTTATACTGTACAGATATCACAAGGTCCTACCATATACTTATTAGTGTTGGTACTATGTACCTTTTAATTTACAAAATATTCTTGTAAAGAGTAAAAAGGCATCACAATGAGCCAGTTAAATAATTTATGCTTGAAAGCTGTTAAAGGGCATTGTTTTAAGTCTGAAGGTACCTAGTTTATCGTACATTTTGGAACCAAGTATTTTAAAGCTCTCTTGAGTTGTAGTCAATCTACAATATGGAACATTGAGTGTTGGCATGATCTAGCAATATGTGAATGAACGTCTTGTCTGTTTTATAATTCAGATATATGACTTTTGACACACAATAAAACAGTGTAGACAAGTAAATTTATTACTGTCAGTATTCTAGTATTCCAATTGTGAACATGGTTTTAATAAAATGAACATAATAATGCCTGATCTTTGAAGCTCACTTACAATTATATCGTTTCCAGTCTAATGTTTGTGTCTTTAATTGGACCGCCTGTCACTATGTTTAAACCTGAACCTTATGTCAAGTCATGGTTGCGAAAGGTAAGACACAGCATGGACTGTGCAACATGTCCAAGATGTGAAAGAAAGGAAGAAACTTCATATAGGAAGCTGTGGGCCCTCTTGCGAGTTGCAGATAACAATGTTAGCTGTAAGTGTCTTGGGCTTTACATAAACTTATAAGGTATAAATAATTTTCTGTTCAAGTAATTAGTAAAGTAAGTTGCACAATAAGCAGTTTATTATTGTATTTTAATGTTGTTTTCTTTACATAGCCTACTATATGTGTTCTATTTCATTATGATATTAGCTTTTACTAATCGATTATTGATTCTCTTAAAATTATCACCACCACTGTGTAATTACTATATAAGTTGCATACTGGCACCTCCTCTAATGCCATTTTAAGCACTGCTGCCACGGCCTTTAAAATGTAGCAATAGG
This sequence comes from Deroplatys truncata, assembly GCA_030765065.1. Taxonomy (NCBI): domain Eukaryota; kingdom Metazoa; phylum Arthropoda; class Insecta; order Mantodea; family Mantidae; genus Deroplatys; species Deroplatys truncata. Next base: position 493,309,555 of record CM060990.1, read on the forward strand.
ACTTCTATGGGTGCTATATTGTGGGTCTGCATTACACAAACTGCAAGTAATTGACTTTAGTAGTTATATTTAAAAATAATGATTTATACCTACTTGAAACAAGTATTTGTAAGAGAAATGTTATGCTAAACATGCATAATTTTAGGATCTTTTTTGCATTTATAATTAATGTAGGTAACACATCTTAAGAAACAGCCATTTGTGCATCCTGGCTAGTTATAGATGAATTAACCTAATGACAGTGAACTGGTACTAGGTATTTTTGAAGATTTAGAAGCTAGTAACAGTGATGTGTCATAATTTAAAATAAAGAGAGTTGAGGGTTGTTACATTACATCACTATAATATTCTTACTTGAACGCGTTTCGGGAGACGGTTTGTTCCCATTGTCAGCATGTCCTCAGCATGAGATGAGGACATGCTGACGATGGGAACAAACCGTCTCCCGAAACGCGTTCAAGTAAGAATATTATAGTGATGTAGTGTAACAACCCTCAACTCTCTTTATTTTAAATGGTACTAGGTAACTCGCTTACAATCCAGTATATCTTATATAGCAAGATATTTCTCTAATAAATTATTAATATTTGAACTCCCATACTTGAGAGGATGACATTTACTGGCAGGCAGTTTGCAAAGTGTTTCATGATCAACCCATTCAAAATTATATATGGTAATTTGGCACCCTAGTTTATCCATGTGTTTATTTTCTTTGGAGGTCTATAAAAGACATAGTAAGCAAAACCAATCTACATACTTTATATAAACCGGAAAAAAAAAAAATTGTTCCATTTCATGCAATGAAATACAGAACTTTCACATAAAAGCTTACCGTATGTGCACTGTTTTAAACCTTGGCAGCTGCAAGCTGTGCTCCCAACTCTTTTCCCCTACAGTCTCCCCTCTTGTCCTTGAATGTCACTTCAAAGCAGCACAGAAGTTGAGCTTCTCCAAGATTGGACACCTGACTCACTCTAGATGGGACACTTGACTCACATTAGAGCAGTGCATTTTCATGTGTAAATGTTACTAAAAATATGAATCAGCTTGTTGTGTTCGTGTAGAATTTTGTTTGTAGTTCCCTGGTCAATTGGCTCCTTCCAGAAAAACAATTCGTGATATTGTGAATAAATTTCATTCTACTGGTTCAGTGCACAACAAAAAACACACAGAAACATACAGTTTTAACAGAGGATAAACTATATGAATTTGGTGCAAACCTTGAATGTTCGCCAACAAAATCACTTACAAAATTAGCACAACTGGATGCTTAAGTGGATTTTGCACATAAAGCAACAAAATTATTAAACCTAAAATTGCACAAGTGTACACATGCCCATTGTTTAAATAAGGTGACCCAGTAGCAAGAGTGCATTATTGTGTGTTTTTTTCATCTGTGAATGTAGGTTTAATGAACTAATGCTGCTATTCTTTTCAGACAAAGCCTGGTTTCACCTGAATGGCTATGTGAACAATCAAAATGTGTACTACCAATGTATTGAAAATCCACATCATGCACAGGAAACTCCTCTTTATGATAGGAAAGTTGTAGTTTGGAGTGCTGTTTGCGCAAGGCATATTACTGGTCTGATTTTTTACGAGACATAATAAATGCAGAAAGGTACAGAAGAGACATTTTGATCCCACTTTTTCAACAGCTTACAGAAGAAGAGAAATCATATTGGTGGTTTCAACAGGATTCTGTGACTGCTCATACAACAGCGGAGTCCATGAATAAAATTAAGGAAGTGCTTGAAGGAGTGTTGATTAGCGCTGATGTATGGCCCTCTCACTCACCAGATTTAAGAATGTATTATTTTTACCTGTGAAGTTACCTGAAGGACAGAGTTTATAACACAAACTCTCACACGTTTGAGGAACTAAAGGAAAATATCACAAATGAAACCAGAAGTATTACAGTGGCGAACTTAAATGTGTCAATCTGAATGTGCTTTCCTGTCTGTTTAACTGAAAGGGGTCACATAGCATCTTCATTGAGGTAGGATTTTATATACAACATTAGTGGCAAAATTAAAGTATGTTCTCAGGCGGCTGACACATGACCAGCCACCGAGAATCAAAATACTGTGCATGCAGGATACTTTTTACATGAAAGCTATGTATACAGGCTACCTAATTTAATTAAAAGTTTAATAAGCAGATGCCAGAAATGCATAGAAACCAAAAGCAGACAGTTCCAACATTACTTGCTTAATATGGATGAACAAATTTCTCTATAATTGTTTCACAGAGTAATTCAAAACTATGATGTTTAGGTTATACTGTACAGATGACTCCAAATGTTTTCCATGTCACATGGGCAAGCCATGGAGAGGGCACGCAGAGTGTATTATCAAATAGTTAGATCCTATGCAATCTCAAATGTCAATTTGCCTATTTTACCTGCTCTCCAAGATTGAGGAATTCAACTTGGTTCTGTTCCATGATGAACCAACTTCATAATTCCAGGATAGCAAAGAAGTAATAACAGTGCTAAGTGAACTATACCAATAATGTTATATTAAAGCCCGTGTTACAAAAGAAGTCTGATATGCAAAATTTACGACTTTCTCTACTCATTTCAAATTTATAAATAACTAATTTTATATATTATACTCTTAATATGAAAAGTGACTCTTTTAACCTATTTACATCCATTATGATAAAAATTCTGGTCTATAAATGAGCTCAAAATAAGCAATATGATCTTAATTAAATTTCTTCTTCTTTGGTTATATGAAAGCAATGTAATGACAATCAACTGTTGGTATCACAAGTCACTTTTGCTTGTAATGAGCATCTGTGAAAAAAAAAAAAAAAAAGTGTTACTTAAGGATGGTAACCAATCTAGGCTTCAGCACAGGAAAGCTCAAAAAAAAAAAAAAAATAAACAAATATTTTGAAAAAAGCTAATGTTAGGAAAAAGGTTATTTATAACAAGTTCTATGGGTTAATGAGCTCTAAATTTTTCCTTCGAAAATTTTTGGCTATCTATTCCAGTTTACCAGTTATTATTCAAAACTGAATGAGACTGAAGAGGACCTCACAGACCATTCATAGAAAATTCAAGATATTCATTTTATTTGTTATGCTAGCATCTCAACTGTAATATACGCAAATCAAAATCATTATGCCATTTTTGAGAAAATAAGAAAAGGAAAATTATTCCATACAATGGATAGCATCCTTAAACGCGATTCAACTCAGACAGCAAATTTTGCATTTATTTAACTTCTTGTCTTTTAGTCACAGATGTGCATGCGCAGGCACAAAAACACACAAAAGGAGAATTTTCTAAAAATAAATCTTTTCTTTCGAGGGCCTCAAAACATGTATTTCCAGTGAAATCTCAGTATAGAACTTTTGTTGAAATGCAGCAGAGAACGCTGTAATTACTGGTCATATTTGGAAAATCTCCTTTCTTCTCCCTTTAAGGAACACAACCCACTAAAGATACAGTGTTTTATATTACACTCATCTCACCAAATAAAATGAATATAACGAATGTACTAAATATTAGGACTTTTTTTTTCAGTTTGCCGTAGATGATATACTTCATGGAATGACTAAATTTTACCAAAAACAAGTATCAGAAACCTAAAAAGAAATGAAGACAAGCAGCAAAATGCTTTACATGCTTTGATTTTTTCCCCAGTAATGAAATGGAGGTGAAAATATATGAAAACAAAATAAATTCTTTACGAGTATGATACTAGATTATGTACTCCCATATTTCTAGCCATTATATGCCATATGACAGGTTAGTTGGAAATTGCCCAAAGAGAACACTTTAGCCAGAGAAAAGAAAACAATTTTTATTACTAGATCTAGGGGAAAAAATGAAAGTACATAAGAACAAGAAAACAAAGAATAATATGATAACTGAAGGAAATATGGAAGATCTAACAGCACTACTCAGCTGAATATGCGGCTATAATTCAGCATAAAATAAATATAAAATAATTTTCAGCTCTTTATCAAGTTTATTTGAAACAAGGATGTGGTGCAATAAGTTAAGCTGCAGCTGAAAAGCACAACAAATATGGCACAAATAATTGTATGTAAAGAAGGGGGGGGGACACACACACAAACTCTTATGGACATGGAGATCAGCTTAACAACGTAAGTTCTCATGCTTTCACAGTTCACTTAAACTGATTTGCATGTTATTGGATTAATGATACTGGCATACATTCTATTCAGCAGTATACAGATTTCTTGAAATTCCAGTAAAACTTCCATACAACATTGAAATTTAATGGTAGGTAATGGGATAGGTGATTGTTGAACACTGCAGCAATTAGTAATTTCTACCTCAGGGTCAGAGGTCAAAATTCACTTTTATTATATAAAGGTTTGAGGTCTGCAAAAGAAAAGAAGAGCTTATCGCATCATTTCTAGAGTGTCCTGCAAATAGGAGAGTTAAAGAGCAATGCCATCAATCATGCTATGCCAAATCATCAGTGTGCAGGAAGTTGGTCTTGCTGTTACTCACATGGCAAATACTCTAGGTCAGAGGTGGCGAAAACGTGACTCGCGAGTTATTTTGACTCGCAGGTGCATGTTCCCTCTCTGCAACCGTCCGTTTGATTTTCACATGCTGCTGAGTGACGCCGTGCGTGTTGCATATTTGGTGACTTGCGGAAGGAAGTCGTTTTCGCCACCCTTGCTCTAGGTGAAGGAGAGGGCTTCATTTATTACTGGGTCTGATGATTCTGGGAAGAAGGCGAATATGGTTAAGAAACATGAAGCAAATCTGCAAGACTGAAAGTTACTACTGAATACACATAATAGTTCTGAATTCCATAAATAATTGAACATTTTTTCAAAAGTGATAAATGCAATGTTTTTCAAAATTGAGTTACACATCGTAACGATATAATTTTGGCTTTCTACATCATCCTGTGAATCAGATTTTAGCAAACATCAATAAATATTGTGTATACAAGCGGGCCAATTCATGGAGTTTTAACAAAAACTGATATGTGCACTATGAGAGTTAAAGCAAAAGTCGATAAATGCAATAAAGTTTTCTTTACTTTCATTTCAACTGAGCAGTTGGCAATAACATAAGTGTGCTATTGCAGGCTGTGTTGCTCATTACTATAACAATGTTTGTTCTTTATTGGCTGCTTATAATCCCACAACCAAACTTCATTGTCGTCAGTGTATTTCCAGGTTACTTTTAGAGAAGGTATAAACTGTGCAGTTGTGTTTGAGTAAAGAACAGTGTTTAAAGTTAAATCAGAATGGGTGGTGATTCTAGTAAATGAATATGGTGTACAGGAAAAAGGATCTCCAGGTGGCAGAAGATCTAGAGACAAGAAGGATGCCACCCTTCTTGAAAAGAAAACAACAGAGGTATAAATGACCCTAACATTAAATGCAATCATGAACTTGCAGTTTCACCTTCAAATGCAAAAACTAAAGGGAAGAAACAATGCAAAGGTGCTGAACTATGCTACGAAGATATCATGTAGTTTCATCATCATGTGACATCTTTAAACAAGACAGACCAATATAAATTTCTTTTAAAGTTTATAACTATTACTTCATATAAGTGCAGAGCAGTGAACAATGAGAAAGCAAAAAGGAAGAAAACAGTTTCAATAAAATATAGCATTAGGAAGAAAACCAGCGAGGTAGTAGTGCCTGTCTGTGCTGCTACCTTTCAAGGAATTTCGGGTATGTCAAAAGATAGATTATCCTATCTAGCAAGTAGGTTTCATGAAGAAGAGAAGTTGTCAAAGGAAAAGAGAGGTGGAGACAGGACAGAAAAGGATCATAAGGACTTAATTATTGCCACTAAGAATGACATAGAAAAAATACAAATGTAGGAAGAGTCGTCATGGCAGGGTAAGTATAAGAGGGGTTATTTACCTTCAGAACTCACAGTCAATGAGACATGGAAAAGAAGAAAGGAGAAATTTTGGACTCAAACAATGCTCTTTATCAAAGTACAAGAACGTATTTTATAAATATTTCAATATATCATTTAGGACACCCCACATTGATGCATATTCCGCTTGTGAAGTTGGTGTCATGAAAATAAAATCGGAAAAGTGTTTGGAGAAGAAAAATGTATTAAGAGCTAGTCAAGGATGCACAAACTTTGTGCAAAGCAGTTTTATAGAATAATGAAAGAAGAAAATCCAGGTGTCATAGATGGCCTTCAATATACAACAAAATCAGCCACTTCCAAAACTGTCAGTGAGAGAAATTTTCTATGCTAGGCAAGTATGGTTATATAATTTATACATCATGATCCAAGCTAATGAGCAAAAGAAGGAAAATGTTGCTTTCTATATGTGGCTGGAAACAAAGTCTAGGTTGCATCGGCTTGGCTGGACTTTCTTTTTGGCTCAGAGAAGAAACTGCGAAGTTATTTTCCCACCACAATACATCTATTCTCTGACTCCTGCAGCAGTCAAAATAAAAATAGTTGCATTAGGTGACACTTATAGTGTTCTTGAAAAAGAGCTCAAGATTCAAGAATATTCATCATTTCTTTCCAATCCAGGGACATAGCTATATGGCTCCAGACCGAGCTTTTGGTGGAATTGAGAAATCATACACAAAAAAAGAAAGCATCTTGTCTCCTAAAGAATATTATGACATCTTAAAAGAACATGGTACCCTAAAGCACTCAACAAACACTGGGGAATTGAAAACCTAAAGGATAGTGAAAAAGAAGCATTAAAACCTAGGTTATCATTCAAAATGAATAGTCAGCATGTCATACATACCAGAAAGTAAACAACAATGTTAATGTATCAGTGAAGGGCACATACTTTGGAGATTCTGTTGAAGTTGAAGTTCTTAGGAGAAAACCATGCCATCTGGCACTGTTATCATCCATTTGTGTTACCAACGCAAAACATGGTTAGCAAAAAAAAAAGGATGTTTCTGCACTATTAAAGTATTTTGAAGTACCAGATGAAGGAATTGAATTCTACAAAAATGTCCTAGGGAACAACTACAAATCTGACCATGTCTAGGTATCAGGCTAGGGCTGCTCAATATTTTATAAATGATACATGACTTTAGTAGCTTAGATTATTGTACTATGTGCATTATTAAGGATAAATCATTGCATGTTAATAATAGTATTAATTTTGTGTTATGCCTTTTTTATTGATTATTATATTTATTCTCAATAAAACTTACAAAATGAAATTAAAAAACAAATGTTTAGTATGTAATAAGTGATAATGTAGCCAATAATAAACTGAAAAACTTATGTATTCCTAGGAATTATCGTAATAAATAAATAAACAAATAAATAAGTAGTTGCATACAAATAAAGAACAAAAATGAAACTGTAACACATAATTATATCAATTTTGTCTCTTACGTGCACATGCATTTATTGATTTTTGAAAAAAGCCTGAATAAACCATTCTATAATCCTACATAGTGCAAATGTTTTTCAATTTATCCTACTAGGATGTTTTATTTTAAACAGTAAGATCTAATGCTGGAGAAAATATTAAATTCTTCTAATGTCTCTCTCTAGGCCAAAATAAAAAAATGCATTTCCTGAAGAATTCAATATTCTGCATTTATCAAGTTCTGAAAAAACACTCCTCAATTTCTGTCCTGTTATATCCATAATTAAGCATATAGGCCTTATAGATGGCACCTTCATGGGTGAAAAGATGCCTCCACTCTGCTGGAATCCACCATAGAAAGTCAATGCAAGAAAGAGAACCTCTGAGAACATCAAGCTGCTCAATTGACAGTCACTCTACAGTTCCCCCCCCCCAGACAAAGGAATTCTGGCAAACAATGCTATGCACCAATGTGAAAGTTTTCTCAACCAATAAAGAAGAAAGGGTGATCATGTTACCAAATGTTTGTTCAGCATATTTTGGCAGTGATATGAATGCCATTAACTATGTCCATAACAGCAGTGTTCAGGTTTAAAGATTAAACGAGATTGAATGGAAGAGCAACTTGAAATTTCTCCTCTCACATGGCCAGCTAAATCAACATATCTGAATCTCATAGTTGAGCTATTATTACAAATGTATTATTGTAAATGAATGGAGTTGCAGAACAGAAAGATCTTTTGAAAGATTTGGGAATCACGTTTAGGAAGTGTGGGAGAGCATGAGATGTTCCCATTTATGTGAATGAATCTCTCGCCACATCTATTCCAAAGAAACTATTAATCTGGATGTAGAGAGGGACTGGATATTAAAATATGATGAAGTGAAGAATTGCCTTTTCTCCCTACAGATAAAATATGTATTTAACTTCTAAGCCCTTTCTGTAACTGACACACAGACTTATCTTTCTTTCCTTTACATGTATAGGATCATTGTCTGTATCAAACACTATCTGGAAATGATGTTGATTCATTTGTTTTTTAAATAGCAATAGTATGCGAAGTATTAACAAAGCTTATGAAGGATGACTTTTATTTCATTACTAACAGCAAGCATAAACTATACTTTGTTTTAAACAAAAATGAACATCTAAATTACATTTATTGAACTTAGTTATTGTTGCATATACAACTAAAGCTGTATATGAACCTAATACTAAATAGTGACTTAAGTTGGGAATAGATATTAATTGCTTTGATCGATGGCATACTTGCCAACTTCCTGAAATTTAAATCAGTAAAACTTTTCCTCATCTAGTAGAGCATAATAATTTTGCGATGACATGAAATTTAAAATACATAAAATGTTCACTACAGTAAATGTAGAAAAATTACATTTAATATAAACCACAATAGTGATATAAGAATACAACATATTCACTAACCTTTTTCAAGCAAAGACAACTAATATATACACATGCTATAGATTGTGGAAACCAAGTTTATTAAGACTGCATTATTCGCAAAACTAACTAAACTATTAATCTGGAGATGTTGTTTGCAGATATCATCCTACATAATGGCACACAGAGCTATGTTTAAGGCTGTGGCAGAACCTTTTAGGCTTTCTGCTTTGGCTTTGTTAGCTGTTGTCAAAAAGTTTTTACTAAAACTCTGTTTATAGCACATGGTAGGCGTGATCATTTCAAATGAGACATTGGATTCAATTTGTCTAATAATTCCAATATCTGATTAACATCAGCGACCTAAAGTTGCCTCTATTTTTTCTCACAAGACTGCGAACATGTTCACATTCAACATTACTATGAAGCATAATTAAAATTGCCAACATAATTCATGCTATTCTATCATATTTTAACATCCCATCTGACCCAAGAGTAGAAGCTAATCTTGCTCATTTATTATCTTTCTCACCAAGCAGGATTGCTTAGGTGGTAGCAACTGAGGCTCAAATTTTGGAGGTGCTGTGCTCGATTCCCATTGGACTGACTACCCTGACTTTGGGTCATTTGTGCCTTTTTCAGCTTGGTAGGCAAATGCTGGGATAGAGTTTATACTGCCACGTATTTCCATGTATCTCAGTTCCTTTCCTTTCAGGGGTTGCTGGGTCTGTCACAATGGTTGGTGGTATGTGGCACATGCCATGGATGTGCTTTACAGAGAGAACTGTTTCTTTCCCAGCACAGAACCTTCTGTTTGAACCTGCCCATCCATTCTCCCTGATTGGGGGGGGGCAACTAGGGGTGCTCTACCCGAAAACAATAAGGACTCTATTAAGCCGCCCTTCATACTCTCTGCCTTATCCCTTCCTTCTGGAGGTTTCCTTTTTAACCCTAACATTTTCCCCTACTTCCAATGAAGGGATTGGAATGCAAAAGTTTACTCCCTTATCTGATTTTAAAATAAAAGGGAATCCCATTTTATAAGAATCCTTGAAGACCTGATAGTGCTGCTTCTTTCTTTCACACATGCTGAAATTCTTCCTGGTATCACAAATAAACATGTATTAGACAGCAAAGAACACCACTTCCGAGGCTATACACAGATTTGTAGTCCATATTTTATGTTTCATAACATGAAATATAAACAAAAATGGAAAACTTATATCCTGTAGCCATAGAACGTGAATAAGATAAATAATTTATGTGAGGGAGTTGACTTTACAATTATTGTTGTCCATTACTGAATGTTCGCTCCCATTTACTGCCAGAGAGTGCACAACTATACCCGCTATACTCCCCATTTACAGCTCATCTGCTACTGCTGGTTGTCATTGGGGTCACTAGTGGTGCAATCAAATTTTAAATCCCACAGAACGAAGTCTGCACATTATGCATTTTATTGCAGCCCATGAAGAGGGACCACGAGTGATGAATGATAAATGCACTGATAAGATCTGGTGTATTATATATAGCGCTGTATACCAATTAGTGCAGTACATTCAAGCTGTAATCTTAATGGAGCGAAAACTCTTGCATTATTATCATCAACAAATTACAATATAATGCAATATATTTATCATGTATGTAGTGAAAATATGTAACACTTTAAATCTGCCCACAAAATCAGAAAAAAGTCCTCTGCTCCTGTACATTTTACGGGAAAACCATAAAAGTGGGCAAGTACGCAATAGATTATTCTGTCTTCATTTTAAGCACAGAAAAGCATATTAATATATTCTCCTATTTTATAATCAAAGAGGTAACAGATTTTAAAAACATTGGCTGTTAGAAATTGTAGAAAAGGCCAATAATGTCCCATAAATCTTTATAGTGGTGGAGGGAAGAGAATTATTTATGCATATAGCAGCGTGTATTAGGAATTCAGGACATGAGTCAATACGATCACTTCAACCTTGTAGGTTATAAGGAACATTGGGATCTTTCCCCACCATTTCCTGTCCATTGCCCTGGAAATCTGATAGGCATCAACTGATTCCAACAACTTTGTTTATTTCATTTTAAAAAAAAAATTAACAATTTGAACTGGACACATCAGACTTAGTTATTAATGGAAATACAATTAAAGGCATAATGATTCTAATACACATTTTGTTTAGCATTATACAATCAGTATTTGTTGCTTCATTTGAAGAATTATTTAATTTAAAGAGTTATCATTGTAAAAATTGAAAATAAATGTGAAGATACTCCTGTACTTTCAAATTGAAATGGGTATTAGCTTTCAAAAATATGACCTCTGTCAAAAACATCTGAAAAAACAAATAAGCACCTATGAAACTTAAGTTTAGTGTAGTGGAAGAAAAAGAATTGTTTGTGTGTCTAGCAATGTACATCAGAACATGAGTCACAATACGATCACTTCAACATCTGTATAGTTATGAGTGGCTTCAGGATGCTTCCCCTCCCTTTTACCTTTACCCTGGAAATCTGAAAAGCACTATCTAATAAAATTCTACAACTTCAGGTTATTCCCATTTTTTCTTTCTTCAGATTTTTAATCTGGCAGCAAGAGTACTTTTTAAAATTAATATCTGATATAATCCTTCAGAAAACAGTAATTTCAAATAAGGAACCAAATGCAACAGAAGACACAAAACAGTTTGACAAAATTATTCTCATTTCCATAGTTTGAAACGTTTACTCAAATGTTATCCTAAGCAAAAATGCCAGCGTATGGAAACTTCATATTTTGTGCCAAACACCATTTGATTAGTCTTTATTAACAAACATTAGATTCAAAATAAAAGGTAAATATATGAGGGTTTCAAAAATCACTGAAAATAGTGTATAGTGCCACTGTATACAGTAAAATATGAACAAAATATGCATTATGAGCATTGTGTTATCCAGAAAATAATTCAAAATTATATAAAACATTATTACTGCCAGTAAAAAAGTGCAATTTTATTGTGTTTACACAATACTTATTTTTTTAGTTTGGGCCAACTTGAAGATTAAAGTATTTAGTTCTCTCTTGTTTCAATGTTAGAGGCTCTCTCAATTGTCATCATATCATTGTTTTATATGAGTAGATGCAAAAGCAAATACGACCTTTGCGATGGCAGTGAGCTTCAACCAGACAGGAAATCTAATCGATAAGACGCCCTCCATCCTGATTCCCCTCAACCATGGGTAAACTTAGCTTTGTGTACATCACTTCAGATTTTCTAGCCCCTATTCACTAGTACTACTTAACTGACAAGCTGGATAAATTGCAAGGCTGCACAAAAGTGAGCAGAAAACATTTCCCACACAGTAGACTGAGTTGCTATTCCATTGACTGACTATCCAAGGAAAAAATGCTTCCCCCTCCCAAAAAAAAATTATTTCTGCTTCCGAGAGAAGATTAATTTGAAGTAAGAGAAAATTGATATAAAAGGAAATATCATTTTTCTCTGTTCCGCAGAGAAAGTTCCTATAATTTTTATTCATATAACATTCATATTCATATTTTGAACTCTCTTTAAACAGAACTACTATTTTACTGAAGAGAAGTGACAGCATTAGATTTTATCTCATTAAAAAAAATAAAAAAACATTCAGCACAATTCATCTCAGTCATATTAACATCAAACAAAAAAATATTTTAGCTGTGAAGCTACCAAGTTTTATGCTTTCTTCATAAATGACTCTATAATATAATGCTTGGAGAATACTTTTCAAGAATATGTTTTTTCATATTTTAACACTAAATTTTAATGTTGGCACAAAGGGCTAAGTAAGCTAATTTGCTGATGAAATAAGTTGTGTGAATGATAACATTAGTACATTTTTAACTTTTCTTTAGTAAAGCACAATACAGATTTACCTTTAAAAAATTTAACTAGAAAAGAAATGCAAGTTTTTATTACAATAGGCATCTGATAACTGTGAAAGAATGCTGCTCTTTTAATCCTACTATCTATCTAAGGAAATAAACCACTAATAGTTAACTGATCAAAGTAGTAAATAAGACAGGTTTTCAGATGATGTAATTACCTTAACAAAACCACTTATCCTAGGTTAAAACAAGAATTCTTGCAAACCAAAATACATTTTCAGTCCCTCATAACTTTTGTCATTTCCATCAGAAAATTATCTGCATGTTCAGTTGTATGACTTCTAACACCAGCTCCAAAGTATAATAATATTCATTCTTTAAATTATATAAGTGCAGAAAAATAAAATTATTTGTATACTCAAATATTGCATTATGTGTATGAGTTAACATTTTCTCCTTCAATGCTCATTTTAGGTACTTAAAACTGAGTGATGGTGCTAGTGCTAAATATTTCAAAATTGAACTATCCCTGTGTTCAATATCAAGCTAGAAATTTAATTATACCACACCTGTAAGTTTGGCTGTATGACACCTCACATGTTATTTGCATTTAATAAATGTTAAGCACATATCTTGTATGCAACTAACATTATGTTTACAGATATGAAGTATGATATTAAAAATGTTTCCACCAATACATATTGTTGTTTGTTTACTGAATTCCGAAATAACTGCAATTCTTAGTTTTTTATTACTTTTATAATGTAAAGCTAAATGCAAATTTTAAAGTTCGGTAGGTTTGTTGTTATGTTTCTTTTTTCATGGGGTAAGGGAGAGTTTATATTAGTGTACTGTAACAGAGGTAGGCATTTGTCTAAACAGCTTTTGAAAAAATAAGAAATCATCAGTACACAACTTGGACATGCATTTGCAAAATTAAACATAATTTTCAAATACAAAGAATTTCAGCTATTTCCAAAAATGTAACTTTTTTATGTGAGTGCTTTCATTTCTATAATCCTTGAGTTTGCTGGTAATCTGTTTTAGGTATAATACCATTTCTGAAACCAAAATCTTTCTCATTTAGAGATCAAGTAAAAATAATAGGCATTTCAATTTACATTAACATTGTATATGGTATGTTTTATGTCGAGAGATGCTAGTGAGAAGCAAGCCTGGCTTGAGAGATACAAAGGATTAGAAATGCATATATTAGGTAAAGATGTAGAAAAATTGTGTACAAACATTATGTATACTGTTGTCACATATCAGACTTGAGAGAAAAATTTTTAAATGGAGAATCAGGATAATTTTTACAATGATGACAATGGGATTACTATTTTATAACCCTAAAAGGGTTTGGTTAATCAGAAACATGCTGAAACATTAATTGTGTAAGGCAGGAGAAATTCTGTGACATTGAAAGTAGAATTACAAATGTTATGAAGCATATTTATTGTAATAGAGATTTGAAACTCTTTCATCATTAAATGCTTAAAATATTACCCAGAAAAAGTAATTAGGTACACATTTTTTTAAATGCAATAATTATATCTGTCCTATTTTTTGACTTTGGCATCTACTCATACATTGCTGATTGGGCATGAGCAGTTCTCTCACTAATGTGCAATGATAGGAATGATCAACTTTAGTATTTAAGTAAATGCCATTAAATGTATTTAAAAATATAACAAAGCCAGAGAGTGACAGCTTTGTTAGCTGTACATGTTGACTGCATATATTTTATGCAGTAACAAAAGAATGGGCTTTGTATTTTCATTAATTTTAATACCAACTGAATACCTTCATTAGCATATTGTGTTTTATCAATGTTTCTTTTCTTACCATCCCTTCCAGTAGAAAAAAAGCTTCTGTAATATGCTTTCACACTTCATGTGTATGCATAGTTGCTTATACACTCAAGCCACACACTCATACACACAGGATGTACTTGTTAAATGCTTTAACACTCATCAGAACTGAAAGGCTATATTATAATATTTATTGGCATTATAGTTGAAGTTCTTTTTCAGAATATTCTAAAATAGGCCAAATTTAGATGAGTTTACGAAACTACATTTTTTCTTCACTTACCATTGTAGTGTTTCAATTAGTTCCCAGTGCCAGAAATAATATGAGCTCAACACTGATAAAATCTTACAAATATTAACATCAACAACAAATATCAGATACCTTAGCTTGGATAATAATCACATAAATCACAATATAAAACTAAATAAAAAAATATACATTTTGGAAAATAATTAAATTATGTTTTGAAATATGTAGGAAATGTATACATGCTTTTATCACCTATAATTATAGAATGTTTATTTCCTTGCTCATGTCTTTCTAGTAAAAGACACGTTTAGAATATTGAAGCAGAATAGAATAAAATACAAATAAGTAGACTATATCTGAGGAGTATCATTGCAAATCATATTACATCTAAAACTGGAAATATTACAGAAAAAACCAAGAATGGTGTACCACTAAACTATAAATACTATATGAAAATGAACTGATATAAAACATAAATTCAGGTATCTTAAACAGGGAACTATAAAGAATGATACCACTTTGAATTTCCATTCAAAATCAATTCAGAGTACAGTACAATTTTTTCAACACGACCCTGCAGAAACACAAACCAGGAGAAGGTTGGAGAGGGGAGGGGAGAAAAGACTGGCAGTATTCCCTTAGTGCAGTGCAGCAGGAATGCCTCAAGTATGTATCAGCGATTCTCCTGCAACTAACCCAAAACCCCTCCCGGAAGATACTGGACTCATCCAGCTACTGCGTTTCCAGCTGAGTAGGGCCAGGAGGAAAACATTGTACTATTCAGTATGGACATAATGTGGTCTGATACACATAAAAAATTACAAATATGGAAATGCTTGAAAATGAATGTAATCATCAGACTGAAGTGGCTGACTTAACTTTGTTTGCTTCTGTCTCCTTTGACTGTCTCGTGAATTATCCCGTACATCACCACCTTCATCAATTAAGTATGGCAGTTACTGAATAACATGTCAGATTATCAGGGCAGCAATAGCAACAATGATCATTCAATGTAATCTTTATTTTAAACTCTGGGCTCTTGACAAACTATGGTTTGCATTGATCACCAGTGAGAATACAATATGAAACAACCAACAATTCTGAAGGCTGGTTTATATCAGGATGAAATATAATTTCACATGACAGTTTGCACCATGAAAGATCATAAGCTATATTAAGTGATTCCAAACTCTATTTTGTCCACAGGTAGACGTAATACAGTTTGCAACAGCACTCCCCATTATTTTGTTCCCAAAAATGTTGGGATTTACATCTAAAATTATTTCTCACATAATACTCAAAACTTATTTGACCAGTTAATCAATTACTGCCTTGAGCTGTCTATTAGTAGAACAGATCATAAAAAGAGCACATGGACTCCATGATTGAGAAAACCATAAGAAACAATGAATTCTAAAAATAAGTTATCTTTGCTATGACTCTGTACAGGCTTAACTCTGGTAAAACACCTTAACCAAATGTACAACCAAATGAAGACTAGAAATCTGTATACATTACATATGGAGCTAGAGCATCACCACTTTGGTTAGTGATTAGTGACTACGATGACAGGGTACCTCTTCTCAACAGGACAACTGCTGCACTCAACCTGCTCTCAGGATTTGATTGCTTCATACATCCTACGAGCCTGCAACCTTACATCTTCATTCCTGTACTGGTTCATGAGGACAAATGCTTTACTTCGTATCTTCTCCAGAATATTGACCCCATAAATTGCTGCATACCTGCTAAAGATATATACAATAAGACAAATATCATGGTAATCATTACTATGACAGAACTCTGTTTTATGTTTATCAGGAGTACACAGACAATAAGCAGTTCTTATAAAGAATGGATTAAATAAAAAAACTGATGTTTTAATCATTTTCTACAAGATGCATTGTAAGTATTAATATTAGCTTTACATTTTTTCTAACAGATTTTTCTCACTGAAGGGAATAATGTCATGGAGAATATTTTTGTACTAAGCTGAAGAAGAAGTTTTTTGTTATGTAATATTTTTACGTAACTTGAAGGTTATGTTGTGCTGCTTTTGTTTGGTTACGTAATTTTAACTGCCCCACGTATGGGAGCCAACTTGAAGATCGTATATATGTTTAACTTGAAGAATTTATGTATTGTGTTGTTGCGTATTGTTTATTTAGTTGCATTTAAGGAGTTCCTAGAACACACTTTGGGCGTCAGTTTGAATTTGTTGATTACGTAATAGTTACTGTTATTACGCAATATGCTGCTACGTACGAGAAGGAGATTTCAAGATATGTTTTTGTTATTACACTCCAAGTTTTACACTACAATATTTAACTTTGCTATTAACACTGCTTCTATATATTATTTATGTTTGAATTTGCCTCGGCTGTGTCAGTCTTGTTTGTAGAGTCACGTGTATCTTATGCAGGGCGCGGTATGTCAATGATTGTAGACATCACAGAATTTAAGTTTTTAAATTCACTTCCTTTATTAATTCTTGCACTTTTTATAAAGAACTACACTTTTTAAGAACTGTGAGAATCTTCAATACTTTCACTTAGCACGTATACATATTTTACAATTCACTCGTAGAGAACACATCTTACATCTGTTCACTACTAAGGCTTGCCAGCAACTGAGCAACTTTAAACGGTTAAAACCCATAAGCTTCGGTATTTCAAGTCTCTGATTGGTTAATTCTAGTCCAATAGAATATCTGCATTTTACTTAAAACTTTTTTTCCTTGCTATTGATTGGCTAATTTTAAACTGTTACTGAATTTACCTTATCTTTGATATAATCATGACTGGTAACTTTTCAAATTCTTAAACTCATTATTGCTACAAGGTTACCTCATTATTACCTCATTGTTAGCAACTTAAAACTTATTATTCTCACAGCTCTTGCATTATTAAAGTATGTAATGTATTCACATAACATTAATAAAACATGTTTACAATAAAAATAAGCATATGCAATGACTGTTACATACAATTTAAATAATTATTACATGCATATTGTTTCAAGGCGGGCTGTTATCGAATTTACTTATTGTAAAATACAATTGAAATTATTTAGGTATTAAAATACTGCCTCAAAACATAACTTCTGGGCAAGTTTCAGGATTATAGCAATATTGTAAGGTAACAAATAACTGATTGTATGTTATTCATGTATTGCATTTGAGAATGTCAGCCGCACAATAATGTTCAAATAACATATTTCATGTTTTGTTATACAGATTTTTTAGTGTTCTTAGTAATACTTTAAAAGTGTATGTTCATGGCCAACTTAAAGACTATGCAAGTATCACAGACAACACTCAATTGCTAAACAAGTCACTGCAAATGTGGTGATGATGATAATCTAAAGATTTGTTTACAAATTTCCGACATTGTCAAAATTACAGTTAAAAAAGAAAAAGCAAGAGTGATCTAGACAAAATCAAAACATAAAAATAAGTTTCGAAAAATTATTTAGAAGTCACCTAATATAAGCAAACATCTATTTTTAACAAATATTTTAAGTGTTGTTTTAAATGTGGATCTAGTGAGTTGTTTTAATGCTATTTCACAGTTTTAATACAAAATTCAATTTAACATTTACATTTTATCTGATATTTTCTTACTAAGACCTCTTCTAAAATACTCTTTATTATGTCTGATATAATGATGGTGGATGTTATTTTTTCACCTCCATATTCTTCTGCCAATAATAAAGGCCTTATACACATACAGCAAATATAGTGCCAATATGCTATTATTCATGAATGAATGTTTACATGTCTCATTGGATTTTAAGTTGTAAATAAATCCTTGTGCATTTCTTTTGCAGTATAAAGGGTCATTTTATATGGGTTTTGCAGGAAATACCCTGCATTTCAATGCCATAAGGTAGAATTAAGAGTTTATTTTCATAAACTTAATTTATTAAAAGATTTAAAATTTTGCAGTAGTTAAACACACTTACTAATCCTGTTATATACATGATCTACCCATGTTAAGTTACAGCTTACAATTATAGCTAGAAAGTTTTGAGAACTTTCAGTTTTTATAGTGTCATAAGAGTAAGTTTTTCACAATAGTTTTTTCTATATTGCATTTTAAGTTAAGAGATTCAAGGAAAATTTTCAGCATAGTTGTAATATTTTCCATATTTTTATTTAAAAGTTCATTGGTTAGTCCAGAGCATATTGCTGTAGTATCATCTACATATAAAATGCTTACTATCATAGTACCTGATAATAGTTGGCAACAGCCAAGTTCTATATGTAAGAAACTTGGTTGATGCACATTTTCAGGTTTTAATTCATTTATTTCACTTTTATGCATCATTCATGTGCTATTGCATTATTTGTGATGTTATGACTATGTGATAATTAGACTCGGATATTTAGGTTTTTAACTATTGTTTTCCTTTACAGCCTATTGAGCCTAAGATAGATAATTACTCATATAATTGACCTAAAGAGGTATTAACCAACTTTTATAGTGCCTATGGGCACCTATTTCAACATAAATGTCTATTTCTGCCTTTTGGTGGCTATAAATGCCGTTTTTTAAAATTCCAATGAATTTATTCACTACTGTTGTATTCAATAAATAATTATTTAATCAACAACAAACCTTTCATTGATTGGATACTTATTTGATTTCTGCATGATAAAATGCGGTGTGGTGTCATTTTTAAAAGGCTTAGCGCAACAATAAATAAAGCAACAATTAGTGAAATCTTAAGGTGCCTCATGTGAAATCAGAACTTCAGCAATGGAATACAATAACAACAATTGGCCCACGTCTGGTTTTCAGAAACAGTTATTTGAAAATAAGGCAAAGTGTCTGTTCGTGTTCATAATATAATTATATTACAGTGTTTGGTTGCCGTGAAACTTTTTCTGCTAGTGCTGCAAAATGCCCAAGAACAAATCTACCAAAAGTGCATTAATAAGAACATGGATTTTGGATTTCCAGTCTTATGCAACAGATGAGAAAATAATCTTCTGTCAGGTCTGCAATAAAGAGGTAAGCTTTTTACTGTATTTTCTGTCATTTTTATTATTCACATGAGACCATGTATGTTAACTACTGCGATTAATTGTACCATATGACTTTTTCTTCTATCTGAAAATAATCTCAAATTTGTTTGATACATTTTATGAAGTCCAATACTGGGGTCTAATAGTACAACAGATCAAGACAATACTAATTTTGTAAAAGACAATTTTTTTTAAGTTATACTAATTTTTATGTAAATTATACTGGTTATTCTTTAAAATTTTAATTATTTTAACAAAATATGATTTACCGACATTAAAATATATTTATAAATATATTCTTCTACTTAAGGTTTCTGCCAAAAAAAGCAGTCACTTGGTACAACATGAGAAAACTTCAATGCATCAAACAAATTCTAAAAAGAAAGATTCTCAGAAGCAAACTTTACTTACACAGCCCAAGCCCTCAAAAATAAAATCCCAGTTCTATTTTGATATGTGTAAAGAATTCGCTGCAGCCAACACTCCTTGGAATGTAGTTGAAAACAACAATGAAGTCATTTTTAGAAAAGTATTGCAGAGAAAGAATGCTCTCCGAATCAACAGAAAAAAGTTGTCTTGAGATGGTGTCTGAATCACAGCTGAATGAAATTGACGCAGTATTTTAATACTTGAATAGTTTCAATTGAATTATATAATATGTAAATTCAATAACAGCCCACCTTGAAACAATATGTATGTAATAATTTATAAAAATGTATGTAATAATTTATAAAAATGTATGTAACAGTCATTGCATATGCTTATTTTTATTGTTAACATGTTCAATAATGTTATGCGAATACATTATGTAATTTAATAATGCAAGAGCTGTGAGAATAATGAGTTTAACGTTGCTAACAATGAGGTAACCTTGAGGCAATAATGAGTTTGAGAGTTTGAATACTACTAGTCATGATTAGGGCAGCAATAACGTAAATTTTGTGACAGTTTTAAAATAGCCAATCAACAGACAAAAAAGCTTTAGTTAAATGCAGGTATTCTATTGGACTAGGATTAGCAAATCAGAGACTTGAAATACAAAAGTTTACGGGTTTGGACAGTTAAAATATGTTCAGTTGCTGGCAGACCTTGTTAGTGACCCAAGTGTGTGGCTAACAATAAACTCCAACAGTTGAAGAACAACACTACTTCAAAATAAGGTCAGAAATAGCAGATTCCTACATCTGGATTTCCATAGATGAAACCACAGATGCCCGGGCCGAAGTATATCAAATTTAATTGTAGGGAAATTAGATGAAGAAAATTATGGAAATTCGCATTTGATTTGTTCGAAGGTGTTGGAGAAAACTAATGCTCAATCAGTTGCCTACTTTGTAAACTCTGGACTAAAAGTACTGTATCCAAATGGTGTAAAGGATGAAAGGGTGTTGTTACTGTACACTGATGCAGCACCATATGTGATAGCAGCTGGTAAACTTTGGAAGGTATCTTTTCAGCATTTAACACACATTATTTGTCTGGCTCATGCACTTCATAGAATAACAGAGGAGTTCAAAACCAGTTCCCCAAAATCAATGATTTAATATCCTCCATAAAGAAAGTATTTTTAAAGTCAAATTCTAGAATTGCAGCTTTCAAAGAAAGATGTCCCAATCTGCCTTTGCCACCAGCACCTATTTTGACAAGATGGGGTACATGGCTACAGGCTGTAAAATATTACAGTGAGAACATTGACAGCGTTGAAGAGGTTGTAAGTAGTTTTTTGGAAGAAGAATCACAGTGTATTAAGGTTGCCCAGAATGTTCCTACGGGAGAAAGGTTTGAGACAGGATCTGTCATATATTTGCGCTAATTTCACATTTTAGCATATACTATAGAGCAATTAGAATCATCAAAGCTCAGTCTCACTGAATCAATCACATATTTACAAGAGCAGAGTCAGTTAAACAAAGCTGTTGGTGAGGTCTAATATACAGTGCATTTTGTTATCGAAGACACTTATTCCGCTGGTATTACAACATTTTCACTCTTCACCTTTTGGAGCTCACCTTGGTATTTTTAAAACCAAATTAAAAATAAGACAATATTTTGTTTGGCATGGCATGTACCGCAATATTGCTCACTTTCTTCGATCTTGTGAGATTTGTTTACATTCCCAACCTCCCCAAAATACAAAAGTGGGATTTTTTAATTCTAAGTTGGCCAACTATCCTATGGAATGACTTTTCATGGACTACATTGGGCCACTGCCTCATACTTCGCATGGAAATTCTTATTTGTGCGTCATTACAGACACTTTTGAAAAGTTTATCTGGCTATACCCAGTTAGACCGATTACCGCATTTCAGTCCTTGTTTGTGCTTCCTTTGGTACCCCGGTTATTTTAGTTTCTGATAATGCTTTGTATTTTCGGACGCACCTTTTCCGTACCTTTCTCTTTAATAGAGGCATTAAATTTATGCATACGTCTCCGTACTATCCCAAACCGTCCTTGGCCGAATGGGTTAATCGCACCCTCAAAAGTGCGCTTATTTCATTCCATTCGGGTAATCATTCATCTTGGGATAATTTTCTTCTGAAAATTCAGTTTACCCTTAATACTTCCATTCACGAAGCGCATCCCAAATGCTCTTTGCTCTAATGTTTAATTTTATACCACCTTGCCCTCCCAGTAATCTCTGGAAATTTTCTCATCTACTTCCAGAAACGCCTCATTCTGAAATCTACGTAATAGATGGGAGTCCGCTGTACGTTCCTTGCAGGATGATTTCCATGGAAGGGCAACATGTTACACTCGTCATTGACAACCAGCCAAGTTCCAAGTGGGTGATTTAGTGCTCCTACACTTCCATCCTCAGAGCGATGCCACTGTGGCATACACGCATAAACTTGCTCCGTGCTTTGTAGGTCCTTTCCGTAATATACGGATTGTTAGTAATGTTTCCTATTTGTTACAGGATTGCACTACAGGTGCTAGAAATACAGCCCACACTTCTCAATTAAAACTTGTTGCGACTGATAACTTTTTTCTTGCAGCTCGTCTTCTCGCACCAGTGCACAGGGTTTCACTTGTTCTTTGTGCTAATCCCCGCTTGTTCTGACCACTTGCGGCTCGCCTTCACGCGAATGAGAGGGGAACTTTTCACCTGAGCTCTGTTATTCCTCTCCTTCCTTGTCTCTCTTTTACTTTTCTTGTATTCTTTTTTCTTTGTGTTTTGTGTCCTTGAGGATTGTCTTCCTCTGTAGTTTTATGCACTCCTTAGTAGATATTTCCATATAGTTAGTAGATGGGTCCATTAGTTTATGTGGATCTTTCCATTCAAGGCCTGGCCAGGCACACACCTTGTTCTGTAGAGGGTAGATAGTGCCACTTACTAATAAACACAAACCAACACAACCGAGTACACAAACAGAAACCTCCACATCTAGAGGAATCAAGCATACTGATTCGTGAGTCGCTGACCAACCAGTCGCTTCACCAAACTGCGACCCACTTCACACCTTTGACTGTCACATGGTTCATAGAAATGTTTTCACAGTTCAGTTATGTGTAACGCTGCATCAGTAAATATAGTATACTGGAACTGTAACAACCTCCGAAGCAAACATAAAGAATTAACAGAATCCTTACAAAGCAACTCGATACAAATAGCGCTCCTCAATTAAACACATTTAGGACCAATAGACCGTTTCTCAGTCCCGGGCTACTCTGTATATAGAAACGACAGAAACAGAAGAGGCGGAAGCACTGTCGTCATACAAAAATCTATTCAACACTACCAATTTGTAACATAATTAACACTAAGAGAAGCAACTGCGGTCAGGCAATGCGGATGTCACATTTATTGCTGCATATAACCCTCCTGGGGACATAGACACAGATGGCATTAACTCGCTAATGCAAATTGCAGAAAAGGTGGTAGTGGCAGGGGACCTTAATGTGAAGCACTTTCTTTGGAATTGCGAGACGGCAAACACCGCTGGTAATGAACTCCTTACGTACATTAACGCCACAAACATTCTCCTAACTGGACCGGAAGAACCAACATTCATACCGCGGATAGCAAACCACAAGTCGGACATATTATAATATTGCACTATTAAAAAACATGCCATATAACACCAACACGCATGCGATTAACGATCTACCCTCGGATCACCTCCCAGTGCTACTGGAAATCGAAGCCCTAATCACATTCCAACGTGAGCCTGCAGGACCCGCAGACAAACAGATTGTGCAGCTTTTGAACTACACTAGAAACCACAATTAGAGATCTCACAATCGAAACACACGACACACACGACGAGGCTATAAACAACCTAGTAATAGCGATTAAAGAAGTAACAGAACAACACGTCCCCATTAGATACCCGACCTCAACTGCCACACGATTCCCCCGCGATACAAGACTAATAATCCAAGAAAGAAATTGCGCCAGACGAAAATGGCAAAAATCCCGATATTTAATACACCACCATGAATACACGGAGCTAAGGAACCAAGCTGGCGAACGCATTCGGGAATTTACTCGAAATCAGTGGAACGAGACAATAGACAATATAGTTCCACATAGCCACACTATCTGGAAAATAGCCAAAAACCTTACACGAACACACACACACAGTCCCTTCCCTCCACAACTACCAACGGCATAGCCGAAACTCCCCGAGACAAGGCCGAAGCTTTCGCAGATGCCCTCGAGGAAACCTTTAAACCTTTCCACAGATCATGAATTTGTGGCTGACATGGGAAGCAATAACCGATAACATAGGTAGGATACAGACACACAATAAAACGAGCAAAACAAACGCGGGCGAAATCAGATGCATTATCAAACGTCTACCCACTAGAAAGGCCCCAGGGTCGGGCGAAATTCCTAACATAGTACTCAAGATCTGCCACCCAAAGCGCTAAGATTACCAGCCAGTATATTTAATTACACAATCGAAAATGGCCGATTTCCTCCACAATGGAAGGAAGCCAAAATACTTCTCTTTCATAAACCACGAAAAAGTCAATCACAACCAGAAAACTACAGGCCAATTATTCCACTAAACACCATGAGCAAAGCAATCCCGAAAATCATATTAAAACGCATCAACACACAAATAATAAGAAACAACATCCTCATCAACGAACAATTCGGATCCAGAGCACAACACTCGACAACACAACTTCTCCGAATGACAGAATCCATAACCAAAGGGTTCAACACAAATCGATCTACAGGCGCCATCTTCTTAGATATAGAACGAGCCTTTGATCGGGTGTTGCATGCTGGTCTACTCAGAAAGCTTATGTCGTTAGGTTTCGCGGATTCACTATTAGTTATTATAAAATACTACCTAACGAACAGATCGTTCCGCACAACAGTCGACAATCAGGGCAGGGGTAACACAAGGGAGTCTATTAGGACCCATTCCCTTCAATATTTATGTCAACGAACACCAAAGACCACAAGAGTAGACAGGTACCTATATGCCGACGACACAGCTTTAGCCACACAATCGACCATGTCTAGAATAATTCATACTAGACTACAAAATGCCCTAAATGATCTAGAGCCATTGCTCATGAAATGGCGAATAAAAGTAACCACCAGGAAAAGTCAAGATATAATATCCACCAAGGGACTTAAACATCGCCACAATAAACATGGCCTTCAGCCACTAACATTTAGACAAGTGCCAATAGGCTGGAAAAACAGTCACTTACCTAGGAGTAACAATGGGCCAAGGCCTTACATGGAAACAGCATAACAGAGTCATAGCCAAAGCGAATGCACAACTAAACATACTGTACAAAACCCTAACCAGACCCATTCTATGATACGCTGCCCCCGTATGGGGACATGCAGCCAAAACGCATATAAGAAGGCTCCAAAAAATGCAAAACAGAATACTCCGCATTGTTGCCAGACAGCCAGAAGTGGGCCCAGTGTTCCAAATACACGAGGAACTGAAAATACATTCCATAGAGGAATTCATCAAAAGGCTCAGCCTTAACTTACGTGAGAAAAATAATAAACATCTATGAATTAATACAGGCACGGTGACTACGACATAGCTCATGACAAGCACTCAAGGCCACTATCTCTATTTGAAAGAACCAAAGGTCTCGGGGAACCGGCAATTGACAAGCAGTAATATCTAGATGATCTAGTTATTTGCTCCGATGTTATACATAATTGAGCTCCGAACAGCACACACACACTCCACTACCTACAGCAGCCCTCAAGTCCTTGCGCTTACTCACAAGCCAAGGCGGACGAGGGCCTCCCGCAATTGGCACCGGCTCGCACCTGTACCTTCAGATAGGCAGCCCGCCGGGTGCGAACTCTATGCGACCCAGCTCTCCAAACAGACATGACCAATGGAAATCACAATGACAACCTCAGCCAGGGAGAAACACCAAACTACTCCTATACTAATTAACAAAATTACCAGGTAATACAAAAAAGCAATCACAAGACGACGCCACATGGCGGAACACTACATTACACGACGAAGCCGCCACATGGCATAAGCTAACTTATACCTGTACATTAGATTCATATACTTCCATGCATATATCATCACTAACCTAACTCTCGCCTCATATACTACCTTTACACCATCATGTAATTAATGTATGTATATATATATGTTGTATGCCTATATGTACATATTTGTAGGTTTGTTTTAGAGACGCAGCCGCCGGCTCAGCTAGGCAGTGACTCGCATACAAGCCCAACACTTGTGATGCACGACGCAAATGCTACTATAAGACGCAGCGCTCCGGCGTGGACAACTCATTCACCTAACTTACAAATAAGAATATAACTCCTGGAATATCCCGACACGACACTTGAAATTCCATCAATCCTTTCCTGGACTCCGCAGGGGGGGGGGCAGGCTGGGCCTTGGTCAATCTTTTCTCCCAGCTCCTAATAGCTACTCCACTGGTTACCGCACTGCGAGCCTGCTATTATTCTCTCCATGGAATGCGCAGGTGCTTCAGGCACTACCGCAGCAAACGTACTCTTTCCTACTCCGGTTGAAGAGCTTTAAATGGATATGCCAACCATTGGTGAGACTCTCACTCTCAGTCCCAACTCCGACCGGGGCTGGGGTTAGTGATTAAATCATTTCCTCCTCCACCCGAAAAAAATTCCACTAGGTCCGTGCTTTCACCGCGTCGGACAACCTGGGCTCGGTCCTCTAGCACGCAGGCTTCTTAGCTCCCACTAACCGTCTTTTTCTCAATCCCTTACTCTATCTTTCTTTTCTTCTTTCCTCTTTGCTAATACCTAACCTTTTGATCATTCCTTCCTAATCATTATCAAGTACGGGGGTGAGCCGTGGATGCGCTCACCATCCGACCTGAAGACCGCCGATGGCCGGGTTGTGGCCAGAAACCTCATGGATGAGGCCGGCGAAAACAGGCCAACATCTGCTCCTGAAATTTCCTCTTCCTCCTCTCCCACCTCACCCTGATCCACTCCTTCCTCTACATCCTCTCGCTTATCCACTGATGAATCCCCTTCCTCTTTGAGAAGACGAAGTTCTTCGGTCCCTCCCAACCTACACACACAAAATGCACAACTCATTCCCCTCAGTCACTTTTAACCCTTCTTATACCTTCATCTCGGCCCCCTTACTTGACTACTTTTCACTCCACACCCCTAGCTCCCACTTCATCTGTTCCCAACTTACATCCTCAACCCCGTGTACCATCTTTCCCCAACCCTCCACATCCCATTCCCTCCCTCAAACCTCCTCCTCCACAGTTTCTCCATACGTTCCTCAACCTATCTCAGCTACTCACTGCCCATCCTCCACACGTATCTACGCCAAGGTCGTTAGTTCACCCACACCAAATCCCAACTCCTTCCGTCCCCTTCCTACCTCAACCCAGACTCAATCGGTGGAACAGGCTGCGCCAATCTACACCAGGAGGGGCCAAAATCAACTTGGTGCACTCCTCTTGCGGTTTGACAGACTGCACCACCCCTCTGATTACACTTGCTCGCGAGCGCCAGTGTCGGGTGACATAATGGTATGCGTCTCCTCCACTAGGGACTACCGTAATCTGTGCGGGTTCCTGGAAAAGCGGGGCGTTGTCCATTCCCTGACCAGGAGGCTGGACGACAAGACTCACCGTTTGGTGGTTAGAAATCTCCACCTTGACGGTATTCATGAGGAACTGAGTCTGAAGTCTGAACTCCAGAGCGGTGCCGGCGTGCAGCTGCAGAGGCGGCGCTTTGCCAGGGGTCGACCACCACTCCCTATGTACCTAATTGAGGCCAACACTCCCGAAGACCGTCTCCGCGTCCTTCAGATTCGCCAACGGTACCATTTTAAAGTCGACGTAGAAGACTACCAACCTCCACTTACCCCACAGCAGTGTGACAGATGCCAACGTCTGGGCCACTCCACAGGACTGTATGTCTTCACACCAAGTGCACGCTTGGGAACGATTCAAGATCCTGCGACGTATCCCTGGAGCAAAGAAATGTGCCCTGTGCTTCCGGACGGGTCATGGAGCGCGCTACAAAGCCTGCGAGAAGTACAGGCGTCAACTGGATCGCCTAAGGATGGGCGCTGCCGCTCGGCAGGCTCATCCTGGGTCTGATTCAAGCGCTCATCGTGCGGCGCGCGCTCCTCCGCAAGCACATGAGCAAGCCCCCAGAAGGCAAACAGCCTCCTCCGATCGCCGCAACCAGGAAGGGCCTCGAGCTGGCATGAACAACCCCCATTCCAGCGCTGGTCTTTCTTTCCCTTCCTTCCTTACCCACACTCCTAATCCTCAAAACGCACGCACCTAATTGCCTTCCAACGATCCTATCCTCATTCACCCGCCTACACGTACAGTCTCTGAACTTCAACAAGCCCTAATATTCCCCAGAATGTCCTGGTCGGGGCCAGACATAAAGCCATTCATATCCTTACTCTTCTTCTTTCAATATCCTCTGTAACACACCAACTTCTGGCCACTTACTCAGGATTCTTTGCTCTGTTTACTGACCCAACCGACTTCCATGACGACCAGAACCATGACTAATATTACTACCTGGAATGCTAATGGCATATATAAACGCAAACACGAATTCATTGACTTCCTTCAAATACATAACTCCGAAATTACGCTCATCACTGAAACTCACCTAAATCCAAACACCAGATTCAACATACCCGGACACAAAGTATAGAGATTCGACCGTGTCAGACACATCGGAGGCACGACAGTTGTCAAGAACGATATTGCACACGAAGAAGTCCTCCTGCCCGCCCTTAACCTCTAGAATCTTTGTCCAAATTAAACACGCGTACCCTTGTCATCTCTGCATACAATCCACCCGGATACTTGGATACCGATGATCTTGATGCGCTATTCTCACTAAATCACACTATCATCATCGCTGGCGATCTAAACGCCAAACATTCCATTTGGAACTGCCACACTATTAATACAGCTGGCACGGCCTTGTTAAGGCATGAAAACAACTTTAATTACGTCATTCATGCTCCACTTGACCACACTTTCACTCCCAACACACCCCACACGCACCCCGACATACTTGACATAGCCTTAATTCGCAGACTAAACTACAGAATCACACTCAAAACGCAAAATTAACTCTCCTCCGACCACTTTATAGTAGCAATACACATAGAAGGCTCTTTAATACCCCAAACACACTTCCCCAGAAGAAATTACAACAAAGCAAACTAGGACTCACACTCGAGCACTATCCTAAACGAGATCACTCACACGCCCATGGCCTTAGATGGCCTCAATCAAGCAACCAAATCACTGGAAAACACTATCCAACACGTTATCACCGTAGCCATTCCTCTACACAAACCTTCCCTTCCGCAACATCTACCTCCAGACATTTAAGCACTCACCTCTGAACGCAACAAAGCACGCCGCTGATGGCAGCAATCACGACACCCTCACGCCCGTGAGGAAATGCCTCCTTCACATTTCAACCAGCGCATAGTCACCTCAGATAATAGCAAAGCTGAAGCGCTAGCTGATGCTCTTCAGAATACAGTAATACCACACACACTACCCTATAATCCACAATTTACATGAAACCGATTTGCTCACCCGTAACATCCGCACTGCACGCGCACATAACAAAACACGCAAAACATGCGCTTCCGAAGTTAAATGGATAATTGACCACTTTCACAACAAGAAAGCCCCCCCGGACCTGATGTCATTCTTAATGTTGCATTAAAACACCTCCCACCTCCGGCATTACAAAGACTCGCTCAAATATACAATTTCTCACAAGACAACGGGTATTATGCAGATAATTGGAAAATAGCCGAAGTTCTACACTTTCCTAAGCAGCAAAAGGACATTACTATCGGCCTATTAAATACTACCAGCAATGTTTTTGAGAAAATAGTTCTAAAAGGCTCAATGCATTTTTAATTAAACGCAACATAATCATCAATGAATAGTTTGGCTTTAGAGCCAAACATTCTACTACATTACAGCTTCCCAGGAAAACGGAAAGTACAGGGAGAACCAAAAGACTGCGAACCGGCTGCGCGGTGTTTTCCTGTCCGCGTCCTTGGCGCTCGTTGCCATCTGCCGCTATCATAGAAAGGCGCGGATAAAACCATACAATATTTTTAAAACTTTTAAAGACTTTACTTATCAACTTTATGAAAGTGTGTTTGAGGAGAAATTATTAGTAGAGATTTGTAGCCCCCTCGGTCCCCCGACCTAACCCCCCGCGATTTCTATCTCTGGGGTAACTTAAAACTAAGTGTACAAGACAAACCCACACACCCTGGAAGAATTAAAACAAAATATCCGCCAGGAAATTGCCAGCATTTCTCAACGTGGACTACGGCGAGTGATGGATAGTTTCCTAAAGAGGTGCCAAAAATGTATGGACGACGGTGGCCAGTTTCAGCATCTCAAGACCTCGAAATCCAGAACGAAATATAAATATAGACGATTGCAACATGTGCGTCATTAAGCGGACAATAATTGACTTCTACGTCAATAAAAAGATAGTTCCGACATGCAGAAGGTTACTTCCTGTAGTTAGAAGTAACATACAATTTCCTTGGGGCGGGTGCAGTCTTTAAGGAGAGTTATTCGGACATTGGAATTTAGATGGTGCAAGTGCCAAGGAAAGTGAACAATCTTAATCGAAAAGCCAAGAGTTGTTGAATGGAGATGCAAATACTTAGCTGAGCTAAGGGAATACCGAAGACAAGGCAGGGATATCGTTTATTTGGATGAAACGTGGATGGACAGTAATTATTCAAGAAATGTTGGCAAGCTGATGGGATCGCTAGGGTGCTTACTGATGTTAGTGCAGGAAACAGACTCATTGTTGTTCACACATGCTCCGAGAATGGATTTATTGCTGGAGCATTGCTGATTTACAAGGCAGGATCAGTAACGGGCGATTACCATGGGCAAATGAATGGTGTCAACTTCGAACGATGGGTGAATGAATGCTTGATTCCAAACCTTCCGGAAAAATCTGTGATCATTCTAGATAATGCTCCTTATCACACCGTTCAGATCAATAAGCCCCCAAATAAATAGGACACTAAAGTAAACATGATGTCATGGCTTCAGAAAAATGGAGTTCATTACGAAGAAAGCATGCTAAAGCATCAACTTTTTTCTTTGATAGAAATGAACAGACCAAGAGAAAAGGTATTTAAAATTGACTGCATCCGCAATGCACAATCACACTCCACTCTGTATCTGCCGCCTTACAATCGCGATCTTAATCTGTGACAGTAAAGCACTTCGTAAGGGAGCGAAATGTTACTGGAGAATTTTTGTTATCTCGTTTATTGAGTTTAACCAACGAAGGAATCTCTGCGGTACCAGCAGAGCACTGGGTAGGCTATCATCAGCATGTTAGAAAATTAGAAGATGGTTACTGGTCCAAGGATCATGTGGTTTCTGATGTGATCGATCAGATTATTATTTCAAATGCAAACGACAGTTCTTCTGATGAGCAAGAAGGGATATCATCAGATGACTAAGACTCCGAATCATCTGCATTGGATCTTGCACACCCTTTGGATTAATCAGGTTAGTAAAATAATATTCCACATTTATATTAAAAAGAAGTAAATATAAGAAATAATATTAATATTCACATCCAGCCCACTATGCTATTAAATAAGCCAATTTCTCGTTTATTCTCGACAAATCATAAAGATATTGGAACATTATATTTTATTTTTGGTGTGTTGTCATAAATATACTGTTTTACATGTATACAGGCTTTACAAGTTCACTTATTGAAAGTATGATCATAATTGTTTTGTTTGATGTGGTAATAATGTACTATTGATGTTACTTTGCCTAATATTTGTTGTCGCTGAAAGAAAGGATAAGTACCTTTGGAACAGGGTGTAAAACAATAAAGCGATAGGAAAGAATAACACAAGGCTATCTCAGGTTCACTTACTTCACCCACCAGGACAAAGCTGAACTCCTGAGTCACTGACAGTAGCTGTCCATCTCTACAACATAAGTCGTAATATTAATATATGATTTCTCACCCCCAGAACTCTGTAATAGGTATCCAATCCTTCAAGAATACATCACTCCAGCCTCGAACCAGCAACATCTGCGCAAACAACAGTACCACGGGTCTGCACCTGCGCTTCAGGTAGGCAGGCAGCCAGCCTGTGTGTGCTACACATGATCAACTTCAGCTCCATATCGACGGTAAGACTAATCATGCAAAGGTAATTCACTCTACACCCTACCCCCACCACATATCACAACACTTCCGGCCACCCCCCTCTGCATCGTGTCAGTCAGTCTGTCCCTCTTCCGCTATTGCAGAACCACAAACTTACCACTATATCAAAATACTCTAAGAGCCTAATTGTCCATCCCATCACTCATTTCCCCAGGGTTGTGTTCAGACTTCCTTATGTGTAGAACCCGGGTCATCCAACGCTCGTTTGCATGTATTTGCAGGTCATCATGTCCATCCGTACTATCCAGGGTGCTCAGCGGAACCCGGCTACACCAACGCATGCACTTCATTATTACTTCTCTCCTGTCCTACCTGCTTAGATTTGCATGTTGCATGGGGAGGCGATGTAGCTCCTGCGGATGATCGCCAAGGGGGCGGTGGGTGTGGGGCTGCCTCTTTACACATGCACACACAAACAATAGAAAAAGGCCATTTCACCTGATCAGTTATTTAAGCGTCCTGAAGATGGGAGAGATGCACACTCCCGAAATGTCAATGTACCAACATCACCCCACCTAGCTTAAAGCTGAGAACATCTGGAGTATGTTCGTCACCAGGAAAGCTTCAGCTCTTATTTCAGTTATACACAGTCATTCCAAATGAAGAGCATGTTAGGCTATTCCCGTAAAATTCAAGATATAGGTACCTACATTTTATTTGCCATGGAAATATCTTAAACAGATGACATTTTAATCAAAATCTTGGAGTCATTTTTGAGAAAACTGGTAGTTTGGGTAAGAGGATTTTCTTGAAAAATCGTGTCGCATCCTTGGAGGACACTAAACTTAAATACCAAGTTTGGGTTTTAACTGTCTTTTTGGGCTATGATATTTTCTATTGCTGCACTCACACACACTGTTTTTTCTAAAAATGTTTGTTTTTTTATTCAGGAAGTCTCAAAATGTGTATTTCTGGTGAAATCTCAATATCAAATTTTTGGGTGGAATGCAATACTTCCTCTACTTACTATAGGTAGGCAGTAGATAAAGTAAAAACTGATACAAGACACAGGGCCTTGGATGCGAGCAGATATAGGGTAGTTAAAATTATATTCGAACCCACTCGCGGTTGAGCTTCGGAAAGTGAGCGAGAATATTTACACGAGATATGCTGCCTGTTTGAGAGCAGAAGGTCAACATTTCCAGCATCTATTATAAGGTAAGGATTTTCGTCCGCCTCTGCCGGCTGTCTTGCGCAGTAGAGAGAGGTTGTGAGTGGGTTCGAATATAATTTAACTACCCTATATAAACAATTATACCATTTTAAAAGAGAAAATTCAGACTTGCTGTTGCAACATTTACTTCCAGAGCAGAGGCGTAAAGTACGCAATCCGAACTCCCTAAAATAAAATGTACAACCAATTATTAACTAACATAACTTCAATTACAGCAGGTAGAAGTATAAATTTAATGCAATGCATTGTATAATCCTATGTAATATAAACAAAGTTATTATTTTTTCACTATTTTCGAAGTATTAAACAAAATTAATACCGCTAAAATTAAATGCATTATAGTGATTCACATTCTATATCAATAAGGATAAGTCTATACTTCTATGTGTTGTTGGATGTACTTGTACTTATGAAACCTCACTGTACTCACCTTGATCTCTAGTGAAACTGGGCCATGCGGCATGCATTCTGTGATGAGAAGGTATGGACAATTTCACTGACATCAATGGATATAGCTCTTTCACTTTTGATACCTGGGAGGCTGAGTTCACTTAGTCTATAGAATTCCGCAGATAGTTCTTTATAAGTTTGAGCTTCGAAAACGAGCATTGAGCCGAAGAAACAGTAACAGGAATAGTTAAAAACAGGTAAAACGCTGTGCATAAATCTGGAACGCGAGCAGCTACGATTGAATTCTCTATTACTAATAGTTTTGTTAAGTCAAGTACAGAGGTTAATGAGGATATTTCTTTTTTCAGAGCGTTTTTGAAACCTATTACCTGGTCTGGGAATTCACTGGATAAATCCTCCCCATATTCATTTTGAAGAATTACTGCTGCATTGTGAATCTCTTTATTGGAGGCAGAATTTAGCAATTTTGGGGAAATAATTTTGAAGAAATGGTTAACATTGTGCATACCCTCAAATCTGCCTTTTAACTGGGCTACAATAATGTCCAAACAACGATTAAAAACAGTGGTTCTGAAATACATACTTTGATCCACTAGCCACTTGTCCTGACACAATTCATCAAAATGTTTTTTCACTTTTCGAATTCTTTTAGTTTCAAATTGTGGTGAAATGCCCCATTTCTTTGCCAGAGATATAGCCGATGACATTGCTGCTTCAAAATTTTTTCGATAACAAGATAAATTATCAACTGCATTCTGAACAAGAGAACACCTTTATCAAGATCTACATTTTTCCATTGCATAATTTGAGATGCTAAGTTAGTGCATTCTAGAATCTTTGATTGCAGCACTATCTGAAAAATGAATTCAAATTTCTCTAATTGGTTTTTCAAAACAACAGCTTCTTCTCTTTCTTTCTTTTTTTTAGATATCAATATTATTTTTGACAGAGCCTTAAGTACATCGACATATACACATACCAAAGGGCTTTAACAGACTGGTATCTCAAAGACCAACGAGTTGGACAAAGCTTTTTTAAGGTACAAGAAGATACCTAAAGTTCCCATCTTTTAATACTATTACTGAAGAAAAGATATAACATTTCTACTGTGTCATAAAAGGACCTGACTTCTTGAATTCCACATGCAGCATCGTTAGGTACTAGATTTAAATTACGCGCTGCATAATGCACATATTTTGCGTTTCTTTGTCTTTGTTGAATTCTTGTTCTAAAACCTTTGTATATGCCTGACATATTGGCACAACCGTCATAACCCTGACCACGGCATTTAGTTAACGAGAGTCCCTTTTCGTCTATTGCACTTAATATTTCTTTTTCTATTCCTAATGCAATTTGATCTTTTATTTCATGAAAACCTAAAAAGCTTTCATTTATCTTCATGTCACAAGGCTTTCCAGTGACATCATGTGAAACTGTAACATATCTAAATATCTGAGTTAATTGATCTCTTTTTGTAATGTACTGTGTTGTATCTGTGATAATAGAAAAGAGTGGGGCAGCTTTAATGCCATTAATAATTTCTTTTTCAACTGCATGGGATAAGACGTTTATTAACTCATTTTGAATTGAAAGGCTAAGGTATTTTTGCGTGTATTTTGGTTTATTTATTAAATTGCGTAATACTGGATCGTACTTTGCGAGAAGTTCAATAATTGCCAAAAAGTTTCCACTGTTTGACTTTCCAATTTCCTCCCTATGTCCCCGAAAAGCTATATTATTGGATGCCAGTGTTAAAGTCAATTTCACAATACGCTCAAGTACCTGTTTCCATATGTACTCACTTTTCTTTAGTTCTGAATTCCTACCTGCATCAACTGTGTTTCCTTACGCTACGAATTGAAAACGACACATGTGTTCAAATGTGCATAGCTAGTTTCATGTCGCACTATACTTTTGGTTAGGCACCCCCAATCTCGAACCCCTTCCCTCCAAGCTGATGACGATTTCTGTCCTCCAAACAGCCAACATGGTTTACAGTAAACAGAGTCATTTTTAGATGAATAACACAACCATTCTCTCCAAATTCTTTGTCCTGCCAATGTGAACTTTTCGTAATATTTGGTGGAGAAGGACCTGTTTTCCTGCTTAGCATCTTTGGGGAATGGGCCCGCTGGCTGACAAGGATTTTGTCTAACAAATAACATTTTAGTTTCATTATCTACATCTAATTGATAATCTGCACGATCATTTGAATAGTTTGTGATATTAATAGGCCTAATTATATTTATGTTTGTATTATGCGAGTTTGTTATAATCTTCGTTTTCACTTTCACAATTATTATTGGTGTTCACTTCAGAAGTGACTCACTATGACACTGCAAACTTCTGTAACCATTGAGCTAGTACTACTACTAGGAAGAGAAAAAATCACTTATTTTCACTAATTTGTTTGTTTCTTTTTCTAATTCATGCTTCTTCTTTCTTTTTTGTGCACCACTTAAATGTTCGTACTTAACTTTAAAAGGTTTCATTTTTCTGAAAAAGTACACAGTTAAATAGAAAAACTGAAAAAGTTAAACTTTTAACTAGTAAAGTAAAGTTTTAAAAATATCACACCACTTTTTTCAACACACCTAACTTCTCGCGAAGAAAGCTCATCTGAAACTGAGTTGGCTGTTGACTGACCGTTATTCACCACATCTTAATGGATAATTGACAATTGACATTGTTGTCGAATGAAAAGTGTGGCAAAAGTTAAATGTTTAGAAAAAATGTGCATATTATAATTTCAGGAACACTACACATCAATAAAGAATAATTTTCTGCCTGATGTGATATGTTGGTATTCATTTTCATTGTTGTAATTATGGGCCGCTCTTTTGTGACAATAGAGAAACATGATGCAAACCAGTGTTACAAGAGAAGTCGTAGTTAAGGACAAGCATTGTTAACACACACAGCTGTGCTAAACTCAACTAAACGTTGACCGATTCTAGGAAACCGTTTTGAATGATCTGACCATTAATTTTCTATGCAGACTGACATTAGACTTTACTATTTATCTTAATATATATATATATATTTCTGTATTTATATTTTATATATTTTAATTTTTTATATTCATTAATAATAATAATAATAATAATAATAATAATAATAATAATAATAATAATAATAATAATAATAATAATAATAATTTTTTTCTGCGGGTCCCTAAAATACCGGGCCCTAATGTTACGCCCCTGTTCCAGAGGCAAATGAAACATGAAGTGGACCTTTCAACACTGCTGAAAAGATACTGAGCATTTTCATTTTGCCTGGGTATGGTAATGCTAAACAGAATGAGTGAGGTCATAGTGATCTGCTCTCATTACCAGAAGACTGATGATAGCATAATCAAAATGATGTACAAAAGTGAGCACTTAGTATGTAGAGTAGAATGTTCATACAAATCAAAATCAGCTTATAACTATAGAATTTACTATAAAATTGACCTTAAATTTAACTTTCAATAAAATGAAACTCTTTCGTCCAGTATAGCTTTAATTCATGATAGTACCTTATAAAAATCTTGGAATTGCTTATCGTGATGTTTTATATGAATGCAGGGGATATTAATATAAAGGTGCAAAAACACAAGTACAGATAATTTACTTTTAATATATCAATTGGTGACAGGTTCTTAATACTATCAAATTAAAGGAAATGAGGGACTGAATTTAGAGAGAGGGATGAACATTATCTGTTCAAAGCCAGGTGAATATTAATTTCTATTTCATTTCTCAAATATCTTTACGTCTGTGCTATTTAAAATCTGTATCTCTATTAGGTTTGTTAAATGAGAGTATGTTTAACATGAATAAGTTTATGGATATCTCAATGCCGCAAATATTTAAATTGCCCCCTGACAGAAAAATGGGCACGTTTGTTGCTCAGCTGACGTACCGCAGTGAAGGTCACAGAGCAATTGCTTGGTAGGTGATAGCAATAGCTCAACGAAGATGGGAAATTTTTATTTATATGAAACCACAACCTATGCTCGATTCTCAACTTGCTTGCGAGCTGCAGCTCATAAGCAATTAATTCTTTTTATTTATATCACCCAATAAGCAACTAGCATTTTGAAAAGAACAGTTGACTAATAGGAATAGTATAAATTATGAGGGAAACTACAACTTAATAGTAATTCCAATGCTTAGATTTGTTTTCAGTTCTTACAAATACGCTTTCTTAATTATTTAATGTAAAAATTCCAAGACTTTGGCACTGCCTTTATTGTTTCTTACATAGTAACTTGTAAATTTTTACTGCTGAGCAGTAAATGACTGCTGTAAATACAGTAAAACCTGCCTTCAAGGACCCCTTGTTAAGCGGAAATCTGTCTTAAACGGAAATATTTCACGGCCTCATGAATTTTGGGGTGAAAAACATGCTTAATTCCCTTTATTAAACGGAAACTGTCTTATGCAGACAACGGAAATCAAAGTATGCCTTTTAACAGAAACTTTCCAGTTCCGGAATGCACAGTTTAGAAAAATTTGCAGGCACCCTGTGAAAGTCTGCTCTAAGTATGTGATGTTTAAGTTGAAACATGACCATTTTGCTGCTAACTGACCAGTCTAGGAGGGGGGTGCACTAATGACGGTCCGAATATTAAGAAACCTGTCACACTTATCCTTCACTGCATAGTTAACAATAAGCATGGCTGATTGTCTTTTATTGCTGTCTCTTCCCTTTCCATTTCCTGCTCTAATGACTTGTCAGAGAGCTTAGAATACAGCTCTAAACTTACATAGGTGATGATTTAGTTCAACAGTAGTCACCATGGTTTCGAGTTGTGCTAGATCTTAACATGAGAGTCAAAGTGATTTATGCTAGTGAACGTGATAAATCGAGTGTAAAGCAGATCATAAAGGTGTTCAACATAGGCAAAATTCAAGTTTACGAGATTCTAAAGAAGAAAACAGAAATTCTGAAGGGTGTGAAAATTATGCTAATGGAAAAAATAAAGAGAGAACTTAAGAAATCTGAAAACCATGACATAAATGAAATAGTGTGCGAGTGGCTCATTAGTGTTAGGGCAAAAAATCGCCATATATAGGGGCCTATGTTACAGTAATACGCTAAAAAGGTAGCTGAAAAACTGGGTAAGACTGAATTCAAAGCATCTAATGGATGGTTGGAGAGTTTCCACAAAAGACATCAGATAGTTTTAACAAACTTCGTGGTAAATCGAGTGACATTAATATTGAAACCATCGCTGATTGGATTGCTAAACTATCTTTAATAATCGAAGGACATGAACCTGAAAACATAGCAAACGGTGACGAGACGGGACTATTCTTCCGTGTGTTACCAAATAAATGATTGTGTTTAAAATGTGAGAATAGTATATGTTTATGGTTTAATTTTGTTAATAGCCTAAGCCGAAGACAGGTTTTACTGTATTTTGTATATGCTGATAAAACGTAGACATAAAGAAAATAGATTTTCTTTATGTCTAAGGTGCTTTGTTTATATTATTCCTATTTAGTTATATTAGTATTTCCTGAAAATAATATTTAATTGCTCATGAAACTATTATAAAACACAATAAGGACTTAGGGTCTGCCTGCTTTTAATGGGGGTACAAATTGAGATGTGTGTAGCAGAGGATTAATGACAAACAATTACAAAGGCTTGAATTACCAACAGAAAACCACGACTAAGACAATGATGTTAACGATGAATAGTGCTTACAAGCATTTAAATGAAGGTTCAAAATACAATCAAACTGCACATTGTTTTACTATTTTCAAAATTTGCATCAGCTGCATATAGTAAAATAAGGATACACATGATCCCCCAAAAAATGAATGGGCTTCAAAATTTGATCTTTGAGGTAGTTGCAGTTATCTTTCTTTTCTTGTATTAAATTTCCTCAACACTGCTCCTATTGCTCATTTGTGCAGGACTTCTTTCAAATGCCAAGCAAATTGGATTATCCCATCTTTGTTAAGCCATTCATAGACAGCCTATGAGGTTGATTAATGCTATAAGAGTAGAGAAAGTTGATTCACATGTGACAGTGCTGCAATCAACTGCATTTGTAATAGCCAGAAGTTCTGAAGTTGCTGCAAATGCCTCCCTAGATTTATAAAAAGTACTCAGGCTATTCTTCCTTTCATCTGGATAGCTAGTCAGGAAGGTTTTTTTTTTTTTTGTTTTTTTTTTTGTTTTGTTTTGCAACAGATAGTTTTTCAGATGGAGGCACATTAGTCCCAGTTGCTGTTACCATTTGATTTGTAATGCACTATATAATTTTCTTTACAAACAAGTTATTATAAATTATATAATGCATTATCATTGTAACCAGCTATTTTATAATTAATTTGCTAAAGTGGTTGATAATACCCATAGAAACTCGGTTAATGTTTTCTTTTTATTTGCTTCTCTTCTGTCTGTCCCCAGTTCTGAATTACCTTTCTCAGCTTTCTTTGATTATGGAAGCAAATTATTCGCCCTCAGTCATGAGGTATTTGTATTCTTTTTCATTTCTCATGGAGCTTATTTGCAAACATTACAGACTTGGTTATTTCAACTGAATGGCTGTTCGCAAAAATGGGCTACCCTTCAATTTGAAGAAAGAAAGAAAAAAAAAAGTTACATGCTTTGATCTACTGCAGAAACTGCAATTTATCTTCTATGAGTTCAGCAAACCTTAAGGAAATCTGTGTGATGATATACAAAGCCTTTACTTTTATGACAGTTATTGAACACATACCACTTTGTTTTATAGAAAAATTAGGCTCACTTGGCACTTTAGACAGAGGCCATCCAGATGGAACTGGATGAAATAGCTGTACTGCTGTATTCCTATGTATGCTAGAATCTATGGGTAATTTGTTACATTGGCATTTGCAATTGATTTTTCTCTGTGTGATAAATTGATGGCTAGCCCATTTTTGTGAGCACCCATTCAATTCCATCTTTAAGGATGAAGTAGTGCTCTGGATCTCTCTAAGGATGAAGTAGTGCTCTGGATCTCTCTAAGGATGAAGTAGTGCTCTGGATCCCACATTAGTTAGATGTAGAAGACCCAACCACTTTTTGCACAAAGCATGACAAAAACAAAATTCCACTGAATTCATAACTAACTTCATTTATTCACTCATTGACCACCTTGATGATCAAGTGTTTTATCCTGTGTTAAGGCATCCAGCATTTGGAACTCTTTCTTTGTAATATCAAAATATTAGATTTAAAATCTTGAAATGTTCACATCATCTTGCTCCAAAAGGCACACAACAGTTTTTCCTTTATACAAAGTTGCCTCCTTGCTAAGCTTATTGTCGTCAAGAACCTTTTAATGTGGATTCTGCAAAACGTGCATCAAAATTTGAAGTTCTAACTACACCAATCAAAGACTTACATTGTTTGCTATCTCTTACACATTTGACAGCAATAGAAATATTTTCTTTGTTATTTTTATCTCTAGTAATAACTTTTAGAAGCATAAAAATGGAATATTTGAATTTTTTTATGTCATTAGAAAAACATTTTCTTGAACCACTTGTACCATTATTTCTATTATATCATTTGGTAATTCAAGAGAGATAAGATGTATTCTTTGAAATTGTAGAAGAACATTCTGGAAGTTTTTCATCCTTCTTCATAGTGAACTCAGAGAGCTTAAAAAACAGTCTCTTTCAGGAAGTTTCTCTACAAAATTCTCCACAAAAAGCTGCCTCATTTGCTGTTAAGAATGGAATAGCCTATACTACATTTAACATAATAAACTGTGTTTTTCAACATCTTGTTCTTTATTAATGTTGAGGTCAGTGTACAAGATACAATACGAAACTGGCTTTCTTTCCAAATTGCAGTGGCTTTGATGTGAGCCAATGATTTTTCATACTTAGGAAATCCACAGCTAAGAGTCAAAAGGCATTTTTTCCCCCCAGTTTTAGGAACCATTTTTGTCATAGGCAGTTTCTTTTGTCAACGTATTGCATATTGGTTGAATTACACACAAGCATAAAAATGAGTATATTTTGCTAGAAATACATTGCAAATGGTTGTACGTTCTTAATTTTCTTTTCTTCTCCACTATCATCAGAATTAAGATTCGGCCCAGGCTGGCTTGGTTTCTTTTCTAGCTGGCTTTGCTTCTTTATATGCTCGTATATCCATATTAAAAGGAAAATTTCATATATCATTAAACAGATAAGCTTCTTGTGTTCGAATCTTCCACAAATTTAGAATCATACATCTCCATATCCAGTAACTTTGCAAGTGTAAAAAGCAGACTGTACAAACAAAAGTGTAGACTAAGAAAAAATCCAGTACATACTATGTTAGTGGTGTCAGATTTTTCAATAAACTGCCTATTGCATTAAGAAGCCTTTCTCTACCAATATTTAAAAACAAATTTATAACTGGTCACTTTATACACCATCTGAGAATACTGATGAGTTTATGACAACTAATCTTAATTAATTTATAACTTAATTTTTTATGTATTCAACGAGATCCCATCCTGTTTATTCAGGCCTTTGGCTCATAAATAAATTGAATTAATTACAGTTCACAGGTTAAGCTATTCTATTTCATCATTCACCTCAGCATCAGCATACTATAAATTATTTGTGTCTACTGTGCATCCACTTTATTCTATGTCAGTTGTCAAATGTTTAGAACCTTGAATTGCATATTTCTTGCATGTAACATGCAATAAATAAGAAGTGGAGAAATCACAACAAAAACTAAGATCTCAAGAAATCATCAATAGATTGTGTCACATGAGATTGAGGATGTTCCTAACACCATTACTTCTACTATTCAAAGAACAAGATTTTTTTTTAAAGAATATGGGCTGGATTAAGCATTTTAAATATAATATGGCTGCCCAAAAAAATCTAATAAATACATTTTGCGTTAGTGCAAGTATATGTCAAAATCTACCGAATTGTCACTACATGAATGTTCAAATGCCAGAAAGCCACTCAATGTCGTGAAGAATTTGTCGTCAAATGGTTTATCAACACTCACCCAGATTTAACAACTTGCCACTAGAGTTGGCTAAACTTAGTTTATCCTTCTTGATACGCATTGGGCTACTCAGCTTAATCAAGCCGGGCAGTTCAAGTTGGCCATGAGCCCAAAAAATCTTTGTGTGTTACATTCACATGACTTAATCTACCCTCTATTGCTTATTAGTGGGGATACAAATTATTCTTATGAAAGTTTATTTTCTTATCTGTTTCATTTTAATCGAGGTAAACCTTTACGGAAATAGCTGCATTACACATTTCATTATAGATGCAAAGGGAATAGCAATAGTCAAATGTTTTAGAACTAGATGCTCTACGCTGGCCTTAAAATTCTATACTCTTTCCATGCTATCACAAGAAACAGTTGAAGGTCCACAGGACTTTGAAAGAATGACTAAGTATTGAACAATTCAAATCATTAATAAAGATATCTCAGAAATGGCTGATTCCAAAAAGAAGTTATTTGAAATAAATTGTGTGTTTTAAAGAGGTCTACATTGTTTATGTAGTAAATTTTCGTCTATCACTTAATGTTTACCAGTTAAGCAAGATTATATAAATTTCCTTCTGAATGAGGACGACTTTAACAAGCTATTCTGGGAAAATTCAAGATATACATTTTATTTATCATGTACATATCTTTAATATATGGTATTTTAATATGAATAGTTAGAGCCATTAAAAAAAAA
This sequence comes from Deroplatys truncata, assembly GCA_030765065.1. NCBI lineage: Eukaryota > Metazoa > Arthropoda > Insecta > Mantodea > Mantidae > Deroplatys > Deroplatys truncata. The sequence continues at coordinate 493,353,196 of CM060990.1, forward strand.
AAATGTGTGCGCGCGCATGCACACACACATATGGATGTTTTTCTAAAATGCATTTTTTTCTTTATTCAGGGTATCAGAACATGTATTTCCAGATAAATCCTGATACTGAATTTGTGGGTGAAATGCAATACCTTCTCTGCCTACTATGTATGCGGTAGAGAATGTAAAAGGAAATGAATAAATGACTGACTGATGACAGGCATAGGTGGATATGGAGGGGTGGGTAGCAGAAAACAGACCAGGATTCATATTTGCTTCTGTGTTTGGCAATTAGCAATTTCATAAAATACTAACTTAATATGGAAGCATTTTATCTGTTCACATTTAATTTTTCATTCTTTGTAATTGGTATGCACCCAAGGTTACTGTTCCTTATTTCCAGTCATGACAGCAGAAGTAGTTAAAAACTTCTTCAGGAGGTAAGGAGATGTAATGGAGATTATATGGCCAATGCTTGTATTTTTTTGTTTTTTGCTTGTTAAACATCCTTTAAACCGGGCAGGTCGTATCAGGTGGTGAATGAACAAATGGGTTGAAATGATACTCAAATGCACCTGGGGTCAATAGAGCTTAGAGTTACCTCACAATTGTCTTCTCAGGATAACTGAAAACCCCAGAAAAACCTTATTCAGGTAACTCACTCTAACCAAGATCTGAACTCGGAACCTATTGAATGTAAGGCCACTATGGTAGCATGTATGGCCAATGAATGTAAGGGAGTGAGGTAGGGGTTAAAGGCAAGGTTTCATGAAGGTCCATAGTTCAAATCCCTCCAACATCATCCTTCCTGAGGTACATTCCAGGTCTTTTTATTTTCATAATTGGCAAATGCTATAGAGGTACTCTAATTCTAGGGCTGGAACACTTCCCTCCCAAATTTCCAAATTATTTCATTTTGTGTATCATCAGTGTCCACTGCCTGTGATGGCATATGTAGTAAGAATGGGGTATTAAACACTACTGAAGTAGGGTTGGAAGGGATAATGCAGGAAACCAAAGCAATGAAATCACCATGAGCTGTCAGTTGTGAATCTTCAGCCACTGCAGTCAAGCTTAGCCACAAGTTGCATTGAGTGTTAAGTTCAGGAAAACATTGGATTGTTCAAAAGTATACAAAAAACTTTTTACAGATGGTAACAATTTTACAGCTTATTGTGGCAGATCTTTTTCTTAAAATAAAACAACATAATTTCAGAGAATCAAATGCAAGACAGGCTATACTACCACCACTGCCACACAAAGAGATTTTACAAATTATTGTGACAGACAATAATTCGGAAAATTGAACCCAGCATAGGCATTCCTTCTATCCATTATTATTAGTTACTATTTCATTGTAAAGAACTTTACAGCTTATTGAGGTGGACTTATGTAGCAAAGCATAAATCCAACCCAGGACATGCTATTTCTCCCATTTGCCATCACCAAAAGAAGAAATGATAAAAATTATGGTGGCAGTTTTCTTTACATAGGTGTAAATTTTGGAGAATTGAATGCAGGACAGGCTATTCTTCTCAATCATCTGCTGCAGCAACCACCATCTTCTTTATTATTATGATGGAGTGTGAACAAGTCTATAGTATTTATTTATGGTTTGTGGTTAAAGATGTTAAACACGTAGCTAGGATTCCTCAAAATATTTGTATAGTATACAGAAACTATGGTGTGTAGGTATACCACAATTTATGTGCCCTAATCTTATCTTTGCTTTTGTAACACTATGTATATGATTAGGCTTAGCAATGTCATAATTACTTTTTATTCATATTCATTTATTTTCATCCTTTTACATACATTTAAAGGACACGTCAGTATAGTCTATTTACATTATATACAAAGTTTTACATTATTTTTCCATATTTGAACTCCTCTATACTGTAAAATGCATTTTCAATTAAATATGTTTTTATGGTTATCGTTTTTATTGTTTGATTTATATTCTTTATTTCATTTGGTAGTTTATTGAACAATTCACTTCCTATGGTTTCTGTTGAACAACTATTCAAGGTCCCACTTAGGGTCGTTCTGAAATAATCCATATTATTTCTTAATCCATAGGAATGTATATTACAATTTTTGTCATGTCTTTTATGTACAATAACTTTTATGCTTTCATAAATATATATGCATGGAGCAGTTAATATTTTTAAGCTCTTAAACAAACTTCTGCATGTTTCTTTATTTTTCATCCTACCAATTATTCTGATAGCTTTTTTTCTGCAATTTTAGCACTTTTTCCATTTCTCTATAAGTAATATTCCCCCACAGCGTAATACCATAACTAATATGCGAATATATTAATGCATAGTAAACCTGTATCATCATTTTGCTATCCATTGTCTTACTAATCTGTCTCATTACATATATACCTTTATTTACTTTTTTGGTAATATGGTCTACATGTGCTTTCCAGTTTAAATGTTTGTCAATTATCATTCCAAGGAAGTTTGTACTATTTATTTGATCTATATTTACACCATCTATTGTTAGATTTACATTTTTGAGGTTTCGATTCGTTAATTCGAAATGTATGCATGCTGTCTTTTTTTTACATTTATTACCATATCTAGACTAGAACAGTATTCTTTTATGAATTTTAGAATTGAGTTTGCCCTATTTTCTACATCTTGTATTTTCTGTCCCCTAATTATAACCGTCATGTCATCCGCATATCCAATTGCTATTTCTCCCTTAGATTCTATTAATTCATATATTTCATTAATGTATATTAAGAACAAAAAGGGTCCTAATTTTGAGCCTTGTGGAACTCCCTGTTGAACCTTTTTAAAGTCTGATTTTATCTTTTCTCTCACACCTTTAGCATTTAAATTACTTATTTCCACACACTGTGTTCTGTTTTCTAAATATGTTAGTACCCAATCTAGAGCCAGGCAGCGAATTCCACATTTTTCTAATTTGTATGTCAACGTTTTTATATTCATACAATCGAAGGCTTTCGATAAATCTATAAAAATAGCCATCACAGATTCATGTTTGTTTATTGCTTTTATTATAACATTGTTTGCCTTTTATATGGTGTCTATTGTAGACTTATGTTTTTGAAAACCATATTGCCATTTTGATATAACTTTTAGTTTCTCTACATAATTTTGCAATTGTTTTAAATATAATCCTTCCATTAATTTTGAGAAGGCTGAGCACAAGGTGATTGGTCTATAACTTTCTGCCTCTTTCTTATTCCCTTTTGGTGTAAGTATTGGTTTGACAACTACTTGTTTTAGTGTATCAGGAAAGACTCCTTGCTTAAGAAGCTACAGCATCTGGTTTTAAACTGTCTTTAGGTTGCAGGTTACAGTTCAGCTTTCAAATACACAAATAATTGCCTTCAAAGCAATGCTGAGAATGTACACTAGCTTTCTCCACAATGAATGCATACCCACAACTACATTTTGATATCCATATTTTCTTCCAAGTAGGATTTCCTGGGAACACATACAACATTGCTAAGTTTTGCTATCCCATCATACGTTGTACAGTTTGCAACAGCACAACCTGGTATAATATATCTACCAATAATATTAACACAAATTAACTGTTTTCCTCAAAACTGATGCACAGGTGCTCTTATATTACAATTTTAATGCAAATTCAAACATTTGCTATAACTTGCACACAAATAATGCAAGGTTGGAAACTGCTTGAAAAGAATACTGCTTCATCAAACTTCCCACTGTCATCCTGCTGCTCCAGTGATGCCATGCACTAAAGTGGTATTTTTCTGCTTCTTTTTGTGCAGTATATATGGGATTCCCTGGTATTCACCTATACAGAGCCTCCTGACAAATCACTGTAACAGGCCATCATCTGTCTTTAAGTCTGAGCAGCCTCCAATTAGTCACACATCCCTACATGATTTATGCAATAATGGGAAGGGGAGAATGTAAAAACAATAATATAACATGTTAAGTTGATACATCCACTTTTCTGATATTTAATTATAAGACCCCTTGGACCCCCAGACATTTATTCAACATGCTCCCTCTCTTTTCGGGTCCTGTACCTATTATGTATAGTTTTAAAGTATTCCTTGAAATACTTGAGCTAGGTCAGCAAACTTTACTTAAGTATGGGCAACAACCATCCTGCCCCACCCCCAACTATGAGCCTAAATACTGCTCTTCCCGTATGATATTAAATTTTCTTCACAGTTTTCTTTATTGAATAAAGGCTAATGCTTTGAGTGAACTATTTTATACTTGAAAGGCCTGAAAAGTTAATCAAATCAAACTTTATTGACACATAGCATTCACATTTTTGAGCATTAGCTGGTAAACTGGTGTCTCGTAAAAATGCAACAAAATTATATACAGTAGGTAATCTTCAAGAATTTACTAACATTACATCACTACTATTTTGTGAGGCTAGATATGTTAGTCCCAGTTAAGTATACAATGGGGTTGTTTAAAATGTCATTATGCATAATACAGTAACATATATATGTGTGTGTGTGTGTGTGTGTAATTTGTATTTAGGATTATAACTTTATAACTTTCATAGTTTAATTTATTGTGTCATCCTGTACCTATATATTCTTTCACTTTTTCTGTATGCTTTACTGATAGGTAAGTTCTTAACAAGTTTTCTTAAAAGTTTTATGATTTTTCACCTCTCCAATAAATAACGGCAATTTGTTGTACACCCTGATTCCCGTATATTAAGGACCTTTTCCATAAGCACCAGTCTCTGAGCTAAATATTTAATGTTGTTCTTGTGTCATGGGTTATATTTGTGTTGGTTTCGCTTGTTTAGAAAAAACTATTCTGATTAATATGCTCATATTAAATTATATAAATACACTATGTGATCAAAAGTATCCGGACACCCCACAAACATATGTTTTTCATCTTAGGTGCATTGTGCTGCCACCTACTGCCTGGTACTCATTATCCGCGACCTCAGTAGTCTTTAGACATCGTGAAACAGCAGAATGGGATGCTCCGTGGAACTCACGGACTTCGAACATGGTCAGGTGATTGGGTGTCACTTGTGTCAGAAGTCTGTACGCGAGATTTCCACACTCCTAAACATCCCTAGGTCCACTGTTTCTGATGTGATAGTGAAGTGGAAACGTGAAGGGACATGTACAGCACAAAAGCGTACAGGGCGACCTCGTCTGTTGACTGACAGAGACCGCCGACATTGAAGAGGGTCGTAAAGAGTAATAGGCAGACATCTATCCAGACCATCACATGGGAATTCCAAACTGCATCAGGATCCACTCCAAGTACTATGACAGTTAGGTGTGAGGTGAGAAACCTAGGATTCCTCATAAGCCACACATCACGCAGGAAAATGCCAAACGATGCCTCGCTTGGTCAACATTACACAATTGAACAGTGGCAAAATGTTGTGTGAATTGACGAATCATGGTACACAATGTGGCGATCCGATGGCAGGGTGTGGGTATGGCGAATGCCCGGTGAACGTCATCTGCCAGCATGTATAGTGCCAACAGTGAAATTTGGAGGTGGTGGTGTTATGGCGTGGTCGTGTTTTTCCTGGAGGGGGCTTGCACCCTTTATTGTTTTGCATTGCACGATCACAGTGTAGACCTACATTGATATTTTAAGCACCTTCTTGCTTTCCACTGTTGAAGAGCAATTCGGGGATGGTGATTGCATTTTTCAACACAATCGAGCACCTGTTCATACTGCACGGGCTGTGGCGGAGTGGTTACACGACAATAACATCCCTGTAATGGACTGGCCTGCACAGAGTCCTGACTTGAATCCTATAGAACACCTTTGGAATGTTTTGGAATGCCGACTTTGAGCCAGGCCTCACCGACCTACTCGATACCTCTCCTCAGTTCCGCACTCCATGAAGAATGGGCTGCCATTCCCGAAGAAACCTTCCAGCACCTGTTTGAAAGTATACCTGCGAGAGTGAACGCTGTCATCAAGACTAAGGGTGGGCCAACACCATATTGACTTCCAGCATTACCGATGGAGGGCGTCACGAACTTGTACATCATTTTCAGCCAGGTGTCCGGATACTTTTGATCACGTAGTGTATAACAATGATTGTGTTATTATTTCTAGTTTTTTAAGATCTGCACGAATGTTTATAACCAGCATGCATAATTAACCTAATTATCTTCTTTTGAATTTTTTAAAACCTTTTCCCACCCTATTCCACTTTGCCATATGAGAGTAGTGAATGAAAATAACTAAAATATAGTATCTTTCTTATTTCTATACTGGTTATCTGTGCAAGGCAGGATATATTAAAATAGGATGTATTTAGTATTATTATAATGTAATCAATGTGATGGTTCACTGTAAATGTTCGCCTAGGATCACTCATAATCCTTTATTTGCATTTTTGTACTTGCACTTAAGATACTTTGTGTGCTACATGAAGTTGTAAAATGAACAGTACTGGTTTTTGCTTTGTTTAATTTCAGACCATTACATGTAAGCCATTCTTCTAAAGTGTTTATGGGATTATTTATGTTAATTTCTAGACTTTGAATATTAATTTTGATACAGTTATAGTAGTCAGTGCTTTTTTTCTGGCAGTACACAATGGTACAATGTACTGGAACCTTTTTTGACCAGTCGCTCAAATTTTTCTTATGGACTATACAGTTCTATTGTAAAATTAATTGCAAAAGTTTCCAGTGACATCAGCATGTCACTAACGCCATGAAAAAACATGCTGTAATTAAGTTGGTACTAGTCTCACTTCATTTTCAGCATAATTGTTCTTTCAAGTGTTCACTATCCTGTTAACTGCATTTGTTCCAATAATTGACTGTCTTTCATTGACCTCTTTGAGCTGCTTGTAAGTAGATTTATTATCAAAACAAAAATGAAGCTATACACCCTTCTCTCATATGCTGACTGAGCTTTACATTTGTGACTACACAACTGCACTAAATGCAGTGCTCTGACCGAAAGGTTGGCAGTAACGTAGCTAAATAAATGTGTATAAAATTTTTAGCTGTGTTAGCTAATAATATTAGTGAGTAGCCATAAGTGAAATTACTAATATTGTAGTCCTGGAAATAAAACTTGGGAATGCATAAAATGTAGATTTGTCTGTAAAGCTACCTGATGCTTTAATCCAAAGTGAATGCTCAGTTTTGTACACCATATGTTTTGAAGACAAAGTTTTGAATACCACAAGCTCTGAAGACAAAGACAATAAGAGATCACATTTGTCTGAAGAATGACCTGATTGCTGGATACTACAGCAAAAATATAATTTTTGTAAAAAAAAGTGAATGATTCTTCTTTTGAAACTAAAAAACTGAAATGTAAAGCATGCAGAAGTGTTGCAAACCTTGGAGTGAATAAACAAATGGGCATGAAAATTTCAAAGGAATGAGCAAATTGTGAAGTACGCTATTTTAGTGATCCTATGAACAGCAGCTTATGTTGTTGCAGAAAAAGATTTTTGATCATGAAGAAGAAATTGTATCTCATTTAGCTGCACAAAAAATGAAAACAAATGCCAAGAAAAAACTGTTGGGGAATATGGTGCTATCAGATTAAGCAGCCATGCTCTTATTGGCACCTGATCTTGGACATGCGCCACTCGCCTGCTGGGATTCCAGTTCCCGCTATTGCATCTCATATTGCGTGACTTTGTGACTCACACCATGCATGACAAATGAAGGCAGTAAATAACGTTCTTTGGTGGTTTTCAATTGTGTGTTAGTCCAGTCATAGCCCAATTTACTACAGAACAAAGAGTTTTCATTTGTTGCAACTTTATAAAACACGAATCTCTGTGTCGTAGAGCATCTCAGGAACGCTTTCTTGATATTCATCTGCCTAACAGAAGTACAGTTCATAAAATAGTCAAGAAATTCAGAAGTACGGGATCAGTGTTAGACAGGAAAAAAATTGAAAACACCGCATTTTAACATAGGAAAATATTAACGATATCAGTGTGCAGTTAGAATGTTTGTCACGAAAGACTCTCTCAAAGTTAGCAAAGCAAGCAGGAGTCAGCTATGGGTCAGCACAAAAAGCAACAAACTACTCAAATTACGGCCTTACAAAACAACAGAAGTGCAAGCCTTGAAGGAGAGAATTGCACCTGGTTTCTGGAATCCGTGCGTAGTGGCAATATAAATCCACAATTTGTGTTATTCGGAAATGAGGCATGGTTTCACTTGAATGGACGAGTTAACTCTCAAAATAATCACTACTAGGCAACTCAAAATCCAAAACTTATACATCAAAGTCCACTACATGATCCCAAGGTCAGTGTTCAGTGTGCTGTGAGTGCAACTAGAATAATGGGCCCTATTTGTTTCCTCATGAAACAATTAATGCTGCACGCTACCAAATCTTAATTTTGGAACAGTTGTTCCCTCAAATGACAGATGAAGAGCAAATGCATGGCATATTTCAACAAGATGGGACCCATAGCCCATACAGCTCGTGCTTCTCTGGATGCAATTGCTAACATCTTTGGTGACAGGGTTATCAGTTTAGAGATTTGGTGCGCTTAATCCACAGACCTCACACCTTGCAATGTTTACTTGTGGGGCAATTTGAAAGACAAAGTGTGTAAATCTAATCTCTGAAAATTACAAGAACTGCAAAATAATATGCAGGAAGAAATAACAAACATATCCCAAGAAAAATTGCAACATGTTTATGATAATCTGTTAAGACACTGCAATGCCTGTCTTCAAACACCAGGAGAACATTTCCAACATCATCTTTGAAATGGTAAGCAATGTAAGGGACATTCAATGTTGTAATTTGTGAAATAATAATGGTTCTAGTTGGGCTTATCCGTTCATCCTATTTGTTTCAATGCATAAGATGGTCCACACAGGGGAAAAGTGTTGGGAGGGAAGTAGTGCATGACCGCGACCCAGGTGCTGTTAAAAGCATGGCCACTTAATCTGATGACCCTCTATATACCTGAAGCCATTGTCTCGTGAAAAAGATGCCACTGTTAAAGTGTTTTGTACAGCCTATAAAGTGGCTACACAAAAGCAGTCATTTAACAATTTGGAAGAAGAAATCAACTTGCAGGAGCTGAATGGGATTGATATGGGATGTTTACTTCAATCTAATACTGTGTGCATTAATATTATTAATCATACTGGAAGTGAAATGAAAAGTGTGCTTATTGGCAAGATTTTAGATTTGCAAACCAAGATTTCTTTAATTATCGATGAATCCACTACCCTCAGTCAGAAATCAAACTTGATTATTTATATTCTTATGTTCATTGAAGAATGAGAACCTTCTGCTCCTTTAAATATTTTTCTTGGTTTTACTGAACTAGATAATGTTACAGCCCTTAGAATATTTAATTCATTACTTAGGCGCTTGGAGTTTTTGGGAATAACAAACAATAATCACCTTAAGATTAGTGACTTGTTATGTTGGTCATTCCCAATGGTGTTGTACAGCTCTTTCAAGATAACTTCCCTAATATCATTGTGTGGCACTGTGCCAATCATCGCCTGGAGTTGTCAGTGAATGATACTGTAAATACTGTGAGTGAAGTGAATAGTTCAAGAGTTTCCTAGATAAGTTGTATGTGCTTTACATGCCTCACCTAAAAATGCCAGAGAACTGCAGGCATTTTTTGTGATACTGGAACTTCAGCTGCTAAAAATTGGTAGAATTTTGAGCACACATTGGGTAACATCAAGCTTTTGGGCAGTCACCACAGTATGGCAGAACTTTGAAGTGCTTGTACTTCATTTCCAGGAAGCAAAAGATCTAGGACAAAAAAACCAATGTTGCACCTATGAAGGCCTCTTGAAGAAAATCACATAAGTTGAATTCATTCTCGATTTGGGACTTATGGCTGATGCCCTCCAAGAACTTTTGGAGCTAATTATGGAGCTGCAGGAGAGAGATATTTAGGTATACAAAGCAGACAAGAAAATAAAAAATATCATCATTGAACTCCAGGTCCATATTATGGAAGATGTGTCCAAAGTGCAACAAGTCTTTCAAGGAATAGCTCTTCATAAAACTCCAGTAAACATAATATTCCAATAAACCCATCTGTCTTTTATAAGAAACTGGTAGATACATTATAAAGAGACAAAATGCTTATATGCCTGAATGTGCCAAACTTCTTCATCCATACCAGTGGTTAGAAGATGCACAAAATCATGTTGCTTTTGGAGGGAAAGAGATTAGGAAGATGGCTAACAAGTTTTGTCTTGATGAGAGAGAGATGATTAGAAGATTCTGAGAATATACCTCTGAAAAGAAAATGCCTGAAAAAGTTATTTCCTCTGAAATGTGCATTAAATACAATTGCAATCTCATCTAGAGAGTGTGAAAGGGAATTTTCACAGATGAAGCTTATTGTGACACCTTCAAGATCTTCCTTGCTCACCAGAACAACTGCTGCCTTGATGTTCATCAAAATTGTTAGGCTTCCTCTCTCCGAGTTCGATGCAAACAAATCGTGAAGTCTTGGTTGCTATGTGAATGCCATTCTGCAATAGATATCAATAGCAAACAGAGATTGAGAGAAGCTGAGAATGAGTGCCAAGACATGACCAAAATATGGAGCCTACTTTAGTAGTAAGTACCGGAACCTTTTTTCATAGAAAAAAGGCATTAGTCATAGTTTTGTCATCCGCATGTAGTATTGGACAGCCAATAACATTTAGAGCAATAGTGTTTGTATAAAGAGTATACAGTAGTGGTCCTAATACAGATCCCTAGGGACACCAGTTAAAATTTGCCTCCAGTGAGAATGAACATTACCTGATTTGCCTTCTACAACAATCTTTGTTTTCTATTACCAAGGTAAGATTCAAACCATTTCAAGCTATTGTCTCTTATACCATAGTATTCCAACTTTCTGAATAGAATTTCATGATTGACACAAATGGAAGCTTTGGTAAGATACACACTGAAAAAAAAGCACTTCTTGTTTATCTCTACTGTACGAAAGGTAAGCATACAGCAACTCTCCCCTGTCCATACTCTTCACAACAATGCTTGGATTGAAGGCAGGATTATAAGGCTTGCACTAACCAGCTCAGGAGTGCATAAGCCTGTCTACTTTCTATACAGATAGCTTGGGCAAGCTAAAACAGTATATGTACACCTTAGACAAGGATATTTTTTCAGGAATTGCACTAAATATATGTGAACAGAATTTATTTTTCCTACTTATTTACATTTGAACTTGCTGAAACATTTCCAAGTAGTTCAAGCAAATTATATTTCCCAAATTCCCAATTAATTCCTCAATATGTATAAGCAAATTTACTGATGTGGGTAGTATTGAAAACTAGTACTAAAAATTTGTATTTTCAATATATATTTTCCAAGTATTTGTAACAAAAATACATCTCTGAAATACTTTATATTAAAAAAACCCTGATGTGATGCATTCACATGACTTTCTCAACCTTCTATCTTTATTAGTGGGCATACAAACTATTCTTACTAAAACTTATTTTTCTATCTACTACATTTAATCCAAATAAACCTTTGCAAAAATAGCTACATTTCACTACAAATACAAAGAGAACAGCAAGTATCAAATGTTTAAGAACTGGATGCTATATGCTGGCCTTAAAATTTCATACTATTTCCAGGCAATCACGAGAAACAACTGCAAATAAATGGGACTTTAAAAGCATAACAAGTATTGAACAATTCAAATCTTTAATAACGGATATCTCAGAAAGGGCTTATGCCACAAAAAAACCTTTGTAAGGTACATTTTCATCTATTGCTTAAATTCAAGATATACACTTTATTTGTCATGTAAATATCTTTAATATATGGTATTTTAATCAAAATCATTAGAGCCATTTTTCAGAAAATCAAAATTTTCAAAAAATGTTCCATGTAAAGGGTAGTTGGGGGAAGATACTCTCAAATATCAAGTTTGGTATTTATTCGACTTTCATTATTGAGTTATGCTGTTCACAGACACATGGACATATTTCCAAAAATGCTTTATTTGGATTCAGGGTGCCTCAAAGCATGTATTTCTGGTGAAATCTCAGTATCAAGTTTTTGGGTGGAATGCAATACTTACCCTACTTACTACATGTAGTAGAGAAATTAAAAATACAGAAATACAAAATTACTACCTGAAACGGTTTAGGTTAACTACTTTGCTGAATGCATGCACTTCCTATTTCATTGCAGGCTTGGAAGTTCCAGTCTGTTTTGTGGCTTGGCTTCATTTGTTTTGGTGTCAGGTGAGAGCATTTGAATCTCAACATTAAGTTGCTAGTTTTCATTAAGTGCACCATGCATTAGACATAATTTTATTTTTTAGTTTAATTTCTTATTCCATGAGAGTGATAGGTGAAGGGAGAAACAGCATACTAGATGGAAAATATTTTTTCATAACAGACAAAAAGATGAAATTTGAGAGCGAGATGTAAACTTTGCTTCCTAGGAAAAGCTACATATTTAAGTGGTTCTTACAGTGCAATCATGAGCTTTTAAGGCTCATTTAAACATTAGTTAAAATGAATGCAAAGTGTCACCAACATTGCTGTTATTTACATTTGTTATATTAATTACATTTACTTTTCCAGAATTTTCATTCTGGGTAACTGGAAGCATTAGAACAATACAAAATCAAATGGTCACATTCAGCAGCTACCAGAAAAAGAAGAGAAGTGATGAATATGAGCAAGCATCAAAAGTTAAAACAATCTCATGCATATGTTATAGAATAATTAAGTGGGGGCAAGAACAGGCAGAGGAAATTTGATGACCTATTTGTGAACTTTGTCATAAATAGGCAACTGTTATCTATTGTTGGAAATCCTGATTTTGTTAATTCGTTTGAGGGTATGGCAGTTGAAGCTTTAACAAGTTATTTAAGGTTGAGTTACTATGATTCTCCTCAAATTGTAATGTTTTACTATAGTGGCACTGACATGGGTAACATTGGTTGTTAAGGCATGGACTCGTGAATGGGAGGTCTGCAGCTCAAAACCTGCCAGGACCATCTTTCCTGACCGAGGTTTTTTCTAGGTTCTCATAACTGGCAATGCAGGGGAGGTACCTTAAATTTAGTCCTGGAATGTTTGCTTCCCAAATTTCCTTTCTCAATTATCATTTTATTTCATATATCACCAGTATCACTATCTGTGGTGCCATATGAAGTAAGAGCGGACATTAAACACTGTTAAAAAAACAAAACCCTGTAGTGGAGGTGGCTCTGGGCTGCTCTTACATGAACCACTTGATTTGAACATATATACAATGTGTATCATTATCTTAGCAGTTAAAAAGCATTCAAAATTGAGCTCCACAGAATGAAATAGTCTATGCTAGATACAAGCATTATAAAACAATAAAAGAAATATAATTTGGCAAATAAAATACTTGGAACATTAATAATGCAGTTGTTTAATGTTCAGATCATTTTCTATTTTTATATTATGTTGATAAATTTGCCATATTCATTTAAAATTTTGTTTTGTTAAGTTTTATAGAAATTGTTACCATGGAAAAAGAAAATAAGAAATTTCTGCGGAGATATTCTAGGTTTTCTGAGAACATAAAATGCACACATTGGCAACACTGCAGTGGCAGGTGACCGATGGCTGAGAGCATGGGTGGTATTCTTCCTTTCAAAACCAGAAGTAGCTCAGCATGTAAACAGGTTTCATTTTCACTGTATGGCATGTGAATCATAAGTGGAGATAAACGTTTCGTGTTTGTAACCTAAACTATAGATAGTCAGCTCATTCAGCATTAACTTTTGGAATTGATACTGCTAATTTTATGAACCAAACCATCTTTATGATATGTAGACACAAAAGAAACCACATATAGTTAGACTCTTACAAAGTCTACTAAATGGTACTTTTAACATGGACAGCAAAAGAATAAACAATAAACCAAATGATTCACACAATTCACAGATATTGTTCAAAATGTCCACCATTTGCGCACCTGCAAGCTTCATACCTTTGTAACCAATTATGTCGTACTCTAGCAAAGATACTTTCATTGTTGCATATTTCCTCCGCAGCCAAATGAATACATTGTCTCAAAGATTCGACATCAGTAATCGATGTTTTATAGACCCTGCTCTTCATATCCCCCAAGAAGAAAAAGTCAAGAGAATTCAGGTCTGCCAATATTGCAGGCCATACACTAAAAACATATCAAGGTACTCATGATTTGAATTGGCTGGTATTTCATAAACCTTGTGCTGTACATATGATTATTCACTAAACACACCTCAGATTCCTTTATCACTAAACCTGTGAGTTTCAATGCATAGTAGGATTACAATTACAATTGGGAATCAATGCAGAGGAGGACTTAGCAAATTGACCTAAATAAATCTTTTATACCTATGCCCCGGACAAGGCATGGGGGTATGACAGGCAAAGCCAGGGTCCCTACCATTTACAAATTTAAACTCCCTGAATGGGCACTGGTACAGCGGCTCCCCTCCCCTCTGTACATCCTCTGAGGGGCCTGTAACCCAGAGATCGCTCCTATTCTGGGGGATGAAGGTTTCCACAGAGCATCCTTTTCCCCTGCCATGCACATGCCAAGACCTCCCACCGACATGTACAACCCTGAAAGAGACCAAGCGGATGAAAGGTGAAGTGAAATGAGAATGGAGGTGAAATGGAAGGACAGAAAATTCGGGGGACTTAACAGTCCTTCCCAGCATTTACCTAGCAACCCGGAGAAACCCCAAAAAAACCCATAGATCAGGAAGGTCGGCCACGGGAATCTAACCTATGACCTCCCAAATACGGGACACAGACGTTACTGTTTGAACCATCGTGCTATGCATAGCACGATGTTACTCTAATAATGACTTAACTTCTAGTGGAGCTGACGTACACATGGGTGTGGTTTTCAGTCAGCAACCGCGAAATGTTTATTGGATGAAGAAGGCATTACTTCCATACTGCTAGTGTAGGCCAATAGCTACCAAGCTGTACTTGTCATTTTGCCAAAACATTACACCACCCTTTCATCGTATTTGTTTGGATTAAGTGTAATGAGGAAAACAAAACCGCTAGTCTCCTACCTTCCAGTTAAAGTCTGCTGTTTTGTTTACGAGCAAAAGGTGGTTCTCATAATGATCTAGCAACGTTGCCTATGTCTCCCACTTTACATCTGCAAAATTATGTTCAGAAAATGATTAATTATTTCAAAACCCTGTATGATGTCATATAGTTACTACTGTAACTAGATCACAAATAGGTTACTCTACCCATCTTAAAGTAACAAACTACTATCTCCATACATTCTTGTGGAATAAACCACCTAATTTGGAAAAGCAACAATTTTTTTTCTTCGAAAACAGCTGATCACAGAACAAAATGCTATTATACTTTTTTGTTTGTAATACCTCTATGAAGTACACATTAAAAGGAATGTAATAAGTTCCCTTCCACCCTGTATATTCACATATTCAAGTTTAAGAATGCGAGAGGTATAGTGCAAATTTGTGTATTTGTGTATTTGTAGCACCACGTGGTGGATAATGTTTCTCACGTAATGTTGTTTACCTCACTAGTGCAGCCATCTCGTGTGACGTCATTCGTTGGTCTGGCTCGTAGTTCCCTCTGACGTAGCAATCTATATGAATTAGTTTTAAGGTTATGTATATTGTCTTCCGGCCAGCTATTTAGGTAGGCATTTAATTCTTGCAGGGTGTGAAGCGGAAAAGGAATCTTTTATCAAAAAATTTACTAGTGATGAAATGTGTTTTATAATGTTTTATTGTCGAACACGTGCACTAACACTTTCACAGATTTATCTAGATGATCGCCATACTGAAACTGTTTATCATAACTTCTCACTTTTAACTCACGTACTTCAATTTTTGTATATAAGTGACTTTGTAATATTTTAGATCTTTAATGATTTTCACTGCGTGTAATTTAACGAACTGAAGGACCGATAGGCGACATGTAGTCACGTATTGTACACGAATCTTTGATGAGCTGAGCGGGAGACGATGTGTAATGCTTCGTGAATCTTGACGAACTGGGGGACGCTTGACTTCGAGCATGGCTATTTATAGGCTTGCCCCAAGATACACCTAAAGATTATAAATGAATTACCATTGGCTAATAAAACGCGCCAACATTAGCGTCTATTTTACTATCCAATGAAAACCACTAATACAAATTACTTTTATAGAACATTCTGGAAGCTTTTTTTACTGAAAAGGCGCGAAACATTACGTAACTTCCTGGTTCCCGGTAACGATAAACAACTCAAACCCTTCATTGCAGTATTGTTATTGTTAACAGTTTCAGTAGAGCCGAAAATTATTATTTACCATTAATAATTACAATTATTAAACCTCTGAAATCAATGTTACATAAAAATACATATTCATATAAAAATAATTATTTACATTAAAGTAATTTGTGATACAAATTACCGTCTCATATGCCCCACTAGAAATATAATTATAAATATTTATAACCTGTTTAGAAATTTTATAATTTTGTTTTTAGTCTCCTAAATCTTGTAACACACGCTATCACTTTCACTTAACACTTCACACGTATTTAACACACGACATATGTTTTATCTCGCCACTACTTACTGGCTTTGGTTTAATTAATTTAGATATTAATCTGACATTACAAAAAAAATTTTTTTATAGCAAATACTTTACCCCAAATTATTGAATTAATGTTACCAAATTGTTTACTTTCTTAAGTTGTTAACAAAAATTTATACTTCAAGAATTTCTTTGTAATTACTATACATATTTACCAAAATATTCACCCTTTACATATATTTACATCTCTTAAATCTAGGCAATGTTTCACCTTTTCTGTTTGCTACATAAGTATTTGTTTCAATTATTTTTAATTATATTTACCAATTTTTTTTTGTTTTTTTGTACTTTGCAAATATATTTACATCTCTTAAATCTTGACAATGTTTCACCTTTTCTGTTTGCTACATAAGTATTTGTTTTGAATTATTTTTACCATTTTTGTTATTTTAAATTTTATTTTTAACAATACTCTTTGAATTGTATTTACGTACTTTTAATTTAATATCATATTAAGTTTCAATCTTTGTATTCTTAATTTTTAAATCTTGGAATTGTATTTACGTACTTTTAATTTAATACCATCTTAAGTTTCAATCTTTGCATTCTTATTTTTCAAATGTTGTTACAGTTACTAAAATGTATTTATTTATTTATATTTTTTTTTTTTTTTTTAAAAAAACATTTCTCTCTTTTTTTTTTTTTTTTTTTTTTATATATAACTTATTTCTCTTTTCAAATAACATATATATTTAGTTAACCCTCTTACGTTCCAATACATTTCTCTGCAAGTCGTCTTCAACTATCCAGCATTTACTTTACATCTCATTGCTATTTACCCTCCTGGATCAAATTGTGTGTGGCTAAACATTACTCGTAGCCGTAACCTAACCTTCAAATTCTTGTTCATGAATAACCTCTGGTATTCATTTGAAATTTCGTTCCCTGATAATACTTGAAAACAATCTACAGTTTCTTGAACTACACATCTTTTAACAACTTTCATTTTCAACTCTTCTGCAATCTCTTTAACTTGAGAGTACTCTGACAAATCTGTACTAAACTGTACTGGACTGGAGTTTTCAATTTGAACATCTTGGTACAATTTACTTCTTTGCATTACTGACTCATTTTGTATTTCTGATATTTCCCCTCTGAAATTAAGTTGCACCTCATTTACATCTACATTACTAACCTCTTCTATCTCTCTTAGCTCACTTGAAATATTACTCACTTGACTTCCTAACTCAGTACATTCTACATTAACCTCAATTTTAGTATTAACCTCACTTTCTTTGTTATCTATTTCCTTGCTCATGTTTAGCATTTTCTTTGAAACTTCTCCTATCTCACTTACTATTACTTCCTCATTTTCATCTCTCATTTCTGACATACTACTATCTTTACTGCTTTGATCTACTTTTTGCTCTAATATCTCATTCTTCCTACCAATACTTTCTATTAATTCCCTACGATCTTTTTTTATAGCTTCTATCAATTCCCTATGACTCTTTTGCATATCTTCCCTAAATTGATCTCTAAAATTTCTCAGCATTTCCATCATTATTCTAGCATCAATAGTACTATTTCCTGCTATTCTATTCTTACTTTCTGCACTAACATTTCCTCCCTCCAATATTACATTGTTTGAGCTTTTTTTTGTAACCTGTATTGACTTACAGCTAACTGTTACACTATCTCCCTCCATCATTGTTTTTTCTATGTTATTAGTGGCCATTGTTTTTGTTTTCTAAAAAAAAATACAATCACCTGACTTTGTGATGCTGTCTGATGCTGTAGTTTTGATGTCCAGCGTTCTGCCCCATTCTCCTAGGTTTGTATGTCGCTTCTGCGTTGTATCGTGATGAATCTACGTCGTTTCGATGTTTTCTTGTAGCTGAATTACCCTTCTGTCTCGGAATCTGCGTCTTGTAGGTCGTTTCACTGCTTCTTTCGCCTGTTTCTGGTTATTCTTGTTCCTTTCCTAGTCGTCTAGCCTTCCTTTCCTAGTTGTCGCTCCACGTTGATGCGCCAATTTGCGAGAGGTATAGTGCAAATTTGTGTATTTGTGTATTTGTAGCACCACGTGGTGGATAATGTTTCTCACGTAATGTTGTTTACCTCACTAGTGCAGCCATCTCGTGTGACGTCATTCGTTGGTCTGGCTCGTAGTTCCCTCTGACGTAGCAATCTATATGAATTAGTTTTAAGGTTATGTATATTGTCTTCCGGCCAGCTATTTAGGTAGGCATTTAATTCTTGCAGGGTGTGAAGCGGAAAAGGAATCTTTTATCAAAAAATTTACTAGTGATGAAATGTGTTTTATAATGTTTTATTGTCGAACACGTGCACTAACACTTTCACAGATTTATCTAGATGATCGCCATACTGAAACTGTTTATCATAACTTCTCACTTTTAACTCACGTACTTCAATTTTTGTATATAAGTGACTTTGTAATATTTTAGATCTTTAATGATTTTCACTGCGTGTAATTTAACGAACTGAAGGACCGATAGGCGACATGTAGTCACGTATTGTACACGAATCTTTGATGAGCTGAGCGGGAGACGATGTGTAATGCTTCGTGAATCTTGACGAACTGGGGGACGCTTGACTTCGAGCATGGCTATTTATAGGCTTGCCCCAAGATACACCTAAAGATTATAAATGAATTACCATTGGCTAATAAAACGCGCCAACATTAGCGTCTATTTTACTATCCAATGAAAACCACTAATACAAATTACTTTTATAGAACATTCTGGAAGCTTTTTTTACTGAAAAGGCGCGAAACATTACGTAACTTCCTGGTTCCCGGTAACGATAAACAACTCAAACCCTTCATTGCAGTATTGTTATTGTTAACAGTTTCAGTAGAGCCGAAAATTATTATTTACCATTAATAATTACAATTATTAAACCTCTGAAATCAATGTTACATAAAAATACATATTCATATAAAAATAATTATTTACATTAAAGTAATTTGTGATACAAATTACCGTCTCAAGAAATACAAACAGTTCAAGAATTGAAGTACATCTTTAAGTTATATTGGCATCCCCCAAGGCACTTTTACCCCTTACTTCATGACTGCAATCAATCCAAAAGAACTAGCTTTAAGTTAAGTATTTTAAGCATATTAAATCAAGCACACACAATAGTATTACAAAAAAGTTTTGGTCCATTGGCCCAGATTGACGATGTAGCTTTATGAGCACTGGAACAAACAAAAAAAAGTAAAGCATCACGCATTTTGAAGTTACAAATGTGTGTACATTTTGAAATTTAAAAGATCAAATTTTCTATTTGGCATATACTTTATGGCATTATGGTCTCTTTCTGTTCAGCAATATTTCTGTTCCTGTGCCACAGATTGTTTAAGTTTTGGAAGGAAGAAATTCGAGACTCATTGCTTAAATGGATTATACTAAGGAAACTGACACCATCAACAGCAAAGGTAATGCTGCAAATTCAACTGCCTGAAGTTTGGTAACTATTTGCACAATATTTACATCTACATTTGAAGACATTGGCATGGTTGGCCACGATTCTATATTTAAGCTTTATTAACATTAATCATGGATCCAAATGTAGTTGACTTTAGTTAAGAAGAGGAACATTTTTAAGGCTTCATTAACATGTATGCTAACTTTTATAGCTAAATTTGATACAGGCAGAGATGCAAATCAGATTATGCAAGGTTAAGGAATCTCTTAGAGCTAGGAGTTAACTACGAGAAGATACAAGAGGAGCTAGAAATAATTGATGAAGAAACTGATCACACAGAATATAGGATAGCTTTTGAGGAAGGTGCTGTAGCTGGTTTAGAATCATTACAACTAGAATTGTTTCCAAAGCAGGAATGGATGGTTTTAGATCAACACAAGGCAATATGCAACTACTACAAATTCTTATACGTAAATTTTATGGGTATTTCAAAACTTGGATTAGTTTCATGGATACGTTTATAAGCTTGGTAATTAAAAATGTGGCTTTATCTGAAGTTCAGAAGCAACATTATCTAGTGTCAACTCTTAAGGCTGAAGCTAAACAATTATACAAAATGTTCCAGTTTCATAAGATAACTTTAAGTTAGCATGGCATTTGGTGAACACCAGAAACAAAAACCCTAGGATCATTGCTGTTAGGCATATAAGTGATTTATTGACACCTACAACTGTACATAAAGACTCACCTACTGAACTAAGACAATTGCTAAATCACATGGTTAGCAATAAAAATGCCCTTGAAGTGGTTAAGTCAGATTTTTCATTATTTGAGGTTATGCTGACTCAGATTATGTTAAATCATATTGACAACCAAACTAAGAGAAAATTCAAAGTAGCTATAGTTAATAAGGCTAGCAGATGCCAGAGCTTACTAAATTTGTAGAAACAAGATGTCAGGCTTTAGAAATAATCAAGGTACGTACATAATTAGTAAGCTTGGAGTGAAGGAAGGGAGGGAGGGTGGGAGGGAAGAAAAAAATAATAATGCTGATGATGACAATAATAATCTTTCAAAGCCTGATGGTGTTAATAAAGTTGCAGCATCTTTCATGTGTATGTACCAACAATGTTCTTGCTGTGAACGAATGCATGCTACATATAAATGCAATAAGTTCAAGGCTTTAGCTGTGCCACAAAGACTACGGCTTAAGAAATATAATCTTTGCTTTAACTATTTACTTTATGGCCCCATTGCTTCTGAGTGCAGTAAAGGGCTTTGTAAACTGTGCAATAGAAAGCATCACACACTTAAACATGCTGTTAAGAAGGAAACTCAGAAAGCAAAAGAAATCAACTGCATATCTGAAGCTAATAGCCCTCAGGTATCTACTGCTCTGTTGAAACAAACAACTCTGCTTTCAACAGTGTTAGTACTCGTGTATGAGCGAAACAGCATTCCTAGGAAGGCGAGATGCTTACATTCTCGCAGCCAGTCCAACTACATAACAGAATCTCTTGTGCAACATCTAGGCCTAAAGATGTTGAGGAACACCATGGTTATTGAGAGCATTGGCAACAGTAAACAAGGTTCTAATGCTTGTGTAACAGTCACCTAAAAGTCAAGTTATTACCTACATTGCAAATAATATTCACTATTGTGTTCTAAGCAAGATAACAAACTCTCTGCTGCATCAAACAATTGATGTATCAAAGTGGAAACTGCCGCAGGATACTGAGCTTGCTGATCCTGAGTTCAATTCTGCTGGTCACACAGATTTGTTGCCGGGGACTGAAGTTTTCTTTGGCATTTTGAAGCTTGTCATAGAACTAGAGGGGTAATTGACCAGTTTTACAGGATACTAAATGTAAGTTTTATCTGGCTGGCAGATATGCAGTACATACAGCTCTGCCTACCTCATCACGAGCAACAAGCAATGCGTTATGGATGATATCAATGTATCCAGATTCTGGGAACTTGAAGGCTTTCCACAAAAGGTTTCATGTCCTGAAGACACCATATGTGAAACAAATTTTAAGGAAACAACTTACAGGGAGGATTCTGGTCATTTTGTTCTTTGCTTGCTTCTTTGTGAATATGTTAAGCATTTATAAAATTCATATAGCATTGTAATGAACAATGATTTGCATGACAACTGCTACTGCAATAAGGATATTTTCAGCTCATGAAGGAATACGTAGATCTATGCCATATGAAGCAGGTGGAAGGCACTCATCTTGGATTTGTTCATTTCATCACACACCATGCTGTGTTTAAGGAAAGTGATACCACTACAAAGCTGCAAGTAGTATTTGATTGCTCTAGCAAGACAAGTTCAAAATTATCTTTAAATGATTGTTTATTAATTGGACCTACCTAGAGCAGGATCTCTATTCCATTGTAATACGATTTCACATAAGTGATGTTTACAGCCGATATTGAGAAAATTTATCATAACATTTTATTACATGCAAATGATAGAAGACTTCAGCACATTTTGTGGAGACATTCTTCCACTGAAGGCATCAGTGAATATGAACTACAAACTCTAACTTATGGTATGGCACCTTGCTCATACTTAGTAGCCAGATGTATACAATAGTTAGCTGGAGTCAAAGGTTACTCTTTAGCTTCTTATGTGTTAAAGAGGAATTTTTAAATCGACGACACGCTTACTGGGGGTAATGACTTACAGCAAGTCTTAAAGATACAAAGCAGCTGATAAAACTATTATCCAGCACCGAGTTTCTATTAAGAAAATTCTGTTCAAATCATCCAACTATATTGGAAGCAGTATTGGAGGACTGTTGAGAAAACTGCTTACCATTATCTTTGAATAAGGGAAAGGGAGTGAAGGCCTTAAGAATTCTGTGACATCCTTAGTTGCACAAGTTTTATATTTCTTATATGCGACGGATGGTGATTGCAAATGTTTGTTTATATAACTTTAACTGCCCCACGTATGGGAGCCAATATGCGATAGTAGGTGCTTACGTAATTTGTGTTTTTTTTGTATTTGTTAGCCCCAAGTTGTGGAAGCCAATTTGCAATAGAAATGTTTCTCACGTAATGTTGTTTACATCAGTATTGAAGCCATCTTGTGACGTCACTCCTTTGTCTGGTTTGTAGCTCCATCTGGCGTAGCAATTTGCATCAATTAGTTTCCGAAAGAATTTAAGTTTCGTATATTGTCCTCCGGCTAGCTATCATCTTATCTTGGTAGGACATGTATCTCTATGCAAGGTTGTGAAACGGAAAGGAATCTTTTATCCAGAAATTATACTTAATGAAGAAAATTGGTTTTATAATTTTTATTGTCGAAACACGTTCACTAACACTTTTACAAATTGATTTAGATACTCGCCAAACTGAAACTGTTTGTAATAACTTCTTACTTATCACTTTTAACTATGTATTTCAACTTTGTGTAGAATTAACTTTATAATAATTCTCGTAATTCTGCTGCGCGTAACTTGACGAAATGAAGGACTGACTGACGACATGTAGTGTACACGAAATTTTGATGAACTGAGGGGAAGCTACCTCGAACCTACCCTATTTATAGGCCTGCATCAAGATACGCCTAAAGATTATAAATGAACTGCTATTGGCTAATAAAACGCGCCAACATTAGCGTCTATTTTAATATCCAATGAAAACCACGAATACATATGTTTTAGGAAATATTCTAGAATGTTCTACCGAAACCGCGCGAACATTACGTAACTTCCTGGTTCCCAGTAATGATAAACAACTCACCCCATCGCTGCATTATTGCGTTATTATTGACAGTTTCAGTAAAGCCGTATATTATTATTTACCAATAATAATTACAATTAATAAACATCGGAAGTCAATGTCACATAAAAATACATATTCATATTACAATCATTATTTACATTTAAGTAATTTGTGATACAAATTACCGTATCATATGCCCCACTAGAAACATAATTATAAATATTTATAACTTGTTTGGAAATTTTATAATTGTGTTTTTAGTCTCCTAACTCTCGGAACACACGCTATCACTTTCACTTTACACTTCACACGCATTTAACACACGACATATTTTTTTTTTTTTTTTTTTATCTCGCCACTACTTACTGGCTCTGGTTTAATTAATTTAGATATTAATCTGACATCACAAATTTTTTTTTATAGCAAATACTTTACCCTAAATTATTTAATCACTGCTACCAAATTGTTTACTTTCTTAAGTTGTTGACAAAAATTTATACATTTAAGATTTTTGTAATTATTATACATATTTACCAAAATATTCACCCTCTACATATATTTACATCTCTTAAATCTAGGCACTGTTTCACATGTTCTATTTACTACATAAATATTTGTTTTTAATTATATTTACCAATTTTTGTTATTTTGTACTTTATCTTAACAATACTCTTGTAATAGTATTTATGTACTTTACTTTAATATAACATCATGCTTTATTTCACATGTTCAGTTACTAATAAAATGTTATTTTCCTCTCAAACATTTAGTCATGACCACAATTTATTTCTCCTTTCACATGACGTACATTTTTATTTAACCCTCTTACGTTCCAATACATTGCTCTGCATTTCGCCTTTAACTATCCAGCATTTACTATTTATCATCTTTGTCTTTTATTTCACCATGATCTTCATGGTTGTATGGTTTAAGCATCTCAATATGGAACTTTCCTATGCTTTTTCGAGTTGTTGGATTACACAACTCATATGTATTAGTTCCATATACTTCAACAACTTCATATGGTCCATGGTATTTGAGAAACATTCGCCAATAAAGTTTATTTTCTTTATCCGACAATTTCTTGGTTTTAACCAAAACTAAATCTCCTATTTTGATCCTCCATTCCTTTCTCTTCTTTTCTTCATGTTTAATTTTTCTTTTTATGGCTTTTTTCTTCATCCTCTCGAATGCTTTTCGGAACATCTCTTCTTCTGTTGGTGGTATCGAATGCGCATCTGGAATGGCTTCTGGAATTTTTTTACACATTGTATTGATCTTCTTTCCCAACTTAAGTTCACATGGTTTGTATCCTGTCACATTGTTTATGGTTTCATTTAGTAAATTCTGAACGAAGTTCACGTATCCATACCATTGGGTGTGTTTTCGATGACATAACACCCTTAAATAATTTGAAATTTCCTTAATTTGCCTCTCCACTGGGTTGGAGTTTGGTCTGTATCTTGACGAAAAATATTGTTTAATGCCATTTTCTTTCAGTCCATCCATAAATCTTTTTCCTGTGAAGTACGAAGCATTATCGCTCAATACAGATTGAATAGGTCCTTCTTCTATCACATATGACTTAAGTAGTCTATTCAAACATGCTAAACCTGTAGGTTTTCTCAAAGGGTAAATTCTTACATATTTGCTGAATATATCATAACAGACAAATATATATTTATTTCCAAATTGACTTGGAGGCATCGGACCATGAATATCAATACTAATTACACATCTCGGCTTATCCCTTATAACCGAATTAGTTTCAAATGCATATGCTGCATTTATTTGCTTTGCCTTCTGACACAGGTTGCAGCACGATATAAATTTCCGAACTTTCTGACGCAATTTGGATATGTATAAATTCTCTAAAATCATAGAAGTTGTTCGGTCCGTCCCTGAGTGTGCTAACCCTTCATGAAAATTCTTAATTAGTTCCTTTTCCATGCTTTTCGGAACCATTACCTTCCAACTAGGCATTTCTTTTCCATGCTTCTTGTATAATGTCCCATCTCGAATTGCTATAATTTCTTTCTTTGCCTCCTCAATCAATGGTGCATTTTCTTTAAGTTCAAATAATTTTGCATCCTCATTTTGAATTTCCCCCATATTTTTCAATTTTCTAATCATTTCTTTGCTTAAAGGAATTTCAATTGTCAATATTTTGACTTCATTTCTAGGCCTTTCAATATTTTCGGGAATTTGTGGGTTGTAGTTCAATCTTGATAGCAAATCACTGAAGGTATTATTTTTGCCAGGAATGTGGATAATCTCAATATCGAATGCAGATATTGCATGAATGTATCTAGCAAGTTTTCCACTACATAATCTACACCGTTGTGTGAAAGTTAAGCTGATGTGGTCTGAATATATTTTCACCTTTTGCTGATAAATATAGGTTTTAAAACGAATTAATGAGAAATATAGTGCTCCAATTTCTAGCTGAGTCACTGAAGAATTCCTCTCAATATTTGTAAGTCCTCTTGAAGCTGTACTAATGACGTGAAAGTCATTGTTGATGTCTCGCTGTCCTAAAATTCCGGCATATCCTTGCATTGATGCGTCGACATAAATCTCATATTCCAAATCTTCTCTGGGCCTCTCGAGTAATATGGACTTAGCAAAGAGTTCCTTTACTCTCTCAAAACATTTTTGATGATCCTCTGTCCATTTCCACTTATTGTTCTTTCGGAGTAGCTGCCGCAGTGGTTCTATTTCAGCCGAATATCTTGGTACGAACTTACTCTGAAAGTTCAGTACCCCTAAGAGACGTCTAATTTGTTTTACGTTCCTGGGTGACGGAATTCTCATTATTGCTTCTATTCTTTTCTGATCAGGTCTTATACCTCGTTCATCCACTACATAACCCAGAAAATTTATTTCCTTGACACAAAATTTTGATTTTAGTATGTTCACAGTCATACCATGTTGTTGTAGTTTATTTAACACATAATGGACATTATTCATGTGTTCTTCAAATGTTTGACTAATGATTAAGAAGTCGTCAATATACTTTATTAAAAAGTCATCTGCAGAATTTCCAAAGATACTGTGAATGGCTCTCAAAAATCCACTTCCTGAGTTTTTTAAACCAAAAGGATT
The DNA here is from genome assembly GCA_030765065.1 of Deroplatys truncata. Taxonomy (NCBI): domain Eukaryota; kingdom Metazoa; phylum Arthropoda; class Insecta; order Mantodea; family Mantidae; genus Deroplatys; species Deroplatys truncata. The sequence goes on from CM060990.1 coordinate 493,379,995, forward strand.
TACACAAAAACGATACTGGATCCCTGAGTACTGAAATGAAGTGTAATCACGCACTTGTGGATCTAATTCCACTTGCCAATATGATGCAGTGAGGTCAATGGATGTCAGAAATCTCCCTCTTGAAAGTTTTGTAATTAGTTGTTCAATTCCCTCACTTTGAAAATGATCTGGTTTCATATACTTGTTGACATATCTACCGTCTAAAGTTAATCTCAAACTACCATCTCGTTTAATACTCCAGCAGATTGAATTTATGTATTGAGAATTACTTTGCTCAATAATCCCATTTTCTAACATGCTATTTATTAATTGTCTAGCTTTGTCTCGAAGACTTATAGGTAAATTGTCATACTTGTGCCTATATGGTGGTACGTCTTCTACTTGAAATGTATGCTTATATACATTACATCTGCCTGGGATATTACTAAATACTGAACTATTGTTCATCAAAACATCATGAAGGATTTGTTTTTGCATTATCGTAAGATTATAAGCTTCTTCACACTTGTGTATTATTTCCTCATTTCTCTTCTCTTTCCAGCTGTTGTCTGTCTCGCTCACATGGTCGTCTTTTGTTTGGATTATAAATTCCTCTACTTTCTCTGGCATTTCTGCTAGCTGTTGAAAATATGGCGTGGTATTCCCTTCATATTCTGTGACTACCTGCTTTATTTGATTATTTCTATCAGTTTCTGTTATTTGCACAAAAAACTCTTGGTCACAAATATTTTTCTCATCCTTTGTCATCTCGATTACAGAAACTTTTTCTTTTATAAATGGTACCCTTATTTCTCTATCTTCTTTTGTTATTTTTAACTCTTCATGTTTAAAATCTATACATGCTTCATATTCATGTAGGAAGTCACATCCTATAATTATGTCACAAATCTGATGGTTTACAATTAGAAACATAACCTCAAAATTCTCTCCGCCAATAAGTATGCTAAGTAGAGCTTGTGTTTTTATGACCTGTGTAGTTCTTCCAATTGCAACACGACAAACTAAATTACTAGTGGGAAGAGCCATAATTTTGTTACCTTCATTAATCAAATTTATGTAAAATTTCTGTGAGCAAATTGAAGCTGATGAACCAGAATCTATAGTTGCAATGATTTCTTTCTTCGCAATTTCCATCCTAACATGAGGTGACTCAAAATTTTCTCCCTTATCTTTTGTTGCTGTAATCTTATTACAGGGTGTATGTGTAGGCGTATGATTTGTATTGGTAATGGATACTGAATTATTAAAGACGTCCTGAGAACCTACTGCACAGGAGTCTGTTAACAGTTTTCCTGGTTATTTCCATGTTCACGTACGGGACTGCCATTCCTAACAGGCGCTAAATCTATCTCAGTGTCGCTACCATTGTTTTGAGTTCCCCTTCCTCGAGTTCGAAATCCTCGATTTCTGACATTATGTCCCCTTGGCACGTAATTTTCTTGCCGTTCCTCAGATCTTTCCCGGTTATTATTTTCCCTCCAGTGAGTGAAATTTCCTCTTTGTCTAATGTACCTCCTTCCATAGTTTTGGCCTCTTTCAGGCAACCTTTCTGTCCTGACATAATTTATTTGTTCCTGTCGACCTGGTCTCCTATCTATCCTTGATCTTTCAAATTGTGGAACGTATGATTGATACCGTTGTCTGGTATTAATTTCATGATGTCTGTCTTGTCCTCTAATTTGCTGATAACTACCTTGGTAATTTCTTCTATCTCGCACATCTAAAAATCTATGCTCCCACTCCCGAGACATATCTTCTTCCTGTTGTTCTAAAGCTGTTATTAATTCGGTCATCTCATAGATGTTCCGTGGTTTTGCAATTAATAAGTAATTTCGTATCCTTATAGGATAATGCCTTGCGAGCAAACTCACAAAATCTTCCTCACTGATTGGAGGTGACAAGTTTCTAACCTGACTTGCATGTTTTAGTAAGTAATCAGTCATTGATATTCCCTCTCGTGGATTAAATTGACCATGACTAAGCATTGCTCGAATTCTTTGCTGTACCGTAACATTCCAAAATCTGTTCATGAATAATCTCTTAAAGGATTCATATGAAATTTCACCCCCTGATACCATTTGTAACCAATCTAAGGTTTTCTGGTCCAAACATCTTTTGACAACTATCATTTTCAATGCTTCAGGTATCTTTTTAATTTGAAAATACTCTGATAATTCTGCAATGAACTGTACTGGACTGGAGTTTTCATTAAATTTTGGAAGTGGAAAATCACTTAAGATATGATTGTAATTTTGCAAATTCCCTGCTCCCATATTTAAATTCTCTAGTGTTACTTGTGCACTCTGAGTTTCAGCATTAGCTATAGATGAAGCTGCCGCATCACTCACATTATTTGTCATACCTGAGGAACTACCTCTATCATTATGTTGTACATCTGATACATTCACATCACATATATTTGCCCTTGAATTTAATTCTAACCTATTTACAGTACCTTGCAGATTTTCTATTGTCTGTTCCAATTTTTTATTTTTCTCATTTTGAACATTTTGGTGTTTGTTAATTTCAGAAGTTAGCTTTTGATTCAAATCTTTAGACAAAACTTTAACTTCTTCAGACAATTTATTTCTCTGTGTTTCTGACTCCTTCTGAATTTCAGATATTTCCCCTCTGAAATTAACTTGCACCTGTATTAAATCTGCATTTGTAGCCTCCATCATTTCTCTTAACTCACTTGAAATGCTACTCATTCGGCTACCTAGCTCTGTACATTTTACATTAACATGCTCTATTTTATTATTAACCTCATTTTTTTGGTTAGATATTTCCCTGCTCATGTCTAACATTTTCTTTGAAACTTCACCTATTTCATTTGCTATCATTTCTTGATTTTCATTTTTCATTCTAATCATACTACTATCTAGCTCCATGAATTTCTTTTCAATTTCTTCCCTGTTTTGTTCTAAGCTTTTACCAATATCTTCCCTCAATTCTCTCTTATTCTGATCTAGTTTTTGTTCTAAACTCCTATCAATATCTTCTCTTAATTCCCTATTATTCTTTTGCATCTCTTCCCTGTTTTGATCTATTTTCTTACTAAGATCTTCCCTCAATTCTCTCTTATTCTTTTCCATATCTTCCCTTAATTTCTCATTACTCTGAGTTAATTTTTCTAATTTCTCATTATTCTTTTGCATATCTTCCCTTAATTCTCTCTTATTCTGATCTATATTCTCATTCAACTTTTTCAGCATTTCCATAATCATACTAGTATCAAGATTAACATTTCCTGCTATTCTATTCTGACTTTCTGCACTAACATTTTCATCCTCAAATCCTAAAAAGTCTGGGCTATTTCCTGTAACCTGTATTGAATTACAACTAACTGTTACACTATCTCCCTCCATAATTATTTCTTCTGTATTACTAGCAGCCATTGTTTTTTTTATCCTACCACTCCTCAGTAACATTTAAATTTATTTACCCTTTTTTTTTTTTTAAAAAAAATTAAGATACTCTAACCTTTGTGATGCTGTCTGTTGATGTTACTTTGATGTCCAGCTTTTCTGCCCCATTCTCCTAGGTTTGTATGTCGCTTCGATGAATCTGCGTAGTTTTATCGTCCTGTAGCTTGAATTTCCACGATGTCCAATTATCCATGTAGTCTGTCCTCCCTGTTGTTTCTGGAATCTGTGTCTTGTAGATCATTTCACCGCTGCATTCCTGGTTATGTTGATCCTTTCCTGGTCATCTTGTTTCTTTCCTGGTCATCGTGTTCCTTTCCTGGTTATCGTGCCCCACGTTCTGGGTGCCAATTTGCGACGGATGGTAATTGCAAATGTTTGTTTATATAACTTTAACTGCCCCACGTATGGGAGCCAATATGCGATAGTAGGTGCTTACGTAATTTGTGTTTTTTTTTGTATTTGTTAGCCCCAAGTTGTGGAAGCCAATTTGCGATAGAAATGTTTCTCACGTAATGTTGTTTACATCAGTATTGAAGCCATCTTGTGACGTCACTCCTTTGTCTGGTTTGTAGCTCCATCTGGCGTAGCAATTTGCATCAATTAGTTTCCGAAAGAATTTAAGTTTCGTATATTGTCCTCCGGCTAGCTATCATCTTATCTTGGTAGGACATGTATCTCTATGCAAGGTTGTGAAACGGAAAGGAATCTTTTATCCAGAAATTATACTTAATGAAGAAAATTGGTTTTATAATTTTTATTGTCGAAACACGTTCACTAACACTTTTACAAATTGATTTAGATACTCGCCAAACTGAAACTGTTTGTAATAACTTCTTACTTATCACTTTTAACTATGTATTTCAACTTTGTGTAGAATTAACTTTATAATAATTCTCGTAATTCTGCTGCGCGTAACTTGACGAAATGAAGGACTGACTGACGACATGTAGTGTACACGAAATTTTGATGAACTGAGGGGAAGCTACCTCGAACCTACCCTATTTATAGGCCTGCATCAAGATACGCCTAAAGATTATAAATGAACTGCTATTGGCTAATAAAACGCGCCAACATTAGCGTCTATTTTAATATCCAATGAAAACCACGAATACATATGTTTTAGGAAATATTCTAGAATGTTCTACCGAAACCGCGCGAACATTACGTAACTTCCTGGTTCCCAGTAATGATAAACAACTCACCCCATCGCTGCATTATTGCGTTATTATTGACAGTTTCAGTAAAGCCGTATATTATTATTTACCAATAATAATTACAATTAATAAACATCGGAAGTCAATGTCACATAAAAATACATATTCATATTACAATCATTATTTACATTTAAGTAATTTGTGATACAAATTACCGTATCATATAAGATTCCTTCCAAGATTGAATCAACATCATTAACTAAGAGGCAAATAAATAAATTGAGTTTTATTTATGCATGCCCTAATATTATGGTTCTTAGTGGCCCATTCTATATTGGGCATGAAAGACCGGAAATTTTGCTCAGAGGCCTCTTTATTAGGCTTGAGGTTCTTTTACGTGCTGTAAATCTACAACATGGGACCACCAGCTTTACTTCCCTTCCGAAGGAAGCCATGCTAAGAATTTTTACACCTGAAAAAAATTTATCACCCTCCGCCAGGTTTGAACCTGCGACCTTGGGAGCTAGAACTAAGAGGCAGGGCATCTCAGTGATAGCATTAATTTTTTATCCTCTTGGGCTTATTTGTCCTATTGTTGTTCAATTTAAAAATATTATGCAACTACTATGGTCTAACAAAGTAGGTTGGCACCAGTGTTTGCCTGAATCCATGTTAAATCAGTTATTACTGGACCTTTCACATGTCAGAAGCTTAAGTGTTGACAGACATGTGTTAGGTTCACCCACTGTTGAAGATAAACCGCTACATGCATTTTCAGATGCTAGCAAAAAGGTGTATGGCTATTTTCTGTATGTTTGTGCTGCTACTACAAATGTGAAGTTTCAGTACGATTACTTTGTGCAAGGTCTAAGGTGGTTCCAATTAAATGGCTTATGATGCCTAGGTTGGAATTGTGTGGTGCTGTTTTAACCCTTTGCGATGCATAGCGTAGTAAAGTGTAGTGAAATGATAAATGCCCTGCTGCGCATAGCGTAGTAGAACGTAGTAAATGTGTTTATCGTTTCATATAGGTTCTGCTTATGCTGACCTCAGCTTTTAGGAGCTGTGTTGATGTAAAATTACTCCTGCTGCATTGTTCCAGCAATTTCGCAAGCCAGAATGTAATAGCAAACCATAAATAGCACTGTTTACAGCTGGGTGCAGTTGTGTAAGTAAGCAGTTTCCTGTCGCATTTATAGCCATATCAGTACCATGGAGGCTGTTCCAAGTACATCATGGTCTAGAAAACGTTGTAGTGAAAAGGTATTGGTAACAGATGAGGAAATACTTGCAGCAGTTTACGAGGAATTAGATCGCGAAAGTAGCTCCGACGAATCTTGGTTTGGTGAGTTAGTGGAAGACAGTGATATGGAACAAAGTGACAGTGAGAGTGCTGAGGTACAGGTAGCAGAACAGGGGGCTTAAGCTAGTGAAAGACAAATTAAAACTAAAGCAGTACTGACACAGTGGACCTCCAATTTGACTTTCAATAAGTTAGAAACATTTTTCATCCCCTACAGGTGCAAATCATTCTATTCCTACAGGAAGTCCAGAAATAGATTATCTTGAACTTTATATAGATTCCAATTTTTGCGGAAAAATTGCGGAGGAAACCAACAGAAATGCAGCTCAGATTCAAGCTAAAACGTCAGATCCAAAATGGGAAGTACACAAATTCAAGAGAGATACAGCCTATTTAGGTATTTTGATATATATGGGGATGGTGGATTTACCTGAAACCAGAGATTACTTTTTGGGGGGTTTTTGCATTTGTCCAATTGTAAAACAAGTAATGACGTTGCTCCACTTTCAAAATATATCGCAGTACCTTCCCCTGAATGACAAATCTGCAAGGCCACGATTAGGGGTAGATTCTTATGATTATCTGTATAAAGTACGACCTGCTTTAGACATAATCAAAAAGTTTGCGAGTGTCTACAAACCAAATCGTGAACTTTCTGGTGACGAAGCGATGATAGGCTTCAAAGGACGCTTTTTTTTAAAACAATATATGCCTGCTAAACCAACAAAATGGGGGATAAAGGCATGGGGTATTGCAGATAGTAAAAGTGGGTATTTATTGGAATGTAAAATCTATCTGGGAAAAAAAGAGGAAACAAATAGCGATCTTCTACTTGGGCAACAGGTTGTTTTAGACATGTGTGAAAAATATACGGGGTTTTGGCATCACGTATATTTTGATAACTTTTTTACTTCCACGTGGCTAATGAAATTACTTTTGGACAGGAAAATGTATGTGTGGTACAACTCGTGCTGGAAGGAAATAATGGCCAAAAAACAATTTTCAAAGCCAAAACAACTGAATTGAAAAGGGGCGAATCTCGCAAACTGCAACATGAAGGTGTAACTGCAGTTGTTTGGCATGATAACAGGGACATTCTTTTATTATCTACAAACTCGTAATATGGCAGGGATTGATCTGGCAGACCAAAGGAGGGAGTATTATGGTGTCAGCGACCCTAAAAAAATGGTGGAAATACCTGTTCCATTTCGTATTGAATGTTGCTATCGTTAATAGTTTTATTATATATGACATTTCGAACAGAACTACTTCTACAGCTCATTGCAATAGGCTTCTTTACTACAAACAAAATTTAGTGCAACAGTTAATCGCAGACTTCACGTCACGTAAGCGAGCGGGATTTTAGCGTAGCCTACCTTCTGCTACTCCTGCACTAAGTTCTCTTCACACCCTCGTAAAAATTCAAGGCCGAGTGAAATCGTGTGCTCAGTGCATAGTGAAGAAAAGGAAAACACCATCAGGTCGTGGCATACAGTCACAATACAAGTGCAAACAGTGCGACATTGTGTTGTGTAGAACTGGGTGCTTCCTCAATTATCATGAGGCAAAGGGGGTGAAAATTCAAAACTAATACAAGGGTGTACATACGAAACTAATAATCTTAAGTGTATATATAACATTGTATGGTGCAAGAGAATAGTCTAGCTAACAATATCTTGCTGCAATATCTTCGCTGCAATAATGGCAGGGATGTAAACATTTTAAGGGTGAGTACCATAATAATTTTGCCGAAATTATTGTATTTATTTTACTTAAGTACAGCAGATTTGATTCTGGTTTTTAATATCCTAAAGTAACGAAATCCATTGCCATTAATATTGCAGAGTTATAAAGATGCATTGCAAAGGGGTGCATGTATATAAGTATTGTTTGTCTACAAAGGGGTTGATGTTTGCAGTTATAAATTACTGAAATAATCTTTAATCTTATTTACTTCAAACCAATTTTAAATGAGTTATTAATTAATCAATTTAATTTAGCTACTAAAAGATATCATTATGCGTGTATATAGGTCACTTTTAGTTTAACATCTGTAGTGGCAGCTCAGAATTTAAATAGACACAATTCTGCTTGGAGAATAACTAGCTAATACTCTATGTGCAGCAAAGGGTTAATGACTAAGTTGGTCCACAAGACTTTATGAATTCTTAATGTTAAATTTCCTCAGGTTTTCTTTTGGACAGATTCCATGTTAGTACTGTCTTGATTATCATGTTGTTCTATTCGTTGGAAGACATTCGTTGTATACACCATGTTGCTTGAATTCAGGAATAAAGCGACCATTGTGATTGGAGACGTGTATATTCACCAGAAAACCCAGCAGATTTGATATCTATGGAATATCAGCAAAATCACCCATGGACCTTCATTTCTAAAAAAAATGCATAACTTCATGTTCTAGCAGAAAATGAGTATGTGATGACATCCTGGAAGAGCATCAGATAGCCTTTAGTTTGTTGACTAGTCATAACATTCCTGATATTCTACGAAGGTTTTCCAGTCTAAACAAACTCATAGGAGCAATAGCATCCTGCCTACAATTTATCAACAATGCTAGAGAAAAGAATGTGAAGAAAGGGCGCTTAAACACTGGAGAGTTAAGAATGCACTATTACGTTGCATCAAAACTGCTCAAAATGAATATTACAAGGGCATATGCATGACATGTTTTAGATCACAAGGGGGTGATAGCTGGCAATTGATGGGTAGCTTAACCAAATCCGGAGTTCAAATATCGCGTCCATTCCTTAATTTTGATGTTGACTATGCAGGTCCATTGCAAATGGAAAAAGGTTCAGCAGGAAGCAAATAAACACAGAAGATTATATATATGTCTATTTGTTTGTCTCAGTATTAAGCCTATACGTCTAGAACTCATTACTTATTTGTCTTCTGAGGCATTTATTGCAGCGTTAAGAAGATTTACTATCAGGAGTGGTAAAAGTAACAATCTATATTCTGATAATGGTACCAACTTTATTAGAGCTAATAAGGATCTTAATGAATTACATAAGACTGTTTCTTTCTGAGCTCAAGAATGATGTGTACTGAGAATTTTTCTGCAAACAAACGCTTCCCTTCGCATTTCATCCCACCAGGAGCTTCTCATTTTGGTGGATTGTGGGAAGCACGCAAAAAATCAATGAAATATATCTCAAGTGGGGTCAGACTTTGGCTCCTTTAACTTAAGAGGAACTCTCCACTATTCGTTATCAAGTTGAAGCTTGTCTTAACTCAAGGCTCAACAGTACTATCTGATGACCCTGACAGTCTTCTGTCTTTAATGGCAGGTCATTTTCATATAGGCAATCCTCTGGTAGCATTTCCTGAGAGTAATTATACCAAAATTCCTCATAATCAGTTGCATAGGTGGGAGAGACTTCAGAAACATACCCAGCTTTTATGGCAAAGATAGTATATTGATTATTTGCACACATTGCAATAGTGTTTTTGGAAGTCATCTCAAGCCAATGTGAAAAGCGTTATCACAGTTCTGCTTATAAAGGATCAACTACTAGAACAGTGTGTACTCCAGAGGGTGATTGCGTAAAAGTAGCAGAAGTGAAGACATCAAATGGACTTTTCAAGATACCCATTATAAAGTTGGTACCCCTACCAGTAGACAGTAATTAAGTTGATCTGTTCAATCAAGATGGAGAATGTTTAATGTTCAAGTCATGTGTCTATTGTCTATATTATTTTATTAAAGTTACTATATTCATTGACTGTTTTGTTAATTTTTATAAAAGTTGTTAGTATAGTTAAAAAAGTGTACACAATAACTTTACATAACAGCAGTGTGCATTTTGTTATTTCAAGAGTAAATGGTGTTTTACGAGGGTCACCCAGAAAGTAATGCTTCAAATTTTTTTCTCAACTGACAACAATGTTGTGAATGCAAAACATTAGGTATGAATTATTTGAAGTTTCCTCAGTGCGCGCGCAAAATTTTTGTTTCCTCCAACTGATAGCGTAGCTGCAGCAATGTTTCAAAATGGCATCTGTAAGCGATGTACGTTACAAGCAGCATGTTGTTATTGAATTTCTCACTGCGGAGAAAGAAACTGTGGGGAATATTCGCAAACGTTTGTATAAAGTCTATGGAGCATCTGCAGTCAACAAAGTACACTTGGTCACTGGGCACAGAGGGTGAGGCCATCAGAAGGCGGTTCAGCAGAGTTCCAAGATTTGCTGCAGGCGGTGACCATCCACAGCTATCACACCTGACAGGTTGCAGCATGCTGATGTTCTTATTTGCGAGAATCAATGCATTATGATTCAGCAGTTGGTGCTGAAGCTGTCAATCATCAAAGGAAGTGTGGATGCAATTATCTGCGCTCTTGATTACTCAAAAGTGTGGGCAAGATGGGTTCCATGCTGTCTTATGGTGGAACACAAATTTCACAGGAAAAACATTTGCTCTGAGTTGTTGCAACATCTTGAAGCTGAGTGGGAGGCCTTCTTGTCCTGGACTGTGACAGGTGATGAAACCTGGGTTCACCATTTTGAGCCCAAAACAAAACTACAATCGATGGAATGGCGCCATCCTTGCTTAACGCAGAAGAAAAAATTCAAAGCAACTGCTTCTGCCGTTAAGGTCATGATCACTGTGTTCCGAGACTGTGAGGGTGTGATTATATTGATATGATGCCAAGAGGCAGTACCATTAATTCAGAAGCATACGTCAACACATTAACCAAATTCAAGAAGCGCTTCCAGTGACTTCAGTGTCATAACAACCCAGGAGATGCTTTGATTCAAGATGATAATGCTCGGCCTCATATAAGTTTGAGGACTTCTGACTATATCACCAAACAGGGTTGGACAGTGCTACCCCATTCACCCTACAGCCCCAACCTAGCTCCCTTGGACTTCCACTTGTTTGGGCCATTAAAGGAAGGTATTCATGGAAGACATTTTGAGGACGAAGAGGTGATTCATGCAGTGAAGAAATGGCTTCATGATCACAACAAGGTTTGGTACTGAACAGGGTATACATGCCCTTAAGTTGCTGGAGGAAAGCCATGGAACTGGAAGGTGATTACATGGAAAAATAGGGTGCATAGATATAGAATCATTCTTTCATGTGCGTGTAATTCTCATTGTGTAGAATAAATAATTGTTGAAGAAAAAAACGTGGGGCATTACTTTTTGGGTGACCCTTGTAGTAACAGATGATTAAGCCCTTCATTTTACTTAATGGGTTGTCATCATTGTCGTCATCATATTGAATCAGTTATCCTGGGTCGTCCTACGTGGTGTAATGGTTACCATGCTAGCCTCTAGTTCCCCAGGTCATGGGTTCAAACCCAGCAGAGGGCAATGGATTTTTTCGTGCATAAAAATCCTTAGCATGGCTTCCTTCGGAAGGGAAGCAAAGTCGGTGGTCTTGTGTCATAGATTTATGGCACATAAAAGAACCTTAAGCCTGATAAAGAGGCCTCTGAGCAAAATTACCGGTCTTTCACGCCCAATATAGAATGACACGCTGAGAACCATAGCAGTTATAGAGTGTCTATAAATAAAACTCAATTTAATTTAATTTTCAGTTATCCTGAGATGTTCTAGCTTAGGAGGTCTTTAAGATACAGCTGCAAATTTTGCTACAATATAAAAATAACTTTTTAGAACAACTTTATCAATTACAGCAATGGGATTTGGAGATCATGTGATGTCTTTGTGAACCCTGGTACGCAAAACTGATGATGCTCAAACCAAAGTTATGTAATATGTAAAGCATCAGTTGAAAGTTTATGCACTAGAGGTTTCCAGGAGTTACATTGCACTGTGCAAGTAAGATTTACTTACTCATATCCTTACTACTATAGTTATGGTACAAAATCATTTGAACCAATCTAGAATACTGCATCTTTAACACAATTTTGGGATGTAACACATCCAAAAACTATTGTGACCAAGTTAAGGAAACTTTGTTTTGTTAAGAAACTGAGAATAACTTAATTTCAGGATTTCATTAACTGAAAGACTGTGCCAATAAACATGGCTCAAAAAATGCCTTTGAATTTATATTTGACAGCTGCATTTAAAGCGATTGGTGTTTCAAATCAGATTTCGCTGTGAAGCATATGCGACTAATATGGAGCTTTAAGCAAACGCAAACTATGAATGCTTGTTGTGTCACCATAATGATATCATGGAAAAATGAACAAATAAAAAGGAAAATTAGCAAGTTGTTTCCTTCCACTTTTGAAAGCTATATGTAGACAAGATATACCAATTCATCAAATATGAGGGTATTTCATAATTTGCAAATATGTAATGTTTTTTACAATAAAATCACTTTCTGGGGGGGGGGGAACTTTTCTACCCAAAAACCACCTCAACTTCTGTAGTCTCTATTTGGGAGTTAATTATAACACCTCCAACATTTTAATACTCTTTTTACATATTGCTAAAAAACAGATGAGAGATGTTCTGCAGTGTTAGCTTGTAAATGGTTCAATGGAGCACACAACTATTACAAAATTCCAGAAATGTTAGATAATATGAACAGTTCTTATGGGCTCATACGAGTGTTAGCTTGTAAATGGTTCAATGGAGCACGCAACTATTACAAAATTCCAGAAATGTTAGATAATATGAACAGTTCTTATGGGCTCATACGAGGAAAACATTTGTCTGCAGTTATAGATAAGGGTTCCAGGTTTAAGAAATCTTTCAAAGAATTTGAAGTTCCCATAGAGAACTCTGCAGGTAGGATTCAGTACAAACTAAGCCTATTAAAAATAATATTCACACAGAAATATTGCAAACAGTGATGAATACAAACATACAAAAATAAGTTGTTTATGATTTTGAGTTTGATGCAACAGGTTTCAAAAGCCTTACTGAGTTCTGTAATTTTCTGCAGAACCAAGCTATCAAACACTGTCACTAAAAGATCTAATCACTAATAGATGGCTTCTACAGCATTCGTCTAATAACATTTTTCCACTCAGGAAATTGAAAAGAACAGCATGGCTGTTGAAACATGAAGATTTATAGCATGATTTACTATTTAAAATTGAAACCCAGTTTTCAAATAAGAATGGTGAAGCAGATGATGATGTTGATGTAGAGTTTGTGATAACCGGTGATGCAACTACCTTTGTACTGCTGAGTTGCTGCACCACATTCAATGCATATCACATGCTCTCAACTTATTGGTAGGTACAGTGGATACAAGTAAAATAATATCTAGCACACAATTTGTAGCCATGGACATGCTGTGCTCTGTGGAATGCTGTAGGAAGGCAAAATCCTAGGAAGAGATAGTTGCAACCATGGGGCACAAACCATGTTTTATGCAGATAAATTCTTCATAGGGTTCTATTGCACTGATTTTGACATTTGAAGATCAGCTGCCTGATGTTTCAGAGACTAAATTTAAAAATGCTTAAAGTTCCAGAAATGGCATACCTGAAAGTATACTCCACATATTAGAAATAATAAAAAAGAACTCAAACTCCTGAAAGAATACATGGGTGTTTTCAAGCTGGTAGCTGTGACACTAGAGCACCTTAAAGCACCTCTTATTACAGCCAGTTGCTAACCACACTTTTCAACTGAGAAAGAAATTGGAAGTATTATTGATGACTAATTTTAGGTTTTGTGGGCCTCTCCTGCAAGGGAAAGACAAATCTTGAGATGATAAAAACTACTTCACCTTAAATTCTAAAGTGAATGGGGACAATAATAGTTGCATGTACACATCCCTTTTTTCCCCTGTAGGCACTATTGAGGAGACAAACAAGAGGGTTCATTACATTATGATGTGTGCTGCAAAGCAGTACAATTGTACATCATCTGCGAATGATGTCAGTTCTTGCATGGATATTCTGCAAAACATTCCCCTTAAAATCACATGATATATTTCTGCTTACATAAGCAACTGGGAAATGACTTGCCAGAATTTCTAAAGCCAATTTCATCGTTTCTCTTAAACAAATTTAGTTCTGAACATCCTAGCTTCTAAAATTATATTTAGCACAATCTTATAAAATAGAGCTGTCACAGTATCTTTGGATGATGAATGGTTTCTGTTTGATGAAGCCAAACTGCCTGAAGGCAAAAGGATGGGTAATATCATAGGACTAGAGGTTAAGTAATTTTTCAGGACAAATCAAAGCACCTTGGAGTGCTACAGATATATCCATCTGTTTGACAGTTGAGGAGCAAGCATTCAAAAAAGACCTTGTCCTTGAATTAGAATTTTAGAGTATGAACAAAACTATGTTTTATTATATTACAAGTGCTACAAGTGTGTGCAGGTAACTTATTTATGAATATATATCTATATAGAATGTAGCCAAACTAATTATTTAAATCATAGTTAAGTGGCATTGTAGAAATTTAACACAAATGTTTGGACACAGTTACCTTTGATTGAACATGATTACTATTGTTTGTCATAATGCAGGCATAGTGCATTTGGATACACATCCTAAAAGGCAATTGCAGGCATTTTATGAAGTAGGGTAGACACAAACATGATATAACTCAAAGAAGACTTACAAAATGGGGAAAAAGTTCATCTCAAGAAAACATCAACTATTGGTCAAAATAAGACCCCATAAGGCATTCTTAAATATGAGAGCCACAATCATCTTCTAAACAGTCACATAATACTGGATTATCTTCATCTGGAACATTAATACTAGGTGCACCAATTAAGAGTTCTTTATACCACTTCAGATTTGTCTTGAGCCAATTCTCACCAAAGAGCTTGACTAGTAGGTTCCTCACATCTTCTATCTTCTTAACTGAAAGAGGATGTGATGGCTGAATCTGTTTTAGGCAGAATCTTCTACACTTGCCTATATTCCAGCCTCTCTTGAGCAGTGACATACTCTGTGGAACCCTCATTTCTGTAATACTCCTCATGCCTTTCATCTTTTTTCTCCTTGCCAGCAATAAACACTCATTTCATATCACTAATATTAGCTAACTTCTTGAAACACTGTGACAGTTCCTTAGTATTATGCAATTTCCAGTCTGGACCTAATATATAATGGTAATGTGTACTAAGTAGGGGAAAAAAAAAATTAACAGTTACATCTTGGAAAGACCAGCTAAAGAAAGTGTAAATAGAAGCTTAAGAAAAGCAGTAAGCGACACAAATGAAGGGAAAAATGGAGAATCCATAGAAGTAAGGAAAGTGGTCAAAAAATGTGATCCTGATGAACTGGGAAGGCAGCAATGGGAAGCACATGAGGCCGAAACAATGGCGCCACTTCAAGTGATTCTGGATACTTTAAATAAGGATTTAAAATGATTGCAAGAAGAGATAAAAATACTAAAAAAGAAAATGAAGAATTGAAAACAGCATTACAACTTAAAAATGGACAAAATGAACAGCTGAAAAATGAAAAAGCATCAATGGAGAAAGAAATACAACAGACAAAAACAAGTACGGACCTTGTGGAGGTAAACCACCATAGAAAATCTTGGCCAGCTACTGCCTGTAGAATGCCAGAGACTGAAATTTCAAATAAATATGAAGTACTGAATCAGCTGCAACAGGAAGAGCATCCAGCTAAATTATTGGAGACCAGCTTAGAAAATAAGACTAAGGCTCTGAATGTCTCCAGATTTCGATGGACAAACCCTAACCTCAAAGCCCCCCCCGAAAAAAAAGGAAAATGACAAGAAGTCTGAAAGTGATCAAAACATGGTGCTAGTGTTTGGCAACTATGTTGAAACATGCGAGTGTGGATGGTATAATTCTTGGAAGAATTTCTTTTCACTAATGTTCCTATTATTTGTCTAAATAAACACTGGCTAAGTAATCCTGAAATTCCACTACTAAATAAATTAAAAGGCTACAATGTCACAGATCCAGAAAAACAGGACAGCAGGGAGGCTCATGCATGCATATTAGCTAAAAGTTGTCTATGCCAAAAGATGGAAGTCAAAAAAAGAAAAGATTTAAAAGCATATCAAGAGAACCATGTGTTCAAAACGTCCGCAATTGAATTGAGCTGAAAAAATTAAATTGAGTTTTATTTATGGACGCTCTTTAACCTCTGTGGTCCTTAGTGTCCCATTCTATATTGGGGTGAACGACCGGTAATTTTGCACAGAGGCCTCTTTATGAGGCTTGAGGTTCTTTTATGTGCCGTAAATCTATGACACAGGACCACCAATTTTACTTCCCTTCTGAAGGAAGCCATTTTTATGCCTGAAAAAATCCATCACTCTCTGCCGGGTTTGAATCTGCGACCTTGGGACCTAGAGGCTAGCATGGTAACCACTATACCATTGAGGATGACATTAATTGAGCTGAAGACCATTGTTATCTCTATACATAGAGTGCCCTATTACGATACTTTTGAAGTTTTTTTTGAAGAAAATTGAAAATCTGCTAATAAGTTACACAAAGAAAAAGGTAAAAACATTATAATTGCAAATGATTGCAATATAGCTACACCAAATTCACATAGTTCACAAAAGAAGGGAATGGCAAATAGGTTTATTAATGTCATGGAAACTTATAAATTCAGTCTACAATGTAATGAACCAACTAGAGTAACTAATACATCCTATACTTTTGCATAGACAATATAATTACAAATACTGCATATGAAAGTAGCAATTGCATCACAGTAAAAGCTAGTCTATCTGATCATAAAGCATTATTCATTACCCTTCCTAATGCAAGCATAAAGAATGTAAAAATGAAAAGATATAAAACCATGCAAATGTTTAGTGACGAAAACATAAACTTGAAGAATCATCTATCTGATATAAACGGATCCTTTGACATAACACGAAATGTAGAGAAAATTATAATGCATTTCTAACTCAATGTTTTACCACTTATAATCTCTGCTTTCCTAAAATAACATATAAACAAAAACATAAAAACCTTTCGCTAAATTGGTGTACTATGGCATTAAAGTATTTAGTGCACGAAAAATATTATCGTATGGACTCACCAAAGAATCAAATAATTTAGAGATAAAAAAGCACTATCTACTTTACAGTAAAATTTATAAAAAGGTCATAAAGAAAGCAAAACAAGTGGCCATCGAAAAATATATAAAAGAAGCTCACAACAAAAGTAAAGCAGCATGGCAGTTAACCAAATGTGAGTTAGGTTTTCAAAATAAACAAAAACTTGAATCACACAGTAACAATATTATAATAGACATGGCTGAATATCTAAACTATTATTTTCACAAATATACCTAATGAAACTCGCAAAACACCTCCATGTATGCACGGAGCTCTTAAAAAAGCACAAAACAGTTGCATTAATTCACAACCTTTTAATCTTGATTATATAACAAATGATATAAAAGTATTACCTCTGCTTTAAAATAAAAAAAAAAAAAAACTCAAAAGGATGGGACGAATTGCCACCTAGGCTAGTAAAAATACTGAAGAACATAATAAGTGAACCACTTACCAAAATATTTAACCAATCATTTCATTTAGGAACTTTTTCCAGAAAGTATGAAGTATGCATTAGTAACACTCCTGCACAAAGGCTGTACATATGAATATAGAAACTATCACCCTATATCTGTTTTGACCAGTTTCTTGACAATATTAGAGAAATTAGTATATGCCACATTAAAACCTTTCTAGAAAATAATAAAATACTATATACCTGTCAACATGGCCACAAAAAAAACCTATTGACAATTAAGGCAGTAACCACAATGGTAAATGAAGTGGTGCTAAATTTAGAGTTACAAAAAATACAGCTGCAGCAATTTGTGATATCTCAAAAGCATCTGTCTGCATAAGTCATGAAATTCTCCTAACAAAAACTTGAGTATTATAATATCAAAGATAAAGATCTCCATTGGTTTCAATCATACCTATCTAATCACAAACAAAGTGTAATCACCAAATGTAGCTCAGAAACATATAAATCACAATGGAGAACTAATACATATGGTGTTCCGTAAGGGCCAGTGTTAGGTTCTCTGTTATATATACTCCACACAAATAACTTACCTCACAGTATAAGTATGCAGACGACACCTCAGTTATCTTACAAAACACTAGTCATCACAAATTGCAAACTGATATAAACAACACAGTAAATACCTTAGATAAATGGTTCACCAGCAATGGAATGAACTTAAAATAGGAAAAAAAACCTAGTATTCTACAATTTAAAACTATTGTTAATGCAAATTCAAGACAAGATAATTTAGTAAATGAAATGATTAAAGACTGCAGCAAAATATTAGGAATATACATAGATGAATATCTAAAATGTAACATCCGTATTGAAGACATAACTAAGAAACTAAACTCAGCCTGTTTTAATATGATGTATCTGACGCATAATGAATATAGAAACAAAAAAAAAGCAGTCTATTATAGTTACTTTCACTCAGTCTTGACCTATGGTATAATATTATGGTGAAATGCACCTAGATGAGAAACAGTTTTCAAAATTCAGAAAAAAATAATACATATTATGTTACAAGCTGACTTCAGACTCATACAAATCATTATTTAAAAAACTAAAAATCTTAAATATGCCCTTAGTATCTCTCTTAGAGTTGTTCACCTATGTACATAAAAATTATGACAATTTCATGGAAAAACAAAACTGAAATACTACAATACAGAAAGAGAATCTAGCATCAAATTTCCTCTGCATAGATTAACACACTATGAAAAAAACCCCTGCTACATGGGAATAAAAGTTTACAACAAACTGTCGCAACCAAATAAGGATATAAAGATCCTAAATTTGTTCACAAAAAGAATTAAAGAAATGTTACTATATAAAACATTTGACTCCATTCAAGAATTTATGGATGAACAATATTATAAACACTAGACTATAAAACTATTTTTATTACCATTAATCGACCTAAAATTTCAATATTTGTACAAATAATACCATGTATACAATTTGTTAAAAATGTACATATTAGAGCTAAGATGTTTAGAAATACTAACATGTTTCAACAATTTTTCACCTCTTAGTTTTTAAATAACTTTTGATGAGCCACCAGTTTATGAGCTTAGGCTTACACTGTAAGTGTTATGTGACAATAAAGATGCTATTCTATTCTAATAGTTTCACACCACCTACTGTATTATATACCTCTACATACTCTTCTTTTGATAGGACAGTTGACTTCTTTCTCAATAACTTCTCCCCTTGGCTAAACACATGGTCTGCTGGTATGTAGCTGTCTCCCCGTACAGGATGTGTTATTTGAATAAATTCAATGTCCTTTGTTTTTAGCAGGAAATACATCAAAGTATGCAACACATGATTGTTTTTTGTTCTGGCTGCACATCCATTACAGAAAAGTTGTATCCTCTTCTTGTAACTCAAATTCAACTCATTCAGGTGCAGAAGAGCCTGTATGGCACCTAGACCTGCTTGGTCTTCTGTCCACACAAAGAAAACAGCTTGCCTGTTGCTTCACATCCACTATGCAAAAACTGTAAAAACCAATTTGTCAAGAATAATATACCTTTTGTATTTGTGTCTTAGGAAGTGGTTGCACTTGTAAGTCAAAGCAGAGAAAGATTGTATCTAGTGGCTGTTCTTCTTTAAGAAGCTGATAAAATGCATTTGAGCAAAGTGTGTGAGGTCTCTTTTTGATCATATACCAGATTTAGTTTCGTTGTCACTTATTTTGATTAAGAAATACATTTAGCACAGTAACTGCATATGTCAGATGCTGATGATCTAAAGCCTAGGTTAAACTTTGTCACAAAAATACAACGAAATATTGCAAAGCTGACTTGAAGTTCAACAACTGTATCACTGTTGTACGGTCTCCATAGTTTATTTATACAGTAAAACCTGCCTTCAATGGACCCCTTGTTAAACGGAAATATTTCATGGTACCATGAATTTTGGGGTGAAAAACATGCTAAATTCCCTTTATTAAACGGAAACTGTCTTACACGGACAACGGAAATAAAAGTACGCCTTTTAACAGAAATTTTCCAGTTCTGGAATGCAGAGTTTAGAAAATTTTCAGGCACCCTGTGAAAGTCTGCTCTAAGTACGTAATGTTTAAGTTGAAATCTGACCATTTTGCTGCTACCAGTCTAGGAGGAGGAGGGGGGGGGGTTGCGCTAATGATGGTCTGAATATTGAGAAACCTTCACACTCATCCTTCATTGCATAGTTAAGTTGACAATAAGCACGGCTGATTGTCTTTCATTGTTGTCTCTTCCCTTTCCATTTCCTGCTCTAATGACTTGTCAGACAGCATAGAATACAGCTCTTAACAGTATTGCTCTAAACTTACATAGGCGATGATTTAGTTCAGCAGTAGTCACCATGGCTTTGAAAACAAGAGTTGTACTAGAGCTTAACATGAGAGTGAAAGTAATTTATGCTAGTGAATGTGATAAAGACCATGAAGGTGTTCAATGTAGGCAAAACTCAAGTTTATGAGATTCTAAAGATAACAGAAATTCTGAAGCGGTGGAAAAATTATGCTAATGGAAAAGTAAAGAGAGAACTTAACAAAACTGAAAACCAGGACATTAATGAAATAGTGTGGGAGTGGTTTGTTAGTGTTAGGGCAAAACATCACCACATATCAGGGACTATGTTGCAGGACTATGCTAAAGCCGTAGCTGAAAAACTGGGTAAAGACTGAATTCAAAGCATCTAATGAATGGTTGGAGGGTTTCCACAAAATACATCAGATAGTTTGAATGAACTTTGTGGTGAATTGAATGACATTAATATTGAAACCATCGCTGATTGGATTGCTAAACTACCTTCAATAATCGAAGGATACGAATCCGAAAACATAGCAAACAGCAACGAGACGGGACCATTTTTCCGTGCGTTACCAAATAAATCATTGTGTTTAAAAGGTGAGAACATGTGTATGCTTATGGTTTAATTTTGTTAATAGCCGAGGCCTATATTTAATGGAAATGTTCGAGAGGTCCCGTTCAATTCCGCTGAAGACAGGTTTTACTGTCTTAAGTGAAGAATCCAAATACATGTGCTTAGGCTTTTTGCAATTATAATGACTCTCATATCCTTTAAGATTTCTCAAAAAGTGACACACATTTTCTTTCTAATGAAGAGACAGGTGGGACTTTTGATCACCACCTCACATTTCTGACACATGCTCACCACGTTTAATTGTCATAGCAATGTTTCTTAATCTGGTTGGCTTTACCAGTAGCACAGACATGAGAAATTTCTTGTAAACCTGAAGTGGCTTCCCTGCTTTGGTTGGTAAAACAAACATCAAATTATGAGCATGTGGTTGTTTACTATTTTTCGTGTGCATCTTCTTATTACTGGTTGCAGAGTGAGTTTTGATGCTATAAAATTATCTTGTGCTACTTTGTTTGGAAGACAGAATACCTTTTCTCTCACAAATAAACAGTCTGCAGGTCTAAAATCTTTTGTTGTCATGTACACAAGACACGAAGAGGTTATGTCCAACAGGTGCACTATACTTCTTTCTTTTCTTCTTTTGCATTTAAAAACTTTCCTTTCTTTCTGGTCTCTTGATTAGAATCCCCTACCTTCACAATACCATCAGATTCCATAATTGTTATACAAATTATTTAGGTTTATAAACTGAAACTATTACTGCAAAAAATCCATAACAGTGTCAGCTGTAAGGTGCACATCTTGAGTATGCAGTGCAATGCACTCTGGTAAATTAGTTTCTATGGTACCCGGGCTATAATTGGCTGGATGTGACAGTCTTGTTTGAATGTATTCAGGCTGTGGACATGGTTGTTTTTGTTGAGAATCAATTTTCACATTGTATTGTGCTACATGGGACATACACTTCTTTGACTGATGCCAGTGTTTATAAATGTGCACATGATAGTTCTAATGCAATAGTATGTAACACCATTGTGGACAAAGTCTCTTTTGAATGCTCACTCCTCAGTTGTTCCAGGAGTAATATGAGCATAACCTCTGAAAGTTCTGTGCAAAGGCTGTTTACTTTTACATGGTTAAAGCATAGTACCAGGAGGCAAGCTTTCAGTTATGAGCTTTTTGAAAAATTTAAGAGCATTCTATAGTACATAGTTACAGAGGAATCTCATTAATACATTTATGCACGGACTCAAGGATTGGAACATAATAATCAGAAAAGCATATTATCAAAAAAGGCGAAAAATAGCAAAATCTCAATTCACCAGTATGTACATATTCCAAAGCTGCAATTTCATTTATATTTTAAAACATGTATGTCATAATATTAATTTTGATCATTTTCATTTGAAAAATATATCAATTTTTGCATGTTTTTTCTATCCTAATTTTAACACTGCATTATCCAATTATCCATCTTAGAATGTACATCACGTCTTCATAAACTTCAACACATAATGCTTCTTTGTCCATTATGTCTCTAACTTTTGATAATGCAGGAACTTGCAATGGAACTGGTTCTTCATCATCATTGTCGCCAATGCTTTCTTGTTTCTTCAGTGTTTCTGCCTCCAAGGTTTTGTCTATTGTCATGGGCTGACAATTAGCAACACCTATGTCACATTCCACATATGTATCGAAGCTAACATCATCCAGGTTGCTTTCTTCTCCCAGCATTTGCTGCCATTCTAATACTAAAATGCTGTATTCACAGTGATCTTCATTTACTGCCATGTTATCAGCCATAACCATATGAAGAGCCAGCTTTGTTGAAGCAGTGTGCAATAGTGCTTTGTTGCACTAAGTTCCAGGTGCACATATACATAAGATAACATACTGCGAGTGGACGAGCCGAGTGAAGCATGGAGGGGGATGAGAGTGGGAGAAAGCATGTGCGTCCAATAAGCATTCATAAAATCACTGTAGACACTCAAGTTTAAATGTAGTGAGAGATGTAAAACATATGCATGTTTAATGGGATTAGGATCGGGACTTCTAAAAACTGGTGTACTAAACAGGAAAGTATGGAAATGAGGAACATGCTAACAGGATTCCACTGTAATTACACTAACAGGTCAAAATCAATGTAAAGTTCCCCAATTCTGGATTGTTATATTTCATTATCGCAATAGGTGAACATCTAATGTAAATATCCCTTATTGTATTTTATAATTTTGAAAGTATTTTGCATTTCATATTTTGTATCTAAAATACGTTTCAGGTTTTTTGTGCAATTCTGCAAATTTAAGTAATTATTCTAACTGTAATACCAAGCCTTAACAATGCTTATTAAAGTGCAATAAATGAAAAAAGCACCACAGGTTTAAAAAATAAAAAAGTAGTAAAAATCAGTGACAAGATCAATCAGTTTCTGCATGCAACAGTTCAGTGCCAAACAAGCCATAATTCCCTGGTATTCACAGTAAGTCATTTTAAATATTACTCATGAAGTTAACTATTTTCTCGAAAAACAAACAATACAAATATTTAGACAGTAAGTTAAGCCACTAGCAATTTATTTCTCCAGTCCTTATGGCAAAACTGCTAAGGGAAATCATCTTCATATAATCTTTTAGCTTTTTGTGATGATTATGTATGTTAAAAAAAAGTAATAGCATATTTATTGAGCATCATAACTTGCAACCAGCTTCTATTACATTGTACCACAATTCGTCCTGATTAATTAAGAGCCTCATATTGATTTCAACTGTGGGTCAGCTGTCATGTTAGGCTTTGTTTTTCTGCAGAAAACATTTGAAAATATAAACAAAGGAAACGTTTTGCATGTACATTCTTTCTATATTATATACACAGTTATAAAGCGTAAGTCCTAAAAATCATTACATTATTTTTGACTGTTTTAAAGAATTTTGCATTGTACTTCATTAGTTTCTACTAACCTGTTTCAACTCAGCTTAAACACCATTGAATTAGAGATTTCTTAACTATTGCTTAATGCATTCATGACTCGAAGTATACAAACTCAGTAAATGAACTGAAATAACTGGAGTATTTACAGCTTTCTATGTTTATATAAAACTCACATTGTGTCTGGAGAAGCTGCCTTATCTTCAGCAGGGAGATCAATGGTAGGATCCAGTTTGATGTCCTTAGCAGTACTTGTGAGATTTGCCAACAAAGTCACAACCCGGAGCAGAATGTCTTCATTTGTTGAAGGGTCCAACAAATAAATCAATCTTCTTGGAGCCTAAAATTTTATAGCACATCGCTAATATTCAGAATCAAATTTAAAGAATGTAATACAATATACAGTATAGTTCTAAATCTACACAGATGATCCGAGATAAATGTCTTGCTTTTTGGAGGGGCCATTTCAGAGTACTTCAAAATAAGTATATCTGGTGAATATGAAAGTTGAGAGAAAATGCTGACGATGGGAACAAGCCGTCTCCCGAAACGCGTTCAAGTAAGAATATTATAGTGATGTAGTGTAACAACCCTCAACTCTCTATTTTAAATTATGACACATCACTGTTACTAGCTTCTAAATCTTCAAAATTAGTCAATATCTGGTGAAATTTCAATATGGAATTTTTTTATTGAATTCCATACTTTCTTTACCTTAGGCTATTAGGAGTTAGAGAAAGAAAGATACATTTTTTCTTATTTTTAATTTCTAAGAAAATAGAATTCTGTCAACATTTTGTATGCGTTACATACATTTTCTATCCTTTCCATCTTCCTATAAGGCTCAATTCATACATTTCAACTCTAAACATTCACTTGTGTAATGCATGGTGTGATTGCTGTAAGAAAAATAAAACCTGCAGAATGAAACAGGAGTTCAGAATCAGGAGGAAATAGTAAAGTGACTGCATAAAGAGTTATCTAAGTGTATTTGCTCCCTGTGACAGAGACACAAACGTACAATAAGAAAACAGGCACGACTCCTGAGCTTAGGTTGTAAGGCAGAGCTTTTCCTAAAATTACCAACAAATTCTCAATTCCATATTTATTTAACAACAATTTTGAAGTGTTTCTGGTACACAGATATGCTGTAGAAAATGCAAGTCTTAAAACACACTGGTAGACCTCACCATGGTGCACCTATACAATGTAGCATGGTAAAGGACTGCCCTTCAAAATAACCATAGGACAAACAAGGTGAGAGATATCTACCACCCCTCTCTTAGAAGCCTCTGCTGCTGTTGCTGATCTGAGATTACTTCAGGTGATCCAGATACCATCTTCAAAAGATGACACTGGGTTTGCTACTCATACTGTTCTCAGAGGGTTTCAGAAGAGATAAAAGTTGATTGACAGCTCTAAACTGACTTTTGGGAAAAACCAGTGAATGGCCTGAACTATTTTCCACAAAGAAGCATATGGTGTTAACTGCTCCTAAGTTATTTACTTTATGCAGGAATAAAAGCTTACAACAAACTGCCAAACCAAATCAAGACTATAAAGGATCAAAGACCATTTAATAAGCAACTGAAGAACCTACTACTAGACAAGGCCTACAACTCAGTAGCCGAATACATGTGTGATAATAATATATAACCTTATATTCATTATGTAAGTGGTAGTATGTATCAAGACATATGTATAAAAGGGTTACCAATGTACTGTTTTCTCACTTACACTGAATTTCTGTAAATATGTTATTGTAAATTTATCTTATAAACTTAGTCTAACTTTCTGTTCAAATGTATTTTTCTCGTTTGTTTACAACCTGATGAGTCACCTGTTTACTAAGCTTCTGCTCAAAATTAAATGTAAGCATTTTATGATAATAAAGCATCTTATCTTCATTTATCCACAATATTTATGCAATTTGTTCACAAGCATTTAAATTCTTAGCTTAACGTAATAAGTATTAGCAAGAGACATTATGATACTAAATAAATATTCATTACAAGATGTACAACTTATACAACCAATGTTTTCATTCTCAAATCTAAGCTGTAGGAAAAATTTCCTTGCTAAAGCATGAAAAAGTTTACCTTAGGTTTTGTGGACAGTCAGCAGTAATTTAGTTACTTCTAAGAGCTATTCACTATTGAGAAATGAGATACTCTCTTTCAGTTTGACATGTCCATGTATTAATAATTTCTTGGTAGCAGCAGAGTCAATATTGGTGTGATGTAGTGCTAAACATCAATAAAGAAATATTTTCAGAAGATTGTAAAGGGAAGTCTAGATTTTAAAACCAAATTGAAATTAAAATAAGTAGGGTCCTCAAGGGCAGAACTAAATATAGTGGAAATTTAGAATGAGTTTAAGAAGAAGAAGAAGAAGAAGAAGAAGAAGAAGAAGAAGAAGAAGAAGAAGAAGAAGAAGAAGAAGAAGAAGAAGAAGAAGAAGAAGAAGAAGAAGAAGAAAGCTTGCACTAGAAATTTGAATATGGGATGGTATATAAAGCAGCTGAAGGGTTATATGGTTGTAATAATACAAATGCCTTATCTTGTTTCTTATTTTTGTTTAGGAAAGCCAATAATCTGTGGCAGCTGCTGTATAGGAGCATCAGAGCACATGAAAATCCTAACTTTTGACACCTTGGGGATTTATTTGCTATTTTTTCTTTGAATGCTATTAAATGTAACGTATATGCAGTAATTTAAAATCTACAGCATTTAAATCTACTGCACTAGTCCTCTAAACTCGATTAGATGTGGCAACAGGGTCACTAGCACATCTTGATTTATGTATGTTTTAAGGAGGTTCTGTGCATGCGTAACTGGTGTGACATAATTACCTTATGGGGCCAAATACATACAAGTCTGCACATGTGAAAAAGTACACTAGCATGCAAAGCTTTTCCTACACTCTTTTTCCATACTACTTCTTTAACTGATTACCATCCTCATTGTAGGACTTACATCCTCAAGCACTTACAAGCCAATGTCTTGGGTCAGTAGCCTGTTGAGGAGCAAGCAAACTCTGGATCATAGCATATCCAGGATGAGTGATCAGCACAATGCCTGGTATGGCCGTGAAGAAGAATAAAGTAAAATGTAGTGATGAAAGTGTTTTCATACCATCACCACAATTTTACATCAATGCCACTAAGTGTAACACACTATGGCAGAAGTTAGAGTCAGGACCCAGGTCCTGTCAGGGACCCAGGATTTCGGGAGGTCTGTAAGTCTCATAAATATATTATATTATCAGAAATTCAAAGAAAAAATGTGAGCTAAGAGCATTCACATATTTTAATGCATCTTTTGGGTCTTGGTCTAATTATTATGCCTCAACCTTTATGAACCATGGTTGTTACTTACAAAATTGTATATTCATAACTGTTAATACATGGCCACAAAAATATTGTGAATTTACATTCAAGTTCAGGTTAACGTCGGCAATGACGACTTTCAGTGGTCTTGTACTTGATGTCCCTTGCATGTGCTTCTAGCGCAGCATTAACGAGAAGACAAGTGCGCACCATGCCCGGAAGGTATGTATTTTGATTTTTGAGCCAACATGCACATATCAAAGTCAGTATCAAAATAAAAATCAAAACACTGGGAATGACCCTTAGGTAACAGACATGCTAAATTCTTGTTAAACTTGTTTTGAAATTTATTCTGTGGGTTCCATTTCCACACTGCTGCAGTTACTGTACAATCATTACCTATGCACATTAGTTTGTACTTTTAACAGCTGTGATTTTCATTTCAATCTCCATGCTGTAATCTAGCGATATCAAAGTGAAATACATAGCCAATTTCTTAAAATTGATTGTTTGCAATAATGAAAAGGGGTGAACTACCAGCAAGAAGCAGTGCAACTGCTTAAGTCTGGTATAGTTGAAGTTCATGATTGTCGGTGGGTTAATGGCAGTGAATTGTTTGAAAGTCTTTGCTTAAAACAGAAAAAAAAACAAAAATAAGGAAGAAATTCAACAATGTAAAACAATAACCACTTACTTCTCAACATCAACAGACCGGAAAAATTCGAAGACACAATCAAATACAAAAGCAGAAGGAAATGCAGGTAAACATGTTTCTATAACATCTCTTGAATGTCAGGTACCTCTCTATTTACCATTACCATCAGCCCAAGATAAGACAGAAACTCACTTTATAAAATGTCAGACTCAGAGTTTACTTCAACAGACAGCTGGGACTTCTCAGATACTGGACAGTGGCTACCAAAAATTAGAAATGTTGTGAGGGAAATGATTGCCTGGAATAAATATTGAAAGTTTGCAAGGATATCATGATCCAAAAAAACTGGAAATTTACAAAGAATCATCTTTATTCTAAGTATTCTTCTGGAAAATATCAAATGAAAAAAAGATTGGTTAGTTTGTTGTGATAGTTTAAAACTTTTCTGTGGACCACATCTTGTTTGAAGTCTGTTCCATATTATCTTGTGAATCTAGATTAGGCAAATCAGAGGGATTTGCTTACACTCTTATCATCATGGAAAGATTTATATGAGAGCCTACCTCGGTATGAGAACAGCCATAATCATAAAACTATTTACATGTTTTGGAGAAAACTAAAACAGTTTGCCAGGTTTTGGAACAGACAGCTGCTTTCAAAGACAAATATCTCAGGAACATAACTTTATGAAAGAGTTGTTGAAAAGGCTACTGGATGCTACTCTCTTCCTTGTATCTAGAAAGGTTGCATTTAGAGGCAATAGTAGCAAATTAAGTTCTCCATTATTTATCCTGGAGAGCACAAGATGAACTTGTACACACAAAACACTACAATGCATACTACATGAGAGAGAGAATAAGATGTGTTTTTCATTTATTTATGATGCAACACCTGAACTATCATAAACAGAGCAGAATGTTTTCATAGTAAGATAAGTGATTTTATTGTGAAGAGGAAAACAAATGGAAAATGTATGAAATATTCCTAAAGTTCTTTGATTTCCACAAGATAACAGGTAAGGAAATGACAAATGCTATTATAGAAAATTTCAAACATCACAATATTGATATAGAGGACTGCTAATGTAAATTTTATGACAATGGTGTCAACATGTCTGTCTACATCAAAGGAGTTTAAGCTATCATTAAGGACATTGTTCCATCTGCAACTTGCCTACCTTGTGCTCCTCAATTTCTTAAACTTATAGATGTGCATGCTGCCAGAAGTTTCACAGAGTTTGTAACATTTTTCAATTGTGTACATCAACTGCCTAATTTTTTAGTCCCAGTCCTGGGAGATGGCATATTCTTATACAGAGCACAGGAAAGTAACTTCACAAACTTTCATAAACTCAAAGTTCAAGAACAGATGCTGTGAAACCTTTAGTTGAAAGATGCCAAGATAATATCAGCTCTTCATTGTGCAAAGACAGTCTGTAACTTAATCAAAGAAGCTATAGCAGAAGTAACACTAAATTTAAGAATATTGTTCTCTTAATAATTTGGGCATCTTGAAACGATCAATTTTGTTAGTGTTATTTTACAAAGCCAGGCAAAATATAAACAAACTTAAAGAAGAAATGCAGACACTGAATGTTTATTGGTCCACTTTCCCTGAAAAAACTAAATGAATTGCAGCCAAACTACACATTGGTGCAGAATTTCAGGAACAAAAAAAAAAAAAAAAAGTGTTTTTCAATGAAGATGAAGTACAGCATAGTATAGTGGAAAGTGATGATATGGTGGTGATAATGGTGATGAACACCACTTCAAGAACAAAATGTTTGATGGTCTCATTGAAAATATCATATCCTAATTAAATGTTCATTTTAAAGAAGTTCAAGATTTGTGCCAAACTTTAGACCTCATTCTTGACATGACAAGAGAAATATCAGAAGAGGATTTGGATAGTTTCACCAGGAATATCACTTCAAAACACCTTAAAGATCTGAGCAACAAACTGAAAGATGAATTAAAACACTTCAGGTATATTTTTAAGGTGACATTTTCAAATCTTTTTAATAAATCGAGGATTTCCACTTGCTCTCTTGAATTCCATTTATGAAGCGAAGCCATACTTCAGTCAGTATTCGCAGAACTTTGTATTGCTCTAAGATTATTTTGTGCTTTACCAGTTTATGTTGCTTCTGGCAAGGAGGACTTTTAGTAAACTGTCTCTCATAAAGAACCATTTAATAGCCATTTTGGGAGAAGAGAAACTGAACCTTTTATGTATCTTGCCAACTGAACACCAATTAGCACCAGTTTTGAACTTCTTAGATGTTATAGATGATTTTGTGGCTGCAAAAGCTAGGAAATTCAAAATGCCACAATGCTAACAACATTGAAGATAACACCACTCCAAACCTCTCTTTAAAATGTACCATGTAACAAATCTTCAGGTTACTCACTTAAACATTAGTATTTGACATAAGTATTAATAAGTAATTATTATTCAATAATTAACTTGTTATCATCAGTATTAAATTTGTGCATAAAATGCATGTATTACTACACTACAGATTGCAATACATCAATACCCATCATTGTACTTCACTGTTTTGTACAATAATTATGTGGGGCTTGATGAAGTTGGGGGCTAGGAGGCCACATAGTTATGATTTGTTAGGGGGTCTATAATTTATCTGGGTGGCCCTGATTATTGTTGTTGTTGTTGTTGTTGTTAGGAGCAGCTGCAGTTGCATCAATATGTGCATAAAATTATGCAGCAGGCGCTATTTCGCATTTCCAGGGCTTTCTGACTAAAATTTTATGAACATCCAAAATGTATACTCACAAGCTACTACTGCCAATAATAATGCATCGATTCATTACTTATCATTTTAAATCACATGAACTGATCTTTGCTAACACTACTGTTCCACAAACCTATTTTTGAATTGGTCATATTTCAAGAAAACCTGTTCTCATTTTCAGCTGATTGCCGACTGAAAGTGGCTGAAGATGGTGTGGTGAGATTTGGTATTGGAGAGATGAGCTGGTGCAGGTTGTTCAATGTTGGGCAATCTGCACTAGTTCATCTTTACAATGCCAGAAAATCCTCAAAATCTAGTACTGATTTGGATTGTAAATGTCAGAGCCTCATATCAACTAAAGCAGAATATAGAGAAAACAGAGAACCAAGTTTACTTAGGTCTTCAAAAAGCATACAAAATGAACTGCTAAATTTGCTAAGTGAGAGATAAATTACCACACACTAACCATACTGACATTCAAGTTAATGAAACTATCAAATGTGCCACATTATTACAGCTAGTTTCTGTAATGTAATAGGAAATAAAGGATCATAGTGCAAATAAATGAAGGTTAATGATACCCTGTAAAGCTTACTACACAAGGTTTATGATGGTGCTCACGAGTGGCCTCAAGGGTGGCATCAGGGTGGGAGCTAAAGATAAGAATGCCTATTTTGTTCACTGTTATGCCCGTTAGCTAAATTTCATTGCTGAATGCTGTGTTGCAGGTAATACACATATAATAATTTTTAGCACCTTTTTTCACAATCTCCCCAAAGAACTGCTCATCTTGAGAAGGGGTTAAAAAATGAATTCCTAGTTCTCAGTTGGTCAGATAGAATATTAAATTGGGTTGCATGACCTACAGACATCAAATATTACAGTATGTACGAAGCGCATCCAGAAAGTAAGTTTCCCTACTTTTTTTAAAACAAAGAAAACATAGTTACATGAAAAACTTTATTGACAACAGGTACAGCAATGTTTGAATTATTTTTCAACATAGTCACAACAAGAATTGAGACACTTGTCATATCATGGGATCAACTTTTGTATTCCTGTGTCATATAAGTCTGCCACCTGTGAATGGAACCAGCCTGTGACAGTAGTCTTCAGCTCTTCGTTGTTGTCAAAATGCTGACCGGAGGATAGGAATTTCTTGAGGTACAAGAAAAGATGGAAATACCTGGGAGCAAGATCAGGACTGTATGGTGGATGATCAAACCGCTCCCAGCCAAACTCCTGCAGAACAGTTACTGTGTGCCGAGCTGCATGTAGACGAGCATTGTCATGGAGCAGCACAACACCTGCAGTAAGCATTCCACACCTTTTGTTTTGAATGGCACGTCGCAATTTCCTCAGTGTTTCACAGTAACGGTCAGCATTCACTGTTTCACCTCTGGGCAGGAAATCAATGAGCAGAATGCCCTTCTTGTCCCAGGACATGTGCACATCACTTACCAAACTGACACAGTCTATTTGAATTTCATCTTGACCGGAGATCCACTGTGACGCCAATGCATTGACTGCTGCTTGGTTTCTGGGGTAAAGTGCGAAATCCACGTCTCATCGCCCGTGACAATCCTGTCGAGGAACTCATCATCATCATGATGATGATACTGCTGCAGAAATGTCAGTGCTGCTCCTAAGTGTTTCGCTTTGTGCTCGGGTGTGAGTTTTTTCGGCACCCACCTGGCACACAATTTCCTGAACAGCAGGTGCTTAGTGACAATTTCATGCAACAACGATCCCGATATCTGCAGAAAATACCCCCCACCATTGAAACCAACATGCCTGCCAGCCATCAAAGTCCTGTATAACAGCATTGCACAGTCTAGTCAGTAGACCAGGGGACTCAATGGCTCAGAAGGAATAGTCCTAGGGCCTTCCTGGACATAGAGGATGCTTTTGATAACACCCCCTATGTATCTATGTTTTTGGCTGCACAGAAATATGGAGTCAATGACACTCTTTGTAGCTGGATCAACTCCATGCTCAGGAGCAGGAAAATTAAAGCTAGCTTCCTTGGTGAAATGAGGGGGATTGTCATCATTAGAGGCTGTCTGCTTTGTAGTTTCATGGTGTACAGTCTACTCAAAGATATGACCCAAGAGGGATATAATATACCAGGCTATGCCGATGACATAGCACTGATTACTGTTGGGAAATTTCCCAATACAGTCTCAGACATATGAATCATGGACTTAGAAAACTTTACAATCAGTGCATGTAAAAAGGCCTGTCCATCATTCCCAGCAACAGATGTTGGCCCTTTTACTAACAAGAGGAATTTAAAAGGCCTAGAAAATCTGAAACTGGGCAATGCACCCCTTAGAATATTCAGGCAGTACAATATCTAGGGCTTGTCCTAGACAAGAAACTGACCTGGAACAAACACATTGATATTACTATCCATAGAGCTAATTGGTCACTTGTAACCATCAAATGCACCACTGGAACAAACTGGGGTATGACGCAACACATCAGCCATTGGCTATATGTTGCAATAGTTAGGCCCAGGTATCTTATGGCACCATCATTTAGTGGCAAAAAACACTAAAAACTACTATAGCTACACTTACCAAGCTAACATAGATTAGTATATCTGTGTATTGCAGAGGCCTTCAGAAGTACTCAAATTATTGCATTGGAGACTCTTATAGGGACTCCCTCCCATGGACATTTATTTACAAGTGGAAGCTAGGCTTACTGCCTACTGCTTAATGCAAACAGGGACCTGGAGAGGTACCTTCTCAATTACTAAACAGACCTCTATTCTAAATTTCCTGGCTATCTCAGTATTTAGTATGTGGTCTGATCTAATGAATACTCAATATTACTAATTCCCTCCATTTAAGGTAACCCTTGGGTCTCAAGAAGACCGAATGGAAAGAACTATGCCTGATAAAGAATGGACCAACTTGTGTGGTTCACAGATGGATCCTGTATAGGGACCCAATCAGGCACATGCATATATGGCTTATCTCCAAGGACAAATATCAGTATAAGCCTTGGAAAATATTACACAATTTTTCAGGCAGAAGTATTTGTTATTCTATCAGTGCTTTAAGAGGACTTGACACTCCCTCCAGAACAGGTAAAATCAAAACTGGTATGGGAATGCTTAAATGCCCTGGTATATGCAACAGGCTTGAAATGTGGTGGGTGCTGGGGAATCAGGGCACCTATGGAAATGAAAAAGCTAATCAGCTGGCTAAAAGGAGTACTGAGTTACCTATGTTGGCCTTGAACCCATGGTTGGAATCAATACACATATTGCCAAAACCTCGGTAAAAACATGGAATAGGGAAACACACCAACTCAGGTGGCAAACCTATCCTGGACAAAGACAAGCCAGGAAACTGGTCTTAGGTCCATGCAACACTCTTTCCTCATCTCCCCTGAGACTGGACAGAAGAGGTATAAGGAAATTAGTTGCTTTAATTTCTGAACATGATCGTTTCAGGTAACATCTATGCAAAGCAGGACTCTATAAAGATGAATCCATCTGTAGAATGTGTAATGAGGATGAGGAAACTGCCTTGCATATCCCATTTGATTGTCCTATCCTGGCAAGAAAGAGATTTACTCTTTCTATAACCAGGAAAGGATGCTGACATTGGAACCAAAGTACTGCAATTTGTTCATGGAACAGACTTTGGGAAACAATGAAGGCATCTTTTCCAAAAGGGTTGCTGTTAGAATTAGAGGTTAACTATATCCTCTCAGAGGTTGTAGATTGATAAAGAACCACGGATTAACATAATAACATATTTATTTACACAATCACTTATGAATAATATAATAACCATTACAAAATATGACAGTGTATTTGGCCAGCAACCAACATGTTTCTTCATGCATTGTCTCTCTCACACACTACACTTCTCTGTGTATAGATATTGTTAGCTCTGTAACATGAATTTACCTATATTCCAACATGCCTCCTTATATTCATACTACAGTCCAAAATTTACTATTATCAATTACTTTACATTTAACATATTTCTAAACTTTTCAAATTTGTTTCGTTCTAAAGACTAAGTAAAAATATCTGTAATGTTTTCTTCAGAATTCACTTTTACAATATCAATTTCACCATTAATACAACTTTCATTTACAAAGTGGTAATGAGTTTCTATATACTTTGATTTCTTTGTAAAGTTAGCAAATTTTGCTATATCCATCGCACCAGAATTATATTCATAAATTTTAATAGGATCAAAAATTTCCATATTAAAATCACGCAAAATATCTTTTACAACCTTTAATTCACTCACACACTCAGATAATGCTACATATTCAGCTGATGTGGAGGACTTCGTTATGCTGTTCTGTTTGTTTGATTTCCAATAAATTACATTTCCATATAATTTAATTACATAACTAGTTTTTTTATTTTCTATCAATAATATCGCCTGCCCAATCAGCGTCTACATAGCAATCTAAAATTTCAGCATTTTATTAAAAGTTAACTAAGTCTTTGGTTAAGACTAAGTACTTTAAAAATCTCAAAGCATACTTACAATGGCTACTACCATAGCAATTCTGAAATCTACTCAAATGGTTTACACTGAAGCTTATATCAGGTCTTGCTCCTGAACTAATATACAAAACAGCTCCAATTGAATTTCTATATTTGATTTCATCACTTGCTGAAAGCGCAGGTTCTAACTTCAAATTCTGTTCCATAGGAGTAACATACAAATTACAATTTGCAATATCATACTTCTTTTCTAATGACAAGATATAATCCCTCTGATCTAGGGTCATTTTTCCTTGATTACAATCATGATCAATATTAATACCTAAGTAGGTTTTTATTTTACCTAAATCTTTCATTTGAAATCTTTCAAGTAATACATTTTTAACAAAATTTAACTTCGTATCATCTTTAATACATATAAGTAGATCATCTACAAACAGAATTAGATAAACATTGTTCTCATTCTCCTTGTCATTTAATATATATAAACAGCAATCATTTTCACTTCTTTCAAAGTCTAAACTTCTCAAATAAGTATCAAAGCATTCATACCAAGCTCTCAGGCTTTCTCTTAAACCATATAATGCTTTGTTCAATTTTAGTATTCTATCTGTACCATCCTCATAACCTTGTGGCTGTTTAACATAAACTTCTGATTTAACTTTACCATTCAAAAAGGCTGTCTCTAGATCCATTTGTTCAATATTCAAACCATTTTGACAATAATATGCCATTAAAATTTTTAAAGTTTGCATTCTTGCCACCAGAGAGTAAATGTCATCAATTAAATCACTCTTGATATCCTCTTATTACTAATCTAGCTTTATAGATATCATCAGTCTTTTTTATATAGACCCATTTTACATCCAGGATCTTTTTATTATTTGGTTCATTTACAAACATCAAAGTTTTGGTTTTATTTAAACAACTCATTTCTTTATCCATAGCAATTCTTCAATCTTCAATATCATTACTATTAATAGCATCATTATAGGAAATAGGATTTTCAGCATTGACATAATTTGCATAAACAACATTATTATATACAAAATCATCATTAAATCTTGCAGGCTTCCTTTTTGCCTGGTTGATCTTCTCAACCCTAACTCTTCATTTTCATCATTTAAATTCTCATCACTATTATCGTGTTCATTTTCATAATTTTAATTTTCACTTTCCTTTTTATCATGAAACCTTCTTGACTCATCTTTAAATCCTATATAATTTGTACCATCTTCAATTATATATAAATGTCTTGCTACAACTACTCTGTTATTAATCAAAACTCTATAACCAACATTTTCATACCCTAACAAAATACCTAAATCTGCTTATCTATCCCATTTTGAATCTCTCTTCTGTTCAGGCACTCTGACAAATACTTTACTTTCATAGATTCTTAAATGTTCTATATTAGGTTTTTCTTTAAACATTATTTCATAGGGTGTTTTGTCTTTTACTAACATATTAGCAATAATTCTATTCTTTAAATAAGCTGCTGTTTTAACTATTTCAGGCCAGAACTTTTTATCTACTTTAGCCTCTGCCAATAAACATCTAGACATATCCATGTCTTGATTGTATTTTTTTGCTGTGCCATTCAATTCATGTACATATGGTGGACAAGGTTCAATAGATATACCCTTTTCCCTAGCAAAATTACATATGCCTCTATTTATGTATTCCTTACCGTTATCATACCTCAATCTTTTTACCCTTTTTCCTGTCTCACTTTCAATTAAATTTACATAGCCAACAGAACAATTATATACTTTACTTGTTGACTTGATAAGCTTTAGCTACTTTACTGTAGTCATCAATAAAGGTTAAAAAATATTTTTCCCCATTTAAGCCAGCAGTTTTATGTGGTCCATTCAAGTCGGTATCTACTATCCCTAATATTTCCTTTGCTCTTATTTGTTCATTTTTAAATGATAAATTATGCATTTTATTTTCCAAGCATATCCCACACTTAAAATAATCAGACTGCATTTCTTTTGGAAACCTTCAAGCATTTGCTTGTCACACATTATTTTCAAATAATTGAAATTTACATGCACCAGTGTCCTATGTAATTTTTCTTTTTTGGGCAATTTAACATTTATCAAATTTGATTCACTTACTATAATTTCACTTGTCATGTGATATAAATAATTATTTTTAATAGCCAAAGCAACTAAATCTCCATTTAGATCATAAACTTTTGACATACTTCCTACTGACACAATTTTATTAAATTTAGTTACTTTTCCATAACTTATTAGATTTCTGTCCATATGTTTGACACAAACAACATTTTCCATTTTATTTACTTTACTTTGACCATAAACATTAAATTTATGCAAAACATTTCACACATTCATTGCCTTTAAGCAACGACCATCTCCGATTTTTGCATTTATCGGCTCTTTTAAGTTTCACGAATTCATGAAAATATTTATCATTATTCACAATATGTTCAGAGCAACCACTATCGAGTAACCAATCTACTTTACTTAAACAACTATTTACTTCAACATTCAGTTTTCCTAAACTGGGCCTAGCCTCAATTTCCATATTGAAATTACTTGCTTTACCATCATAATTTTGCTGCCAACCATCACCTTGACAA
The DNA here is from genome assembly GCA_030765065.1 of Deroplatys truncata. Taxonomy (NCBI): domain Eukaryota; kingdom Metazoa; phylum Arthropoda; class Insecta; order Mantodea; family Mantidae; genus Deroplatys; species Deroplatys truncata. The sequence goes on from CM060990.1 coordinate 493,417,464, forward strand.
TGTTGACTCCAACCTCAACCAGCTCCACGGCTGCCACAATGTTGCCAGTGTTGCTTGCGTCCGCCTCCTTGCTATTGCGCACCGCCTCTGGATTTCCAAACATTTTCACTTGGCCTCGTGCTTGTACATTGCTCCTTAAAATGTCCAAACTTGCCACACTTGAAGCACGCTTTATCCTCTCTTCTTTCAGTCTTAAATGCACTCAAACTGTTTTTGTTTCCTTCTTTCTCTTTTAATTCAGCCATTTTTATTTTACTTTTCACATATTCAGCAGTCTGATCACTTTCTTTCAACACATCAATTAAGCCACCAACATAACTTAATGAACTTGGAAGCATTTTAACCATGTAACTTAATTTTTCCTTTTCACTAACATTTGTACCTGCACTTTTCAAATCATTAACTTTTCAAACTCAGTAAAAAAGGCACTTGAATCTTCAAAGTCCTTCAAATTCAATTTTTCCAATTTATTTCTTATGCATATTTGCAGTGCAGTAGATTCCTTTAAATACATTTCGTCGAACTTTTTCATAATTTCATACGTCACTCTTTGTCTTTTACGAACTGTAGCTGATCATTCAAAATTTAACACTTGCACGTATTTTGCTATCCCACAGCATCCAAAAGCCCACGTGGAGATAAGTAGAAAAAAGACGAAAAAACCATGCATCTCTGCTACCATGTTGGAATTAGAGGATAACTATATCCTCACAGAGGTTGTAGATCGATAAAGAACCATGGATTAACATAATAACACATTTATTTACACAAAAAAAAAAAAAATCACTGGTGAACATTATAATAACCATTACAAAATATGACAAGTGTACTTGGCTGGCAACCAACATGTTTTTTTGTGCATGTCTTGCTCACACACAAGCATCACACATTACACTTCTCTGTGTATAGATGTCGCTAGCTCTGTAACATGAATTTACCTATATTCTAACAGTTGCACAATAAGCCTTTTAAGCTGATGTGCAGGAGATTGATGAAACTCCAACAAAAAACCCCATTATCTATCTGTCTGCCTGTCCATTCATCCATCTATCTGAAAGTCTAAAATTGCTGTTGATTATTGTCACTATACCAACAACTATAACAATTAATACTAGGAAACAGAATGCTTTTTAACCCTCTAAAAATTGAAAACTTTCACCCAATCACAATGAAGGAAGTTAGGCTTTCTGTTCTTGCAATGCATTCAGTTAAAAAGCGATTACTGAGATCATGTAATTTCAATGATCTGTTATTCAACTGCTTAGCAGTGTAGAAGGAGAAGACAGGTCACTTCATCAACAAAATTACAAATTAAAATAAATTTTTCATATTAAATTATAGTATTATCGACTTTAAGGGGTGTTTGTGAGTACATGACCATATGCAAATTAACATTTTGGCACAAGATAGCCTCTAATTTTAAAAGCACAAGCTGAGGCTGCAAGAAAATGAGTTATAAAGAATTCAGTTTAAATTGTAATAAAGTTTACCTGTGCTGCAAGAAGGCTAGGAACCATGTCTTCATTGGTTGAGATATTCACGAGAAGTTTGAGAGTCTGCAGCTTTACCTGTGGACTGCCAATGTCCACAAGATTGTAGAGAGAGTGGAGGACAGGATAGAACTCATCATGCCAATCTGGTAGCACTGCTATGTTGCTTAATGTAAGAAGAGCAGACAACAGTAGCTTTTCTGGTGTTTGTTCTTTGTTTATGAAGGTGAGGAGCAAGGGTATTGCATCCTAGAAATAGACACAATAATTTAATGCACATAACAATCAGGCTTAAGAATTAAAATGATATTAATCATACATTTTTACTGTGTAAAAGAAGTTAAATAAAGCATTTATCATTGTCATAATATTTAGCCATTCTGAACAGACATTAACACAAGTGAAAACAAGTGGAAAAATTAGAGATAGAGATCTGAAGTTTAGCATAGTTGTTCATAATATCAGTGAAGTATTTTTATCAATTTTGGTTTGTTCTATACATAATTTTGTAATTAAATCTCCCCCACCTTTGGTAAACTTCAAATAAATAATTGAGTTTTATTTATGGACGCTCTTTAACTACTATGGTCCTTAGCATCCCATTCTATATTGGGCATGAAAGACCGGAAATTTTGCTCAGAGGCCTCTTTATTAGGCTTGAGGTTCTTTTATGTGCTGTGAATCTATGACACGGGAATGCCAGCTTTACTTCCCTTCCGAAGGAAGCCATGCTAAGGATTTTTATGCCCTAAAAAATCCATTGCCCTCCGCTGGGTTTGAACCCGCAACCTCAAGAACTAGAGGCTAGCATGGTAACCACAACACCACAGAGGATGACAGGTAAACTTCAAGGTCTGGCTAATTTTGCAAATATTATTTTATCTGAACATTTTACAGCCTATCCTCACAGGCTTATGAAAGAAAACAAAGGAGAAATGTTTGTTATTCTTCATTTACCTAGTGCATTTTAAGAGTAAAAGAAAAATCAATATAAACAAAATCTCTCCAGTGTTTTATTTAACTTACTTTTAACATGCAAAAATATAACTGCAGCTACATTTTTTAAGCACAAAATAGAAATTGAAATTGGTAACATGACTTTACATACAATTTAAATGCAGGGAGAAATATATCTAAATCTTTTTATGCAAATGTTGGGATATGTGTTTCATTAGAAAAGAGGAGGGGGGAAAAAAAAGGCTGATCAGAGAGTCAAGGGGTGCTTGTAGCTCTTAGACTACATAAACCAAACCTTAGTTATTCATTTTTGAGGAAAAACAAAATTCCAAAATTGTGACTCAAATGTCCATTTTTCAGTTTTAGTATCATTTTATTCACTGTAATATTTCTGTACAAAAATATTGGTTTCATCAATGACTTACAACTTAAGATTACAGTTCTTTAATGCATTACATTCGTCAAATAATTAGAAGTGTTATGATACAACTGTATCAACTTAACAAAAATGTTTATATACTCACATATATTACTAAATGTATTATCTATAAGGAACACTATAAGAATTCTTCACCTGAGCAAGAAAACTACATGATTTAAGGGAAATTCTCTCTATCTTTCTTTCTTTTTCAGCATGGTCAACTTGCAAATCAATATCGGTCCAGACACTTTAAAACTTTTTAACATCCTCAGCAAAAAAAGATTTGTCCAACTGTGCAAAATAAGCATCTGTCTCAGCTTCAACTTCATCATTTGATTCAGATCTTCATCCATCCAAGCATTTCTCCAGGTCTGGGAGTAAAAACTAATTGCTGGGAGTCAAATCTGGAAGATGTGGAAGCACTTGGAAGCAAAGGTCATTAAGTTTTGTAGCAACAATCCGAGATGTGAGTGAGGGCACATCATTATTGTGGAAGAGAACTGCTTTTTCAGAAGATCTGGATGTTAAGTCTGAATAGCATCCTTTAATGGTACAGCAATGAAGTGTAATACTCTTTGGTGATGGTTCTGCCCTTCTGAAGATAGTCTATGGACACCATACCATGAGAATCCCAGAAAATGTAGCCATGGCTATTCCTGCAGATGAAACCATTTCTACTCTCTTTGGTGTACTTTCACCTGCTGCCACACACTCTTTGGACTGCTTCTTTGTCTCTAGTATGTAGTGATGAATCCATGTTTCTTCTACTGTTATGAAACGTCAGAGAAACTTTCTGTAATTGCATTTATAGAAGTCTAAACACTGAAGCAAAATAATTGAAACTTGATGGGTTATCAGCTGCATCAATGAAAACTGGCTTAAAACTCCTGGAAACAAACATGGTAAACTATGTAATAGAAAACCACGTAAGAAAAGACCTGAAAGCATACTTAAATGTAACAGACTTCAACTGAGAACAATTATTGCATTTCTCACTGGACAGGTTCCTGTGGAAAACTTAAATTGCAGATTGTGCAAGAAAGAAACTGAAATAGCCCAGCACATTATGTGCTCCTGAAGCTTTGGCCCACAGGAGATATATTGCTTTTGGGAAAATGTTTTTAGAACCAGAAGAATCTCAAACCATATCTGTTATGAGACTGTATTCCTTGGTAAAGGGTGCAAGCATAATGAATTGGCTTTAAAACCATACAGGTAGCACTGTAAGCCCAAGGCTGAAGTGCATCTGAAGTAATGGCAGAAATCTGTATTGTATAAGACAAGACAAGCTGCAACAATGAGATAAAATTCAAGCTTTTGGCCATTGCGCACCCATGGCCTTCATCATATTTTGAAATGCTTTTTGCAGTCTCACAACGAAGGCCATGGAATGTACAATGGCCAAAAGCTCAAAGCAAGCCATCTAAAGGATGATCCTTAATGGCTATCATAGTGATTTGACCATTCTGGGTCAGGCTGAGAACTTCTAGAATGGCATTCATAAATATTTATGTGGAGCAATAAGAAGTTAATTTAATAATTTAATAGCTGAAAATTCTTTTACAGCATATGACATGTGGTTTGAAGTCTTCCTTAAATTATACTTTTAATTTGCAATTTTTAAAACATTTAATGCAGTCTGGAAACTTCATGTCATTAAATGCTCCCATGGTAGCACGCTGCATGAGTTATAATAAAAGATGCATCAAAGCAGTGGCAGTTTAGCTCAATGGTTAGCAAAGGGTCTCAATTTCTTTGCAAATGACAGGTTGAAATTTCAAATCTCGACACCTGTGTCCTTTTTCCTTTTCTTCTTAATTTGTGTCAGTCTTTCCTCAATCTCCTAACTATTTTCTCTGATGCCATTTTCTAAAACCTTTATGTGAAATTACAGTTTTGTGTTGACAGCTTCTTGTAGCTGCAGTCAATTACAAACTGAAAATGCATGAAGAATTTTGGAGAATAGAACATTTTGTAAATCAGTACTAAAAATGCCAGTTTTCTGATAGTAAAACACTGCTAAAATAACGTAACCATTATTTGGGTTGCTAATAGTTTTACTTTTACTGTAGGGTATACCTGTACTAAGGTGACCAGATTCAGAGGCAGAAAGTAGGACATATGCATTGACATCTTACAACTTTTTTTAATGAAAAGTCCCTTTTGGTACTTCTTGTAATTAATTTTAATAATAAAGAAAATACAAAACTTAAGTTTATTAAATAACATACTAAATTTAAAAAATGCAATTCATGAAACATTATGTTACAAATATGTACTGTATTAACAAGAGCAATGAAGCTGATTGAAATTATTATGTTATCATAAACCCTATCAACAAATAGCATTTTACAAACATTTTAGCCATCTTTAGGGGTTTTATACTTTTCCTTTGAATGCATAGTTCACAACAATTTATGATTTTGAATCATCATAACGTAGAATTCACTACATGTACAACCAAAGTTACATCTAGTTATTATAAGATGTTTCCGAGTTTCTGTTTTTAATTGAGATTTACCATTTGTCCACAAATTATTTATTACTGAGAATACTCTCTCAGTGGGTAAATTTGTTGCAGGAGACAAACTAAATTCAACATTACATACATTGGAAAGGGGAATGCATTTATCCTTAAAATGTTTGAATATCTCAATTCACCTTAAATCCACTCTCATATTAATACTATTCCCTTCCTGAATTTTATCACTGATGGCATATGCTCTTACAGTTTCAACTTCATTGAATGGAGAGGAATCATTGATTTGGATACCTGTACTGCTATTGATGTAGTTCAAGCTGCTTTGAACTCTGTTCCACTGAATTAATGAATCAAGCCTTACCCAATCCAAAACAACAATTACTTCAGTGAATGGAGAATGTATTCAATACATGTCAAATAAAAGGAAGAAAAAGTCTGATGAACAAACCAATCCATTTTCTTCCATAGCTTGAGTTTTGATATTACTACAAGCAGTAAAATATAGAGTTGCATATGTTAACTAATTTATGCTTAAGTCCTGCAATTAATGCTGAACCCTCTACCATAGAAACATACTGCATACAACTCTGCAACTTTGTAGGTGGGTGGGTGTTTTTTTACAGAAAAAAATATACAACCTCTATGTAGAATATTATTCTGGTAGGTATGTGAAAAGACAAGTGAATGATACTAGCATTTCTTATTTGATGATGGTGATAATCTGAGCTTATATCAGATCCTTGGAGTTTTTTCAGACATGCCACAAATGGGTATACCATGCTGTATCTGTGACTAAATGCATCCAAAATATAATATAAAGTACACAGAAATTCTCTGGAGGTTACCTAGCTTATTTTTGTAAATGCATTAGTATATCTGTTTTAATGCTTCTATTCTATATTAAATTTACATCATTCTAAATGCCTAAATATTTTCTGCTATGCTCTAAATTACTACCACCAATTATAATATATTTCTGGTTTGAAATAGAATAACTGAAATAAAGGTATGTAATTTTATTTATCTTAAACTGAAGCTTATTCTGCTCCAGCAATTTGAGGGTTTATGTTACTTTGGTTTACATTATTTTCTAATCATTTACATTATACATCTGTGAACAACAGTGTCAAAGCAAATTGGACATGGTGAAGTAAGCCATTTATGTACATTGTAGCGACCCTTGTAGAATTCAACCCACAGCCAGGAAGTTGCATTACATTTCATAAAGTGGTGTAATTGGAATAAGCCAGTGCTGTCCAACGTATTTATTGACCAAGTTTTCAGGTACTGCATGTAAAAGACATGCATCTATATTAAACTTGGGTCTTAGGTCATGAGCCCCAATCTCAACACACAGTTTTAATTTTATCTAGTGCTTCAAGCTATGCCAGAATTCTCTTCAGATAGGTCCGTGCGATGGTATCTAAGCTCCTGGAGCCCAGCATGCTTAATAAAGGGGCCTAGTTTTTATAGAACCTGCTGTAATTACTATTTGCTAGCACCTAGCTTCCCCTGTGGCATCACCTCACCACGGTGATGAGTAGGGCTAGGATTTTTATGATAGGGCATATATTTTTTGGTAGGACTGACATGCTCCTTAAATACATATAAATGCTTCTTATGAAACAGCGAAATGAATTAACCTAGTTTGTTAAGTCATATTTTTGCATATATGGCCATTTCTCTCTGATAGAGCATATTTTAGTAAGTAAATGGTCATATTCGTCATATTTTCACTCTTTCAAGAAGAAAAGAACTATCTCATGCAATTTATTTATTCCGTGTTACATTTCCCAGAATTGCGCACCTCATTTTGTTTCCTGGAAAATGGCAAGTATCTACATTCCTTCCCTGTTTCCTTTGAATTCACAATATGGACTTCACCCTTACGCATCAGTGAGTTTGTGTAAGCTATTGTTATTCTATGAACAGGTATCTGATTAAGTCATTCTGGACTCTGGACTGCAGACAAGTGTCTAATTCACTCATTGTGTTATTCAGTCTTATTGAAGTCATAAGCGTGTGCAGTACAGTTCAGAAAAAATGCCTAAAGTGAAGCAAAATGTTCAAGTAAAACTAAAAAAGTTTGTGTCTCAATATGGTGAGAAAGTATTTTCAAGTGATGGTAAAATACTCTATTGTAAACTGTGCGATGTAAGAGTAACTGCGGAGAAATCATTTAATGTTCAGCAGCATGTGGCAACAGATAAACACATACGTGGAGTACAACGGATTGAAAATGAAAAAAACACTACAGCAAATGCTCCTAGCGGAATCCCGCCAGTCTTATTCACCATTCTGCGAAGAACTTTGTACAGCTTTCCTTTGTGCTGATATTCCCTTAAGTAAACTATACAATCCAAAATTTCCTGAATTCTTAGAAAAATACACAGGCAAACCTCTTCCTGATTCTTCCACATTAAGAAAGAACTTTGTCAGCCGAAGCTACGAAAAAACAATACAACAAATCAGACAACAGCTCGTAAATAAAAAAATTTGGGTATCAATTGATGAAACTACAGACTCTATGGAAAGATATATTGCAAATGTCACTGTGGGAACTTTGAAAGAAGATGGTCCAGGCGAAAAGTTTCTAATAAACTGTGAACATTTAGAAAAAGTAAATTTTTCCACCATTTCTAGGTTGTTCGACAGATCTATGGGTGCCATATGGCCTGAAGGTGTTAAGCATGACAATGTACTTCTCTTCGTAACGGATGCTGCACCTTATATGGTGAAAGCTGCCGATTCTCTAAAAGCATTGTACAGTAAAATGGTGCATGTGACTTGTTTAGCTCACGCCTTGCACCGAGTTGCAGAGGAGATTTGTAGTAAATTCAGTGACGTTGACAAATTTATTGGATGTGTCAAAAAGATATTTTTGAAAGCCCCTTCACGTGTTGTAGCATTTAAGTTGTTAGCTCCAGACATTCCCTTGCCACCATCTCCCATTTTGACAAGATGGGGTCCTGGGTTGAGGCCTGCAACTATTACTGCCAGAACTTCAACATTGTGAAAAGCATCATTGATTCATTCGATAGCAGTGAAGCTACTTCAATTGGACTAGCTCAAGAATTAATGTCTAATAGTGAAATTTCAGGCAAACTTTCATACATAAAATCAAATTTTGGATTTATTCCAGCTGTCATAACTGCTTTGGAGGAATCAGAAGTGCCACTAGTGAAGGAGATAGAACAAGTGAAAAAAGTTGTGAATAAATTAGAGGGTGTTTGTGGTAAAGTGGGAAAAGAAGTGTCAAAGAAAATGGAAAAGGTGTTAGAAAAAAACGAAGGGTATCATACACTGTGTTCCATTTCAATGATTTTGTTGGGTGAAAAGTTCTCTCTTAATCATTCAGATTTAGATTCAAATGATATTGTTCATTTTAAATATGCTCCTCTTGTGTCAGCTGAAGTAGAAAGGAGCTTTTCGAAGCACAAGGCTTTGTTGGCTGACAATAGGAAATCTTTTTCATTTGAAAATTTGCACATGGTATTCATTGTGTATTGCAACTCAGAGCTTATATGAAGTAGAATGAGGATGTAAAAAGCACATAGGTTCCTATAATGTTAATAAAAATCATACTGGAATGTCAAATTGCATAGTTTAGCTTGCTTCTCATGTGCATTTTATTCTCAAATAAATAGTTCATTATCAAAATTGACTTACTAATTTATTTTACAGTAGAAATTTTACCTCATTTTAATATTGTTAGGTCATATTTATTATGTTATTGTGCATATTTTGGTAAATGTTTGGTCATAACAGCATATTCTTTTGTGCATATTATGGTGATTTTTAGGTCATAAATATCCTAGCCCTAGTGATGAGTGTATCTTATCATCTGAAACTATTACCCCCCCCCCCCCCCCGGTTGCGGCCACGGGGTTGATTACCCCCAGGTTTGGTTACAAATTGGCTGGGTATAGTTTGCACCAAAAATTGGTGCAAGTGCTAGATTTGTTTTCGAGGGTAGTGCTGGGTATAGGTATCCACCACAATTTTTCTTGTCCTTTTTCCTCTCGTCCACTACACCAGGTAAAACATTTGATGTACAGGTCCTAGGCTGTAAATGTTTTTCTTCCTCCTCTCTCTTCCCTACCTTCTCACTCTTTCGGTTTTTAATCTCGTCCTGCTCCCATGGTATTAGTATGTTAAAGTAACCACTAAGGCTAACTGAAGGAGTATGACAGAACCCAAACTTAACAGTACTGATCCAATCAGCCCTGTGTCAACAGAAATTAGAAAAACCTGTGTAAAATGTTAACAGGGTTACATGATGAACAATTGCATTTTCAAGAACTTATACTATCAGATCTGCATGCAATTTCTAGAGAGCCATCTGCTGACTTGCAGACAGTGAATCAAATACGACTAAGGTCAGGACGAGTTGTTCAGACCCCAAGCCCGAGCGGTTATAACAAAATTAGCACAAAACTCAATATGAGTAAACATCAGGAGGACAAACAAGTAGGAGGTTCAAGTAGTAAAACGGACTCATTCACTGTCGGAGATAACACAGCAGTGATGGTAGGATAACATCTCCATGTGACTCATCCTCTGGATCTGGCCACATTCTCAGGTAAACCAGAGGGAAGCGTGAGGGATTCTTTGCATAAGTTTGAAACGATCATGCATGCTAATAAATGGGGCGAACAGCATAGGATCTATTAGTTACCCTGTTATCTTATGAATACAGCACTAAATTGGCATAAAACTTTTGCATATAGCAAATCCAAAGTGACTTAGGAAAACCTGAAACACGGGTTATTGTATGGAACAAGGAAGAAATTTTTGATTATATAAACTCTGGTAATGCATACAGGATCTGAGCGAACCAACAGAGCAATATGTCTACAATGTAATAGCATTGTGTGACTTGGTAAATCCGGACATGGAAGAGAAGCAAGTTAAATACATTCTGAGGAGATTGAAGCCCTCATCATGGAAGAAGTCTTACCAAGTAACCCTGAAATGGTGAAAGACAGTTCGTGCGGAGAATAGAAATAGCAGTTATCTAGCAGGGAACTGGGTTGACCTAATTAGTGCACAGGTCACAACCCTTAATGGTCATGAGTACGACCTGCAACAACAAATGGCGAAGATAGCCAAAATAAAAACACCTCCACATGTTAGTCATTTATTGCTGTGTAATTACATGCATTCATGCATTTGACGGATTTCACATAGCACCCCGGTTAGTACGTGTAGCTAGGTTGCTTGTGCACATTGCATGCGAGCGTGTCAATGGTTAATTGCTGGGATTGTTCATGAAACCAGAACACCACCAATGGTCTAAGGTTGAAGGGGCAACTAATTATAGAGGGAGCACGGTCCTCTCAGAAAACATGACATTTCAGCTGTGGTGCTGTAATGTTTCAAGAAGATAATTTATATATTAAACACCATTTATTCCTTATTACCCATATGCCTTATCGTTTTTTTTTACACTTTCTAATACAATCATGCAGTAAATTTAAGAATGAAATGGCGATTAAGTGTCTAAAACTCAGGTATTTAATTAACTATTCAGCACCTTTTTTAAGGATATATAACTGATTGGTGATGCAAACAGCTAATTCGGCTCTAAAGCCTTTCCGTAAACACTGGTTTGTTGTATACTACTCATTTTAGTCTCAGCATGTATTAACCTTCACCATATGACGTCACACCCAAACAGAGACAGGATGTCTGGCCCTATATGACACGCTGAAACTCGTCTCATAACTACCTCTATATGACATCACACCAAACAGGGACAAGCACTCTCAAATGCCCATTCCAACAGTTGCATCCATTATAAGACTACCACCACCACCACCACCACCACCACCACCACCACCACCACCACCACCACCACCACCACCACCACCCATTACAGCAAAGTTAACACTATTTCTATCACCACAATACCTTAGAAGTAATTGCTTAAAAGGTAAAGCAGATGATTTTCACCCCTTCTTTAATTAAATTCATTGATATCTTCTACTGTTTCATGTGTTCATTCTTTTTCATTCCTTCTTTCTGTCTCTTCTTCATTCTCCATAGAATCAGTACACAATATGAGATTCCCCATATGGCTATTACTCAATTGTTGCAGACACCATTACATTTCACTCCAATCCTGTGTAAAGTAATTTTTCCAAGGTTATACAAATATTAAGCTTCTAGAACCGAACCAAATAATGCTTTTCAATAACTGTTTAGTAACTTAATTCTCCTCATTAGCATCTGCCATTTAAGCTTCATCTGAACCAGCTAAGGCCTGGTTTCACAGTATAAGCTTAAACTTCAAATGGAGCTTAACGGAGAGTTAAGCTATAGCCGAGTTTTTCAGTGCGTAGTTCAAGTGATAAGCCGAGATTATACAGGGCTCGACTTAAACCATACTGAACTGTGGTTTAAGTTAAGGAGTCACCATGTTATCTGCAGACGACGATTTTAGTGATGAAATGCAGATTATTTTAAACCATATCCACATATGGAATGACCGAGAATTCTACGAGAGATTTCGATAAGTAAACAGTCTGCGATTATGGTACTAGAGATTATTGATGATGCAATTAAACATAAAACAGATTGGTAAGTAAAACTTAATATTAAATTTATACTTGTACCATTATATCGCTCATAAGGTATTATTACTTTATATTTCAGGAACAAAGCCCTCTCGTCAGAAGCAATACTTCTTTTGATGTTGAGGTTATAGCAACATTATTTAATGAGTATTATATTCAGTTAGCAGAAAATTTACTGTTACAGTCCAAACAACAAGTGGAAGACCCTCTTTCATATTTGAAAAAAGCAAGCTTAGAACAGCCTATTTGTACATGATGATGATGATGATGATGATGATGATGATGATGAGATAGGGCTTAAGGGCGCTCAACTGCTAAGGTTATTAGCGCCCTTACAATGTATAAAACATAAAATTAAAAGTCAAAAAACTAAAAAACTACACACAAACCCGCTTGGTCAAAAACACTAAAAACACACAACAGACCAAATACTAAAATCATGGTTGATAAAAGAATAAAACACGTGTCAAGAACTGTAGAACGCATGGGACATGAGCGCCATATGTTCACTGGGGAGGAGTGCCCCCATTAAAAGATAATATAAAATCAAACAGCTAAAAGGCGCTCAGCGCATCAAATGCGACGGCTAAAACCAATGTCAGTGATAAAATGTAAAAGACATTCTACAGCGCGTCGTCTGCCAAAACGTTGGCTATGGCAACAGGCAGACCCACGCGAACGCGCAATGGAGCTAAAACTTGACACTCGGTTAAAATGTGACGCACCGTTAATGGCATATCACACTGACCACACAGAGGTGCGGGGTCACCACTAAGCAGGTATCTATGACTAAAAAGGCAATGTCCGATTCGTAGACGAGCTAAAATCACCTCTTCCCGACGAGAAGAACGAGAAGAGCTGCTCCAGATTAACGGGAGAGGTTTAACCTCCCGCAACTTGTTCCCCCGGAGGGCCGTCCACACATCGCGCCAAAGCGAGAGGATGCGGTGACGTAACATAACACTAAAATCAGACGAGGGAACAACAGAGGTAAAAAATCTGGAGGATAAAATCGCCGATTTGGCAGCGGCGTCGGCAGACTCGTTTCCTGAGATGCCCACATGACCTGGAATCCACACGAAGGACACGCTGATGCCAGAAGCACCAAGCGAGTGGAGCAGGTCATGAATGCGCTGTACGAGCGGGTGGTAAGTGTACAGCGCGTTAATACTCTGAAGGGCACTCAGAGAGTCCGTACAAACAACACAACACCGTAAGACGTGCCGCTGAATGTATAAAACACATTGATAGATACTAAAAAGTTCGGCGGTATAAATCGAAAATTGCCCGGGTAAACGAAAAGTAAAACTATGCGCACCTAAAACAAAGGCACATCCTACTCCAACATCAGTCTTAGACCCATCAGTATAAATAAAATGACAGTCCCCGAATATTGCCTGCAATTCTAAAAATGCGGATCTAAGGACTGAAGCAGGGGTCTCATTCTTCGGCATCAACGTTAACCCAAGGTGACAGTGGGCCTCAGCGCGCGACCATGGAGGAAAACGCGTTTCCCCCCGAGGAAGGGCCGTCGCTGGCGGAACGTCTAAATGCCGAAGGAGCTGTCGAAATCGATCCCCTGGAGGGAGCAATGCAGAGGAGCTAATCAAATAGTGGCGATCAAGCGACTCCTTGAAAAATAACTCGAAGGACGGGTGGTCAGGTAAGCTTGAGAGTCGACAGGCATAGCTGCACAAAAGCATCTCACGCCGGAAGGACCTATTTGTACAGAAATAGTACCCACGAGCACGACAGAAGTAAATAAAATGATAAAATCCCTCAAAAGCAAGAATTCATCGGGTTATATGAAATAACTACTAAGATATTAAAATTATGCACCGATAAAATTAGCAAACCTTTAAGTCATATATGTAACTTTTCCTTTGTAACAGGAAGTTTTCCTGACAGGCTAAAATATTCTATAGTTAAACCACTATACAAGAAAGGGCAAAAGTCACAACTGTCGAACTATAGACCAGTATCAATACTGCTTTCTCCAAAGTATTTGAAAAACTTATGTTAAAACGAATATGTCACCACCTAATTAAAAATAATATTTTAGCAAAGGAACAGTTTGGATTTAGGAAAAACATGTCAACCAATGATGTCACTTTCAACTTAACGAATGAAATTTTGAAATCATTGATAATAAATGTAATACACTAGGAATATTCTGTGACCTATCAAAAGCATTTGACTGTGTAAATCATAATATACTCTTATCAAAATTATCATATTATGGCATTAAGAATAAAACATATCAATGGATTGCATCTTACCTATCAAACAGACATCAAAAGGTCATAATAAATATGGCAGATAATTCCAAAATATATTCCAAATGGTCAGAAATAAAGCATGGTGTTCCACAAGGTTCGATTTTGGGTCCATTATTGTTTCTAATATGTCAACGACCTTCCCAGAGTAATAAATGAACATGCTCACCCAGTTCTCTTTGCTGATGGTACAAGTATTATAATTAAAGAACACAACATCAGTCGCCTCTCAGAGTTATCCAACGATATTTTCAGTGTGCTAAATAATTGGTTCGATAGTAACAAAATTTATATAAACTTTGAAAAAACTAAATATATCAATTTTCGCACAAAAAATAAAAGTATTGCAAACATAAGAATTGAACATGAAGGCAATGAAATTACTGAAACTTGTAGCATAAAATTTCTTGGTCTTATTATAGATCATAATATGAATTGGAAAGACCATATTGACTACATCCTACCAAAACTAAGCTCTGCATGTTTTGCAATTAGATCATTAATTCATTTTACAAATAAAAGCATCCTAAAAACAGTATATTATGCTTATTTTCATTCAATTATGACTTATGGAATAACATTTTGGGGAAATTCAGTAGACGGAAAAAAAATATTTCTTTTGCAAAAAAAGGTAATAAGAATAATGGCAGGTGTAAAGAAATCAACTCATCATAATCCACTATTCAAAACATTTGGAATTCTACCATTAGCCTGCGAGTATATTTTAGCTGTACTTTTAACCGTGGTTGACCACCCAGAAGTGTTCATAAAAAATTCAGACATACACAGCAAACAAACCAGAAATGGGCAGGACTTACACAGGCCAAGCAATAACCTACAAGTATTCCAAAAAGGGGCTTACTACAATGGTATAGTATTATTTAATTCACTTCCATCATATATTAAGGAACTGAAAACTAATAAAAATATATTCAAGTTAGCATTAAAAAGATATCTCATCACTCACACCTTCTATACAGAGGAGGATTTCTTTCATTCAAAAAAAATAACTGACTATAAAATGTTACCAAATTTTATAACTACATTAAGTATAAATAATATTGTTTTAAAATTGTTTTAGCTCTAACGTACTCTACATAAGAACTACAATTTATTTACATACAAGTAATTATGTAATTATGTATTTATGACGTAATCTACATCCTAGAGTAGACTAGCTTTCTTTAAGCTGGTCTAGCTCACTATAGGGTCTGTAGATTGAGATCTTATGTTATGTTATATGGAAGTGGAAGCATGCTAATTGCAGCTGGAGATTTTTCCGGCATTCAAAATACACAGCATGCAGAGTTGTGAAAATTGTTTCACATCATATTGCTCTGTTGAGGGATAGATTTGTAAAGTTCCCATGACTCATGAGCAAAGACTTAAAATGAGGGAACAATTTTTATAAAACAGCTTAATTTCCTTGAGTCATTGGAGCTCTTGACTGCACACATGTCAAAATTGCATCACCAGGTATGCATTATTTCTATTTCTTTTTCTCAGCTCTCTATAAATAAATTCCTTCAGTTCAATATTTTAAACAAATACTGAATTATTACCTTAGTTTTATCGATGAACTTACAACTAAAACAAACTGCGACCAAAGCAAAGACCAGAACTTGCTCTGGTTAAATAATAGTGTAATTAAAGGAATATAGGTCCTTATGGGCTGAAAGTTGAGGCAGTATTTTAATGCCTACATGATATTAATTGTATTTTTTATTAATTAAATTCAATAACAGCCCACCTTGAAAACAGTATGTATATAGTTATTATTTATATTGTATGTAAAGTCATTATAAATACTTATTTTTTACTGTAAATGTATTTGTTAATATCAAGTAAATGTTTATATACTCTAATAGTGCAAAAACTGTGAGAATACTATGCTTTAGGATGTTAATAATGAGGCAATAATTGTAACTTTTGTGACAATAATGTGTCTGGAGTTTTAAAAAAAAAACTGGTTATGAAAAAGATCGGTAATAACGTAATTTCGCTTACAGTTTGGAATCAGCCAATCAAAAGTAAAGAAAGATTTTTAGTTTGAATACTTAAATTCTATTGGACTAGAATTAGCCAATAAGAGAAGGGCATCACCGACGCTAAAGGTTTTTACCGTTGAATCTAGTCAGTCTCGGGCAAGATGTAGTACACAGCAGACGTGAAAGTCTCGGGCAAGATATTAGACAGAGCAGACGTGAAAGTCGTGGTAAAATTGTTGTAAAGTATAAATGATAAAATTTGTGTTCTCCGCCAAAAATGTATTAAGTGCGCACAGTTTTATTTTATAAAGTGTTGTGTATATAAAAAGGTGCATATATAAAGTGAAATAAAAAGAAGTAAAAATTAAAAAGTAAATTGTGTGGCGTGTTATAATTTGAGTCTTATCACAACCCTACAAGAACTTGTGTTTCTATAGTGCGACTGAAGCAGCCGAGGCAAATAACTTTAATAATATTACATAAAAACAAGCATCATCTTCACTATAAAGTTTGGCATCCTAAAAATCAAACAACATCAAAGTGTATCTTCATTACGTAACCTTATAATATTTATGTAATCCAAAAACATTGCTAAATTGCCTTCTTCAAATTGGCGTACAACTGTGGGGCAAACTCCTCCAAATAATTACACAACCTTCTAACTGCAAGTTGAAGAACAATAATTCTTCAAATTGGTTCTCAAAGCGTGGGGCTTAATATACAAACTGCACAAATTTGAATAATTGTTAATTCTTCAAATTGGCTCCCATACGTGGGGCAGATAAACATAAAGCACCTCAATAAATATACATTCTACAAATAGGCGCGTAACGTGGTGGCTATGAATACGACGAGAATTGATGACGTCACAGAAGAGAATCCAACAGGGCGGCCAGAAACAACAAACATACAGCAAAACTGCAGCTTGGAACTTCAAGATCAGCACCAAATTGACAAAGGAATCCAGGATAACAACAATTCTTCAGGAGTAAGGGGCACGTGGTAAACATCTTATGCAGGAACACTGAGTATTGAAATTAAATAACAACTACAAAATTAAAGGTCAGAACGTTAATTTTTTTCATGTTGTAAATATAAAATTTAGAAAATATTGTAAAATTTAAATAAAATTCATGCTGTTAAGAAGTGGAAAAGTTAAGTTAAATAGTTCAAAAGTTAATAGAAACAATAAAATGGAAGCTATACATAAAGAAAATATGGAGGTAGTTGAGGTTAGGTCAGATATTCAGATTGTAATTTAGAAGTGGATGAGCAGTTATCTGAAAATTCAGAAGTAGATGTTGAAAGAGATAGCAATAGTATGCAAAGTCAATCAGATAGCAGTAATATGCAAGGTCAATCACCTTTACACATGTTAGTGCAAGGAACAAAACAAACAGATACTATCTCTCAAACATCTAGCCAACAAAAGCAAGGAAACTTTCAACAACAAATAATGTGCATGCTAAAAGCAATAATGGAAAGTAATACAGAGCTCAGAGGAGAATTAAAAGAAACTAATAAAAAGGTAACTGAAACTAGTGCAGACTTAAGTAATAAAATAACTGAAAGTAATGCAGAGCTAAGAAAAGAGTTATGTAATAAAATAACTGAAACTAATACAAAGGTATCTAGTATTAAAATTGACCTAGCTAGACAAATAGAAAACAGTATGAAAGAATGTAAAGCTGAGAGCAGGAGGTTAGAAATAAAGCTAGAACAATCTTCCAAAGTAATTCAAAAAGACATAGATGTTAAAGTAGACAAAAGTTGTAAACAGCTAGAACAGAAATTGTCAAATCATATTGACAAAAATGTAACTGAAATGAGAAATGAGTTAAAAGAAGATAATGCAAAGTTAAATAATAAGTTAACGGAAACTAGTACAGAGCTAAGAGTAGAGTTATGTAGTAAGATATCTGAAACTAGTAATTTGATAAGTGAGATGAAAGTGGAGTTAAGTAATATGTTAACTGAAACCAGTAAAGAGTTAAATAATAAAGTAAGTGAAACTAGTACAGAACTGGGAAAGGAAACTAACAATAAGTTAATTGAAGCTAGTACAGAGTTGAAAACAGAGTTAAATAAAGTACAAGAAACTAGTCAGGAAACTAAAGAAGTAGGAAACACAAATGTAAACATTGTACAAATGCAAATGGATGTAACAGTACCAAAGATAATAGAGATGTAACTAGTTATGTAAATGCTAAACAAATGCATGTCAATAATACAAATACAGAGAAAAATGTATCACCATTGCTAATGAACAAAACAAGAGAAGCAATTGCTTTTTCCATAGCATCAACATCTCAAACACACAACATAAATGACACACGTGTACATGTATCAAATTTCATGTCAAAAACAACTGTGCAACATAAAACTAGGGCAAAGCTAAAAAGTCTGTTGCGTAAGAACAAAAAGAAAGGGAAAATAAAATATGTAGAATATATGTTTCACAAAAAGAAACAGCAATTAAATGTAAACAGTCTGAGAAATAAAAAGACAAAGAAAATAAAGTATTTAAATTATGTGTGGCATAGGAATAAAATGAAAGAGAATATAAATGTAAACTATCTGAGAAACAATAAGAAAAGGAAAGTAAAGTTTACAGGTTATGTGTGGCACAAGAGAAAAACAAAATAATGTATTTGGAACATAAAAAGAGAAAGTAAGGTAATTTAAAATTGTAAAGTACTGTGTAAATAATAATTTTTTTTTACTAAATAGCAAAAGAAAGTTTAGAAACAGAAGAATTAAATTAAAAATCCATTGTTAGTAGAAAATCTAAGTAGCAATTACATTTATATTATAAATTAAAATTTAGAAAACAAACTGTAAACAAAGGGTAACAAATGTTAACATGTATAATTGTATGTAAAATTGTTAAGCATATAAAGTGTTTACAAGTGAAAGTGATAGTGAATGAGCAAACTTAGCTCAGGTCATTAATATTATACAAGGTCATTAACCTTGAAAAGTGCTACGCAAGTGAATAGGAAGTGTTCAGCTATACAAGAGTGTTGTGACAAACGAGTGTTGAAGAAAAAGTAAGAAAATGAAAGTGAAAGATAGGAAGTGCAAAATAAAAGTTATGTTTCTTTCTTTCAGGAGACTTTTAGAAAATATTTGAAAATTTAAAAGAACAAAACAAAAGAGTAAATTTTAAATATTTCCAAAAGGGGGCAATTTGAGGCAGTATTTTAATGCCTACATGATATTAATTGTATTTTTTATTAATTAAATTCAATAACAGCCCACCTTGAAAACAGTATGTATATAGTTATTATTTATATTGTATTAAAGTCATTATAAATACTTATTTTTACTGTAAATGTATTTGTTAATATCAAGTAAATGTTTATATACTCTAATAGTGCAAAAACTGTGAGAATACTATGTTTTAGGATGTTAATAATGAGGCAATAATGTAACTTTTGTGACAATAATGTGTCTGGAGTTTTAAAAAAAAACTGGTTATGAAAAAGATCGGTAATAACGTAATTTCGCTTACAGTTTGGAATTAGCCAATCAAAAGTAAAGAAAGATTTTTAGTTTGAATATTAAATTCTATTGGACTAGAATTAGCCAATAAGAGAAGGGCATTACCAACGCTAAAGGTTTTTACCATTGAATCTAGTCAGTCTCGGGCAAGATGTAGTACACAGCAGACGTGAAAGTCTTGGGCAAGATATTAGACAGAGCAAACGTGAAAGTCGTGGTAAAATTGTTGTAAAGTATAAATGATAAAATTTGTGTTCTCCGCCAAAAATGTATTAAGTGCGCACAGTTTTATTTTATAAAGTGTTGTGTATATAAAAAGGTGCATATATAAAGTGAAATAAAAAGAAGTAAAAATTAAAAAGTAAATTGTGTGGCATCTTATAATTTGAGTCTTATCACAACCCTACAAGAACTTGTGTTTCTATAGTGCGACTGAAGCAGCCGAGGCAAATAACTTTAATAATATTACATAAAAACAAGCATCATCTTCACTATAAAGTTTGGCGTCCTAAAAATCAAACAACATCAAAGTGTATCTTCATTACGTAACCTTATAATATTTACGTAATCCAAAAACATTGCTAAATTGCCTTCTTCAAATTGGCATACAACTGTGGGGCAAACTCCTCCAAATAATTACACAACCTTCTAACTGCAAGTTGAAGAACAATAATTCTTCAAATTGGCTCCCAAAGCGTGGGGCTTAATATACAAACTGTACAAATTTGAATAATTGTTAATTCTTCAAATTGGCTCCCATATGTGGGGCAGATAAATATAAAGCACCTCAATAAATATATATTCTTCAAAGTACATAAAATAATACTATAAGGATAGACTAAAATAACTCAAAGCTGTATATCTAGAAATGTTCTTTGAAGCAAAAGTAAGAATGCAAATTTCAAAATGATTAAATTTGAAATCAAAAGTGCTGCAGTACAGGAAATTAGAAAGCAATTCAAGAAAGGCAAGCATTTGAACATAAAGAGTACAAATACAGAGGAACTGATGGAATTAAAACTAATCCAAAATAGGTCGATGAAGTTGGCTCATATTTTAGCTCAGTGGCTGGTATTCATACAAAATCTACCTGCTCAATATGTTAGGCTCACCTTTGGCTAGGAGTATCTTTCTATATGCAATAAATCATTGGAAATTAAAAGCATTATGTAAACAAAAATCTGTAGTTATTGATAGTATAGATATCAATATATTTATAAAATATTCAAGCTCTATGACTATTCCTCTTTGAAGTAATAAACTCAGCTCTTACTATTAGGGGTTTTTCTGAGGTTCTCAAAATAGCTAAAATTATACCAGTTTTAAGAACGGGGATAAACTCATCTATTGAACCACAGACTACAAGTATTTTCAATACAATACCTAAAACTGTTTAAAAAGTTACACTGTATATTAGATTAGCTGGTCTCCTTGAAAAAAGAAAAAAATGTACCTACCGCTTTCACAGCAGTTTGGCTTTAGAAAAAAACCGATCCAAAACTATAGCTATTGTACAATTTGCTGACCACCTAATTGAGGAACATAATATACTTATATTGACATGTTTCTTGTTCTTCATAAAGCTTTCAACTGCATAAGCTTTCTTTTTGACAAATGTAGTATTATAACACAAAAGAGGTAAAGAACTTGGATTGTGTAAATAATCTCCAACCAAAAGAAATCAATGTGTGCATCAGATTTAAACATTCATAAGTTTACTCTCAAGGAGAAAATTGATAGCAATGGAGGACTGCATACTTCGATATTAAACCCTATACTCTTTCTAATTTATTAATTTGTGTAGTAGTGATGTACAACTTGTAACATACAAGATACTTTCTTATTATGCAGTAACACTGATTTTTCTAAACTTGATATACATACAAATATGTATGCAATCAAAATAGCACAGTACTATAATGCAAATCAGTACCTCTAAATGTAAATAAGCCTGTATTAGTAGATACATTTTACATAAAAAAATGGTATCTGACTGAACCTTCTGTTGTTACAGTGAAGAAGTATAAAATGTAAAAGTTAAATTATTTTAGAATTGAAAGTTGAGCAAACCTTAATGTGGAATAAATACATTGCATCTGTATGCTCCAAATTTGCAAAATGACTGCAAATAAACACCCAACCTTAGTGTAGTGCAACAAACAATACTTGAGTCTTATTTACTCTTTACATATGTTTTGTCTACTCTCCTCATACATAAATATTGAGACTTGTTAAATGCAGTAGAGATTTGGTAACATGATATTTGTTGTTTGTTTAAAAAAGCAAACAACAAAGAAAAACAGCATTGAGATGTATAAGACCACTGAATAAACTAGTCTCCTGTAAACCATTGCTTGAAAATTTTCAAATCTTGACTGTGTGCTGCATTTTGGTATGTTAGTATTTCTCCTTTACCACAAGAAACAACCAAATAGCGACAGCACTTTAAATAAATGACATAAGTATTGATACGTTGAGCGTCATTTTGGTGTGGTATTATTGGATTGGACTCGTTGGTACAGGTTAAAACAAGTTGGATACTATTGGTGTGGTATTGTTGGGTTGCTGGGATCGTTATGGGTGCAGGGGCGTGTGTTTTGGTCGTAAGTTCTTAGCCCCTCATGAGTTCGTTTCCCTTTCAGTGATAATGTGATGTTGGACCGGGGAAGGATTCTTATCTCAGGTATTCAAGCAAAGAAGACGCAGGTAGCCAGTAGACGACCTTCAGTTGCTGGTCACTTTATTCTTGCAAAAAACACACTCCCTCTGTCCCGCACACAAGACACAAGCCAATTGCTACAGTTATGATAATTTATTAAGTCGCTGTCACCTATGCCACGTCCCGATGATGAGTTGTCGTTCCTCACTATAACACGCTAATTTCTATGATTATTACTTATTCTCTTGCACGATGCTGTACGTGAACTTTGTTGATGTAGACTTAGTTATTTTGCTGACTACTGCGTTGGAAATGCAACACTTAGCGTTTTAGCATGATGCCGGTCGGAACGAGTGTGTCCCTTTGTCTTTACAGCTCCTACCTCGTTCTGTCTAGGATCTTTTCCTATTTCACGCCCATTTTCTAGGTGACTTGGTTTGGTCCCTAACCACATGATTTATCACATTGGTTATTTGCTGCTTTCTTTTCTACACTTAATTCTTATTGGCGGTTCTCCTACCCAGACTAGTGAGAATTACTATTTTCAATCTGGGAATATTTTATTGCCTGTCGCTCATTTCTAGCATTGGTTTGTCCGCTTCAGTGAATTTGGAGACCAATTAAACACGTGCGTCTTGGTGCCTATAAGTTGCATTGAATTGTTCTGTCTTTGTTCAGAACGCCACATGTTCAGCAGAAATCTTAAAAGGCAGAAGACCTTTCCAGTGTGTCCCGTTATAGCCTAGAGCTCTTTTAACAGCTACATGTTCCGGTCTACCCTTGTGCAAACTTTAGCTCTTTTGAAATTTCATTCCTTATGCTACAAGTATGACTAATTTTATGTGTATTTATTCTATTTATTTATTATATATGCATATATAAATAATTGTCAAGCGTGTGTTTCTGCTTCATATGCCCTTCAAAGGGAATTGCGATTTTTTCAGTTTTGGGAAATTTGCATTTCACTTTGAATGTCCCACTGACTCGTGTGTAGGAGTAACTTCAACTGCTATTGACTCTAACATTTGCCTAACGTCTAACATTTATGTTTGTTTGTTTTTATTTTATATGTTTGTCAGTTTCTTTGTATTCTTGTTTGAGAGTGTGATTAACTGTGAGGACATTCATTAATATTCTGGCTTGTCTTGCATGTTGGGCAAGAGGGGTTCAAAATACAAAATCATATACACTTAACATGGTTTGTCATGCTTATTCTGTGGTAAACACTGTTATATCGCACTGCTTCATGTGCAATATTTGAATACATATAGACATACATATAATGACCCTAAAATGTTACAGATAATATCTAATGGTATAAGTGTACTGGTTGATATAATAATAATTATACAATCATAATACTTGTAAAGAAAACACTGAAATACATGATTTACAGAAATTCTGACGTATTAGTACCTGTAATGTCACCTCAGTATGTTATTTGTAATTGAATGTTTTCCTTGTTACCGTACCAGTTCTGTGTCTAGATAACAATTGCTTACTCGTGCAGGTACGCTTTTACATTAATTATACTGTTACCATTTCTTTCCTCTCCACACGCACATGTATAGTTTTATTTCACTGCACTATCACACGTTAGTGCACTTCACACGGTACACACATGTTCCTTGTTATGCACATTTTGTGGTGTTTGAAAGAAGACATATTGTTAACATTTTCTGTTTTTAATATTTCTAATGGCTGACATTTCAAGTTAGAACTTAGATGGCCGGGAGTACACTCATTATAGTTAATGTCTAAGGTACTACGTATATTACAATTCTTATTATCTAATTGATTCGTAATTACCTATTAATGTCCTGTATAATTTTCTTACAGTGTATGTTTAGAGTAGGGTATAACTATTTACATTTATGCACAGTATTTAGATTTCGAGAGCAAATTTAATATTAATATGCTTTTCATTTACATATGAAATATGAAATCTTTCTTTCTTTCTTTTCTTTTTTTTTAAGTTACATTTGTTGGTGGTCAGTGAAACCCCAGAGATGACATTGTACCCTGTCTCTTTTTGTTTGAATCTGAAAAATATTTTTCTCAATAAAGTCATGGTAACTGCTTAAAAATACATACACATAGTTTCTGTACAATTATTTACAACTTGGTGAGATAGCTTTGATTGCTACCATTTGCTTATCCTTCCCATTCACACCACGTGAGTTCCTAGAGTGAATATTGGCCGAAATTGTTTGTTCATAAAAAGAATTTCTTTCTTTGGGGCTGTAATGCTTGCTCAGTTTCACGCGGTGGAGACAATACCAATGTTTTCTACTTAGTAATTTTCTATGTCCAGCTGTTTAAATGGTCATAAGAGGGCCAAGTTATACCTGCCTATGACCTGGTTTGTTTTTTGTCAGCCAGTTCGAAGGCGTGGTCACTCAACACTCTGGTAATAACAGCTGGTCCCTTCCATAAGATATGTAGTCTTTGCAACATCTTGTTTAGTCGGGATGACTTATTGTATGTTTTTTTATGATTATTATGGCAGTTATTACCAAATTCTTCTTCTTCTTCTTCTTCTTCTTCTTCTTCTTATTATTATTATTATTATTATTATTATTATTATTATTATTATTATTATTATTATTATTATTATTATTATTATTATTATTATTATTATTATTATTATTACAATTATTGGTATTGGGGAGACCCATGAGGTATGTTTTCGATATTAGAGAAAGGCAAAAGACTGACAAATCATGCATAATTGTGGTCGACAGCCGATCTGAGCTTCAGGGTAAATTTCTGCATCTGTAGCGCCATGGGTTTTCCTCTTGTTTTACCTGGAATTCATATTCTAAGGAAATGCACAAGCCTGTTCTTTCATGAGAGCAGACCGGTTTTTCTAAAGTACCTCGAAAAGCGTTTGTTGTTGGTTTTCATTCAAGTGAGGTATGGCAGTGACTTTGTTTTCAATGGTCTTCCTAATGTCTTCGCACCCAATCGCTACCTGCTCCAGTGGCACAAATGAATCTGTTTGTTCTTCTAAGTCAAGGCTACAATAACATGCAGTAATTATTGTGTTTCGACCAGCGAGGTTTGCACTGTCATTATCTATAAAATCATCTTTTTCTCCTACATACTTATCGCTACATGCAGCAGTGTTAAAAACATTTTGTTCCTCGCAGTCATCACTAATTCCTTTGTTTTGTCCAGCGAGGTTTGCACTAACATTATCTATAAAATCATCTGTTTCTTCTACGTACATAGCACTACCTACAACAGTGTTGAAAACATTGTGTTCCTCGCATTCGCATTAGTTACTTGTAGCTTTGCCAAGTATATATCTTCATCGACCTGAATTAATTGAACAAAACATTTCTCCTGTGCTACACGATTTTCCGCGGCAGTCAATTGTATGGTGTGAGGTGTCGTCTTAATAAAGGGGACGATTACCTCTCTTCCCTCTCTCTTTAGCTCCAGCTGTTTTCTCTCATAATTTGCACGAGCTTGAAATGCCTGAAATAGGTCACTACCAAATAAGATTTGTATGAGATGGGGTATTATTAGAAATATGAATTCCATGTGCACGCCCTTCAATGTAAATTTAACCATTACTTGCATCTGTATGCACTGACACTTTCTCCCAATGGCTAATAAAGCGTATACATTCGTAGTTGGGAGAGTCTGTAGTTTTAAGCCTTTGGCAACAACAGAATTATAAAATTGCAGACTACAGACTGAGGCTGTGGCTCCGGTGTCCAGCGTAGCGAGAAATATTTCGTCCTGAATCCTTATTTCTACTTGTGGCATTTCTACAATTTCTTGGTACTTTTCTCCCATCTTTAATCCTACCGCCGTATTGTTGCAATTTTGTGTATTGTCAATGTTTTGGACATTTATCATTGAAAGTTTGTTTGTGTTCCCTTTGTCTGGAACATACCTCGGGGTCGGAATCGGGAACATGGGCCAACCCAATTTCGGTTTCCCAGAGTTTGTGTACCTGCTTGTGGTGCAGGCCCGGTTGCGCCATTGCTTGGGTTATCTTTATTCGGGGGCGCAAATGCCGGTGTGCCAAAACATTTGTGCCTACTTATGGCTCCTTGGCTATGCTCGTGGTGTGCCGATTGTGTTCTTTCGGTATGGGTGTGATGATGATTGTTTTGCCACTGGGGGGTTGCTTGGGCTACCGCTGTTTGGTCCCTGCGTGGTCTTTATGTCTCCCACGTATTGCTGGTGATGGTCGCCTTGGTTGGCACTATTCTGCCACTGGGGCCGGCAGGATTTTCTCAGGGCGGGCTTTGGCCGCACTGCTTTTGCTGGTCATTATAACTGTGTGCAGTGTGAGGGAGTATTTTAATACCTGAATAATTTCAATTGTATTTTTATAATTAGTAAATTCAATAACAGCCCGCCTTGAAACAATATGTATGAAACAGTCATTGCAAATGCTTATTTTTATTGTAAACATTTTTTATTAATGTTATGTGAATACATTATATACTTTAATAATGCAAGAGCTGTGAGAACAATGAGTTTTGAGTTGCTAACAATGAGGAAATAATGAGGTAACCTTGTAGCAATAATGAGTTAGAGTTTGAAAAGTTACCAGCCATAATTATATCAAAGATAAGGTAAATTCAGTATCAGTTTAAAATTAGCCAATCAATAGCAAGGAAAAAGTGTAAATAAAATGCAGATGTTCTATTGGACTAGAATTAGCCAATCAGAGACTTGAAATACCAAAGGTTACGGGTTTTTACCGTTGAGAGTTGCTCAGTTGCTGTCTAGCCTTGGTCGTGAACAGATGTAAGATGTGTTCTCTACGAGTGAATCGTAAAATATGTATACACGCTAAGTGAAAGTATTGAAGATTCTCACAGTTCTTAAAAAGTGTAGTTCTTTATAAAAATGTGCAAGAATTAATAAAAGAAGTGAATTTTAAAAAGTTATATTCTGTGATGTCTACATTCTTGTTATACCGCACCCTGAATAAGAGAAACATGTTTCTAAAGTAAGACTGACGCAGCCGAGGCAAAATTCAAACATAAATAATATATAGAAACAGTTTTAATAACAAAGTTAAATATTATAGTGTAAAACTTGGAGTGTAATAACAAAAACACATCTTGAAATCAGCTTCTCGTACGTAGCAGCATATTGTGTAATAACAGTAACTATTATGTAATCAACAAATTCAAACCAATGCCCAAAGCATATTTTAGGAACTCCTTAAATGTAACTAAATAAAAATATTTACGTAAATAAATATTACGTAAGCATACCAACTTCTTCAAGTCTAAACATATATATTACAAGAAGCAAAACAACTTTTTCAAATTTACGTAAAAAACAAAAAGCAGCAAAACATAAAAATAACGATCTTCAAGTTTAAAAATTACGTAACAACAACACATCTTCTTCAAGCAACTAATATTTTTATGCAACAACATTCCTACTTCAAGTTGGCTCCCATACGTGGGGCAGATATAAAATAAATTACGTAATTTATTATGTAATCTACAATTCCTACTTCAAGTTGGCATCCAACTGCGGGGCTCAGAATCAACAAGAATTTGTGACGACATCAGAGAAGAAAAGATTGATGGAATGACCAGAATCAACGAAACCACGAGACTACATCTCAGAATATCAAAATCGTCAAGTCAAGGTCAGCAACAATTCTTCAGGAGTAAGGGGCCATCTCAACAACAAACTACGCGGGAACACTGAGTATAAAAATGTAATAACAGCCAGAACAAAAGGTCAGGAAATTCCATTATATATTGTAATAATTGTCAATTTTAGAAAATATATTGTTGTTATTGAGCAAAATTCATGTTACAAAGTAAGATGGAAACAGAAAACAGTGAAAGTATGGAAGTAGTTGAGGTTAGGTCAGCCATTACAGATTGTAACATAGATTTACAATCAGAGCTAGAGAAAACAGATAAGTTAGATATAGAACAGCAGTTATCTGAAAATTCAGAAGTAGACGTAGAAAGAGATAGCAGTAGTATGCAAGGTCAATCACCTTTACATATGTTAGTGCAGGGAACAACAAAAGAAAGAAACCCTCAAACATCTAGCCAAAAAGAGCAAGAAAACTTATCACAACAAAATATTATGTGCATTCTAAAAGCAATAACTGAAATGAGAGGAGAATTAAAAGAAACTAATAATAAGATAACTGAAAGTAATGCTGACTTAAATAATAAGTTAACTGAAATCAGAGGAGAGTTAAAAGAAAATTATGCAGAGCTGAAAGTAGGGTTAAGTAAAGATTTAAACAATATGTTCACTGAAACTAACAATAAGATAAAAGAAATGAGAGTAGGGTTATGTAATAAAGTAACTGAAACTAGTACAGACACATGTAATAAATCAACTGAAACTAGTACAGAGCTGAGAAAGGAAACTAATAATAAATCAAATGAAACTAGCACAGAACTGGAAAAGGAAACTAATAATAAGTTCAATGAAGCTAGTACAGAGCTGAAAACAGAGCTAAATAAACTACCAGAAACTAGTCAGGAAACTGAATAAGTAGAAAACACAAATGTAAACATTGTGCAAATACAAATAGATGTAACAGTACCAAAGGTAAATACAGATGTAACTAGTTCTATAAATGCTAACCAAATGCATTTCAATAATGCAAGTACAGAAAGAAGTGTATCACCATTGTTAACAAACAATACAAGAGATGCTACTGCTTTTTCTATAGTATCAGCTTCTCAAACACACAACATGAATGATGACACACATATGCATGTACCAAACCAGATGTCAAAAACAACTATGCAACATAAGCTTAGGGCAAGGCTAAAAAAAGTCTGTGGCAAAAGAACAAAAAGAAACAGAAAGTAAATGTAAGCAGTCTGAGAAACAAAAAGAAAAAGAAAATAAATGTAAACAATATGTGGAACAAAAAGAAAAGAAAAGTAAAGTATGCAGGTTATGTTTGGCACAAGAGAAAAACAAAATAATGTATCTGGAACATAAAAGGGAAAGCAATGTAATTTAAAATTGTAAATAATATTTTTACTATATGTAGCAAATGGTTAATAACAAAGGAAAGTTTAGATAAAGAGAAGTAATAAAAATCCATTGTTAGTAAGAAAAAACTGAATAGTAACTACATTTATACTGTAAGTTAGAAATTGTAAGAAATATTAAAATATTTAGGAAACAAATTGTAAAGAAAGGGTAACAAGTATAAATATGTCTAATTTTATGTAAAATGTATAGCATATAAACTGCTTAATAGTAAATGTGATGATGAATGAGCAAACTTCGCTCAGATCATTAATTTTATACCAGGTCATTAACCTTGGATAGTGTCAAACAAGTGTATAGGAAGTGTTCTACTATACACGAGTGTAGTGGAAAAACCAGTGAGTGTTAAAGAAAAATTATAAAAAGTGAGAAAGTGACAGTGAAAGATAGGAAGTGCAATAATAAAAGTTATGTTTCTTTCTTTCAGGAGACTTTTAGAAAATATTTAAAAATTTAAAGAACAAAGCAAAAAGAATAAATTTTAAATATTTCTAAAAGGGGGCAATTTGAGGCAGAATTTTAATACCTGAATAATTTCAATTGTATTTTTATAATTAGTAAATTCAATAACAATATGTATGTAATAATTATTTAAAATGTATGTAACAGTCATTGCAAATACTTATTTTTATTGTAAACATGTTTTAATGTTATGTGAATACATTATATACTTTAATAATGCAAGAGCTGTGAGAATAATAAGTTTTGAGTTGCTAACAATAAGGTAATAATGAGGTAACCTTGTATCAATAATGAGTTAGAGTTTGAAAAGTTACCAGTCATGATTATATCAAAGATAAGGTAAATTCAGTAACAGTTTAAAATTAGCCAATCAATAGCATGGAAAAAGTTTAAATAAAATGCAGATATTCTATTGGACTAGAATTAGCCAATCAGAGACTGGAAATACCGAAGGTTACGGGTTTTTACCATTGAGAGTTGTTCAGTTGCTGGCTAGCCTTGGTCGTGAACAGATGTGAGATGTGTTCTCTACGAGTGAATCGTAAAATATGTATACGCGCTAAGTGAAAGTATTGAAGATTCTCACAGTTCTTAAAAAGTGTAGTTCTTTATAAAAATGTGCAAGAATTAATAAAAGAAGTGAATTTTAAAAAGTTATATTCCGTGATGACTACATTCTTGTTATACCGCACCCTGAATAAGAGAAACATGTTTCTAAAGTAAGACTGATGCAGCCGAGGCAAAATTCAAACATAAATAATATATAGATACAGTTTTAATAACAAAGTTAAATATTATAGTGTAAAACTTGGAGTGTAATAACAAAAACACATCTTGAAATCAGCTTCTCGTATGTAGCAGCATATTGTGTAATAACAGTAACTATTATGTAATCAACAAATTCAAACCGACGCCCAAAGCGTATTTTAGGAACTCCTTAAATGCAACTAAATAAAAATATTTATGTAAATAAATATTACATAAGCATACCAACTTCTTCAAGTCTAAACATATATATTACGAGAAGCAAAACAACTTCTTCAAATTGACGTAAAAACAAAAAGCAGCACAACATAAAAATAACTATCTTCAAGTTTAAAAATTACGTAACAACAACACATCTTCTTCAAGTAACTAATATTTTTACACAACAACATTCCTACTTCAAGTTGGCTCCCATACGTGGGGCAGATAAAAATTTAATAAAATAAACTTTACGTAACCAAAATCCTACTTCAAATGTTGTAGCGCCGGTTTCTGTTATAACGCCACCGCTGTGTTGTCCCCGTATTTGTATGTAGTTGATGTGATGTGACCAGTGGCCCTGATGTCGGTGCTGGGAATTTTCTCGGGGCGAGCGCTGTTGCTGAACATGTTGATGGTCATACCGGGAGTCGAACTGTGGTACCTGGTCAGTGTATTGCTGCCGAGCGTGACCTTGATTTTGTCCAGTGTATTGTGAATGGCGTTTGCCCTCGTCCCACTAAAGTTCTGGGTATTGTATCTATTATCAACCCACGGACCTGGGTTCGATTCTGGCGTGTGTGGCTGTAATGCTGTTGTGAGTTCTAACGTTCCAGCAATACTCTGTGGGCGAGCCACAATTAAATGGTTGTGGATCTGCTCCGGGAAGTGCCTTATTACAAGGGAAATGAATTCATGTTCCTCCAGGGGTGGATCGAGCAATCGGCTTTGTTGTGCCAAGTCGAGGAAGTAATCCACCATGGATTTTCCCCTTGCTTCCAAATACTTTCCATTGTTGATTTTGGTTCTTACCACATATTGTGTTGCCCCATTCCAATATTTGGTTAAGAAGTGTTGTTTGAATTCTGAGTAGTTGACATGGTCACCAACTTCTAATCGAAACCAGGTCAGAGACCTCCCCTCTAAGCTCTTCTTAACAATTAACATTTTGAAAGACTCAGGAATACTTTTTAAATGAAAGTACGATTCTAGATCCATTATGTACTGCTTGGCATTGTCTCTCCCATCGTTAAACGTGGGCACGAATATTTCATTAAGTAGGTGGTAATGGTTCGGGAAAGCATTTGGCATGCAGTGGGTGTGTGTACTCTCCGGTCCTATACTACTATTTGCTACGGGAGGCGATACAGAAGGCGCAGCTGGTTTCGCGTTCTGCATTTCCTCCTGCACCTGCTCGTGGGAATTGGCAGAGTAATTTGATGGGAGTTTGGTGAGCTTGCATATTCTGATTGCTAACAACTCGGACTGAGTGTGATTTTCAGCACTTTGTTGCCGTTTCTCTAAATTGATACAGGTTGAGCACAGCTCCTCGCTCAATTGCACATGCAATTCAGCGTTGTTGGCTGATACACTATTTACTTGGTCTTTAAGTTTTTCTATGTCCTGCTGGGCATCATGCACATCTGTGCGGAGGTCGACAAACTCTGTTTATATTGTCGTCTGACCTAGACTAATCATTTCCAGGACTTGGTTTTGCTTTTCTATCTGTTCTTCTAGTTTGTTCTGGTTTTTCTCAAACTGCTGTGTGAACCTATCATTTATTCTAATTTTCAAGTGCTCGCCCTGGGCTGCTATCCGGGATACTAAGTTACTTTCCTGGGCTGCTATCCGGGATACTAAGTTACTTTCCTGAGCTACTATCCTGGATTGTAAGTTTCTACTTTGGGCTGTTATCTGTGATTCTAAGTTACTACTTTGGGCTGCTATCTGTAATTCTAAGTTTCTTTCTTAAGCTACTATCCTGGATTCTAAGTTACTCTGAAAGTTTTCTAGCATCTGTTGCATCATACTAGTAATGCTCAATGTAACTACGGGGGAAATTTCCTGTTCGGGGACGTCTGTTGATACTGTTGCCTGTTGTTCTGCCATGGTTATGTCTATCACTTTCCCGCTTCTAAGTAGCATGAGTACACTGCCTAGCCTGTTTAACTGCTGCTTACCCTAGGTTGGGGCTGTTGTGTTGCACTGCAGGAAATGTTACACATAGAGTACTTACTCGTGGTGGTGAAAGCGTGATGAGCTGGTAGTTGCTCGTTGTGGAAGTCCGGTGGCGTCCACCTCGAATGTGTCTGCAGAGCTCGTTGCCGGTGAAGTGTAGGGGACACTGATGTAGTGGTGCTCCTTGACGTTGCGTTGCTGCTGCTTCGGATGTTGACACAGGTGCAGGTTACACTGTTTGGTGTGTGGTTGAAACGTTGGGCGCCATTTTGGTGTGGTAGTATCTCTCCTTTACCACAAGAAACAACTGAATAGTGACAGCACTTTAAATAAATGACAAAAGTATTGATACGTTGGACGTCATTTTGGTGTGGGATTATTGGATTGGACTTGTTGGTACGGGTTAAAACAAGTTGAGTACTATTGGTGTGGTATTGTTGGGATCGTTGTGGGTGCAGGGGCATGTGTTTTGGTCGTAAGTTTTTAGCCTGTCACAAGTTCGTTCCCCTTTCAGTGATAATGTGATGTTGGACCGGGGAAGGATTCTTATCTCAGGTATTCAAGCAAAGAAGACGCAGGTAGCCAGTAGACGACCTTCGGTTGCTGGTAACTTTATTCTTGAAAAAACACACTCCCTCTGTCCCGCACACAAGACACAAGCCAATCGCTACAGTTATGATAATTTATTAACTCGCTGTCACCTATGCTACGTCCCGATGATGAGCTGTCGTTCCGCGCTATAACACGCTAATTTCTATGATTATTACTTATTCTTTTGCACGATGCTATACGTGAACTTTGTTGATGTAGACTTAGTTATTTTGCCGACTACTACGTCGGAAATGCAACACTTAGCATTTTAGCACAATGCTGGTTGGAACGAGAGTGTCCCTTCATCTTCGCAGCTCCTACCTTGTTCTGTCTAGGATCTTTTCCTATTTCACGCCCATTTTCTAGGCAACTTGGTTTGGTCCCTAACCACGTGATTTATCATGTCGGTTATTTGCTGCTTTCTTTTCTACGCTTAATTCTTATTGGCAGTTCTCCTACCCAGACTAGTGCGAATTACTATTTTCAATCTGGGAATATTTTATGGCCTGTCGCTCATTTCTAGCGTTGGTTTGTCCGCTTCAGTGAATTTGGAGACCGATTAAACACATACATCTTGGTGCCTATAAGTTGTGTTGGATTGTTCTGTCTTTGTTCAGAATGCCACATGTTCGGCAGAAGATCTTTCTGGTGTGTCTCGTTAGGGCCTCGATCTCTTTTAACAGCTACATGTTCCGGTCTACCCTTGTGCAAACTTTAGCTCTTTTGAAATTTCATTCCTTATGCTACAAGTATGACTAATTTTATGTGTATTTATTCTATTTATTTATTATATATGTATATATAAATAATTGTCAAGCACATGTTTCTGCTTCAATTTATTTATTAAGAATTATTATACATTCATCTGAACTTAATCTCCTGAAAAACAGTGATCAGTCTAAATATCATACTGGAGAAAGGAATAACATATTTAAGCATAGCCTTAGAATTAGAACAGATGCTTTTGAGAAAAGCCTCTAGTATCAGGGAAGGTGGTTTTCTAAACTGCCCACCCAGAAGCCTCAAAGATTTAAGAAGCAAAAGGCTTGCAAATAGTTCATACAAAGGATTAATAAATTATTATCATCATAAACTGATTTTCTGAAATAGTAAGTTACTTAAATGAAATAATTCATGAAACCGTAAATGTATCTGTAACATTTAATAGTGTCTCATTGTTAATACTAGTAACATTTGTAATATTATTGCACAATATTCGTAGTGAATTTGAGACCATTCAGAGGAAGAACTTCATATGTGTGCATGCACATATATAGGTCTTTCTTTCTGAAAATAAATGAATTAATCCAGTGTAAATTTTCACTTTGAAATTACCTTGTGCTCAGCTCAACAGCTACAGATGGATGCTTTTGCCAATAATTAGTCAACTTCAAACATAACCTGAAGGGTTTGAAATATTAAGTTTCTAGCTTGTGAACTTGCAAGCAAGCTATGGTTAGAGTGAATGTTAGAACTATGCTTTTAGGTTAGGTTAGTTTTTGATAGTGAGTTTAAATTTCTGCTGTTGTGTGCATATGAATGTAGTTTTTCTGTTCTGATTTATGTTTCATTTAACTCCAGTTATGTTACTGTCTCATTCTAGGAGAGAATGCAGAGATTTTCCGAAATAGGAAAGGATTCCTTTCTATACATGTGTAGACTTTATGTGATCCAGATCTAAAGATCACTCACATTGTTGCTCGATAGCCAGGTTCGACTCATGATTCAACCATCTTCAATAACTCTGCCTTAAGAGCTAGGTTTGAGAATGGTATGATTAATGATGGCAGTCTAGTCATTGCAGACATTGGCTAACCAAATAGGCCATATTTAATAACACCACTAGATGCACCTAATTTGCCTGAAGAGCATCTGTTCAATGATTTGCACATTCGGTCCAGGAACTGTGTAGAAAGGTGTTTGGAAAAGAAGATTCCCAATACTCTCCACAGGCATACGATTGCACCTCAGCAAAGTCCAAAGTGTTATTGTAGTAACAGCTGTGCTCCACAACATATGCTGCCTTAACAATGAAATGAACTTACCAGCACTGGAGCCACATATTGAAAATGCAATACAGTTTGCTAACAATGTTCCCAATGCTAGAGATGCTCAGCATTTCAATAATTTTGTGAGAAATGCAAGTATTAATGATTATTTAAAACATTTGAGATAAATTAAATTAAACTCTACTTTAATTAGGTGTCCATATTATGTACATATGCTTTAGGAAAATTACAGGTTGTTTGTTTTAAAAGCTCTATCTCATATTTCAGTTTCTGTATTCTGAGATTGTGTTCCTCTTCGTTTTGTTGCATTTTTTGTTGATAGCTTTTTATCACTAGCTCTTGCTCTTCATTTAATTGTCTCTCTTTTGATTCATGTTTCTTTTGAGCAAGACTAGACTTTAAATGGATGTGTTTTAGCTTCTCACTATTTAATCCTTTACCTGCAAGTGTAATAGCATATGTTAGAAAGCTGTTTGTTTTATTTTAGTACGTAAGTGCATTGTCATCAGATTCATAACAATTTGAAAGGCAAAACATGTGGAAGTACAAATTGGAACACTTCTTAATATTTTTAGGGTCTGCTTTTTATCACTAGTAGTCTAATTAAAATAACCATACCTGGGCTCTTCTTTGTTGTGAGTTTGATATTTCTTTTTTTTTCTCTCCAGGTGATGTAATAGTACCTAGAAAATAAATTGAATTCATATTCAGAACTTACTTCTCAGTGCTTTACAAACATTTCTTTTAGTACATATACATATGAATCGTAAGCAAATAATAATAATAATAATAATAATAATAATAATAATAATAATAATAATAATAATAATAATAATTTCCAGTGCAACAAGAGAAGAAAATGCAATTCCTATGTATACCACAGTCTCCTATATTGATAAAACTTTAAAAAACAGTTTTGTATACTAAAAGCCCATGTGCTCCTGTAATTGGTTCAGTAATTTTTGCCTTGAATTTTGCTTAAGTTTGGAGGTAATGGAGATACATGGGTACAGAAATTTCTTGTTAAAAACTAACAAGGGTTAGGGCTATTTTGCTCTTATGGGGTCCCTGTTGAAAATGCCGAAAAAAAGTAAGAAGGAATGGAATAAATTACCTTAAGAGTGAGGAAATAAGCAGATGTGACCTTGCCAATACCTGGTGCCCACCTGCCCGCCCTTTTTAAGGAATTTCTGCAAACGTGAATCATTCAAGTTTTAGACACGCAGATCCCTCGGCTACGCCCTGTCGTCGCTTCACAGTTGCAGCCTTTGGCCACAAATCCCTTGGCTACGTTTTGAGGCTGAGGGCCCTCAATCCCTCGGTTACACCTTGAGGCTGAGGGCCCTCAATCCCTCGGTTACGCCTTGAGGTTGAGGGCCCTCAATCCCTCGGTTACGCCTTGAGGTTGAGGGCCCTCAATCCCTCGGTTATGCCGGCTTTGGCGGCACTAGTTATTCATATGTTGCCAGCATTGTGTTAGAGCTAGAGAACAACACAGAGTGACATCTGTAGGACATATAAGACATCAATTCCATCGCTGTCAGGGACCCCGTAACAGCAATTTACCCAGTGTTAGGTATAAATAAATACCAAATAGTTTATAAAATGCAACTTAACATTAATCAACATACTTTTTATTTCAGTAATCAGAGAAACAAACCACACAAATAAGTATTCCATGACAAAACCTGAAATCCATGATTATAAATTGAATGATTTTTTATGAATCACTAATTATGTAGTGTCACTTGAAATGTAGTTGCCTTGTATACATGTACATACACTTACCAGAAGTAGTAGGTGTAGCAGATGAATTATTTGCTTGATCATCATTGCTGTTGATCACAACAAATTGTAATTCATTGGACAATGGTTGCCTCAACATAGATGGCACATTCCTGCTTCAATCATTGTTTGGATTTCCTAAAATAATAATTAAATTTTAATATTAATTTGATTTTCACCATATGGAAATTTATGTAGGTAATGTTGAAATGTTTAAGTTTAAAACATATTTTTCAAATACATATTGTGTGTACCAAGAATAGCACAATAAGATCAAATATTAACAAATAGTATATTGGCTTTAAAATTTAAACAGATGCATTCCTGAATAGCATTACAGCATTGATTACCTACATATTTTATATGCTAATGAAATGAAACCATATTTGCTGTATACAAATTTACATTGAAGAATTAAAACAAAAATAAAAAGTAAACTTAATTTTTTACAAAGCATTCACTAACCTGATACACAACTGTCTGTCCCAGGATTACTACATTCTGCACCAGAAGAATCAAGAAAATCTGAAATATCAACATAGGAATTAGAGCAGCACACTGAACAATATTTGAATGGCCAAGGTTGTTGATAGCAATAGAAAGCAGACAAATATACCTTTAAAACATTTATACTGGAAACCACACGCAGAGCCTTGTTGAAGTGTCAACATCAGAACGTATATACGCGGCATGCCAGCTGCTACCAATATTAATATTTAACATCGCTAAACATTTTAAAAAAAATATGCATGCAGCACACATTGAAATGTCCATGATGTTTTATAATGCGCATTTCGAATAAGACAGGAACCTAGATAACCAATGGATTTCACATGCAATTTAGACAAGCATAAAGTGACTAATGCGCGTTTTCTGTAAGGGGAAACTACACAATAAATATGCATGAAATTTTAGGAAAATCTGCAATATATGAAGTTTAGAATTGTGGATTTTTTAAAATTCAGTTTTACTTATTTTTTTCTCATTCATTATTCTACCACGTACCTAGTAGACAGAGGAGGATTGGCATTCCACACAAAAATTCTATACCGAGATTTCAGCGGAAATACATGTTTTGAGGTCCCTTGAATGAAAAGAAAAATAACTTTTACTTGTTCTACCATATACTTAGTAGATAGAGGTGGTATTTCACTCCACACGAAAAATTTGATACCGAGATTACACCTGAAATACATGTTTTGAGGCCATGAATCCAAGAAGTGCATTTTTTGAAAGCAAAACTGACGAATACCTTCTCTACCTACAAGTACGTGGTAAAAAAGGTAAAAATGCTTTTTCTTTTGTTTGCGATAAATTGACATTCTGGGCCCTCATTACCGACGGAAGTGATGTCTTATATGTCCAACAGATGTCACTGTATGTCATTCTCTAGCTCTAACGTAATGCTGGCAACATATGAATAACCAATGCCGCCAAAGCCGGTAAGATACTCAGCCTCAACGCATAGCCGAGGGATTGAGGACCCTCTGCCTCAAAGCGTAGCCGAGGGATGTTTTTTTTTAGAAGAGGAATGTAGCAGTTGCAACTGCGACGCGACGACGGGGCGTAGCCGAGGGATCTGCGCGTCTAAAACTCGAATGATTCACGTTTGCAGAAATTCCTTACTTCGCGGATTTCACTTCTTATTTAGGTTGGCACTTCCCATTCAGCGTCTGTTTTAGCGGGAAGATGGCTAAGTTTGTTGTGTCCATATCGCAATTTTCCTATAAAAGTAAAACACCTAAAACGGGAGGGTAGGAGGCACCGAGTGTTGGCGAGATCACATCTACTTCTACAAGGTGATTCTCCGTTATTTCTTACTTCCTTCAGCATTTTCTAGGTCGGCCCAATAAAGGCAATTTAGCCTTTGTTTGTTCAGGGTGCCTCATAACATGTATTTCCGGTGAAATCTGGGTATCGGATTTTTGTGTGTACAATACCTCCTCTACCTTTTTAGGTGCGTGGTAGAATAACTAAAACGGTTTTTTTTTATTTAGGGACTTCAAAACATGTATTTCCGGTGAAATCTCGGTATCGCATTTTCGTGTGGAATGCAAAAGCTCCTATATCTACTAGGTACGTGATAGAATAAGTAAAACTTATTTTTCTATTCATTCAGGGCGCCTCGAAAACACGTATTTTCGGTGAAATCTCAATATCAAATTTTAGCGTGAAATACAATACCTCATCTACCTTTTTAGGTATGCGGTAGAATAGGTAAAAGTACTTTTTTATTTAGGAGCCTCAAAACATGTATTTCAGGTGAAATATTTGTGTGAAATGCAATACTTCTACCTAAGGCGTACGCGGTGGAATACGTAAACATGAATGAAAGAAAAAAAAATGAAAATTTTCGATTTTTCTTGTCAGAGTTTACGTATGTTTTGCTTTAAACGTTATATATGTTTTGTTTAATGGGTTATTGCATTTCGTTTTTGTGTTTTAGCACACAATCCACGCTTCTGTGCGTTATACCCATGTTTATGCACATTTCACTTTTTTATTTACCCTTATAGAAAACATGCATTACTTATTTTACGCGTGTACAAAACATCAAATACATTTATGCACATTTCAACATCACCTGTGTGTTCTCTGCTTGTTTAACGTCTAGCGATTTTGTTATATATCACGTTGGTAGCGGCTGGTATCCAGCGAAAGCACAGTAGTGATATTGGCAATTCAATAACTGCTGCGCGCGACCGTCATAGTAAATAGAGTCGTCGCACAGAATTAGCACAAAGTAAACGTATTTAATTGTGCCCGAAATGTCACAATAAACTTACAAATAAAATAGTTACTCACTTGGCAAACAGCTGTTATCTCCAATGTTGCTGCTTGCAGCAAGGACAATCTCACAAGAATCTGAAACTAACAATGAGAAGAGGAGAATATTTCAGTAAACATATCTAAATATCTAGAAATGTATGTATACTTCCATAGTTATATATAGGTTATGTAGGCATAGCCGTGGATCGATCACTGTGGTATCCTAAGTACAAAAGAAGCAAACAAACAAGGTATTCAGTAGGCATGTGTTTATTTTCGTTTTATAATTGCAATATACTTACCCTGTAGCACCTTATCAGAGTCATAAATTGCTTCACAACTATCAATTTGGATATCAATTAATTCCTTTATTTCCTCGTCGATTTGCATAATTAACGATGACACAGCTGGACCTCCATCTGTACCGCGAATAGCACATTTCTCGTGGGCAAATTGCCTTTCTTGGGCCCACCTAGAAAATGCTGAAGGAAGTAAGAAAAATGGAGAATTACTTTGTAGAAGTAGATGTGATCTCGCCAACACCTGGTGACTCCTACCCTCCCGTTTTAGGTATTTTACTTTTATAGGAAAATTGCTATATGAACACAAACGTAGCCATCTTCCCGCTAAAACAGACGCTGAATGGGAAGTGCCAAGCTAAATAAGAAGTGAAATCCGCGAAGTAGATAGATAGATAGATAGATAGATAGATAATTTATTTGTACGTTTTCCTACATACTTCTTTTTACAATGTTCCACTTATAAACTAACTTAACATATGTACAAATTTCCTTGCCAGCTATGCTGCTCTTTATGCCTGGCACCCTGGCCTTCTGGCTCCTCTAAACATTCCTTACTACCTTTTATCCCTATTTGCCCATCTTCTCCTTCCTCCATTTGCCTTTCTACCTTTCTTATCTCTCTTACTTTTCTACTCCATTTCTCTTTTACTTTCTTTAAAAACTCCCCCATATTCTTAATTTACTTTTCTTCTTTTCTCGTTAGCATTTTAATTGCTACTATTTTCCTATCCATTTTTTCCCATTTTTCTTCCCATACTTCTTGTCTCTATTCTGCTAATTCTTTGCATTCTGACATATAATGCTCTGTACTTTCGCTATCGTCGCATAATTCACAAATTCCATTTTTTTTACCTCTTAACCCTCTCAAGTACATTGCTCCTGTTCTCATCCATGCAAACGCTTCTTTTCCTGCTCTATTACAATAATCTACATACCCTTCTCTTCCCCATTTCCTTTTTACTAATCTATAGAACCCTAGTGACTTTTTATTTTCTAAGCTTCCCCAAATCTCTTGTCTTTCTATATCCTCCACTCTGTTTCTTACTGCTATCCAGAAACCATCGCTATTTCTTTCTCCTATTCTCCAGATATCTCCCATTCCTATCTTCTCCATAATTTTTTCTACCCCTGTCCACCAGCTATTTTTATTTTTCATACTCTTTTGTTGTTCCATGCATATCTTTAAAATTTCCTCTTTATCTTTTCTCAGGCACCTAAACCAAAATTTTAATATCCTTTCCAGTATCACTCTCTTTCTTCTTGTTCTTCCTAATTCCATTAATGCTACTTCCCCTGGTGCTGATCTTGTTAGCCCCAATAGCTCTTTACAGAACATTCCGTAGCTCTGGTCTATTTTCCTGCTTAATTCAGATCCTCCCCAAATTTCTACTGCATATAACATTCTTGTTTCCACCAGTGTTTCATACATTCTTTCTAGCCACTTAGTTGGCATTTCCAATTTATATTTGTACATCCTTACTCCTGTCATTGCTGCCTTTCCTTTAGCCACAACCTTCCTGCTATGCGCCCCCCATTCGCCATTACTGCTCAACCTCACCCCCAAATAAACCATCTCCTTAACAACTTCTAATTTTAAACCCCCCATCTGCCATTTCTCTTCTCTTTTTAGTTTATTTCCTCTTTTAAATACCATAACTTTTGATTTATTTATATTTACTTTTATTCCCCATTCTTCGCAGTATTCTTGTATTCCGTTGACTGCTTTCTGTAACCCAATTACCGTTATAGCCCCGACCATAAGATCATCCGCATATAGTAAACCTGGTATCTCTGTATTTGCTATTATGGGGCAGTGCAGATTTTTTCCTTTCACTCTTTCTAATATATCATCTATGAATATATTAAATAGTATAGGAGTCAATTTGCACCCTTGTCTTAATCCTATTTTTTGCTCCGTCATTTCTGTAACTCCATTATTTTTACATCTTATACAGAATCTTACATCTTTATAAATCTTTCTGATTTCTTTTATAAAGTTTTTGCTTACCCCTTTCTTGCTTAATTTATATGCTAATGCTTCCCTATTTATTGTATCAAATGCTTTTTCAAAAGCTGCAAAAAACATATATATATATATCCTTCCTCTTTTCCTGCTCAAGTATTTATCTATTATAGTCTTTATTATAAATATATTGTCTATTGTTTGTTTACCTTTCCTAAACCCAGCTTGATATTCTGACAGTATTCCTTCCTCATCAACCCAGCTTCTTAATCCATCGGCCAGTATACCTGTGTATATTTTTCCTAATATTGATAATAAACTTATTCCCCTGTAATTCTCTGGTCTGTTTGCTCCTCCCTTTCCTTTGTAAATTGGTACCACCATACTTATTTTCCAACATTCTGGTACATCATTCTTTTCTTTAATTTTATTTAATAATTTTGTCATCATTGTTAGCCCACTTTGCATTTCCCCATATATTATCCAGAATTCCCCTGGTATTCCATCTATTCCTACTGCCTTACCTTTTTTTATATTCCTTATTTGCTGGATAACTTCCAGCTCTATGATTTTACTGTCTAATTTCTCATTAAATATTCCTCCTTGTCCTACCTCTTTCATGTCTAACTTTATTCTCTTCCCATCTCCAATTAGCCTTCTAAAGTACCCTATCCATTCATTCGGTGTAATTTCGTTTTTGTCCTAACCTTCCATTCTCTTCTCCTATTCTCGCATTCAAATCTCCCATCACAATAAATTCTATCTCTGGCATCTTTTCTTGTATTTCTTCCATCTCTTCTTCTAATTTACTATAAAAGTTACTATCGTAAAAAAATGACGTTTCTGGTGGGTTATATGCCACCCCTATTCCTAATCTTACCCCATTATTTTGCTTAATTATTGACCATAGCACATTGGTGCCTCTATTTTCCATTTTTTCTATATCAATAATTTTTTCCGAATCATTCTTTACAAACAGACCTACTCCTCCTGATGCTCTTCCCCTACCGCATCTTTTCCTTGCCTTTTTCTCTAGAAACTTGAAACCTGCAATTTCTACTACCTCATCCTTTCCCAACCATGTCTCTGCTACTCCTACAAAATCCATAGAACACACAACATTTTTCATTTCCCCGCTACCTATCTTATTTCTTAGCCCTTCCACATTCCAAAACATTAATTTTAGCCCCTTTCCCTATTTATTCTTTATCTGTTCTTGGAATTTAAAACTCTCCAACATTTTCTCGTATCTTGTAGTTGGCGGTTCCATTTCCTTTTCTTCTCTTACATCCTTAAGCTGATTATAATCCTTGGCTAAAATTTTTGAACCTTTCTTTTTTTTTTGTTTCATCTGCTTCACTTATGGGCCCTACCGGTAACACTTCTCCACTTTGTGATTTTTCCCCTCCTTGCACTCTCACTTTTCCCTGCCTCCCTACCCTCACTCAGCACAATTCCTGCTGCCGCCCCTCCTTCTTCTAGCTCCTCCCTCTCGATTATTTCGTTCACCAATGTTGCCTCTTCGCTTTCTCCCACCACTGCCAACTCTTCTTCCTGCCTTCCCCTTGTCTCTTGTTGATATATCTCCCTTGTCACCTCCATTCTTCTCTCTTCAAAGTTGCTTCTTCTGTCCTCTTGCTCAACTGTCGCTCTTTCATTTTGTTGACCTCTTCTCACCCATGTTTGACTTTGCTGAAATTCTGCTGATGGTTTCATTCTCTGTTCAGGTCTTTGTCTTGTGTTTTCCGGTCGGTCTATAATTTGCTGCAGTGCATATGTTCCTCTAGCTTCGTTTCTTTTGATGCTCATGTTCCAATTTTCACCTTCCACTATTAATTGTAGCCCTCTTAAATATG
Organism: Deroplatys truncata; assembly: GCA_030765065.1. NCBI lineage: Eukaryota > Metazoa > Arthropoda > Insecta > Mantodea > Mantidae > Deroplatys > Deroplatys truncata. The sequence goes on from CM060990.1 coordinate 493,461,501, forward strand.
CTTTTTTCCCTACTGCTCTTGCTTCATTCATTCTTTTAATTAATTCCTTCCGTTGGTCTTGTTCTTCTTTTGTATAGTCCTGTTCTATGAATATTTTTGTCCCCCTTAGTCTTCTTGTTTGTCTTAAAATCTCCCACTTTTTTCTCATTGTTGTCAGTTTCACAATAATAGGTCTCGGCTTCCTTCCTTTCTTTCCTATCCTAAATGTTTCTTCAATTTCCCAGCCGAACATCTGTATTCCCATCACATCTTCTATAATTTCATACACCATGTCTTCCAGATTTCTTCTGTCCTCTGCCACCCCAAATATTACGCAGTTTTTTCTTCTCTTATCCATTTCGAGTCTTTTTTCCATCCCAACTATTGTTACTTTGCATTCTGATATTTGTTTCTCCATTTCCTCTCTTTGTATTTTCATTGCTTCTTTCAGCTCTCTTGTATTATTATCCATCCTTTTTCCTAGTTGCGTTCCCATCTCTCTTATTTCTTCCATTATTTCGTTCATCTCTGTTGGTCCCGGGTTTTGCTCTACTCCTCCTACTCCGTTACACGTCCTTCCCCTCTCGCTGCTGGCTTGCGACTCATCCGCGAAGTAAGGAATTTCTGCAAACGTGAATAATTCGAGTTTTAGACGCGCAGATCCCTCGGCTGCGCCACGTCGTCGCTTCGCAGTTGCAACTGCTGCACTCCTCTTCTAAGAAACATCCCTCGGCTACGCTTTGAGGCTGAGGGCCCTCAATCCCTCGGCTACGTCTTGAGGCTGAGTATCTTACCGGCTTTGGCGGCATTGGTTATTCATATGTTGCCAGCATTACGTTAGAGCTAGAGAATGACATCTGTTGGACATATAAGACACCACTTCCGTCGCTAATGAGGGCCCAAGAAAGGCAATTTATTGCTCTTTTGTAACTTTCTTCAAATTGTCATATTTCTTCTTCGACAAGGTAGTATTTCTGTATATTATTCCGCTCTTTGCATTGAATAACTCCACAATTTTCCCCGACGTTTGTTTCTTCTTGTTCTACAGTACCTTATCAGACTGCTTGCACTCTATTATGTGTTTATATTGCTTTACAATTTCTAACAGAATGGTATCTTCTTGAGAAGTGAAGTTGGTAGTACGTTTTGGCCCTGATTTTTAGGTCATTTTAGTGTGTGTATCTGAATAGCCTATAAAACCTTACTTTAGGAACAACACAGCGCCGCCATACACGAACGATGGAAATTCGCTCAATGCGCAAGCGTGAGCAACTTCAAAGTTCGAAGGAGTTGTTCAGCTCAGTAAAACCAAACGCGGTTGCCCTACTGTGAAACTCGCAAAGCTTTAACCAAAGCTTAAGTTTTGTTTAAGCTGCGTCCGTAGCTTAGTAAAGGTTCGACTTAAGCCTGAACTATGAAACCGGACCTAAGACCGATAAGCTTGAAGATATATGAAATCGCCCCTTCCGGACTCGATCCAAGAACCCTTAGGCAATTATTACCATTACAACGATATTTCAAGACTAAAAAACCTGTTTAATTTTATTTGGCATTTTATCTAAATTAGTTCAGGAGCCATTTAATTTAGAAATAAATTTCATCGAATATTTGAACCCGGAAAACTAGGAACAGAATATTTATAATCTTAATTCTACATGTTAAACACGTCTAAATGCACTTCACACCAACAACATAAGTGGTATATCCTAGAGGAAAATTAAGCAAGTCATTGACAAATCGGGATTCGAACCCATGACTATTGAACTTAATGGTCTGCACCATGCTTTGTCGCTATTAGCTCCTGAGATAATTGAGTTTTAGAAATTAAGACTCGAATCCGGGATTTTAGTTATAATCGGTGCAACAGTTCTAGACACGTGAAAATCTTAATGAGAGCTATGATGCGAGTTGCTTACCAGATCAGGTGGTGACCGGTCGTCTGCATGCTTCAGGAGTGCGTGGGACAGTCATCGTCAAATATCCACACCGGTTATGCACTGCGTTGCGCTGATAAACTTAGTTATATACAGTATATTAAAATCCACGCTGTAAAAAACGCTTAATATAAAAAACTCTGTCAATCATTGCCTCCAATTCTTCCACATCTAACAACCCTTCCTCTTCTGCGGAATCACTCACATTATTGCCGTCATCACTGCTGTCACTACTTTCTGCACCATTATCCTGCATGAGAATTATTTCTATTTGATTTTCTGCAATTCCGTATTTTTCGGAATAATGATTCTTAATTTATTCAGCATGTCGCCATACATTTTCCCATTCTGGCCTTCCAATTTCAGCAAATTCCTGGCGTTATAACTGCTCCACATATTTTAATTTAAGTGATATTTCTGCATGCCACCCATTTTTTGATATCAGCCCAGATTAATTCGATTGGGTTTAGATTTGGGCGATACGATGACAGTCTAAGTACATTATGGCATTGTTGTATTACTATCTGGTCAAGTATGTATGACTTCTGAAGCTGTTTGTTGGCTTTAATTAAGCTTTGTTTTACTCATGCTTTCATCTAAAGCTTTATTATGTCTAAGTAACCAAGCTCTCATTTCTTCTTTCAAGGAAGTTGAGGTAGGTGGTTTGTGAATTTGAGTGTTGACGCATTGTGAAGCATTGTCGATGATCAGAACAGACCCAGCAGGCATATTAGGTATCAACATGGCGTTGATTCACTTCATGTAATTTTCTGTATTCATTTCTTGGTGAAAATCTCCTGTTGTTTGTTGCGACTTGTAAAAGAAGGGCATTTGGAACGAAGCCGATCTTTCCAACAGCATGAACGATAATAAGTATTTGCCCTTTGGCAACAGGTGCCTGCAAACCTAAGTAATTCGCTATCGTCACTCCAATTTTTAGATGCTGTATGACTGTTGTGTATGTATGACTCATCTTCATACATTATAGTTTTTTTCTGAAATTTGTAGCACCACCTTGAAAATTGATGCTGATTAAGTACACATTGATATAAGTACATATAAAATTAGTCATTTGGCACGGTAGAATCAGACTGAAAAATTAAATGCCATAGCCGGGATTTGAACCACAGATTTTAGGCTTTCCGTGCCGTTGCTCTAACCGACTAAGCTATTATGGCAACATTTACTTTTTATTTTTTTATTTTATTATTATTATTTTTTTATTTTATTATTATTATTATTTCATTTTATTTATTTATTTATTTTGCTTTTCTGTTAGAACTCTTCTATTTGATTTCGGTTTCTTCCACTTGAACCCTAAATCTTTAATAATTTTTCTGAGATTTGTAGCACCACCTTGAAAGTTTCTGCTGTGCTTCAGCTGGATGAGCAATCTGCTTATTATTAGCACAGTTTTTTCTTCCACATAGGAATTGTGAATCGTGCGCCGAATGACTCATTCGAAATCGTCTATTTCTGTAATACGTTTAGGGACCTTATGTTTCTTCCCAGGCGTGTCAAATGGCATTCTTTCATCTATATGTTTTTTTTCTTATCTTTGAGAACTCTGGAAACGGAACTCGGTGAAACACCAGTTGCTTGACTACTCTTTCTTTCACTCTCTTAAGGCTTTTGTGGAACTCGGACGAACATATATTTTCTTCCTTCATCTCTGCTTCTTGCTTCATGAAGTCGAGGACATTTGCAATTATTTCCCTACTTTGACTGCGTAACACCTTACCACTTAACTTTGAAAACATAGGAGCCATGGTTATAAATATAACAAATATAAAGTAAGTATTATTTAAATACTGCTCTCTTTAAAATTACAACCAGATGCAGACACTTTCTATGCGGACTGTATGTGTTACGCACTGTGAGTAAGCAAAGGTGTTATATCGCTTTCGTTGATTAAGCTAAACATAAACCATTCCTAGGCTCGGCAGCTGGGGTAGCAATCAAGGTCACGTTTCCAAAAGTTTTGCGCGAGTAATACCCCCATATACATTTAGAGCAAAACATAATGGTGTAAGTTTCATAAACTTTATTTGACGTCTTTATCTAAACCAGTTCAGTAGTTACGCGAAGATAACTTTATCATACCCTGGATTCGAACCGGGGGTACGCGGTAAACTTGTAACATGTAAATGATGCACTGCGCTCCTGGGATGATTGCTTTTTATCGCATCGTTCTCTGTCTTTTCATTCAGGAGGCATAAGCTTTTAAAGAGTAGATATATTATAGTGGAGGAACACCTATTAGCATATCAAAGAGACCACCAATTAATTAATTGGCGGTCTCTTTGTTGCCTGGAGGATGAAAGCATGAACTAATAGAAGATATGAATGAATTTAATTAAAGGAGGGGAGAAATCGTCTACGTTACGTTTTAAGCACTTACTTCTAAGGTATTGTGGTGATAGCGTGTGTTAACTTTGTTGTAGTGGGTGGTGGTGGTTGTTTTATAATGGATGTATCTGTCGGAATGGGCGTTTGAGAGGGCATTTCCATGTTTGGTGTGACGTCATATAGAGACAAGTATCAGCGTGTCTGATAGGGCCGGACAGCTTGCCTCTGTTTGGGTGTGACGTCATATGGTGGTTAATACATGCAGAGATGCTAAAATGAAAGCTAGACACTAAACCAGTTTTTATGGAAAGGCTTCAGAGTCGAATTAACTGTTTGTATCACCGATCACTTTATATGTCGTTAAAAAAGGCATTGATATATTAATGAAATACCTGAGATTTAGACACTTAATCTCCATTTCGTTGCTAAATTTACTGAACGATTGGATTGAACGTATATAAAAAACGATACAATATATAGATAAGGAATAAATGATGTTTAATGTGTAAACTATCTTAAAACCTCGACATAATTAAAATATGTGTGCTAACTTGGAACGGGAAAACACGAAAAGCGTTACAGCGCCAGATCTGATATGTCAAGCTTTCTGAGAGATCCGTGCCTCTAGTGTCGAGCTTAGATCTTCATTGTGTAGGGGGTTTAAGGCGTGAAGGAATGGGGAAGAAGAATCGCCGAGCCGCCGACACTGCACCATACGCCGAGGCCGCAGAAGCTCCACCGTTAAACGACCGGGAGATTCCCTCCACTAGAAATCGCAGAGTCGCCGCGACTCTAGCAACTGTCGCGTTGCATCTGCCGTAGGTTCAACTGCTTCACCGTCACCAGTGCGGAACTTTCCTGCCACTGCCGGTTTTGCATTTAACTCTCCAGACGCAACGCAGCCGCGACACATTTGCCAGCTCTGAATCGCCTTCGACGTCAGCCTCAACTACAGCTCCACACCGCAGCACAACCACTACAGCGTGGTTGTCTAGAGTATCCCGAGACCCTGCAGCAAGGCTTCTGCGCAGCTTAAGTGGCCCTCTGCATCACCCCTGCTCGGGGACCCATGCCCCACGTTAGGCTGGAGCTCGCCAGCTAAGGGGGACTGGAGACGGCCTTGACGTCCAGCCTGCACTTATTAGGGCGGCTGCTACGTATCGAGGCCATCCGCCAGCAGCGGCACCTTGTAGCCGGTGTTGTGCCTTCGGACACGAGAGGAACTGCGCCGTACCATTCCGTTGCCACTACTGTGACGTCCATGTTGACTGCCGCCTGCATCAGACATGACATCAGCAACCGCCGCCGATACTGCGCATCCTGCGATCGCAACAGCCACTTCACCATACAAGAGCAGTCTCCGTTGTATCCGCGCTAGCAACAGACACCGTGGCCAACACCAGCAGAGAGGACACCACCAGAACCAGCGACTTCCAGGCACACCGAGAGGTGCTTCAGGACCTCCACCCTAAGGTGCTGCTCCAAGAAAGATAGCCAGAAACACCACCATAACCATCCGAACAACTCCAGTCTAACGCGGAAGTAGTCCAGGGCTTCCAGACCACGGCATCATCATCCTCACAACAGCTCCACCACTTCGCAACTTCATGCCAAAAGCAGTTGGACGTGATAGACACAACACTAAGGGTCCTGGACGAAATAACGCAGCACATCAGGAAACAGAAGGGTTCATCAATCAACCAGTGTTCCCTTCTGCAATAAGCAGGACGGCCTTCGAAGACTTGAACAGAACTTCAACACCCACAGCAGACAAGATCTAGGTCATGGCTGCAGCCCAGTACCGATCGTCTAGCCGCTCCCTTATACCGGAAGAAAGTATTCTACTTCGCGAAAGTGACGCAGGTACTCATGCGGAACTGCAACTTATCACCCTATATCCCAAATGATATTTACGTAAAATAAAGATCACCGCCCTCACCCGGTTAACTCAGTTATTCCTTCCCTGCTAAATAACCACTATTTTATTTCTAACTCTTCTTCTGTTTCCCTTTTCAAAACAAATTGTGCAGAGAGAGATGTGACCTTCGCCGTAGTATAGCTCTCCGTTCCGGAAACCTCGGAGATATCACCTAAATCTCAACGCCGACAACAGCAATATGGGACGAGGCAGAAAGCAAAATCGGGTCACGAGGAACGCCACACACACCGGCAATCGCCTCATCCTCGCCGCCAACACCGGGCGAGCAGCCAACCACAGCTGGCCCTTCCCTCTTTTCCGAGCCGGACCAATGAGCACCGCCGTCAGCCCACTCCTAAGCGGGAGCGGGACACTCCTTCGCAGACCTTCTGGCCTCCATCGCACCTGAAGCTGGACTCTCCAGCACCGCCAACTACCACCACCTCTGCTCCTCTACCGTAGCTGGACCCACCGCCTGCCCAGCTTCTCCACTGGAACCTGGCCCTCAACTGTTTCCAACGCCGGCGCAACCTCAAATGGATGGCCGCCACAACGTGGTTATTTGTGGGGTGCCAAGATATCTAGCAAACTTTGTGCTAGAAGCAGCACGACACCATTGGCGCTCAGGGTCGTCCTCCATGGTGTAGTGGTTACCATGCTAGCCTCTAGTTTCCGAGGTCGCGGGTTCAAACCCGGCGGGGGCCGATGGATTTCTTCGGGCGTAAAAATCCTTAGCATGGCTTCCTTCAGAAGGGAAATAAACCCGGTGGTCCCACGTCGTATATTTATGGCACGGAAAAGAACTTCAAGCCTGATACAGGCCTCTGAACAAAATTTTCGGTCTTTCACGCCCAATTTAGAACGGGACGCTAAGGACCATAGCAGTTAAAGAGCGTCCATAAATAGAACTCAATTTAATTTTTGGCGCTCATTAATATTGGCCTCATGGATCACGTCGGCTAGAGGTCCAACGTCGCTCGTCCGCCTACACCTGGGACGCAAGAGCGGCCGTAACTTCAGGCCACCCACTTACTTGGGCAGAGAATGCGGGTTGAGGCCAGCAGCAGTGAACGATCGGTGTCCCGCAGCCGCTGCTGTGTCCTAGGGCACTCAGCAGAGGCCTATAGCGCAGCAACCAGATGTTACTACTGCCGGGCACTCACAGCAGCCTGCACCAAGCACAAACTCCGCCGACGTCGCCGTTAATGTACTACCTGCTCCGGGCACACACTTTACAGGACAGGCACAACACCCCCTGTAGACAATCAGAACGCACACCGCCAGAAGTTACAACTCAGCAACCAACCGATAACCGAAGCCGCCCTTTGGAAGGGCTAAGCCTCTTCTCACGACCACCAGTGTGACAGAAATAGCACTCCAAGGACTACACGGCATTCTGTCGAGAATACAAGCGGCAGTGGAGGCCAAGCAGCGAACTTCAGCCAAGGAAATCATCGCCCTAACCAGACAGATCTCCACTCTAGAGGACGACGACAGGATGCCCGCATCTGTCCAGCGTAAGCTGGAACGCATCGAGTGCCCTCTAGTCGAACCAGACTGTAGCGACAACCGAACCACGCCGTGTGGACGCCCTTGGGCCCTCAGTCGTGGAGATACGAGAGCTCCAAGCGCACATTAACAACTCCAACATCGAGAACTTCCAGCAGCTTCACACACTTCCTCCTCCTCCAAGAAGGCTACACAAACATACGCCACATTCCCCTCAATCCTCTACCAGATAACCACCACAATCCAATCCTAGAAACTCCTAACGCATTTATCCCTACCACCACCACCACTAGTAATTCCTTCTTAACTTCCGCTATGGGCAGGCTGGACCTTGATCAAGCCTATTTCCCAGCATCCAATCCTTACTCGCCTGATTACCGCACTACGGCCCAGCATATACCATCACCTTGGACTGCGCGGGTGCTTTAGGCGGTACCACTGCAAACCCCCTCCTTCCTAATCCGGCGGAGGAGCTTTTTAGTGGCTGTGACCATATTCGGATGACGAGTCGCACAGTCTCGGTCCCGACTCCATTTGGGGCTGAGGTTAGCGCGTAACGGTGTTTTTCTTATCCACTCGAAAAAATGGTGCAACACATATTTTTCACGGGGTGGAAGATGACAAGGAGGAAGCCGCAGCAATCTCTACCTCTCCCCCGTCATCCGCCGAGGGACAAGGAGCTCAACCGTCGCTAACGGAGGCAAATTTTGCCTCGATCTGTGCTTCGCCCTCAGGAACCGCAGCTCCGCCGCAACTGCAGCAGCAGTCGCCGCCACGTCAACCTGCTGACGCCAGATGGGTAACGGCCGTGCCTCTGTCGCCTCATCAGGGCCGTTTTAGCGTAGTCGTGGTTGGTGTACCCGGGACCTGACGGCACGTTTTATGCTGACTGTAGCGCAGCAGCAGTGGCCCTCTGCTTTGAGGATCACCTCTGCTCAGTGACCCTTGCTGTTGGTATGCGTGCAGCTGGCCAGCTACCCGGATCTGGAGCTGCTTTGGCTTCCTGCCTTCCCTTGTTAGGGAGCCAGTTACGTGTCGAGGCCAGCCGACAGGAAAGTATAGCACCATGTCGACGATGCTGTGCCTATGGGCACACGGAATCAACGTGTGCTGGTTCAAGTAGGTGCCTTTACTGTGGTGCCACATCCACCACGGCAGAGTGCAAGCAACACGACCTTCGCCGCCGTTACTGTGATACGTGTGGGGATCCTATACAGGCCAGTCCAGCTGTCCCCTGCATCGTCGACGCACCAGACGCAGTCATCACCACTGCTTCACATCATGAGCATAAGGCAGGAAATCCAGGGCTTAAGCGACGCCGTCCAGGACCTCCATGCGGAGTTCCTGAATTTGGAAGCTAAGCAGACAGCCCTGGAGGACCCCATTAAAGAACTCCACACTTCAACGGAATCATCAGCACAACTACACCACAGCAGCAACCACAAATTCAACAGCACCTTGAATCGATAGAGCTGACCTTGCGAGTTCTGGACACAAACCTCGCGAAAGTCAGGAACCAACTCCGGCAACAGGACGCATCCAGCTATCGTCGATATGTTCAAGGATAGGATGTTTCGCTGACGTCTTCTGAGCGATTTACCTCTCCCTAATATCGCTCTCTATCCTTAAGCCGATTGTCACCATCCAACCCCTAAGGTGCACTCAGGGATGTGTCATGGCTGTAGTCTAGGACCTTACCCCTAAAGTGACAGCACAGCAGCTTTCGCATACTAACGCGGGTGCTCTGCGGGATCGCGCTACCTCCACCTTCAATTCCAACTTTGTTCCTCCTTTCTCTTGCAGTGGAGATGTTTTTAGTGTATATGACCGTCTATTGGCGAGTCCCACACTCCCAGCCCCGACTCCCATCGGGCTGAAGTGCCTAACAGCATTTTCTGCTCCACTCGAAAAAAAAATTGTGCAGGGTTTTGAAATTTTCACACACCCTTCGCTTAAAGATGAAAAGGAGGAAGCATCATAACCCAGGCGCAGCAACCTCTGCCTCTCCCCGGCATCCGCCGAGGGAAAAGGGACTGAGCCGTCGCTATTCGAGACCACTATCGCCTCGGTTACCGTTTCGCCGCCAGCCACCGCAGTTTTGGCGCGAGTGAACCAGCCGCCAACTGAACACGGCTGCTTCAGCATAGTAACTGTTGGAGTGTTTCAGGACCTGCCAGCACTTTCCGTGCTCTGCTCTTCGCAGCAGCAGTGGCCCTCTGCATTGAAGGCCACCAGGATCGTCTCTGTCCGGGACCAACGCCGCTAGTTCGAGTTGAGCTTCGCCGAACTGGAGGCTGCCTTGACATCTAACTTTCCCTTATTACAGAGGCAGTTGCGCATGGAGGCCAGCGGACAGAACAGATTAGCTCCTTGCCGCCGCTGTTGTGCTTACGGGCACAGCGAGAAGGTCTGCAACGCCAAGGCGAAGTGTGGAGCTTCTTGTACATCATCGTGTGAGAAACACGATCGCCGCCGACGCCGCTACTGCGACACCTATTGGGGATCTTCTCACTACACCGGTGATGCGCTCTGCCCCTATATCTTCACAGGAAGGCACCGCTGAAGCCTCCTGCTCAATCTACGGCGCCATAAACGATCCCTCAGCCACCGCAGCCGACATCATCACAATCAAAAAGGAAATCAACGGCCTACATGACGCCGTACAGGACCTTAATGCTAAGTTCCTGAACCTATCGACCTAGCTGACGGTCATGGAGGACTACTTTCATGAACTACAGAGTTCCACAGACTCTTCACTTAAGACTCATAACTCCACTTCAGACACGACACAGCAGCATCTAGACTCCATAGACTGTGCGTTCAGATCCCCGGAAGGGCACTAATACCAACTCAGAGCCTACATTCAGAAGAGTTCTGCACCACCGGTGACTCTCAGCTCTCATTCAAAGCCTCCGAGCTACCCAAGAGCTACACCGAGATGTACGGGGCTCGGCGGATCTATTGACGTCTTAGAACTACAGTCACCTAACATTACCTCATACCTGTCACCACGAAATACCCATCCCATTATCACCATCGAAATTCTAGGCTGCAGTCAGGTTTCATAGCTGTAGCCTAGTACTTATCCTTCACCTGCTCCCGCCCATAGGGACAGCACAGCAGGTTTCACGTACTAAAGCGGGTGCTACGCGGGAACGCGATTCTTTCTCAATTTATCCCTTTCTTTTCCTTCTTCCTTTTTCCTTCCGGTGGAGGCGTTTTTAGTGGGTATGCCGACTATTGGCAAGTCGCGCACTCCCAGCCCCGACGCGAAAACAAATTGTGCAGGGGGACTTGGTGAGATGTCAGCTTCGACGCAACATAGCTCTGTTCCGCACCGCAGAAGATGCCCTCTGAACATCTCCAGCGCCGACTACTTCGACATAGGACGAGGCAAAATAAAGAAACGGCCTACGGGAATAACCGCAACTACATCGGCAATTGCCACACCTCCGCTGCCACTTCCGGTCCAGCAGCCAGGCACAGCTGGACTCGGTCAACTTCCCGAGCCGGAGCCACTAGCACCGCCTACAAACGCTAGTCATTCTACTCATCAGGAGAATGGACTTCATCGCCGAAGAAGGCCACCAGGCCTCCACAGCCGAAGCTGACTCTCCGGCACCGCCGCTCCCGGACGGCTCCATCACCAGGGCCGGGCCCACCAACGCCGCCGCCGGCCGTTCCAAAAAGGGAGCTGTGCTCTGCGCGGCCGACCTCGCAGCTGCAACCGTACATGGGTGGCCGACATAGTGTGATTATCCGCGGGGTACCAACACACTTCGAGCTAGATGCCACCCATCACAGATGTCCTCAGCGATTAAGGCAATAGCAATCTCACCCACCTGGGGATCCACTCCATCCATGAGAACTCCACCTGGATATGGAAGCTACCTTGGTATCCAGAGTATCACTACTTGGGCTGAATGTGCGCATCAAGGCCAACAGAAGTGAACGGCCGGTATACTGCCGCCTCTATTGTGCTTTCGGGCACTCAGCGATGACCTGCAACGCCACTGCCAGGTGCCACTATTGGTGCTTGCTACAGATACGACCTCTGCCATCGCAGGCGCTTCTGCGCCACCTGCTCCGTGTACGATCATTTCAAAGAGCATGCCCAGTGCCCCTTGTATCCCTTTGCAGACAGAAACCTCATAGACCATCACCGCCACTGAGGTTCACTCAGACCAGATCACGACCACCACTCGTCACCCACAACGGATATTCCAGCATCAGCACACTCCACTTCCAACACACTACACGAGGCGTCTGCCGCCGCTTATTGAACCTTGGCCTCCGTCTCGAGGTGTTTCAGAGGGAAACCTATGAGCACTTCGCTGCACTGCAGGCCAACACCGAGAAGTCACGGCCCGTCGACGACGATGACCTGTTGCCATCGGTGCAGTGTAAACTCACCAGAATAGACACACCTAGTTGAACCAGACGAAACAGAAGACATGGACGACCGACCATATAACGCGGATGGGGGCCCTCGATACCCTGGTCGCGAGGATTCGAGAGCTTAACATCCAATCTAAAGCCAGCTTTAGTTAGAGCCTCCGGCAACTTCAAGAACAATACCGCAAACTCCAGAAAGCCTAACTCCGCATCCGGAGCTTAATGGAGTTCTACGTGCTGCAACTTCCACCACCATTCAACGGCAAGACACACCAACGCCACTGAGTCACTTAATCGACACCAAGTATCACCTGAAATTCGTTCATCCTCTCCGGTAAATCGCTAGGGGGTAGGCTGGGCTTTACCGAGCCTGTCGTCCACTACACAATCCTCATTCACTTGTGATCGGACTGCGGGCCGGTTCATACATTCACCTCGGAATGCGCGGGTGCTTAAAGCGGTTCCGCAGCAAAACCTTCTCCTTCCTAATCCGGTGGAGAAGTTTCTTATTGGGTATAGGCCACGCTCTCAGTCTCCCATTGGGACTGAGGTTAGCAAGTAACTGTGTTTTTCTCCTCCGCTCGAAAAAAATGTGTGCTATTTTGCTTCGAGTCGAGAGCATCATCTGCTTCAAGCGAAATCAGCTCTCGAGTGTTTACTGAAGTTGTCGAGGTGAAGAAGTGTGTTCCTTTTGAATAAGGCGATCAAGGATACATTGACCAGTATTTATAAGGACTTTTGTGGTATTTAAGATATTGTAGAGATGGAGAGCGATACATTCCATGAAGTATTTCCAAACACAAAGTCTGCTAAAAAGTGTGGTAAATGTGAAAGGAGTTTTCTACAAACCTATTACAAGAGGCGACATGAAATGGGCTGCATTCAGCTCTTCAAAAGCAAGCATTGTGAAAGATACTTCAACGAAAGCTATAAGGGAGAACGTAATGAAGTATGTAGATTCACTACTCCTTACAAGAAGATGGAGCCTACGAAATATTAACTGTTATTAATAATGGATAGGGATGTGATATGAGATTACAAAACAGCATTTTGAAGGGCGTCTGAAATCTTATTTCAATTACTGAGATTCATTCAGGGACATGAATGTTTTCTACAGGAAACAAAACAGCGGATAATTCAAGCGGTTCAGAAAGAGCTTAGAGTTCATAAATCTGCGAAAATTAATCTACTGGTTGAATGCCCATTTGTGAACGCTGTTGGACAAACAACTAATAACGCATTTAAAACACCTGATCAGCTCTTCTTTCTAGAAATGGATCTGGACTCCATGTTGGAGAGAAAATTCAGAAATTGGCTATTGAAATGGAGTAGTCGAAGCTTATGGACAGCAACTGGGCCTTGCTTGTTGTGGAAGGAGTTCGGCTAAGAATTAATAAGTACAATCCTCTTCGAGGAAGCAGCTACATGCCACTACCGCCGTCTGTTGATAAAGAAACTTGTATAAACGCACAGAATTTGTAAGATGAGATATGCTTTATGTATGCTATCCTTGCCAAATTCATCAGCAACAAGCCGTAGCGAGTCAGCAAATACAAGCAACTTGAAGATATGTACGATTTCTCATGTGTTTCGGTTCTTACATTGGCTAAAATCCCGAAGTTTGCGGAAAACAATAACATTTCTATAAATGCTCGGACTGAATGAGAAACCAGAAATGTTTCCTATAAAGGTTGTTGATAAAGAGAGAGCTGTCGACCATCGTGAGCATCTGTTAAATATGCTATTGGACTACAATAGTTTATGTAAAGAATTTTGGCTTATGACCTTCGGGGTTACTTCATTCCTCCAAGTGATGGCTGGACCCATTTCTGAAATGCAGTGACCCAGCGGACAAAAGCTCGTTCGACGTCGGAAGGCTAAACATGATGGAGTGAGATATACATGCAAGCGATGCTTCACGCATTTGGATAATCGGTATGGACGAAGCGGACTTGAAAAATCACCAGAACATACTACCATCTGTAGAGAGCATGATATTGCAAGGGCTGTTATGGCTATAAACGACACCTCTAACGTGAAAGTAAAAAATGTTCAAGGTTTCTTATGCTATCTACGCGGATTTTGAGACCATTCTCACTCGTTACCACAACTGCACCTCTAATCCTGAAAATTCCAATACAAGTCCATATCAGAAACATCCCCCATGTGCTTTTGTGTTTATGTCAAGCCGTCATCCAGCGCTGAACATCTGTAAACTGGTCTTTCTACTCAGCCTGATCTATATCATGTTTACGATGCTGCTGAGAACTATATGGGACACCTAACATCCCTTGCGAAGAAGATCGATAGTATATACAAATCCGCTAAATCTGAAACTTACAGATCAACAAGAAAAGTATTTCGAGTCTTCTACAGAGCGCTACTTATGTGCTAAAGAATTTACACAGAGCACTACAAAGTGCACGACCACTATCATGTAAGCGGCGAATACCACGAAAACCTGCACAATCAGTGTAATCTAGCATGTAAAACGCCTAAATATATACCTGTCTTCCTTCATAGCCTGAGCGGATATGAATCGCATTTCATCGTTAAGGAGCTGAGATGTACAAGTGAACGAGTGGAGGTGTTTTCGAACTCTGAAGAACGCCAGGTCTCTTTCTCTAAGTATGTTGGGGATATTAAGTTTCGGTTTGTGGATACCTATCGTTTCCTGACTGCTAGCCTAGATAAGCTAATAAAAACCCAACAGCATATCCTGAAATAGAAAAGTACTTCGAGAAGAGCTGTCGAGATTGATGACTCGTAAGGGTTATTCCCCTACGACTATATTACATTGTGGGATGTTTTTAATGAAGCTGCCTGCCGTCTAAGGAATCATTCTACAAATAAACTGAATGAGGAAGAAGTTGGCGATGATGACTACGATCGTACTAAAACGTGTCGGAGTTTAGCATAAGATATTTAAGCGAGTAGAGCGACCTCTACTTAACTTCAGATGTTCTTCTCTTAGCTGATGTCTTTGAGACATTCAGAGACTAGACTCTGAAAACACATAAAGCTGATCTTGCACATTATTTTACCTCTCCAGAATTTACCTGGGATGCTATGCTATTTTATACTAGCATACAACTCCACTACTTCTGGATTATGATCAGCTCTTCGTGGTGAAATCTGGTATAAGGCGAGGTTTATGCCAATTTGCCACCGGTATGCAGAGGCTAACAATGCTTACATGGAGAAGTTTGATCCTTTGAAAACATCTCCACTTATCACATACGAGGACGCCAATAACCAATATCGTTAGGCAATGTGTCACGCCCTACCTAATATCCCGTGTCGTAGATTTAGGGCACGGAAAAGAACCTCAAGCCTGATAAAGACGCCTCTGAGAAAAATTATTGGTCTTTCACGCCCAATATAGAATGGGACGCTAAGGGCCCAGTTAAAGAGCTCCATAAATAAAACTAAAGAAACCCTTTCTTATGCAGGATTTGAGTGGGTTTCTCCTTAAGATATCGACCTAAACTGCATGAAACATGACCCTCACTAATACACTTTAGAGGTTGATAACGAATATCCGGCTGAGCTCTACGAACTACGTAACGATTTACCATTCCTGCCCGAGTGTCTGAAACCAAAGCATTATTCTACATAGAAGCTAATACCTCACCTTGGGCCTCAACGAAAGTATGTTGTTAATTACAGAACCACGAAACAGGCTCTCTCGCATGGGCTACAGCTAACAAAAATTCATCGCGCACTACGATTTCGAGAATCACAATGGTTATAACCTTACGTCGAATTTAATAATAAGCTACGTGAAGGTACTAGAAAGGATTTTCAGAAGGATCTCTACAAGCTCTTCAACAATGTTATGTTCTGGAAAAAATGGAGAACATCTGGAATCGGATAGATATACGCCTTGTCACAGATCTTAGAATGTTGAAAAAACTTACAAAATCTACGTTCATTGACAGAACTATATATGAGGCTAACTTGGCTGCTGTACATACGGCTTGGCGACAGATTTTGCTTAACAAACCAGTATACATAGGCACGAATGTGCTTGACATTTCAAAACCCTCATGTACTCATATCAAAATGATGTATTGCTCCAGTATTATGGAGCTGAAAACCTCAAACTCCTGTATATATTGGTACTGACTCCTTCATCCATCAAATGATTACAACAGGTGTATATACTGCTCGCAGGCAACGTTTCCCAGCCTGCTACAAAGCGAACGGAACGCTTTGAAACTTGACCACAAACCCATCAGTAAACAATTAGTAGGGTCCTGTCACTAGCTCCACCAAAGCAAAGCGTTGTTGCAATGCCATTTATGTCGTTTCTTCGATTTCAGCGGGTTTTAGGCAGCTGTGACTGTTCGCATGCTTTTCTTCCGTATTTTAATCGAACTTAAATATATGTATCTTCAGAGAAGTTATATAGTGTTTAGCCTAGTGCAGCTTTTTAAGTTTAGCAGTGTTTAATAGTTATTAGCGTTTAATAGTTTAATAAAGATGTGGAGGCCTTGGGAAACGAACCAAGTTGCTGCCCCTTCGGCTGCACCAGCAAATGACCCTCTGCCGAGTACCAGTAAGTGCCAGGGACACGAAGAAAAGTTGCAAATCTTTGAATAAGCAAAGCCAGATTTTTGTGTGCAATGTTTACAATATGTAGAACAGAACCCTGTACGAGAAAACATGTTTGTTATTGTTTTGAATTTCTCAAAAACAGCTATAACAATTTCTATTAAGATACCACATGTTTAAGATATTTGCACGAAAAATAAAACGTTTATCTTGAATTTTATTTTCTGGGAATAACCTGTTAACTCTTCCTCATTCTTAACTTTTTGTATAGCTGGGAAACTAAGAGATAGACAAAATCTTACTGTGTAAAATGCAGTCTCATTAAATCATTTCCGAGAAACTCTTTGCTATTGGTTTGAATTTTGAAATACTTGTACTTTTTACAAGTGGTAAGTCCCTATTTGTATTTTCATCGTGGTCATACTAAGAGCATGGAATTTGAAAGTCATCTGGTTTTTAAAAATCTGACTATCGTTTAGCCTATGTATCCTTATAATTACAACGAACTGTGGAATGAAAGCTTATCTCGTTTAAGAAGTTGATAGAAGAATAAGCTTTTTTAAAACTAGTTTATAGAAGAGTGAGTAGAGATAACCATGTGAATGTAACACATAATTTTTATTTTCTCTTTTGTCTTCCGTATTTCATAATAAGGCTATTCATTTAAGTAAACAGAAGCTGTCATGCTTATAAACCTTACACATCCTAAACAATACGCAATTTCTTCTTATATTAACTTTGTTAATAAAACTTTGTTGTGAAGCAAATTGATTATCTTTTCAAAACTACGAAAAAGGCGCCTACCTCCCAAGTGTGACACAAAGACTTGCGTTTGCTTTACTTTTTCACCTGTTTCTTCTTTTTCTTTTTTAACTTTCATATATTTAATGCTTTTTTATTTACATCTTCTGGAACTTAGTTTTTCTACATTCTGTGGTTGCAGGACAAAAAAAAAAAAAAAAAAAAAAAAATAAAGAATACTTTCACCATAGCTCCGCGCGCAATAATACTTACAGTAAGCAGAACTGCAAACATACAACCCTTATTTATAAAAAATAACTATTAGTGTAAATAACAATAAAAATAATTAGTTTATTTGGGAGTAAATGTTCCTTTGAAAATAAATTCGGATTAATGCATTTAATTATTTAATGTTAGTCCAGCAACGCTAGTTTATTCGGGACATGCTTTCTAAGTTTCTCTCGGATATGTTAACATGCATTTCCATTCTTGTAGCGTAGTATATTAATTCAAATCTTCCTCAGTTATATTTTAAAGCGTATGTAACATAAACGTAATTGGAAAGGTAGAATCAGATGACTAAAAAATTCAATGCCATAGCCGGGATTTGAACCACGGATCTCCCGGTAGCTCAGTGGTTAGAGTAACCGGACGGAGACCGGGTTCAAATCCCGGCTATGGCATTGAATTTTTCAGTCATCTGATTCTACCTTTCCAACACTGTCCAACACACGGCTTGTGTGAAAGAACAATTAAGTCCATTAATTGACCTAATAGTGGTTGCAACTATAAAGCCCGGGACTTATGTACTTACAATGTTTGTAAGTCGCCATTGGGGTATGACATCTCAATACAATTTGAGATCTCCTTGTGGTTTACCGGGAAAAATCCGAATCAACTGGAGAATTTAATGTCGTGTCGGCATGTTGCGATGGTAGCTCAGTGGCTAGAGCAACCGGACGAAGACCGGGAGATCCGTGGTTCAAATCCCGGCTATGACATTGAATTTTTCAGTCATCTGATTCTACCTTTCCAACACTGTCCAACACACGGCTTGTGTGAAAGAACAATTAATTCCATAAACGTAATTATTATGCGATGCATAGTTATTTACTGCATTAGAATGTAAAGCAAGCTAAACAAATTTCATGATTGTATTTTGTAAATGTGGAAATGGGCTGCAAAGTTTTGCTTTTAAATACTATTTTAAACTGGCAACAACACCCACGTGCACATGGATGTCATTAAGATGCTTATGGTGGTTGCGGTTAGGGGAGGTACGGAACAAGTGTTTGGCTACTGTACAAAGGCCGCCGGTTGAGGATCCTTAGCCTGCGATTTCTATACCAGGATAAACCACATATACTTGAGTACCTAGATACCTGTGATGCGCTTTGTGGTGGTGACGTAAAATGTATTCGCTCGATATTGATGGAAGTGCAATTAAAAAGATAAATGGTATTAAACGAAGCTATATTAACCACTATATTACTTTCAATACTTATGGATTGCCTAAAATGCAATGTAACCATAAGAATTCCGACGAATTTAATTCAGTGTCGCCATCATGTTTCGACTGTTGGAGCTAACAAAATCGCTCTATCATCCCATGACGGTAAAAGAGTGATTGCAGATGATGGAATATCTACATATGCTTATGGCCATGGCAGCATTGTGAGCTCAGCATAAGATGTGTTACATACCAATGATATGTTGGTTTTCTCCATGAGCGTGATTACAGAAATTGAGATTTGCTCAACTATCACTCAATATACCCGGCACGAACATGAAGAAAAAATAAGAGTAATGGAAGTAGAAGGCGGTAACTCTACCACTAGGAATAACTTCTAGTGCTGGTCTCAAGCCCAGATAAACAGGTGAGACGCCAAGCAACAAACTAAAATAAATCCCGAAATAAAGCTACGTTGACATACAACTTTTTAATCAAGACACTCAAATAATAAAATCTGAATAAAATGCTACAATTTCACTAAAAGAAACCCAGTCAGGTTTGGTTATTGTTGGATAGCTCTGATTATCATAGGTTAGTATGTTCGGTACTAAGTTAGGTCAGACGATTGCAGGATAGATAAGAGATGCTCTAGGTTAGGTTAGAATGCTTGGTGTTAGGTTAGGATAAGTTACGTTTGGTCAGGTTATTGGTAACTTTTGATCACGCCTGGTCACGTCTGGTCTCATTGCTAGAATAGTTGGTATGAAGTTAGGTTAAACGATGATAGAATACGTGATGGGAGAATGTTCTAGAGCAGGTTTGGCTGGGATAGGTTAGGATGTCATGTGAGGTTAGGTTAGAGGATGGTGGGATAGGATAATAAGAGGGTGTTTAGGTCAGGTTAGGCGGTTCGGTGCTAGGTTAGAATATCAGAATAGAATAGATAAGGGATGTCTAGCTTAGGATAGAGTGATCGGCATCAGGTTAGGTTAGTGTTGGATAGTTCTGGTTAGGTTCGCGTGTTCCGTCAAGGATAGGGTAGACGATGGCATGATAAAATAATATGACAAGGAATGCTGTAGTTTAGGTTGCAATGGCTGGTGTTAGGTTACACAAGGACAGTACGGAACAGATGATGAGGGGTGGTCAAGGTTAGGTAAAGTTAGAATGGTTGGTATGAGGTTATGGTAGACAAGGACAGGGTAAAATAGATGAGGGGATGGTCTGGGTTAGGTTAGAATGGTTGGTATCAAGTTAGACTATATTAGTTGAATATGCTTCACAAAGACTGTAAACCATACACAGTTTATCCCTCCTCCCCTTACACGCTAGCAGCTCGCCTATATATAAATAAATAAATAAATAAAAATATATGGAGAAGGGCGTTAAAAGTATATGAAACGTATGCAACAGTGCACGAAATGTTTATAAAGCATCCGAAAAGTTAGTGATACATTTCCCAAACACCGTAAAAAGAGTGAAAAACTAAAATATCAAAATCTTGTACAACATAGCAAATCATTGTAAAACTATACAAACATCTGTAAAACATAGCAAATGATCATTGAAACAGGATCAAACTGCAGTAAAAGGTGAGAAATTCCTGTCAAAGTATAGTAGAATGGATTCAAAACGTTCAAAATATTCATAAAAGAGCCTAAAGATCTGTAGCAGTGTTCAAAATACCTATACCAGAGCTTGAAATAGCTATTCCTAAGCTCCAAAACGGCTTCAAACTGTGTAAAAATGGCGTAAAAGTGCCTCCGTCACAAAAATACCCACTCCTTGTGTCTAAAATACTTGAAATGCCAAAAATTACTGGAAAACTGTACAAAATACTTAAAAACCATGAAACATCTTCAAATTTTCCATAATGTTCTAAAAAATTGTACCAATATTACAGTGGCTAAAATACCTCCCAGATGCCCTGAAATGGTTCTGCTAGTGTTCCAGAATGTGCTGAAAGCATATACCGATACAAAAAAGTTGTACCAGCGGCTAAAATATTTGCGAAATGTCCTAAAATGCACTACAATTCTTGCTCCAGTGGCTACAATACCTTCGAAGTATGTGTAACAACATCCTAAAATACCTGTTTAGGCGTTTAAATGGTCGTAAAAGGGCTCTGAAATGTCTTCAAAGCCTCTCCTATATGCACTAAAATACCTGCTCCAATATCTAGAAAGCCTGTAAAAGTGAGCATATTATCTTCAAAGGACTCAAAATACCGTCAAAGTACTTCGAAATGACCATAAAAGTTCTTCCAAAATTAGTGATTTAAAGGGTCGTTTAGTTGATGTATGGAACCAGTTAGGTTAGCTTTGATAGGATCGGTTGGGTTGGGTTAGGTTAGGTTAGGTTAGGTTAGGCTAGGTTAGGCTAGGCTAGACTAGGCTAGTGTTGGATAGGTAGGTTAGTATGTTAGTGCGAGATTAGGGTATGCGATGGTAGGATAAAATAGATGTGAGGATGGTCAAGGTTAGGTTAGGTTAGTTTTGATAGGATCGGTTGGGTTAGTGTTGGACAGCTCAGTTAGGTTAGGATGTTCATTGCGAGATTAGAGCATGCAGGTAGGATAGAATAAATGATGAGAGGATGGTCAAAGTTAGGTGATGAGAGTATACAGTATAGAGGTGATAATAGGACGATCTACCTTAGGATAGACGATGACAAGATAGACGAGATTATTAGAGGAGGATTTAGTTTAAGATAGACCTAGATACATCCGCGATAGAAAAAGCTCTTAGGTTATTACATCATACAACATACCCTAAAAGGAACGTGCATGCGCGCACACAGTGCTATCCTCCTCCAAATTAACCCTAAATTATCCCCAGAAGTACCTCTCTTAACACCTATCCCTGACCTTCCAAGTAGCTCTCCACGTATTTCCTGTATCTTCTGTGTGTCACCATTTTGGTGGCCTTAATCTGTCCTTTCCTCTCTCTTGCAATAATACTATGCGGAAAAAATTACTAATTTACCCACATTATCCGACATGCGCAAAACCGGATAATTCAAATTCAGAATTACACAGCTGTTCCCTAAAACTTATTTTAGGGTACTATGCTGGCACTCGTGTATGAAGTCGCCTTAATGCAGGCTGACACTTTCACGCGAGAAACAACCAAAGAAATAGAGATTAAGGATGCAGAATTTAATGTTAACTCCCAAATTGAGGAAGAACAGGAACAGCTGCGTAGAACACTGGATAAATATCAGAATATATTCGCAACCAGTGGGCACTCCTAACAGCAGAATGCAAACTAGAGCTAACTAATCCGACACCAATAAAGTAGAGACTGTACAGGATGTGTCACAAACAGAGGGAAATCATTAATAGTCAGGTCAAAGAAATGAAAACATGCGGGAATAGTCACGGACGCACAAAGCAGCTGGAGCTCTCCACTGATTTTGGTTAAAAAGCAAAGAGAACACAGATTTTGTGTATACTTTACGAAACTTGATGCACAAACGGCCTCGTCGGCACGACCGCTACAACTAATAAACGATTTGCTCAGCTATCCGGCAGGCTCAAACTATTGCTGTACTCTCTACTTACTCAGTGCATATTTTGAAATACTAGTCGCCACGGTATGAGCGCGTTAGGTGGGAGCAGGAACCAGTTATGGAACAAGTGGATGGGACATCGGAAGGACAATCAGGTAAAGAAAACATCCACAGTTTCGAGTTGCATTTACTAGCGAGACTGAGGCCTGCAAATTTAGTATTGTTTTAATAGGGTAACTATGAATTCTCCTATCGCGTTGCCCCTCACTCCCTTCTGATTCTTAGCCTTGATGACATTAGACACTGTCAACATAAACAGTGGCGCCCTCCTCTAACCGCACTCATATCGTGGCCAACTAGTATCGGTGGGCAACGAAAGTAACAAATACACTTCATTTATGACCAACATTATCGCTTGGTTTAGCGAACGCGCCAAGAGCCCTCACAGAAATTGGAAATAAGCTGTTAGATCTACGGTATAAGAAAATGCTGATATACCTGGACGATATAGTAGTTTTTGCAGCAAACTTTCAGGAACTACCGTCCTATTTAGAGGCGGTATTTAAAAAAACTGGAAGCGCACACATTTAGACACAAACCACAAAAATGCTTTTTTGTGGGGATGAATAGAATAAAATTACTAGGATGCGAAGTTTCGGTAGCAGGTATTGAGTCCGACAACAATAAAATTCAAGCAATTAAGCAACTAACTACTCAAAAAAAAAAAAAAAAAAACGCCGAGGAATGGAGCCAATTGGATTGTTTTCCTTCTACACAAGGTTCGTTAATAATTTTGCAGTGATCGCAAAACAACTAAATCAGCTAACAAAGAAAGACCAAATATATACACGGTGGACTATTTAAGTTGGCACTATACAATGCTAAGCGTTGTAGAAAGCAATGTCTTGAATAAAAGTTGCTTGATATTATGGGGGAAAATAAATGGCATTAGTCGTTTTTTTATTTGGAGGACGTTGTGATGGTTCTTTTAGGGTCAATTGAAATTGACCCTAATTGTAGGTTCCCATTTAAAAATTAAATTCGCACTTTGAAAAATTCAAATAAATTAAAAAAATTAAGCTACGTTTAGTAAATGCATTTCTTTCTACAACGTTTAGTTTTGGAGATATTGTACAGTCTTAACTTAGATGGTCCAGCCTATATACTGAGAGAGGAACAGCAGAAAGGATTTCAAAAGTTCCAGGAATTAATTGTGAAAGCCCCGGTCTTAGCACACTTTACACCAAGGGGAAACGCAAATACACTGCGACGACAGCACACGGGACATAGGGTATAGGGAGGGAAAATACATACAGTCGGATTCCTATCCATGAGTATGAGCAAGGCAGAGAAGAATCACAGTGTTTCAGAACAGGAATTATTAGAAGTCATGTACGGGCAATCTAAATTCCTGGAGTACGTTTATGGTTACCAGTAACGATTATATCCTCCTGTGTCACTTAACCAAGGCCGGGGATCAGTCACAAAGGTTGGCACGCTACAGCTTAATGCTTCAGGAATTTGATTACACGGTGCAGCATAAATCGGGAGTAACGCATAAAGACGCAGACTACTAGTGCTGAATGTCCGTAGATCCACTGGAAAGTGAGGAGTTGCAAGTAAACTAGGATATAATCACCTGTTTATTGGAACCAGTAGAAACAGCCCAGCAGCAAGAGGATGACGTACACACGAAACCGCGATTCAGGTGTTGAAACAAGCTAACACGACAAACGCTAATTTGGCCAGGCAAGCCTCAACGTACGTGTTAAAATCCAATGTCCTCTATAGGAAAAATGATCTGGGTCAGGAGGTATGAATTTAATAATATACCCGAGAGCTTAAAAATCACGATGATGTACCGTGTGGACACATGAGATTCGCCAAAACGTTTCACAAAATAAATTCGCATTACTACTGGAATGGGATGGAAAAAGACATACAAGATTATGTGAAACCATGTGTCTGGTTTGAACGAAATGGACCTGGAAATCAGAAAGCGGTAGGGCTAATGCAACTCACAAAAGTCAACTATCTAGGAGAAAGGTCTTCAATTGACATTTTGGGAAGTTTTCCGAAATCTAGTAAAGGCAACCGTTACATAATAGTGGCCACAGAATTTCAATCTCGATATTTGGAGCTACGGGCAATCCTAAAGGCATACCACTCCATACAACACGTAGCTGAATTTATATTGGATGACGTCACATGCACCCAACTGTGTAAACTCGCAACACACGGACTGGGAAAACAACTTGCATCATATTCATTTCGCAATGAACACCAGTAAGCAAGGAAGCACAAAATTCACCCCGTTCCACCCTATTTATGCGTGAAAGTCCGTGCTACCACCTGACGCACAACATACGGCAACAACACAGAATCTGTTTGTCCAGCAAATGAGGGATGCCATTTTAAAGGCACGGGCCGTGGCCACGAGAAACACTGAAGACAGAAAAAGAATAAAGGCCTCTATAAAACCGGATAACTGGCAAAAGGGTGTACTCCCAGATGCAAAGTGGGGAATGTAACAATACTACTAATGTACAATGGTCCGTATAAGATGATAAAACTATGTGATAAAAGCAAAAAATTCCGTTGAGAGAGAGAACGTGCATGTAAGTAAATTGGCACGTTGCTGCGTGTCAGTAGAAGAAATAAAGAAAGAAAAGGAAGAAATCAAGAAAAGTAGTAAGGCATACATAGAGAGTGCTGAGGACACATAAATGGCTGGAGGTTGACGCCGCATTACAGCAGTCAAAAATGCTGATGCCACATTCTTTCATTGCACACGAACACAATGCTTTTACACACAGAGCCGAACAAATATGTCCTTCGAGCCCATGTAATAAAAAGAAGAGGATGAAAGGAAAAGAAAGAAGAAGAGTTTGCAGTCTTAAATGTACTGTAGTTCTCAACTGTTTGAATACCGTTCGATTGATTACCTGTTTTAATACAATGCAGTATATGCTTTCGCGCCTCCAGCCGTAAATTCAGTATTTTTAGAGCAGCTGATAATCCAAGCCATCCAACTGTTTTCAGAGGTATTATGGGAAAGTCTTAAGTAAAGATGCAAGAGCTAATCCAAAATGCACCCTATTGTGTCTGCACATTTTTAAGGTGATAAATGTAGACATGGAGTTCCGAACCAAAGTATATTGTGTTCCTAGAAGTTGAGTTCAGGATTACGATGTTGATGACAAAGTTTATGAGGAGAAGTCAACTGCATACCCCAGATGGACATTTCTGGAGGTGTGAGTTATGAATGTTTTGTGTTTCTCTTACCTTTATAGTAGTATAAGGCTAATCTACCACAGGAGCGTTTTGTAGATGTCTAGGATTAACTGAATTTTCACTTGTGATATTAGCATTGTTTTCTAAGTTATATCAGTATGATTCGTGACACATGTTAAGTGCGATGCAGCGGAGTTCTCTAAGTGCTAAACTTTACAGGAGGGAAATATACAATAAGCAGTTTTTTTCAAGAAAGCAAGACAAGGCAATGTTATAGTGTGACAGGTTCTAAAGCCATATCTTTTCAAGAGTACAAACGTTGGGCTTAGTGTGGCATAGTTGTACAAAGCAACAATCTCAGGTCATAGTATTTTCCTACATGAATTAAAACACAGAAGAGCAACTTGGTGAACAAAAGTTTTGAGTGGCACAAAATCAACTAGTATTCATCAACCTCACACAATGGTTAAATGCCAATTGGTCTCTAGAGATGCTGCACTTAAATTTCTCACAGGTCCACCAGCAGTGATACTGAAAACTTTACAAGAAGCAACAATCGTATCACCTATGCTGATAGTATTGTATACTTGGACAACCCTAATAAAATTAATTTTGAGCCTTATTTCGATAAGAAGGTCTGAGCTAATCATAGCTACAACAGTTCCGAGAACCATATGAAGTTCAATAGTACGAGTGATGGAAATATTAGAAAAAGTTTTTATAATAGATGTGATAGTGATTGCCATGATTTATTAAGTTCTTGAAACATGACACACAGAATGCCGAAACAAGAGAAATAACATGGGAACGATGCAACAGGGGCCAGAGGTAAGAACAGGAGGATTTTGCTTCTGGCCATATAACAGCGACGGGGGAGACAGAGGAAAATGTTAAAGCTCTGGTGAGGATTAGGAGGGAGGCATAAAGAAGAGAAAAGAAGGAAATAGGAAAAAATATAGGAGAAAAGTAAAAGGAGATACGGTTACAAGTTGACCAACCAAAAGAGAATTCGACGAAAGTTCACAATAAACACCTGGCGGAAAGCCACCAAGTTCACCCTCTATCCTAGAAACAAAAATCAATTCATAACACTCCACCTGTGGTTATGCGAGAAAAAAGTAACATGGATTAAACGAACGAAAACTCACATTTTGCACAAAGCAAAGTTGTTCACTGACTACAACGCAAATATTGGCAGAGACGAGGAAGTGAGCAGCAAATTCTCGAGTCAGCATATTTCAGCCTATACATGCAAGATAAACTTCAAACTTGCAGTGGCAGGTACACTAAGACAGCTCGCAGGAAGGCACGGAGATAAGAGGTTATAGATGAAAGAGAAAACAAAAGAAGAGTAAAGAGAGAGCAACAGAGTAAAGAGAGAGTCCTCTCCCACCCTGCTTCCTTTATTAATAGAATAGATGTAGATTAGGATGACAAGATGGATGAATGGATGAATTTATCTGTAAATCTCAACGATCATAGCGTTTTATACAGTAGTTGTTTCCATATACCTAGCTTGAACTACGGGGTGTGTTTTTTTAAGTACCGACAATTGTTTTAAAAATAACAGAACTTTATTTTCCAAATAATTTATTATCATTCATTACCATACACCTTACACCACCTCTCTACATACTCACCGATGTTATTCAGGAACTTGTAACGGGAAACCAGCTTTTGTATGCCTTCATCAAAGAATGATGCCACCAGTGATGAAAGACAAGTATGCACTTCTTATTTCACAAAATCGTCCTTGAAATGTTTTTCAGCATATAATTTCTGCAGATGAAGGAACGGATGAACATCGGTTGGTGCCAAATCCGGACTGTTGTGAAACAAGAAGTGCAGACTTGGCTTTCATCACAGGCGGCATCATTCTTTGACGAATGCATACAAAAACTGGGTTTCCGTTACAAGTACCTGAATAACGGCGATAGTTACGTGGAAAAGTGGTGTAAGGAGTAAGGTAGTGAAAGATAATAAAGTATCTGGAAAATAATATTTTTTTTTTAAATTATCGGTACTTATTTTAAAAACACGCCTTGTATGTACAAATTAGTTGGTTATTTGTTAACAAGCTTGCATGATGCAAGTTAGCAGGCAAGATAATTATGAGTGACATTTAAGGTTGATGGAGGAAAGGAAACAGCAAGACAGCTTGGATAAGGAAAACAATAGTCATTGACGTGGAGGAAGGAGGCCCATCTGAAAGGATAAGTAGAAAAGATAGTATGAGGGCGTAGGAAATAATTTCACTTTTTAAAGATAAGCAGCTGGTTAGTAAAAGAAAGAAGGAAAGAAAAAAGTTAGCATTTCTCTGCTCGAGGATAGAAAAGGCTACGGGCCTCTCAGTAATTGTTCAGCAGGTTGTGAAGTAGGATAAAGTCTTACCGCAAAGCTACAGAGTACTACTATAATGTGACTCCAGTACAAAGCCAGGGACACAGTGTTTTTTTAAAGCTCTTCAGGGAAGTCACTCAGGAAAACTCCTGCACAAAGGCAACAGGTAGAAGACAATGAGAAGGGAGGGAATGGAGGAAAGGTCAAGGTAAGTTAACATGCGCCCCTAGTCTGTGGTTCAAGGGCAAACTTTAGTAAAATATATCGTGCCCCGAATATAGGAAGGGACCTATGGCAAGCCAAAATGTGCCTCCGTGGAAAGGATGTCGAAGATTATGTGCAGGGACACGAGTACTCAATTAGGGAGGCAGGAACAATAAAGAGATATTACCCCTGGGACTGATCACCCCAGTAGGGGAATTGCCAGCACCCATTATTCAAATAATACAGCATAATGTTAGTGAGTTCCAACAAAGGGAACCCTCGGCGTAAAAGCTAAGGAAAAGGAGAGCATAAGACACAACTTATCACGGAGAACAGAGTCCCGGGGGTAAAAAGGACAAATACGGAGAATGAGCAGAAGGGAAGAATTTTTTTCAAGAGCAGAAGGTTAGCTCATAATTTCGAGTGTTACAGGCCAGAGAAAGAGCTACAGAAACAGAATCCATGCAGGAGGTAGAAGATAGAGGAAGATAAAAATGTTGCGATCTAGATAACCAAGGGAGAAAACTGGAAGCAACAACCCGAGCTGGGAAGGCAATAAACAAGCAACCAATAGGAATCGAGAAAGAAAGAAAAACAAACAAACACATCCCCCTCTCACATATTCGATGTAACCCCTTTTTCTTTTAGCAAATAAGGAAGTACAGAAACGAAGGAAGGAGAAAGTCCTAGGGGGAAGAATGTAAATCACATGAGCAAATGACAATGTACTAACTGTTAGACAAACACTTACAGGAGCTTAGCGTATACCTTTACACACCTGAAGAGTTGATTTTTTTTCTCTCCCCTTTAAAATTCGAGGGTTAGCAAACTGATCGGCAGGTGGTACACCTCAAATTTAACTCCTACATCTGCTTACCATTACGAAAAAGTAATTTTTCTCCTCCCGAAACACTCCTTTTTCTTTTCTGTAACATATTTCAACTTCCGGTCACAGTAGCAAACCAGCTGAACACAAAAGAAAATAAAGGGTAGGGTGGTTAGGCTGCAACTCTTTAAGGAAGCAAGGGACAGTCAAGTTTCGAAACAAATATGGCATCATAGTCCTAGAGAACTGAAAAAAGTAAATCTTCAGCTTTCAGCGTCAGTGAATTAGTATGAGACATCGTTGGAACGTAATTACACGCCGAGTTAACAGAAGACTAGCACTGCTTATATTCTGCAAGCTTAGCAGGAAGAGGCATGAGAGAGTGAAAGGCCGCTCTACGTCGTCGAGGCACAGAAAATCGTGAGAAGGCCCAACTGGCTAGCGAACCAAACCACCTGACCCACCCAACTCCTTAAAGCTTTTATTGCGATTTGCAGTCATATGCAAGGGCGTCAGGTGCTCATGAAGCAGTAATTAATTAAATGTCATACTAACAGTGTCGGAGCACCCCCTTGGGTTTTCCCCAGCTTCCTAATGGGAGAGAGATAGTACCCCCTACGGCGAAGCACTTCGGGCAACGCACTTTTTTGCTCTATTCTAAAACATTCCGGGGACAGAATTTTCTGGACATGGGTGAAATGGATCAAATATTCGTGAGATTGCAACCATAGCTGGGAAGTTGCATCACATTTCATAAAGTGGAAAAAAACAAACTAAGTAACAGGTTAAGCGCTGTGCTGAGCTAGTGCTGTAGAACGTATTTATTGACCACGTTTTTAGGTCCTCTCTCTCAATCTTCAAGCTGCTAAGTAGAAGACGTGCGTCTACATTAAACTTGCATCACGAGCTCTGATCTCATCTCCACACAGTTTTAATTTAGTGCTTCAAGCCCTGCCAGAATTCTCTTCAGGTAAGTCCCTGTGATGGGTATCCAAGCTCCCCCACCGGGTGCCCATCCTGAGGGCCCCGCACCCCACCTCGCTTAATAAAAATAGAACCTGGTGAAGTTATTCGCTAACTCCCAGCTACCCCTGTGGCATCCTCTCGCGCCATTGCCGAGCCTTCTATCATCTGAAGCTACTGCAATCACCGTTGGTGGCCTCAGGGTTGACTAAATCCAGGTTCGCTATAATATCAAAAAGAGAGGATAGACTACAAGATACTCTGTGTCATACAAAAGACTTAAAGTGATCTTACCCCTTCAATTTCCACTAATAAATGTGTACAATGAGCGGGCCAAGCGCTGTAGCAGCGCTTAAAACGCTCGCTACAAACAGCGCGGGAATTTCTTAATTTGTTTTCTGGATCACTTATACTTGCGGTGAAAGCATGTGGAAAATACTTCCCGATATGGATCGGGAAGAAATTTTGCGATTTGTGGTTGCATATTTAGTAAAATATGACAAAGTTGTTCCAATTGTGAATGCCAAAGTTATGGTAATCACTTCTGAAGAAAATGGGGAAGAAGATAGGGTAATACCTCCTAGAAATAAGGCTGCAACACTGCGCATATGACGTCATGGTAGGAGGCCATCATCAAACTCAGCCCAGGTGCACTAATCCCAGTATGCTATTTTCCATTCCTCAGGGCTCAAATTTTAAAGTTAATTTTAGGGGTAGGGGAAGCTCAACTTCAAATAAAAAGAGAAATTGCCATGCCATTTAATATGAACTACATTATAATTCGCAGTGCAGTTCATACAGTGCTATTAAATGCTAGTTTTTGTTTCTGGGGTGTTAATAAACATTAAAGCATGCGTAAACATATAACTGAAGAAACACGCCTGTTCCTGTGCTTATTTTGCAATTGAAATTGTTCAAAGGTTTTCCTTGATAACAAGAAACAGACAATGAAATCGGTTGATGTAAATAAATACATAGTAGTAAGGCAAACTTCATGTAATTTCCTAAACATTAACTTATCTAGTTTTAAATAGCAATATGTGGTAAAGAGTTCCAATTTTACTCTGCAAATTATTTTAAAGTAAGTGTTTTTTAGGTTTTTGGAGCGTGTCCTTTTTACAGCCTTCTTTTGGGGAAATTGCTAAATGCCCAATGGCTTTTAAGTAGGAGAAACAGTATACTTATTTATCTAGTTTCATAGCAACTGATACAGGCAAACAGTAGAGAAATGGATTTTTTTTGCTTCATGTAAAATCAGTTATTTATCCAAAATTAATCATATATGTTTTTGTTGTAGTTGTACTACATGTCAACATCATTACAGACCTGTATAGGTTAGAAAAAGCTGAACTTGGGCAACTATTGGAGTCAGAGATGAAATTCCCAGAATTAAGAAAATAAAAAGGATGTGAAGAGGAAGGGAATTGTTATTAAAGGGGTAATTGCATAATTAGGCATTTTTCAATTACAGAAATTTTATTTATTTGAAAAATATTCAACAGCTACCTACATCTCATATTCTAATGAGACATTCATACTTGAAATAGATGTAGAAACTTCACTCATCCAGTACAATGATAGGTGAAACATTTATTTATTTATTTATATAAATATGAAGTTATTAGATGCACTTCATGTTAACATGATGTACAATTCGACCACAGCAATATATACCGATGTTCAAAATGTTGGAATATAAATCATTAGGTTCTGCCTTCTATATTGAAAATCTCATTTCAAACACCTTCAAACTACCATCTTCAACATCTGTATTTAATGCTGAAATATTTGCTATTAAACAGGCAATTCTTTATGCAACTCAGAATTTTCTAAAGAATTTAGCAATTTTAACACATTGTCTTTCAACTATTGAGGCAGTATTTTATATCACAACACTGTGAATGCCAGAGTGATTGTAGTGTAAATTAACATTATTGTATGACAATGATTTGATATGTTTGTTATTTATAAGCATTGTTAGGAAATAAGTTTACACGGCCTCACTGAAACTGACAATAGGAGCGGCTAACAATGAGCGATGGGGTGAGTTGTTTATCAATTATAAGAGACAAACAAATGATGTCAGAGTAGCATGCTTTTCTTTAGAAATGGAGGGAATATCTTCCCTAGAGCATGTGTGTTCGTAATTTTGATTGGATATAAAAATAGATGCTAATGTTGGCGCGTTTTATTAACCAATAGCAGCTCTGTTATAATGTTTAGGCATGTCGAGGTGAGGGAGTATAAATTATGAAGCCAGAGACGGGTAACGCGCAGTTTAACAGAATCATTCACGCGTTACACGTCGCCCAGTTCAACAGAATCATTCACGCGTTACACGTCGCCCAGTTCAACAGAATCATTTGCGGGTTACACGTCGCGCAGTTTAACAGAATCATTCACGAAGTACACATTACGCAATTCTACAGAATCTCTCGCGTCCTAAAGTTAGTTACAAAAATGTGAAATACGCGAATTAATAATGTGCAGCAAATAAGTGATTATAGTTACATTCGAAAATATAACAGTTTCAATCGGGCGTGTATCAAGAGTAATTATGTGAAATTAATTAATTGTGACGGCAATAAAAGTGTAAAAACAAGTTCTTTTATCAGTGTTATCTTTCAGTAACAACACCTTTCCGTTTACACATCCTGTTCAAGAGATTTGCTCGACTGAGTAATAATAGCTAGCTGGAGGACAAAGAACTCAAAATTAAAAATAGTAAAATAATAACAGGCACTCAGCAAATAAGATAACACGAACAATACCGCGACAAATTAGCGCCCAACGTGGGGCAAATTAACCAGGAAGGGATATAATAACCAGAACGTGGAGTGAATGGAGCAGTGAAATTAACTACAAGAAGCAGATTCCAGAAACAACCACCAGAACGACCGACGATGCGGATGAGTGGACATCAATAACTACAAGAATAGAAGGCAACAGGGGAATTCGACTACAGGAACCAAGACAGCGAGACGATGCAGATCCATCGTAGTACGACGCAGAGGCGACATATACATCTAGGAGAGAGGGGCAGGAAGCTGGACATCAAAGCAACATCATCAGATAGCATCATAAAGGTTAGAAAATTGTAAATTTTTTGTGTATGCTAAAAGAAAGAAAAAAAATTGTGAGAAATTAAATGTTGTTGAGAAGTGGAAGAATTAAGAAAGCAATGTTCACTAATAATACTGAAGAAACAATTATGGAAGGGGATAATGTAACAGTTAGCCGTAATTCAATGCAGGTTATGGAAAATAGCTCAAACAATGTAGGATTTGAGGGAGGAAATATTAGTGAAGAAAGTGAGAATAGAATAGCAGGAAATGTTAATTTTGATGCTGGTATGATGATGGAAATGCTGAGAAATTTTGGTGAAACATTAAATAAGAATATTGAAAAATTAGAGCAAAAATCAGAATCAATTAAGAGAAGATATTGGTAAGAGTAATGAGAAATTAGAAAAAAAAAAGATCAAAACAGAGAAAATATGGAAAAGAATAATAGGGAATTGAGAGAAGATATGGAAAGGAATAATAGGGAATTGACGGAAGATATTGGTAAGAGTAATGAGAAATTAGAAAAAAAAATAGATCAAAACAGAGAAAATATGGAAAAGAATAATAGGGAATTGAGAGAAGATATGAAAAAGAATAATAGGGAATTAAGGGAAGATATTGGTAAGAGCTTAGAACAAAACAGGGAAGAAATTGAAAAGAAATTTATGGAGCTAGATAGTAATATGATAAGAATTAGAAATGAAAATCAGGAAATAATAGCAAGTGAGATAGGAAAAGTTTCAAAGAAAATGTCAGACATGAGCAGGGAAATATCTAACCAAAAAAGTGAGGTTAATAATAAAATTGAACATGTTGATGTAAAATGTAGAGTTAGGTAGCCGAATGAATAGCATTTCATGTGAGCTAAGAGAGATGATGGAGGCTACGAATGCAGATTTAATTCAGGTGCAAGTTAATTTCAGAGGGGAGATATCTGAAATTCAGAAGGAGTCAGAAACACAAAGAAATAAGTTGTCTGAAGAAGTTAAAGTTTTGTCTATAAATTTGGATCAAAAACTAACAAGCACCAAGTTGTTCAAAATGAGAACAATAAAAAATTGGAA
The DNA here is from genome assembly GCA_030765065.1 of Deroplatys truncata. Classification (NCBI taxonomy): domain Eukaryota; kingdom Metazoa; phylum Arthropoda; class Insecta; order Mantodea; family Mantidae; genus Deroplatys; species Deroplatys truncata. Next base: position 493,495,542 of record CM060990.1, read on the forward strand.
CAGACAATAGAAAGTCTGCAAGGTACTGTAAATAGGTTAGAATTGAATTCAGGGGTCAATATATGTGATGTTAATGTATCTGATGTACAGAATAATGATAGAGGTAGTTCCTCAGGTGTGACTAATAATGTGAGTATTGCGGCGGCTTCATCCATAGCACACGCTGAAACTCAGAGTGCACAAGTAACATTAGAGAATTTAAATATGGGAATAAGGGATTTGCAAAACTATAATTATATCTTAAGTGATTTGCCACTTCTGAAATTTAATGAAAACTCCAATCCATTACAGTTTATTGCAGACTTGTCAGAGTATTTTCAAATTAAAAAGATACCGGAAGCATTGAAAATGATAGTTGTCAAAAGATGTTTGGACCAGAAACCTTTAGATTGGTTACAAATGGTATCAGGGGGGGGAAATTTCATATGAATCCTTTAAGAGGTTATTCATGAACAGATTTTGGAATGTTACGGTACAGCACAGAATACGAGCAATGCTTAGCCATGGTCAATTTGATCCACGAGAGGGAATATCAATGACTGATTATTTAATAAAACATGCAAGTCAGGTCACTTGTCACCTCCGATCAATGAGGAAGATTTTGTGAGTTTGCTCACAAGGCATTATCCTTTAAGGATACAAAATTATTTATTAATTGCAAAACCATGTAGTATCTTTGAGATGACAGAATTAATGTCAGCTTTGGAACAACAGGAAGAAGATATATCTCGAGAGTGGGAGCATAGAGTTTTAGACGTGTGAGATAGACGAAATTACCAAGGTAGTTATATCACCAAAGCAGAGGACAAGACAGACGTTATGAGAATAATACCAGGCAACGGTACCAATCATATGTTCTAAATTTTGAAAGACCAAGGATAGATGGGAGACCAGGTCGACAGGAACAAATAAATTACGTCAGGACAGAAAGATTGCCAGAAAGAGGGCAAAATCAAGGAAGGCGTTACGTTAGACAAAGGGGAAATTTCACTCACTGGAGGGAAAGCACTAACAGTGAAAGATCGGAGGAACGGCAAGAAAATTACATGCCAAGAGGACATAATTTCAGAAATCGAGGATTTCGAACTCCAGGAAGGGGAACTCAAAACAATGGGAGCGAAAATGAGATAAATTTAGCGCCGGTTAGGAATGGCAGTCCCTTACATGAACATGGAAGTAACCAGGAAAACTGTCAATAGACTCCTGTGCAGTAGGTTCTCAGGCCGTCTTTAATAATTCAGTATCCATTACCAACATAAACAATATGCCTACACACACACTCTGTAAGAAGATCGCAGCAACGAAAGATAAGGAGGAAACTTTCGAGTCACCCCATGTTAAGATAGAAATTGCGAAGAAAGAGATTATTGCGACTATAGATTCTGGTTCATCAGCTTCAATTTGTTCGCAGAAATTTTATATAAATTTGATAACTGAAGGTAACAAAATTATGGCTCTTCCCACTAGTAATTTAGTTTGTCGTGTTGCAATCGGAAGAACGACACGGGTCATAAAAACACAAGCTCTACTTAACATACTTATCGGCAGAGAAAATTTCGAGGTTATGTTTCTAATTGTAAACCATCTGATTTGTGACATAATTTTAGGATGTGACTTCCTACATGAATATGAAGCACGTATAGATTTTAAATATGAGGAGTTAAAAATGACGAAAGACAATAGAGAAATAAACGTACCGTTTATAAAAGAGAAAGTTTCCGTGATTGAGATGACAAAGGATGAGGAAAATCTTTGTGGTCAAGAACTTTTTGTGCAAATAATGGAACCCGATGGAAACAATTAGATAAAACAAGTAGTCACAAGATATGAAGGGAACACCATGCCATATTTTCAACAGCTAGTAGAAATGCCAGAGAAAGTAGAGAAATTTACAACCCGAACAAAAGACGACCGTGCGAGCGAGATAGACAACAACTGGGAAGAGAGGAGAAATGAGGAAATACTACACAAGTGTGAAGAAGCTTATAACATTACGAAAACACAAAAACAAATCCTTCATGACTTTTGATGAACAATAGTTCAGTATTTAGTAATATCCCAGGCAGATGTAACGTATATCACCATACATTTCAGGTAGAAGATGTGCCACCATATAGGCATAAGTATGATAATTTGCCTATAAGTCTTCGGGACAAAGCTAGAAAACTGATAAATAGCATATTAGAAAATGGGATTATTGAGCGAAGTAATTCTCAATATATAAATTCGATTTGTTGGAGTATAAAACGAGATGGTAGTTTGAGATTAACATTAGATGGTAGATATGTCAACCAATATATTAAGCCAGATCATTTTCAAAGTGAAGGAATCGAACAACTAATCATGAAACTTTCAAGAGGGAGATTTTTAACATCCATTGACCTCACTGCGTCATATTGGCAAGTGGAATTGGATCCACAAGTGCGTCATTACACTTCATTTCAATACTCGGGGATCCAGTATCGTTTTTGTGTAAATCCCTTTGGTTTAAAAAACTCAGGAAGTGGATTTTTGAGAGCAATTCACAGTATTTTTGGAAATTCTGCAGATGACTTTTTAATAAAGTATATTGACGACTTCCTCATCATTAGTCAAACATTTGAGGAACATATAAATAATGTACATTACGTGTTAAATAAACTGCAACAACATGGTATGACTGTAAACATACTAAAATCAAAATTTTGTATCAAGGAAATAAATTTTCTGGGTTATGTAGTGGATGAACGGGGTATAAGACCTGACCAGAAGAGAATAGAAGCAATAATGAAAATTCCACCACCAAGGAACGTAAAGCAAATTAGACGTCTCTTAGGGGTATTGAACTTTCAGAGTAAGTTCGTACCAAGGTATTCAGCTGAAATAGAACCACTCTGCAGCTACTCTGAAAGAATATTAAGTGGAGATGGACAGAGGATCATCAAAAATGTTTTGAGAGGGTCAAAGAACTCTTTGCTAAGTCCATATTGCTCGAGAGGCCCAGAGAAAATTTGAAATTTGAGATTTATGTCGACGCATCAATGCAAGGATTCACTGGAATTTTAGGACAGCGAGACATCAACAATGAGTTCCATGTTATTAGTACAGCTTCTAGAGGACTTACAAACATTGAGCGGAATTCTTTGGTGACTCAGTTAGAAATTGGAGCACTCTATTTCGCATTAATTCGTTTCAAGACTTATATTTATCAGCAAAAAGTGAAAGTATATTCGGATCACATCAGCCTAACTTTCATCCAACGGTGTAGATTATGTAGTGGAAAACTTGCTAGATACATTCATGCAATATCTGCATTTGATATTGAAATTATACACATTCCTGACAAGAATAATACCTTCAGCGATTTGCTATCAAGATTAAACTACAACCCACAAATTCCCGGGAATATTGAAAGGCCTAGAAATGAAGTCAAAATATTGGCAATTGAAATTCCTTTAAGTAAAGAAATGATAAGAAAATTGAAAAATATGGGAGAAATTCAAAATGAGGATGCAAAATTATTTGAACTAAAAGGAAATGCACCATTAATTGAAGAGGCAAAGAAAGAAATTGTAGCAATTTGGAATGGAACATATACAAGAAGCATGGAAAAGAAATGCCTAGTTGGAAGGTAATGGTTCGGAAAAGCATGGAAAAGGAGCTAATTAAGAATTTTCACGAAGGGTTAGCACACTCAGGGACGGACCGGACAACTTCTATGATTTTAGAAAATTTATACATATCCAAATTGCGTCAGAAAGTTCGGAAATTTATCTCGTGCTGCAACCTATGTCAGAAGGAAAAGCAAATGAATGCAGCATATGCATTTGAGACTAATTCGGTTATAAGGGATAAGCCGAGGTGCGTTATTAGTATTGACATTCATGGTCCTATGCCTCCAAGTCAATTTGGAAACAAATATATATTTGTCTGTTATGATATATTCAGCAAATATGTAAGAATTTACCCTTTGAGAAAACCTACAAGTTTAGCATGTTTGAATAGGCTACTCAAGTCATATATGATAGAGGAAGAACCAATCCAATCTGTATTGAGCGATAATGCTTCGTCCTTCACAGGAAAAAAATTTATGGAGGGACTGAAAGAAAATGGCATAAAACAATATTTTTCGTCAAGATACAGACCGAACTCCAACCCAGTGGAGAGGGAAATTAAGGAAATTTCGAATTACCTAAGGGTGCTGTGTCATCAAAAACAAACCCAATGGTATGGATACATGAATTTCGTTCAGAATCTACTCAACGAAACAGTAAACAATGTGACAGAATACAAACCATGTGAACTTAAATTAGGAAGGAAGATAAATACAATATGTAAGAAAATTTCAGAAGCCATTACAGATGAGCACTCGATACCACAAACGGAAGAAGAGATGAGTAATAATAGCTAGCCGGAGGACAAAGAACTCAAAATTAAAAATAGTAAAATAATAACAGGCGCTCAGCAAATAAGATAACACGAACAATACCGCGACACTATAGAGTCACTAAAATCAGTTTATTATGCTTCCAATTGTAACTGCACTTTCAATAACAAATAGACATATCTGTCAAATTCTTTTGGATTCCTGGACATAGGCATTAGAGCCAATGAAACAGTAGATAAATTAGCAAAAGTAGGCAGAGTAAAAGGAGAATTCTTTGACTACAGTTTGACAAATACAGTAAAACCTGCCTTCAACGGACCCCTCGTTAAACGGAAATCTGTCTTAAGGGGAGGCATCTGTGAAAATTGCTAAAATCCATAGTGTTGGTCATAATGATGTGAAACTTTGTATGTATTTGTGCCAAACAATATCTAGTAGATATACTAAATTTCACATTTCTATCTAAGATAGTTTCGCAAAAAAAAAAAAATAATTATTGGTTTTTTTGCCACAGTTTTAGTGTAGTATAACAAATGCTCCATGCATAACATTATTAGTTGTAAATAAACTAAACTCTGACTGTAGGTTTCTTTTGATTATGTCTACAAATATTACCTTTTTTTTTCCAAATTATTAATAATTTTCAAATTAAAAATGCAATAACAACTAAACTGCTCCATACAAATAATTTAAAATACCAAGTTTTATGTAGCAGTTATCTAAGAAGATGTGTGCAAAATTTCAAAGAAATCTATTAAAAACTGCATTGCAAGGAGCATTTTGAACATTAAAAAAAGAAAAACAAAAAGTGAAGAAAAATGACTTTAAAGCTTTAAATGTATAACAACACATATTTACTGCTTTAGAATTCCCCTGAACCATATGAAGGTCCTTGAGATAACTGTTTAGCTTCCTCTTCTTTAGTTTTAATGCTTTTAACTGTTTCTTTGCTGATTTGAATGTATTTAGCCTTGTCACAAATTATTTGAGCTGCTTTTTTTGGCTCGGCATCTATCATTTTTTAAAAATGCTGTCTTCATATTTTGACCAGTTTTGATACCCATTTTTTGCATAACTTTAAGCCTACCGGCGGCGCCGTGGCCGAGTGGTTAGACCGCTCGCCTCCCACCGAGGCGACCCGGGTTCAATCCCAGGGATTGCATGTGGGATTTGTGGTGGACGAAGCGGCGTCTGGGCGGGTTTTCTCCGGGTTCTCCGGTTTCCCCCGCCATTCATTCCACCAACTGCTCCATCATCACCTTTCCTTTCATCCATTTCACCAACATTTCGTTTCATCTACTTCCTTCATCCCATACCAGGCATCGGGCTGATCACCCATCCTGGATGTTCTGTCTGATCCATGAGTGTCTGCTCCTCGACGGGCCTCTGACCCCAGGCACCCGCTTGTAAGTCCTGGGGGGTGTAAGTCCTACATAAGAGGAGGGTAAACAGATAATGAATGAATGAATGAATTTAAGCCTACCACTACATCCTTCAAGGATATCCAATGAGGTGAGGTATATTCTTTTCAGAGTAAGAATAAAAATAAAATAAAAAATTTTGTTTCTTGGGAGCGCAAACCTCTGATTATGCAACATAACCATATCATGTCACAATGCCTTAACACACTTGGCCATCTGAGCCCATGATAATTGCAGCATTGTCTGACCTCATTAATATTTTCTGCCTAATATTGTGTGTGATTTTTTTTTTTAAATTTAAAAGTATAAAATGCATATCTGCATCCAATTGAAACCCGTCAGCATCCAGCCATGCCATCACACCCCTTGCTTTAGTTGGGCCCTCCCCATCCTTTACCACAGTTTCAATTGAATGCAGAATATGCATTTTACCGGGTTTCAATCTTACGATCCTTGGTCTCGATAGGTTAGCTACTCCTATTGTACCTTAGACCGCATGGCCATAAATCCCGATGTGGAGCTTGCGGCGCCATATTTAAAGGGCTTAATAATCATGTAACATACCACGTTTTATATATATATATAATTTTAAAGCTAAGGAGTTGTACTTCTTTATAGAATGCAAAACAAAAAAAATCAATATTTTCACGGAAATTCACTTCCCGGTGTCCTTAATCCTATACCATCCTCTTGGCACACTGACCATGGCACAAATTTGAATTATTTTGGGGAAAGAAGGTAACTATTTTGCAGGCGAGAACAAAAATAGGCATGGCAGGCATTTAAATTTCCGTGCATGGTTTTTAAAAATGCCTGCCAAACCCTTTAAAAAGGTTTTTATTACCATCAAATGCATTTAAATGTTTGGCTAACATTATAAAGAGCTTATTTTTGCAGGAATAAAAAAGCTGGAAATGTTGGCCATTTTGACTAAAAAATCTCTCCTAGGTCCCCTTAAACTTCAAAATTATACGCGATTTTGCTGCAATGAGGTAAGGAGTGCATTTCAGGAGCCACGCCCACCCACAGATGGGCATTTAAATCATGACGTAACAGCCTTTTAAATGGCGATGCGGCGTAAACTACAATAGATTCTGAAAGTACAAAGTATAAACATAATTTTAAGGTAAAAAACGTAAAATCGGATTTTGCATCATTTTTGCCCAAATTTCACCGATGCCTCTCCTTAAACGGAAATATTTCATGGTCCCATGAATTTTGCAGTGAAAAACATGCTAAATTCCCTTTATTAAGTGGAAACTGTCTTATGCGGACAATGGAAATCAAAGTATGCCTTTTAATGGAAACTTTCCAGTTCTGGAGTGCAGAGTTTAGAACATTTTCAGGCACTCTGTGAAAGTCTGCATTGTCTGCTTTAAGTACGTGATGTTTAAGTTGAAACATGACCATTTTGCTGCTACCCGAGCAGTCTAGGAGGAGAGTGCGCTACTGGTGGTCCGAATATTGAGAAACCTGTCACACTCATTCTTCACTGCATAGTTAAGTCAACAATAAGCACAGCTGGTTGTCTCTTCCCTTTCGATTTCCTGCTCTAATGACTTGTCAGCTCTAAGCAGTACACCTCTATACCCCCGCCGCTGAAACGTTGCACTTGACAGCTTGCGTTTAAGTTGGTACACTCACAAAAAAACAGATGAAAAGCTTTCACCGTTTGACTTTCTAAGCCAATCACAAGGCAGCATTCCGGATGGTCGATGACAATGCAGAAGCGGAAACGGAGCTGGAAGCGGCTCTGTTGCCGGATGTAGCTATCCCCAACCACGTGCTTCAGTTTGTGAATCTCTAGCACAAACGTCGAGTTGTTCTTTGCAAGCTACATATTGTTCTTGTTATTTGTGGTTTTTGTTTTATAGTTTAGTTATTGTTCGTTTATACATATATATACATATATATTTATCTGTTTTATATACATTTAAGTCATGTTATTTATTTATACAAGATTTAAGTGCGACAATGTCTGAAAAACGACGTCGATCGCCGAGTGATGATTCACGAAGTGTAAATCCTTTGCGCCACTTAATAGTCAGGCATTGGAACTATTAAGGAGCACCCGAGGATTCTTTGAACAGGAAAAGGAGTACGTGAAGCTTCACAGCCATCCCTCTATTCCTGCTGATAAAGCCGTACACTGTCACTTCAACCCCATTAAATTAGTGTGGAACGACATTAAGGTTTATGTGAGGGAGAAAAATAAGTCATTTACCATTACCGAGGTGGAAAGGCTTTTGTGGGAGGATGTGGCGACGGTGGACGCGGCTTCGTGGAAGAAGAAAGTAGATCATGTGAATAAGCTAATACGAAAAACACAAGAAATAGACGGAATTATTAGTGAGTGTGAACCATTAATGATATGCCTTGGTGAAGATAATGATGACGGGATTTGGGTGGAATTGAGCCATTGCTGTTTTAAATCGTGAATGAAAATAACTTTTGTTATCGTGTGCTTATAATTTGTTTTATTTCTCCTCAATGTGGCAGGCAAGTTTGCATTGTTCTGTTTCTATATTGTCAAAAGTGCGTAATTTATTCTACATACGCTGCAATGTTTATGCAAAGTTATTTTCAATTAACAATAATAATACAAAATAGTTATTATACATTGACGTTCGCTACTACGTACACTTTTGTATGCGGCTTAGACACAGAAAGAACTATCAGCTGTTGTTGTTTACTAGCCACTCTGGCAACGTCGCAACCACAATGTAGCCAACTTTACGCGAAGCCTCATGAACTGTCAAGTGCAAAGATTCAGCAGCGGGGGTATAAACTTGCATAGGTGGTGATGATCTAGTTCAGCAATAGTCACCATGGCTTCGAAAACAAGAGTTGTGCTAGATCTTAACATGTGATAAATTGAGTGTAAAGCAGATCATGAAGGTGTTGAACATAGGCAAAACTCAAGTTTACGAGATTCTAAAGAAGACAACAGAAATTCTGAAGAGGTGGGAGAATTGTGCTAATGGAAAAATAAAGACAGAACTTAAGAAAAGTGAAAACCAGGGCATTTATGAAATAGTGTGGGAGTGGTTTGTTAGTGTTAGGGCAAAAAATCACTGCATATTGGGGCCTATGTTACAGGAATATGCTAAAAAGGTAGCTGAAAAACTGGGTAAGACTGAATTCAAAGCATCTAATGGATGGTTGGAGAGTTTCCGCAAAACACATCAGATAATTTTTAACGAACCTTGTGGTGAATCGAATGACATTAATATTGAAACCATCGCTGATTGGATTGCTAAACTACCTTCAATAATTGAAGGATACGAACCTGAAAACATAGTAAATGATGACGAGATGGGACTATTCTTCTGCACGTTACCGAATAAATCATTGTGTTTAAAACGTGAGAATACGTGTATGTTTATGGTTTAATTTTGTTAATAGCCTAGTCCTACCTTTGTTAAATAGAAACCTATCTTTAACGGAAATGTTCAAGAGCCCCATTCAATTCCGCTGAAGATAGGTTTTACTGTACTTATATTTTAAGACATAAAAAAAAAATTAATAGTTGAGGGTCTGGACTGTGGCACAAAACTTCAAAAACTGAAATTTCACCATTTCTATTATTTCCCTGCCATCTGTTGTCTATCATGTGAACTAAAGGACGTGGCATAGCTCCCGCTTTTTCTGCAGCAGATTCTCTACATTCAGGAGTATGGTCAAAATTTTGAGTGAGAGGAAGAGCAATGTCACTTATTTTTCTTCGGACTCTTTTACTAGACAAAGCAAAAGCAATATAGTGTTCAAGTGTACTAGTCTCTCATTGCCAAAGGACTCTATGACTCCATTCAACATTATTTCTTTGTTCCTGGACATGCTTATTTACCCAGTGATCAAGATTTTGGCACAATAGAAAAGAAACTCTGAAACACATAATTACACACCTGACCAGTGGTATGCAGTTGTGGAAAATGTCAGAGTCAAAGAACCATTTAAGGTAATTCAAATGAAAACAAAAGATTTCAGGGATTTTCAACAGTTAAACAGTAAAATAGTAAAGAATGGAGTTGCAGTAACTGGCGCTAGCTTTAGTATCAGGAAAACAACTGCTGTGAAATTTGATAGGTATACAACCAGGCATACTTTTTTCTCAAATACACCATTCTGATATAGAAGAGTGGCATGGATTGGAACTCTTCAAGAAGATGCCAGGTCTCACTCAAAAAACAAGAAGAGATGCTGATCTTGATCATCCTTACATGATTAAAACTTCTTGAAGAAATACTGTAAAGGCTGGTCCACAACAGCCTGCGAACGGTAACCAAAATGGAAACAAGAAGGGCAAGTAATGCAACATACAGGATTTTGGTTCTCAACAGCCCGGTAACAAGAATGGGAATGCATTATGATGATCATAGCAATCACAAAGTGGAAAGTCAATTTTGTGCATCAGGATTTCATTTGCTTTTAACTGACAAATTATATTTTTTCACCTGCTTCCAATTCAGTCAACATAATGCGGGTTAGCCAGCATCAAAATTTGATAGAGTAAAATTATTTAAATGCATTTCTATTACATTTCCGATTCCTCTAGCTGTACCAAGCTTTCATTCCTTTATTTAATGATGTACATTAAAGTTGTTCATTGTTCTTTGTTAATTTCTACCAGTTTTTGTTGTTCCTTGTAGCTTTTGTCATTGTTTTTGAGGCAATAACCAGTTTTGAGTTGCATTTAAACAAACTACAGAGGACTCTTTCACTAGAAGAACCAACGCTCAATGGATCTGCAGGTATAAGGATCTGAGGTTAGGAAGCACATATGCTACTAACTTCTATTAGTTTCATGTTTCCAGCTTGCGACTATAGAGTGCACTAGTGGCTGTTTTATGTCACGGCTGCCTAGAATAATAACCTCTACAGTGAAGAGTCTAATATGCACAATATGGATCCAATATGCCATGTCCAGGAACAAAAACAAGAAAGTTAAAACTTGGCCAAGTCTTCTTTCCCATTCCCGGGGCCCTGGAAAGCTTCCTGTCAATTGTGAATGCTCCCATTAGAGTACATGTATTTCAACTGTCGTTATAGTTCTGGTTACTGTTCTCGGTTGTTGTGAACCAGCCTTTACTCTATACATATAGATGGCCCATATCATCCTGAAGTTAAAAATCCTCATGGCAATAATGTCGTATATTCCTCCAATTTTTTATTGTGTTTACCAAAAACTAAAATCCACAGAAACTTTGGACAGTGAAGATACGCCAGAAAAGATATGAATTTATTTTTATGTAGTTGATATGTAAGCCTGTTAACATTAACATAATTTACATTCAGAAAACAGTATTTAAGCCAGATAAAATTCTTTGATATGCCAGTATAAAATTTTTGGTTTTCTGTACAAAAATTACCACATATATTCATAATATATGTTTTTTACATCAACATTTATATTTTTGCTATTGCATAATGAAGCAGATATTAGAAAAAGGATAGAAAATAATTTATAAAAGTTGCAAAGGAATGCTAAAATGGAAATCCAATAGAATGGTTAAGGAGCTAATGTATTATATATTTATGTATGCATTGTGTATCATAGTTATTATTCTATTATTGTTTTGAAGCACCATTTGGTCATAAACTTTGCCTTGTACATTTATATATGTTAAATTATTAATTAGAATAATTGTATTTTTTGCAATACTGGGGATAAAAAAAAATTGAATAATGTTTCAAATGTGTTAAACAAAGTGAACAAAAAAGATTGACTTTGCAATAAAATATTGTGATAATACAAAATATATGACAAAAAGGGAAAATTTAAGTACAAATATGTTTTATATATAATAGAATTGTAAATATGTTATTCTTATGAATATGTTATTTATTCCATACAAGAATTTTAAATTATATTAATATGTTTTATAGTCAATAGCAACCACAGAAAAAGCTTGAGAAAATAGCATTCAACTGTTAAGATTGTTAGAAACATTTTCATAATTTGCTATGTGAATAACAAGTATTCTCATGATAAACAACAAAGAATTGATTGTTGTAATACAAAGAGAGTCTACAAGAAATTAAAGCATAAATATAAGTAAATATTTGTTTCAAGTATCACATATTGTTTGTCATTAAAGCATACTGAGAACCAAAATAAAACACATTATACTGAAAATTCATTTATTAGATTTATTACTTAAGTAATAAATATCTTACCTTCTAAACACGCCAAATCTGAGATAACAGCCAATATTGTCACAATTAACAGCTAGTGAAATTTTAAGTATATTTTAAAATATAATGGACAAAAGGAAACATTTGTATTGCTATGCGTTACATACAGGCTAGCATTCTCAACCAGAGGGGATATGAATTTGTTTTTATGCAGCTGATATGTAAGCCTGTTAACATGATTTACATTCAGAAAACTGTATTTAAGCCAGGATAAAACTCTTTGATATGCCAGTATAAATGTTTTGGATTTCCGTACAAATATTACCATGTGTGTTCATAATATATGTTTTTTACTTTGACATTTATATTTTTCCTATTGTATAATTTCCCTAACAATAAATTAAGATGTACAAAGTTAACCTTTTATTGTACAAATAATGCCTCAACACAAGGATTTAGAAAACTCTATTTCCATACTTCCATTTCTTGCCATAGCTCCCTCTGTCACTAGACCCCTCAGTTGATAAATGGTCCCCTCCCAAAAAAATGGATCAACTAAATGCTGCAAAACCTCAAAGTACCACAATATTCTGAAAATTATACTGAATATTTCTTGGTTCTATAATATTAATCATCCTATAAAGGTTCTGAAAATTATACTGAATATTCCTTGGTTCTATAATGTTAATCATCCTATAAAGGTAACAGTTGCTATTCTTAGAATCACATAAGGGCATACATCCACACCTGAAGAAATACACATAATTAAAATTAAAAATTATTCCTGCTGTGATTATTAGAGCAGGGTTCAGCAAATCATTTGTTTTTGATTGTCCTAACATAAAATGAGCTCTATTCCGAGTTAATTACAAACAACTTTGAACTCCCATAAGTATGCAACTTTTTTTAAGCAAACCAACTCCAAAAGTGTGTAATATATTTGGATTTCTTTCAAAATGTAAAATGAAAATTTAATGTAATGTGCGTGTGATAGTGGACTGTTTCATTGCATAATGAATATGATAGTAACAATGTAACTTATACTTTAAAATGCATATGTATGATAATTTATTCATACATTTGTATTTGTTTAACAGTTTTGTTGTATGTATTGTAAATGTATGAAATATTCCTAATAATGGGATGCAGTCCAATTTAGAATAAAAATAGAAAAGAAAACAGAAGAAGAATTTCAGTTAATTGTATGAGGAAACATTTTAACATCAGTTTAAAGTAATTCCTAAACAGAATGTATCGTAATAACTATTTCTAATTTTCAGACTCATAGAGGACATGAAAATATTATCATCTAAATAAAGAGTAATGTCTTAGAAATGGTTTGTTTTTAATATAGAGCCTAAAATTGATTTCTTATTAATTGAGATATTGTCTGATGTCACACCAGATATATCTTTAGCTTTCCAATTTCAGTATAATGCCTTTCAGAAATTCAAAGAGGATTTCAGTTTATATTGTTTTCACAGGCAATATATATTAATGCACTGTGTGTCTAAACTGTGTGGCATAAACACATTGCAGCAGAAGTATACTGAATTCCACTGCATGCCTGGCCAACAATGTATCTACTCCTATAATCCACAAAGAGCTTCACGTGAATCTCGTCCATTAAGAGGAAAACAGTTCGATCCTCTTCGTTCAATAATTCAGCCTCTTAGCCAAATACCCCAGAAAATTGGCAGAGTCCTACACTGTTATAGGTGTTGTGGAAAGGCTATTGCATACTCGAGACAAAGTAACTGGACATGGCATAATTAACAAAGCGCTACTCCTTAAAAACTTCTAACAATGAGGTGAGATGGAATGTACCTGAGACCAGAAAACTATGGCTTTCCACATATACTTTGCCCCTGACTTGGACAAGTTAAGCAAAGAAGCAAATTTGTTAAAGCATTCTCTATTAGTCCATGCTTTTGTCAATGGGTTGATTTTGACCTCAATTGCTGAAATTCTGACAAAGATCATGAAGAAATGATTCTACCTGATAAATGTTACTCACTGTTGCTGGTAGCTTCATATTTTCCGCCTGTGGCAATTCAACTTCATTAACAAAAGCTGATAAAACCAAATACTTGTCAAGTACAGCGTAACATGCAACTTTTGGCACTGGACTATCTCTCACTAAAATAAAATATATGCCACTCTCTTTTTTCTAATAACCCCCTCATCATTTAATTCACAGCAAACAATCTGCTCAAGTGGTTCCTCTATAATACAAAATGAGGTTATCTTGATATGCTCTTCTTCAGCACTCGAGCTCTCTGCAATTGCAGCATATATGGAGTTCTTTTCCAAATGCTGCTCAGGATCCTCTCTTGACACTAAGGCAAAACAGAAGGAATTGCACCTGTAACAAGTTACAGAATATAGTTATTTAATTACACTTCAAAATCCACAGCACAGTAACACAAAATACTACATATCACGATCTTACTCTACATGAATAATAATAATAATAATAATAATAATAATAATAATAATAATAATAATAATAATAATAATAATAATAATACCTAATAATATAATTTATATTATTTTAAAAACAAGAATCATGTTTACAACTCACAGCAATGTGTATGAGTGCAAATAATTGAGGTAATTTAAAAAAGTTTAATGATGCATATGATAAAATCTGTAAATGGTTTGATTGATTGTGCAATTTAATTACATTCTTTAACATTTCTTGATCTTTAGCATCCCATTCTACTCATGACATGAAAGGACAAGGCTTTTCTTTTCAGGCTTGAGTGTTTTATAATGCCTTAAATTTATGATATGGGACCCAGGGCTTTACTTCCCTTCCAGAAGCAAGTGAACTTGCTCGGAGCAACAGAATTATTTTAGAGATAAGGAAGCATATGTTTAAAACATTTATATCCATATCGCATTCATCTCATTAAATGCATAATGCTCAAATATCGACCATGCTTGCTATTTCTGGTCATTTTTATGCCATTGATACTCTTACAAAATGAATCAATGTGCTTAATTTGTTAAACACAGAGATAATATGTCACTGCTTTAATTCATCATTGTAAACTTTCATCTGAAAATATTCTATATGTTAACCACAAATTATTATTTAACCTTACGATGTGTGGGTGGCAACCATAGGCTAACACATTATAGACTATAGCAAGCACAGTGAAGCTAGTACTGTAGGTAAGGTTAGGGTGTGATCAGTGTTACTGTAATTATAACAGTACTGTATTTATAATGCTGTGGTTATGCATATAAAACTTTTACTTTTGCAATTTTCTTCCATCTAAGACACCTACTTTAATTTATCATAGTGCACTTTCACTTGAAAATATTCTATAGGTTTACTGCAAATTATTATTTAACCTTACAATGTGTGGGTGGCAAGCATACCTCAACACACTATAGGCTATAGCAACCACAGTAAATTAAATTGAGATTTATTTGTAAACACTGTTTAACTACTATGGTTCTTAGCATCCCATTCTATTCTGGGTGTGAAAGACCAGAAATTTTGCTCAGGGGCCTCTTTATCAGGCTTGAGGTTCTTTACATGCCATAGATCTACAACACAGAACCACCAGCTTTACTTCCCTTCCGAAGGAAGCCATGCTAAGGATTTTTATACCTGAAAAAATCCATCGTCCCCCACCAGGTTTGAACCTTGAGAACCAGAAGATAACATGGTATCCCTAGAACACGAAGGACGACGCAAGCACAGTGAAGTTAATACTGTAGGTTAGGTTAGGGTGTGTGATCAGTGTATCAGCTAATGTAATTATAACAGTACTGTATTTATAATGCTACAGTTATGCATTTAAAACTTTTACCTTTTAAATTTTCTTCCATCTAAGACATCTACATTAATTTACCATAGTGCACTTTTATTTGAAAATGTTTTATATGCTTAACTGCAAGCTATTACTTAACTTTATTATGCATGGAAGGTAAGCATAGGCCAACACACTATAACAAGCACAGTGAAGGAGTAGTGGATCTTGTGATTTATAGGTTAGGTTTGGGTTGTGTGTATATAAATCTTATTAATGTCATTTGTTGTTTTATTTAATGCACTGATGTTCCAGTGTACTATATGCTATGGTTATGCATATCAAGTGTTTATCTTTTCATCTTCCCCCATTCACAACAACAGTTAAACCAAATTGTGTGGTATTCTTAAACCTAGGGTGGTAGGTATAAAGCTCAATTCCATTATACTGACAAATTAGATGTTTGTATTATTACAGCAGTTCATATTTCAATATGCCCCTTAATAGCAAAGGATAATTTCCTTCTCACCAGCTACTTAAATATGCTCTGATTAATGGCCCTACTTAGAAACTTATATGGCAGGTTCCTTTATTAATCGTTTGTATGATAGTGAATGGATATGAGAAATAGATACGCATGGTTACTTCATACCGATTCCTCATTTATTACTTAATAATATGGTTTTGTCCTGAATGTTTATTAATGAACCTGGAGAACAATAACAAAGAAACTAACCTTTTTTTTAGGCGTGGAAGATCTAGTGGAGCACTAATTGTTTTCCCGTCTTATTGTCATACAATGATATGTCGTGGGGCTGAAAGTGCTTTTCACAAACCTATAAAAGCAACATTCATTTTAATAAACAAAGTCAGAAACAATTTAACATTCTGCTATACACATGTATGTATAGGTTATGTTAAACATTCTACAAAAGGTTACCAAATGCAATTTCACATGATGTCAATAAAAGCAAAAGGAGTTGTTAATATATCTAGGTATATAGTTGTTTTATAAAAAACTTACCACAGTGTATCCTATAGGAATGAAATTATCCTGGTGAATAGCTTTTGATTAACCATTTCGTTCTTAAGTTTTTGTCTAATGGAAACTCAAAGATGCTTATTTTTGGCCCCAAGAATAATTTCCTTTACACTAGGGTATACAGTATTTGCATGACACTTTATACTTTGTCACCAATTATGTTCTACGTTAATAAAACACAAATAAAAATATGTAGCTTTAACTACTAGCACACACTTACTTGGAGCACTCCTGATTGTGACGTCAGTAGCCAAACCTATTTCAGTGTGGCAGCCTTATTCCTAGTAGGTGTTGGATAGTGTAGTTCTTGTAAGGAACTTGAAATTTTTTGAAGAAATGGTAATGCAATATTCTTTAGATGAGTTTTGGAGTTGTTTTCAGATGTCATGAGTAACAGCAGAAACAGGTTTAAATTATGATTCATTCTTATGTTTGTTTTTCAAATAAAATTCCGTAAATTATTGCATTTGTTGAATACAGTCTGCCATGTGTGTCAGATGTAAACATATGTAATAGTATTACTTTCTCTATTACATACTTACAATAAGTAGAGGAAGTATCTATTGCATCCAAAAATTTGATATTGAGATTTCACTGGAGATAAATGTTTTGAGGCACCCTGAATCCAAAAAAGACATTTTTAGAACAAGTCCAAGTGTGTGCATGTGAACAGCATAATTCAAAACAAAAATTTGGATAAATACCACACAAGGTATTTAAAAGTTCAGTATCTTCCAAAGATGTAATACAAAGATTTTGAAGAATCTTGTTTAACTGGTAAATATTAAGCCATAGATGAAAACGCACAACACAAAAGATGTAGATCTCCTTAAAACATGCAATTTATTTCAAATAATTTTATTGTGGGATTATAGCATTTCTGAGATATCCAAAATTATTGGTTTGAATTATTCAAAACTTTGTCATTCTTTTAAAGTTCTGTCGATATTCAGTTGTTTCTTGCAACTGCATGGAAAAAATACGGAATTTTAAGGCTAGCATATGGTGTCCAGTCCTTAAATATCTGACTACTGCTATTCCCTTTGTATCTATACTGCACGTGGTGATAAATCTATTAACCAGAGACTTACAGAGTGCCCAAAGAAAAATAAGTGCATTAAATCAAGAAAATGAAGAACTTAAGAAGATAAATGAAAATTATGAGAAAGTATCATTTGCAACTGTGACCAAAAATAGTAGAGCCGGAATAGGAGTGAAACCTAACCTCAATGGAAACATGTATAAGGCGCTCGAAATAGAAGAAGGTGAAGATAATACAGTGGAAAAGAAAAAGAAAAGTGCGCAACCAAGTAATTCAGAAGGGAATAACAACGAGAAATGAGTACTAGTGATCGGTAACTCACTGTTAAAATTTGCTGGGGAAGCCTGCAGGGAAAAAGGGTATGAAGTGAAATGTTTTCCAGGAATAAAAATAGGGGAACTCCAACACAAAGTGAGTGAAATGAACCTGAAGGAAGAAATTCCTGAGGTAGTTCTAATACATGCGGGAACAAATAACATCAGAAGGGGAGTGAGGGTGGAAGAATTAATGGGGGAAGCAATGGATCTGGTCAATTGCATCAGACACCAAACTCCAGAAAGCAAAATAGTAATAAGTGGTCTATTAAGTAGGCGTGACACTGGGATAGGAAGAATTAATAGAATAAATCAAGAACTGGACTGGTTATGTGAAACGAAGATGTGTTTAATGGTGGATGGTAATTCTTGGTTAAATGATAATGATTTTGCTAGGGATGGAGTACACCTAAATCGAAGGGGATCCTCTATATTTGGAAATGTATTGTGTAATGTTGTGTCTTCCTTAATAAAGGAAAACTGATAGGCAAAGAGGTGGATGACAGGATGGTAAACAATACGCGAATAAATCCAGGAACGACTCAGTGCCGAACAGAAGATACAGGTAACATGAACAGAAGAATAGAAATAGGGGTGTTTAGTGCATGTAACAACTCAAACCTACGCTTAATGCATCAGAATGTTCAATACATTTCAAATAAACTAGTGGAAATCGAAGTAATGTTAAGAGAATGTAAACCTGAAATTTTGGTGCTGACAGAACATGGTCTAAATGAAATGCAGATTAAATATCTCAATATGCAAAGCTACAAACTAGCATCTAGTTTCTGTAGACAGAGTCACAAAGATGGAGGAGTCGCAATATATATAAAGAATGGGATAAATTTTGCTTTGCAAAACTGGGTAGGGGGTCATGAAATGGAAATGGTTTTTGAAGTAGCAATTACAAAAATACAAACAAAAGCAGAAAATTACCTAATTATTGGTCTATACAGATCCCCAGGTTCTAAGGTAGAGGATTTTTTGAATAGACTCGAAAATCTTTTAAATCTAGTGCATGAGAAGAACAAAAATATCATACTTATGGGTGACCTAAATATAAATTCATTAGCAAATACAGGGGATTATAAAAGCCTGTCCGACCTACTTTATAGCTTCAATTTACAAGACACTGTTAACGAACCAACAAGAATCACACTAAGTACATCATCTGCCATTGATCATGTGATAACTAATTTAGAATGTGGTAGATACGCTGTGACTGTGCAGGAGTTTTTTATATCTGATCACTGCGCTCAGGTAATGGATATAGTAAATGTTAGCAAACTCTCTGAGCAATTAAACTATAAAACAATTAGACAAACAACAGTAAAAAATCTGAACCGGATGCTTGAAAGCCTAAAACAAGAAAAATGGGAAGTAGTTTATGAAATGCAAGATAGTAACCAAAAATGGGAACATTTCTTCAAAATTCTAACAAAACATCTAAATAACCATTGCCCCATAAAGAAAGTCAAGGATAAAGAGAAGGGAGACCAGTATATACAAATACCAATAGAAATTAAAACATTGCGGGAAAAAATGAAGGACTATTACACATTTTATAAGTCTACAAAATTAGAGCTATTCAAATGCAAATATAAAAACCTGAAAAACCAATACTCAATAGCACTAACTAACCTAAAGAAGCAACAATATGGATAAAATAACAAGCTCAAGCAATAAAGCTAGGACCGTATGGGGAATTGTAAAACAAAGTAGTATTAACAAAAATAAGCACGAGAATATAAAATTAGTTGAAAAAGGACAAACAATAGATAATCCACAAGATGTATGCCAACATTTCAATACATATTTCCTAAACATAACAAGGGGGCAACAAAGCGTGATAGAAAGCATTCAAAGAGAACTACCAGTATGCATAAATTCAATATATTTGGAAGAAACTTCAGCCAAAGAAGTGGAAAAGATAATAAATAAATTAAAAAATAAGTTCTCTTCAGGGATGGGATGAAATATCACAGATAATTTTAAAACATTGTATTACTATTCTGGTACATCTAATAAATTCTTCGCTATTCAGTGAAAACTTTCCAGATTCCTTAAAACTCAGTATAGTTCGGCCAATCTTTAAAAAAGGGGATAAAGCACAAATAGGGAACTATAGGCCAATCAGTCTTACTTCTGTCTTTGCAAAAGTTTTTGAAAATATACTGAGCTGCAGACTGATACGATTCCTAAATAAATATAATCTGCTTAACTCATCACAACATGGATTCAGGAGCAAATTATCAACAACCACTGCTATTGCAGAACTTTATCAGGAAATTCGCGAAGCACTTGATAAAGATAACAAAGCTGCAGGAATTTTCTTGGATCTATCCAAGGCGTTTGATAGTGTAGCACATGATAAATTACTGGACAAGATTCAGAAAGTGGGCATCAGGGGAAAATTCTTAGAAATCATAAAATCATACTTGTTAAACCGTATGCAATGCACAGAAATTTATTACCAACAGCATCACATGACAAAATGTGCAAGATCAAATTATAAAACAATGAAGGTGGGTGTACCTCAAGGATCTGTACTTGGACCAATCCTATTCATATTGTATGTAAATGACATTCCTAAACCTTCAGAATATAAAATAATATCATACGCAGACGACACTTCAGTTATATTGACAAGTAAAAATATACATAGTCTAGAGAAGTTAGTAACCACAAAAACACAGGATATATGTGAGTACCTAAAATATAACAACTTAAAGGTAAATTTACAAAAAACAAATATAATCGTGTTCCAGCACCGAAATAAGGGATCCACTCAAAGATTACATGCAACACTAAACGATGAGTATATAGAGCAAATACAGAGAATAAAATTTCTAGGGGTAATGATAGATGAGAATATGACATTCAGAAATCACATTGGCCTTGTGTGTAATAAAATTAGTACTGGTTTATATCTGTTAAGAAAGATGAAAACATATTTAAACATTGATTATTTAAAGCTAGTATACTATGGTCTAATTCACCCCCCATCTTCAATATGGGATTGAAGTCTGGGGCAGCACAGGTATTGTAAATATGAACAGAGTACTGTTAATGCAGAAAAAGTGTTTAAGATGTATCTATGGTCGAAATAGTAGAGAATCATGTAGACAAATCTATGTGGAGGCTAGTGTTTTAACAGTCGTATCACTATATGTGTATAAAGTAATTATGTATGTAGTAAATAAGTCACATTCTGTAAAAATAAAAGATAGACACATATATAAAACTAGAACACAAAATAATTACTACAGAGATAATGTAAATAAAAAGGCCACTGAAAAGGATCCAATTACGATGGGTAGGATACTCTATAACAAATTACCCAATGACATTAAAAGTTTAGAGGGCAAAGAATTTCAAAGGAGGTTAAAAACATTCTTAATTCAGAAATGCTTGTACAGGTTGAATGAATTGTAAATATTGTACACATGTAAATTTTGTAACTTTTTATTGTTTGACGATGCTTGAAACTTGTAAAAGTCTATAAGCAAATAAAGATTATTATTATTATTATTATTATTATTTAATTTAGCTATTTTTGCAAAGGCCCATCTTGATTAAAATGAAATAGACAGAAAAATAAGCTTTTGTAAGTATGGTTTGTATACCCACTAATAAAGGATAAAGAAAGTCATGCAAATGTAACACATCAGAATTTATTTATTTACTCACAGTTAATGCCAGCCAAAGGAATGTATCTATTTAGAGACCTATTACAGAATTTGGAACATAGAAGTGCAAAAGGGTAAACTATTTGTATTCTGTGGCATATTATTAATTACCATGAGTTTTATGTATCCACAATAACTGGAATCTAGTTATTACCTATTTACTAAATTACTAAAATGCTAATTTAATAAATATTTCTACTGGTATCCAGCAGCAAAAATGTTGATACCCAACACACAAAAGTATTCTAATCTGTATATATTATATTCTTTTATAAAATTTATGTACTATTAATTTTCTTTATCTATGCATCAAATAAATCTGTTTGTAATTATCATTATATTCTATACCTTAACAATTCATTTATACATCATAAATATGCTTCACTTCACTGAACTATCAAACCAATCTATATATCATTTATAATTATATTAAATATTTCTCACTTCACTACATACACTATCAAACATCATACTATTTCTAATGCCTTACCATATTCAATGCACTTGCACATTTTTTGCTTCTACCCAACACACAAAAGTATTCTAATCTGTATATATTATATTCTTTTATAAAATTTATGTACTATTAATTTTCTTTATGCATCAAATAAATCTGTTTGTAATTATCATTATATTCTATACCTTAACAATTCATTTATACATCATAAATATGCTTCACTTCACTGAACTATCAAACCAATCTATATATCATTTATAATTATATTAAATATTTCTCACTTCACTACATACACTATCAAACATCATACTATTTCTAATGCCTTACCATATTCAATGCACTTGCACATTTTTTGCTTCTACTATAACCCACTTCACACCCTCAATTTAAACACTTTCTTCACGTTTAATTAATTTCCTACTCACCTTCATTAACCTTTATTCCTATTATACTTTACTAACACCACACACTCAACTCACTATCACACCATTCTTCTGCCGCCATCTCTTCTTCTCACTGAACTCCTCATATCTCTTCATCATCCATTCCTTACTCACCACTCCTCCAGTAAAATCCCCTGGCTCATCCTTTCCACGTCTCCAATTCCTCACTCCAGCCTTCTTTCACTCCCAATTCACCTATCATCCTCCACCGCCGCTGCTGCCGCCACCACCGCCTTCCTCTGCCCTCTTTCTCTCTTCCTCCATTCTTCATTTACATACATATAATTCTACTTTGAGTCTATTACTCTTATTTTCCATCTCTCTCCCCAATATTTTCTTCCTAAAATTATCCATTATTTTCTTCTTCCTCTTCCTCTCCTTGTCATGTTGTATTCAATGTGGTGTGTAATGTGCGTCAATTTTGGAATCTTTCTGATCTTCTAACTTCCTATGTATCAGTTAGTGATAGTATTTGTGGCACTTCCTGTACTATAACCTGTTTCTAGGCTGTTTTACTTGTCTTGTTTGCTAATCAATTTAAATGGCCATAAAGATGTTTTATTCGATATCTGATAACCTCTGATATGTATATAAGATATCTGACAACTGCTTAATATAAGTTTTTCCTTAAAGATGTCATTGTGGTAATAAATACATTCAAATGAGATGTGTTCACATGTTCCAATCTGATTGCAATATTTACAAAGATCACTTGTGGTTTTATTAATATTCTTCCAGTAAGTGTTGAAATAAGTCTTTAGTGGGCTGAATGTGCTTTAATTGCAATCTCTCAAAAATGTTGCTAAATATATAAAATGTTTTTCTTCCCACATCCATACTACCCCATTCCATCTGCTCTGATGATTTTAATTTTTGTTTAATTTGTTTAATGGTATCACGCCTTGTTCCAATAATTTCTGTTACTTTCTCCAGATTTCCTTTTTTCATCCAAAACATTGCTCCCCTTAATTTTATTATTAGATCAACGAGCCAAATGCCTGTAGCAACTAATAAGGGCATAATTGGTGTTGTATGCACTGCTACTACATATCTTATAAACTTTTTCCTTTGCATTTCTTTTAGTAATGTTTTAATTTGTTAATTGTGTGCGTCCATACTCCTGCTCCGGGTTATAATTGCTGCAAAAATACGTTCTGGTATGTGGTTACTGAATTTAGGGAAATTTTGAAGTCTGACTGTACTATTCTTGTCAATTTCATCATTTCTTAAGTAATCTGTATGTTTTCTAAAGCGTAATTTCTTATTCAAAAATATACCTAAATATTTGGTTTCTTTTTGGCATCTAATTGTTTGACTGTTAAATTTAATACATGGATTTCTCTTCGGGTTTCCCATCAGCAACATATAGCAGGATTAGCGGGGGCTATTTGCAATTTCATCATCTTACAACAATTAAATAGTTTAGAAGTTAAATTATTTGCTCGTAATTCCAATTTATTCCTATTTTCTTTTTCTATGATAAAAATAACATTGTTGCAGCAAAAGCTATTGTGTTTTTAATTTCTATATTGTTATTTAAATCATACAATGGGGTTTCCAAGACAATGTCCCAGAACAATGGCCCTAGAATCGAAACCCGTGGACAACCCTTTGTAACTTCCTTGGATACTGCTTCACTTTTTCCTTTTATATAGACCATTCTATTAACAAAAATAATCCTTTAATAAGTTATATTAACTTTATGGATAATTCTTATTTCTAAGTCTTTCAAAAAAGAAAGGCCACCACAAATTGTCAAAAGCTTCTAAAATATCTATTAAAATGTCAATTAAGTATTTTGTTTGGGATGCTTGAATGGTTTTCAATAGTTTATTAATGGTGTCTTCGGTTGAAAAACCTTCCCTAAATCCATATTGTTTATCATTTAATATATATTTTTACAGATTTATTTCTCAAAAACTTTCTCCATTGTGTTTAGAGGGCATATAGGCCTATACGATTTGGTTCCTTAGGATCTTTATTAATACTCTTCTTTAATATTAAAACCTTGGCCTCCTTCCAGCAAAGTGGAACTTGGCTTGCCAAATACAGTTGTTAAATGAATTAAATAAGTATAGTGTTATTTTATCTTTGAGGTTGACAAGCACCTAGTTAATTATTCCATCTGGACCAGCAGCTTTCTTAATTTTACTTCTTGTATTATTAATTTAATCACTGAAATGTTAAAGGGATAAATTACTCTTTGAATAGAATACTCATATAAATCCACTTTTGGTGTGTGATTCAGTTATGCAGTAATCCCCTGGAAGTAGTGTATCCATTAAGATGTTTACTGAATTTCTCCAGTTTGTTGTCAAGTTTCCATTTCCTATATTTAGGGTAGTTAAAATTTCTGGTTTCTTAACTTTCTCCACAATAATTTTATAGGACATTCCCCAAACACTTGTTTCTAATTTTTCTTCAACAAATGCTTTTTTCCATGTAGTATTTCTTGTTTCATGTAATATATTTTTATATATATTTTTATATCTATTTATCAAGTTTCCTTCCCTTTCTTCCACAATGATGACATTCTGATATATTTTCCTTAAGTTCCTCATTTGTCTTCCTAATTTTTGAAGGTATCTGTCTGTTAACTTGAATTTCATCCTTTTCTTCTGTACTACTGTTTTCAATAATTTGGTTGTAGTTTACTTCGATTTTCTTTCTTTGTGTAACTCCCATTTCTTGTTGCAATTTATTTATTCTAATTTTGGGTGGCAAATTGGGTTTATTTTCTGTTTTAATACATTTCTCACCATAAATATCATTACTTTTGGCTGTTATTTAATAGGTCATATTCTCCAAATGTGTACATATATTTTCATTCTCTGTCTGTGTACTTACGTCTTTGTAGTTTTGTATCTTACTTAAGTTTTAATCTATGTGCAATGACTCTTTTCAAATTCCATCTTATTCTACTAGGCATAGTTTTCTTCTTTAATTAATTCCTTTTATGCTGCCTTGTACTCTAATTATCCTTAATTAGTTCTCAAAACTACCCTTTCCCACATCATGCAATATGTTGGACTGCTTTATTTTCTCCCATAGTTTTTTATTTTACACGAGCAGTGTATACAAGTAGGCTGTTCTTTTTTTGAGCATTCTTTTCACTTATGATCTTCTTCACCACTGCCTGCATGCTATTTTGTCTTTGTGACAAAATTTTGAAACGTAACTGTAGTCATAACATTTCAGGCATTTTGCCATTGAAATAAAATCTTTGGTTGCTGCAGATTGAAATCCAACATATAACCTTCCTTTTTGAACTGGTAAATGGGTACTCTGTGAAGTGGACAACAAAAAGATGGCCATATGTTATTTTCTTGAACTTGGTTGAATCAACGGATCTAAATGCTTTCATCATATGGTAGAATAAATATCTATATGGAAAAAAGTTGCTCTGATTATAGAAGACTTTTTCCTTCTACAATTTGGAAAAGAATTGCAACAAGACTTTTCCTTCTACATCTTGGAAAAGAATTGCAAAGTCCTTATGGTCTCCATGTGATCACTCAAATGCAATGAAGAATGGAAAGGTAGAATCAGACGACTGAAAAATTCAATGCCATAGCCGGGATTTGAACCACGGATCTCCCGGTCTCCGTCCGGTTGCTCTAACCACCGGGAGATCTGTGGTTCAAATCCCGGCTATGGCACTGAATTTTTCAGTCGTCTGATTCTACCTTTCCAACCCTGTCTAACACACGGCTTGTGTGAAAGAACAATTATTTGCAATGAAGAATGTTGTTCCTCAAGAAGAAGCCCCAAACACTGAAGAAAACCACCAGAAAGGAAATTATTGCTATTGTAGGCAATGACACATGAAGTGACACTGATATATTTTTCACTATATATTACATATTTGTGAATCTTCTGACTGATTTATGGCAGTTTTTCATAGTATAACTGGATTGAAGCTTTAGAGAATATTGGAAAAGCTATCGTAAGGTTATAAACATTCTTATATAAATTATATTTTTCTTGCCTTTGGCTTAAGGATTGGTTTTGTTTACATAACAATGCAATGTCACCCAGTATGTAGCAATACCACAGAAACTATTAATGGCCCCTAAATCTCAAAATGTAGAGCCTCCTAGTTCTCTTCAAACTCCTGAGAGTTCTGTTACCACTAAAAAACATGTTTATATTGTGATAAATATTATAAGGGTCTAAAACTTTACTTTAGCAGAGTCCATCCTAATGAATACCACTATCTTCTAACTAATAATTCTCAAATAGAATCCTTTACACGTACTGATTCTTCAGTTGAACATCCTCAATAAGTTTACAGAGCTAATGAAGGTGACACAAATATGTTGTATCAAAATTTACTAAAAACTTGGACGGATAAATTCACTTATGAGATGGATAACGCTACATTTGAAACAAATGTGACACAATTTGTCAAGCTTTTAGCAAGTGCAGCCAATTTCTTACCAGGTTCTCAACATCCAGCCACAAAATACATCAAAACTAGACAAGAATGTAAGTTATGTAATAACAAGACAGTACAAAAACTCGACAAATCCTCAAAGATGTTCAAGAAATGATTATTTAAAGCAAAAAGCCAACTTTGAATATCAAAGAGCCCAATACGATTACTTTTACCAATGAAGGAAAGCTGTTAAGAGAATATTACATAACAGTAATAAAACACCTAATGATATTAACACTGAAACAATTGAAGATTATTTTCATACCATTTTTGAAACTAAAAATCAAAACATGCGCAAATCTTGGAAACACATACAAGTAAATATAATTTTATCTCAGAAATTACAGATGATCTGATATATTCAACATATGAAAGCTCACTTAAGTTTATTCAAACTAAATTCAAAAGTTCATTCATATATATATAGCACTAGAGCAAAGCACAGAAGACTAAACACTATGAAAACAGCTTCAGATATGCTGGGTTACAACTATATAACAAGCTATCTCAATACATAAAAAATATTGATTCACAACAAAACTTAAAAGAATGTTATTAAATTTCTTAAAAGATCTTTTATACCATAGATGAATTTCTAAACCTGTAATTATTGTAATTTTTCACCTGATCTAAATAATGCATATTATATTTGACGTATCCTACAACATGTACATGTTTTAATGGATGAATAATGAATGAAATTAAATTAAAAAGATTGCTGTTGACACTAGCTCAGGACCCAATAAAGTTCTTCTAAAAGCAGTTAGAGAACCAATTGCCACTTCTTCTATAGCTTTGCTTATGAAAAGAATGATTCAGATGGGTTACGTGCCCACAGGCCTGATTGAAGCTCGAACTGTACTCATCCACAAAGGTGGAGACAGCAATGCTTTAGATAAATGGCAACCGATAACAATATCATCTGTTTTGCTTAGAGTAATATCAAAGACTATAAGACTACATAATTCGACAAGTGATAGAACTTAATCCTCACCAGAGGGTTTTTAATGACTTCTGGTACATTTATTAATATCAATATTGTTGATAGAATCCTACACCATGCAGCTAACAATCTTTCTGAATGCCTCATCTTTCTTGATATCAGTAAAGCATTTAATAGTGTCAGTCATAATGACCTCTGTTTTACCATTAAACATACTTCCTTACATAACAGTAATAAAATACCTAATGATATTAACACTGAAACGATTGAAGATTATTTTCATACCATTTTTGAAACTAAAAATCAAAACATGTGCAAATCTTGGAAACATATACAAGTAAATATAATTTTATCCCAGAAATGACAGATGATCTGATATATTCAACATATGAAAGCTCACTTAAGTTCATTCATATATATAGCACTAGAGCAAAGCATAATCTATTTGCAAATTCACAGGAGACTAAACACTATGAAATCAGCTTCAGATATACTGTTGAAAAATCTACTGATGTATAATACGAGGGGCATGCCAAAAGTTTTTAGATCTGTCGCAATACACCACGGGAGGAAGTTGCCACTACGTGCATCTGATAGCCTGGTGTTTATTTAGGATGGCCCGGAAAAACAATTGTGATATCTGCAAGCATTGAGTCAAGAGGGGGGAGAGTACTACGTCATTTGTTGACCAGTGCATTATGAAAGATGGAGCCGTCCAGATGTGATTTTCGAGTGATGATCTAATACGATTTTAAAAAGACCCCAAGCAGAGCCAACAAATTTTGTCAGAAACTTTTGGGGACCCTGCTCCTTCACTGGCCACAGTTAGAAAGTGGTTTCGTGAATTTCAAAGGGGGAGGGAATCCTTTGAAGATGAGCCTCATGCAGGTAGGCCACAAACTGCAGTTATGCCCAAAAACATTGAAGCTGTGAGGAAAATGGTGAAAGAAGATCCGCATATCTCATTCTTTGAGATAGAGAGACATTAAACATTGGATCAACAGCAGCACAAACAATTGTGCATCAACATCTTGGTCTCACCAAGAGATGTGCGCGTTGGGTTCCACATTTCCACACCAATCATCAAAAAGCAGTCTGAGTGGATTGGTGCAAATTTATGATAAAAAATTTAATTCTGGTGAAAGTCGGGATGTATATAACATTGTTATGGGCGATGAAACATGGATATACCTTTATGATCCAGAAACTAAACAGCTGTCGCGTGTCTGGTGCTTTGAAGATGAACCACCTCCAACAATATTCAAGAGGGGCCGAAGGGTTGGCAAAAAAAAAATGGTCGCCTCTTTTTTCTCAAGAAAGGGTCCCATAGCAACCATTCAACTTGAGAACCAACGCACAGTACGCAATGGTACACCAAGTCCTGCCTTCCAGAGGTCATCAAGCGGTGAAAGGAACAGCACCCAAGGTCACGGAAGGGACATCTCCTGCTGCACCATGACAATACCTCCTCTCACACTGCTGTCAGAATGATGGATTTCCTGAATGAAGAGGGCATCAGGGTGCTACCCCATCCACCTTACTCACCAGACTGGGCTCCCTGTGACCTTTTTGTGTTCACCAAAATGAAGGAACGGCTGCAGGGGCACCGATTTACGTCAGATGGTGAAGCCATTAGTGAACATTTGGAGGCTGTGAACAGTGTCGAAGAAAAAGTGTGGCAAGAAATGTTTGCAAAGTGGTTTGTGCGAATGAATAAGTGTCACAGGGGACTACTTTGAGAAAATGTGAAAGAGTTTTGAAATTTAGTTGTGTTTTTTGGGAACAGCTAAAAACTTTCGGCATGACCCTCGTACCACTTGAATTCAGACAGGTGAAAAAAAACAGAAAATTAACATATGACGTTCGGTAATGCAGGGTGATCCAGTTTTGCCATTTCTCTTCAATTTAAGTACATATTAATCATATATTCAACAAGCTCACTGAAAATATCATTGCAAAATCTTATGTTTTCAAACTTTTAAAAGGCACAGGTCCTCTTACAATACTGGGTTTTGCAGATGACTTGGTAATAATTGGTAAAGATTTAGAAATCTGAAAATATTTTAGTAACTATGGTCATTATGCTATTACAAGAAATTGGACTGCCTATAAATGTCACAAAAATTGGAAGATATCAACATTCATAAGGCAAATTATTTCAAGGTGAAATTACAATTTGTGAAAATATATGAACTATTTCAGCTGATGAGGAAATCAAATACTTGGGTACAACATTTAACAAGTCATTAATTTTCAACTCAAAAGCAATATTAAAAAACTACAAAATAAATCTCAATACTCTTGCAAATACACCATTATTACAACCAAACAAACACTGATGGTTGTTAATCAACTTACAGGTCCAGCATTAGTTTATCCTCTTCAGACATCACATTTAGAAAATATGCCAAAATCCTTCCTAAACATCACTGATGAAATTATATACAGTGCTATCAAACAAATTTTACAACTACCCAGCGACATTCCAAATAGCATGCCCTACACCTGCCATAATTTCAAAGGTCTTCTATGTACATTGTGGGAAGCATTTCTACAGTAGTTCAACATAAATCCAACTCTGGAAGTAGTCAACCAGCCTCATGTAAATGTTTTTCGAGATTATGATAACGTTAAAAGTTGTCTTCAAGAACTCGAAATAGACGATTTTATGAAATCAAAAAGTACCTGACACCTTCAGCAACGTCTCAGAGAGAGAGAATTTATACAATGGTGCTCCTGCCCTTACAAAGGTAAGGGAATTGCACTCTTTTCCCAAGTACCCTCAACAAATAAGTGGATCTTACCAAACATGATCTATCAAGCAGTGAATGATACAATATGATCAAAATGAATGCCATGGTACCACCCGTTTGGTCAATCTCAGGTTCTTCTTCTAGCACTAGCTGTTAGAGACATTGCAATGAGTTTGAAACCTTTCCTCACATGCTAGGGAATTGTCCTCAGGGACAACTACTCCGCATCAAGAGGAATGACAGTGTAAGAACTTGCTGGCAAATGGTCTCCATTCTAAGGGCTTGGGAGTACATGAGGAAGTGCACTGAACAGCAACAGCTGTATAGACATCAGCTGCAACAACAGAAAGAAGAACAAGGCAGATATTGTAGACTCAACAATCCACTTTAAACAGACAATATACAGCCTGAAGAAGCTGAAGCAGAAAAGAATAATATATATGAACCAACAATACTTTATTTCATAGATAAATACCATATTCAGAAAATTGTTGCAAGTGGTCTCCTCCTTGGCGCATGGGGAATATTATGAAGTATTTTGTCTCATGGCAGGGAGGATATAAATTAGAAAAAAATAAGAGTCCCAGACTGTCACAAAAATAATAAAATATTCTGTAGCCATTTTGAGTAATCATCTTTATGGAAAGTACATGGTTTAATTACATACTATGTCTATATTTGAATTTGTATGACTATATAGTAATGTTGTTGTTATTATTATTGTTTCTATTACCACCATTGTTATGTTTGCTTTCCATCACAATATTATTTTATGTGAATAGTTCATATTTTAAGCATTATGTGTCATTAGGAAAACCCTAAATAGGGTCAGATGATTAAATAAAAAATAACAAATGCCAGTTGTGTTCAATAAACACAGACAGAAAGGTAAAAATGAAATGTGACAGTTGCCATAAATTTGTGTGCTCAAGAGACTTTGAGACTAAAGAAAGTAGTAAATCTAAACTGTCACACTAAAGACTATGAACATGAAAACAGACAAATTTTCATGCAACAGTAACTCCTAGACCAAGAAAATTTAATGGGATTAAAATATTAGCACTAAAAATGATTTTTTTTTTGGGGGGGGGGTAATCAAAGTGGGAGTAGAGGTTAAGTTTATATGTAATGTTCATTAAATGCTAAATATTCAGTATATCGTAAAATTATTACGATATATACGTTTTAAAATTTTTAAGCGAGTTCCAGTTGGACCATTTTAGTAGTTTAAACAGATTCAATACCATAGCATAAGGAAGCTTAACATAAGCTAGTGAGAGGAAATTATAATAAATATTTATGCAGCAGATGCATTAATGAATGCAAATGAGAGGGAGAGAGGGGGAGGGGGAGGAAGAGAGAGAGTGCAGCAGTCTTGTAATAGTCTCAGAACAAAACAAAGAATCACGATTTGTGTGAAAGAACGGGTCAGATAAGTAAAAGCATATCAAGAGTATCTTACTGTAATGACTATATATGTGTAAATAATTACTGCTTGTTGACATACTTGATTGCTTTTTGGAATTGTTATTGGGAACCTAGTAGTTTTTTGGAACTAGATCAGATAGGACTGTTACTAAAAATAAGCATTTTTCCCACCCCTAATTCAAATTGAGCTACATATAAAAATAGCAAGTCCACATGGCTACAAAGGGTTTTGGACTTGGGCTACTCGTATGTAAAAAGCTATTTGTGGACAACAAAGATAGACTCAACAACAGATGTATTACCTAGTAGGGCTGCATAAATTCAGTGATGGAGAAATGGCTATTAATTTCTTCTAATATTTTGAGATAGAGCTGAGTCATTGAAAACATTTAACTACTTTGTCAATGAAAAAACTGCCATAAGAACTTCTTATAATTTATGTATTCTTTTGTGACTGTTGGAGGTTTATTTCTGCATTGCAATTTATATTTCAAATGGGAGCAATATTTTTAATTTCTGCTGGCATTAAATTTGCTATATAATAAAGGCATATTTGCATTTCATTTTTCATCACAAACTCTACACTTGCCATAAAGCTTATTTTCAAATGCTCAATTTTACACTAATATGTATTCTTACTTTGAGCTCCTTTTGATTTTCTTGATTTAATGCTAAATTTCCAAGCGCTCTAATAGCTGCAAGTTGAACATTTGGTTTTGGATATAATAGTAAGTTCTGCAGTCGAAATAAGCACCCAGCTTCACGGAGTATATCCTGAAACACACATGCAAACAAAAACAAATTAGTCAGTAACCACACAGTATCTTTACATATTTAATGAAGTTGCTATAAATATTTAATTTTGAATCTTTAAAATATTTTCCATTGGTAAATGTAATAAAGAAGGTTGTCAAATATTCTATTACATGTGAGTTATGTTGCAAGATCTTTACTGTTTGGTTTCAAAGAAGTGCAACATTACTATATTAATATTAAAAGGATGGACAATCAATCCTGTTTCTCTATGAAGGCTTAACAGTACCTGGTTTGCTGAAAATGTTCCACAGTTGCCAATAGTAGTTAGGGTTCTTTCAAGCAAAAGTTCATCATTACTGTGTAAAAGGGCAACTAAACTCTTTGCTTCATGTGATGTTATTACCCTGTGGATAAAAAAAAAATTATGAGGCATATATAAGTTCTTGAAGACTTCCACAATCAGAGTCAATATTTTCTGAGCTCTCTCGTTGATGCTGCATAATTGCTTTTCTTACCAACATTTTGACCATCATACTGCAGTTCTCTTCAGGGCAAAGGAAATGTGACTTTTTTCTTGGGGAGGGGGGGGGGGCAAGAAGCATAGAGGATATAAAGGACAAATAATGGGAGGCAGATGGAGATAATAGATAGTAAATAGGGTAGAAGTCCAGGGTTCATGTGATAGTTCCACTGCTGCACCTGTGGATTCATGGGAAGGAGTTGAAATCATGCAGGCCAGGGGACCACTAGACTAGCTTGGCTGGGACACTTAATCATGGTATGATGAACAACCATACAAGATATGGCCAGATAAAGGTCTGCCGCCCCTCATAAAGCAGCTGGATGTTCTTAGTAACTACAGTATTACCTCAGTTATATGTTTTGAAAGGGAGACAGCTAAAATAATGTATAAATGAGAAAATGTAAAAATGAACTTTTCTATGGAGCAGAAGCTATGTTTTTAGATTACTATTCTAATTATGCATTATTTGACATAAGAGCAATAAATGAAGCAACTACATAAATAATAAACATAATACACTGTTTATAGAACTTATATGCATTCCAGTACTATTATTTATATTTCAAGTAAAAAAAAAATCTGAATAATGGTGCTTTAAAAACATTGTAAACTTTTCTTTGCTTCTTTGATGTTCTCACAGTCATACATTAGTCAATTATACGACTTATTACAAGGTATAATTGAGCTAAATAATAATGGATAAAGTTCAGTACCTAAAAAATTTAATTGATATCTGCATAAAACATAGAAGTGAGGGTTTAACTTACAACTTTAGCAGCATGGATCTCAGAGAAAACCAATTTCCTCACTCTTCTCTGGATTGATCAGGCTATAAGCCAATCAAAGCCTGGCTTCTGCCAGCATTATAAAACCACAATAGCTGCAACAGTGTGTAGTCTTTGCCTGATTGTCCAAACATTGTTAGGGAAAGAGATACCTGGTGCCAACTAAACAGCTCAGAAAATTATGTAAAGATATCAACATAATCAGTGATATGCATGAAGATAAGCTTTAGTTTTATTTGGCAATTTCTAACTAGTTTTCCCCTAATATACCTGTATAACAACACACACCTGTCCTTGATTAAGGTTTTCTTTAAAGGCTAGATTCTGTTTAAATTTTTCTCCATCAACTAGGCCTTATTTATTTTTATATGATTTTATAAACTCAAATATATGAAGTACACTATAGCCCATTTTGTTGAACACTTTCACTAGGGATTATTTCTTGCCATGATTTTAACAGAACTTGGCACGCTTGAGTTTAGAATCTGTGACACTTTATGCCACAACTGTCAAAAACTTCTGCTACCCTTATTTTCCACCCCTTAGATACAAGCCAATATGCTCTGTCTTATCGACATAAAACTTTGAACACTTATGCTACCAGACCCAAAGAAAATTATAGCCTACCTTTCAACTTTCAAAAACTATCCTTACTACATCTCCAATCCCTTATGTTGTATACTTCATACAGGTACACCATTTAATTCTTCTGAACAAACTTCTTTAACATTTTAGTATAAGACCTGGCAAATACAATAAGTTGTTTACAGTAGCAACCCCAACCCATATTTTCAATACTATATCATATTGAATGTTTTAAAAATCATCCTTACCCTTATTTTCAACAGCTTATATACAAAAGTACAGTGTTTGACACATTGGGGCACAAATTTGTGCAGTGTGCTATGAGATTCTGTTACAATTAAAGGCTACTTTACAACTTTAAAAAATTTATCCCTTCTCATATTTTCCACTCAATATGTACAGTCTAAGACAAAATAAATGAGCAGCAGCCAGAGAGGGAGTTTGATTCAGAAAACATCGGAAGTGTTCGCTGATGCTGCATTCACAATACATTATTTAATATCACAATGCATTCATTTCAAAGCTATGTGATATGTAGGAAGATGCCTTTTAGTTTTGCTGTATGCATAGTAGCCGAGTGGTAAAATGCATGTGCCTTGTAATTGGAACAACCTGGGTTCGAATTCTTGGTGTATATGTTCTTTTTTTATTATTTAGATTTTAATTTGTTAAATATATGGCAATACCATATGTTTTCCATACATAAGATATTTAATTTTAAGACATTCACGCATAAAAGCACAAATCACTCTTCTTGTTTTCAAAATAAGTGTCATATTCATAAGAATTCTAAAGTGAAAAACTAAACCAAATATTTAATTGACTTAATATTGGATGTGCAAACTCCGTCTTATTCTTCAGTTATGAATGGTGCTGGCATAATCGTGCGAGCACACCTCATAGCCCTGGAGTACTGCATGATATGTTAGCAATTATACTGACTTTTGCTATGGCTGAGCACACACATAAAGGCAAAGCTACAAGAGATCTCTGCTTGTGTTAGTGAAAGTTGATGGATACTCTGTGTCTCAGGCTGCAAGAACACTTGAAGTCCCTATATCTATGGCTATAAGGTGGGTATGGTTATCCAGGGAAGGGATTGTTCGTCGTCGAGCTGATTTGGGTCAAAAATGTTTGTCCACTCCTCAGAAGACACTTAACTTCTAGAAGAGACAGACAGCAATCCCTTCCAGCATGTGTGTACAATCAGAATTAATTCTAATTTTCCTGGGTAAAACTGCACACCCTTGCATCATTTGACTAAAGCAGGGCTCTTTGCTCCATCGGCAGCTCAGAAGCAGATCTTACAGATGATCACAGATTATGTCGCCTCACATTTGCAGAAGAAAATGCCAACCATAACTGGAATAGGGTTATATTCACAAATGAGGTGACATTTTCATCTACAACAAATGGGGAGAAAGTGATTTTTTACCGGCCTAGAGGAAAATGTTATGATGCAAAATATGTGGCACAAATGGATCGCTAAAGTCAATATCTGTGTCGTGTTGGATGTCATGAGATGGTCTAGATGTATTGTGGCAGCTTGATGGTACATTAAATAGCCACCAGTATAAAGACATCCTCGAAAAAATCATGGTTCCTTCTGGAAGGAATAGATATCCCAATCGAATGATTGAATTCCAGCAGGATAATCACCCTGTCCACACAAGTCAGCAAGTTTCAAACTGGTTCTCGCAAAGGCAAGATATAACAGTGATTGATTGGTCTCCTTGCACATCAGATTCCAATCTTATCAAAAATATGTGGGCAGAGGTGAAGAAAGTTTTGGAGTTAAATTGGCCTGCAAGACAGTGCAAGACAAAAGAGTTTTTGTGGGATCAAATACAGGATGTTTAGGAGGAAGTATCTTCTCACGAAAATTTAACTAATCATTTGATGTCATCCATGCCCAGTAGAATAAGGGCAGTAATAGAAGCAGAGGGTTTAAACACCTGATATTAAGTTAACTTCTATTCTTATTTGCTTTTTCATTTAGGAATATGTTTACTTATTTCATATTTAGTTTGAAAATGAAAAGGAGAGTACTTCAGTTTTTATGTGCGAGTATAAATGCCTTGAAATCAAATAAGCATTTGCAATTGGAAATTTTATTATAATATGTGTAATAAACATTGTTTTTTTCTAAAAAACTTTAGGTGCAAGCAAAAATTATAAGCTACTCAAGGCTTTCAAAAATACCCCTATAGTATTTTTTACCCTTTACTTACAGATTTACATTGTTTGACTTATAGATAAACTTTGTACACTTACTCTATGGGACCTGGTAAGTATTAGGCTAGGTACTTTACAATTTCCAAAAGTTATCTTTAACCATATTTTCAAACCACAAACCTGCACCATTTATAATTAAAAAACATGATTAATCCTTAAAAGTGGCAGCTTGGAACACTTGTAACATTGCTAGTTGCATTTGAGGTATAAAATCTTTAATATTTGATATTGCCTTGAAGATTTACCAAGAAATTTCAATCAGATGGGACGATTTAGTGCCTTACAGATATCTTTGTAATGGTAGCTCAAGTGTCAAGAGCACTGGCATGGAGAGCTGAAGATCTGTGGTTTGAGTCCTGGCCATGGCAGTAAGTTTTTCAATGATTCAACGTTCCAATTTAGTACACATGCGTGCACCCCCACCCCCACACACACACCTATTGTGAAAAAACCATTATCAAAGCACTGCACCATATAACTAATTTTGACATAATTTTGGACAATGACACTTTAGGACCTGGAAATAATTGTAGGGGGCTAAAGCTTTCAAAAACTAGCCCTCCCTCGCTCTCAACCTAAGACATACAAATTAATCAGTTTGAATCTTCTAAACCAAACTTTGGAAACTCAAGTGCTAGGTAGGATCCAGGGGCAAGGTGGGGGGGGGGCGGAAGCAAACCTAATCTGTATATCTATTTTCAGTTGTTTACACACAAACCTCAACAGTCTGACCAATCTGAATGAATATTTGGACACACATCTTTAATATACAGCACATATTACAGGCTACTTACCACTAAAATCTTCCTGTTATCCTAATTTCAAACCGTTACTTTAAAATCTTCTCACTGTTTAACCCAATCACACAAATCTTCCTACACTTATATGTAGTACCTAACAATGTTATTATAGGCTACCTTGTAACTTTTAGAAGTGAGACCTTCCCCACAATAACTTCAACACCTTAAGCACAAATCCACTGTTTACTGATCTAGAGAAGAATTTGGAAACTGATACTTTTGAACCCAGCCAATATTATAGGAATGACATGAATGATGCTACACATGTGCTTGAAGTGACATGAATGATGCTACACAATTCTAATTTTGTATTTTCATTAGATTTTTCACCAACATCGCAAGGAATGTAAGAAAACATCAAACCTGAAAACACATTTCCATTATTTATTACATTGTTATTTATTACTTTAAATTAACTTCCCCAAACTTCTGTATCTTGGAATTGCTTTTGCCAGTCTTTAGGAAGACACCTTATTACAATTCCTTATATTTTATATATAGTGCAGTCCTGGGAAAGACAAGCAGTCATATATTATAATTAGCTATTTTTGTTTCTGAACACTGCTAATGATTTTGGTTTAATTAACAGTAGAGAACAAAATTATTCAGAAAATTTGAGTCAGAGTTGAAACACTAACATCCCTTACATATTTTTCATCTTGACTAGTTTCAAGAGCTAATTGCTCCCTTCCTCTGAAGTGGCTGGCTGGTTCCTCATGGTGTTGTCCGATGTGAGTGTGTGTGGTGGCATCTGGTGATGCGATGATGAATTTCCTTAGTGGATTCAGTGGCGGCAATTCAAAGTTCATTACATAGTGTTTATGTTTTGTGATTAATAAATTTTCCCAAGTATCCAACTCTGCTGTGTATTTCGCCGGTTTCAGTGGTATAATATTTGGTGTGATGTGATTTGTCATCCAAAAGTGATGTGCAACTGCAGATTTGTCCATCTGTTTGTATTTGATGTGTCTCATATGTTCTTTCAATCTGGTCTCTAAAAAAGTATCTAAAAGTTTACACACCATTAATAGAAACAGGATACAAAACAAGAATACAAACACATAGTTAACACAGCCATAAACCATGGCTTCACAAACCAAATCATCGGCAAAAAAGTAGCACATTTCAAGAAACAGAAACACATGATTGGGGCCAGTTCAAGATCATGCAAACCCCTATTTAAAGAACTAGAGATACATCCCATCCCTTGTATCTATATATTCGAAATAATAATGTTCATCCATAAAACCAACATCAATACTAATTCCCCCTTCATAAAAAATGAACAAATACACCAGTATAACACAAGGCAAATTAGTAATTTACATATCTATCAGCATAATACATCTTTGTGCCAAAAAAAGTATATTGCACTCCGGAATAAAGATATATAACAGCCTACCACAATTTTTGAAAAGAATACAGCAAAAAAGAAATTTCAAATACTTTTTAAAGGCATATCTAATCAACCACTGCTTCCACTCAATCCAAGATTTCCTAACTAACGAAAATAAATAATTAATTTCATGTATATATATATATATATATATATATATATATATATATATATATATATCTAATCTTTGTATATCATAACTTTAATTTTTATTCTTTATATTATACATATTTTAGAGTTAAATTTGTAATAATTTTATAAATATTTTGTTAATTTTAGTTTGACGTGTCCAACATTGATTGTACTTACTTAACTTACTTACCTTACTTAACTTTACTTAACTTTACTTACCTTACTTACTTAACTTTACTTACCTTACTTACTTAACTTTACTTACTTAACTTTACTTACCTTACTTACTTACCTAACTTACTTACCTAACTAACCTAACTTACCTAACTTACCTAACTTACCTAACTTACTTAACTTACTTACTTACTTACTTACATTAAGCACACCACAAAGCTCACCCAACAAAAAAGCAAAATTATTTTCAAGAAGTTAACTTTCCACCCAAGGGCTCACTACAAATTGCACAGTTTCTGCCTAGCTTCACAAAACAGATTCAGTCTAGAGAAATTACTCTGCAACAAATCAAAGGACCAAATACGTTAGAACAAAAAAGCAGGAATCTATCAAATTAATTGCCCAGAATATGACCAAATCTACACAGGTAAAACAAAAAGAAATTTAGAGACCAGATTAAAAGAACATATGAGACATCAAATACAAACAGATGGACAAATCTGTGGTTGCTCATCACCTTTGGGACAACAAATCACATCACATCACACCACACCACACCACACCACACGACACCAAATATTACACTACTAAAACCGGCAAAATACACAGCAGAGTTGATACTTGGGAAAAGTTATTAATCACAAAACATAAACACTGTGTAATGAATTTTGAATTGTTGCCACTGAACTCACTATGGAAATTTATCACAGCACCACCAGATGCCACCACACACGGATTCACACCAGACAACACCATGAGGAACCAGTCAGCCACTTCTGAGGATGGGAGCAATTAGCTCTTGAAACCGGTAAGATGAAAAATATGTAAGTAATGTTAAGTGTTTCAACTCTGACTCAAATTTTCTAAATAATTTCAAATTCACTCACTGTTACTAGCTTAGCCATATTTTATACTAGTAACGAACAATTTATTTTATAAGAACTAATTATTGTTTTCCTAGACAATACATCATCACCAAGCAAAGCTCTAGCATCCAGATACTGCATACAAGAAGGGAAACTGCTCTACATTTTTTGTTATTCTCTCATTTTCTTCCTTAAGTGCTTTGTTTTTCCAATTATTTAGCATTTTTGTTTTGTATAAATCATAATTTCCAATAGAGATTCACAAGGCAAGAGCTGCATTACCTTATACATGCTCCAAAATGTTGTGATATTGCATATTGGTTAATTAATACTATAATTTTTCTTTTTATTCAACATTTAAATAAAAGTAAGACATGTTAGTTTATAGTCTATTTTTTTTTTAAATATTAGAAAAAATTTTGCTTTGTTTTACAGTATTTTCTAATGTTAAACAAAACTATAAATTTAATTTTTATTTGCTTTCACTGAATACTTAGGTAAATATGCTAACCTTTAATTTTTTATATCCAATGGGTAAAGCTACTGTACCTAAGCTACACTTAAAATTAAGTATGGTGGACTTGTAACAATGGCATGCACTAATCATTTAGATTAATTACTGAATCAGTTTTCTAACACTACATCACTTAATATATTTAGAAAAGGAAAACATCTTTCTAGAGCTACTTGCTCCCCTCATCAGTTTCTGGTCGTCTTGTCCTTGGTGGCAGTTTGATGATCCTCTGCGTTAATATGTCATCTG
The DNA here is from genome assembly GCA_030765065.1 of Deroplatys truncata. NCBI lineage: Eukaryota > Metazoa > Arthropoda > Insecta > Mantodea > Mantidae > Deroplatys > Deroplatys truncata. The sequence goes on from CM060990.1 coordinate 493,536,795, forward strand.
GTGGGATTTCAAAATTGAAAATGTGGTTCCTGTTCTTCTGAAAAATGTAAATGTTTTTCCCAAACTACAAGTTCTGTTTTTCCTGTAATGTTTTTTTAGTACTTTTGGATCTCTGTTTATGGTGTGTTTTTCCCTACAAAAATGCCAAGCTACCAGTGATTTATCTACGTGTTTTGGCTTTATGTTCCTAATGTGTTCTTTTGCTCTTGTTTTTAAAGTTTTCTTTTTGTTAACCTGATGTAGATTTTGTTACAGCCCTTATCTAAATATACTAAGTGATGCAGTGTTACAAAATTAATTCAGTAATTAATCTAAATTAGAGTATACATCACTGTCACAAAGTCCACCATACTTTGTATTTGTATTTATTGTGCTAAGAGTTTCACAATTTGATTGTCTACTGAACTTTGACCCTGGTCACTCATTCAGTAGACAATCACTACAGTTTATTTACATTTTACATACTTAACAACAACTGAGAAAAAATCTATGTTGGGAAAACTAAAAGAAACACAGAAACAACAGCAAAAGAACACAACAGGAACATAAAGCAAAAACAGGAATAAAAATTAACCGTAACTTGGCAGTTTGGAAGGAAACAACACACCATAAATAGAGATCTGAAAATATAAAAAATATTACAAGAAAAATAGAACTTGCAGTTGGAAAATATTTGCATTTAGAAGAACAGGAACCACGTATTCAATTTTGAAATCTCACCAGGTGACATACTAATGCAGAGGTTTATCAAACCACCACCAGGGACAAAGCCAACCACCATGAGGAATAATGCTAGTGGTCCACCAGGAACTGATGATGGGAGCAAATAACTCCAGAAACATGTTTTCCTTTTCTAAATATAAGTAAGTGATTAGTGTTACAAAATTGACTCAGTAATTAATTTAAATGAATACTGTATCTATTTTACTTTGTGGATATGTAAGTGTAAAATTTAAAACCTTTTTCTTTCATTCAAAATTAAAGCAAATCCCCTTCAGTTTTAGATGCTTTCATTAGACATTCATTTTGCTGCAAATACATGAACAAACTGCTTTGGAATTTAAATACTACTTGTAAAAGTTTAATCACTTCTGTAATGCAGTAATACAATCATGGCTATTTACAGAAATCCTATGTGCATTTGAATTTGCAAGCACATCACTTCAATACCAGGCAGTGCTAGTGGAACATGTTGCTTTGTGTCTATGGGCGTTCAACTGCTAGGTCATTATCCAGTGGAACATGAGTCATAACATGTCAAGAGGCACATGCAGCCAATATGGCCAAAATCGAGATGATGCTGAGGACATGTTTATGGCATAGCCTGTAAACCATCTAAATTATATAACTTCCTACTTCACAGGATGAAGAGACTCATCCAGTATGCCCTTCCATTCAGTATAAAACAATGCATAGATTTGAATATGATAATGTTCAATTTATTAATTTCATTTTGGAGAAGTGTGTATCCAAATTAAAAGAAAGTATGCAAAATCTTTTTTCATTGACTATTTAAGGGTTCAAACATATATTGGAGAAGACCTGGGGCTTAATTAGTCTACTGTAAGTAAACCCATGAATTATGCTAGTGCTAGAATTACTGATGAAGTTCACTGGTTGATCAAATACTCATAATTAAAGGAAATTAATTCTATTAAGCACATTGGCAAAACTGATTAAACTTTCCATATGTAATATGTACAACTGACTTAACATATTTACCAATTATATAGCCAGCAGTACACAGCAACACATATATCAACACAAACAATGCTTCTGTCGCAAAGCCTAAGATAATTTGTTATTCCCTGTGTTCTGTGCCATAAAGATTTCCTTCTTTTTTTTATTTAGCCTATGTGATGCTTTTATTTTTTTCTGCTTTAGAGTTTGGAATTTCTGATTTGTTTAGTAGTACTTCAGTTACAACATTACACTGAATCTTAATTTCCTTATGAAAATTTGTCACAGAATCATAAATATTACCAAAGCTATGTATACAAAACCAATGATACCAAAGTTTACGCATGCATGCACGCACCAACACCCAATATATTTTAAGTTAGAAATGCAATCAACATAAACTCATTCATTACATTAAGCTACTTATATGCATTAATTTGATTAGATCAATCTAAGGCTTTAAATGTAACCTTGAAATATTACATTTTAACTTAAACACCAGTCTTCAAGTCAAAGCTTGAATTATATCATGGAATGATATGGTTCCCAGCAAATTTCTGAACAGCAATAAGAGGACAAAGGAAAATAATACTTTTAAATTCTGACAAGAAACAGAACTTAAGGGATATCGGTATTTTTCACCAACATTTAAAAATGCAAGTATTCAGAAGGTATCAAACAATTGTTTTAATATAAAATATGGATAAGCTAGTAGCAGTGATGTGAATTTGAAATTATATAGAAAATTTGAGTCGGAGTTGACTTTACTTACATATTTTACAACTTGACCGGTTTCGGGAGCTAATTGCTACCATCATCGGAAGTGGCCGACTGGTTCCTTGTGGTGTTGTCCCATATGCATCTGTGTGGTGGAATCTGGTGTAGTGATGAAACTCCATAGTGGGTTCGGTGGCGTCAATTCAAAATTCTCACATGGTGTTTATGTTTTGTGATTAATAACTTTTTCCAAATATCCAACTCTGCTGCATGTTTTGTCGGTTTTGAGAGTGTTATATTTGGTGTGATGTGATTTATTGTCCAAAAGTGATGTGCAGCTGCAGATTTGTCCAAGATGGGATTCCGATGATGGGAGCAATTAGCTTCTGAAACCGGTCAAGTTGTAAAACATGTAAGTGATGTTAAGTGTTTCAACTCCGACTCAAATTTTCTATATAATTGTTTTAATGTTATTATCAAGCATTTTCAGGTGTCAAATATGTTGTAATGTCTGCATTTTAGAAACCCACTGAGGAAATTTAATTACCTCTCTCTTCTATTCTGCAATGAACATTTTGTGGTGAGAGAGATTATTCAACACAAAATGTACTTTGCTTTATAAACATCAACTTTAAGGTGTTTTGGTGAATGGTATGCAAAGGTTTGGCTTGGGAAGAAAATATGTATAGGTATTCAATACTAGGATTGAGTTAAGGCACTTAAACTAAAATGTGCTGGAGGCTATATATCTGTTAAGGCACTTTAACTCCACAAATGGAAAACTTTCTGAATTATATTATACTGCTTTTTATATGTTCTTTTTGATTAATACTGTACATTTTGTACATCTGATATAGAATATGTCAAAGAACTATATACATTACTTACAAAAATACTCACAGTATAAAAATAGTTTTCATATTAAGAATTCTTTATTTTGGTTTTAAAAATTTTGAACATTTCTTCAGCTTTTATTTTATTTGGCAAATCATAACATTTTTATAGCTGCACGAATACTCCAGTAGCTACTTTCAAGTAATTTTGAGTTGCTGAAAGATGTGCACATTGTTTATAGAGCTAGGGCCGTAGATATGGATTTCTTGATTAAATTGAAAGAAAGGGCTATTTTATTTTGCAAATAATAATATTTTCAGAATGCATATACATGCCAGAGGCAGAATATCTAGTTGTTTAAATAACGGTCAACATGACTCTGTAACTTTACTCCTTATTCATTATTCTGATGATTCTTTTTTGGATTATAAATATGTATTTTGCTGGTGGCAAGTTTCTCCAGAAAATAATACATCTTAGCAGATTGGCAAAATAAGTGGTTCTTAAGGTTTTTACATTTGTGTAACATGAGAGAGTTGTTATTGAATATGGGTCATTCCATGGAAAACCAACACTTTTTGATAAAGTGAAACTCGACCCCTCAGATTTGATTTAAATTTTGTAGAAACATTCACCCTATTGTTGAACATTTTTGTATAAATTATTGGTGCAATCTGGCCAGTTATAAAAACAATATAGGTTGTTAAAAAATTGTCAAAAGCATAATATATGAATTTACATATTAAGTTATTTGTAAACATTTGCAGTGAATTTATTGGTTAGGGCATTGTTTTATATAGAATTTTAAAGCCAATTAACTAGGTTTTAAATGTGTATATTTAAAACATTCAATGATTACATAAGTTGTTAAAGAAAAAATATATAATTTTTTACTGAAAAGTAGCTTCTCCAATTTCTTTCAAACTTTGTATTCGTTAAGTACATCAAAATAAATAAGTGCATAGAAAATAAATGCAGGCACCCCAATGGTTTGAGAGGTATATCTATATAAATAATCAGTTTTATAGCAATTTGCAGATTTTGTCTAAATGGTTCACAATGTTTATGTATTGTTGGCTTCTGGTTGTTTTGTGATCTTTACAAAATGTTTGCAAGATAAGTTTTAGGAATAAGAGGGAACTTAATTTATTGTGTTGTTGTTAACTGAGATTTTTTTGTTAGGTTGGCTATCACTGTAACGTGCCTCAGATCTGCTATAGCAGTGATGTGATTGACACTGTTGAGTAATCAATATATTTATGGATTTGACATCACACAAAACAAAATATAGTCTGCAGAGAAATCCAATTTCTTTGTGGATTTATTCATCTAGTAGTCAAATAGTAATTTGTGGTTATGGCAACTGTGCAGTGTTCATTTGTATCAACTACACCTTCCGCTACAAGTTGAACACCAGAAGTTCAATGTAATGTTGTATGTTCTGCTTCACTAAAACCATATGATGAACTTGCACCTGAACAACAAAAGAGTATATGTTTAAGATCTGATTTATTTGAAATGCAATTCATACGTTATTGTGAATTATCATATTGATGTCGTTTTTCCATATAAAAAATGTAAAATTGTTGGCCATTAGTTAGATAAATTAGGTTGGATTATGAAAGGCATAGCCAGTTCCAAAAAACGGCTTCAAGTGCTAACAGATATGGAAAGAATTTCAACTTGTCCAAATTTAAAAAATTATGTTAAAAAGTACAGACAAATTTACATGGACGTAGTAAGAAAAGCAAAACTGTTGTATAACAATAAAGTAATTGCAAACTCCAAAAATAAGGCTAAAGCAGCTTGGGACTTGGTTAATAAAGTAAGGGGTAATTCCACAAATTCGGTAGGTATCATGCATATAAACTCAGAGGGGAACTATTGGAGGATCCCAAAGAAATAGCTGAATGTTTTAACCTATACTATACAAATATGATTAGCAGCTCAGTAAAAGATAAACAACAAAGAAACATAAGCAAATTTAGGAGTAAACTTTATAACACAAACAAATTATTTTTAAGGCCTACAGACAAAAATGAATTAGCTAGTTAAATCCAAATATGTCTACATGATTCAATAATATAACAAGTAACTTTCTGAAAAAATGTAAAAATATTAATTTAGAACTATTATTAGATATAGTTAATTCCTCTTTGGCAGAAGGTACTTTCCCTTTTTGCATAAAGAAAGGTAAAATAAAACTATTATATAAAAAGAATAATCCTGAAAATATAAACATTGACTGCCCAATTACCATCACATCTGCATTATCAAAAATCTTACAGAAAGTGTTCCTAAACAGATGTTAAAATTTATTAGTTAACATAAATTACTAACTGATGTACAGTATGGTTTTCAAAAACATAAGTCGACAAGGATCCAATAATTAAGACATTAAATAGTGTTATTAATACACTGAATAATAGAGAGACAGTTGTAGGACTCTTTCTTGATCTCTCCAAGGCCTTCAATTGTGTTGATCAACAGTTATTACTAAATAAGTTACAAAGTTATGGAATTAGAGGAATTGCTGGTCAATGGGTAAAGTCATTTCTGATAGAGAGAAAACAAGGAACTGAAATCAGATCACTCAGTAGGGAGGGTAACATAGAATCTCATATATCCTCATTACAGACCACCAAGTATAGAGTACCGCAAGGTTCAATTCTCGGGCCTATATTATTTTTTTGTATATAAATGATTTAAATATCTTAAAATACAGGGTACTGAAGTCACACTTTATGCTGATGATACCACTATTCTCGTTTCAGTGGAAACTATGCAGCAACTTGATAATAAATGTAGAGGTACTGCTAAACCTGGAAAACTATTTTCACATCCACAATCTCAATCCAAATGTCAGTAAGACAAACAATTTACTATTTGCACTAAATAGAAATAATCACAGCAGTAAAGGTTTAAAATTGATTTATAACACTCAAACTATATCCAGGGTTCAAATACAAAGTTTTTAGGCAATCATATTGATAATCGTTCATGTCAAAACCATATTAGAGCAATTTATTCCAAACTTAGTAAGACCATATTTCTGTTACATCAACTTGTAAACATGTTACCTCTACAAATGGTTCATGCAGCGTACTTGCATTATTTCACTCACATTTAGAATATGGGGCAATGTTATGTGGATCTTTGTAACTACAGAAAAGAGCAGGAGTAGTTCTAACCAGAATAAATAGTTTTGAATCTTGTAGACCGTACTTTAAACAATTTAAAATTCTACCACTATTTTGTATGTATATATATATATATATATATAAAATTATGTTATTATGTATGTTAAAAAGTCTGAAGAAACCCCTTAACTAAACAAGGGTGTGCACAAACATTTTACTATGACAAAATGACATATTTCTGAATTCATACAGGGGTACTTTTGGAAATAAGAATATCATCCATGCAGGTTATAAATTCCTTAACCCATTGCCAATGGACTTAAAGAGAATATCTGACTAAACCATTTTAGAAAAGCACTAAAAAAGTATTTGTTAATGCACTGATTTTATAATCGCAAGTGTTTCTAAATCACAGCACAAATTTTCCTTAAATACGCTAACCTGTAGCCCTTGTTATTCTTGTGTGGTAATAACTATAATTTGTATAAAGTAATAAGTATTCCGTATATATAAAATGAATTTTTTAGCATTTGCATTGTACTAGTTATGATAGCTACTATTCGCTTGTATATATTATTGTCATTATTATCATTATTATTACTGTATTATTGCAATTATTTGTATTTTATTTTAACACTTTGAGTTATCTACAATAACAGTTTTACTCTGTATATTGTATGATTGAAAATAAATAAATAAATAAATAAAAATAAAAGAGTTTTTACATAAAACTTTTTGAACTGAAGAAAAAAATGCTTTGATCCCCGAAAAAAAAAAAGTTAATAAATCACACACTAGGGGTCTTAAAGACTGGCACTGCTATGAGAGATATGCATAATCCTATTTTAAAGCATATCCCAGGACAAATGCTTTGTTCACCTTGCAGTAAAAGTCTGTCTTCATTCTTCATCGAGCAGACCCAGCAAGAGCAAGCAATACATTACACTGGCACGAGTGATGATATGAATATATGTGATGATCAGTGCCACAACTGTGGGGGGGGGCAATTGGGGAATGTGCCCAGGGCACCAAAAGAAAAAAATGTAGATAATATTATTTCATACTGTTTCCTGACACAGCTAGTTATAAATAATTCAATATGAATGTATAGCATTATTATGTATAATCTAAATGTCATTTTTAATGTAATGTGATGAAAATATTGTGGCATGTGCACAGATTATATTAATGGTAATACGCTCTCTGGTTACCGAGTCGAAGGTTGGCAGTTTATCTGAGAGTAGGGGCGAAGGAGGGGAAACTGTCATTGGTAGGGATATGGCGTTAGTGACGCCAAGCTTAGCGTGGGTTTTTCTTAGCATTCTGTGACTAGTGTCCGTGAGAGTTAGATGGATAACTGCAACATGGCGTCCTCGCCCGGCAGACACATGGGGTAAGCACATATTATAATAAATCTACCAGCTATCCATTTCCTTGCCATTTTAATTATGGTAGAATAGAATCCTTGCCTCTCCCTTCAGCCAGGAATTATGTTAGTGTAATTATGTTGTGAATCTAACTTTAGCTGCGTCCCTTGTCGATGCCTCAAGTTTAAAGTTCTTTGTTTGTTCAACGATCCCTCTCATAAGCGAGTCGCCTTCCTCTGAAGTTAAATAATTACTAAATATCTGAGGTATACGACAAATTGGTGTGAGGCGCCGAGTAATTGGTTTGATTTGTTTTGAGATTTTAAGTGCAAAATTTTTTTTCCCTCCAAATTTAACGGTTTGTGCTCCACATGGTCGTGAAAAATGTAAACTTCTTTCTGGCTAAAGGGTAAGGATTTTTATACTTTAATTTGTGATTCTCTTCTTCTAAATTTTGTTTCCATCATTTCTGAAAGTCTGGTGTCGAAATTTCAATTTTGAGTTCATTTTTGCATTTTTTTCCATTGTCTGCCGGGTGACGCTAAAACTTCTGACTCCATTTTCCCCTTGTTTTGGCTTCATTTCCTTTAAATTATATCACTGTGTTCCGTTCTTCGTGCTGGTTATTTTCAAAAAAAATGTTTTTGTGAAAGTTGAGTTGTGAAACGAGCGAGATAGTTGTAGTTTCAAAATGTGCTCGTCACGTGTTGGCTATCCGTTTGCAAATTTTGTTTTTGTGCTTATTAGCAGTGGTTTGGAAATGTATAACTTTATATTCCAGTGATTGTGATTTCTAGCTATTTACTGCACTTTTCTGGGACATTTTTCGTGTAACTTTTATGTACGCACGTGTGTTGTGTAATTCCCGCGTGGTCATGCATTTCAGCAATAATTTTAGCTTGTGAAACCAGTCTTCCTCAGCACGTGTTTTGGCGCGTTTATTTGCGTGTGCATATCAGATTATATACATTTGATTTAAGAAAAAAAAAGAGAAGTTTAGTGTGCTAGTATAAATTACAAGTCTGCATTCTGCTCCTTTTGAGAATATTAGCGGTGGTCACAGTAAGTGTGACGTAGTTTTTTTTAACTTCCAGTTCGAGGTTTCTCACTGAAGCTATCATTTTGTTTTCTTCCATGTGTTCATTCTGATTCAAAAATCTTGGTATTGTGTCCAAGTGGCTTGTGTAGCCGTGTGTTAGTATAATTTTCTGATATTTCGCCGCGGGCGCTTAATTGTGTTCTTTCTGCAACTGTTTTATTTGGTTATGTTCTGATCTTGCTACTTACATTCATGTGATGCTATAAAGCCGTGTTTAGTTTGGTGTAATCTGTATTGCTTGGTCCTACTGTTTGTTTATTGGTTGCGTTATCTTTTGTGCTGCAATCATGCCTAAGCGACGTACTGCACAGAAATCTGATATAGCAATTGCTCCAGTTAGCGAGCACAGTGAAGTAGACTCTATGTCCAGTGTTGGTACGCCTGTTGTTACGCAGTTGTCAGTGATGTCTAATCCGCCTGTCGTGGCCCATGCCCCGCAACCAGCTGTCTGCCGCCCGGTCATTGACCCCTCGTACTTTGAGAATTCCAGTAGGATGTCGGCACATGAATTTCTGCAGAACTTTGAAATGGTCGCTGCTGCTAATGGCTGGTCAGAAGAAATGAAATTGAAATGCTTTCCATGCTATTTGCGAGATACTGCTGCATCATGGTTTCAAACTTTTCGCCATCGGCAGACCATCACCATTTTGCGCAGTGTAGTGTGCCTGTGAACTAAGGCAGCGTGGTGTGTGCGTGTGCGGGATGCTAAAGATCAGTGCATTAACAATACTAAGTCGACAGCACTTACGTCTCTCGCCTCTCCACATCACCCAGCACCATTGTTTCGTCGGCTGGGTGCTTACCACACACATGTCTATTATTATATTTTACTTCATCACACATTTATATGTCATTTTTCGTATGTCTTTCTTTTGTTTTTCATGTTTATTGTATTTATTTTCTTTCTGTCGACGAGGACGTCGACTTCGGTGGCCAGGGGGAGATGTGGCATGTGCACAGATTATATTAATGGTAATACGCCCTCTGGTTACCGAGTCGAAGGTTGGCAGTTTATCTGAGAGTAGGGGCGAAGGAGGGGAAACTGTCATTGGTAGGGATATGGCGTTAGTGACGCCAAGCTTAGCGTGGGTTTTTCTTAGCATTCTGTGACTAGTGTCCGCGAGAGTTAGACGGATAACTGCAACATGGCGTCCTCGCCCGGCAGACACATGGGGTAAGCACATATTATAATAAATCTACCAGCTATCCATTTCCTTGCCGTTTTAATTATGGTAGAATAGAATCCTTGCCTCTCCCTTCAGCCAGGAATTATGTTAGTGTAATTATGTTGTGAATCTAACTTTAGCTGCGTCCCTTGTCGATGCCTCAAGTTTAAAGTTCTTTGTTTGTTCAACGATCCCTCTCATAAGCGAGTCGCCTTCCTCTGAAGTTAAATAATTACTAAATATCTGAGGTATACGACAATATTCAGCAATGGGATTGAATACACATGGCTTTTGCCATGTAAAATGCTATTGCAGGCAACAATAGCAGTATCTGATTCTACCTTTCCAACCCTGACCAACACACGGCTTGTGTGAAAGAACAATTAATTCCAATACCAGTATCTGCTAAATAATAATCGCTTCCTACAGTCTTGCAGTGTATTTGGGTGAGTTGGCTCTCTGAAAGCCATTCAAGACACTGCAGTGTATTATTGTTGATGTTGCAGTGTAGTGGTGTTCTGGTTGAACATGTTGAAAAAGCCTTCAGGAGCAGAATACAAGAAAAAGGCTAAGGAAAGAATTAAGGCAGTACATCGGTCATCTTCTTTCATAACATCATGGCTGAGTGACTGACCAAAGGTATGTTGAAAACTTCGCAACTTGTGATGAGCGATAGCGAATAATTTGCAAAATATTTACAGTATGAGCCTCCACCTACTATATATGTGATCAAAACTCGATTTAGCTAAATTATAACAGTACAGTAGTATTCCATGTGTAAACTAAATCAATGTGGTATTAAACTTTTTATTCACACTAAAGCCATTAATGAATCAAAAATATATATTATATAAATGCTAAATAGGCGATGTATTGCATCAGAAACATTAGCGTATCTGTGGGCTCTACACACCCTGCATTCTGTGGACGTGGGCTTCCAACTGTTACAGGGACGTTGAATTATTAAAAATCCAGAAAGAAATGCAAAGGTGAAAAATAACTGTAAGGGTAAAAAATGTTCATTTAAGTTTTAACCGCAAATCACACATTTTACTCTAAAGCTTCTAACCATAAACTTGGATATTGTAATAAATTAATTTATGCTGGTATAATGTTGCACTTGGAGTTTTGTGGGCATGGGTGGTATTGTTTTGCTATTCAAGCAATCTACTCGGGCTATTGTTTAAAACCCAAATTCATCATCAGCGTTAATTAGGATAACATTGAGTAAATATGATGTGGACCTGCCAACGGTGACTTTGATTATGCAGCAGCTAATTACTTTCTCTACTAGCCATATATGCTAAGTAGAGGAAGTATTGTATTGCATCCACAGTTTTCACCAGAAATACATGTTTTGTGATCCCTGAATAGAAAAAAATCTCCAGAAATGGTCCATGTGTATGTGTGTGTGTCTGTTAACAGCATAAATCAGAAATGAAAAGTTGGTTAAATATAAAACTTTATACTTAAATTCTGCATCTTCCAAGGATGTGACACAATGGGTTTCAATAAATTCCCTCCAACGCAAACTACCCTTTACATTGAAGAATTTTTGTTATTTTCGATTTTCTCAAAAACGGCTTAAACGATTTTGATTAAAATTCTTTATCATTATGAAAACACTAAAAATAAAATGTACATCTTGAATTGCCTGGGAATAGTCTGTAAACTCCACTTTACTCCTAGTGAATGTTAGAAAAATTTATTTAATTGGGAAACCATAACAGATAGGCAAAAACTTATTTTAGGAAATACAGAGGCAATTAAATTCAATCATTTTCAAAATATTTCATTCTGTGTATTTAGATTTTTCCAAAGGCAAATAAATTTGGTAGAAATTGTTTTAAAATTTGCATTTATTTTTTTTTCAACTCCATTATCATGACAAACAAAACCAGACTGTAATAGCTGGCTGCCTGGTATGTGAACATGTGCAAATAATTAGTTTCACTAAACTTGAAATAATTGCTAGTAAAGCATTTGGTCATAATGAAAGAAAGGCAATGGATTTATTTACTTATTTATGGACACCCTTTAACATGTATGATTATTAATGTCCCATTCTAATACGGTTGTAAAAGACTGCTAAATTTACTCAGAGGCCTCTTTATCAAGCTTGAGGTTCTTTTATGTGCCATAAATCTACGACATGGGACTACCACCTTTACTTCCCTTCAGAAGGAAGCCTGCTAAGGAATTTTATGCCCAAAAAAATCAATCTCACTCAGCCAGATATGAACCCGCAACCTCGGTAACTAAAGGCTAGCATGTTATTCCTAGTACACAGAGGATGACAAGACAATGGAAGAATTCCATTTTATATGAATGGTACCTTGAATTAGTATGGAGTAGAGAAAGTCATGTGAATGTACCACATCAGAGTTTTTATTTAGTTAGGTTTACAAATCCTGTTGTGAACATCTCAATCTTGTTACATCCTCTTATAAAAATTATGACCAAGACTTATTTTTTTCCCTTTCAGGGGAGACCGATAAAGATGAGAAGGAGAAGGAAGAGAGAAAAGCGCATGAGATTTCTAAAGTGTTTAAAAGGTCCAATTACAATCAAAGGGAACCTAACATTTTGTCTACATTGAACATTATCCAGGTCCAGGACCATAATCCCGGAACTTCACAAGGAACTAAGGGGATTCTGGACAGTGAACTTCATTTTAATTAAGACCCTGGGAGTGGCCAAGTAACATTTCACAATCTCAGAGATGTTTCATCACAAAAATGAGAGCAGAAAATCAACATTATCCTGATTTAAGTAGAAGTCAGAGAAATAGCTGAAATCTCACAAAACATTGGTTTTACAAAAGTCTACCAAATGGACATATCATAAAGAGGTCATGGCTAGCTTACAGCTAAATAAAAAAATGCATTATTCTGTGCTCAATTTACATTATTTTCACACCTCTCCAGAGTGACATTTATCATATTTTTGCTAATAAAAAGTATTCACACATTGGAAAAATCTCAGTGAATGAATTACAGTTCATGAGAATTCACAAAGCCACAAGCATAGTTTTTGCTCTTGGAAAGCTCTCGAATTTTCAATAGGAAAGGTAGGAATAGACAAAGAGCTTCAAGGCCAAGTAGCAGAAGAAGAAAGTCACTGGAAAGAAGTCTTACATTGTATTCTGGATGCTATAATGTTTCTAGCCAAACAAGGAAGCCTGTTAAGAGGGTCACAAGAACAGCATGACTCTGGTGATCCCAGGGGTGGCAAATTTTTTTAATACAAGTGAGCTGATATCCCACCACAATGGTCATTTATGCGAACATATTGAATGTCATAAGAAAGGACAACTGAGCTATTTCTCATGAAAAGTACAAAACGAATTCCTAGATATTATAGTAAAGAAAATAGATAAGATATACTAAATGATGTAGCAGAGGCCAAATATTTTGTGTTAATTTTTTTTATGCAACAGTTAATATCAGCCATAATGAGCAAATGACAGAAATAATTTGTTACCTGAAAATGACAAGAATAGACCAGAAATTCTAAAAAGCTTCATTGATTTTTTACTATCAGTGACAAAACTATTTTAGGCCTCACTAAAGAGATTTTGAAAAAGCTAGAAAACGAAGCTTGAACACGAAGAATTGCAGAGGGCAGCTGTATGGTAATGGAATCAACATGGCTGGTAGCTATAAAAGGGTACAATCGAGAATACGCCAGGAACACAAACTTGCCTATTTTGTGCCGTGTGTGGCCCACTCTCTGAATTTAGGAGTATGTGCCGGAATCATCACCTGAAGATTAAATATTTTTTGGCATACTAAATTGCCTATATGTGTTTTTTTTCAGCTGCTACATCAAGGTGGAAAATTTTAAAAAGACACGCTCTACTTTCCTTGAAAAACTAGTAAAACCAGGCGGTTGGCAGGAGTGGAAACTGTTGAGGTTGTGCATAAACATTTAGATAAGATCAACAGGGCCCTGGAAGAACTGTCAGTCAGTTCTCTCACCACTGCTGAAACAAAAACTGAGGCTATTTCTTTACAAAGAAATATATAAAAAAATTTAATTTATTGCATTTACCTGTTTATGGTACAGAATTTTGAAGAAAATTGAGCGTGTAAACCAGTTTTTGCAAAGAACTAATGTAGCTATAGATGAGTCATAATGATGATATGTATAAACTATAAAATTTAAAACCCAAAAACTAAAATACCACACACAAACCCACTTGGTCGAAAACACTAAAAACCACAGATCAAATTCTTAAAACTACTACACTAAAATCATGGTCAAAAAAGGGTAAAACAACGTGTCAACTGTAGAACGCAAGGGACATGAGCGCCATACGTCCGCCGGGGAGAAGAGTCCCATTAAGACAGACAATATGAAATCACAAAGCCAAAAGACGCTCAGCGCATCAAATGCGCGGATTAAAACAGCTGTCACTTATAAAACGTAAAAGACATTTGACAGCGCGTACGTCGTCTGCCAAAACGTTGGCTATGCCAACAGGCAGACCCACACGAACACGCAATGGAGCTAAAACTTGACACTCTGTTAAAATGTGACGCACCGTTAAGGACGCATCACACCGCTCACAGAGTGGAGCGGGGTCACCCCTAAGCAAGTGTCTATGACTAAAAAGGCAATTTCCGATTCGAAGTCGTGTTAAAATGACCCCTTCCCGACGAGAAGTACGAGAAGAGGTGGCCCAGACAACCGGCAGAGGTTTAACCTCCCGCAACTTGTTCCCCCGGAACATTCATCGCGCCAAAGCGAGAGGATGCGGTGCCGTAAAACAACATAGAAATCAGTAGAGGGAACAACAGAGGTAAAAATTCTGGCGATAAAATTGCCGATTTGGCAGCGGCGTCGGCAGACTCGTTCCCTGAGATGCCCAAATGACCTGAAATCCACAGCTGCGGGTGCAGCAGGTCATGTATGCGCTGTACGAGGGGGTGGTAATTGTACAGCGCGTTAATACTCTGTAGGGCACTCAGAGAGTCCGTACAAACAACACAGTGCCGTAAGTCGTGCCGCTGTATGTATAAAACAGATTGATAAATACTAAAAAGTTCGGCGGTAAAAATCGAACATTGCCCAAGTAAACGAAAGGTAAAACTATGTTCACCAAAAACAAAGGCACACCCTACTCCAACATCAGTCTTAGACCCATCAGTATATATAAAATGACATTCCCCGAATTGCGCCTGTAGTTCTAAAAACGCTGATCTAAAGACTGAAGAAGGGGTCTCATTCTTCGGCATCGACGATAACCCAAGGTGACAGTGGGCCTCAGCGCGCAACCATAGCGGAAAACGCGTTTCCCCCCTGGGAAGTGCCGGCGCTGGCGCAACGTCCAAATGCCGAAGAAGCTGTCGAAATCGAACCCCCGGAGGGAGCAAAGCAGAGAAGCTAATGAAATATTGCCGATCAAGCGAATCCTCGAAAAATAACTCAAGCTTGAGAGTCGACAGGCATAGCTGCACAAAAGCATCTCACGCCGGAAGGACAGCGGAGGCTCTGCAGCTTCAGGATATAGACTAGGTACAGGGCTGGTTGGAAGGGCCCCTGTAGCGACTCTTATGTCAGATGGTGAATGACATTCAATCAACGTAACACACATGGACGTGCCGACGAATAGACAATGCACCCGTAATCAAGCTTAGATCAGACCAAAGAGCGATAAAGATGCAGAAGGACGGTCCGATCAGCTCCCCAGGATGTGCCACTTAAAACACGTAAAAGATTAAGAGAACAGTCACACTTTGCTTTTAAAAAGGAAATGTGCGAAGTCCAGCTCAGCTTTCTATCAAAGATCAGCCCCAAAAATTTCGCCTCGTCTGCAAACGGAAGTATCCCCGGCCCAAGATGGAGAGAGGGCGGATGGAAAGCCTTCCGGCGCCAGAAACTGATACAGACAGATTTTTCGGCAGAGAAATTAAAGCCATTGGCGTTACTCCAGGCGTAGAGACGGTCGAAATAGTCCGCCGTGAACTGCAATAAATGGAAAAATCGTCAACGAAAAGGGACGATGAAATACCAGGTGGAATACAATCAACAATGGGGTTGATAGCAATAGCAAAAAGTGTGACACCGAGTACAGAGCCCTGCGGTACACCGTTATTTTGAATAATACTAAATAAAACCGAGCCCACACGTACACAAAAGACGCGATCCGTGCTAAACTCCCGAAGAAATATGGGAAGACGACCGCGTAAATTCCATATGTGGAGTGTACGTAAAATGCCGCCTCTCCAACAAGTGTCATAAGCTTTCTCCAGGTAAAAAAACACAGCCACTGTTTGACACTTTCACAGAAATCCATTCATAATATGAGCCGACAGAGACGCCAGATAGTCGACGGTTGAGCGATAGTGACGAAATCCACACTGAGCGTTCGCTAGAAGTTTCTGAGACTCAAGCCACCATGTCAACCGCCTGTTGATCATGCGCTCCATCACCTTGCAAAGGCAACTGGTGAGGGAGATAGGGCGGTAGCTGGAAGGCGGTTGGCGATCCTTTCCAGGCTTAAGTATAGGGACAATGGTGGCTTCGTGGCAAACGGAAGGAAAAAGGTCGTCTTGCCAAATACGGTTATAGACCTGTAACTGAAAGACTTTACTGTCGGCGGAAAAGTTTTTTAACATCAGGACATGATTGCCGTCCGGCCCAGGAGCGGAGGGCCTAGAGCAATGCAGAGCGTGCTCCAGCTCCCTCATTGTGAAAAGCTCATTGTAACATTCCTGATTAGCAGATCGAAAATTACGGGTCTCGGAATCCAGTCGGTCTTTGATAGTGCGCAAGCCGGCGGAATAATGGGCAGAACTGGAAACCGCCTCAAAGGCAGCACCCAGACTGTTAGCAATGGCAGCCGGATCCACTATGGTGGCATTGGAAGCCTGAAGGCCAGACACAGTACAATGCGACACTTTACCGGAGAAGCGACGAAGTTTATCTCAAACAACAGAGGAAAGCGTGAAGCGATTAAAAGACTCGACAAAACGAGTCCAAGGTGCCTTCTTGCTATCCTGAATAATGCGACGAGCCCTGGCGCGCGATTGTTTAAAACTAACTAAATTATCAAGTGTAGGGTGTCGCCGAAACACCCTAAGCGCAGTTCTACGTGTACGAACGGCGTCCCGACAGTCCTCGTTCCACCACGGAACAGGAATACGCCGAGGGTGAGAGGACGAACGGGGAATTGTGCGTTCGGCGGCAGACAGCATCGTAGAGGTAAGGTGCCGCACCATTTGGTTAACGTTAGTGAACGGCTGGTCCTCAAAACACACGAGGCTGGAATACAATCTTCAGTCGGCGTTTCGGAATATCCAGTTAGGTACTCTGGAATGCTGGACGTGGTGAGACAGAAGAGAAACGATGCAGGGATAATGGTCGCTGGAGTAGGTGTCAGCGACGACGTTCCACTGCAGACGACTAGAAGCCGGATGGAGCAAACGGCAAGGTCCAAGTGAGAGAATGTACCAGAAGAATCAGACAGAAAAGTAGGTTCACCTGTATTGAGGATGGAGAGGTTAAATTGAGAAAAAATGTCGGAAAGTACAGTTCCCCTCGCACAAGCCCTTGGCGAACCCCACAGGAGGTGATGGGCATTAAAATCTCTCAACAGAAGAAATGGTGTTGGGAGAGCGGACAGGAGATCTCGAATGTCCGCGTGAGCGAGGGGAGACGATGGAGGTGAATACACAGAGCAAACTGAAAAGAAAAAGCCGGGTAATTGAAGCCTAACGGCAACAGCTTGCAAGTCGGACGTAAGAGTGAGAGTTTGAAAATGAACGTTACGCACTAATAACATGACACCTCCATGAGCAGGAGTACCCTCACCCGGTTCAAGATCGTAGCGAACCGGAGTATACTCCCGGAGATCAAAAGGATCGTGAGGGCGAAGCTTAGTCTCCTGCAAACACATGACCATAGGTGAATGGGAACGCAATAAAAGTTGCAGTTCCGCCCTATGCGATCGTACACCACGTAAATTCCAGGTCAGGATAGCCATGAATAAAAGGGATAAACTTCTTATTTAGAAGGGCGGCTCAAAACTACCTTCTGCTTAACCTTTGGGCTCGGGCTTTTGGTATGGAGTTGGTCAGACTCCATAGCCTCCTCGAAGGGAGGACCCACGCGCTGAGCCAGAAACCGATTCAAGCGCCGAGAATCGGTTCTGGGTGGCAATGGGCGAAGGATGCCACTGAGCGCGGCTTGTCCCAGGAGCACCCTGGGATTGCGACCTTCGAGGAGAAGGTGAACTCTTCTTACCGCGTCCACGCGGAGGGTCTTTCAGAAGATCTTCCCTACGAAGTTTCTGCTTTGATTTCTTTTCAGTTTGCGACTTCAGTACCAGCTTTGTTTGGCTTGATAACCGTGCCAGAAATGGACGGCCCGATGGTAGTGGCGGTCAACGCAGTCATGGTCCAGGTCTGTGTTTCGGCATCCTTCCGGAGTACAGGCGAGGCAACAAGAAACTCAAAGTACCCGATCGCCGGAGCGAAGGTTGGCGCGCATGGTAACGCCTCCGGGCCTCAGCGAAGGAGAGTTTCTCCCTTACCCGGATCTCCTGGATTGCCTTCTCGTCCAAGTAACGCGGACAGTTGGCAAATGACGCAGGATGAGACCCTTTGCAATTAACGCAGATGGGGGCTGTTGAACAGGCACCTTCGTGTGAGGGCTGGCTACATGATGCACAGATGGTAATGGCACTCTTACACGAGACTTGCGTATGCCCAAAACGTTGGCATTTAAAACAATGCAGAGATATAGGAATATAAGGCCTAACCGCAATACGTTCGTACCCTGCTGAAATGCTCGTGGGCAGATCGACGCCATCAAATGTTATAAACAGGGTACGAGTGGGTGCCAACACTCCGTCGCGTTTAGCCTGCACTCGATGCACCGCTGTCACCTTTTGGTCTGCAAGATATTCGACAAGGTCCTCGTCCGATATACCATCGAGACTATGCGTGGTGACGACGCCTCGACAGGAATTCAAGATGCGGTGCTTCTCAATACGGATGGGATAACCGTGGAGAAGCGTAGCGTGCAACAAGGTCTTAGTTTGTAGATTGGACTTGCTTTGTACTAATAACGACCGATTTCGAAGTCGAGTGCAGGATTGAACCGAACCAGCTATAGAGCCAATGTCCTTCTGTACTATAAAAGGGTTTACCTTCTCAAACGATTGTCCTTCCTCTTTTCGCGTAATGACTAAGTAACTACCAGATGTCGGTGGTGCTACTTCTGTTACCAAAACGTTTCGGCGCTTGTTAGAAATAATGGAGAAAGAGGGCTCCATAGCGAAAGAAATCCTCCACCATTGGAACCGTCTCCGACCTCGGGCTCTGACTTCCCGGGCGTTACCCCGGCTTGGGTGAGTGGCCTATCTATACCAAACTCACTCCAGGGTCACACCTCCCAGAACACAGACAGAGGGACCCAATCGCCGTCAGAAGTCAGCAGCTCATGCAATGGCTCCCCTACGGGACTGCAGTTGAACAGCGGATACGAACACATACCCTACATGACGACCCCGGGTGGTGGGGATGACGCCATTACCCACTCACCCAGCTGCGCACCCAGGTATCCGACAGGCGTCCACGGAGGATTAAACGAAAAGGGTAAAATAAAACAAAACTGTGTGGGCGTTTCGCACGCAAGGTAGGCCGGTGAGGAAAGAAAAGAGATGTGTGAATGAATGGACGTGGGGCGGAATGTGCATAAATAGAAGGGAGAATAAAGAAACGATGGCGAGGGTGTCATGGAATGAAATGCACAGAACACACGAGAGCCTACCTTGAGTCCCCCGGTCACGAGACGAACCCACCTCGACTGGACGGGGATGAAGGGATGAATGTGGCCATGAGAGGCTCGGGCATCCCGGGTACGCCAAACCCGTACTCACATAAGGCGAGTTCCTGGGGGATAGATGAGTCAGTTAGAAGCATCAATGGTCTTTTAAGTCTTTTGGAACTAACTAGGGACTGTGCCCCATCCAATGCTTTTGCAGAAGCCGAAACTATTGCGGGGATGAACGATTTACCTGCTGCTTTCCAAGAGAAACAAAAGAGGAAATGATGAAGGCTGCAAAGATGAAATATGCAGCCTATCAGAACTGGATCCGTTTAGAATAGCTTTATTAGAAATCATTGACAGTATAGTGGATGAGCTAAAACCTATGTTCCAGGCTCTAGCAGAAACTAATGAAAAGTTTAGCTTTCTAAATGGGTATGAAATATACGAGATGGATGTGAAATATTTCAAGAACAAAGCCCACAAGATAGCTGAGATATACAAATATGACTTAAAGACAAGTTGCTTGAAGAAGTGGAAAGGTTCAAGCATCATGCTTTAGCACTTGATAATGCTATGAAAACTACATCTGCAGTAACACTCCTGGGCCTCATTTGCAAACTTAGACTTGAAGTATATCCAAACTTGACCACAACCTTAAGAATATTTTAACTCTTCCTGTAACTGTTGCTTCAGGTAACAGAAGTTTTAGTAAATTGAAAATCATTAAAAATTGTTTAAGAAACAACATGGAGCAAGATCGACGTTCAAATTTGAGTATTATTTCAACTGAACACGAGAACCTACGAAGTTTGATGAATCGCCTCTACGGGGAGGAAACACATCGACGGATTCGGCGCCTAGAGGTGCTACGGAAGAAGAAATCACAATACTTTGCTCAATTTGGTTTTTTAATTCGTTGCCGTGATACTGGCATAATTCCTCATTGCGTACGACAGAAACGCGTTCTGCGCACAGCTGCAGCTCACCGAATATACAACAGCACAGAACGAGCCCTTCTTCGGGACCGCATCCATCAAACTGGCCGAGAACTAGCCTACAACAAGGAACTTCTATCTGTACATCTTCATCTCAGCTACAAACTGAAAACAGAACACTGGGATCACGTAGATAGAATCACGTTTGCTTCGATGGCTGCCAACGGCAACAGAACTACACAAGGACACAAAAGGAAATATACGCGCTGCCTAGAAACCAACGCGAAAATAAACATCGGCACGCCTCAAATGTCAGCGAAGCTCCAACATCCACACACATAACCCGCACGGTAGTCAACTTGTCAGGTCATCAACTATCACTCTCGGAAACATCCGACCTCTCCAAAGGCGGCAACTACGCAATCACACCTATGTCCTACCTATTGAAGAGATCATATCCAGCATTGAAACTGGCATACGAGAACTACCATTAAAACAGCAGAAGAAATACGTCTCGAATCATCCAGAATTCTCCAACGTGCTAAGCCACCCAAGAGCAACCTCACTTTTCAAGAACTTAAAGCTCTTAGAAATCTGAACGCAAACAAGGACATCATTGTACTCGCAGCAGACAAAGGAAACGCCACTGTAGTGCTGAATAAGTGTGACAATGAACACAAGGTGACTGAGCTCTTAGACCCGGCCATCTACCGAAAGCTTTCCAGAGACCCAACAGCTCGTATTCTTCGGAAAACCAACCAACTCATTAATTCGTCATCCATTCCATCAAGTGTTCAACCAAGCCTGAAGAGGTCTGAAGCTTCGCCTCCCAGACTTTATGGATTTCCAAAGATTCACAAACCTGGCCTGCCTCTAAGACCGATTGTCAGTGCTATTGGCTCACCAACATACACGGTCGCCAAATATCTCTCCAATATGCTGCAACCTCACATCGGCAATACGACACGTACATCAAAGACTCCTCCCATTTCATTCAAAAACTCAAAACCATCAGCTGTAGGCTGACATACTCATCAGTTTCGACGTCACATAATTGTTTACTATGGTTTCAGTCAGTGAAACGATAACGCAACTTAAACATATTTTTCCAAATGACATTGCAGTCCTCTTCCACCATGTTCTGACGACTACAAATTTCCAGTGGAATCACGAATTCTATGGACAGACAACCGGTGTCGCAATGGGAAGTCCACTCAGTCCTTTCGTTGCTAATTTCTATATGGAATTCTTCGAGACTACAGCACAGGATTCAGCACCACTCAAACCTTCATGCTGATGGCTCTATGTGGACGACACGTTCGTTATTTGGAACGACGGAGAACCAGCCCGGTAGAATTTCTCAACCACCTGAACAGTATCAATCACCACATTTAATTCACCATGGAAAAAGAACAGGATGGTAAATTGTCATTTTTCGACGTCATGGTGAATAGGAAGGAGGATGGCACACTAGGCTACAAAATATACCGGAAACCGACTCACACTGGCCGCTACCTTCACAAGCACTCCAACCACCATCCGAGACAAAAGCGCTCCATGATTAAAACTCTAGTAGACCGAGCTACACACATTTGTGAACCGCAATACCTACACCAAGAACTTCAGCACTTAGACAAAGCACTCCAAGAGAATGGCTACTCAAATCGTGAAATTAGAAGAGCATTGCACCCGAAGAGAAGTTCCGTCAATACACCAACAGCTGCAATCGGCAGAAAGGTCAAGGCTTTCCTCCCGTACATTAAAACAGTCACTGACCGCATCGGCAAATTACTCAGACGCCACAACATTGACATCGTTTTCAAGCCCACTAAACAGATCTGTAATACACTCTATTCAGCCAAACATTCCAGAGATCCACTGTACACAGCGGGAGTATAGAGAACACCGTGTTCATGCGGTAAAGTGTATATATTGGAACCACACAACGAAGCATAAAAACTCGCATTAACGAACGCAGAAGATATTGTCGTCTGGGTCCAACAGAAAAATCGGCAATTGTCATACTCGAAGAGGAACATATCATTCAGTATGAAAACAGATATCCTGGCATTAACATCCCATTACCAGTCATGTTTATACCGCGAAGCCATCGAAATGCAGAAGCATAAAAACATCAACCGTAAGGAAGAAGATCTAAAACTAAACAGAACATGGCAAACAGCACTAACAAAAGTCAAAGTCAAGCATTTCACCCGAACCAATCAGACGCCAGCAGAACGCAGCACTCCATCTACCCAAGTCCAGCCCACCGCCAACCCAAAGCAATCACCGCAGACCTCCCCGCCAGCCGCTGGTATAAATACCGCAGTCTAAAGTGCATCAGCGGTTGCACCGCTTACCACGCAGTAGTCACGAGGACCCTGACGACAAACCGCGAGCAGTCACAAAAACCGCCACAGAATGTAGGAAGGACTAATAGGAGCTATTCACAGGCTGCCGCTAGGTACAGTGCAGAAATGCACGACAGGGTGGCTCATCAGCGACAAGAAAGGCCGGACGCGATCCGCCCCATTAGCAGAGCACCCTGTGGCTGAGGCTCCCCAGCTTGTCACCGACGAGGGTCCAGCAAGGAATGAGCGATCCCCCCGACAGGAACAGAACACAAATAGTACACATTCAATACCCACTAAGAAGGCAGGAGGGCCTCACCCTCCTTCCCAAAAGTCGCTACCCCTCCGCGGTCAGGGAAAAAACGACAAGCGACCAAATCAGGCACGGTCGAGGGCAAGCTAATGCATCTGATTGGCAGGCCCAAAAGCACTGACCCTATGGCTTTCCTTGAGGGGCAATTAGACAGCTGGCTGACTTTTTCTCACAATGGACTGACGCACTTCAGGCGCTACACTTCCTCACGGAACTGCTCACCAATCTTCACAACCATTGCCATGGCTAGTTCCGATAAGATTATCACAGTACAAATTGCGTTACTTACCGAAACCCACTTAGGGAACATAGACCGTTTATCGATCCTTGGGTACGCGGTTTACAGGACAGACAGAGATCGAAGGGGAGGGAGGGCAGCAATAGTCATTCAAACTAATATTAGGCATCATCAAGTACATGCTCCAGAATTAAATATTTTGGAAGCTACAGCTATTAATATATTCTCGTTTAATACTGAAATAAAACTAGCATCAGTTTACAACCCTCCGGGAGATGTAGATTCAGGAGACATAGACAAAATTATGAATTTAGGGGCGAAGGTCATAGCGGCCGGGGACTATAACTGTAAGCATCCGCTATAACATAGTATAAACCCGAATCAGCAGGGTACAAAATTATTAAACTACGTTAATAATACTAACTTTCTCATATCAGTTTCAGAAGAGCCTACTCATATCCCATATAACAATAATCACATGCCAGACGTTCTGGATATTGCCATAATGAAAAACATGTCGTTTGATATAGAATTTAACGTTTTAAACGAATTAACGTCCTAATGGAAATTGCACTTCCGGTAGCTTTTAAAGTGGAATCACTTAGGCTAAATTACAATAAAGTAGATTGGGAGGAATTCAAGAATACTGTCGAGCACTATCTCCCCAATTTAGAAATAAATTCGCCACAATCGCAAGATAAAGCTATAGACAAGTTAGATTTAGCAATAAAACTAGTGGCACTTAAATGCGTACCGCTTAAATACAAACCTACAATAAACGCCCAATACCCGACAGACATTAAATCATTGCGTCATAATCGCAACAGGGCAAGGCGCAAATGGCAAAGAACTAGGAATCCGATTCATCAACAAGAATACATGGAGCTCAGGAACGAGACAAAAGCCCGAACAAGGGAATATGTGGGCAACCAATGGAATCAAACCCTTGAAAATCTCAATCCGCAAACAAACTCGATTTGGCGCATAGCAAAATGCCTCACGCGTTCAAAAACAAACATACCTCCTCTAATCAATCATCTTAATAACACGATAGCTGAAGCCCCTCAGGCCAAAACGGAGGTCTTTGCATCGAATCTTGAAGACACCTTCAGGCCCAACCCTCTAGGGGGAAAGCTAATCCAATACAAGAAATTGAGAACGAAATAAATCAAACAGACTATTGGATCACACAAAACAAAATGCGAAAAACTAATGCAGGTGAAATAGGTTGGATCATCGCCCACCTGCCCAACATGAAGGCTCCCGGGCCTGACGCAATACCCAATGTGGTTCTAAAGAATCTCCCGGGGAGCGCTACTGCACCTAGCCAAAATATTTAACTACGCCTTAGACAAAGGTAGATTCCGGCCACAATGGAAAGTGGCAACAATTATGCCCCCGAAGCAAAACAAAAATCTAACATTACCCGCAAGCTACAGGCCAATTAGCCTACTATGCACAATTGGGAAAGTATTAGAAAAAGTAGTTCTAAAACGAATGAATTCACACATTCTGAAGAACAACATACTAGTTCCAGAACAATTTGGATTTAGGTCTCAGCACTCAACGAAACTTAACTCTTACGATTAACTGAATTAATTACCAAAGGATTCAATACCAATAAATCAACGGGAGCCGTATTCTTAGATATCGAGCGTGCTTTTGATAAAGTATGGCATGCGGGTCTCGTTCATAAACTCAAGTCATACAACTTTGCCGATTCTATGATCGCCCTTATCAGAGACTACCTTAGCGAGAGTCAGTTCCGAGCAGCCGTGGAGGATTGCTCCTCCTCCCTTAGGTCTATCAGAACGGGAGTTCTACAAGGAAGTTTGCTCGGACCGACACTCTTTAATCTATATATTAATGACATGCCAGAACTCGACGTGTACAGAAAAAACACATATATGTCGACGATACGGCGCTAGTAACGCAGTCAACACAGCCCAGGATATTAACGGCTACAGAATGCCCTAAATAAGCTAGAGCTATTGTACACAAAATGGCGAATTAAAATAAACACCAACGAATGCCAATCAATAATTTTTACCAAAAGAGTGCAACACAGACTACCTAGACATGCGCAACCGCCCTTGACATACAATGGCGAAAGAACACCGTGGAAGAACCAGGGGAAACAACACACAAATAGCGTAAGGGCAAAGGCCAATGGCCAGCTAAACAAGCTCTACCTTATCATAAACATCAACAGCTAACTTCAACTAAATATGGGCCTCACGATATATAAGAAGCTAATAAGACCCATAATAACTTATGCAGCACCAGTTAGGGGACATGCTGCAAAGTCACACCTACATAGGCTACAAAGCCTTCAAAACAGAATAATTAGAGTTATAGCGAAACTCCGGTCAGTTCGGAGTGACTGACCGCAGATTCGCCATAACTCTAATTATTTGGTTTACGAGGAGCTAAAGCTTCATTCCATAGAAGAATTCATTAAGCTACAAAGCTATAACTTATACAACAGAAAGACCAACAATTTCAACCCTCTAATCCGAGATTTAGGCAATTACAACAACGACAGAGATAAACACAAAAGATCTCTAGCACTATTTGATAGAAACATTGGCCTGGGGGAACCACAGTAGCCTTGAAGTCCTTGCTCTTAGAGTGAAGGCGGCCCCGGGGGAGGGTCACCCCCACCAGAGTGACGTCTGAGTGCAGCCACGCCACGATTGGGTAGGCTGCGTTATAGGCGGGCACTCAATATTCGACCAAGGCAACTATAATGAATATGACTGGAAAACACTAAATTATATCTGAATATAACATAAATTTAATGACATGGCTCATCGCCAAGAAAACACTAAACACTACAATATAGCATGATTAGTACCAATCATTATCAATGAGAAGGCTTACAACCAAATCATAGCAAGTAGGTATACTAAAGCCTAAACAATTGATTGTTTCCGATTGACTACAGACCTCGAGGCCCTGGTAGAACGACGACCCCCCCCCCAATGAACAGCTTCGCATGTGTTTCAACACTGCCCGAGGTCTAGGCAGCAAACCAACTTAATTATTTAATAAACACTAATGACTATATCCATTTATATTTCAGGACAGCAAATAAATTACGACTAGTAATGCCGGGGTCTCCATCCGGAGACGCATCACCATAATTCCTCTCTCTGAATTCGCAAGAGCGTAAGTAGGGCCTAGGCCATGCTTACGTCCTGGCTCTCATTTCTCCTGGCTTAGGTTCCTTGAACCAGCCACTATATCCGCTCCCAGAATGCGCAGGTGCAATAGCGCTACTGCTGCATTTCCTCACCCGAATTACTTCTATTTCATTCTTCATTTTTCCTTCCGGTGGAGGAATTTTTTAGTGGGTATGGCAACCTACTGACGAGCCCCACACTCTCAGCCATCCGACTCCCATCGGGGCTGAGGTTAGCACGTAACATGTGCTTTTCTCCTCCACTCGAAAAAAAGCACCAATACCGCAGTCCAAAGTGCATCAAGCACTTCGCCTCGAGCAGATAGGAGCTCTTCTCACCATGGCTAGAAGAAAGCAGCAGCAGAGACTTCCGCCGACGAAGCCGAACCGGCAACAGCCAAGCACACCATCGCAGCTGGTACAGCCAGCCCGCCGCCAGCACCTGATTCTCCGGCACCGGAGAATACTTCTCTTCGGGTCTATACTCCCCGCCTCACTCTGAGGTACCTGACAACAGAGCACCTCTTGACGCCGCTTCGCCTGGAGAAAGCCAAACCCAGCGATGTAATCAGCGCTGTGGTTGAGGGCGACCACCAGTAGTTACCGACGCAGATTCTTCTGAGTTCCGTCCAACAGCTCTGACCTTCAGTTCTGAAGGCTACCAGATTCCAGTCACGGAAGGGCCCTACACCACTCGTGCGCCTAGTCTTTAGGGACAAGGCTCACTACGACGCTGCCTCTCCGACGGCCTGCAGCTTTTAGGCAAATGCCTAAATATCGAACCAAGCCGCTCAACCTGGACGCTGCCCTGCCGACACTGCTGCCTTTACGGGAACACTGAGGTAGGATGCATTGCTCAGCCACGGTACCACTACTGTGGTCGTCTGTCTGCCAGCAGCACGATTTAACGCGTCGCCGCCGCTTCTGCGCAACCTGCTGGAGACACGACCACTTCACCAGACAAGCTTGTTGTCCGCTACATCCACGAGCCGCTCCACACCGTCGCAGCAGAAGGCCAACATGCCTGCACGGCAGCAGCAGTTATCACTGCGGTATGACCGCGTCGAGCAGAACGGGCCTCCTGCAGTAGAAGACACGCCTGAAACAGTCCCAAGCAACAATATCACAACGGAACCCTCGCCTGAGATCCTGCAGAAGCTGGAGAATTTGCAGGCGGAGCTACTGAACATCACCACTAAACTGGCCCTCCTGGAGGAGGTACTGACCGAACTTCAAGAGGACCGCGGTACCATACTCATTGCTGCAAGTTTAATACCAAAACTTCCTAGCGCGTTAAAACTACCAACCTATTTCCACGAGCATTACTTGAACGTCAGAAGGCTCATCAAGGAGGAGATATCAGCCCTCCAGACAACGCTGGATGACCTTCTGCCCAACAGACTACCAGAGAACCATGACGAGCCCCTATGGGGCCCACACAGGAAGCTCCAACTACTCACCATCGAGGACATCGGAAGCACAGATAACCACACCTCAATCCTAGCATCCAACCACACAGTGCTTCCTATACCGTCTCGCCCTTAATTCCCATGGGCGCAAGTAGGGCCTCGGTCTTGCTTGCGTCTTGGCACCTTACCTTCACCTGGCTTAGGCCCTCATGGCTGGCCAATATATCCTTACCTTGACTATGCTGGTGCAACAGCTGCACAGCCACACTATCACTCCTGAATTCCCTCCAGTTGAGGAGTTTTTAGTGGGTATGGCCTCTATCGGCGAGTCCCACACTCCCTGCCCTGACTCCCATCGGGGCAGAAGTGCAAAAATGCATTTTCTCCTCCACTCGAAAAAAAAAAAACAAAACAAAAAAAAAACCATCAAGCACAGTTGCTGTTGAAACTTCTGCCAGCAACACTTCAACCTCGCCATTGCCACTGATGTCTGCCGTAGTCGCAGACAAAACATCTGGGAAGAAGGAGCCCAGTAGACCACAAGCCCGGATAATACTTTATATAATATTGATACTGGTTGTGAAAGCCTATGAAATTTGAAGAATAAAATTTGCTAATATACATGGGGTGCAGAATCCATGTTTGCCCTGGGCGACATAGACCCTAGTTGCAGCTCTCGTGATGATGAAACTGAATACATGGACATGCAGAAAAGTAATACATCACTACAGTTAATTGAAGAATCACCAGCAAAGAAAGCAAAATTGGACAAAAAGCATTACACAAAAGGTAAACTAAAGAATATCACTAAGAGATACAGTGGCAAATTAAGCATGTGTCATCAATACACCAGCAGGCACTTTCAGATTCAGTCTTCTTCAAAATATTAAAAAATAAGAGAGAATAAAAAAGAATTTGATGATATTACTGGCCAGCTGAAAGAAAAGTTAAGAAGTTCAACAATCTGTCAGAAAATTACCACTTTGACAATTCTTACTAAAAGTTGGAGTAGGTAAACACAAAATTGAAAGAGAATTCCAAACAAAAAATTGGTTAGCCAAAAGAGCTAAAGAACTGGTCAGATCCCAAGGAATACTTTCATCTTCAATCCTCACCCAAATAAAGCAAGACTATCTACATCAGTTAAGGACACTGTTTATAGGTTGTATGAATCTGATGAAATTAGTTGTATAATGCCTGGAAAAAAGTACTGCAAATCTGTGAACAAAGGATGGTAAATAAATGTGTGTCCAGAAGAGATCAATACTTGGAAATGTAAAAGAAGTATATCAAAAGTCTAAAGGTGATTTTCCAGATGTTAGGATTGCCTTCTCAAAATTTTGTGAATAAACATCCAGGCATGTTTTCTTGCTGGAGTTGCTGGAACACAATCTGTTTGTGTGTGTGTATTGAACATCAGAATGTTAAATTTATGGCTGATACAATGAAGCTGAAACAACTTACAAAAATCATGAACTTTTATCAAAATATGACTTTTTTCAAACATCTATTAGCAGTAATGAGTTACAACCCAGCAACTGAAGCTTGCCTAATGAATTATTGCAGTGTCGTGAAGGAGATATTATGCAAAAAAACTTGCTTCAAATATTGAAGTTTAATACAATTGATTTCACATCATATAAACAATGGCTAAATACAGACAAATGCAGTCTTGAAACACTCACATCCACAACAGAAGAATTTGCAGAAAAATTTTCAAGAAGCCTCAAGAATCTTCAAGTTCACGACTTCATATCTCACCAGCAGTCATTTTTTTCTAACTGAAAGAAAATTCTCTCAAGCTGTGAATAGTTTATTATTCATGATTTTTCTGACAACTATTCATTTATTGTCCAAGATGCTGCACAGGGATTTCATTGGAATAATCAGCAAGCCACCATTCCTCCATTTGTTTATTTAAAAAATTCCAGTGGTACTGTAGAAAGCCTTTGTTTTGCAGTTATATCAGATTCCTTTTGTCATGACACTGTGACTATGTACACATTTCAAAAACATCTAATTACATTTCTGAAAGAGAACCTATCAAATATTTAAAAAATATACTATTTTTCAGCTGGAGCACCAGATTAATATAAAAACAAATATAATTTCATAAACTTATGTCTGCATAATACTGATTTTGGAATCAAAACTGAATGGCATTTCTTTGCCACATCACACAGCAAGTGACCTTGTGATGATGTGGGTTGTACCATGAAATGTCTAGCAGCTCATTCAAGTTTACAATGTAATGAAATATTAACTCCTTTACAACTCTTCTTGTGGGCAAATAATTTATCATCCATAAAAGTAAAGTTTGTCCCTTACTGAAGTTCAAGAAAAAAAACAATGTCCACTACAACAATTTGAAAATAATCAGACAGTTACTGGCACTGCCAATATCATGCTTTTATTACTGTTTCAAACTCAAATCTGATGGCAAAGAAATGCTCTACAGCTCAAGATGGCAACCTAATGACTGCAGCAAAATCGGTTCAAAAGACAAAATCATTCCCTTCACAACTATTAGAGGCTATATTACAGTTGTATATGAGGATAACCAGTGGTTAGGTTATATGTTAGAAAAATTTGAAGAGACTGAAGAATTTATAATCAGATTACTTCATCCATATGGACCAGCAACCTCATTTGTGTTTCCACCTCAGCCAGATGAATTAATTGCATCTGCATATCAGATTTTGGCAATGTCACACCTGTTTTTGAAACTGGCAGAACATACAAAGTGTCATCAAAAGAGAGAAACCACATGTCTAAATTACTAGGAGACTCAAGAAACAGTATAAAAATGCCACAATTAGTAAGCAAGTGTAAACATGACTGTTATAATTATTTTAAAATGTCTTGAAAAGTTTTAGATTAAAAAAACCCTTACACACAACTTGATTTAATTGTTTTTAAATTTAGAGTGTATTTATATACGAACCCCTATTCAACTTTTTTCTGTGGATATACAAAATCGACCTTAAATATGGATTGACTCTAAATAGGGGTAATAACATTTGGGACTGTGAAAATTTAATGTTAAATGTGAAATGGAGATCACCCAAAAAATTGGGGCTCTACTGTATTAGTATGACTAATTTAGAATACAGCCTATTCTTTTTGGATACTTAATGCAATGCTGGTGTTGCCAAAAAAGCGAAAAAAGCAATTAAATTTTATTTGAAAAAAGAATTGTAAAAATTATATATAAGCCAAATTATATATTAAATTATATATATAAACAACTCAATATCTCTGAAAGTTATAGCTGGCCCAAATCCACTTTTATATAAATCAGAGATAAAGTAATTCATGACATTTGTGCAAACTTTCAACAAAATAAAAGATGCTATTTTGTAACCAAAAAGAAAATTTTTCTTTTAATTTCTCCCTGAAAAGGAGTTAAACCCCTTATTTTGAAGACTGGATTGCAACAAGAAGAAAGCAGTTTTTATGAGCCTTAAAATGGTACACAGTTGAATTTTCTATCTGCAATACATAAAATGTTATTAGTGAAACAATATTTCCGTTCAGTTCCATTCAATAATGTTGCAACTGTTGTAAGGTCCCATATCTTGTGATTATATAGATATTCCAAAAATTTTGCAGCAATATATTTCATTTATGAAGATAGAGCTATGTGAAAATTTCAGGAAAATGTGAGATGTCAAAATTCAGGAGTGTGCTCGTTTCTCATGGAATGACCCATATGTGTTTTTATTTAATGTTTTGGCCAGATTATTTACCCGTGTTTTCCATTTTAGGTTATTTTGTAACTACAGTCCTAAAAATTGTCTTTGATCTTTAACTTTAATATGGGGTAAAACCATTATTCATTTATTTAGAAATTTTGTACAAACCGGTTTTTTCTGAATACTATTATTTATTGACTAATTTTGAAGATTTAGAAGCTGGTAACAGTGATGTGTCATAATTTAAAATAAAGAGAGTTGAGGGTTGTTACACTACATCACTATAATATTCTTACTTGAACGCGTTTCGGGAGACGGCTTGTTCCCATCGTCAGCATGTTCTCTTTGGAAAAGCTTACAATAAAACTGATTATGATACAATTGTTATAAATGGAGGCAGGAATTAATGGGAGAAATATAATAAACAGGTGACGATGCTGACGATGGGAACAAGCCGTCTCCCAAAACGCGTTCAAGTAAGAATATTATAGTGATGTAGTGTAACAACCCTCAACTCTCTTTATTTTAAACTATTATGTATGCTTGCACAAGAAGATTCAGCTGTCAACTGCTGTACATAGTGATAGGCAAACCGAATGTTTTACACAATTGATTAGCAAACAATATTTTCTGGTAACAAACATCTGAATGTTATCATTCAATTTGGTATTCATATAAATATGCGAATGGTAGTCTCAGCACTGAGTTATGGTATTCATTCAATAGTTGTGCAGTTGATTGTACAATTGTATTCAGTTCTGCATTGCATTATACTTGCAATACAGATTTAAACATCAGTTTTCATGTGGTCTGGAAATGCAATTTTGGCCCTAAAAAGGATAACTGTTATGCAATCAATTAAGTAAAAGATGTACATTACACAATTATTAGTTGCACAGTTTATTCATAACGTATATTATGATTGTGCTGAGTTAGGTTATGTTCTGCACTGAGAAATACATATCTATAATATTTGAAATTGGACTTATTTGGGTAAACATAATAGCAATTGGACTTGAATTATTTTTTATTTAATGGATAGATTCATTCAGCATTAGAAATACTATTCAAAATCAGGATAAAATACGTAATAAACAATATAAACTAATCTGAGGTCAGCCACATGAGGTTTCTCCGGACCAAAGTTACAGATTATACTATTGTACATACGATTCACTGTCAGTCTTCTAATTCAGAATGACTTTCGTAAGAAAGCAGCAAGTCCCGTGGGAGATGACTCTTGATCCGGCGAACCGCATGAGATCTTCATCCAAGGAGAAATATACTGTGTCAAGTACTGAGTGAAGATGCTAAAAATGTGAGAGTCTGAGAGCCAATGTGTGCGAGATGGTACTTCAAGTTCATGATGTATCTGGGTGTTTCTGATATACCAAGATACACTCAGTATAAGCCTTAAAACTTTGTTTTGAAAGACTTGCAGACGATTACTTTTGCTTTTGGCTGCACCTGCCCAAATTGGACTTGCATATGTGAGTAAAGGATGAAGTAAGGAATTGTACAAAAAAGAACCACATGGTATTTGCAAAGAAGACTTACGGTTGAGAATAGAATACAATGTGTAATGTGGAGTAAGCGAGATTTAATTTTGAATTAATGTGGGAGTTCCAGGTCAGTCAACAATTAAAATGTAGGCCAATATATTTAACAGTGTCATTAACAAGTTTCCAGGATATGGGAATAGTTTGTAAAGTAAGAGGGGGAAAAATGGGATGCATAATGTAAAAATCATGGTTTCACATTTTTTATGGTTCAAAGAAATTCTCCAGTTATCAATCCATGATACTAGAACATTAAAAGACATTTGAACAGCAATATTTAGTTCATAGTGGGTGGTAAAAATGTTGATATTGTCAACGTAAATGGTGATGTTGACATGTGATAAAGCAGGTATGTCATAGGTGAAGACATTGAACAGCACAGGTACTAAAGTGGAACTTTGAGGCACTCCAGACATGACTGGACCAATCCGTAAATCTGTACCTGAAAAGTATGATGTGCGAGAAAGCTTTAAATCACATGATAAAGATAATCTGGCAACTCAATGCTTCGAAGTTGTAAAGCAGGCCAGCATGCCACATTTGATCAAAAGCTTCTTTTAAGTCCAGAAATGCTGGGATCATGTGTTGTTTAAGTTCAAAACTGTGAGCAATTGCCTCACCTAATCACAGAAGCTGATGGGTTGCAGAGTGGTGTCTGTGAAAGCCAAATTGTTGTGGTGATATCACTGTGTTGTCCATTAGAAATTTGCTTAATCGTTGGCAGATGACTTTTTCAAAAAGTTGGGAAAGTGTAGGCAGTAGGCTAATAGGATGATAACTAGAGGGTAGTGAAAGTGGTAGTCCAGGTTTAGGAAGAATGATAACCACAGCACGTTTCCATGATAATGGAAAATATCTGAGGTGAAAAGCAGCATTAAATATGGAGGCAAAGTAGGCCAAAGCCTTAGTGGTAAAGTTTTTAAAACAATACTTGGGATAAGATCATGTCCTGGAGCTTTTTCAGTGGGTAGGTTATGAAGAAGCCACTGAAGTTCTCAGGCCGAAGTGCAGTTGAGCTGCTCTGGAACTGAGGAATAGGTGTCAATTGCATTTTCAATATCCTGACTAACAGAGCATTCCTATTGGGATTGGGCTTGAATGTAGTTTGAAAAATATTCGCCAATAGCTCATGTTTTGCAGCTTTTTGTTCATACTTGTGATCTTGAAATTTTAAGGGTGGCACAACAGTAGGTTCCCAAAGCACCCGTTTCGTTACCTTCCAAAGAGAGCAATCTTCTGGCAAAAGGTTAGATAAGTAGTATTGATATGTAGCATAATGATATTCATCTAGATCTCACTGGGTTTATTGAATTAACTGATTTAATCTTTGTCGCTGCCAAAGGTAATCTATCAGATCGACATTCTCGTTGCATCTTATGTTTGGCTTTCAACAGTGTTACAATTCTTGAGGGAAGCACTTGATAATGCGGAGTATTCCCGTGAAAACTTGGCATACTACTAGCAGTTTCCACTGACATTTATAAAGACTTTGTGAAATGCTATACTGCTGCATCAATATCAGAAAAAATCTGTAGGTGATATGCAGCCAGCAACTCAAGGTCCAACTGCTACTGAAAACATTTGCAGTTTACCATTCCTTGGATAAGGCGAGGAGGAAGCGAAGCATGTGGCACTTCACAATGAAACATAGAGATCACAGGGCAATGATCAGAATCCATCTCGGCAACAGAGTGCATGTGCAAGAGCTGACTAATGCTCTTCAAAAGTGCCACATCTAAGATGTGTGGTAAAACAGCATGAGTAAGAGTAGCAGGCAGTATCTGTTGGAGTTAGAATGAGTATACCACTGCGGTCAGTTGCAGAGAGAAGACGTCTTCCAGCAGGAGTGGTTATACGACATCTCCCATTGCTCATGCTTGCAAACAAGATCACAGGAGATGAAACAGAAAAGAGAAGCTGCAGGTCTTGTTCCTCCAATTGAACTGAGGGTGGTCAATAAGCTGCAATAACAAGCATCTCCGGGCAGTTTTGTTGTTGAAGCTTGATTGTACAGGCCTCAAGGCTGGTCAATTGAGGTAAAAATATGTTCTAATGTGCCAACTTACATTTCACAACAATGGTTATGTCTTCAGAAGCAGTTTGGGTGACGCGGTCAGATCTATGGCATCCAGGGAAAGTGAATTTATTAGAAGGAAGAAAATGGGTTTCAGAGATGCAGGCATCATCTATATTGTGTCAAGATAAAAATTCCAGAAAAGTAGCTCGCTTAGATCTTAAGCTATTGGCATTCCAATTCAGAAAAATAAGTTGAGAGAATAAATGACAAATGAAACTATTCATTTCGAAAGAGCTCATGGAATAATGAAATTAGAAAAGATTTTATATGAGAGAGAAATGGCTTGAAAACCCTGATCAACACAGGTAGAAGGTCATTGAAGTCAGAAGGATTGGAAGTAGGACTTTCTCTAGGCATCTGACTGTTGTGAGAAGACAGAGGTGTTTTCTTAGAAGGCCATATGGGAGTCATAGTATTTACACTGGTCATGTTTGGCAAGTTAGGAAAATGATGTGCATCTAACGATGGTGGTGTTAGATTATGCTCATTAAGGCATTCAGAATTAATCTGCAATAGAGAAGGTTCGCTAGTAGCTTTAGTGCGAAGATTTAAGTAATGAGGGCAACCTTTGTAGTTCACAGCATGGGTTCCATTGCAATTCACGCACTGAGGTGCTTTTTGTTTGAGTTTAGTACAAACACTGTAGTGGTGAGATTTCAAGCACTTCACACACCGTGGATTAAGATGGCAGAAGTATTTTGTGTGTGTGACCATACTGTTCACACCTGATACATTGAGGTACATCCAAGAATCTGTAACGGTATTCAAGAGAGACTTGCACATGTTGTATATGTCGAAGATTAACGATTTCTTTAGCTTGGTCTGAATTTTCCAGTTCAACGGGACACAAGGGCATAGGTTGTTTGTCCTTATAGAACAGTCGAACAACTTTAGTAACTGGAAGCTTTTGTGAGACAAGTTCTGAAAAGATTTCTTCATTGGTTATAGAATATGGAATATTCCAAATAACTTCCAGCTTTTTGGAATTGGGATTATGAAAGGTGTGATACTGTAATTGAGACTCATCAAAAAAGGCAGTCACAGCATGGAAATCTGAACTCGCGGTGAGAGCAATTTTTACAGTTTCCCCTTCCGCTGAATAGTAAATTCACTGGCCATTATTCAACATAAATTGGTAATGATTGCTTGATAGTTGTTAGCCTCGTGCAAAAAGATTAGGGAAACACGCACTGTTTCTAAGTTTGGGTTTGAGATGCCATTGTGGTAGAATCCTCCATTTGTTCTAATAGGGCATATTTGTTGTGAACGTCCATTAGGTTCACTACATACTTTTGGTTAGCTCATGAAGCAGCCACTAAGTATTTCTTTTTTGGAAGGTTGAAATCGTCTTGTGGATGCTTGGAGGTTAGTTTAGCAGGCTGTAAAACAGCCTTGATGACGAAGATTGTGATAGAGGATTTGTGTCACTATTAGACATCACTGGGAACACAATAACAACACAACTGCACTACACACAAAGAATCATAGGAAGAACTCAATACAATGTTTTGTAAACAAAAACAGTGCAACACAATGCAAAGCTTAGAAAGCAACTTAATTTGACTGGATTCATGGAAAATCTGCACTGTAAAACCAATACAACTTAAAAATAACAACTGTTCTCTCTTAACTAGCACTTATGGACATAACTCAATGCAATTAACTCGCTAAAACTTTAAACTTAGACGAAAACTGGAGCAAGAACTGTAAAAAGTCTAACTTATTGAGCCATCTCTGAATTGGTTTTTGGTTGAATGTATGGATAATTAAATGCATACAACATTCAAACATGTTATTCAGCTTTTGTAACAATTTTGTTCTACTCCAATCTATGACAGACTTTGTGCAATTTAACCTGCAAAACTCACATATGGCATTATAACCTAATTAACCATTTTTATTTTGCTTTATTTATTTTCCTTTTGTAACCAAACTTATGCAGTGATATTAATTTTTTTTAATAGCTGACATTTATTTTGATAGACAATTAACATAGGGTAAAAATAAGTGAAAACTTATGAAAATTAATATTGTAATTTGCAAAGTCAACAGCATTATAACAGCCACAAGATGAATTAATTTCCTCCATCCTGAAATGAAGCTAATAATTTACTCATTCCTTCATAGCTATAATTGTATTTACTCTGATTATTGGTGGCAGGTAAATATATTACACCATATCACATTACTCTGTGCTGTGCAACATATTGTCATTTGGTTGGGTGGTTATCAGAGGTTTGAAAACTTCTCATCAGGTGGCAGCGCTATCTGTATGTTGGCAAATGGTTCTAAAATCACTCACATGGGTAAGCACATTATTTGTTGTTTTAGAAGCAGCATTATAGATGACAGGATCTCATATTCCTGCAACCTTATTGGTCAAAACTGAATGAAAACTACTATCGCTTTAAAGCTTGGCAGTACAATCGGTAAAGTGAATGAAACATTGAATGCTGATGGAAACTACCAAATAATTTGGTTGTTGGCGACTATTGAATAATTTGATAGTTTTCATTTGGA
This sequence comes from Deroplatys truncata, assembly GCA_030765065.1. Classification (NCBI taxonomy): domain Eukaryota; kingdom Metazoa; phylum Arthropoda; class Insecta; order Mantodea; family Mantidae; genus Deroplatys; species Deroplatys truncata. The sequence continues at coordinate 493,574,859 of CM060990.1, forward strand.
TTGCCCATCACTAGCTGTACACAGCTGCTTTCCTTTTATATATTGATTAGTTGTTATTCTTAGAATAAAGCATTAATATAGCTACATTAATATACATTATACACAATTTCACATTCAGCTGAACTGAACACTCTTATGCTTCACAAACCTTGTTTAATTGGTGAACATGTTTAGCCATCACTTGATGGCATCCTAAGCTATGGCCAACTGACAGAATATCTGGTGCTATCCTGGGCATTTCTTCAGGAGGCACCTGGTGGAGATTTTATAAACTTCAGTAGCAAGTTATCTTCTGCCAGTATGTCTAAGTTCATTAGATGAGTTTCATTTTCATGTAGATTCTCTCCCAGATACTTAGTTCTGTGACTCTGTTGACTTCTTTTAGAAGATGGGTTTCATTTCTTTTCTGGTGATCTTCCTAAAGTGTGCCAATACTGTTGATTTGTCTGGTTCTTTGTTACTGATATTCTTGAAATGTTCCTTCAGTCATGTGCATAGGTTTAATTTTGTTTTCTCAAGATGTACTTCCTCACAGTCAGAGAAACTTATTTTGTAAATGCCTGGTTCCTTTTCTGGAGGTAATCTACCTGTTTGTGAATGCCTGAGGAGGTTTTTGACATTGTACTTATTCCTAAGTGTGAGAGTGCTGTTGAATTCTTTGAGGGTTTTCTGGAAGTTTTGAGTGGCCCAGGAATATTAGTGAATTTTTAAACATTTTCTTCTCTTTAACTGTAGACAGTGTGGAAATTTCTTTTAGTTCTGGCTGCTTCTTGAAATTATGTATTTTTTTGTCAACTAAATGGGTGAAACCATTCTTCTGTGCTGTTTTGACTATTTCAGTGTACTACTTGTTGTATTCATTTTTGTCAAAAGGAATACTTACAATCCTGTAGGCTAGACTATTGGTTATTGCATGTTTGTGTGGCCTTGGGTTGAAAGCATCTGCTTTTATGTAGTTGTCTATGTGTGAGCTTTCTCTATAAATACCAAATATTAGTGTATTCTATTATCTTTAAATTTAGAAATGATAGTCTGTTGTCTGCTTCAGTATCCAATGTGAACTTTATGGTTTGCTCCTGTAGATTCAAGAGTTTTAAAGTGCCTGTGATGTGCTTTTGGTTTACTATTATGAAGACATCATCTGCATATTTATACCAAGTTCTGAAAATGTATTGGAATGGAGTGGTTATGGGAGTCTCAAAGTGGCTTGTGTACACGTTGACTAGAAACTGTGACAATGGATGTCCAATGCTATTCTAGACTGTTACCTGTAGAACTTTCCTTTGAAGGTGAAATAGGCCTGTTATGTGCATATTTTGGTCAGTTTTAAATATTCTTTAATGTGACTATCATCAATGTTGATTAATTCAAGCAATTTCTGTAGTATTATTAGAAGCTTTTCTTTTGGGACACTGGGAAATAGCGATTTGACATCAAATAACACCAGGTTGTCTGTGCATTATAAAGTTTGGACATCTGATATTTCTAGCTATATCCATGTCCAATGTTGTAAATACCAGTATGAAAGGAAAGAACAACATACTTGCACTTCATCAAACTTGGCCATTGTGCACTTCTTGATGTTACTGAACTGCAGAACGCAATTTCCTTTGAAAACTCTTATCACCGTTTCTTTTCTTTTCCAAATAGTGTAACACATTTAATATTCAGTTTGGGGTCTTTTCACAAGCTTATCATATTTTGAAGCTTCTGGCATAATTATTGTATATGTTCTCCAATGTGTTGTCAACAAACACTGTTAAAACACCTGTGACTATAAACTCCTTTTCATGAGAATATACGAACTCACTTTCTCTGCTTCCATCAACTTTCCTGCGTGTCACTACAGCTTGCGTGAGGTGTACATCATATCACTAGTGTCGTATTATGGGTTTGAGTTACAATAGTATCCATTTCTAACTGGTGATCATATTTTTGTTTGATAAGAGAAAGCAGAAAACATGTGTATGCTTCATTTTCTGCACCAATACCGCACTCAAGGAAACACGAGTTCATTATAACTTGATTCCAACCAATTGTAACATATTAGGAGGTTAATTCCCAACTGTCAACCCATCTGACACTTCATTACACTAATAACTTCTCAAAATGCAACCTCACATGTACACTGCACTATCATGACTGGCATAGCAGAAGGCAAAGGTCAGATTTGGCATAGCATACCCAGAGGCCTCACACATGACTGCAGAGGACTGTGGTATAAATGTGTTTGAGCACAAATACTTTCCTTGTTAGAACATGGGTGTACAGTAAGTCAACTGGGTCTCAAGATGAATGGTTATGATCTATGCCTGAACTCCTATTAATGTTGCTACCATGGTCACCTTGCATCATAAAACTATGGAACAAGTTTCTTGTTGCAAGAAAATTCTGATATGAAATGCTGAATAGCTTAGCAATAAAGCCTGTGCATAGCAATCATTTCCTATATCACAGAATCTTTAAATTTTTCTTTAATTGTTCTTTTATGCACAAATTGCAAAGCAATGGAAAATTTAGCTTTGTTACATCTGAATTTTCATAAACTGGAATGGCTACAAAAGTATCTCATCAATTTGTAGCAGATAAAAGCATTGGATTAGATCATTTTGAATCCTGTTAGGAATACCTTTAACTACTATACAAGTTTCCAATTGCACTGCTAAAATCAGTCGATAACCAGAAGTGTATTTTTGCAACTTTACATAATTGTCATGGTTAACAGGATTTTCATTTTTGCCATGGCCTTGAAAGGCCAACTAGTTTGGCAGAAAATAGTGTTTTGATAAGCCTTTCAACTATCACCTACATCCTTTACACTTTTTATTGTGCAAGGACATTTGATATCTTTGAGTGCAGTTTGTATTCTATTTTCTCAAAAAGCAGTTATGTTTACAGATGAATGTACATGGTTAACAATCATTTGATTTTCAGCTATTGACCATTAAATTTTCCAAGTGATTGTTCCTTGTCTTATAAATGTACTGTTTTTGTTTTTTTATCTAAGATTGTTAGCTCTGTTGCTAACCTTAAATTTTTATATAATTTTATTTACCCCCCCCCCCCCAGAGAAAGAGCACTGAAAATGGGTTTGTCAGAAACTCTTTTACAACAAATTTTACTGCTGTTTAAAACTGTGCATTTTATTTTACTTAGTAAAGAATATTTCCATTTAGCACATACAGCCAATAAGCAGCAGATGTGCAAAACCAATATTCTTTAACACAGTGCACTAACACTTTGTCTTGTAAGGTACAATTTGTCATCTGAAGTTCATTTCAGTTGACCCTCTTAAAGCAGCACATGCCCTCCACATTCCTAATGCTTGCACTGCTTCACTCCAGCTCAAGAATCCTTTGGCTCACTATCTATACTCAGCATACGGTAATGTCCATAAACTTATAGCGCTAGGGAGTAAGAAAATGAACTTTTTTACTGAATACCTTTATGAAATACTTTTATTAACTGAATTATTATTAAGGTATAAAAACTGTTACCAAAGCACTGCTTCACTTCCCCTGAATGCATGCCACTGCATTTTACATATAGAAAATCAGGGTTGTAATTAGCTTATGTTTTTATGTGTATGTTTGCAGTGCTTGTAAAGCATAGTGATATAGTGCTATGGTTGTAAAATAGCAGGATGATTGGTTTCCTTTGAATCATTAATTTTTTTTCCTAGGATCTGTAATCCGCATGCTAATTTTGCACATACAGGGTGGGATATGCAATGTTTGTATCTGTGATTGAGGACCATATGATGATCCAGTATACACACTTTTGTTTGCTATCTTTGGGCATTATATTCATGCAAAAAATTTTTGCATGTGTTTAGGATGGGCAATATGCCTTCCTAGCAAGCATAAATTATTGTTTGTACACAACAGCTAACAGGTGGCTCAGCCTGACTATGCTAGGTAATGGAACCTCCTCTGTTGCAGGTATGCTTACATCAGCATACATCTCTAATTTCATGTAAAACTATGTGACTAGCATTCTTAACATAGCAAGTGTTGAGGAACATAAAATATTGAACACAATGTCATTGGTATGCTTTTATTTTGAGGCAGTATTTTATATCACAACACTGTGAATGCCAGAGTGATTGTAGTGTAAATTAACATTATTGTATGACAATGATTTGAGATGTTTGTTATTTATTAGCATTGTTAGGAAATAAGTTTACACGGCCTCACTGAAACTGACAATAGGAGCGGGTAACAATGTAGCGAGGGGGTGAGTTGTTTATCAATTAGAAGAGACAAGCAAATGACGTCAGAGTAGCGCGCTTTATTTAGAAATGGAGGGAATATCTTCCCTAGAGCATATGTGTTCGTAATTTTGATTGGATATAAAAATAGACGCTAATGTTGGCGCGCTTTATTAACCAATAGCAGTTCTGTTATAATGTTTAGGCATATTGGGGTGAGGGAGTATAAATGCTGAAGTCAGAGACAAGTATCACACAGTTTAAGAGAATCATTCACGGGTTACACGTCGCACAGTTCAACAGAATCATCCACGAGTTACACGTCGCACAGTTTAAGAGAATCATTCACGGGTTACACGTCGCACAGTTCAACAGAATCATTCACGGGTTACACGTCGCACAGTTTAATAGAATCATTCACGGGTTACACGTCACACAGTTCAACAGAATCATTCACGGGTTATATGTCGCGCAGTTTAACAGAATCATTCACGAAGGGCATGTTGTGCAATTCTACAGAATCTCTCGCGTCGTAAAGTTAGTTACAAAATGTGAAATACTAGAATTAATAATGTGCGGCAAATAATTGATTATAGTTACATTCGAAAATATAACAGTTTCAGTCGGACGTGTATCAAGAGTAATATATATGAAATTAATAAAGTGTGACGGCAATAAAAGTGTAAAAACAAATTCTTTTATCAGTGTTATCTTTTAGTAACAACTCCTTTCCGTTTACACACCCTGTTCAAGAGATTTGCTCGACTGGGTAATAATAGCTAGCCGGAGGACAAAGAACTCAAAATTCAAAATAGTAAAACAATAACAGGTGCTCAGCAAATAAGATATCACGAAAGTTACCTCGACAATTTATCTTTCTTATACAGTGAACAATAATACAGCATAATTCAAAGTAATAGATAAAGGATGACAAACTAAAACATAACCCCCACACACAAAAACTCTAAAATAAAACAATACAAAAACAGACTTATATGACCTAAAACCATTCAAAAAATTTTCAAACTATTACTGTACCTCTACCATCTGGATTCAATTCTCTGCGTCTTCAACAAGTGCTCTAAATGTCATTCATTAGCTCTAAAAAAGCTTCCATGCTGTGAATCTTGCATTCTTTCCCAATATACACATCAGCTCTCACTGTACCCCATATTTGTTTCCAAGAGTTTCTTCATAATTTTTTTTTCAATACTGTACTAATTCCTCAGATGCATCCAGAAATAAAAATCTATTGGAATCAAATTGGAGAATCTCAGTATCCAACTCACAGGACCATATCGACCAAACCATTAATTTGGGAAATGGGATGTAGAAATTGGCACACTGGCCTGCTGATAGGTAGGTGCCCCATCGTGCATGAACTACATCTTTTGATATGAGTGCACTTGTGGCAATAGCACTTTCTTAAGCAGCTTCAGTAGTGTCGTTTGCAAAAATTACAGATAATTAGCATTATTTAGTGTTGTAGGCAGATCTATGAGCCCAGTAGCTCATCTCTTAAGATCTCAGTCCAAAGATTTATTGTGAATCTGTGCTGAAAATGTCCATGGCAAATGACATGTGGGTTCTCTTTTGCCCAAATATCTATATTGCGGAAACTGAAGATATTATTGTGGTAAACATTGTGATATCTGTAGGCATCATCTTAAGCAGGAAATGTACATCATTCTCACATTTATGTAAGAGCAAATTACAGAATTTAGCTCTTCTTCCACTCTGCTTCTTGCAGGTGTTGCACCCTTTGATGCTGGTGTACGTACAACAGATGTTCATGCAATGTGCAGTGAATGCACCAGATAAATGTACCTACTTCCCTTGCCAAGCTTCTGTGTTTGCACCATGCCTCTGTTTTACAATATGCATAATTTCATCTTCTAGCCATGGTGCTGCTGTAGCATCATGACATGCTCCACAACTCTCAAACTCAGGATGAAAAGAGAACCTGTGTTGTGGAGCCTTTGATGCACTGCTATTATTAGTTTTATGGGAAGATGTAGGAATCACTGATGATACAGATCCCTTATGTCATTGGCAGGTTCCTCAGCCACTCTGTAAATTAAATGAATATCTGCTAGTTCAGCAAATGTAAAGCTATTCATTCTGTAAAGGAATGGATACTAGTTTGTAACTGAACTGTGTCCCTCTCAATGTGTCATGTTATCAGATGAAGGCCATGTGTGTGATATAAACACAGGATTCACACAACAGCAGAGCTGTTCAAAATATATAAGGTGCTGAATGATATGAACCATTTAAGGCAATTTTATTAAGAAACAGATAAAAGGAGATACACTTGCATGTAATATACATTTTTTGGCAGAACAAATCAAATTATTTTCAGTTTTATACGTACTTCCCACACTGTATAAATGTATGCCTGCAGAACCTCGTTATTTTGGAGCTAACTTTGCATAAATGTATGCATAACATTTTAAGCCAATTAAATAGGCAATATATGAAATATTAGAGGGAGCAGTTGAAAAAAGCGATTAATGCAGGATATTCACATTTTTTTTAAATTTATGGACACTCTTTAATTGCTGTAGTCCTTAGCGTCCCATTCTATATTGGGCATGAAAGACCAGTAATTTTGCTCAGAGGTCTCTTTATCAGGCTTGAGGTTCTTTTACGTGTCATAAATCTATGATACGAGACCACCAGCTTAACTTCCCTTCTGAAGGAAGCTATGCTAAGGATTTTTATGCCTGAAAAAATCCATCGCCCTCCGCCGGGTTTGAACCCACGACCTCAGGAACTAGAGGCCAGCATGGTAGCAGGATATTCATTAACCCCCCTCCCTATGCTTTGGAAAAGTCTTTTAATTGATATTTACTTCTTTGGCAATTCATGTTTACATTAAAACAACAAACTTCCCACATTTAAAATGACGTACTTCTCACTACTTCACTGTCATGTGCCTCAACAATACTTGTCCAGTTTTGTAAGTTCAGTGCTTCCTTTTAAATTTCAACAAACACCAGTGCTTTGGCTGTTGGAACGTCTTTTGCCCCCTCCACTTAACATTTGTATCCTCAACCATTTCGTAAACATCAAAATGAAACTGAGGTACTTCCGGTTTTAGTCTGCTCCTCACATGGATCACAGTAGACATTGTCATCTTGACAAAGACAAGACATTTCAAATAGTATAGCTCCTGTCATAATGGATCGCAAAAATGAACTCAAAGGAAGAAAAACAGTGAAATTATAAGACACTAAAAGAACATGACCATTGTTCATTCATGCACTTTGCCACTCAGTTTTGACAGCCAGTAGCAAATGCCCCCACCCTACCTAGAGCAGGTAGGTCTAATCATTAAGCTAGGATCACATGGAGTTACTTTTGATGCAGAGCAGCAGACTGACCTCTGTTACTCACATACTGCATAATGTGAATAAGCTCACAATCCTGAAAGTAGCATACTGCAGCATGCAGGTTTTGAATATAGTACAATCTGTTCCTTTCAAACTTTTTCAACGGTGTGCTGCAGAATTTCCTTGTACATCCAGTGTAGCAGTCATAGTGTCACAGTGGAGCCAAAAAGAAACAAACCAATTTGTTTTAAAAGAAAGTAAAGAATGCTAGTGAAATAATCTGATTCGTTTTAAAAGAGAGTCAAGTGAAACGTGACATGTTCAGAAGAAATGGTTCATGTCTTCCCTCAGTCAATGAATGTGTGACTTGTAACAGGGCATAAAAATTAGTTGCTATCCTTAAATTTCTACACTTCACATCATTGTATAACCTCCTGTGACTGTACAACAACTGTATAGGATTTATTTTGTAAAATGTTGTATGATGTTGAATTAATTTGTTATTATGCATATACTGCACTGTAATGACATTGTTGCATTGTATTCACATTGTATTGTTCTATAATTTGTATGTTGCAATATAACCGCTTGCAATTAAATGACAATAAATAAATTTACAAAAAAAAAAAAAAATTAAGAAATTAGTTGTTTTGGTGTGTTATTCATATTTATTTGTATTTTAATTTGTATATATTCTGCTGTCAATACAATTATCTGATTCTGTAGTAATAACTCAATGTTTTGTATATTTTAGTTTGTCACTGTGTTATTTGCTTAATCTTCAGAACATAAATAACACTTGTTACAAACATACCCTATTTTATTTTCATTTTAAGGTTTTACTGTAAGTATATCACATTAATTTACTGTAGTCACTGATAAAGTCATTCAATCGTGTGAAAACCATTCAAATGGTGTGTTTAACGGTGTGTGTGTTGCATTTCTTCTTATGCTAAAGAAGAAATGTAACAGCAGAAATATCCACCATACTAGAAACATTGGAGATTGAGGTTAAAAACAAAATAAACACACTGTGCACTTAATACAGTAAAGAGCATACACAAATAAAAACCGGAAATCTGAGAGTGGTTCAGTGCAGATTTACAGGCGAATGTGAGAATATTTTGATTCAGAAACAAATGAAACCCTGGAATCAGGTATATAATTTAAGTATACATGTTTACGCCTCTTAACAAAATGGGACATTTAGTATTATTTGGTTGAAGAGAATATAAGTCATCAGTATCTAGTGTTTTAAGAATAAGAAAGTTCAGCAAGTTTTTATTAATTACTGAATCATTGTATGCTGTTAAAATGTGCAGTTATGGTTCCTATCAACAGTTTGTTTTGTAAAATATTTTAACTCTATAGTGAAACATTTCTCAGGTTAACAAATTTAAACTTTGTGATAACAACTTCACTTACTTGTAACACCTTCAAACTACTAGTCAGCAGGACTAATCTATTACATTTACAATAGATGCCAAGACAGAGAATTGCCTCCCCCTTCCTGAATTTGAATATTTGGGGGGGAAAAAAAAGAGGAAATGGAAATTTCAGCTTTGTTATACATCGAAGCCTATCCACACAAATAAGTACATATATTAAAAAAGGACAGCTTCAACCAGATAAAACACAACATTCTGTTTCCAAAAGCATGATGCACAGGCACTTTAAGGTTCCATTAAACAAAGACCACAAGGAAGCGCTACAACAGATCAAAAGCATAACAGTACTAAATAGTTTCAGCACAGACTAAATAGACAGCAAAATTAAAAAGTTCAAAAGACAAAAAGCCATAGAAAGCACCTCCAAAATCTTTCCAAGAAAAAAACAAAGCGCAGAAAGTTCACATATCACTAATGGGCACACAGTAGATTGTGCAAAATATTTAAGGAGCATAATATCATTCTGGAACCACACAACCTACTGAATGCATCTCCAAAGGACAAACTATAACGTAAAAAATCTGGCATCTATCAAATTGACTGTTCAGACTGTGGTAAAATACATTGGGAAATCCAAAAGAAATTTGAGAACAAGTAAAAAAGAACATGAACATAAGACTGAAACAGGTGGATAAATCAGCGGGTACCACATACTTTTGGACACAATAACCACAAAATGAAGCAGGCAGCAAGATTATTAAAATGCCTCCAAAATGCAAAACTTTCAATCTGGGAAGAAATCAATATTATAAAACAGAAACAGTTAAGAATTTCAATATTCTAGTACTGAATGAGCCCGGCAGAATGTTACACCACCAAAAAAAAAGCAGGAAGTGATTGAAATAGTTCCTGCCAATTGGTCTACAGCTGACGACGATGATGGTGATCTGCTCCTTAACAGTTACTAGCTTCAAAATCAACAATTCATAATTTCTCAGACTATTAGTGCTCAAATTTCTTGTGCTGCTGACTTTACTGCTTCCAGTATATCTCCTCTTTACCTCCAAGCTGCATTTCATTATTGCATGTCTACCTTTCCAATGACAAGCAAGTCATTGATCTAATTCATATACTATTCTGATATCAGCAAATGTAGGCAGCTGTATGCTGTGAATGTATGTCTCGCAAACTCCTAGCATAAGAAATATTACACTTTATACACTGTTGTTAATTTCTTGTACATGAATTTTGTAAAACCACTAACAGCATATTTAACAAAAAGTATGTATGACTAAACTGGACTGGACTGGACTAGACTAGACTAGAAGCCTCAACATTAACACCAGATGTAAGGGAGAAAATTCATAGTAACTTTCCACATTATCTTGCTTCATCATATTGACAAACAAAAGATTTGATAAAAGGGATAAATGAATGATGTGCCACTACTGTTCATTTGAAAATCCATGAATCACTAATTGCAAAATGCATAAAATGAACACACCAAGCTGTCTTCAATGCTCTGTGCAAATATACAATGAACAGTGAAAATGTAAAGTCTGAAGTATTTTAATGGATATTTGTAGTTGTTAACGGCATAATAGTATATTACTGTATTTATGTACTGAGCCTATAATAGTAGTCATTAAGATGCAGTTAAGTTTATGACGCAAGCATATGCCAATTTCATAATCATCTTATGAGTACCTTAAATACCCTTAGAGCCAAGCTGTATACGACTGTTTTTGTTCAGCCGTAATTAAATGTCTAACTTTTAAGTTTTTATATATATTTTACCTTGTTGCTTCACTGATAATAAAATAGTGATCATAAGTGTTGTTTTTTTTTCTTTTCTGTTGTTCTAAAGCGTGTTCTCAACTATTGCAACAGATGGCAGACACAGAACACTTCTGCACCTAAGCAACATTTATTGACTTTTTGCAGGGCTTTGCTAGATTTTTATACCTGTTCCTTGATTAATATTAAGTGTTGATTTTATAATTGAATATCAAATCCAAACCATAGACAGTTTAATTTTCATGGACAATTCTTCAAATAGATCAGCATTAAAGTTTTCTGAAAATGATGTATGTCTCTAGTTCTTTCCTTGTTCATGAATTACCAATAGAACTTTTTGTACATCTTCCTTAACTCTTGCAGCAATAAATTCTTAGTAACATTCAACGCTTCTACCACAATTTCTGACATTGTTAGTGATTAACAGGCCTGGATTCTGATGGCATGTCATCTAGGCATTGCTAACATCTACATAAGCTGTTATCATGGATCCCAGATTATCGAAATCATATTTATTTGGTAATTTTATGTCATTTTTTATTTTTAGCGCATCTTTTTTTATTTTCCATCATTATTTTGTAATTTTCTTGTCTTTTGCATCTTTATTTAATAACTTTCTTACATTTACATTGAGTATATAAAGAGTTTCTTTTTATGGAACTGGAGGACTACTACCCCAAAACACTATTGGGCCTGTGTAATCTGGTGAGGGACACAGGAATAGTGTGAAGGGATAGCAATTATTATAGGGTTAGCATAATAAGCCTTTAGGTTGCAGTGCAAATGAAGCTTTTGCAAAGGGGTCCTAGTCCATAAAAAAAATAATAAAATAATAATAAAATAATAATAATAATAATAATAATAATAATAATAATAATAATAATAATAATAATAATAAAGAGTTTTATATTTTTAGCATTTTATATAAGGATAACTTTTCAAATATCAGAAATTTTACTGCTCAACTGAGAATTGAGAATAACTTTGTACACCCATTACTTACATTTTAGGCTAAAAAGAAATCACTTTTCTATTTAATGGTTAGTGTGGAAAGAGTTGCTTGCAGGTGGAGGGGAGCAGGTATCGTTACAGTTAAGAATTAATTTCCCAAATTAGGCAAGGGACAGGTTAGTTTTCCCTTTGTTGCATTAATGTGCGTATAATCAAGTTGCTATTGTCCTTGTGTTTGTATCGTATCATAGGCCTTGAAGTTCTCTTCATTTGCTCTAAGTTTTGTATAATCTGAAAACTCAAAAGAGTTAATGCTACAGTTTTGTCAGTTTTAAAAACAATATTCCTTATTTTCGTTTTACATCCTTCCAAAAAGAACATGGAACAAATATATATTTTTAATTAACTTCCAAATTATCTCATTATTCTTATACATACTTTTTCTGCTTGTATGACGGTTATAATCATTTTATACCTTTCCTTGCAGTAATTTTAATAAGTTAAACAAATTTCAGTTTTTGGATGATTTTTTGTTTTATAATTATTATTTCATTTTTAAACATTTTAGAATCATTTTAGGTAATCAAAAACTGGGCCCTACTGATTAAAAATAAATGTCACTTTCATAAGCCACACCTGCTATTTTGAATTGCTACTTTTAAGGCTTGCAGATTGTTGTGCTTTATAAAATTTCTTGTTATTGCATATAATTAGTTGAAAACTGATAGTTGCAATACCTTAATGAATAGCAGTATTTAATGTATCTCATAAAGGGACATTTATGTTATATTTAATTATCATGTTATACTTGTTCTTGGTCCTTTATTATTTCTCATATATATATATATATATATATATATATATATATATATATATATATATATATATATAAATAAACAATTTACCAATCTATATGCATCCACATGTATGCATAATAACTTTATTTGCAGATGATACCACGGTAGATATTAAAAGTACTGATAAAAAACATACAGAGATAAAAATTTCATTGTTAACACAAAGAATGCAAGAATGGTTTACATAAAATAAATTATTAATTAATACTGAAAAATCCATAGCTATTTCTTTTTGTCACTGGTAAAAACCAAATCCGCATAAGCCACAGATAGTACTTGACAATGAATTCATCCAATACAAATCCTCAAAAAAATATCTCGGTATTTGGATTGATGAAAATCTGAAATGGGATGTCTATATAGGAAAGTTAGCTGCTAAATTCAGTCAAATGAACTTTATGTTTAGGGTTATCTGTAATTCAGTAAGTTTTAAAATAATAATGAACCTGTACTTTGCTTACCTTCATAGTACAATAAAATTTGGTATAATATTCTGGAGAAATTCAAATGCAGGAAGTACAATATTTAAATTTCAAAAAAAGGTAATCAGAACAATACTAAACCTAAAACCAATAGATTCATGTAAGCCAGGATTCAAATTATTAGGCACACTACCTCTCCCATGTAAATACACTGCCATTTGTGAAAATTGCAACATCAAGAAAGAATTTCCCGAATAACTCCAAACTTGGTGGAAGTGTAATAGAGTGTGCAAGTAATAAGTGATTAGGTTTGCAGAGAGATGGGGTACACGTAGGCCGAGCAGAGCCCTCTTGTGTCGGTCTGACAAGGTCAGTGTTGTGCCCAGTGTAGTCAGTGCAGAGCTGTCAAACAAGGTAGAAACAAAGTGAGTGCTAGTATGCCTCGTCAACGTCAAAGGGAGCCATATTAGCATGCGAGTGAGTTCGAATGGGGCAGAATGATCAGTCTCCGGGAAGCGGATTTGTCATACCGTGACATTTCGGCTCATACAGGGCATACTGCTATGACACTGATGTGTGTGTGTGGAAGCAGTGGATAGATGAAGGTCATACGCAGTGAAGAGTGGGTACTGGACCATGGAACATGACCACAGTAGGGGATGACCGTCATCTTGTCTGCATGGCCATAACGGACCGTACAGCTTCATCCACAGTGTTGGCTCAATATTGGAGCACTGTAACAGATGTGAACTTGTCTGCATCAATGGTTCGTCACCATCTGCTGCAGGTTGGAACTGGTTGCATGCATGCCATTACGTTGGCTTCCACTGTCCAGAAACCACAAGCTCCTCCGACTGCAATGTGCACGTGAACACCGTCACTGGGGTGCTGAGCGGCAAAATGTAGCCTTTTTGGATGAGTCCCACTTCAACGTGTCCTAAAGTGATGGCCGCATATGTGTCCGGCGGTACCGTGGTGAGTGCAACCTGGAGGGCTGCATTGTTGAGCGGCATAGCGGACAAACACCAGGTGTGATGGTTTGGAGCACCATTAGTTACAACAACCGATCTTGCATCCTACGAATTGAGGGCACTTTGAACAGCAACCGGTACCTAATGGTGGTTGTAGAGCCTGAGGTACTCCCACTGCTTCAGGCATTTCCACAGGCCACATTTCAACAGGACAATGCCCGGCCACATATTGCGAGGAATGTACAAGCCTTCTTCAAGGAGCGACGGGTACCATTGCTTCCCTGGCCTGCACAATTGCCTGACATGTCGCCCATCGAACATGTCTGGGATATGGTTGGTCGGCACCTGGTGCATCACGGTCCTCCAGTAACCAGTGTCACAGATTTGTGGGCTCGACTACAGACTGAGTGGAGGGAAATCCCTCAGGAACTTATTCAGAACCTTTTTGATTCAATGCCACGGCGTATAGCAGCTCTAATTGCAGCACATGGAGGCCACACCAAATACTGAATATTAGGGCTGAAAGGTCATGTATAGATTTGAAAGTTTATCATTTGTTACTTGTCATGTACCTAACCCGTGGTATTAAGTTCATTGAATTCATGTGTTTCATTCTTGGTGTTGTAATTTTCACAAATGCAGTGTATATCTTGGAAGTACTGATATACGTTAGAAAACACACAAAAAGTTTTGAAGTAAATGATAATAAACCAGCTATAACACAAGAAATAGGAAACATTTGTAAATTATCACACACAATACATCACTGTTTAATAAGGATTTAATCTACTGTGGAGTTCAATTATATAATAAGTTACCCAATAAGCTTAAACACACCACCTCACAAGCCAAATTTAAGCACCAAATAAAATCAGTGTTATTAGAACATTGTTTCTACTCCATTAATGAATTTATGGAAAATTTTAGTTAACTTTATATTATAATTATTGTGTACATAAATCTTTTCAGCACATTGTAATATTGCTGTTTAATTTTTCGTATAAACTGACATGTCCTATATTTGACGTAAGTAATTCAGGATGACATAAACTTAAACCATGGTAGAATAAAATTGTTATAATGAATTATTTTGTTTGTAATTCCTCTGCCTACAAATTGTAAGGTTCTTCTCAATTGTATTAAGCATTAGTGAAACACAAACAAAAAGGCATGTATCCTGAAACTGGTAAATTTTGTACTCCATTTTTTATTTAATATTGTTATTATCTATAAGCAAACAAGAACCATTTACGTAGTGCTAAATTTTCTATCAAGTAGCTAAAAACATATTAGTTTGACGGACTGGCACTACTATAATCTGAGAAAAGAGATGTTACCTGTTCAGGGTTATATATAATGCTTAAATATGCTGATAGTGACAAAGAATGCCTTCTCAACTAGAGTGACCAGGTGGAAAATTTCAAATGGAGGACATTCTGTCTAAAAAAAAAAACTTTTCACATAAATGGAGGACAATTAAAACATTAAGTACAAGTGACAATACATTACCTCACTCTTGTGTAATCTATGTAGATGTACATGCTGAAGCCATGTACATCTACATAGATGTTCTCTTGTAACACGTGGTTGTAAAATTCCACACATTATATATTTTTGAAATTGTGCTTCACCACTATGATACCCTTAACTGACTTTATCACCAAGCAGTTTCTTTCTTTTGTCCACTAAGCATTAATTACAGAAAACACTCTTTTAGTCGCTGCATTGCTACTTGGGATAACAAAATAAAACTGGCAAATTTTTAGTAACTCAGTACATGATTCTATATTTTGGGCACTTTTAAAAAGCATCACTCTAATGCTTATCTAGTGTTGAATTTGAAACCCACATCAGAAATGGTGGTATACCTTTGCACTTTGCAGAACTGATCAAATAGTTCAGAATCGTCTATGTGCACAACTTTGGATTGCAAATATTCAAAATAAGGGAGGACTTCTTCAAACTTGATATATTTTATATTTTGAAGTTTCATCCAGTGAAAACACTTAACCCTCTGTTGGTCGCTAGAGGCCTGAGAGACCCTGGCATTATTTAAATTTTATAATTTTCGAACAAACTCACTTACGCAATTGCCTGACTAGGACATCTAACATTACACCTTGCTCGATTGTTTGCTGCAGCAACAACCTTATCTGTTTGGCTGTAAGAATGACTAATCAGCAGTTATGTGTCGCACAGGGAAACCAGACCCTGTGCGCCTGCTCTCATTACATATTGCTGACAGATTTGTTCCTCATTAACTGTGCAATATTGCTTTGTCATTGCAAAGAGTTGTTACTGCTTCGTCATGAACACGAGTAAAAGGTACGATCTACAAAATCCGAGCGATTTGGAAGAAGTACATCGCCTACTTTGGGATGCCTTGCCCGTGGATGAGAACTTATAAGAATCAGATGATTCTGAAGATAAACTCGAAACGAGATCCTTAGATTCAGAAACTGATCATGAAGATGAAGACGATGAAAGCAGCTTGTGTGATAACATGTATTTTATAGGTAACATCATATGCTTATAATAATAATAATAATAATAATAATAATAATAATAATAATAATAATAATAATAATAATAATAATAATAGATAATATATTCTGCTATTATTTACGGAAGAGATGGAACAAAATTTAAAAAAAAAAAAAAAAAAAAACACAAGGGCTCACAATATATTGACCAAACTTCCTGGTGTAGTAGGAGCTGCCAAAAATGCAAAAACGGAAATGGATTGTTGGAAGCGTTTTGTTACCGAAGATATAGTTTATAATAGAAATAAAAGCTTTCCTAGGCTTATTGTACCTGGCAGAAATTTAGAATATTCACGATTTTTGGAAAACCGATGATCTTGAAATTCCTCTATTTCGAATGATTAAGTCCGAAAAATGATTCAGTTTTCTAATATGCTGTATTCGCTTTGATGACAAAAGTGCAAGACTGCGGTGACGAAGATTGGATAAATTGGCTGCTGTTAGAGAAATGTTTACATTGTTTTTGAACAACTGTCAGAAGCATTATTCTTTTGGACAAAATGTCACTGTTGACGAACAGTTGCCAGCATTTCGTGGTTGATGCCATTTTAGACAATATATACCATCCAAACCAAACAAGTATGGCATAAAAATATTCTGTTTGAGTGATGCAAAGCTGTTTTATACCACTAATATGGAGATTTATTGTGGATAGCAGCCGCATGGACCATACATGCAAACTAATTCGGCAGAGGCTGTAGTGCTTAGACTAACTGAGCCAATCTCTGCACTAGACAAAACGTTACTGCAGATAATTGGTTTACCAGTGTATCACTTGTGAATGAATTGTGTAAAAGACAACTTTCTTTTGTCGGTACAGTACAAAAGAACAAAAAAGAATTACCCACTAATTTCACTTCTCCAAAAGGTTGCGGTCACTCAGAAAGCATATTTGGCTTCACAAAAAATGAAACACTTGTTTCATATGTTCCAAAAAAGGGTAAAACAGTCTACATGTTTCATCCAAACAGTTATCAGAAGGTGCTGAGAAAAAACCTGAAATAATCCTGCATTACGACACTAAATCTGGAGTTATTGTAGTAGATAAATTGTGTGCTACATACCATGTAGTCAGAACAATGAGGGTTATCTTCGTTGGAAACCAAAATAAATATTCCACAAGGCAGGAGTATTTGAAAGCCTGTCTTTAGCTTTACTATTGCAACAGCTACAAAGGAGAGCAACAGTATCAAATCTACCCAGTGATTTGAAAGGTCTTTTGACAAAATATAAACCTGAAGAATCCGCAGTAGATGAATTGTCAAATACACTGCTATCCACATTGAAAAGGAAATGATTGAACCCTGCAACAAAGACAAAAAGAACTGCAAAACTAAATATGCATGTGGGAAATGCAACACTCCCCCCTGTTTGAGCAAACATGTTAAAATTATTGGCAATAGTTGCTTGGTCGGGAAAAACATGGGAGAGGTAGTAGATGATTCTGAGTAACTGAACATTTGAAATAAGTTGTATGTATGACAATGTATCTCTTTATACATATTGTAATACAATTTATAATGTATATGTATTCATATTTTAGCTTGTCTTTTTATGTTGTAAGATAATACCTACTAATGAAAGCCATATATACTTAATCTAAATAAAGGTAACCATAGGAAAATATGCCAAAGAAAAAGTAAACACAAACATTAACAACCAAAATATAGTACGGGTCTACTAGGTGCCACGCGACCAACAGTGTTGGTGGGGGAGGGGGAGAAAAGCAACAGCACATATGCAGAGAAAAATCACTTGCTGTCAATGTACAGGTGTTTCAGTGGGATGTCCCACATTTTAAATCACTATATTATTGGAAGGAATAAAATGCATTAACAAAATAAAATGAAAACGAGAGGTTATCTTTGGTAAAAAGTTTACCAGTTACAAGATATGCTGGAAATGTCCCCTCTCTTCTCAAATACATATTCTTGCTCATTTCACCAAGTTGTCAGTTACATGCCTTATCATGTTTACATCAGTATTAGTTATTTCAGCTGTGATACTCATCCGAATATCCTGGATGGTACATGGACTGTCTTTCTTTTAGTTATACACACAAAACATAATCCACTGACATCAGGTCTGGCGACCTTGGAGGCCACAAATCATAAAATTATAAAAGATAAGGCAATCTTCAAAGGAGCTGTGAATATAACCATGGGTTCCTTTGAGGCATGGCATGTAGTGCCATCCTGTTGAAAATATTCTTGTATAAGTTCAACATCGTTTAACTTTCTACAAAATCTATGAAAATGGTCTTGTAAAACTCAATATTGAGAATTTCTTCAAGAAAATTGGTCCAATAATACGCTGCATGGATATTGCACTGCACAAACCAACTTTTGCTAAATGAAGTGATTCGACATGGTACACATAGATTTTCTGTTGCCCATGTCCTTGTGCTTTGTGAGTTTACATATTCTGAGAGATGAAACCAAGCTTCATCAGTAAATCACTCATTTTCAATATTTCTGGGTCTCTTTCCACAAACATTGAGAACCAATTACTGTTGTTTTTCCTTGTCTGGTTCTTTCAGTTTATGAACAACTGTCATTCTGTATGGCCTCAGTTTCGCTTGCCTTGCTGCTCCTTGGCACATTGTCACTGAGTAACCAGTTTCTTGTGAGAGTCTGTGTAAAGACTTACAAGGGAAATGGCGCAAATGCTCATGAACGTCTACTGCACACTGTGACAGAAATGATGATGGATTGTGCTTCCTTTTTTCACTGACTAATAAACCAGTTGTTTCCAGCTTTTCCATTAAATTTAGATTTGTCTTTCAATCAGGACCATCACAAACATCATACATTGGTACGCTCTTTGTGTGGCAATAATAGAATTGGTAAGCTAGTAATTCTTTACAATAAACACACACTGTTGACTTGTATACTCCATTTCAATGTTTAAGATACAACAACAATGACCAATGCACGAGAAGGCAGAATCAATATGAAGAGTTGAAACTCCTGGCTTTGCAGAGCATTTACATGTACATACATTCTACATGTCACCTATGGTCACAGTGTTATACTGATTTAAAATGTGGGACTCCCACTGAAACACCTGTATATATATACAATATTATATATTTAAAGAACTTATCAAACCTGTTGCCAGACACCTGGTTACAGCCAGTCATTCTGATGGTGGAATGGCTTTCTTCATTATGTCATCCTGTTTCTCTTTCTCAAGCAAATAATCATATTCTGGTGCTGCTATTCTCAGAAAATTTTTGTACAGATTTTAATCTCCTTCATTTAAGTCCATGATCAAGTTTTACATCAAACCATGATAATCCTCTCTTCTAATCCAGTCCTTCACCCAATTATCTCCATTTTACACCCTTTTTGGCATCTTCATCTGTTTGGATATCAAAATAACCTACAAGCAGGTAGCAGCTTGTATTTCTTCATTATCTGCATACATTTAACATGTACCATAGAACATTCAAAGGCAATTCAGTGATATAACCTCCAGTTTGCAAATGAATGCAGTTACAGCTGAGTTGCCGAGTTAAAAGCAGTGTTGCACATGTAAACCTCAGCACAAATTTTCATGCAGCATTATGACCTTGATGACAGTATGACCAATTCCAGCATGCTGTCTACTTTTTTGAGCTTGCGTGTGAACAAAGTTTGCTGTTGCAGCACAAAAACTACACTTCATAGTTGTAACTGACCACAATTTCACTATAATTTAATCAGCAAAGTAACATTTCAGGCTGGCCAGTACAGGCTGCTTAATTGGTACTGGCAATTACATGTATAATATAGCTGTTGCTTCAATTTATTTCAGTGTGCTAATGATCACTCGAGGATAAGAGTTTCGTTCGACTGAAATTCCTGAATTAATGATGCGAGAATACAGTACTTCAAGAAATGACAAATGCAGATGTTATGCATAAGACCTGTGTTTTTTACATTTGCAATAATGTGAAGTTTTGTGCTAATCATGTGGTTTTTACTGAATAACACAATTTCCACAGTTTTCATAAAAGAATGTGATTTTACATTTCTTTCAGCCTGAAAAAGCTTTGTATTTTATTTGATCAGAATTTCAAATAGATAGTCCATTTTGTCAATGGTTAATATTGATCTTCACACACACCTATTCTGTAGCAGCTCATTATAGTTTAACAACTTGTTAAAACTGCTAACCAGCTGCTATGCGCTATTTGATATTCTGTAACTGTGCAAGAACAACATCTTATTGAGAGGAAGAAAATTATATTTAACGATGCTGAGATCGTGTTGTTAGTACTAGCTATACTACTACTACTACTGACTGAAAATGGATGCACCTTTAGTGCTTATTGTAACAAATTTCTTAAACAGAAAGTTACAGAATAGTCATAGCACAGACATCAGCAGCTCATTTGATGATCAGTCTCTGCCAGTGGCGGCTCGTGAACAAAATAATGTGTGTGCTACAGTACCATACAATATGTACACATTTTTGCAAATTCTCTTACCTAATGGCGAAATATGAAGTTCATACAGCGCTCCTTCCTACTGCAGAACTTATCAATCATTCTGGTGTTGAATCCCTCCAACTTAGAAACTATGTTCTTCTCCATGGACAACATTGCCAAAGCGGTAAGATGATCTTGTGACATAGTGTTTCTCAAGAAAGTTTTAACACCTTTTAAGCACGAAAAACATCTTTCTGGCTCAGAAGTGGTCATTGGTGTTGTGATCAAAATTTTTAGCAAAGTTATCACTTTAGAAAATGAATCTTGCAAGCTGTCAGAGATTATGTATTGCAATAATTGCACAGACCCATCAATATTTCTGAAGTCAGATCTTGCATACAGAACACTGAGCTGTGTCTTTAACATTTTCTTGTTCAGTATTGTATGTGTGTCCACAGCAGTTTGAAGTTCACTCTCGGGAAACTGATGTAAAAAGTTGCAAAAAATTTACTGTTTAACAGCTTTGCTGCATTGAGATGACTCAAGGACTGAAAACGACGTCTAGCTTCCTCAATAATGCGATCGCATACTTCTTTGGCTTCTATATCCAGAAACTCCACCTCCTGTCGTTTGCTCATTGGCTCAGAAGGAAACATAAATATACTGTCGGCTGCTTCTTGAATATCACATACACACTGAATGAATGAAGACACAGCATTTTCTACTTTAATTGTCTCAGTTGATCTAGACTGCAACTGACTATAAAGGATATCAACATTAGGCATTACTCTGCGAAAGAATTTCAACCAAGAAAGGAATTTTCTATCTTATAAATAATGCCAAAGTCCATTTGCTTCCAGGCAAATCTTATCATGGGCAGAATTTTCCAACTCCAAAAAACACTGCAGCAATTCTTCCTGATTTTAATATACTACATTAACAGTTCTGGATCTAAAATTCCACCTGGAACTCTTCTGACCACCACAGATTCTAGGGCGGCTAAACGCTGTGGGGATCTTGAAAAAAGGCAGGAAAAGCAGACAGGTTAAGAAAAAATATTCTCGCAGACTTATTCTGTGAAGCTGCGCGTTTCATCACTAAATTCAACTGATGCGCGTAGCAGTGAATATACTGCGCATTTAGAAAATGAGATTTGACTTTGGCTTGTACTCCTCCAATTGCACCACTCATTAGAGGCTCCATCGTAAGTTTGGGCAATGAGTTTATGAGGGTTGTCTCTGAATAACTCATTAAGCACTTTTAATATCCTTTCAGAAATTCATTTTGCATTTTGTCCCTATGGATTAAAAAAAACAAACAAAGTTTTTCATATGGAAAACCATTTTTCTCGTATCTAAATACTAATACAAGCTGTGACTGATGAGAAACATCTGTGGTTTCATCTGCCATAACAGCCACAAAATCAGTTTCTTCATTTCCTACGCAATCACCTCCGACAAACTTCTAGCATACGTACAGGAGTTCATTCTAGATGGTTTTGGAAGTCCCTTTGAAAATATGGTTTCATTCCATGTGTTCCTTCACAGCACTGTCAATATTACTTACTAAATCAATCAATCCTAAGAATACACCAGGATTTTAAGAAGATTCAGACTCCATGTCCTCTTAAAGCCAGCTCAGACGCACCTCAAAACTTTACACAGTCAATAATGCATGACAAAACATACCTGTTTTTTTTTTTCAACTTGCTGGTTATGTTTCAGCTTTGCTTCTTGATAAGCACGGCTTAATTGAGTCAGAATATTTATATTGCCTAAAGCACTTAAATATAAGACATTGTTCAACTGCTTTACATTTTGTTTGTAACAAAATGTCCTAGGTCTGTCACTCCCGTCGTACTCCAAGAATCACTCTTCCAAAGAGCAAGCATGGAAAACAGAAAAGGGCATTTCTTTCTTGGCATCTACATATCCATGCATGTTCGTATATTTTGGGTTTAAACCGTCTTAATGTAGGAATTATTTCTCCCTCCTTGTGCAGATTGTGTAATGTTTAAAGCTGGAGTTTGCCTCCCTAGCTGTTTCACTTGGTCTTTTTCCTCTAGGGTCCTCCTAGAGGAAGGATAATTAATCAAACTACTCGCAGAATTCATGTTAGTGCACACAACAGAACTATTACTGTCGGACATAACCTGAGTTTTTAAGCTGAATCAAATATTTTGCCTCATTTGTTATCGAAAACAAGTGATTCCAACTGCTAAAATTATATCAGCTCCACATATGCATCTCCGGAGAGCTTTATTCTCTCTGAGCTATGTTGCTGCAATATAAGATCTATTGCTGTTGGTATCATGCATAGCAGCACGTTAATTGTATCAACACCACATAGATGGCAGTAGCTATACTACGGCAAGCAGCAGGAATGCTTTTGTGCTCCAGTCGATGTTAGCACAATTCTAGGTAAAAGCAGCCAATAGAAGAGATTTCAAGTAGCACATCGATGTGTCATGTGCATAGATTCGTCTGTATTCCCGCCAATGAACTGAGGGTCTGTGTAGCACCTAAAGCAGCACCGATCACATGTATGTGAGTCCTGAATCCTTTTGCACTTGAGCTAACAATGCTAGCGTGCAGCAAATATAAAATCGGTTAAAATCATGGAAGTGAAAGAAAGTATGCAATAATAATTGAAGATATGCTTAACATGTGATGGGGCACTACTTTCAACAAAATAACCATTGTGCTGTAGCACTGTAGCACATAATGACAAGCCGCGCCTGGTCTCTGCTTGTCTGAGCATGCACATATAAGAACTCTTGTGGCATTCACATGGTCAATTCAGGCATTGCAACAACTTCTGATCCATTCAGAGTCCGTGAGAATTAGTAGCAAATGGTAATACTGTATAGTCCATATTTAGCCATAGGCTTGGCCAGCTTATGTAATTGGCTAGCATGTTTACATCATGGCAGCTGCTAGCTAAGGGGGTTAAACACTTTCCTGGATTTTAACACATGCTAAAATGTAGATCATAAGATAAGTGTTAAAACAAAGAATTTGAAACTGAGTTCAGCAAAAATGAAACATCATATAAGAGCTGTAAACATAATTTCTTTTTGTGTGTTTAAAGTTGCATACCTAGCAGCTACTGTGAAAAACTTACTATCCTATCATGTTTTCTGACAAACTCTACCATTAAATGGCGAATGCACCACCTTGCCAGTCTCTGATATTCTGCAATCAGCTCATGTCATTGCTTACTAGATATTACAAGCTGGTGCATTGGCATCAGAAATGCCAATAAAACAGGTTCCTGCACAATGCAATTTTTTTCCAATAGAGGCACTCAACTGCTCTGTAAACTTCCAGTGGATGGCTAAAATGGCAAGAGGTCTCGACTTCTTTCAAATATTCTTTATATATTTCATATTCATGATGCTGTATAAGCAATAGATGGCTTTTACTAGTTCTATACAGATTTGGATTATACAAAAATAAATGGTTGACATTTCTGTTATAAAATATTAGATAAATATACATACTGGTATCCACGCCCAAGCAACCTTCCATTTCTTCCTGCTAAACTATCCAGTAATGCCACAAACATTGAATTGGAGGAAAATAAATGTAGTTTGGTTTGTATTTTGTGTGCATGCATGTGCATGTGTGCATGCAAGTTCTCTAAACTAAAATATGCAATATTTATTACTGCAGGTCAAAGCAGGAGAAAGGGTGTGACTTTTTCATTTCATTTATTTCCAGAAGAAAATGTATTGAAAAGAAATGTGCTTAGTAATTTGTGAATACCAGCAGTAGGTCTTATTTTTATTCCAATGAATGCTGGATTAATACTTAAAACCTTCAGTGAGTATAATATAATGCATACATACTTTTATTGCTGTATATTGTGTTACAATTAGGAGTTGTGAGAAAAGCTCACAAGTTTTAACATTTAAATGTCATTTAATATTGGGTCCATTATACATAATTATCATGAGAATTATTCAAATGCAGTTAATAATGCTAAAATTACACCAGTATAGCCTGATTTCTTTATAACTTTCATAATCTGCATATATGCCTGCCATGGTAAGCAATCTGATAATAATAAAAAAGGTAGAATTACAACAAGAATAATTAGTGATGAGCATATGTATACCAGCACTCAAATGACAAGTTTGACGAGTTCCTTTGTGCTAGTACTATTCAAAATTGTTTTCACTAAGAAAACAATAACCTCATCACAAATAACAAAGGCCAAACATTGGATTACTTCAGGTATAAGAAAGCCCCATGCAAATAAAAGAAATCTGTTGTTACAACATTGGACAAGTAATGATCCAAAATTAAAGCACACTACAAAACATATTGTAAAATATTTAAAAAGTTATTAATGAAGCAAAAAGAAGGCATTACTCACTAGCCATTGATGAATCCAATAATAGAATTAAAGTGACGTAGAATGTAATAGAAACTGAAACAGGAAGAATAAATCCAAACAGTAATATTGCTCACATAACCATTGGAAAAGGAAGTAAGTAATTATTGAGCCATTGCTAATTACTTTATTTTCTTAATGCAGCAAAAATCAAAACAAATGGATCTGACCCAAACTCAACTGCACTCAAACTTCTGAAAAAGGCATATCTCAAAATCAACTGTAAACTTGAGATGGACTCCACAACTCCCAGAGAGATATCAAATATTATAAAAAGCAAAACCTTTCATGGGTGAGATGAGATAAGTACTAAATTGTTAAAATATGGCCTACCGGAATTAAGCAGGTTTCTTAGACATATATGCAATATATATCCTTTTGTCAGGGATATTTGCAGAAAAATTGCTAAGCCTCAATACAAAAAAGAGACAAAACCCTGACTTCCAATTATAGGCCCATCTCTCTTTTGACAGCCTTTACTAAGATAATGGAGAAAGCTGTATACAATTGGGTTATGGAATTAAAGAACATTCAATCAGCATCTAGTTTGAATTTAGGAACATGCTACACATATTCTCACTTCTGAAGCAGTAACAGACTTAGATAAAAAGGAACTAAACTAGGAATATTTTGTGACCTAGCTAAGGCATTTGACAGCATAGATCACAATCTGTTGTTGCAAAAGTTAACATTTTATAGCTTCAGTAACATTTCTATAAATTGGTTCAGACTACACTTAACAAATAGGATCCAGAAAACCAGAATCAATGGTTGGGACTCTGAACCAGAGGTTATTACTAAAAGATGTTCCACAAGGTTCTCTACTCGATCCTTTGTTATTTTTAATACCTATAAATGACCTGCAATATAATCTTAGTAGAGAGTCAACAGCAGTGCTTTTTGTGGATGACAGCAGGTACTTATATCTGAAAAGTCACATCAGCAATTAAGGGATTTGGCTAATAAAACATTTGAACAATTCAACACTTGGTTGGAAGGTAATAACTTTCATTAAATTCTGAGAAAACAAACTTTTATCCAGAACTAAGCATAAGCAAATATATGAATTAACAATCAGGTACAATAATTACACCATATGTAAAGTCTCTGATTTAACATTTATTGATCTTCCAATAGATGAAGAGCTCCACCAGAGAAAAGAGATAAGAATCATACCACCGGAGAAAAGAGATAAGTATCATACTACCAAAACTTGGTTCAGTTTGCTCTCCTTAAGAAATTTTAAAAATCTTAACGAATATGCCTTAAGAACAGCATATTTTTTCTAAGAGAGGGGGAGGGGGAGGTGGGGATGGGGGAGGTGGGGAGGTGGGGATGGGGGAGGTGGGGAGGGGGAGGTGGGGAGGGAAAGAGAGATAAGAAAAAAGGTTGTACGCATTATTTGTGGTGTTGCGCCCCGTCATTCCTTTAGGCTCTTATTTAATCCATCAGGTGCAGCACCAACTATTACATGATCAGCGCAATATCTCTAGAATTACCATATATGTCTGGCTCTGTGCTGCCTGAAATTCTTCGTAAATGTGAATTTTTTTGTATTTTATTATGTTTTATTTATATTTTAATATTCCATATTTTATTCCTCAAAGCATTACAGTACATCACAGTATGTTTCAAAATCATAAGTTGTGTAAGTTGCAGAATATAAACTAATACTGCTAACATACAAAATGGTAAAGGGTAATAGTGTTATGATGCAAATATAACAATAAATATCATCAGTTCTTTTGAATTTCATTATCATTACAATTAACAAAATATTTTAACTAAATTTTAGTATATATCTAGTTGAGGGTTTTCACTGCAAATTCTCACACACTTCTTGTAAATCTGCCTGGCATGCTCCAAACAATAGTACATTTCACATTTCTTGGAGCAATATCTTAAAAGTCACTTCTTTTTTGATCCTAGGGAAGAGCTCTTTATTTTCTGTAGAAAGACCATGAGAGAACTCATCAATTTCTGTAGGCTGAAATTTTTAAGACCTTCTTGAAGCTACTGATTATTCCCCTTGTAAGTGTGGTTCTTTTAGACAGCTGATCAAGGAATAGCTCTCGTTAAGTTTTTCAGGAATAGGCCTCCTGCTCTTTATTTCATTTCAATTACCCAGGAGGACAATTTGAGCATTCAGTGCAGATATGTTGAGCGTAGCAAAACATACCACTAAAGACCATCTGCATCAATTTCTATTAACATAATTTGTGACACACATTTTGTCTAACATATTCACTCCAGATTTTGTTTCATTATAAAATGTTATCTCTGGCTTCTGCTTTTCACCAGAGTTTTAATCAATGGCATCATGAAAATGTTGATTGGATGTCATAAGGAGATTCGTGTTTTTCTTAGGAATGTAGGAAACAAGAGTAGCCCCTTCTCTAAATGCAAACATACTGGAATGTTAAGATCTGCCTTTTATATTGACAAACTCCACTGGAAGCCATGGTTTATTTTTCTTTAGTGTTCTGACAAAGGACAATCTCTCTTTCTGAGATCTTTCACCAAATTATAGTCACTGAACCAATTATCTGAGAATGTTTCTTCCACTTATGCAAATCAGTTGTGGCAATTGTTTCGCAACATCTGCGGGCTTATTGCTAACACAGAATGGTCCACCAGGCTGCTTCCCAGCATAAATTTCAAGATAGTGAGAGTGCAATATATCGGCATCAGCCAAAACATAGATTTCAACTTGAGAAGGTGTATGCTTACGTAATGTTTTACTTGAAGATCATGTGCTTACGTAATATATATGTTTATACTTGAAGAAGATGGTATGCTTACGTAATTGTATTTTATGTAATATTTATTTAGTTGCATTTAAGGAGTTCCTGGAACACGCTTTGGGCATCGGTTTGAATTTTGTTGATTATGTAATAGTTACTATTATTACGCAATATGCTGCTACGTATGAGAAGCTGATTTCAAGATGTGTTTTTGTTGTTACACTCCAAGTTTTACACTATAATATTTAACTTTGTTATTAAAACTGTTTCTATATATTATTTATGTTTGAATTTGCCTCGACTGCGTCAGTCTTACTTTAGAAACATGTTTCTCTTTGTCAGGGTGTGGTGCAACAAGAATGTAGACATCACAGAATTTAACTTTTTTAAATTCCTTCTCTTATTAGTTCTTGCACATTTTTATAAAGCACTACACCTTTTAAGAACTGTGAGAATCTTCAATACTTTCCCTTAGCGCATATACATATTTTATGATTCATTCGTAGAGAACACATCTTACATCCAGCAACTGAGTAACTTTAAACGGTTAAACCTGTAAGCTTCGGTATTTCAAGTCTCTGATTGACTAATTCTAGTCCAATAGAATATCTGCATTTTACTTAAACTTTCTCCTTGCTATTGATTGGCTAATTTTAAACTGTTACTGAATTTACCTTATCTTTGATATAATCATGACAGGTAACTTTTCAAATTCTTAAACTCATTATTGCTACAAGGTTACCTCATTATTACCTCACTGTTAGCAACTTAAAACTTATTATTCTCACAACTCTTGCATTATTAAAGTATATAATTTATTCACATAACATTAATAAAACATGTTTACAATAAAAATAAGCATTTGCAATGACTGTTACATACAATTTAAATAATTATTACATACATATTGTTTCAAGGCGGGCTGTTATTGAATTTACTTATTGTAAAATACAATTGAAATTATTTAGGTATTAAAATACTGCCTCAAATTCCATATTTATTAGGCTTGGATGGAATACACTGTCTAAAATTGCCTCTCCCTGACAGACAGACAGACAGCCAGCCAATAATGAACCAGGAACTGCTACAATGTGTTTTAGGAAGCTATAATGAGTTGCAGCCTCTTCACATAAAAAGTTGCATCTGCATGTTGAAAAATGCAGGAAAGTATCTCTCAAGAGAGCTGACAGAAGGTTATAACCTAAAAAATTCTTAATCATAATGATGAATACATATATTCTCTCTTGGGCTATCTTACAGATAATTATAATCACTTCACAATAAACCTTGCTGTGCATGACCACAATATAAAGCAGGCACGCATGTGATTTGCATAGACCAGCGAATAGCTTAAAATTATTCCAAAGAATGTCACTGTTCTGCAATCAAAATTTATAATAACCCTCCATGTTAGCTAAAATATAAGGCAATCTTAATCAGTATAAAATTTTCAAGAAAGATTTTCATTCTTATATAATAACTCCCCATATACTATGGAAGAATTTTGTAATACGTCATGCAACAGGTAAATATTCAATACAGTCCGATTAACTTGAGATGGCAGCTCGCTGCGCAGTACAAGAGGGAAAACTAAGAGTGGTGGGAGACAAACTGCAGCCACATGCAGCCAAGAGGGAGGGGAAATCACATGCATCTTACCTTGAGGCTGGTTTCAGACAACAGACGCAACACTAGCAGAAAATCCAGTTGAATCTGCATTTCCTTGCTCTTGACAGTCTTCACCTTCCTCTTCACTAGAAAACTCGGAGGAATCACTGCTTTCGTCGGTGTCGCACCCTAGATGAATGATAATTTCTTGTGCGCCATCCAGCAAGCCTTCACTGCGCATGAATTCTAGCTCAACATTGATGATGTGCATATGGAGTAGTGTGTGATGAATGTATATATGTCTCATCCATATATATTATGGGACGGCCCTCACTTCTGTACTGTTTTATCATTCTAAGATAATGGAGCCACTTAGTTCTGATGTGCAACTCCATTAGGACTTTTCTATTCTTTTTTGTCCTTTTCCAGGTAAAACCCAACTTGAGTAGTATCTTTCTTAATGTAGATACACTCCCTTCAAAGTTGATCGATTCCTTTAACTTTGCATGCACCTTCTTCAGTGTCGGTCTTTGCTTGTGAAGAATATAGAATTCATTCACAGTTTGGCGCACTACTGCCTCATTGAAAGTATCTAAGCTCGCACAAAAAGACCTTTTAGGTCTCTTTTTATGCAGTGTGGAGAATGAAGGCGAAATGCCACTATCAATATCTATGGTTTCCATAATAATTCTTCTTACACTTCTTTCGGAAGCGCCTGTTGCCTCAGCAACACTCTTTCCAATGTTTTTCACATTGATGTTTACCACGCCAGCCACTACATATCTTTTCATGTATTTATATACATTGATAATAACTTCCCTGGTTTGGGAGTGCAGTACTTTGCCTTTAAGTTTACTGCCCATGTATTAACAGTAAGTAAAATGCAAATCCAAAAAATACTCAACGCAGGCACTCACAGTTACACACACATACAGAGAATACAACTCGGAACAAAGCAAACTGTTTCATGTATATGCTGTTATAGACGAACATATGAGCACGGACACGAGCCTTAAAAAATTACAGAAGCTCAGATAATGCACGTGCAGCGTCAACAACTCCACATGCGACACCGCATCCTCCACTCTCCTCTTGGGATAGATAAAGGACTTATTGTTTAGTGCGCACCTTTCCTCAGCTGTCACCTCAAGTTAATCAGGCAGTAAATAGGACAAATTGCATGTGATGGTGATTTACACTTATGCCTTATTGTTGTTCTACAGTAATGCATGTTAGGATCTTTACCCTCAAAATGCTAGTGGTTTACATTTATTTACAATTTTCATCTTCTCTTATATCTGTAAAGAGCATGAAAACTGGGTAAGTCCACTTTTGGTCAAACATGAGTTATTGGCATCCAGCGATTCTCTGTGACGAGTTTTGCATAGTGAAAAAGCGGGTAAGCCTAATTCAATTAGTTGCAAAGATATTGAACTCTAAAAAAGCATGTGGTACGCAGTTTGCAATAACATTGTAGGTAAGTTGACTATACTTATTTTTTACCAAAAGAATGCGGACGGGGAAAAAACATGCAAGTGCAGTTACTTGAACATTGCCTACTTGCTGCTTCATTTAGGTTGTGTGAAAAATTGGGTAAGTTGATTTACCCGGCTACTGCAGCATTCTTCTTCGTCTGTTGAAGTGTGGGTAGCAGTTAGGTTGTTTAGTTCTGTTTCTCACGCCTACTTTGCTATACCAGCATCAAGTTTCCAAACATTGCAATCCCATTTTTATGATGAAGACACTTGTTGGCAATATTAATTAATCTTGGGAGTAATGCTCATAAACACATGAGCGGCAACAATCTATTGTTTTATTAAAAGCTATTGTCACATTCTCTGTTTTGGTACAGAGATGAACAGTTTGACTTTTCTACAATAAAGCAGTCCACCAAGTCATGCCGTTAACAATGACACTGCCCACCTACTGTTTACGATGCTTTTTATACTCAACTCTTGTTAGTGCCATACACAAAGTATTAGCAAATGTGTTCAGTTCGAGTCTGACAAAATGTCAAATCGTATGCATCTTCTAATTGAGGTTGCTGTGCTGTAAAGTAGTAGTAATTCTGAAGAGAATGCAAATAAGACTAAGACTATATTTCCGCAAGAAAACGATCACCATGGAAGTGGTAAGCAAAGATGTTTTCATTTTTTAATGCGATTAAGATCACATATTCAAAATGTGTGTTGCATGAACTGTTATACAATAATTATGCTGTTAATTGGCAACATGATAAATAATTGGAGCATCAGAGTTAAAGTAATGAATTCATTTAAAATAATATATTAGAACTTGAAGAATTACTGGATATAAATACTGGAACAGGGAATGTGGAAAAAGGCATAGTATAATAAGGGTAAAATCAGAAAAATTAAGATCATAGCATTGTAATATGGGTGATCTTCTGGGTGTTTAAAATTCAATTTCTAGGTTTCGGCTAAGTGGAAAAAATGTCTTGTGGTATAAAATCTGTTATCTATTTATTTCTTTTCTTTTTCTATTTACTGAAACTTTGTATTATACGTTTAAAGCATATATAAACTTCAAACACAGCACTTTAGTACTCATGAGTAGGAACATAAATTTTGCTCATTTTTCTTCTTAAACAGGCAAAAAAATATATTTTGTGGAGGTTATTTTTTACCACCTCTGTAACCTTCTTTCTAGGTTCCTCCCGATTTTCCTTTGCAACTCAATTGCACTATGAAGACCGGCTGGATAAGTATGGAGTGGATCTGAACAAAAATGCTGCATTTGTAGATTTTGATTCTGATGACAGTCTGAAAGATCCTGACTACCAATCAGAACAAGGGAAGTTCACAAGAACATTCAAAATCCCTCAATGTTACATTGCAACCAATGAAAGTCATGGAAAGGAAACTGTGGGGGACATCAGCATGCTTAGTAATAATGGAGAAAACCAGTCTGACAATCATGAAGCATGTAGTTTTGAGGAAGAAAAGGAGCGGTAAGGACAGAGAAGTTAACAGGGAACTCAGAAATAAAGGAAAATCCTAAATATCAGAAAAAGGGAAGCAAGTAAAAGCAAGAGAAATCGTTCCTCTTAAACCATGCCGAATGAAATGCTTGGAAAACTTTGAGGAGGAAGACCGCAAAAATGTTTTGAAGATAACTGGGCTATTGGTGAGCATGATAACAGGGCTAGATATATATCATCTTTAATAACGATAAGTAAACCAAAAACTGTCTGCAAACATGGGCTTAGTATTAATGGCAACAACCATTCAATTTGCAGAGAATGCTTTCACAGAACATTTGGTGAAACAACTGAATTTATTGAACAAGTAACCAGCAAGAAGAAAAATTCATTTACTGGAGTCATTGCATCTGATGGTGGAGGAAGATCTGCTCCTGCAAATAAAACAGCTGGGGAAAAATTACAGATAGTAAAAGCTCACATTCTTTCCATTTCCTAACTATGAGAGTCATTACTGCCTACTAAGTGGTTTCTGTTGTCTGATCTTTGTCTATCAAAGACGTACAATTTGTATAAAGAATGTACCGAAAGCCCTGCTTCACTGAAAATTTATTCCAGATACTTCCACGATCTTGACTTGGCATTCAAGAAGCCAAAACAGGACATTTGCCACAAGTGTGATATACTAAAAATGCAGATCAATTCTCTGGTAGGAGAAGCCAGAGATTCAGCAATTCAGAAACAAGAAGCACATCACAAAGCTGCGGAGGAATCATACGAAGCCAAGAAATGTGCTAAAGAAATAGCATAGAACAGTGATGATAAGGCTGTGTTTGCCTCTGATCTGCAACAGTGCTTGCCGACACCTTACCTTACTACATCTGTCTCATTCTATAAAAAACAGTTGTGGACATTCAATCTAACAATCCACAATTTGATCACCAATGAAGCTATTTGTTTTATGTGGAATGAAACTATATCTGGAAGAGGTGCAAATGAAACAGCTTCTTGTCTATGAATTCATTCTGCACTTGCCAGAAACTGTAGAAGAGCTAATATTTTATTCTGACACTTGAGGGGCAGAACAGAAACAGTATTGTAGCTGCTATGTAGAGCTTCCTTATTGAGAAGAGGCACAACATCCGTGAAATTCATCACAAGTTTTTGATGAGTGGACACACCCATATGGAATGCGATTCCGACCATGCTGTCATAGAAAGGGAGAAAAAGAAAACGGGTATGAAAATCAACCACCTCAATGACTGGTACCAGCTAGTACTGTCGTGTAAATGCAAGAAACCATTATAAGTTTTCATGATATCTCTCTCTCTCTCCCTCCCTCTCCCTCTCTCTCTCTCTCTCTCTCTCTCTCTCGAGTGCTGAGGTATTATAATTCATTTGGGCATGATCAGTGTCGAGCCCTGGCTCCTATTGTGATCATACCCAGTATTTAACAATCATGTGCACTGGGTTTGCTTTACGTTAACAGTTCCTATCATTGTCCACCTTATCATCTTGCTCCCTTCTGTATTATTGAATATTAACAATCTTAAACATTGGGCTTGCTTTACGTTAACAGTTCTTATCATTGTTCACCTTATCATCTTGCTACCTTCCGTATTATTGAATATATTCACTAAATATGATTGAGATAAGCATTTCTTAGACTTCAGCTCCTTGACAAAAGCCAGTGGGCCATTCCTGATGAAGAAAACAGATACTGAAGATAACAAATTCCTTGGTTCAAAGATCACTGGCTTAAATACACCCAAGAGTCCAGAAAAATATTCAAGTATTCCCTTTCTCAGGAAGAACATTTTTGGGAACTTTCCATCAGAAGGCGTGGAAAAAGTTTATTGCCCCCATCAGAACCGGTGATTCATGATGGTCCTGTTTCTGTAAGTGCAAAGAAGACATCCTGGACCTGTTACCACTGTTGACAGCGTTTTCCATGACTACTATAAAAACTTGAGAGTAGACAATATTCCTAATATTGACCCTGACTTAGAGGAACTTAACGAAGATGTATGAAGTGTAAACTGCAAAATGCATTGAAATTAATGTGGCTAATATCCTGTTTTTTAAATTTTGCAATAAAATTGAGATAATAGTGTTTAATCTTCAAGTTAAAAACAGGAGAATGTTATGAAACATGTGGAATTACACATTTGTAATACTGTTCTACATGCAACTTTTCAATTATTTTTCGATACAATTTAGTGTATGTTCTTAAATGTGTGATTAAAAAAGAGTTGGCTATAATGAAATGTGTGCATATAATTATACTGTAATACTCCGTGGCTTGCAACTTTGGAAATTTTCCAAAAAGTATGAAAGTAAGTGATTAATATTTGACTCAAAGTAAGTTCTTTAATATGAATATGATGTATGTAAGTTACCAAAGAGCTATACAACAGATGAGAATAACCGGGTAAGTTGGTATAGGTCAAAAAATAAAGGATGTAGTGATCTGTAAACACTTCTATTTGAAATATCTTGTTCAAAAAGCTATATCGCCGGAAAACAATTTTTTTGAAAATTAGTTTATGATTTTAGAGGCTGTTACAACTTCCTCTCTCCTGTAAAATTTACTTTTGACGACTTACCTGGCTTTTCATGCTTTCTGCAGATATAATGCATGATGGGAAGTAAACATAAATGTTATTCGTCTAAATTGCTCCTATTAAAAAAAATTCTTCTTGATGGTGGTTATGTTATTACTTATTAGTAATTATGCTGCACATTTCATTCTTGCATGATATGTTCATTGTCCCAGAGCTTTGCTCATTGCAGAAACAAACAAAGAAGCAAATTAATTATTAACTTCACAACGTTTACAAGCTATGTTGGGTCCATTATATTTTACACATCACAACACAAAGAGCTTTCAAAGGTATTTTGTCTTAACATGATTACTAATCCTAAATCAACACAAATATACTTGTGATTTCCTTCTAAGTTTCATAATGTAGCTATAATTCATAATAATTAATAATCACTATGACAATTAGGTAATGCTTAGAAATGGCAGTGTTCAGTCTTTAGCAATCCTAGAGGCAGTAAGCACAAACACATTCTAGGACCTAATTAGGAATGAGAATATGCCAGCTTGTTATATCTAGTAAAGAATGTTTCACGTGTGGTCTACAATTGTTTAATGTGCTTGTGTTGGTCTGGTATTGTTCACTGGTCAGAATTGGTACATACTATTTCCTATGGAGCAAATACCATACAGTATGAATACAGGAAACCTGGCTTAACAGTGTAGATAGGGAAGACTAGCATCTTAGTGCAACAGTCTGGAATTTTTGTATCAGCTGTGTAGAGAACACAGAGAATTAGTTGTTCAGATTTGCTTTTATCAAATTTTAAACAATGGCTACCTTTAAAGACGGGAAAGGGTGTGTGGTATTTTATTACCAGAAGCTGGAAAAGTAATGCCATTTATTTATATATTCAAACAATTTATATTTGTCTTAAATAATATGCTAGTTATAGTATCATATTGGGTCGAAAATAAGCTGCACTTGTGATATAGTTTTCAATGGCAAAAAGGTTGGGTTACAGCTTATATTTGATATCCTGGCTTCTTACATACATTTGCATTAAAATCTATGCTGATTTGCAAAAATACAGCATTACCAATATTCGCTTCATCACTTTCCCATTTTTTTTCATTCCCCTCACACAATACATCATCCTTACTGCCATCCAGCTCATTCAATACGCAGCATTGCTTGAACCCCTTGGTAATGGACTATGATATGGTAGACCATGAAGCAAGAGTTCACTCACACTAAGGGTGACTGATGACTTCTTAATCTACCAGACAGTATAAGGGTATGATCTACTTCCAGGAGCCAATTTGAATACCTTTTTCTGAGATTGCCTTTGAATGGCTTGTTTGCAACATCTATCACCTGTAGTTTTGAAGCCATGCCTCCTATTATGACAAGATCCTTCTGTTGTACAATTTTATCCTTTACCTCAGGAGCTAGATGTCCCTAAGCTCTAAAACTAGAAAAACTAGCATAGCTCTCTTAACAATCAGTGCTCCAGGTCTGTGATTCCAAACAGTAGACAGCCAGGCAACCATCATTTGCACTGTCATCCAGCCTTTTTCCTGTCAGCAAATCACTTAAGAAAGTTTTCTTTGGACATAGTTTTTCTCTTGGGGATTACATAAGAGGGTAAGTTTCTCCCATTGACTGTAGCAGCTAACATTTCAAGGCCTTCAGTTGGATTATTTCTCATGAGATAGGCATCCCATCTTTCCACTTAGTTTGCATGTAGGAAAAAACCATAGCTTCAAGTTCCGGATATTTGTAACATTTTGGTCCCCTGAATGATTTTCTTGTTGAAACTGCTTTTTTCCATTTTTCTTCTGAAGCAATTCACTGTCATACATTAGATTCATCCAGTCCATACTTCTGACATCTGTGTTGGTTGTGGTTTTGGCATAAATCACAATTGCAAGTTTTGAAGCTTTCATCATAACTATGCCAAATACCTTGGCTTGATGATGCTTTTCACTCTAAATGATCATTCATTACGGAAAAAAACAAGCTTTTTTACCAGTCTGTAGCTTCTCTCTGAAACTGAACTAAATTAGGTAGAAGCTAAGGAAACAATATACACAATTGTTTCTTTTGAAGAAGTTCAGAGGTTTCATCATTTCCCATGGTGGTGATGTTAACTGGCCCCCGAGGTCATGTGATTTAATGCCGTTGGATTACTTCTTGTGGGGTTATGTTAAATCTCGAGTTTATGTCAAGAAGCCAGAAACAGTAAACGATCTTATGAATAACATCACGTGTGTTATTCGTGAAGTTGAACCTAATTTATGTTCTTCTGTCATTGAAAATTGGGTCAACTGTATACGCGCAACCCAACGAAGTTGCGGCAGTCACTTAACTGATGTTCTCTTCCACATATAATGACAATTATGTTCCAAAATAAAAAAAGAAATAAACCTCTATCATTTATAGAACGTGTTTTATTAAGTTCAAAGATAGGACACTCTTGTTGAAAGACCCTATATTTATAAATATTAAACAAGCTTCTGTAACATGTGACACTGAAGTCTTTCCTTTTTCAGACCATGACTCTGTCTGGCTTAAAATAAGAAACATAAAGACTACTAACGTTAAACAAACCAAGTCTAAGATTATCACTACTAGACCTGTAACTAAGGACAAAATTTCATATTTTAGGAAAATGTTAAATGAAATTGAATGGTATGATATACTATGTAACTCACATCTCGGCAACTTATTATCTGCAAATGAAGTATTTGAAAGATTTTTTTACCATTTTTTTTAAATACCTTTGAAATGTGCATTCCCCAAAGAAAATGCAGAATTAAAAGTATTAGTAATGGAAGAAAGGTACTTAATAAGGATAGGAATAATTGGTATACACCTCAACTCGCATGCATGAAACCAAAATTCATTATGTATTTAGATTTGTACAGGAGCAATGGGTCAGAAAGGTATAAGTCCTCCTACCTGAAGACTAGAAAAGAATACAAAGTAGCCATAAATCAAACAAAGAAGCAGTACAATGTACAAAGTATCGAATCTTCTAATAATAAATTCATAAAGGCTTGGAATCTGATTAATACAATAGCAAAAGGAGACTACAGGGATGACATCGAGTTAACCCCTAATAAACTGAATTATTGTTTTATAAAATCGGTGGATGATATCGGGCAAAACATAATAAAACCTAATGAAACAGTACTAGAACTTATGGAAAATTGTGAGCAGAGATACAAACAAGGTTGCTTTGAATTTTATGAAGCGACCCCGGAGAATGTACTAAAAGCAGTGATACGCCTTACGCTATCTGATACAGTGGATATCTATGATTTATCTAATAATCTTTTTAAACAAGTAATAGAATACGTGCTGTATCCAATAACATACTGTATCAACAAATGTCTTTTTGAAGGAAACTTTCCTAGTAAATTAAAATTTTCAAAGGTTGTCCCCATTTATAAAAAGGGGGATAAAAGCAGTCCATAAAATTATCGCCCAATAACATTAGTTCCAATTATCTTAAAGTGTTTGAAATGATAATGTACACTCAACTTTGCACCTATATAAAAGCCAAAATAATAAGTGGAGCACAGTTTGGTTTCAGTAAAGGCAGATCAACAACAGATGCCATAGTGTCGATAGTTAAAAGAATTCTCACAGCTTTTGAAACCAAAAATGTAGCACAGGCAACCTTTTGTGATTTGAGTAAGGCGTTCGACTGTGTGAACCATATGCACCTTATAAATAAACTTAAATTCTATGGTATAGATGGCACGGCATTAAAACTTTTCCAGACTTATTTAACTAACCATTACCAAGTCATCTGTGTTGGTAATGAGAGATCAAAATTGACTGAATTAAAGTGTGGGTTACCGCAAGGCTCCGTTCTTGGGCCCTCTTCTTTTTATACGATGATCAATGACTTGCCTTCGTATGTAAACACCCATACAATATTATATGCAGATGACACTTCCAGTTTTAATACCAGTAATAATATTAATAATCTTAAAATAATTGCTGTGGACACCCTGAGGCAGGCAGATATATGGATTAGGGTCAATGGTTGTTTACTAAATGAAAGCAAAATGCAACAACTTTTATTTAGTTTAAGAGAACTGCCAATATCATATAATATAAAAGAAGTTAAATTTCTGGGTGTAATAGTTGACAATAAGCTTTCCTGGGATCCTCATATTATACATATCACAGCTAGGCTCTCGAGAGTTATATATCTTATAACAAATTTTAAAAAGTCTGTACCTGATACATACATAAGATCTGCTTATTACGCCTTTTTTCATAGTGTTATAGCTTACGGAAATTTACTTTGGGGTAATAGTAGCCACATTAGTAATATACTTATACTACAGAAGAAGATTATCCATATCATATCTGATGCAGACAAATTGGCATATTGTAAGCCACTATTCATTAAATTAAGAATAATGACAGTAGTAAGCTTAAATATCTATTCCGTTCTTATTTATCTAAAGAAGAATTCGTCTGAGTACCACTATAGACGGACATCCATAAATATAACATGAGGTATACAAAACAAATAGATACTCCTTATTATAGACTGCCAAAATCACATAATAGCTTTGAAGTACTAGGTATAAAACTGTATAACCCACTATCAAATGATTTAACTCAACTGCCATATAATAGATTTGAACGTAAACTTTATGACAGATTGCTAAACAACCCATACTATTCACTACAGGAATATTTTGAAAATATAACTTAACTGTAAGTAATATCAACTATCTTTGTACTTCATTCCTGGACTATTTATTGTTTTTCTGTATGATCATACTTATATTAGCTCTGCACAATGTATCAATCATGTAATGGGAAGTATTAATGTAATACATTGTAATTTATTATTGCATATCTGTTAACATGTAATAACACTGAGATATTATTTAATATATTTAAGTAATATGTAACTATGTAATAATATATTTATTGTAGTTAATTTTGATGTCTATTGCTGTAATAAGCTTAATGGCAATAAACTTTATCATCATCATCATCATCATCATCATCATCACTAAAACACAGATAAACTGAGGCTTGAGATTAATACACATATTTTGATAAAACCCAAAGCATATTAAGGGAAGCACCATTTGCTATTTGTAATGTTTTCATATCAGCTCTGTGTGCTATGCAATGTGAAATGACACTTTTTTCTTTTACTGTGATGCTATTCATATGATAGTGGATGTAACCTTGTTAGTACATGTATTACACACACCCGAGAGAGGGAGAGAGGGGGAGGGGGGAGAGGAGAGGGAGAGAGAGAGTGCTAGCTGTTGAAGAAGGTTAAATTTGGTGAGAGCTCTGGTTCTTTAGAGCAAAAAGGAATTAAGGAACAATGGGAGTGGACATTAGTATACACAGAAGTAAACTGGCTCTCTTGGAAACAAGAAATTAAGGGACCATAGAGTAACAGAAAATGGAGGAAAAATCAATATATGGTTATCATGACTCTATTAGTGATTGGAGGCATAGAAATGAATACTGGACCAGTTGAGGAACAAGCAATTTTAGAGCAGATTCTCAGTAAGATGGAAGGGATGGAGATGCATCTAAGTAATAAAATGGAGTTATGAAGCAAATTAAGGAAAAAATCAAGCAGGAAATTCAAGGAATTAATAGAGAAATGGAATATGTCAAGATAAGGATAAACAAAATGGAAGAGATATTTTGAAAATTAAATCTGGTATTTTCAGGTATAGAAGAAAGAAGAGGAATTGAATTAAAGAAATGATAGAAAATTTAAAAAGAAAGCTGGAAGTGAAATTGAATGTATGGGAGATTGCAGATGCTTACAGGATGGGAAGACAAGAGGGGAAGAAGGATCATTGCCAGATTTACATCATCACAAATGGTCTACGAGGTGTTAAGCCAAACCAAAATGTTAAAAGGAATGCATATACTCATTAACAGGGATTTGTCAGTTGAGTAACACATAGTAAAATCCCAATTAGTGCAACAAGTTGGAAGGTCCGAGCGTAAGGAAGACAAGGATACATACAAAATTTCCAGCTTTGGATAGACGGAAGAGCAGTAACTGAGAACGCGAGGGAGTTATGGAACAAGAGTAGGAGAGAAGAGATGAATCTGCAAATTTTAAGGCTAACACAATGGGAAGGAGGGAACGGTCAGTTCAAGAAATGACTTAACAGATTTGCCAAGCAAGCACATGCCACCAGCAAAGAAGGGGAGAGCCATCAAGGTTATCTGGCAGGCAAGCTAATGATGTCACCATGGAAGAATATTCCATGGATGGAAGGCCTCATGCAGCAAGTGAGATAGCTGGCACACAGAAACACAGGAGAGCCAATGACTCCAATAGATCATCTAGCGTCATCTCAACAGACTGAGGGAGTTTATTTGAAATTGAGCTGGCGGTCTAGGTACAAAGTGAGAATACATATATACATGAGGATTAGAGCAAGAAAGAGAGAAGGGGCCTGAGGGTGTTGTCTGTAGAAGTCAGAGGAAATTAAAGGAATTCAGATTCAGGGCAGGTTCACAATAGAAGAAAGCTGGAGGGAAGGGCTTGTAAGGCTTGTTTTTTGAAACTGCAAGGGTTTACTAAGAGGACTGGGTTGTGGCCATGTCATAAGCATTTTGAAGGAAACTTGAGATTTAGCTGTAGCTAAAACATCATTGGAAAGAGACAATCGAATAGATATGACAGGTTTCACATTTATTAACAAAACAGGAAGGAGAAAGAGGGCAAGGGGGCGAGTGTCTGGTGGGGTGGGGGCATTTATTAGAAATTATATAATAAATAAAGTCAAGGAGAGAAAATCTAAGCTAGATGGTGTGATGTGGTTGGTAGTACAAGGCTGGGAAATGGGGTCTGGGAATAGCATACAACCCACCCAAAAATTCAGACTTTTACAATCCTCTACTCCTCTGTGAAATGGAAAAGGAAATGGAGGAAATAAGGAGTGATTATGCCCTGATTGAATTCATGATAATGGGGGATTTAAATGCAAGATGTGGAGATCTATAGGCTAGAAGTAGTAGCTTAAGGGGGGGGATGAAATTGCAGAGTATGACAAAGGTTTTTGTGTCAGAAACAGTAAAGATAAAACAGTAAGTGAAGAAGGCTTAAAACTGATTGTAAAAATACAAATTGCATTATATTAAATGGATGTTGGGGGAGGGCAAGGAAGATAAATTTACATGTGTTGGTGGGGTGGGTCAGAATGTTGTGGTTTATGCACTTTGTAGTGAGGATTTATTGCTATTGATAGCTAATTTTAAAGTATTGAACATTTCTGGTAGCAGTGTTCATTTTGCTTCAAGTATTGCACTAACAATTAATATAAGTGCAGATGAAGTGATTAGCACAAAGGGGAGCAATTATGCAGTGAAAACAGAATGGTTCAAATGGGTTAATGAGAAAGGCGAAGAATTCTATAGAATAGTAGATTCTGGAATGTCAAAATTATGTGTGCATGGTATCAATTCTATGGTGAATAAACTTGAAGAAAGTGTAGCATTGGAAATATATACATTTGTACTAATGTGGACAGGAACTGTAGGAATATGCGTAATTTGGTGAGAAGGGCAGTAATCCTATGGAGAGAGAGTAATGGAAGTGAAGTGAGAGAGAACATGATCCAAATAAAAGAGGCCTTTAAGCTGATGTTGGAGATGAAACGAGATAAGTGGGGAAGAAAAACAGCATGTGAAATCAAAGCTAAAATAATCTTAGGAGGGGCTGCACAAATTTGGTAGATAGAAAATGTACAAGAAAATAGGTGAAAAGCACCTCAATTATATCGGCAGAATGGCTTTGATAATTTGAGCAGTGCTTGAAATGGAGGACAGGGTTGTAGGGAGATGGGAGCTAGAGTTGGCCTGCAGTTATATTGAGGAGTTGGATAGACCTTTCTTAAACAACAAAATTCTGATACAGGAGGGGGGAGTTAAAAAGAACAAAGCAGTGGGTATTGATGGCCTACCAGCAGAATTCATTCAAGCATGGTGCAAGGATAGGGATAGGCTTCAGTGTGTAGCTAGACTTTTGAATGGAATGAAGGATAACAAATCTATCCGTAAGAGTTGGAGGGTGGCAATAATTCAGTCTATTCATAAAGGTAAGGGGTGTGTAGATGATCCAGGTAATTACAGAGGAATAGGATTGCTGTCAAATTTGCGGAAAATATTTACTGGAATTGTTGCAGAAACAATACAAAACTGGGCAGAAGAAAACCAAAGATTGTCACCATTTCAATCAGGATTCAGAAAGGGGAGGGCAGTGGACAATATATTGACCATTAAAACTTTAGTTGACAAATACCTGCAGGTAAAGAGAGGCACGATATATCAGTATTTATAGGTTTTGAGAATGCGTATGATAAAATAAAAAGGGAGGCATTATGTTATAAGTTAAGACTGAAAGGTCTAAGTAAAGGTATGAGTTATTAATTGAATTATATCAGCAGAATGCCTTTTGTATCAAATGTGGGGAGAAAGAAGTGACAGCTGAAGTTATACAGAAATGAGAACTTGGACAATATTGTAAATTGAGCCCTATTCTGTTTAATTTATTTATAGACAACATTATGGCCAGTCTTAGTTTTGCCAATATACACAAGTCAGCTATTGAGAATAGGGAACTTCCAGGTCTACTGTGTGTTGATGATTTGATGGTGGGATTAGTATCTGAAATTGGGCTAAGTCATGACATATCTGAAATAGATATTGTAAGGTATGGGGTCTTAAAGTGAACCAAAAACGATTAAGACCGCAATGTTTAAAAAAGGAAAGAAACTAAAAACATCATAAAAATGGCTCAGGGGGGGGGCAAAGAGATCCAGCAGTGGAGGACTTCATTTATTTGGGCATCAAACTGAACAGAAAAGGGGACTGGAAAAAACAGAAAAAATGGACAGTAGTCAAAGGGAGATCAGCAATTGGATAACTGAGAAAATATTTATACATAAC
The DNA here is from genome assembly GCA_030765065.1 of Deroplatys truncata. Taxonomy (NCBI): domain Eukaryota; kingdom Metazoa; phylum Arthropoda; class Insecta; order Mantodea; family Mantidae; genus Deroplatys; species Deroplatys truncata. The sequence continues at coordinate 493,618,954 of CM060990.1, forward strand.
TTCAATGAAAGTGATGTGGTTTGAAAGACTGTATGCAGCCTTAGTGGAATCAAGATGGTCATAAGTAGTTGAAATATGGGGGATAGAAAATGCGCAGGAAAAAATGAACTTCATATTAAGATCATTCTGCAAACTTATGTTGGGGGTTCCTTAAAACACAGCTAATGCAGGATCATTTTTAGAAAAGGGGGAAAACTAATGTGAAAGAGATTGTAATGGAAAGAGTATTGAAATATTAGTACAGGATAAGCCAATTATCAAAAGAAAATATTTTAAAGTATTGTCTTAATTACCAGGAAAAGCATCAGAGTACTCATAACTGGCTGATTAAAATTAAGGACTAGTTGGAGAAGAATGGATTAGGAGATATATGGGGCAAAGACATGGAATGGTACAGGGGTTCTGGAAATATGCCCGATCTAGGTTTGAAGACATGGATAGTCAAAACATTTGGGCTGAGATGAATGAAAAGAGGTCATTAGCTTTTTATAAAATGATCAAGACAGAACCAAACAAAGAAAAACATTTAGATATATGTAATAAAAAGGAGAGGGAAACCATTGCATGGTTCCAGCTAGGGGTGTGGAAATTAAGGGGGCAAAGGGGAATGTTATGAAAGGTATATGCCCAATCTGTGGGGATAACAAGAATGGAGTGCATATTTTGATGGAATGTAGATGAACCACTGAGTGGAGGAAAAACCTAACCAGAGAAAAATGGCTTAGATGTACTAAAGCTGTAGTGATTAAGAAAATGTTCACATATCAGTCACAGTTAAGGCAATTAGGAGAATTTCTTTGGAAAGCTAGATTGAAATGGAAATGAGTGTCAACAATTGTTAATTTCACAATCTCATTACTGTAAATAGGAGGTTATTGAAAACAGTATATAGAGAAGAGAAAAGTGGAAAATAAACTGTAATTTCTGGATGTCTATGGCTAGGGCCAAATCCCGTTGACTCCGTTATGTGTTGGACTTAGCATTAAATACATATTTGCATTTAGGTACTGAACCTAAATAACAAGATAGATAGATACATATGGGCTGCTCTTCGGCCCTCTCACACTACATTCAACCTTACCCATTGGAGTTGTTAATGGAATGTTTGCAATACATATTTATTACTTTAAGCACTTATAATTAGTACTCACTTAATTGCATGCTTTTTCTCTTCTTCAGCAGTTTCTATTTCTAGCATAAAATACAGCAAACCACGACAATTTTTTAGAGTGTATAAAATTCGACATAAAATCAATATGGATTTAATTTCTATTCCATTTCCAGGTTCTTTACTGCAAAAGTATTTTCAAGGTTATGTACACAAGTTCCCTGCAGGTTACTTTGTGGCTTTTTTAATATGCAGTTCATTGTAATATAAAAATTAGTTGTTTTTTTATCATAACTTAGCCACTACGTCAATTTCATATGAAGGCCTACATTTTTCAATTTGATATAACCTATATAAAATAAATACAGGAGTACAATGATGCATCTTGAGTGAAATTGTCTTTTGGACTTATTATCGCATTCCATTCCACTCACACTTATCTCTTAATATATTGTTAAATAGCTTGATAGTGTTTAAGGGTCAGATTCATAGCGAAACCTCAGGTGGGAACTGAAGCCTTTAAGTTAAAAGCGCTTGCACACGGGGAGTGAATACTTAAAGATGTTTGCAATCTATAGATGTCACTTAATGGCATGTGATCTGTGATCGACTGCTACAAGTTTGATACATACTTCCCTTTTGTTTGGTTGCTGCTGCAAGAACAGCACATGTGGGGTTTCTAGCTGTTTTTTTGTATAGTTTGTATTTTTGCTTTTCTGAGAGAAATGCCTAAGCAAGCAATGCAGGGGAAGGTGGTTGCTCATGGACAAAAAGTATTCCACAGTAGGAGTTTTTAATTTTTTATGGATAGGAACCATGTAGAAGACAGTACCCTTGCAGTAATTTATGATAAATTTTGTGTTCAAAACTACTGAAACGGAACTTGTTGCTTGCGCTTTTTAAAGAGAGGTTATGTGAATGGTTAACTTTCATTTAAAACACATGCAACATTTCTGACTTTATTGCAAGGCTACAGGAAAAGCAATTAAATTGAGAGAAAGGATGAATGGGAACTAATGATAAAGTATACAACTGAAAGCAAAGTGAAATTGAGGTTTTATTATATTTTGTATTAATGCACTCTGCAAAACAACATTGCTGCTTATAGGTTAGTTCACACTCAAAAGAACTAATAGTATTCTCACTACAAAACTGCGCAATTCTAAGGTGAAATGAGGCTTCACTATTTTAGACTGAAATATTATGCAATGCAAATGTGGAGCAACAAAAATACATGCACAGCCAAATATGAAGTTTTGCTTCAAACATGCTACAGTACAAAATGCAACTCGCTTGTGAATCTCATAGAGAAGCTAGGTGTAAGACAAGTGATGTTCTCACTTTATAGCTAACTTCAAAACAAGGCACTGAAGTTACAACTTAGCATGGAAGCCTTGCTACACTTTATATTCAAATATGTGAAAATAAAAGCAACTGCAGTTGCTCGTAGCTGTGAGAGGTTGGGTTTTAATATAAAGGAAGTGATAACTTACCATTTAAAAGTATACAATTAATAGTGAAGTGAGGTTTTATTGCATGTTTTATTAATACATTCTCCACAACAAAGTTGTCACTTCTAGCTTGAAACATTTGTTAATGCCCAAGAACCAAAATAAATAGCATTTTCACTTTCATGCTTATAATAATACCTGTCTACACTGTTAATGTGAAATGAATGAGACTTATTATATTTTGTATTATGGCATTATGCACCAGAAACTTGTTTCTTGTAGGTAGAAGGATTAGCTCATACCCAAGGGACAACATAAATAGCACTTTCACTGTTCTTTATAAAACTGCATAATTTTTACAAGAAATAAGGCATTGCTTTACATTCAAACAGTTTGCTGCTTGTAATTCCTGAGTAGAAGCCCCGTGAAAGGTTCACTTATTATGATACTAAACAAAGTTGCAAGTAGAGGCAGATGGCAGTCAGCTTCATTAGGCCAAAAACAATTCAAGACAGAAATTAGCAGCAGTAAGAGTGAAATGAGGCTAATGTTGTTTCTGTATGCACAGAAGCTTGTTTAAAAATGTGGAAATATTGGTTAACAAAATATTTGCCATGCCTAAAGCATTTTGTTATAGGTACAAAATGTTATAGCAAAATGTTATAGGTTAGGTTTTATGTATATTGATAAGTGTGGATAAAATTAAACACAATTCTGCTCATTGTTCATTCCCAAAGGATTACTTACATCCCTAATGTATCTCTTTGTGACACAGAAAGCATTATAAGTATGGAACTTGATATATTCCACATATTTGTGATCCTCCATTTTTACTGTGTGGTGGTCAGCTGGTGTATAAGTGTAACCACATATTGGCATTCAAGCACAACTCAAGTGAGCAAGCAGGCATCCTAAACTGATGCTCAAGTGGCGACTGTAAAGGCTGGTTCACAACCAACGAGAATAGTAACAAGAATGAGTAAGTCGAAATACATGTATTCAAATGGGAGCGTTCACAATCCATGGGAAGCCTTCCCGGGCCCCAGGAACAGGAAAGACGAGTTGCCCAACTTTTAACTTTTTTGTTCTCGGGCACGGCATATTAGATCCATATTGTGCATATTAGACTCTTCACTCTAGAGATTATTCTAGGCAGTCATGACATGAAACAGCCGCTAGTGCTCTCTATAGTCACAAGCTGGAAACATGAAACTGGAAGAAATTAATAGTAAATGTGCTTCCTAACCTCATCCTGATACCCGCAAATCCGATGGGTGTTGGTTCCTCTGGTGAAAGGGTCATTTGTAGTTTGTTTATATGCAACTCAAAACTGGCTATTACCTTAAAACAATGGCAAAAGCTACAAAGAACAGCAAAAACCGGTGGAAATTAAAAAAAAAACCATAAACAACTTTAATATATGCTATTAAATAAAGGAATGAAAGCTTTGCACAACTAGAGGGATCGGAAATTTAATGGATTAACATTACATAATGTTTACTCTATCGAATTTTGATGTTGGCTAACCTGCCTTATGTTGGCTAAATTGGAAGTAGGTGAAAAAATATCATTGTTCAGTTAAAAACAAATGAAATCCCAATGCACAAAATCGACTTTCACTTTGTGATCGATATGATCATCAATATGCATTCCCATTCTCGTTACCGGGCTGTTGTGAACCAATATCTTGAATGGTGTATTGCTTCCTGTTCTCATTTCTGTTCCAGTTACCATACTCGGGTGGTTGTGAACCAGCCTTAAATTGTAATGCAACCCTTAAGGACCACTTGCACTTGAGTACTGACTATGAATCTGGTCCTAAGAATTTAAGCAATTTACCTATTTACTACATTATTCTCATGCTCCGAAGATTTGTCGATTTTATGAACAATGCATATTTAATAGCAATTATACTCTCATAAGAAAAAATTAATAGAACTTTAGGGAAAGAATAACTGTTTCTCACAAAAAGTAACAGACCTTTAAAGGTCCCTAGGTATGTGTTACAATGAAACCAGTTTGGAATTGCAATTTCTAAACAATAAATACAGAAAAACGATTGTTCCTGAAATGATAGATCAAGGTTCTACTTTGGTGGCAAAAGGTGCCACCCATTAAAGGTTACTAACAGTCCTTTATTTGCCCATGTGAACTTCTTTGATATTGTACACGAAGACTGCAGGTGTAATGCAGTGTGTTTACAATCAAGCAGGCAAAGTGCTGAAATGGCACATACAAATAATTTAATCCTGAATGCAACTTACCTTTCTTTTAAGAATTGCAAACTGGTAAAATGCACTATGAAAACTGTTATACATAAAATATTGCTTTAATTTACTAGACATGCCATTTAATTCAAAGATATTGTTTATGGCAGAATGAAATAAGTGGAACTATAAAAAATTACAAAGGAAATGTTCATTATTAACATTTAAATATTTGCAGAATATGAACACAAAATTAGTGACAATACAGATGTTAACCCCTCGCTACACACACAGCGGAATGTGAATCAGCAGTTTTAACTTTCTGTCAACAAAGTATTAGGGATTCAACATATTTTTTTAATTGCGTTAGAGCTATAACCCCTTTTTCTAGCAAAAACTTAGTGAAAGGATATTGTTTTACTCTTTCAGAAAAATGGTGTATGATGAACAGCTATTGAAAAGGTGAGAGGAAGAGCTTGCTAATGAAGATTGCAGTGATCTAGAATCAATTTTCAAAGATGATTACAATTCTGAAAGTGAGCAGTCAGCAGATGAAGATGATACTACAGATAAATTGAACATATATACTGGTAAAGATGGCATAGAGTGGAGTTATCAACCTCTAATTCAAAACAGAAGAGTAAGAAGAGCTCAACATAATATTGTCAAACATTTACTTGGAGTCAAAGGAAAGGCAAGGAATGCCATATGTCCAATTGAATGTTTACAACTTTTCTTCACGGATGGCATTCTGCAAGGAATTGCCCACTATACTAATATCTACACAAATGCCAATCATTCCAAATACTCCAGAGAAAGAAATGCTGCAGACATTACCATTTCCAAAGTCAAGGCATATCTGGGGCTTCTCTTCCTGGCGAGTGTTTTACAAATATCACACGCAAGTTTACAAGACCTCTGGGCTGCAGACGGCACTGGAGTGGAACACTTCAGATTTTCCATGGGAATAGAGCACGTTAAAGACTTTTAGGCTGAAGTGCTCAGGGTTTACTGCTTACAACATTTCTGATTCTTCTTTCTAATTCCATGAGAGTAAATCATTTTTGTTTCTTGATCACATGTATGAGATTTCATGACATTCAGAAAGAAACGGACAAATTACCTGCTGTCTTATTCTTGATTGATCTGTTCAACAATTGCAAGAAGCATTACAGTTTATCAGGGCTAGTCACAATTGATGAAATGCTGGATGCATTCAGGAGCAGAGGTGGAATAATAAATACATTCCATCAAATCCAGCAAAATATGGTATCAAGGATTTTGCATTTTCAGATGTGAAGATATTCAATGCAAGTCATTTAGAAATCTATTGTGAAGGATAGATGGATGGAACATATTTGTGTGACAACACTTCTCATGCTATTGGGTGATATAAATAAAAACAAGCAATCACTTTTGAGCTGCAGCTTACAAGCTAGTTGAGAATTGAGCATCAGGTCGTGGTTTGGTATAAATAAAAATTTCCCGTCTTTTTTGATTTATTGCTATCACCTACCAAGCTATTACTAAGTGACCTTCACGATGACACAGCTGAGTTAACAAACATGCCTAGTCTTCTGTCAGGAGGTGATTTAAATCCTTGCTGTACTTAAATATTCATATACTTATTCATGTTAAACATACTTTCATTTAAGAAACCTAATAGAGATACAGATTTTAAATAACACAACTGTAATTAAAGACTTGACAAATGAAATGGAAATTGAGACTCACCTGACTTTCAACAGATAATGTTCATCCCCTTTCTAAATTCAATCCCTTATTTCTTTGTTTGATAGTATCATAAACATATCACCAACTGTTACATTGAAAGTAGATTATTTGTACTTCCGTTTTTGCAAATTTATATTGATATCCTCTGCATCTATATAAAATATCACAATAAATAATTTCAAGATTTTATAAGGTGTTATCGTGAGTTAAAGTTATACTGGAAGAAAGAGTTTCATTTCATTGAAAGTAAAATTTAAGGTTGATTTTATAGGAAATTCTTTAGTTGTAATCCGGTTTTGATTTGTACCCAACATTCTGCTCTACGTACATGTTCACAGTTGTACATCGATTTGAATATGTAACCAGTCTTCCGGTAATGAGAGCAGATCACTATGACTTTACTCACATTCTGTTTAGCATTATTGTATCCAGGCAAGATGAAAATACCTCAGGATCCTTTCAGCATTGTTGTAAGGTCCACCTTGTGTTTCATTTGCCTCTGGAAGAAAATGTTGTGCAAGCTAGTCTACATTTTCTCTTTTAATTTTAAATAATTGTTTATATCTGCACACATCTGAATCCCTGCATCTTGAAACAATTTCTTAATTTCTCTACTACTTATGTATAGTAAGTAGAGGAAGTATTGCATTCCATCCATAAATTTGATATCAAGATTTCATCAGAAATACACGTTTTGAGGATGCTGGGGGAAAAAATAGCATCTTTAGCAAAAGGGTGTGTGTATGTGTGTGGGTGGGCGAGTGTGCGAGTGCATGCGTGTGAACAGCATAAATAAAAAAAATTAGTTCAATCCTCCATGGATGTGATAAGATCTTCAAGAAAATCCTCCAGCCAAAACTACCCCTTTTCTCAAAAATGGCTCCGATTTTAATTAAATCATCAGATTGTTTAAGCTATTTGCATGGCAAATAAAATGCAGGCATATCTTGAATGTTTTAGGAATCGTTAGTGAAGTGCTTTTCATTCTGAAAATGACTTTTCTATAACTGCTAAACTATTAAGAGATAGGCAATATCTTACTACACATTTGTGTTCTGTGAACAGCATAACTCAGAAAGGAAAAGTTGTTAAATACCAAACTTGGCAATTAAATTCAACACCTTCCAAAGATGCATCACAAACATTTTCAAGAAAGTCCTCCCACCCCAAACTACCCTTTACAAGGAAACTTTATTTTCTCAAAAATGGCTCTTAATGATTTTGATTAAATACCACATTTTAAAATATTTTCAAGTCAAATGTATATATTGAATTTTCTGGGAATACCTCTGAAGTTCCCTTATTCCCTTATGCATAATTCGTAAATCATTAAGATAGGCAAAATCATACTACAAAAAATATTGATCTTGTTAAAGCACACAATTTATGTAAAAGCATTTTTTTTTTGAAGTTAACCATTTCCGAGATATTCCTTGTTATTGGTTTCAATTTTCAAATAATTATAATTTTCTCAAACGGGAAGGCGGTATTCAATATTTCTCCTCGTCATTTAAAAAGCATTGAAATTCAAAGCCCCCATATAGCTACACGCTCTCTAAAAATCTGACTCACTTTACCTACTGTATCATATAACGAAGTGTGTAAACGTAAATTGAAAGTTTATCTGGATTAACAATAAGTGGCTAGAATAATAAGCTTTTGTAAATAAAGGGCCTTTCAACAAGAGTGTCCTATCTTTGAACTTAAATAAAACACGTTCTATAAATGATAGAGGCTTATTTCGTTTTTTATTTTGGAACATAATTAATGTCATTACGTGTGGAAGAGAACATCAGTTAAGTGACTGCCACGACTTCATTGGGTTGCGCGTACACGGTTGACCCAATTTTCAATGACAGAAGAACGTAAATTAGGTCCAACTTCACGAATAACATGCGTGATGCTATTCATAAGATCATTTACTGTTTCTGGCTCGTTGACATAAACTCAAGATTTAACATAACCCCACAAGAAGTAATCCAATGGCATTAAATCACATGACCTCGGGGGCCAGTTAACATCACCACCACGGGAAATGATGAAACCTCTGAACTTCTCCTTCAAAAGATTGATTGTTTCGAGAGCAGTATGACATCTGGCACCATCTTGCCGGAACCATATGTTTCTGAATCCATACCATCCAATTGAGGCCAAAAATAATCCCCTATCTTTCTCCATTGACAGAGCTTCTCCATCTTCATCTTGGAAAAAATATGGATCAATGATTCCACCATACCAAAATCCACATCACACAGTAACCTTTTGGGGATGAAGTGGTTGTTCTTGAATCTGCATTGGATTGTGATTGCTCCAATAGTGGTAATTTTGTTTGTTAACACAACCATCCATCCAAAAGTGGGCTTCGTCGCTGAAGATGATTTTTCGACAAAAATCCGGGTCAGCTTCCAATTGCTCCATAGCTCAGTCAGCGAATACATGGTGCAACCTATGGTCGGTGGGCTTTAGTTCTTGAGTTAACATTTGTAAGCGTGAAACTTCAAGTCCAGATGCAGAATTCACCAAGTTGTGGTCGGCGAAAGCCCCAATTCTTGCGGTCGACGAGCAATTGATTTGTTTCTGTTCTCGTGTACACTCTCACGAACGGCGCCTACGTTGATTACGTACAGGCATTCTTTGATTGCTGACAGGACCACTTCTTTCAAATTTATTGATCAAACGCCGAATCATTCTCTTGCAGGGACAATTATGCACACTGTAAACTTTCCACAATACACGGAAGGTTTGGTGAACAGATGATCCATTTTGATAATAAATTTTCACAATTTCTACGCATTGCTGAATGCTGTAATGTTCCATGGCTATTTGTCAATAACAGCTGTAACCACATGAAAAAAATGACTGCTGTAACTCAATAACAACGGCAGCTATCACATGTTAAAGATGGAACACTCTTGTTGAAAGACCCTTTATAAACAGTGCCTTAAATAAAGCATGAGTTAATAATTGATAAAATGCTAAATCAGCAAAACCTAAAGATAAAACTGTTATTATTAATCCCAACTGTCTTAAAGTTGATAAAGCAATAATTTATTTTTAAAATCATATTCAAAATTTGCACCTAATTCTGATATAAATATTGATAAAACAAGAATGTAGAAGAATGATTAGAGAAAGCCAATTGAATATAGAGCATACAATATTTTTTTTTGTTCCTTCAGCGATCACCTGAAAAGAATAGAATTTCATATCTATCAAATAACGACCCACTTTTAAAAGATTTGGTTATTGCTTTAGTTTACTGCATTTTTCTTATCCCTATAATAAAATGTATATGTGCATAATGAAAGTTTATCTCGATTAACAAGTAGTAGATACCAAGAATAAGCTTTTGTAAGAATTGTTTGTAAAAGAGTGAGTAGGGAAAGTTATGTGAATGCAACAATCAGAATTGTATTTTCCTTTCAGGAACCACGATCATGAACTCCACCATGGTACTAAAATGCAGTTGAGCAAGCTGAGGTACCTACGGAAATACCTCAAGAAATAGCAAGCAAAGGCTTACTGAAAGCAAACAGGGCTTGTTTTTATTTACACCATATCGTGAGCAATAGCTCAGCGATCAAGTTCAGCAAGTTTTTGCTCGCAAGGAGCTGGAGGAGAACATTTTTGTTTACACGAAACTGAGCAACTGCTTGGAATTAGTAAGAAATGAGCCAATGCTTGCTTTTATTTATACCACCCATTGTGATAATAATGGCGAAATATAAACCTGTCTGGAATGTAAACTGTAATCTTAATCTTCATCCTAGTGTCAATTGTAAAGATTCAGTTTAAGAGCCCTGTCATGTAAACCAAACACTAGCCACTTGAAGTCATTAAAATACTGCTCAGTACGTTAGTCGCAGTTAAACCAAACTTTTTGATGTTGCTCTACCTTCTGATCCTGAATCCTACATCCTACGTCCTCCAGTCGCAACTCCTTGGTTGTGACAATATAATATTAATGTAGTGATTAGTACTTACTTCTCACTTCTCAGTATAGCAAACTTTGTCTTAGGTGTATGATAATGTTGGTACTTATGGTTTGCATGCATTGCCAAGGATAAGCAGTGACAGGTGCTAACTGTCACAAATGTGGGCTAATCCTCTTGCCCCTCCAATCCCCGCTAGAGTCTAAACCGTATGCCCAGAATGCTATGAATCCATGCCTGGGCAGAAGTGGCATGAATTCACAGAATAATAATACAATAATGTTGCAAACTTGCAACTTGCTGTCGCTTCCTTCAGCTTCTATGGTTTTCTATTGTCAGGCAAGCCATTTCATTGCACCTTGAAGAAAAATAAGCAAGACTGCATTCTTGATGTAATCATGGAGTATACAAACAATTTAAAACACATATTTCTTCATTTTATTAGGGTAGTGCCATGCTACAGAGGCACTGCCTCCGGAGCCATCCTTGGTGCAGATGAGATTGATGAGATGAAATGTACATACTTTGTGTCAAGAATTACCAGAAGATGGGCATTTGTAATTATTTCCTCTTTTCTGAACATCACTGGAATTAATGGATGTATTATTTACAAGAGTAATTCAAACTCAAAACATTTCCAGAAAATATTACTTGAAAATTCTTGTGAAAGAATTGTTGCACAATTAGTGGACAAAGAAGGCAAACTGCACAAGGATCATAACCTGCCTTGGAGAAATTTTGGTACTATCAAATTCTGAAATGGCTCCACAAGAAATTATTCGAGGAAGATGCAACTTTTGTGATAGGAAGAAGAAAAGACCAACAAGATTTAGCTGCAAAAATTACAGTAAATTTATATGCCTTGAACATGATTCAGTTTATTTGTGCAACAAGTACAGTGTAAATGACAACCACAGAAAATGAGCTGTATGAGACACAGTGAGATAATAAGCAACCAGCATAGAAAAGTTGACTAAATAGGAATTAACATAAACTGAATGGAAAACTGCAATTAAATATTAATTCTATATTTAGAATTTTTTTTCAGTTTTTAAAAACGTGTTTCCTTCATTTAATATAAAAATGCAGAGAATAATGTATAAATTGAAGTTGGCAGTTGTCTATATTGTTTCTTATACAGTCAACTTGTAAATTATAGTGCTAAACTGTAAATTACTACCTTAAGTATTTTGTTTATGCTAATGATCCTTAAATACACTTTCTTTGTATATATAACTTTATATTATTCATATTCAGGTATATTATATTTTCTAATAAAAACTTTTAACTGTTCATGAAACTATTATAAAATGCTATACAGACTCAGGGTCTGCTTGCATGTAATGGGAGTACAAATGAGGGCATGTGCTGTGGAGGGTTAATAATATATAAGATTCTAATCAACTTAAATTAATGGTATGAAAAAAAATGAGTTTATCAATTTCTTTCTGAGGGAAATTTATTCATCAATGGCTTTTGCCTGTGTTTTAGGTACAGAAATTACAAACTTCTTCTTTTACCCCCCACAAAGGATGACTCTGCCTTATACATGGCTTATGTGCTTCCTTACAATGTTACATCATGCCACCAACAGTTATTTCCATCACAATACTGCAAGGAATAGCATACAAACAGTTTGTTATTTGTTGAAATGTTTCAAAGCTCCACTAACACAGTTGAATAAAATTCATCCCTACATAATTTGGCATGAGAAACATAAATAGTCTTTGAAGGTAGCAGACTTGTCATGCTAACTTGTGTACATGAGGATCTTTGCCTTACTTGATTTAAATAACTGGTTCGGAATGTATTAAAAGGGAATGATACTTTCTGTTTAATAAAGCTTTAAAATTGACTGCCAGATATTATGCAGGTATATTTTGGTAGAAAATGTTTCAAACTCTGAAAAAGACATTTAAAAAGCAAAAATATTTCCATTTATTACCTATCTCTATTGCTAAGTGTTTCCAAGCGAAGCCTAAGCTCATCTTCTCCATCACGCAAAAGCTTTTCTGCCTCTTTACGGGCTTCTTCTTCATTGCCTCTTCTTCCCTCAGGGCTTCGAGATTTGGGTGCAGATCGACGTAGAGATCTCCTTGACCATCTCCGCCGCATGGGAGACCCAACTAGTTCACCATGACCACCATGACTTGCCAAACCAGATAAATTTTCAGTAGAACGACTTGCTAGAAAATGGCGAACATCTACAGGACTAAGAATGCGAGGTGAACTCCACGGTGAGCACTGAAATATTAATGAAAGCTATTACTTAAAATTTAAATACTTATACATTATATTCTTTGCACAGTTCAGCATTTACACAATTTGCTGAAAAGACTTTTGAAAATTAATAATAAACGTTTCTTAGTTGCAACAAGCATGTACATCATAAGAATGAAATATTTGCTTTTTTATTCTTCACTTTTGACATTTTGATGGTGCAGAAGTATATAAAAATATACCTGTAATAAATTCTTTTACGCCCACAATAAGTGACACCACTGTTATACTGGCTCATTAAGCACCAAGTCTCCCCTTCCTAAACCCAATCACATGTATTCAATGCCTCCATTGCAGCAGTACTAGGGGTAAGAAAGCATCCATTCTTGAATTTATTTTTCAATCAACACAGCACAAAAATTGATTTGATAAACCCAAAATTTGTGCAAGTTAAATGTTCTTCCCTGAGTTTTTATTGTCAGCTGTTGTTTGTAATCCTGGGTATGAAGGACTGTACCTTGTAGTTTCACTTCATTTTTTGATATACTGCTTAAGGGGAATGAAACACAAAAATGAATATTTCATTCAACACATTAGTTTGTCATCAGGAATAATTAGCAACACCAGCAGTCCCATCATCCTAAAGTCAATGATATTCACATTACAGTATCTTCCTCAATACACATGTGATGTCTTCTGATCACTCACTGCTGGGAATTATAAACAGATATGCAGTTTTAAAAGGTACTTTAAATGATAAACGAGGTCTCCATGTGATTTTAACTAGAGGAAGTTACAATTTATCTTCATAAACAGAGCACACCTAAACACTAGCCAATAACTTTTCACAACCCAGCTAATACTAGGTGATGGGCATCAGTCCAGAATCTGCTTTTAAAATGAGTGAACGTGGTATCTGACCTCATCAGTTTGACCCACAAAAATGTGATTTCAAAGAATTACATTATTTGGACAGCAATTCTGAGTGTGATAGTGTGAACATTGACAAACGTACGTTGATGTAAGTGCAATGAATGAATACCTAAGAATGAGGAAAGTGTGTGTTGCTTGGACTATGAAAACACAAAATTGCTGAAGGGTGACCTTATTTGTATAACAAAACACCCTAATTTTCACAAATTGTAGATTGTAATGCTTTGAACATTATGAGGCATAATTTAGCATTAAAAACAAAAAGCAAAGCTAAAAAGAAATTACTCACTGCCAAAAATCTTGCTAATAAGACCTGGCGGTATTCCTCCTACAAACAGTTTGCAGTGTGGATTAATCCATGGACTGCTATTGGACACAAAAGAAGAGTCGTCATATAATCATGTGTAGTGTTTAATATTATAAATGCATTTCCGGAACCCGTGGAGTATAAGTAAGCTTCAAACTTCACTAATATTGTTTGGTAGTGACAGATCAATTGTTGTGTCTAGTAATGGATCCACACATTATGAGTACACAGATGCTTTTCTTTTTTATTCCCTTCATTATCAGCAGTTTTCATTCTTCATTAGTTTCATTTTGATTATTCATTATTCAAGACCCGATGCTTAGCAGTACTACTGACTTTTGATACCAGTCCTTTTTTTTTTCTTTCTTTCTTTCTTTTTTTTATTATTTATACTGATATTGTGATCTAGCACTGCAATCATGGATCTAATTTGAAGGCTATAATATGAAAAATGTATCCTTTTTGGAGCATATCCGAGACAAAGACTGCGATAACTCTCTAAACTGTCAGTATGTATATAATGTTGAATATGAGCCAAATCTTTTAAGAAGGTACTATTCAAAATAATTTTCTTCAGACTGTTAAGGCATTTGATTGTCCTTTAATCTATAATTTATTTTGTCTTCTTTGTCAATAATCCATCATATTCACAGGATTTCCATTCACCATTTTTAGCCATTTATATTCATTTTTGGAAACTTATTAAAATGAGTTTCCCTGTGTGTTTTACTGCTCACATTAAGCCATATGCACTACACAGAGGCATTTTCTTTTTCACAGTATTTCTTTGTATAATATTAAAGTGACTCAGTAACACCATCACCAAAAAATTCATACAAAATACACTTCTCTTGAACTTGAAATATCACCAGGAACAATTATTAAAGTATATTAATTACTGCAAGTGTGGCAGTGATTGCCTTGTAATCCCAAAGCTCCTTCCAGCTCATGGTGTGCTCCGATGACAACTGATTCTGATTATATTTAGATTATGCAGTGATAATTTATGCCTGGTGTGTAAAAATAATCTTACCACTGCATTTTACAGGGTACAACCTTCATTTAGAAGAAACATGACTTTTATGATTCATTCCCCTTGAAGCATTAGGTGTAATCACTAATGAGTTTTTTATTTAACTTCTTGTATATGTATTTTCTGTACTATTATGTGGATTTAGTGGACAGACTATGAAATTAAATTGAAGATGAATGTTAATGACTTAGTGTAAAGCCAATCCTAACCTTAAGCTTTACTGCTTTTACTGACTAATAACATCCACATCTGTAGCAACTGGATGGAATGTGATGGGATGGGACAAGACAAGTTGGGATGATCTAGATAAATTCAAACCATAATAGTTTATGTACAAATCAAATTTTCAATGCCTTATTTTTAACAAAACTATGCCTATATTCCTGTAAATTCAGTTAATTAGACAACAGTCCTTCAGTCATATTGTAGCTGTTTATGAAACAAGAATTATACCTGTAAACTTCTGGGTCCGGGTAGAGGACTGTGTCTTGGTGAGGGGCCACTTCCTTGAATGGCTAACATTGTATCTGTAAACATTCTTGCTCGGAGATTCAATTCTCTAATGCGCTCCTGAACAGTAAGGGGACGAAGTATCACCTTCCCTGATCCAGATATGTCCAAGTTACCCAGCAATACGTCTGTTTGTGTAGTCTGTGACAGACGGCGAAAGTACAGACGGTGCTCATCTGGATACCCTGCAAACAAAAAGGATACATTCAAAATATTTTCATTCATTAATTTATTTTCTGTGCTTTCTCTCTCTCCCTCTCTCTGAGAAAATGGTGAGAATCTGATTGTATATATATCTGGCACACTATCTCCACATGCACTAAGTTTGTTTAGCATTTCCTAAGCTTTAAAATGCACATTCTCACTAAGTTTAAATTTTTTTTGTTAATATCACCTGACATAAAATGAATAGTGAGTAGTCATTATTTGCTTTTGACAGCAGATAATATAAGTATTATTCTTGTGCCTTGTAGCCAGACAGAGGTGGCAGTTTTAGCATTTCAACATAAGCCAAAAGAATAAATTTAATATTGAAATATTTCAGATTAAAATATAACAAAAAAAATGTATATATATATATACTATGTTTACTTCATAGTAAATGTTTTATGTTCAATTCAGAGCACAAAGAAGACATTCATGAAATTTCTGTTTAGTGCATGATGAATGAATGAAGGAATTAGCTTTATTTGTACATCTTTTATACACAATCATTTTTTACAATACTTCACTTGTAAAGTAACTTATCCTATGTACAAATTTTCTATGTTCAGCTATGTTCTACCTGTACTGCTTATTTTGCCTGGCACCCTGGCCTTATGGCTCAGCTAAGCAGCCATTGCTACCCTCAATTACCCATGATCCATCCTCTCCCTCCTTCATTTGCCCTCCTACCTTTCTTATCTCCCTTACTTTTCTAATCCATTTCTCCTTTACGTTCTTTAAAAATCCCCTTATTCTTATTTTTCCTTTCTTATTTTCTTGTAACATTTTTATTGCTACTATTTTTCCATCCATTTTTTCCCATTTTTCTTCCCATACTTTTTGTCTTCATTGCGCTAATTCTTTGCATTCTGTCATATAATGCTCTGTGCTTTCACTGCTTCCGCATAGTTCACAAATTCTGCTTTTTCTGCCTCTTAGCCCTCTCAGGTACATTTATCCTGTTCTCATCCATGCAAGCACTTCTTTTTCCTCTCTATTACAACAATCCACATACTCCTCTCTTCCCCATTTCCTTTTTACTAACCTATAGAACCCTAGTGATTTTTTATTCTCTAAGTTTTCCCAGATCTCTTGTGTTTCTACATCCTCCACTCGGTTTCTTACTGTTATCCAGAAGCCGTTGCTATTTCTTTCTCCTGCTCTTCAAATATCTCCCATTCCTATCTTCTCCATAATTTTTTCTATCCCTGTCCACCAGCTATGTTTATTTTTTGTACTCTTTTGTTGTTCCATACATATCCTTAAAATTTCCCCTTCATCTTTTTTCAGGCATCTAAACCAAAATTTCAATATCCTTTCCAGAATCACTCCCTTTCTTCTTGTTCTTCCTAATTTCACTAATGCTACTTCCCCCGGTGCTGATCTTGGTAACCCCAATAGTTCTTTACAGAACATTCTGTAACTCTGGTCTAGTTTTCTGCTTAATTCAGATCCCCCCAAATTTCAACTGCATATAGCATTCTTGCTTCTACTAATGCCTTGTACTTTTCTTTCTATCCATTTAGTCGGCATTTCAAATTTGTATTTGCACATCCTTACTCCTGTCATTGCCGCCTTTCCTTTAGCCATAACCTCCTGCTATGTGATGCCCATTCACCATTACTGCTCATCCTCACCCCCAAATAATCAAACTCCTTGATAACTTCTAACTCCCCATCTGCCATTTCTCTTCTTTTTTTAATTTATTTCCTCTTTTAAATACCATAACGTTTGATTTGTTTATATTTACTTTAATTCCCCATTCTTGGCAGAATTCCTGTATTCCATTGATTGCTTTCTGTAGCCCAATGACTGTTATAGACCCAAACATAAGGTCATCCGTGTATAGTAAACCTGGTATCTCTCTATATGCTATTATGGGATGGTGCAGATTTTTTTCTTTCACTGTATCTAATATTCATCTATGAATATATTAAATAATATGGGGCTTAATTTGCACCCTTGTCTTAATCCTATTTTTTGCTCAGTCATTTCTGTAATTCCATTATTTTCACGTCTTATACAAAATTTTATATCTTTATAAATCTTACTAATTTCTTTTATAAAATTTTCACTTACCCCCCCCCCTCTCTCTCTCTTAATTTATTAACTAATGCTTCTCTATTTATTGTATCAAATGCTTTTTCAAAATCTGCAAAAAACATTTATATCCTTCCTCTTTTCCTGCTCAAATACTTATCTATTATAGTCTTTATTATAAATACATTATCTATTGTTTGTTTACCTTTCCTAAATCCTGCTTGGTATTCTGGCAGTTTTTCTTCCTCTTCTACCCATTTTTTTAATCTATTGGCCAATATACCTGTGTATGTTTTCCCTAATATTGATGATAAAGTTATTCCCCTATAATTCTCTGGTCTATTTGCTCCTCCCTTGTTTAGTGTATTGTTAAGTCTCAAAGCCTTCTAAACCTTTTTATAGAACATTATTTGAGTCAAATTTACACCTTAGATTCACTTCTCCTTCTTGCTATAGAACATGTTTTGCAGACATTGTCTGCATCCCCAGCTATGGCTTACTGTTGGAAGCACTGTTGGCTCTGATCTTGTATCTTGGATTTCCTTTGCTGGACCATTAATGAACTTGTAGAGTATGTTGTCCTTGGAATTTCAAAATTCATCAAATCTGCTTTGTGTTTCTTTATGAATATCTTCTCCCATGTGGCCAATACTTTCTGTTGTTGAACATGTTTCAAATGATAGACATTCTTTTCTGTGGTTATTCTGTGGAGACAGGGTGATGTTGTATTTTTTGAAAATCCTTTGAAATTTATGATGTGTCCAAGGATGATAAGTGAATTTTCTATATGCTTGTGGTTTTTGTTGTCTGAGTAACGTAGTCATTTGTTGGATGTATTTCTGTCTTTCAAACCTTTTTATCTTCTTATCTATTGTTTTTTTCTGGTATCCATTAAAGGATTTTCAAAAAATACAACATCACCCTGTCCCCACAGAATAACCACAATATACAGAAACTACTATGCAACAGAACAAAAGATCCTATCCCCAACGATAAATCAGCTGGTATATATCAAATTGATTGTAATGAATGTAACCTGGTATACATAGGAAGAACCAAAAGAAATCTTGAAATAAGACTTAAAGAGCATATGAGATGCATTTACCAAAAGCAGCAAGATAAATCAGCAGTAGCACATGATTTCTGGTCTTCAAACCATGATATCACTCCAAACATAAAACTCTTAAAACTGATCAACAACAGCAATGAATTGGACATCTGGGAAAAAATACATATTGTCAAACACAGGAATCACCTAATGAATTTCGAACTGCCGCCTCCCAACAGCCTTTGGAGGTTCATCAGCCCAGCACCAGAGAACACCACAAACCACACACATCCCCCAGACGATTACCGGCAAAAATCAGTTGAGAGAAAATGCTGACGATGGGAACAAGCCGTCTCCCGAAACGCGTTCAAGTAAGAATATCATAGTGATGTAGTGTAACAACCCTCAACTCTCTATTTTAAATTATGACACATCACTGTTACTAGCTTCTAAATCTTCAAAA
Organism: Deroplatys truncata; assembly: GCA_030765065.1. Lineage (NCBI taxonomy): Eukaryota > Metazoa > Arthropoda > Insecta > Mantodea > Mantidae > Deroplatys > Deroplatys truncata. The sequence continues at coordinate 493,638,144 of CM060990.1, forward strand.
TTAGTCAATAATTTGGACTTACAAGTCTATAAGAAGCAAAGAATAAACACCGATATTGCCGCACGTAACAACTAAAGAATATGGAGGTAAGCACAGATTTACACAGATTCAACGGAAACTTTGGAATAAAACAGGACATAAAATTATACTTAAAACTAGAAATCAAAAAGAAAAACACAGCTGCAAACATAAGATTCCTAAATCTTTGCTTAAAACACAAAGTTACGCCAAACTTCGTTAGAAAATACGTAAAATTTAATCACAATGTAAAGCATCAAACAGCAGCAGACAAGAAAGTAATTGAAATAGAAAAGAACAAACATTATGCAAATTTACAGGACTTGGACCTTAGAATCTATGAATTACACTTATGGTTACCGAAAGTTTTAGGAATACCCTTATGGGAAAAGTTTACGGTCAAATTTCCTTACGCTACTTAGCAAGAAAATGAGCGCCAAAACAATGAAACTGAAAAAGAAACTAAACAACCTTATATTCAAACAAAAAAACTCCCTGGAATACCGGGGAAAAATCTCCTAGACATAACCAAAAACGGAAAGCAACATATAAACATAACCTAAACAATGAACCTACCACAGGCCAATATGTAGTTAACCTCTCAAAAGAACCATTCACCAGCACTGAGCTATCTGTCTTGAACAATGGCCTAAAAACCTGTTTCAACTTCACAAAAAATACAGAAAACTTTGTTGCTGATATTGAAAAAGCCTCCAACCACCTTACAGATAAGGATAAAAGTTTAATACAATCACAGTGTGAACCAATATTGGACCAGATACAAGCCCAAAAACACCACTACGTACCACATCAAAAAATTATCAAATCTCTAAAGTCAAAACCTGTAGTATACACCAAAGCAGACAAAGGAAACACATTAGTGATATTAGACCAAGAAGATTATGAATCTAGAGTTATGCAATTACTACATAACCCAGAGTACATAGAAATCAGCAAAAAACCATTAAAAGAATGCACCAAGTCACTCCAGAACACATTGATAGAAACCAAAACATTAACAAAAGCCGAAAAATCCAGAATTAAACCAGATTTTCCCACCATACCTAGGTTATATGCACTACCAAAAATACACAAACTCGGCAACAAAATGAGACTCATAGTGAATAACATAAACTCTCCCACATATAAACTAGCAAAATGGCTTTCAAATACCTTCAACTCCATGCCTATGTTCAAAAGTCTTAGCATAAAAAATTCTTTAGAATTAACCAGTCACCTTTCAAATATAAATATATCACCCACAGACATGATGGTATCATTTGATGTCACTGCACTCTTCCCAAGCATACCAAAAGAAGAATTATTACCACTCCTAGAAAATTGGATATTAAACAATGGCACACCTAGAGCACAAACAGAAGATTACCTGAAACTAACAAAATTATGTCTGGACCAGAATTTCTTTTCATTCCATCACAAAATCTTTAAACAAACCTCAGGCCTAACTATGGAAAACCCCCTTTCACCATTTTTAGCAGAACTATATATGAGCCATTTTGAATCCCATATTACTAAATCTTTCCCACATCTATTCAAAACCTGGTATAGGTATGTAGACAATATTTTTGCTATTGTTCCAAAAAAACTTTCAGAAGATGCTTTGAAATTATTAAATTTACAAAAAAGATCTATAAAATTCACAATGGAAAAAGAAGAAAATGGCCAATTACCTTACCTAGACATCAGGATCATCAGAAATAATGCACACAACAAACTAACGTTCGGCATTTACAGAAAACCAACGCACACAGAAAACTATATTAAAAACAATAGCTACAATCCTACAAGCCACAAACATGCAATTTTAAATAGTCTTACAAACAGGTTAGTACATATACCAATGGAGAAAGAGGAATACCAGAAAGAATACCAACACATTATCAACATAGCCACTATGAATGGATACCAGAAAAAAACAATAGATAAGAAGATAAAAAGGTTTGAAAGACAGAAATACATCCAACAAATGACTACGTTACTCAGACAACAAAAACCACAAGCATATAGAAAATTCACTTATCACCCTTGGACACATCATAAATTTCAAAGGATTTTCAAAAAATACAACATCACCCTGTCTCCACAGAATAACCACAATATACAGAAACTACTATGCAACAGAACAAAAGATCCTATCCCCAACGATAAATCAGCTGGTATATATCAAATTGATTGTAATGAATGTAACCTGGTATACATAGGAAGAACCAAAAGAAATCTTGAAATAAGACTTAAAGAGCATATGAGATGCATTTACCAAAAGCAGCAAGATAAATCAGCAGTAGCACATCATTTCTGGTCTTCAAACCATGATATCACTCCAAACATAAAACTCTTAAAACCGATCAACAACAGCAATGAATTGGACATCTGGGAAAAAATACATATTGTCAAACACAGGAATCACCTAATGAATTTCGAACTGCCGCCACCCAACAGCCTTTGGAGGTTCATCAGCCCAGCACCAGAGAACACCACAAACCACACACATCCCCCAGATGATGACCGGCAAAAATCAGTTGAGAGAAAATGCTGACGATGGGAACAAGCCGTCTCCCGAAACGCGTTCAAGTAAGAATATCATAGTGATGTAGTGTAACAACCCTCAACTGTCTATTTTAAATTCTTTTCTTTGTTGTGGCTGTGGTTCCAAAAGTGTGCAGATACTGCTGATCCTTCTACTTGTTTATATTTATAGTCGGCACCAATCAAGAAGGTGATTGACAGTTACTAACCACGTGGCAGAAAGCTTTAAATGAATGGGAGGGGATGGTTACGTCATATCGGTCATCATAGAAATGGTTAGAAGGACCAATTAGAACTAAGACGTTTTCATAGCAACGATAGATGCAAAAACCTTGTTGCCAATACTGTAACACGTGATTAGCATGACTACTTGGTGAGCGACTGTTGCAGTAACATGAACTGCACATCTTATCTTCTGCTGTCACTGCAGTTATAAACAGTGCCTTCCTTTAGCCACAGTTTGCAGTGCATTGCATCAATTTAGAGATTGCCTGTGTACTGACAAGTTATTTTGCATCATCCTATTTGTACGGTTATTTGCTTGTGTTTACGTATATCTGTGTATGTGTTGTGAGCATTTGCAATTGATTTAACACTTTTAATGGATATTTAACAATATCCGAAAATAGTGACAAGGACTACGAGCCAAACGAAAAACTGAGAGTACTCGGTACCCGAATAAAATGTATTTGGTAAAGATATCCCAATTAAAGGACAAGCATGGGAAATAATATGCTCTGTGAGAGAATCAGCGGCATTTTCCCATTAGAGTAAGTATCCATATTTCACAGGTATGTCTTTCTTGTTAATGCAGATCTTTATACTGATATATTTGTGCATGTTCTATCCTTTGCATGCAGATTCATTATTTTATAATTTTCTTCATATATGAATATAAATAATACCCACCGTACAATGCAGATGCAACCCAGTCACCTTCGTACACAATTCTAATGTGCTCTCCACGTGGTCACGATAAGCGGCAATGTCGCCTCTCTCTCACTCTCTCTCTCTGCGAAATGTCAATCTCCCTTTCTTCTTTGGCAGCGAGTATAGTATGCCTGAAGTGCTCCTTAAAATAGGTGTCAATGTTTCTTTATGTTTTCCCTACGCAGATTTTGTTTCAGTCTTCACATTTGATTTGGTATATTCCAGGTTCTTTGAAAGGTGATTTTTCCAAATTTCTTGATTTTAGGGAACATATCAGGCATAGTACATATAAACAAATAGAAAAATCAGCAGTATCCACACACTTCTATAACCACATGCACAACATAGAAAATAACATCTACCTTTTAAAACATGCTCAATTTCAAGGACACACAGAAGAAGATATTCATAAAGAAACATGAAGCAGATTTCATGAATTTTGAAATTCCTGCCATGTACAGTTTATTCTGTAAGTTCATCAGTGGTTCAGCAGAGGAAATCCAAGATCCAAGATCAGGAGTCAACAATGTTTCCAACAGTCAAACATAGCTGCAAAATATGTTCTATAGCAACAAGGTTAGTGAAGTTAGCTATGTGTAAATGTGATTCAAATAGTGTTCTATAAAATTTATCATTTCACTTCACTATGTACTACTTCCAGTATTAATACATATTCTAACCTTCTAAACCTATTTTCCTGAAAGCAAAACAGCACAACTTGTTTATATTGTTGCATTCTGAATGAAATGCATGCTTACATCCTCAACAGAGATACCAATTTTATTAATTTCTATAGAAAGTGGAATATAGTACACCATTTGCATTCAGTAAGGAAGTATCATTTTCCCCACTCAAATCAAAACTTTGATAGCATCCATGGTTCATGTGCTAACATTTCACAAGGAAATATCTCACTTTCTTCAATTGTTGCATAAATAATTACTAATGCATAGCAAAACTTTCTTTTGAAAAAATCAGAAAATCAAGGCTTTTAATATCTCTAAAAATCTATGAAGATATATGTTGATGAATTTAATATAATTTAACACAGTTTTTAATCTCATTTAATGCTTACACAATGATAAACAAGATTAGATGTTTTTCTTATGACATTTTTACATTTGTCTCTTCAGAGGCACTCTACGAAGTATTGTATAGTTATGTGGAGTTTCAATTTGCAAATAAATTTGCATAATACTCTACATAGGGTTTCAATGAAAATGAGAAAAAATTATGTTTAACAGCCATATGACTTTTTCTACTGCATAGAGCTTTTTTAAAAGGGTAAATGCCATACTGATAAATTTTTCAATCACCAAACACTATGTCAAGACTACATTATATATGTGCCTTTTGGTGCTTTTATGTGATTGTAAGTTAGAATGTAAAATTATATCAAACCAACCTTCTTCTTAAAAAATTATGCTATGTTTTATTGAACTATAAACTTATTTGATTTACACTTTTTTAAAAAAAATACAACTTTTAACTTTAAAAAATAAGGGCAGAAGTAATTGAAATTAAATTCATTTGCTTTGTTTTATGGGATTTCATATAATAATTTTTCAAGAAATGCAGATTATGATTAAGAGCTAATTTATGTTTCAAATGACAAGTAAATAATAAAATTATAGTAATACTGCTATCCAACTATGCTATAACTTTTTTCAGGGTTCTTAGTTCTTTGAAGAAGTTCCAGAATGCAAAGAACTTCTAAAATTAGTATAATTTGTGCTGCCAGTGCCTGTGGGCGAATGTTTAGTGTAATGGGCTATATGTATAAGGACAGAAGAAACAGATTAAGTGAAAATCTACCGAAAGCTGAAATATAGGTAAAAATAAACTAAAACATGCCATGTATGGAGTCCTATGATTATGTAAAGGGTAGACCTGACAGTAAAATGAGCCAAATCTCATGATAAATGCAGGTTTAAAGTATCAGCTGTGATGTCTGCCTCTGTCAAGCCTGGTACCAGTCATGCTGATGCAACATGCAATTGAAGCACTGCTGTCCCTGCATTTTCTTTAAGCATCAATACCAAAACATGATGTGTATTTCTACAGTGTACAAGCAAAACATATAAGTTCTGGTATTGAGATAATGCCATTTTAAGCTTTCATAAAGATTTTTACAATCTTATATCAAATAGCCACTTGGAATTAGGACAGCATCATGTATAATTAATTAAATTGTGAAAATAAATATGATTTGATTGTAAACAGATGTTTTCATATTAATGTATAGTGAAATTTTGAAGTGAATATCATATTACCGTTTAAAATTTATCTAAGACTAAAGAGTATATTGGGAAGGAAATGTTTATCAAAATAGCTTAAAATGTGTCCAGAGTTTTTAAAAATAAATTCAATATCTCCTATGATTTTTGTAGTGGAGGAGGGAGTTGTGCCGGAAATGTTCAACTCAAGAGTTGGGAACCCTACTCCCTTCGCCCCTCTCTTACTCTCTCCCTCCCTCCCTCCCTCTATTTCATGGAAAACCTATAAACCCTCAAATCTCTCATGCAAGTGTGAAAAGCTTAAGTTTATATTCCATGCCTAGACAGTTGTAAGCATGTATTATTATTATTTTCTTGGGATGGAGCAGAAGTAAAAATTAGTATTGTCGCACCTTTTTAGTTTCAGATTTAAATCACCTGCACCATTTTTATTACTATGAGTTAAGTTTTCACCAAACTGAAGTCAGATGAAGCAAATAGTATTAGAATAGTATCACCTGAAAATTATTTTCAGATGGGGACATACCTACCTTTCCTCAATTTCCTTCTGCATATTTCAGAATGTCAGTTGATCTGTAAAGCAAACTTGCCAATGACATGATTAATTCCCATCTTTAAGTGGTAATTGGTGAAGTGTATCACAGATGTTCTCAGTTAACTAAACATCAAGCTGAACATCCAGCAAAAAGCACCCAGACAAGTGTACCAATCTAATTATTCCAGAGAATTGGGAGATCAAATCAAATGCTCTACATTCCATTATGGAAGCTCTCCAGACCTGTCAGCTGGGAATCATTCAAATAAGCCATTGTACGTGTGCTATTTTGCTCAGCCTTAATATCTGTATTTTTTGTATCACTATTAAGTATTGCCCGATATTCTTTCCAGAACTAGGCCATGGCTAACTCTCTCCAAAGACTTCAAACTGACCTCATTGTTCAAGAATATTGAAAATTAGCTGAAATTCTAGTTGACGACAAACTCTTTTGACCGTTCCTTGACAATATCTATGACTTGCACTTTTACAAATATTCACTACAAAGGGAGGATTAGCCAAGACCTTAAAATTACTTTGGTTGGATTTTTTACATATGGACCTACATGATTACCCTTGTTTACAAGTGCACAAAACTGCAGAGATAAGTGAATAAAGGTTAAAGGAATTTATTTATTTTGTAACATGAAAAGTCTTAGATGTGATCACATTAAAATGTATCTACATACAGCTGCAATGAATTATTGAAACAAATACTCTGGGAAAACAATTTACTATCTGTGTTTCAAGAAGTACAGTCTGAGTCACAAAAGTAAGAAACATGAATTCCTTTAACTGACCCTCAGAAGAATTTACATCTTATTCAAGGAACAAAAGCTAACTTTAATTTTTACAGTTGCCCTCTATCTCCCCCCCCCCCCAACGAAGTATGGTGTATGTAGGAAGCTGGAAATATTCTTTGCATGCAGTAGAGCATCCAAAACAATCAATATTGCAAAACAAGAACTAAAGGAAGAAACAGTGTAAATAGTCTGCACAAGAGTCTTCTGCATTGTAAGTAACTATATATACAAATTTTGTCCAACACTTTGATATATTATCATTCCTTATTGTATTATTTTTTTAGTCTATTTTTAGGCTGTTGGTTATTTATAATCAATGATCCCTGGACAGCTGGAATTATTCTATGTAATAAATAAAATTAAAACAATCCCCCCCATTTGATAGTTCATTCAAAGGGGTTGTTAAATGAAAACCATGCACCCTTCCACACAAAAATCAAGCTTAACAACCTGACTTAACTACCTTAATGTTTAAGCTGTGGTGACCTTTGTTATACATGCATTAAGCCTAATCAACACACTCTCTGAAACAATTTGTGAGCATATAAGACATAACAATGTCATGTTATCCTCTATACTTTCAATTTTGATACCCATTAGCCATTTTCTGTGCAGCTGATTATTGCTCCTCTACGAGTTTGGGTATTCTGAACAGTGACCATGATGGATTTTAACCTGGGAAAATTTAAAACATTCGACAGCGTATTTGGAAATTGGCTAATGCTATGAAAAGTTATTCGACATCAAGTTAATATTTTAATGAGCTCTACATTTTTTCTGTTCTAGTTTTCTTCCCACTTCTTATTATTTCCCAGTTATATACAACTTAACGAGAGCAAAAACCATTTGGTAATATCTCAAACCCAAGAGGTTCTAATCAAAACCTTCAGTATCATCCACTGTGAAAATAAAAGTAATGACACTTTTCCAAAAAGCTTTTTGGGGAGATGCTGGGCTTAAATATGAAATTTTGGATTCATCCACATTTTCAATCTTGAGTTAAGCTGTTTGTGCATATTTCCTACCAAATCTTCATATAGAACTTTAGGTGGAATGTATGGAACGCAATACTTTTAAGTATGTTAGGTAAACAATAGAGAAAATAGAAGTGTCTCTTAAGAGTCACAAAGGTGTACACAAACGGAGCAAGATGGCTCCATGGAAATGCGTGAGGCTGGCATTCGGAAGGTATTGTGTTCGATTTCTGGGGTTGCCACTCTGACCATGGGTTTTTTTCGTGGTTTTCCCTGGTTGGCAAGGAGAATACTGGGGTGGTTTCTCTCCCACCACGGAATTCCTTTCCCTCATTTTCTATCATTTTGCTTACTCTTTCATGTTTCAGGTAGGCTTAGGGGCTGTGGAGTGTCGGACAGATGGCACAGATGATTGCTCGTTGGAAAATTGTTCTCGGACCTGCCAGATGACAGCCTTATCTGAGTCGCCTCAAATGGATCGAGTTCTCCCCGTCTCTACAGAGGGAAGCCTTCTCTGAGTAGCCCGGCGGTGTGATCGGGTCACGTTTGGAATCGTTAGGGACCTCTGCGCACTTGTCGGTCGGACTGCCTGCGCCTATAGCCTCCTGCGGTTCCTTCACCTCATCCGTTCCTCCTGGTAATGGTAAGCACAAACATCCGCGTTGGGTCGAGGCGCGAGGTGTCCCCTCCTTTCCCTGGTCATCATTCATTCAAGCCATATATACAAGGCTAAATGTTAGATGCAAAATGGAGCTTTAACAAGTTCCAAGTAGTGCCTATAACTTTGAATAATGAAATATGTCTGCTTCTTAGTGCTAAAACACCCCCTCCCTTTTATTTTCCATTTTCTTGCGTATGCAAGAATTCACCGCGGTAACCCCCGGCAAAACTCCCGTATCACGTTGAGCGTGATATCTCAAAGTGGCGAAAGCGAAACGTGGTTTTCTTGGCCTGTTTTGGAGTAGGACGCAATGAAAAGTTATGTACCCACAAAAAAATGTGTGAAATGCAACCAATACATTTCATACTCGATAGCATTTCAATCTTTTGTCTCCTTGAGCGTAATTTAGGTTCTACTGAAGACAGTTTAGGAATTAAGACCGAACAAACATTGCGCTTACATTATGTGGAGTCAAAGAAAAGCTACCTCCTCAACAACGTTTTGCGATTCCCTACGAGGGCGATACTGAACATTTTTTGAATGCCTTGTTTCTAAAATTAAATGAAATTTGTTTATATTTGACAGCCACTTTCTAATGTTTTGCGAGTTGATTGCCATGTAGTTTGTTCGATTTGCTCTAATAGTTTGTCAGTTATCATCATTCCAAGGTTTTGTGTTCACCAAAAAATGAATTTGACTATAGAACATTTCCCGACTATGATTTTTTATGACTTTAATCGCCATTAACACATGAACAACGTGAAGATTGGCTTAGAAATGCATTTGGCGAAGAAGTCCCATCTAAGGCAACAATTTATAATTGGTACAGGGAATTCAAAAGAAACAGGTTTTTTCTTAGTGATGAATTTCGTGAAGGACGCCCAAGAACTGCTGTTACTGATGAAAATATTACCGCTGTTGGAGTAATCCTTGAAGAAGATCGACGGACATTTTATCAATTTATTCCGGCGACATTGGGCACTGGTATGAGTCAAATCCAAAACATTTTACATCAACAGTTAGACGCGATAAAACTTCGTTGTCGATGGATTCCACGTAACCGACTCCCGGTCAAAAACAACTCATTGATTAGTGCAGATAACCTCTGGAAAAATTCCAAGAAGGCACTTCAAATTTGGCTTGTAATATCGTTAATGGTGACGAATCTTGGATTTATTGTTACGATCCTGAAAAGAAATGTCAATCGGCTCAGTGGGTCTTTCGAACAGAACCTAAGCCTACAAAAGTCCGATGAATTCGCAGTGCGGGTAAGAAGGTGGCTGCTAGGGTTTTTTTTCTTCTTTTTTCTAAAACGGGCCAAATTGCTACTATAGCATTAGAAGATAGACGTGCCGTTACTGCCGACTGGAACACAAATGTGTGTTTACAGCAAATTTTTGTAAAAAGTTCGTAAAAAGCGCTCAGGAGGAAAAATAATGTTACATCATGATAAGCATCGTCGCATACGGCAAAACTAACAACTGAGTATCTGGATGCCGTAAAGGTCAGCACCACGGACCCTCCACCATACAGCCCTGACCTAGCATCTTGTGATTAGTTTTGATTCCAAAAATTAAAGATAAAATGTGTGGAACCACTTTTTCGTCATCAGATGAAGCAGTGGAACATTATGGAAACCTGGTTCCTGAAGTGCCTCTGGAAGAGTGGCATCATTGCTTTAAGGACTGGTTTCATCGAATGCCAAAATGTATTGATGTAAAGGGGAATATTTTGAAAAACAATAAAATCATTTAGATTTTTTAAAACTAACTTTGTTTGAATTTCTAAACATTTTCAGTGTCGCCCTCATATAATGAATCCCAATAGTGTTGTGGCAGAAGTTGAAAAAGCCCGCCCGCCCGCCCACCTGTCTCCCTCTCATTCTTTCTTTCTTTCTTTCTTTCTTTCTTTCTTTCTTTCTTTCTTTCTTTCTTTCTTCTTGTGAAAGCACAGTAAGCCCTCTGCTTTTCTTACTCAAAGGAACGCTTGGAACCTGTTTAATAAAAGACCAATTACTACAGTAGTTTATACCAGGGGCTTGCTTCAAAATTACTCGGTAAATACCGCTGTATTTCCAAATAATACTGGTGTGTATGTTTCATTAAAGTACTGCGACAGCAGAAAATATACTCAAGTAAATTGATTTTTACTGCTGCAATTTACCACGAGAATATTCAGACCGAGGTCAGAATTTGGTTGTATGTAACATGGGTAGGAATATAATGAAACATTCAATTTACACTTTCAGCAGTTTAATAAGGTATTGGAAAGTATGGAACTATTTTTGATCCATGCTATTAAAAGCAATAGTTCACTATCAGCGAAAGCACAACTTCAAATTGCCCTTTACTGTTTCGGGATAGGAACTCAATGGTGATATGCATGGGGTTTGAAAAGCCCCTGTCTAACGGATTATTCGAGAGGTTGTGGACGGAGTAAATAATATATTTTTCCCCGCAGCTAGCCAGTGGCCTAAAGATCGAAATTATGTAATATACAAGGTTTCTGTATTAGTTGGCATGCCACTAATGTGCGGCGTAGAGGTTGGAACATTAATTAAAATAGATGATCCGAGGGGACATGAAGCAATTAAAGTTGATCGTTATGCGAAGCATTCATTTAACAATTTCCAATACATTATTAAACTGCTGAAAATTTAATTGGAATATTTCATTACATTCGTAGTATCTTGAATATAAACAAATTCTGACTTTGGTCTGAATATTCTCGGTATTCTGTATTGCACGTGGAAGAGTTCTTCATTCTCATTACTTTATTCACTTGAAAACACGGTTTCGTTTGCTTTAGAACTACAGAAATCAATCATATACTCAATCAATGTTTTATCCTGCTAGAGAGTTAGTATAAATACTTGGATATTTACTACGGTAAAACAAAAGTGTATGATTGTGAAACAATACTCAGTATACCGTGGTAAATTGCAGCAGCAAAAATCAATTTACCACAGTATATTTTCTATGATCGAGGTACTTTTATGAAAAAGACAGGGCAATATTTCAAAATCCGCTTATTACAGCTTCTTCAGGATACGAGCCTTTGGTTCACCGCGTTTAATGGTCATCACTTCTCATGTCTGCTTTCGTTGGATAGATCGTTTCCTCATACATCACAATGGGATGTACTGCTTAGTAACACATTGTCCTAATACATTTGCACCTTCCTAACTTTTAATTAACACCTAAGTATGTCTCTTACAAGCACCGCTACTGAAAATCTGCACGTTGCTTTAAAAGCGATTGTTGTCATATATACTTATGAATGATTATATAGTTGGTTAGATTTTTTTTAGCTTTCCTAACTAAATTTACAATAAATTGTTAGAAATTAGTAGCAATATTATAGTAAATAGTGACCTACATGAGTTACACGAGCCAAGGCAACCGATCGCTTCTGAACACATCTGTAACTATGGTTAACATCATCAAAGTACATTGGCACACCCCATTGGTGAAAGGATAGCGTATCTGCCTTCGAACCTGAAGGAACAAAGTTTGAATCTCTGTTGAGAGTGAACAGCCGGAATGGGTTTTGCGGGATATTTCCTTATTCCGTAAGACAAGTGCCGCGTAACTCTCAGCTCAATGGACCCATGAACGTCTATTTTGAACATCATTCCACACATTTTCCATTGCTGCCTCTGTAGACTACGTTGTTAAAAGTAAATCTGGTGTGTTAGCTTCACTTAAGTTTCTGTAACCAATATCGTTTGGTTTTATACAGCTTCTACAAATTCTTCTTACAAACGCTTATTTTTCTACCTACCTCATGTTAATCGAGATATACCTTTACAGAAATATTTTCAGTACACATTTTATTGTAGTTTCAAGGAGGATAGAGGAAACGGAATCCATAGTCGGATGTTAAAAACCGGTCGCTATATATTGGCCTTGAAATTCCAGTCTTTTCACGATATCGCGAGAAACAACTGAATAGCGACAACGCTATAAAAGAATAACAAAGTATTCAAACATTCAAAACAGTAATACACGATATCGGAAATGGCTCATGCCACAAAAGAGGTGATTGGAAAAAAAATTCGTTTTTTAAGCATATCTACATCTTTGAGCACAAAGTTTTTTGTCTTCTCTTATAGTTTACTTGTATTACAAAATTTACGAACTTCCTTCAGAGTGAAGAGGACTTACCAGACTATTCCCAGAAAACTCAAAATATAATTATATATACCAGGTAGCCCAAACAAGCCGTCTAGTTGAAGTTAGTTTATACCGGATAGCGTGGATGCCTAAAGGTCTGCCTAAGCAGAACTGCAAAAGGGACTCCATACCGTCAGAGAGGAGACCGCTAAATGAAAGACCAGTGCTTGAAAACGAACACTAACTGGTATTGCTGGTCTCAGAATCCATTCGGTAGAGAAACTGTCTGCTATGAGGTGTTCCGGGTTCGATTCCCAGCTGGGCACCACAAAGTCGTCTTCAAGCAAGAACATTTCACGGTATGCCCAGATTCTGGTATTTGAATGTGAGAGTACCTATTTGTGTGTGGTGGCGTTATCGTTTATTTAATAAGCAATTCGCTCATTAACAAGAATTCAGGATTGCTGCTTCATGCAAACCTGAGCACAGTGTTAAGTAATTTATTTCCATGACAGTTAATCTACAATCAGCACAACTATATGGCACCAATTGGTGCCGCAAAGTTAACAAGATTAAACAAAATTCTATTTTTTCTTATATGTATTACCCTTAAAGCTGCCTGGAATTAATGTTCTATTAGTGCATTATTCATAATACGCATGTGTAAAACATGCCCGCCTTGATGGGCAAATTGACATACGGGTCTCTCAGGCTCATGTTAAAAGGAATAAGTTGACAGAGCTGTTTAACTTCTGCATACTTAATGAGCTATGAAGTTACGACACGCCTCCGGCCACGCAATCCTATGACATCACTAGACACACCTGGAAGCCCGCGGCTATGATATTACTTGTTTGGGTTCCCCACCCTGTAAACCTCCTAAGGCTTTTAGATGGAAGATAAGGAATTACACGAACTTGCAACGATGGTCAATGCGCGGGGGAAAATCGAGGATCATAGATGCCTCGCACAATTAGATTACCCCGCGGGTCTTTTTTTATCGAAAGGGTTAATTGGACCTTAATTAAATCGCTATAAATGTCGCTATGATCTCGATCCTGGTATCGATGTAAGCCATCGGATTGTTGCTATGTCTACTCCTTTCGCATGTGGTAGTTCATGAGGACGTATCGTTCATCGATTAATATAAGTGTTAACTGAGTTTAAAGTTTTGATTGAGGAAGCCGCTGCCTCCCGCGCATGAATCCATTGACGGCAATATATTCGCTCTGTTGGTACCCCTATCCAATTTGGTAATGGGATGTTAGTATTGCGTGTCTCTGGCGGGCTTTGTAGGGGGTGTCCGACCAGTCTACCTATACACATTTTAACGAGATGGAATTTAGAATTTTTGGTAAATATTTCTGTAATCCTAGCTAGATGACTACTTGGTCGTGAAGTTGCTAACATACAATGTACAGTGTTTAACATTCATATCTCATGTAAAGAGGTTAGGTATTTACACAGTATGGTTGTGATTGTTGAAGAGACTGATTCATGATTGTGTAATTTATTACAATGTACATACTGTAAAAACATTTTTAAAACTTTTCGCTTATGAAAACATGAGAACATTTTAATTGGTTAATTTTAATTAACCATCCTCTTGGTTAAAGCTCCATTTGTGGAGTGTAATTATATTGTACATTAAAAAACGTATTATATATATATATATATATATATATATATATATATATATATATATATATGTTGTGCAAGCTATATGTGACCGATGTTAGATTTTATAGTTATATGATTATATATTACGATTAACGCAAACGACTGTCTGCATTCTGCCTACTTCGGATCCGGTCGCCCGCCCCCTACATTGAGTTTTTCGGGCTTTCCCCTGAACGGTAGGTGAATTCTGGTCATTTCTTCTCCTCCACCGCGACTTCCTGTCTGCAATGTATAGTTCAATTGAGTATTTCACTTCATAAACACGCTGATGCTATCCGAAAACCTGGACTGAATCATCCTGTAGTTTTTAGTGAATGCCAGATACCTTTCCAAAGTGTAAGCTTTCTAGAAACAAATCAGACCCCGGAAAAAAGGGTGAATATGTTTATATCAGCCAAGGTAGCACTAGGTGTATTTTTCTGTGAAGAGTCTGTATAGCTGTAATTTAGCTTCCGGTACCTCGTCTGTACATGCATATGAATGTGTGGTGCAACAGTATATAGATAAATTATATGAATATTTTTCAATACTCCAGTCTCTGGTGTCGCTGAGTCTTTCTTTCGGGACGGGTCTTTGAGCAATATATTTTATAGCTATATGATTACACATTTAACTAAATTGTAGAATGTGAACGTTTTACTCAAATTTCTATTATCTCGTCTAATCGTATATCGGTCATAAGTAATATTAATCAGCAGACTTCAACTTATCCCTGCTTACTATTCAACAGTTTTCTCTTGCACATCAAGCGCGTGGTCCATTTTTACTCAACAATACTGTGCTAAACACAAGATGTGAACAAATATCATGCATTTGTTCAAACGCTGGACTACCATGACTAGACAACCGTTACATTTATTTCACCATTACAACTTAGCGTTATTTTTGGTTTTCCGGTAGGTGTATTATGTGCGATGCGCAGTTTAGTTTTAAATATTTTGCAGCACATTTAGGAAAGTTATCAAAGAGGAAAGAACGAAGCAAAAGGACTAGCTTTTTATTATTTACACTTTTTATATTGAAATACACGTAAAAATCATTGCAAAGGATACCTTGGAGTGCGAGAATTTCATTAAAATATTGTTTCTCTTGAAATATACTGGATTTAAATGCAAAGCGTTATATTCCTCGGTCTATCCTTTTTAAGTTATGCTAATCCCAGTCTCTCCCGATCTCTGTCTTCCTCAAAATGCAACCAGATATTCTTGTATGCAGGTACAAGGAAATAGAGGAGGCTGAGGCGAAGGGAAATGTTTAAAAAACCGGTAGCAAATATTCTGATGTGTTACATTCACACGACTTTCTCTATCCATTGCCGTTTATTTATCTTCTGTATAAGTTATGCCTAAAGTAATTTATTTTTCTGTATGGCTCATGTTATTCGAGACAAAACGTTTACAGAAATGCTTCTACTACACATTTCATTTTAAATATAAGGTTGATACGTGAGGATGAGACTAAAGTTAAATGTTAGAACGGCAGATTGGTGTTTGCTGGCTTTCCACTCTTTGCATGTCCGCGAGAAACAACTCAATAGGTGCTTAGAACCTGAAAAAAGTATTCACATAAATAACAAAGGATTCGAAAATTCAAGCTAGTACAAACGAATGTCTGGAAATGGTAAATACAAAAAACTTTGACATAAATTGCGTTTTAGCGAATCTCGCACTATTTGTCGCAAGCTTTCATTCATATCTTATGGTCTACCAGTTATACAAAGTTTATTCCGCGTGAAGATTTCATAAGCTATTTCCAGAAAATTAATATGTACATCTTTTTTCATACGATTCCCTACAGTAAAACTTGAGGTAAAAACGTGTTTGAGAAGTAAAATGACACAAGTTGCTCCTTCGCATGGCGGTGAAATTTAGATATTTTCAGTATTAAACCACGTTTTAATGTAGACAGGATGTAAAACCTATTTAAGCATCATTTCTGCTCCACTACATTGCTTGTTTCTGTAGGTTTTCTTCTACGTACACTGGTGTTGTATTCTTTGTACAAAGCACTTAACATATAACTATGGCTTCTAATGCACCAATTAACTTTCAGTAAATTCTCGCAAATGAAGTTTTTGTAGAGCTAGATTTTAAAGCCACACTTGAACTCTTTCTGAATGAAGTTAGCTTTAATATTAACTACTCCTAAACGCATGCCTTTATTAAAATGGTTTCATACTTTCATAAGCGAAATGTTTGGTGTTGTAAGGCATTGTATTAACATTTTAGCGTAACAAGTTTATTTTCAAAAGTTTGTATGTTACACTCATCTGTTTTTCTCGCTTTGGTATTTATGCGCAGCAGGGCTATGGCGTGAGTTTTATTGAAGCAACAACGTTTACCTGCAAGCATCTTTGCGTTTGTGTGAGGGTTACAGCGATTTTAATTCGTGTTATGACCATAGGATACTTAGCGGTTACGTGTGCTAGCCACATGTCATCCAAGATTCGAATTCGGATCCTCTTGAAGGCGTGGGAAATTACTCAGTCAACATAACTGAGGTTTGTTCCATACAACTTTGCTTCCGTATCTCTTAACAATCACGGGCGCTAGATGAATTTAGAAGCATTAATATTAACTACTTCTTTAGTTAAACGTATGCCTGTATTAAAATTGTTTCATATTTTCATAAGCAGGATGTTTGTTGTAGGAAATTGTATTAAAATTTTAGCATAAGCAGTTTGTTTTAAAAACGTGTTACATTAGTATGATTTTCTCGCTCAGGTATATATGGGCAGCAGGGCTATGGCGCGAGTTTTACTGAAGCAGAAATGTTTACCTGCAAGCATCTTTGCGTTTGTGTGCGAGTTACAGCGATTTTAATTTATTATGAACATAGGATACTTACCAGTTCAGTACGCTAGTCACCTCTAATCCGAGATTTCAACTCGGGTCCTCTTCAATGCGTTTGGGATTGAGTCAACATAACTGTTTGTTTCATATAACTTTGCTTCCGTATCTCTTTAACAGTACAGCGCGCTAGTCGCCTCTCATCCGAGATTTGAACTCGGGTTCTGTTGAATGTGGTGGTAGGAAGAAGTCATGCTACCCGCACACCACAGAGTGTAGGTATGTGTGTTTTGTATTTATGGACGCTCTTAACTGCTGTGGTCCTTAGCTCCCATTCTATATTGGGCGTGAAAGACCGGAAAGTTTGCTCAGAGGCCTCTTTATCAGGGTTTAGGTTCTTTTACGTGCCGTAGATCTACAACACGGGATTACCGGCTTTATTTCCCTTCCGAAGGAAGCCATGCTAAGGATTTCTATCGCCCTCCGCCGGGTTTTAACCCGCGACCTCGGGAACTAGAGGCTAGCATGTTAACCATTACACCACGGAGGACGACATGTATGTATGTATGTATGTATGTATGTATGTATGTATGTATGTATGTGTGTGTTATGCATGTGTTTATGTATATGGGTGTAGTATGTATGTATGTATGCGTATATTTGTTTATGTATGTAGTTTATTGCTTATAGCGCAGTATTGAAGGTCTTGGAGACGAATAGGTCATTAAAGACACGGCCGCTAGATCCATTTAGAACGATGCGGAATAAATTAAAAAGGTACACCCTTTAACAACTCTTGTAGAATTAACTACCTTTTTACAGTATGAACATTGTAATATATTACACAATCATGAGTCGATCTCTTCAACAATCACAAAGCTTCATACTGTGCAAATACCTAGCATATTTACACGGAATATTAATGTTAAAATTGTGTATATTGTGTGATAGCAACTTCAGGACCACGCGGTTATCTAGCTATGATTACGGACGATATCTGCAAAAAATCCTAAATTTTTGAGGTCCTTGCGCGAATGTTTTATGCTCGCAATTCCCTCATTAATTCAAGATCTCGGTCAAACGTGTATAAGTAGCCTGGTAGGACACTCCTTACAAAGCCCGCCAGAGACACGCAATACTAACATCCCATTACCAAACTGGAAAGGGGTACCAACAGAACGAATATATTGCCGTCAATGGATAAGGACCAGACATAGCAACAATCCGATAGCATAAATGAATTCGCCGGAAAGATCAGCCGAAATCGATACCAAGACATTTTTAGCGATTTGATTAACGGCTAATTAACCCTTTCGATAAAAAATGGCAAGAGGTGTGTATGGCCCTCGATTCTTTCCCCGCGCCTTCACAGCGGGCCTGACCATCGTTACAAGAGGCGTTACGTGCAGTTGTTATCATCTATCTAAAATCTTCAGGAGGTTGGGAGGGTAGGGAAACCAAACACGCAGGTGATACAATAGCCATGGGCTTCCGGGAGAAGTCTTGTGACGTCACAGGATTGCGTTGGTGGAGGCTTGTCGTGACGTCATAGCTCATTAAGTATGCAAGAATTAACCAGCTCTGTCAGCTTATCCCTACTCACGTTCTACCTGGAATGATCCATCATTTCTTAACATTATGAAAAAAACGTACGCAGAAGACAGATGCTGCGTCTGGAAAAGGTTCAGAACACAGCCTTCGAGCCCGAGCTGCATTTTGGTGCGTCTCCGCACAGATCGTAACCATATCTGTGTGTTCGTTATTGGCGAACGTTACGTTTTTGTCGGAATGACCTGGAGCGAACTGCATGCAAGCGACCACGCGACGTTGCTGCGACATTACCACGTAAACACCTGTAGATAACAGCACTACCTCAGTGACTTTTGGCTTTGTACTGGCAGGGTCCCTTTGAATAGAAGTGATGCGGCAACTTCCTTTGCACATATGTATGCGGGAAACATAAAACGGCAATGGACTCTTTGTTTGGGCGACCTGATGTGTGTATATATGCATGGATATGTATATATTGCCAGATAAATGTATTAAATATGACATTTTAATAAAAATCTCTAAGAGCCATTTTTCAGAAAATCAAAATCACCAACAACTTTCCATACAATGGTTAGTTTGGGATGGAGGAATTTTCTTGATAGTTTTCGTGTCGCATCTTTGAAAGACACTGAACTTAAATATCAAATTTGGTGTTTATCCGACATTTCAGTTTTAAGCTATGATGTTCTCTCTCTCACACATACAAGGACCATTTTCCCCTAAAAATGCATGTTTGATTCAGGGTCCTCAGAACAAGTATTTCTATTCAAAGCTCGACATCAAATTTTTTGATAGAGTTCAATATTTCCTCTACCATTGCAAAGAAAGTAATAAAGAAAGATCACCATAAAAGTGTGAAAATATTGGCCTTCAACAAAGAAATGTACAAATTCTTACATGCATGCATAGATGCTGGGATCATCTTCAAAAAGCGGTAACTTAATACGCTATAAACCACTTTTTTCGCAAGAGCTCATTTAAAAAAAAAAGTAATTGTAATACGAACATTTGACTGTTCTTTCAGCATCTCATAGGTAACCAAGTATGTATTTCTGGTGATAAGTATAAAACGAAGAGCTTCAGAGCAGCGACTAAGCACAACTGATACAGATAACCTTGAACGCATCGTGCACCGCAGTTGCGCATCGGAAAAATACCGAGGTCACAGCAGTACAGCGTGCTACGCATATAGCCTGTCTGTACCTCGCCTTAAAACGACGGCACTGCAATAACGATTGAACAATCAACATCAGAATTACATTAAACGAATAATGTTAAATAAAACAAACTTGTTAATCAAAGTGTTATATTTATTCTGTTTATTTTTGCCACAACCCTCTATATATTACAGAAGATTATAATTATGTAAGTGATCATGTTGTAAGCACTGCTGCTGTGAAGGTCAAACTATAACGAAGGCCACACAACAACGGACTAGAGCCTAACATTGCGCATATTCGAATGTATACACCTATTTCCACATAACCGCCAGCTGGATATTTTATAATTTAATACTCAGGGATTTTTCAAATATAGTATACTACACATGCTAAAAGTGATTTTATTTTGTTGGTAGAATTGCTACACTCCGCTTTTTGCCTCGTTCCGCAAACATCCCTACTCACAAAATAAAACTCCACTTCTAACAGTTGTAATGTAAACAACTATTTAAGGTGTTTTATGAGTGCGAAAGAATTCGAAATTTATTCAAAATGAGAAAATTATACTAAAATGAGAGATAAATGCGAAATGTCCTGCAATTCATGGGCTCTCTTTCAAATGAAAATGTAAAACGCAGAATGAACATTTTATGCAGATTATACTTAAGTGTAACAAAAGTCTGAGCAGAGGCATGAAGAAAGTGCGAAGCGACAAATGTACTCCCCACCCCAAGACGTTGGTAAACTTTCATCTCTTCACTACTGCTCCAGAGTTGGCAATAGTTTGAAATATGTAAAACAGAAAGATCCCATTTTGGGGGATCGATAATATAGATAGATGTGTATTTTCATTCCACACTAGTACACATTATGCAGTTAAATACAGCTGTAGACTGCCTGCAAATGCTGTTGGCTGTTAAGGTCAAATGCCCAAGAAACTCTGTAATGTATTTGGGATTCTACAAACAGTAGGTGCTGAAATATAGTTTAGTAAATACAATTTAATTGTTTATGACAGAAGAGCACGATTAACAGAATAAAGTGTTGAGGTATGCTACATTATTTCATTGAACAGTTTAAGCAATACACTAACTTGCATGACTTAGGTTAATTGTATTTTTCTCATTCTGGTTTTGCATCAGTATAAATTTATTTTTTGTGTAATGCCTTAGCCTGAGAAGTCCTTAAATATTCCTTCAAAGCCACTTTGCATACATTTACACATCAAAGAGACTGCTGACAAATGATAAGAGATAATTAATTTGCACTTTAATTGGTTTAAAAGGGGTTTAATAGCGGTGGGAGATATAAGTAAGGCCGTAAATCCTCTTAATGTCTATAAATCAGATAAGATTGAAATTAACGAGGGTTTGAAGCCATTAAAATGTTAACTGGACCATTAATTGCTCTCCTAATCCCCACCAAACACATTGGGAATGCAAGCTTTCAAAGGTAGAAATGCAGACAGCGGGCACGCCTCTCAAACTACAAACAAAAACGCCGCTAGCCACGCCCTTTTATTTGCATTCTTCAAACCTTGAAAGGGTCATTGCCAAGTTAAGTTTGCATGACAAAGAGGCGCCAGCCACGTATCCCCTTATTTACATTTTTCAGATCTTCAAAGGCTCACAGACAAGCAATTTGAATAATAAGAAGTACAGAAATATGCATATTGATTGCTCTTCAACGCCCCTATCGATTAAATGCACTTTTTGCATAATTAATCATAATTTGAACTCATACTAATAATATCGATGCTTTGCTTGCGCCAATTTGAATGATGAATGCATCAATTACAAATAGTATACATAACTTAACTTCGCTTAAATAATTGAAGGACACAACACACCTACGGCATATGTGCGTATGTACATTTATCACTATTCACAAGTATATTCACAACTGCAAACTTACTCAAGATAGTCACGTAACGTATACATTCCATAGAGAGGCGAGAGAGACATAGCGGAATGGAGAGGGAATACAAAACACAAACAGAAACTAGCACGCACACATCCACCCACAAATATACGCATACAGCAATAAATACAGACAATGAAATTGGGAGAACGTAACACTGGGCAGGAGTGTTTTCTCTAAGTCAGGCCAGATTCGAATAATTGGCTCGCCCCAGAGGGAGAAGTGATCAGGTCAGCTAAACACCCTCCCTTCCCAAGAACTTTCAAGGGAGACAGGCTATTGGGAAATTTTGTTTTACTTCCTCACCACGCCAGAGGGAGCATTTCTCGGATAGCGTTCAATGCACATCAAGCAGCTGGCTCCCTCTCCGTTTGGAAACTCCCAACAGCCAGCCCTCATAACATCTTTCGGCACAAGGTCACTGAGCCAGTCTAACTGGCATGGCAATTGCGCTTTTCTTGTTAAGGGAAAAAATGTATTTAAATGGGCGAAGGAGTCTAAAGTCTAACGATGCATCTTTTCACCTTTCAGATCTTAATGCAATGCTTTCAGTCCTACGCTAAGTTTAAATCAGTACTCATATCAAAAAAATAAAAGCAAAGCAGTGCGCATCTATTATCCAAAGATAAGACATTTTTCTCCTACCAGACACGTTAGTAATGCTTGCTTATATAACACATTAGCCTAAAATGCTGCTTAATGAAAGCACCTCTTAGCCTTCGATACATGGAAAACCTTTTCAGAATTCAAATGTTATAATGTCTAGACTTGAGCGCTGCTAAATAAGTTTCCGCTCAAGATGAAGAAAATGCTTAAACGCTCACGGCGATTTATAAGCCTTCAGACCCTAACATACCATTCCTTCAGGTCAAAAATAATTCCTTTTACAGATTACAGCCCGAATGCCGTGGTAAGTGGGAAAGATGAGATAAGGGTGTTCCCAGGAGGAAAAAACACTTAAAATAAGTTAATTGTGAAGGATAACGGATCTTAACTTTATCACAGGAATTTCACTATTTCGTCAGCATGGGAAAAAACAAGCTAGACTGTTCTCACTCCAGATCCAGGCGTCTGCTATAAACTCCGCTGATGATAAAAAATCGCACTTAAGAAAATCAATTTAAATGCCTTGTCTTTAAGTCCAATTGCTTGCAGGACCGTGAGATCGGCCAAAGGTCTTTCGCACATTATGCATTTACCAAATTCTATTTCCATTGAAGCTCTTTTAAAGATAAGGAAAATAATATTAACATTTACAAGTCAGAACACGTTCTTACAGAATGTAAATTCCTTCCACCCCTAATTTATTTTTATTAGCCAGCAGACGTAAGGAGGGGATAATTCTACACCAATCAAAAAAGCAGATCCTAGAAAAATATGTAAGGGGAGAGGTAAGCAAGATTTTATCGCCCTTACCCATGCGTGAACATCTCTCTCTATGTCGAGGTCATTTCGACTTCGATACGATTGCGAGGAAACTCGGCAGTACAATTTCCAATTATCTGCTTGTAAGAAGAACTTCAGTAAGTGCTACGCATCTTTATCTGCATTCTACTCTTTCAACAATGACTGGTAAGTGACTATTTTTAAATATTTCTTAAAGAAAATGTTGATTTACTTATTTCTTTAACTTTATGCATGCATTTGAAGTTAAGTGAAGTGATGTGCAAACATAGCTAAGTATAAGCCAAAAGGGACTCATGATTTATACTAAAAAGTGTTACATGAAACGTACGTCTCGTTATATGAAAAAAATATTTCATGTTTAGATGCGCTTTCGTTTCATATTTTTGCATCACGTATATTTTATAATAAGAAATTGAATAGAGAATAGCTTTCTTTAATGGGCATTACATACACGAAACGTATTTATTTATTCTTTAAATGAATTAGTCGCTTAAATGTTGTCGCAAGTACTTTAAAATTATTTAAAGCTACGCAAACAACACTGAAGGGTAACATGGATAACTTTTGAGAATAAAGAATGCAATTCAGATACAATACGTTTAAACCATTGAAGCCGTTCGTGGTGCGACAACTTTGAAGCCGTACCCTTTGCTTCCAACGTCGATGTTGCTTTCTCGAAGTTGCATCAATTCAGATAACGTATAATGTTACCTGCTTTGTGGACGAGTTCTGCGGTGTCAACTACTAGCTTGTTCTGCGATGTCTAGTCTGCGAGCTGCTACAGCGGTATAACTGTGAGATCTTTGTCTCAGGGTATATGTGGGTGTAGTCTGAAAGGATAAACTAGTTTCGTTAGCTGATGAATTTTAATGTTGGCACAAAATATTCTGTTTGAAGAGTGTCACCGCATGTTAATTTAATTAAATTATTTCTAGAATAATAATTATGCGAAGCGTCAGTTGCCGTAAGTTGCAGAAAGTCTACTCGGAAAGATCCCTCACAATGGTCGCTAAATCCTTCTAAGCCAAGCGCGTCACTGGGCGCAACACAGCCTATAAATGAAACTGAATACCATACAATCACAAGCGTCGCACGAGTAAGTCACATGATTTAGTAAGTAAGAAAGATTAAGTAACTAAGTAAGTCTGATTTAGAATGCACGCTCTTTTCTTAACTTGAGCTCCGCCTACCTATCGCTACCCTTACCAACGTTCCTACTCTAGCGGTCCAATCATAAAACTCTGCGTATGCGTATCTGACACTATCACTATGTGGTACCTTGCTCGAATCTTAGAATTTCATTCCCTTTCTAATTTACAGAATTCCTGCCTACGTGACTTTTCAAACGCACTGAACGAAAACCTAACTGCATTCCAGGAATCCTGACGCCAAAGCGTTCGTTACCCGGCTGTCACTAATGACTTTCGTTAACAAAACCCACTTATGACCTTTTTCTCCGGACAAATCTTTTAACTCAGGCTTATTACATTACACAATGATTTAAATTATATACACAAATGATTTATTGCAATTGTTTCTCTATCTTACTACTATTTTTATTTAGTTATTTATATCTTTGTGTCAATAATTACGGTATCAAAATGCCCCGTTATATTAGTTTCCTATTCTCAATAATAAACGAATGTACACGTTTACCCGAATAACAATTTTAACCTTAAATATATCTGATCCCCTGTCGGCAACTCTTTCACCTCACTTACATACTTTACAAATTTCTTCTTTACTACTATTATTACATACAGTATTTCAAGACAAGCTAATAACTCTTATCTTCACAAAATAAATACAATCCACCTTACGCTAAATTTTTTATGCTATATCACATTTTTATTTTCCCATCTTTTGAATTATATAAATTTCTAAGAGTCTTTGTTTTGGCATTTTATTGAAGCACTAACTTTAATGTTTGTTATGTTCACTTCACTTTCACCATGTTATGCCTAAGACTCATTGTTACAATTTTTGTACTTATTTTCTAGCTACAATTTTCAGAACCTTGTCTTCCAGGGGTAGGTTGAGTTTTATTTATGAACGCTCTTAAATGCCCCATTCTATATTGTGCGTGAAAGGCCGGCAATTTTGCTCAGAGGCCTCTTTATCAGGCTTGAGGTTCTTTTACGTCTCGTAAGTCTACGACACGGGATCACCGGCTTCACTTCCCTTCCGAAGGAAGCCATGCTAATGATTTTTACGCTCGAAAAAAATCCATTGTCCTCCGCCGAGTATGAACCCGCGACCTCGGGAACTAGAGGCTAGCATGGTAACGACTACACCACGGAGGAGGACCTTGTCTTCCACGTCATACATATTTATCATAATCCTCTATAAACAAAATTGCACCCACACATTCAATTATCAAACGTTGAAAGTATCTGACTGGATCCTGTATGGACGAAGGATTTGCTTATGCCAACGACCCATTATTTTACTATTTTTAGCATATTTTAACTCATAAGTATGTTTTCCAAATCTATCTATAACTACTGCAGGGCCGTTGTATATTAGTTCCACCCTTTTAATATACTTGATAACTTATTTTTACTAAAACTAAATCACTTATTTCAGGTTCCCACTTATGTTTTATTTCTTTTCTTTGGATTTTCGTTTCTCTGCCTTTTTCTTTATCCTTTCAAAAGCAATCCTAGCCGTATCTTCTTCACTTAGCTGAATTTATTTACGTCTACATTCTTAGGTACATACATTTTGCATATTTGTTCTGGTTACGTGAGTTATATAGATGCAAATCGTGTTGTAACCTTTACAGTGTTATTTACAATTTTCTCTATCAGAGGACAATATCTAACCCAATCTTTATCATTCTTGTGAGTGAGTACACAAAAATACCCAGATAGATGCCTATATCTCTCTCAATACACGTTCTATTGGGTTACCAGACGGAAAATAGGATGAGAATGAAGTTTTATCTTATTATTTTTCAGCGTTTTATTGAAACATTTACTTCCACGAACTGCAGCATTGTCTACTACTTCTTGAATAACGGAATATACTGCTCGTGCTTTATGCTTATATGGGTCAGTAGGTGTCATATCAAAAGAATGTGCGTAACTTACACATTTCCAAGGCTTTTCTGAGGATACTTCTCGATTTTTCATCAAAATTCTAAATAACTCTTGCCTCTGTTTTTTCATCTAAGTAATTTGCCTGATAAACTTTTTCTCTAAATACATTTTCTAGATCTTCGCTGTTTTCTGTACCTACTTCCTGATAAAAATTTCAAAGGGATTTTCTCGGGAATCCCCTCGTATGCAATTATCAATTACTTTTATTTCTTCATCATACTCTATTTCTCCCTCATTTTCAAGATCAAATCTTTCTACATTCACTTCTGCTTGCTTCGTAGTTCCTATTTGAATATATGCCACAAAGGAAGCATCTCCCCTTATTTCTCCCTTGTACTTGTTTTGCCATGCTATCCTCGATGAACGGTACTACAATGGCTTCCTTCCATGTGTCTTAGTTTTACAAATTTATTTCCAAAACTGATAATGGTTCTGCATGAATATAAATAATCACATCAAATTATAGCATCTGTGACTAATCTTGGTACTACAAGAAACAAAATTTCCAAAGCAATTCCATTTACTTATACACAAAACATCACTTAAAATTTCACTCCTTGATTTCTCTTGTCAACTGCCAATGAACAAAATATTCCACTTACGGAAATGACATTACCTTCATAATACTTTTCTATCAGTTCCTCATAAAATTTCTGTGAACAGACTGTACTGTTTGCACCGGTATCTACCTATATTATTGCACTATATTCTTTCCCACTGATTCCTAATTTTATCCTCAGTGGATCCAATACTTTTTCATTTTCTTCGTGCTTATTTGAAACTTCTCTATCTTTCTTAATCATCAATGTTTGCCCTCTAGAAACCCTAACTTCGGTGTACTTAACACAGTAGTTTTTATTTAATTCCTAGCCTTTACTGAAGGCGCCTGTACTGGGGCCAGCGTTTCCCTATATCCTGCTAACTGTACGTGTTCCTGCTAAACTACTATTTAATTTCTAATTTAACTCATCTGATTCTGGCTATTTCCTACTATTTTTCTTGTCATTTCAACTGCTTGTGCCCTATCTTTTTCTATTGGTGAATTTCTCCCACTTCTATTTCTATTCTCTTGTCTAGGCGATCTGGGTCGAAATTCGCAATTATCAGATCTCCAATATTCATTACTTGAGTTATGCCTACTTCTAAACCGTGAATAGCTCCTCGAGGTCTATCAAGTCTTCCCATATTTATATATTTAACCGGAATATGTCTACCTCTATTGTTTGAATTTCTATTTTAATGATTCCTATAAAAACAATTTATGTTTCTGTTTTCCCACTGTGCTGGTTCTGATCTAGGAAATGGACCTCTATATCTATTCCTAACGTCATTTTGATTTACATTTCTTTGAAACTGTGCACCTTGCTCGAAGAAATCTGAACTTCCCATTCCATTTCTTGTTTGATTTCTGTTATTTTCTGCCTCTGACTTTTGTTTGTTTCTCTCAAGTAATACTTTCTGATACGTTACTTCGCTTTGCTATTACTAGATGGTGCTGAATAGTTTCGGGAAAATGTGCCGTGACAATATTTAGGATATCTTTATCATGTATTGATGGATCTAAGGTTCTAGACTTCCTTGTTAATTTCATAAAATAATTAACCTTTGAATAGTCAGTTCGCTGGTTGCATATTCCATTATTCAACTCTAATCTAATGCTTACTTGCCTATTTGCTCCCCAATATCTACTCATTAACATATTTGTAAACGTCCTGGTGTCATTCTCATTTCCTACAGTTATATCTAGCCAAGTTGCTGTATTTCGCTTAAAAGATTTCCTAGCTATTGTCATTGTGTATTCCTCCGGTATACATTTTACAGTAAAATACTCCTGCAACACTCAAATGAAAGATTTCGGATCGTTTGAGTCCTCATTTTCAAAAGTCGGCGGTAAATTTTGTTCAAAATATGACACGGCCAGTACATGCTATGGTTCTGATCTCTTTTCTCTGTACATTAATTCGTCTAGGTTCATTACTGGAAGTGTTTGCACCTACCTTTGGCGAGATGTCTGTCGCAGCAGATGTCCGCTAACCACGTTTATGAAATAAACCTGCGCTTCAATTTGGTGATCACGAAGGCAGAGAAAAGAATAGGAATGACATTGCACACTGGAATACTGTTTCTCAGGTCTGAGCTAACCGATTATCGTGACCTCCTCCTGCTAAGTGCTAGCCCTAATCTACAGTCCTATGCATGCACCACAAATTTTGATAGGCTTATCCACAGTAAGAAATCAAAGCATAAGGAAAAAATACACTTTTAAGCGTTGTTTCAACCATTTTTATAATCAGCATAGATGAAGCGGATTGGAGAAACTACGAAAACACTTAATATTTTGTGGACAGCATGCTATAGCTAACATTATCGTGTATTCTAAGGAGAATTCAACTGTTCGGTTTTAAAACATGGAGAATACTAAAATAACTGTACGTCATATTCCGTTTTGAAACCATTCTTAAACCATACCACGTGTGCGCGCATAATCACGAGATTTTGAAAAAGCCGGGCACGCGCGGCTCTCCGACCTCCTTAATGGTCATCCCCGGACAGGACGGTTCGGGCCATGGCCTCCGCTATACAGTATATAACATTCTTATTCGTACACATCAGGTTTTCAATAAAAAGTCACTCTCTACTTGCTTAAAAACTTGTGTTTTTCTGTGAGTCATTTATACGTGCTTGATGAATCTAATTCAAACTAATTCCAATGAAAAAATGCATTTCAAAACCTACACCATTGCATGAAACAGCAATGTTACAGAAGTAGCCCCCAATTTTATACAACTTTCCTATTCGTACGGTTGTCAAGAATGACCACTGCGTCGTAAACAGCTTCAACATGCACGTGTTTCAAAGGTCGCTTAGGCTACTGCGGTCGCAGTTGTATACGTTCTGTCAGTAGTGATCGAAATGGGTAAGCAAAAGGAGCTTAGTTCTGATCTGAAGCAAGTAATTATAAACTTGACGCTTAGGGGCATTCTCTCAGAAAAATAGGCGAGACAGTAAATAAACGGCATTCTACCATTCAGTACGTAGTCAAAAAATTTAGGGAGCAAGGTTCTACAAAGAATTTACCAAGAAAACCTAAAGAAAGTAAGCTGAATGCACGAAAGGAACGTTACATTGTAAGCCGAATCCGAGAAAATCCAAAATTAAGTGTTTCTCAATTACGACCATTAGTAGAAAATGTGTCTGGAAAGAAGATTTCTGACCAAACAGTTCGTCGTGTCTTGTGGAAGTATGGATACCATGGCCGAACACCAAGGAAGAAGTCTTATGCAAGTGCAGCAAACAGGAAGAAACGAGTTGCATTTGCTAAAGATCACATTCATAAGGATCAGAACTTTTGGGACAGCGTGATATGGTCAGACGAGACTAAGATAAACCTCTTCGAGTCAGATGGGATAAACGGAGTCTGGAAAAAGCAAATTCAGGCAATGACTGCCGAAACACTCTTCCCACAGTTAAGCATGGTGGTGGTTCCATTATGCTCTGGGCCTGCATGTCATCCAACGGTGCTGGTAATATACAGTTTATTGATGGCACTATGGACAAATATGTGTATTTTGACATTTTAAAGAACAATGTAAAGCAGAGTGCCGAGAAAATGGGCATGGCACCTGGTTATAGGTTTCAGCAGGATAATGATAGTAAACACAAGGCAAGACTGAACAGGAATTGGTTGATATGGAATGTACCCAAACCACTACAAACACTTCCTCAGAGTCCAGACTTGAATCCAATCGAGCATCTGTGGACAATTCTGAAGAAACGAGTCCGTAAAAGCAGAGTAAAATCTAAACAAGAGCTTAAACGCGTTGTGGAAGAAGAATGGAATAAAATTAGCTCAGAAGAATGCAAAAACGTGGTTACTTCTATGAAGAGAAGGTGTGAGGCAGTTATTAAGCCAAAGGGTACTCAACAAAATATTAGATTATCAGTGGTGTATTTGTTATTAAAATATTACTTCTAATGTACCAATAGAAAAGTTGTAAAAATATGGTCATGTTTCTTTTACAATTTTATTTAATTTAATTTGTATGTTCGTAAGTTAATTTTTAGTTCATTCCTAAAACAGCACATGTTATATTGTTCAACATGTATGGAAAAAAATATTAATTTAACTGTGCTTTCTAATAAATATTAAAGTATTTTCTTAGAAAATTGAAGTGTACGAATAAGAATGTTATATACTGCATAATGGCTTGCTCCTCAGAACTGCGACGTCACAGGAGTACGACGGTAGAGGAAAGAAGCATGCGTATTACATTATTTGGTGGTATTTTATGCATTTATAGGGCTGAATGTTTACACGATAACAAAAATACACAACTAATTAATTATTTACCTGCAATTTATATTACTATGGTATGTCAGACATATGCTGTGGAATGAACGCAATTAGTTACAGATTTCGAAAACAATAAGCTGAAAAGGAAATCACTGGTAAGTATTAAATTTAGTTATACGAAGAATCATGTACATTTGCTTCGCAAGTTGTCTTTATTGGAGGTTTTAGAGATGGAATGTAACTTCACGAACCCAAGTTTGGAAAGAAAGAGTAATCCACTCTTAATTTATGTGCACATTATTTTTGTAGCGTCCCAATCTTCTCTTTTGACCCTTTTTTATGAGCTAGAAAATACTTCCTACATTTGCAATAGTTGTCTAGCAATATGTTTGTAACTGTAGAATATGATTTTTCTATTTATATAATTCGTGACGCACTATAGTCACAGAGGCAATGAACTAAACTCGGTACTTTCTCAATTGTCATTAATGATAAATACTTAACTAAAATGTTGGTTACATTTCAAAAATTCTCTTTCAAATTCTTCTTTAATTAACGTTTTGAATACGTTATACACTATCACAAAGTCTTCGACTAGAAAATCTTTCACCCACTTCAATCCTTCTCGTCAAACAGAGACAAGTATATGAAATTTGTCTCGCCCTCTATAGAGGTGTAACAAAATCTACGGCACAAATTGCAGGACACATTTCTCACACGTAGACGAATAAATTATGTTATATGAACATGGGTCTGGAAACGCTTTGTTTCCATGTTACAACTCATTTTCTCCAACTCATTAATAATGGGAAACACACACAAACAGAACGTTAGGATCATAGAAAAAATGCACTCTTGGTTGCGTCTGGTTACGTTGTCATTATCGTAGGTACACCGCCAGTTTTGTTTTACATGTCCCTGTTGCCATGCGACTTACTTTATTGCTTGTTTACAGTTAATAAACTGTTCCAGTGAGCAGTACGACCTTGGCAAGCACAAAGGGGTTACTACGTACTAGTCGAGTTGATCACAGACTTGGCTCGTGCAATGGCAGTGTACACAAATGTAGAGATGGCAGATGCCCATTTGATGCATGGATTAGCAGACGGCAATGGAGCTTGCGCTCAACGTTTGTACCGGGAGAGATTTCCAGGACGAAGGTGCCCCGACAGGAAAACGTTTGAAGCCATTGATCGTTCGTCTTAGGGAACATGGGGCATTTCAGCCTGATACTCCCGACCGGAGAGGCCTAGAAGGACGAGGACATCGCAACGGGAGGCGGCAATTCAAGTAGCTGCAACAATGAATATTGACCACATGACTGGCGAGTGTTACGAGGTCCGGCTGTATCCTACCATTTACAGCGTCTGCAGGCACTATCAGCAGCTGATTTTCCTGCAAGGTTAGGTTTCTGTGAATGGTTTATGCAACAAAGTGTCAACTCTAATTTTAGTGCAACGGTGCTGTTCACAGATGAAGCGTCGTTTCAACGAGATCAGATTGTAAATTATCACAATCATCATGTATGGGCTGACATCAATCCTCACACAACTGTTGAAGCAAATCAACAAAGATTTTCTGTCAATGTTTGGGCCAGCATTGTTGGTAACTGTTTGGTAGGGCCTCACGTTCTTCATCCCAGGCTCAATGGACAAAGTTGCCATAATTTCGTAGAGCATGTTCTACCTGATCTGTTAGCAGATGTACCTTTAGCTGTGCGACAAAACATGTACTGCATGCACGATGGAACACCTCCTCATTTTAGTATTAATGTCCGTCGGCTTCTAAATAACGGATTCGATGACAGATGAGTAGGTAGAGGTGGACTAATTGCCTGGCCTCCACGCTCCCCGGACCTAAACCCACTGGACTTTTATTTGTGGGGGCATTTGAAAGCTCTAGTGTATCGATCCCCAGTACCAGATGTTCAGAGTCTCC
The DNA here is from genome assembly GCA_030765065.1 of Deroplatys truncata. Taxonomy (NCBI): domain Eukaryota; kingdom Metazoa; phylum Arthropoda; class Insecta; order Mantodea; family Mantidae; genus Deroplatys; species Deroplatys truncata. The sequence continues at coordinate 493,670,804 of CM060990.1, forward strand.
GTGCCCGTATTATAGAAGGCTGCGAAACCATACCAATACTCCAGGGATACAGGAGCGCATCCGGGATTCACTACGACGGTGAGTTGATACATGTATCAATGCTCACGGAGGGCATATTGAACATCTACTGTGAGAAAGAGTTGCATGTGGTATGCTGGTACGTTCTATTCTTGTGTGTTTCCCATGATGAGTTGGAGAAAATGAGTTGCAAAATGATAACAAAGCGTTTCCAGATCCATGTTTATATAACATAATTTTTCGTCTACGTGTGAGGAATGTGCCCTGAAATTTGTACCGTACATTTTTTGTTACACCTCGTACTTGTTTGCTTGCTCCTATCATACATATGAAAGTCAAAGCAAAGTTCTTTAAGTGCAACATATCCCATAATATAAATCACCGATTTTTTTACTTTAATCTACTTCTATGCAGTCTACTGAAGTTTTGACACTCTTGTGCAACTCATTTACATTGATTGTCTTTATTTTCCCCACGAACACGAAGTTCCAAGGAACACGAAAGTAGTCGTGTGAGCTTTTTTTGATCTGTAGTTTGATACACAACCGGTACACGACACACACGTGACATCTAAAACAAGAGAGAGGAGAAATACCGCGAATACCTAATTGTAAGGGTGCAATAGCAACAGTGATTATTTCTTAGCATTAGTAAATATAATTTGAACGTTTACAGTCTATAAATGTTCACTGTAATCACTTTTCCTTGGTAATAATTAATCGTTGATAATTGTTTGATCATCAAATAACACACTAACATTACAACCTTGGTAATAATTCATCATTGACAATTGTTTGATTAAATAAGACACTAACATTACACTATGCACTGTATAAACGGTATTCTTGATAAAACTTGCAGCATACAATTGGCACATTTACATTTCACAGCGAGAGAGCATTCCTAATTAGTGATAGGCAATTCGAACGATTTACACAATCGATTGGTAAACGACAGTTTCCTGTAACGACCGAATGTTACCATTCGATAGTTTTCATTCGGTTTGGCAGCAGTACTAAAGTCATACACATGAAAACTGTTTTCATTCGATAGTTGTGCAGATTGCACGGTTTTCGATAGCTTTGCAGTAGATTGTACGCTTGTATTCTGTTCTACGTTGCGTTAAAACGATACTCGTAGCACAGATGTAAATACGCGAGTAGGGGTAAATTGAGAGTTCTGTATCACTTAATATGCAGGAATGTGCAATTAATATGCTAATTAGCCCCTCCCCTCCCCCACCCCCACCTCCAGCTCCTTGGTACTTTTAGTTGCAGCTGTGGGTCATAAATCTTGTTGAGTACAATGGAAGCTTGACAGTTAAGCAATTAAGGGTATCCTTCACCTGTCAAAACGAACAAAGGGGGTCGTAAATTTATGGTTCTGTAACAAAGGTTAGATGTTTTTCCTACCCATTCAACATCCGGCCACTTCTGCACCTGCAGTAGCCCACCCAAGAGGCTATCCATCACTGTCAAAATGAACAATGTGGATGCAGGACAAAGGAAGAGATTCTATTGTGTCCCTTTCTATTGTCCGGTTCAAGGCTACTTTAGAAAGAGCACCTGGCATACTCATTCCACTAGCTTTTAACAAAAGGACAATGCTTGCCCTTCAACTGTCAAAATGACCAAAGGCAATGATAAATTAGGGTAGTGACAAAAGAGAACCTGCAGCCTGCTAACAAGGAAACAAGTTCTATTGTATTCTCTTTCTATTGTCCGGGGCAAGGCTTCTTTCTGGCATTTCTCATTCCACTGCCCTATAACAAAGCCGGTCCCTTTCCATTGTTCGAACACCCGCGTGCTTGACAAAAGAATCTGAGGGAGGCTTTATGCTCGCCCTGTCCTTGTTCGCGTGAAAGAGAGAGAAGTCTGTTTACCTTCTATACGTAAACAATTTAACGTCAGAGTCAGCCATCATGGTTTTTGCCCTGAAGGGGCTGTTCTCTCCGATGTTTTACGAGATCCTACGAATATATCTGAGCATAGTTAACAAGCATTCTGTTTGGCTTATTTCAAGCAGCGACTCCGAAAAAGCGCTTAAGATATATATATATATATCTATATCATTACGTGCATTAAACCTCTGCGTGGATATCCATAGATCGGTGTTCGATTCTTACTGCAATCAAAAGTTTATTGCTAATGAGAAATTGATGATTGATATTATATCATTACCCTAATTAATAAAAAGGTGTTCAGAGGATTGTAGCTCGAATCTTACCAAGTGAAACTCTAATGTGTAATAACTATTAAACTATGCACGGCCAGATTAAAATGTATTTAACAAATATAATTTAATTTTTATATATCATTACCCTAATTAATGAAAGGATGTTCAGAGGGTTCTAGATCGAATCTTACCCAGCGCAACTCTAATGCGTAATAACTATTAAACCATGCAAGGTCAGATTAAAATGTATTTAACAAATATAATTATTTATATTAAACACCGATGTATACTTAGGTATCCAAATTGATACTTTGCTAAGGTAAAACATTATTATATCATTTACACTGAGTAATGAAAGGGTGTTCAGAGGATCCTAGCTCGAATCTGCGAAACTCTAATGCTTAATAAATATTAAACTATGGGAGTATGGGCGGTCAGATTAAAACGTGTTTAACAAATATTTAATTTAATTGACATTACAATGTTTAACGAGCTGTATTCCTAGGAACCCGGAGGCCCTTAGTTCGAATCTTACCCAGCAAAACGCTATAACTATTAAATTATTGAGGCAGGGGCGGTCGGATTAAAATTGCATTTAACAAATATAATTTTTTATATTAAAACCTGATGCATACTTAGATATCCCGATGTCTAGACACCATTCTTTCTTCTTCTCTTTTTCTTTCTATCTATCTGTTTCTTTCTTCTCGACTTGCACACATTCAATCGTCACATATACACGAGCACTTGTATATACATCAGCAAACATACACCAGTACACGCACACACGCACATGCAAGCACATACACACAACCACATACAAGCACATACACACAACCACATACACATGCACATACACACATATTCACACACCAACACATCACACGTACACACGCGCGCGCAAGCACATACACATACGCACACGACCGCGCACATGCACACATATACATATTCACTTACACACAAAAGCACACACACGTACACACATGCATACGCACATATACCTGTATACCTACACACACCAACACCAACCCACACACGTACACACATGCACACACATAAGCACGCACACACCAACTCACGCACAGGTCCTGAATGAAAAGAGACAAAATGATGCAATAAAAACTAATTATAGCTTGGGATGCGACGCGTCATTTACGAATTGTGCGAAACTGGTCTGGATGCATGGGTTCGAATCCTAGGAGTGATTAAAAATTCATCTTCTAATAACTCCACAACTAATTAAAATAAATACGGCAAATAAACTTTATTACTTTTATGTCATTAGCTCGTTTCTTGTGCATGTATATTAGAGTACCAGGTTCGATCCTTAATTTTTAATCTCAATTATCTCAGAAACTAGCAGGGATAGAGGAGCGGACCAAAGCATGATTGTTAGCTCCTATGATGGACAATTAATGCCTGTATATAATTTCCAATCAGTTGTCCCTAGTTCGAATCCCGATCTTTCAGTGACTTCCTTAATTTTCCTCTGTACTCTAGAATATATCACTTAGATCAATGTTGTAACTGCATAGAGGTCTTTTAAACACGTCAAACTAATATTATAAATAATTTTGTTTCTGGTGTTCTGAGTTCGAATACTGATTCAATCAAATTTACTTATAAAGTTAATAGCACAGTAAATAATTAAGACAAAGGCACCTAATAAATCTTATTACGTTTATGTCGTCAAGTAGTATCTTGTGGGTGTATATTCGGGTACCTGACGTCCAGGGTTCGATCCTTAAGTTTAAATCTCAATTATCCCTGAAATTAGCAGAGATAGAGCTGTGGGCGAAAGCATGTTTGATAGCTCATACAATGAATAATTAATGCTGTATATAATTTCCAATCAGTTGCCTATAGTTCGAATCCCGATCTTTCAATGACTTCCTTAATTTTCCTCTGTACTCTAGAATACATCACTTAGATTGATACTGTAACTGCATGCAGCTTTGTGTAAAGAGATTATAGATGTACTCTGAGAGAGAGAGCGAGAGGGAGTGAAACAAGTAGGGATAGAAGTGCTGAGAGCCTCTGCGCATGCACAAGTGATGTTAATTCCATTGGTGTAATAATCACGTGATGTGTAAGCATCGCCGTCATGATTACGTGCTGGCATCGCCTGGAGGGGGTTTAGATCCCTATATAAACAGATATCTGCGAATGTTAGAACTGTTGTGTACTTATTAACTTTACATTTAAGTTTTAAAGAACTTTAAAAGCAACGTGAGGTGCAGACCATCTACACATACAGCACATATCAACACGTAACAATGCAAGGTGAGTTTTGTACATAACTATACAAAATCAGTGTTGGCTTTTACCATACATTTAATTTTGTTTAAACGTTACACAGTACATGAAAGACGATTCGTTGCAAGAGCATCATATTTTCTAATCTGTGCTTTACATTCATACATTTTCTCTATTCATTCTTTGTTTCTCAACGCATTCATACGATATTCGCTACACATTCTTCTTACATAAACATTCATACGATTTTCTCCACTCATTCTTTGTTTCACTATACACACACGTTTTCCTCTACCCATTCTTTGTTTCTCTCCAGCTTCATCTTCCATGAACATTCACACGACTTTCTCTGCACATTCTTTGCTTCCATTAACATTCATGCGATCTTCGCTACACATTTTTCTTACATAAACATTCACACGATTTTCCCCACTCATTCTTTGTTTCACTATACATTCATACGATTTCCTCTACTCATTCTTTGTTTCTCAGCAGGTTCATCTTCCATGAACATTCACATGATTTTCTGTACTTATTCTTTGTTTCTCTACACATTCATACGATTTTTGCTGCACATTCTTCTATTAATATTCACACGATTTTCTCCATTCGTTCTTTGTTTCTCTACACATTCATAAGCATACTTACAAAACATACACACACCATAGTTCTAATATAAAGAAGTGTATAACTTGTTCTTTAACTTGAATAATGTAGTGAAAATAATAATTCATGTCAATGTCTGTTACAGATTGTTTAACTGATAGGCATAACAAGATGGTTGAAGAGCGTAGTTTCCTACCGACTCGCCGAGATCAAGATATCGAAATAGGTCTTAACTATGAGATAAAGTCCTTAAAGCGAGTTCAAACAAGATATGGTACCAGGATCGTATCTTCACTGGAGGATTGTCAAGTGTTCTTGCCAGAGCGCTATAATAACGGTATAGCAGAGATGGGGAAATTTAAGGCATGTAAATTGTCTTTTTTGCATTCAGAGGTGTGTAGAAGTGTTAAACTTAAGTATTGAATGTTCTCGTATTTCACAATGAAAAATTCATAAATAAAACAACTGACTCATTGATATTACATATAACGATACAAAAGATGTATGTTATAAAATTTTATAAAAACATTACAAAATCACGATATCACATTTTTTGAATTTAGTTATATCTATCGCATTGAAATAACGATAAATATCCGAATGTTTATACAAATCGTTTGTGCTACATTTTACATGTATCATAACAAAAATGTAATTCTTTTCAGGTCGCCTTTACTTGACCAAGGCAGTTTTCTAAGACTTTCATTGTGCAATGTTTCGGGCTGTGCAATAAGAGGAAGAAGAAGAAGAGGGATAGCTTGCAGCCATGCAAAGGAGGATGACGCTATTGGAGGATAGAATAAGCAGCATCGACACCTCCAAGAAACATTTCGGCAAGAAGCGGGTGCTGAGACATCTACATCACCAAAACACGCTAAGAAGGATTCTTATATAACATCACAGGGCATACGATGAAAAAACACGGTCAATTTTGTATACAATTCAATGCATAGCTGAGAGTTAGCTCAAGCGAGTCTCCCTATATTCGCAGAAAATAAGCATTGTGAACAGTAATTTAAATGATTGTGAAATACTTTTAAATAGAGATGAAATTTGTACCCTAAAAGACTTGAGCCCTGTATACATTAACAGCATTAAGATTATTTGCCACGCTTGAATACAAATTATGAAAATAAAAAGACTTTCATTTAAATAATAAAGAAATTTGCATAACCTGCTGTTACAAGTGTAATGACATATACAGAAACAATGAGTCGGATGAGGAAGTGATAGAAATGTAAGATAAATAATAACAATAAAAAGAATTAAGGTATGCTTTTACATAGTGTTTTTATTCATTAAAAATCCTTGCATTCCTAATGAAAAAGAAATCATTACAACGATTAGTTTAAGTTATGTTACAATGATCAAAAAGAGAACCGTGTTTAGATGTATTACTCGATCTTAAAGTCAGAGCACCAAAAAATGACAAATCCCGGCTTCTCCATTTTAGATGTGGTGTCACTATTCAGGTAAATTCCTGTAACACAGCAAGTTGAGTATGCAGATCCATGGTCCTAAATGGGTGAAACAGAGTCTTATCCAGCTTAACAGTCTTGAGGATCTCAGCATCAGAAAGTCGAATCACAGGCCTTCTCCGCTCGATGAGTACAGGTTTAACAACAGCATTCTCTTCATCCTGAGACGGGGTAAAGTATATAAATGTTCAACTTGAAAAGGGATTCTAAACTCGTTGTTAGAGTCCAGAGCTGATGTATTATATAGTGAAAACACATGTTCCTCTTCTTAGTGATCTTGTCGTCGAATCTCGGTGTCATTGCGAAAGCAATGTCCCGGTAACATTGAAGATGCCCATGATTATAGGATTCTGAAGCCCAATAACTGTAGAAACTGCCGATTGCGTGATGTTAACCCGATGGGCGTCAAGGGCAGAGCATGATGTGTGCGTCGAATCATTCTATTATTATATCCTCGACGTCGTTGACTTCTTCTAAAATCTATAGGCATTGTGCTTATATCCTTGTTTCTAAAGGCAATGATATTGCTGTTATGCTCCCCTATACTAAGGCTGTTTGCTCTATGAAGCGGATGTTTATGAACAACAGGTAAAATTTGATTTGATGGTTCTTGTGAAATACGGTATCCAAGCCTAACAGATGGGAACTGATAGATCGAGTGTCCACTTTTACTATCGAGGAAGGAGACTGATGCAATACTGCGCTAGATTCGTATGATGCTCAACCTAAATATATTCACTAGGAAATCAGATTCAGACAGCTGATTAGGTGGAATAACTTTGTCACTGAAGGGTCCCAGAACGTTCCTATAGAACAATCACTGGAAAAAATCAAGAGTGAAAGGACATTTTAATTACATTGCATTTATTATTATTATTATTATTATGTTAACACAAGTGTCCGCAGATGACTGAATTGAAACTGTCAAACCCCTTAACAATGCCTTAACGCATATGAGGGATCTTTCTAACTCTTCCCTGGTTTCAAGGTTCTGCAGATGCTAATCACGCTATAATACCACCCAGCTTTAAATTCTGAATAATTTCGCTAATCGCATCTGAAAAGTCATTTTTATCAGGTGTATGAAGCATCATTAGTACCCTTAGCATGTTTACCAAATCATTAGGATCGGTGTAGCGGTATAGCATCTCCTCTGTATTCGCTTTGGATATATTTTCTAATCTTGCCGAGTTGACACTAGTTTGCTTGCTTTCATTGGTATGTTTTTTCAGAGCTTGCTCATTCAAAGAAACTGCTCTTATTGTTTCATCAATGGTAGCTCTTGACGTTATTACAGGATCACTTGAACTGGTTCCAAGTACGGTACATCTTGAATCCCTCTTCGGAACTTGAGAAGATTTCAGGATCTCGTTTGGGTATTGTAGTCAATGCACAGCTGGTCATCTCTTTACAGCATCTTCTGCTATGTTGCTTGAGCCTTGAAATTGTCCTGATTTTTAAAGTTCTATTACATATGCAGCACTTAACAAAGCGATTCCTCCCCCTTGGGAAACATACGAAAAATCAAGATTCTCGTAAATTGACTGTAATTGACCATCTTTGTGAGTGTTCACGCTGAAACAGTATATATAAACTAGTCAATGTATACTGTAGATGTTGAATTCGTATACGATAACACGAGACTGAACTATTTTTCAACATTTACGTATTTATATATGTTCTCAGGCTTTGATGCATATAAACAGTCATATCCGAATTAGAATAAGCAAAATATTGTAGTATTCACACATGAGCGTTGTAATTCCGTTAATTATAACTATTTCATTAAGCACAAGCAGATTCAAGTAGCATGAAATGGATTCATAGGGGTAAGAGTACAAGTTTTCTTGATAGTTAGCACAGAAAATGCGAGAGTTGAGTGAGATACTGGTCTAGCTAGCACGAGTCTGAAGCTCATGTATCTTCCTTTAGCGAAAATGGCACACATATCTGACAGCCTTTAGCGAGAGCGGGTCACCTTTTCCCTGCCCTTTTCCCTGAGTGGGTCACCTTTTTCCTTGTGTGGGTCACCTTTTTCCCTGAGCGGGTCACCTTTTTCCCTTTGTGGGTCACCTTTTTCCCTTTGTGGGTCACCTTTTTCCCTTTGCTGGGTCACGTTTTTCCCTTTGTTAGTCACCTTTTTCCCGCTGCAGGTCACCTTTTTCCCTGAGCAGTCACCATTTTCCCTGAGCGAGTCACCTTTTCCCTGAATGGGTTACGTGATGGGCATGTCTAGAATTAGCGTTCTAACATTAACAGGAAACAGTTTTTCCAAGAAGTTCACGTCTAAAGTCGCTTTCAAAGTCTTAACATATGAATAGGCTGTGAGCATTCTTGCTTCACCGCTCTAGCTTGACAGCTAAAATAAAATAAATCGCTCTTAATGTATATATGCTAATGAGAAAGTATAAAAGCACTATGCCGCAATAAAATCAATTAGTATAACATGAGAGCTAAGGTGGTTAAGGTCGCAAGAGGTTTCGGTTTAATTAACTCTCTCATTAACCTGCTACCGTTTGAAGTACATTTGCCTGGTTACACATACTGAGGAACTGGGGCAAAACTAGAGAAAAATTAAAGAGAGGAGTCTCTGGAATCAGCCCGTTAGACGAATCGTGTCGAGAAACATTGCTGACAAGATCTTGGCTGAAACGGCTTGGAAAAGAGTGCAAACATCTAATGTTACATTAGGTGAAAAAGTTGGCAGCGCGACTAGTAACAGCAATTATGAAGGGAAAGGTAGCTACAGGTGTAGGAACCATGAAGAAGAAACGAGGAGCATTTCTACCTCTCATACCAATTATTGCAGCTCTAGGCGCTGCTGCTGGAGGTGCAGCCCAAATTGCCTCAGCAGTAAATAAGAAAAAGTCAGCAGATAAACAAATCGCCGAAATGACGAGGCATAAGAGAGAAATTGAGAAAAGGTATCTGTTGGCGGCGGGTCAAAAAGAAGAAACGAGGAGGATTTCTACCTCTCATACCAATTATTGCAGCCCTAGGAGCCGCTGCTGGAGGTGCATCACAAATTGCTACAGCTGTAAATAAGAAAAAGGCTGCGGATAAACAACTTGCTAAAATGATGAGACATAACAAAGAAATTGAATCAAGAGGGAAAGGCCTACGAGTGAAGAAGAATAAGGGGAGATACATCAAATCGAAGAGGGGACAGATCAAGAAAGGGAATTCAAAAACTCTGGCAGAGCGCTATACTTGTCCCTGAAAAAACATTAAGTAACATAGGTTCCGGCTTGTATGTCCAATGTTTTAAGATTCCTCATATTAGGATGTGAATGTCTTCTTTATTAGATCAATTAATAATAATAATAATAATAATAATAATAATAATGCAATGCAAATAAAATGTCCTTTCACTCTTGATTTTTTTCCAGTGATTATTCTATAGGAACGTTCTGGGGCCCTTCAGTGACAAAGTTATTCCACCTAATCAGCTGTCTGAATCTGATTTCCTAGTGAATATATTTAGGTTGAGTATCATACGAATCTAGCGCAGTATTGCATCAGTCTCCTTCCTCGATAGTAAAAGTGGACACTCGATCTATCAGTTTTCCATCTGTTACGCTTGGATACCGTATTTCACAAGAACCATCAAATCAAATTTTACCTGTTGTTCATAAACATCCGCTTCATACAGCAAACAGCCTTAGTATAGGGGAGCATAACAGCAATATCATTGCCTTTAGAAACAAGGATATAAGCATAATGCCTATAGATTTTAGAAGAAGTCAACGACGTCGAGGATATAATAATAGAATGCTTCGACGCACACATCATGCTCTGCCCTTGACGCCCATCGGGTTAACATCACGAATCGGCAGTTCCCGCAGTTATTGGGCTTCAGAATCCTATAATCATGGGCATCTTCAATGTTACCAGGGCATTGCTTTTGCAAAGACACCGAGATTCGACAAGATCACTAAGAAGAGGAACATGTGTTTTCACCATATAATACATCAGCTCTGGACTCTAACGACGACTTTAGAATCCCTTGTCAAGTTGAACATTTATATACTTTACCCCGTCTCAGGGTGAAGAGAATGCTGTTGTTAAACCTGTACTCATCGAGTGGAGAAGGCCTGTGATTCGACTTTCTGATGCTGAGATCCTGATGCAGTAATTTGTATCACAAATTACTTAAATGTAAATAATGATTGTAATATGAATATGCATTTTTATGTGACATTGATTTGAGATGTTTCTTGACTGTAATTATTGTTGATAAGTAAGTTTCTACGACCTTACTGAAACTGTCAATAATAGCGCGCAATAATGCAGCGAGGGGGGGGGGGTGAGCTGTTTATCATTATTGGAAACGAGGAAGTTGCGTAATATTGGCGCGTTTTTTCGTTGAGAACCTTCTGGAATATTTCCCTAGAGCATATGTATTCATAATTTTCATTGGATATTAAAATAGACGCTAATGTTGGCGCGTTTTATTAGCCAATAGTAACTCAGTTATAATATTTAGGCATATCGGGGAGTGGGTGTATAAAAAGCCAAGTCAGAGGTAGATCGAGGTCAGTTCATCAAAATTCATAGTACATTACACGTCGCCTTAAGTCCGCCAGTTCAGCAAAAATCTGTGTACACTACACGTCGTCTTCAGTCAGTCAATTCGTCGAAAGTATTTGTACGGCAAACTCCGGGTATCGATTCACAAGTTACGCGCAGCAGAATTATGAATAATCTAAAGTGTTATAAGGTTAATTATACAAAAGGTTGAAGTACGTGGATTAAAAGTGATCAGTAAGAAGTTATTATAACAGTTTCAGTTTGGCGAGTGTTAAGATCAATGTATAAATGTGATAGTTAACGTGTTTGACAATAAATGTGTAAAACAAATTTCTTCATCAGTGTTATATTTGGATAAAAGATTCCTTTCCGTTTACACACTCTGATCAAGAGACATGTTCGACTGAGAAATAATAGCTAGCCGGAGGACAGTAAACAAAACTTAAAAATTCTTTCAAACACTAATACTACCACAAATTGCTAACACTAGATGGAGCTACAAACCGAACAAATTAATTGACGTCACAAGATGGCTTCACATGAAGTAAACACACATACACAAACATCACAAGCATCAACATTACAAGATAACACTCACAATCCTCAAGACTGTTAAGCTGGATAAGACTCTGTTTCACCCATTTAGGACCATGGATCTGCATACTCAACCTGCTGTGTTACAGGAATTTACCTGAATAGTGACACCAGATCTAAAATGGAGAAGCCGGGATTTGTATTTTTGGTGCTCTGGCTTTAAGATCGAGTAATGCATCTAAAGACGGTTCTCTTTTTGATCATTGTAACATAACTTAAACTAATCGTTGTAATGATTTCTTTTTCATTAGGAATGCAAGGATTTTTTAATGAATAAAAATACTATGTAAAAGCATACCTTAATTCTTTTTTATTGTTATTATTTATCTCACATTTCTATCACTTCCTCATCCGACTCATTGTTTCTGTATATGTCATTACACTTGTAACAGCAGGTTATGCAAATTTCTTATTATTTAAATGAAAGTCTTTTATTTTCATAATTTGTATTCCAGCGTGGCAAACAGTCTTAATGTTGTTAATGTATACAGGGCTCAAGTCTTTTAGGGTACAAATTTCATCTCTATTTAAAAGTATTTCACAATCATTTAAATTACTGTTCACAATGCTTATTTTCTGCGAATATAGGGAGACTCGCTTGAGCTAACTCTCAGCTATGCATTGAATTGTATACAAAATCGACCGTGTTTTTTCATAGTATGCCCTGTAATGTTATATAAGAATCATTCTTAGCGTGTTTTGGTGATGTAGATGTCTCAGCACCCGCTTCTTGCCGAAATGTTTCTTGAAGGTGTCGATGCTGCTTATTCTATCCTCCAATAGCGTCAGCCTCCTTTGCATGGCTGCAAGCTATCCCTCTTCTTCTTCCTCTTATTGCACAGCCCGAACGATTGCACAATGAAAGTCTTAGAAAACTGCCTTGGTCAAGTAAAGGCGACCTGAAAAGAATTACATTTTTTGTTATGATACATGTAAAATGAAGCACAAACGATTTGTATAAACATTCGGATATTTATGGTTATTTCAATGCGATTGATATAACTAAATTCAAAACATGTGATATCGTGATTTCGTAATGTTTTTATAAAATTCTATAACATGCATCTTTCGTATCGTTATATGTAATATCAATGAGCCAGTTGTTTTTATTCATGAATTTTTCATTGTGAAATAGGAGAACATTCAATACTTAAGTTTAACACTTCTACACACCTTCTCTGAATGCAAAAAAGACAATTTACATGCCTTAAATTTCCCCATCTCTGCTATACCGTTATTATAGCGCTCTGGCAAGAACACTTGACAATCCTCGAGTGAAGATACGATCCTGGTACCATATCTTGTTTGAACTCTCTTTAAGGACTTTATCTCATAGTTAAGACCTATTTCGATATCTTGAACTCGGCGAGTCGGTAGGAAACTACGCTCTTCAACCATCTTGTTAAGTCTATCAGTTAAACAATCTGTAACAGACATTGACATGAATTATTATTTTCACTACATTATTCAAGTTAAAGAACAAGTTATACGCTTCTTTATATTAGAACTATGGTGTGTGTATGTTTTGTAAGTATGCTTATGAATGTGTAGAGAAACAAAGAACGAATGGAGAAAATCGTGTGAATATTAATAGAAGAATGTGCAGCAAAAATCGTATGAATGTGTAGAGAAACAAAGAATAAGTACAGAAAATCATGTGAATGTTCATGGAAGATGAACCTGCTGAGAAACAAAGAATGAGTAGAGGAAATCGTATGAATGTATAGTGAAACAAAGAATGAGTGGGGAAAATCCTGTAGATGTTTATGTAAGAAGAATGTGTAGCGAAGATCGCATGAATGTTTATGGCAGCAAAGAATGTACAGAGAAAGTCGTGTGAATGTTCATGGAAGATGAAGCTAGAGAGAAACAAAGAATGAGTAGAGGAAAACGTGAGTATAGTGAAACAAAGAATGAGTGGAGAAAATCGTATGAATGTTTATGTAAGAAGAATGTGTAGCGAATATCGTATGAAGGCGTTGAGAAACAAAGAATGAATAGAGAAAATGTATGAATGTAAAGCACAGATTAGAAAATATGATGCTCTTGCAACGAATCGTCTTTCATGTACTGTAACGTTTAAACAAAATTAAATGTATTGTAAAACTCAACACTGATTTCGTATAGTTATGTACAAAACTCACCTTGCATTGTTACGTGTTGATATGTGCTGTATGTGTAGATGGTCTGCACCTCACGTTGCTTTTAAAGTTCTTTAAAACTTAAATGTAAAGTTAATAAGTACACAACAGTTCTAACATTCGCAGATATCTGTTTATACAGGGATCTAAACCCCCTCCAGGCGATGCCAGCACGTTATCATGACGGTGATGCTTACACATCACGTGATTATTACACCAATGGAATTAACATCACTTGTGCATGCGCAGAGGCTCTCAGCACTTCTATCCCTACTTGTTTCATTTCCTCTCGCTCTCTCTCTCAGAGTACATCTATAATCTCTTTACACAAAGCTGCATGCAGTTACAGTATCAATCTAAGTGATGTATTCTAGAGTACAGAGGAAAATTAAGGAAGTCATTGAAAGATCGGGATTCGAACTATAGGCAACTGATTGGAAATTATATACAGCATTAATTATTCATTGTATGAGCTATCAAACATGCTTTCTCCCACAGCTCTATCTCTGCTAGTTTCAGGGATAATTGAGATTTAAACTTAAGGATCGAACCCTGGACGTCAGGTACCCGAATATACACCCACAAGATACTACTTGACGACATAAACGTAATAAGATTTATTAGGTGCCTTTGTCTTAATTATTTACTGTGCTATTAACTTTATAAGTAAATTTGATTGAATCAGTATTCGAACTCAGAACACCAGAAACAAAATTATTTATAATATTAGTTTGACGTGTTTAAAAGACCTCTATGCAGTTACAACATTGATCTAAGTGATATATTCTAGAGTACAGAGGAAAATTAAGGAAGTCACTGAAAGATCGGGCTTCGAACTAGGGACAACTGATTGGAAATTATATACAGGCATTAATTGTCCATCATAGGAGCTAACAATCATGCTTTGGTCCGCTCCTCTATCCCTGCTAGCTTCTGAGATAATTGAGATTAACAATTAAGGATCGAACCTGGTACTCTAATATACATGCACAAGAAACGAGCTAATGACATAAAAGTAATAAAGTTTATTTGCCGTATTTATTTTAATTAGTTGTGGAGTTATTAGAAGATGAATTTTTAATCACTCCTAGGATTCGAACCCATGCATCCAGACCAGTTTCGCACAATTCGTAAATGACGGGTCGCATCCCAAGCTATAATTAGTTTTCATTGCATCATTTTGTCTCTTTTCATTCAGGACATGTGCGTGAGTTGGTGTGTGCGTGTTTATGTGTGTGCATGTGTGTACGTGTGTGGGTTGGTGTTGGTGTGTGTAGGTATACAGGTATATGTGCGTATGCATGTGTGTGTACGTGTGTGTGCTGTTGTGTGTAAGTGAACATGTATATGTGTGCATGTGTGCATGTGCGCGGTCGTGTGCGTATGTGTATGTGCTTGCGCGCGTGTGTGTACGTGTGATGTGTTGGTGTGTGAATATGTGTGTGTATGTGCATGTGTGTGTGGTTGTGTGTATGTGCTTGCATGTGCGTGTGTGCGTGTACTGGTGTATGTTTGCTGATGTATGTACAAGTGCTCGTGTATATGTGAACGATTGAATGTGTGCCAGTCGAGAAGAAAGAAACAGATAGATAGAAAGAAAAAGAGAGAAGAAAGAATGGTGTCTAGGCATCGGGATATCTAAGTATGCATCAGGGTTTAATATAAAAAATTATATTTGTTAAATGCAATTTTAATCCGACAGCCCCTGCCTCAATAATTTAATAGATATAGCGTTTTGCTGGGTAAGATTCGAACTAAGGGCCTCCGGGTTCCTAAGAATACAGCTTGTTAAACATTGTAATGTAAAATAAATTAAATTATATTTGTTAAACACATTTTAATCTGACCGCCCATACTCCCATAGTTTAATATTTATTAAGCATTAGAGTTTCGCAGATTCGAGCTAGGATCCTCTGAACACCCTTTCATTACTCAGTGTAATGATACGATAATGTTTTACCTTAGCAAAGTATCAATTTGGATACCTAAGTATACATTGGTGTTTAATATAAATAATTATATTTGTTAAATACATTTTAATCTGCCCTTGCATAGTGTATATACCTGTGTTTAATAGTTATTACGCATTAGAGTTGCGCTGGGTAAGATTCGATCTAGAACCCTCTGAACAGCCTTTCATTAATTAGGGTAATGATATATAAAAAATTAAATTATATTTGTTAAATACATTTTAATCTGGCCGTGCATAGTTTAATAGTTATTACGCATTAGAGTTTCGCTGGGTAAGATTCGAGCTAGAACCCTCTGAACACCCTTTCATTAATTAGGGTAATGATATATAAAAAATTAAATTATATTTGTTAAATACATTTTAATCTGGCCGTGCATAGTTTAATAGTTATTACGCATTAGAGTTTCTGGGTAAGCTTCGAGCTAGAACCCTCTGAACACCTTTTTATTAATTAGGGTAATGATATAATAATATCAATCATCAATTTCTCATTAGCAATAAACTTTTGATTGCAGTAAGAATCGAACACCGATCTATGGATATCCACGCAGAGGTTTAATGCACGTAATGATATATATATATATATATATATATATATATATATATATATATATCTTAAGCGCTTTTTCGGAGTCGCTGCTTGAAATAAGCCAAACAGAATGCTTGTGAACTATGCTCGGATATACTCGTAGGATCTCGTAAAACATAGGAGAGAACAGCCCCTCAGGGTAAAAACCATGATGGCTGACTCTGACGTTAAATTGTTTACGTATAGAAGGTAAACAGACTTCTCTCTCTTTCACGCGAACAAGGACAGAGCGAGCATAAAGCCTCCCTCAGATTCTTTTGTCAAGCACGCGGGTGTTCGAACAATGGAAAGAGACCGGCTTTGTTATAGGGCAGTGGAATGAGAAATGCCAGAAAGAAGCCTTGCCCCGGACAATAGAAAGAGAATGCAATAGAACTTGTTTCCTTGTTAGCAGGCTGCAGGTTCTCTTTTGTCACGACCCTAATTTATCATTGCCTTTGTTCATTTTGACAGTTGAAGGGCAAGCATTGTCCTTTTGTTAAAAGCTAGTGGAATGAGTATGCCAGGTTCTCTTTCTAAAGTAGCCTTGAACCGGACAATAGAAAGGGACACAATAGAATCTCTTCCTTTGTCCTGCATCCACATTGTTCATTTTGACAGTGATGGATAGCCTCTTGGGTGGGCTACTGCAGGTGCAGAAGTGGCCGGATGTTGAATGGGTAGGAAAAACATCTAACCTTTGTTACAGAACCATAAATTTACGACCCCCTTTGTTCGTTTTGACAGGTGAAGGATACCCTTAATTGCTTAACTGTCAAGCTCCCATTGTACTCAACAAGATTTATGACCCACAGCTGCAACTAAAAGTACCAAGGAGCTGGAGGTGGGGGTGGGGGAGGGGAGGGGCTAATTAGCATATTAATTGCACATTCCTGCATATTAAGTGATACAGAACTCTCAATTTACCCCTACGTATGTGGATTTCATGTTATCCAGGAATGGAATTTCAGCCATAAAGGTGTAATTGTTAAATACAATGAACTTAAACATGCACATTAAAGAGTTAGAAATTGCTGATTACACAGTTATTAATTGCTCGGTTTATTCATAATGTATATAATATATCATGATCGTGCTGCATTGGATTATGTTGCTTGAAATGTAGCTATGATTTTTCATATCGGACTGACGTGCTGAAGCATAATAGCAATTTTACTTTGTTTTAAGTTGAGTGAATAAATAAATAAATGCATATAAAATCCAAACATGCTTTTCAGGTTTTGTAACCTTGTTCTTCTCCGATTTGTCGCAGCACCTTTCTTTTGTTGCTCTTTGATCAAAGTTATAATGCATGGTTTTCGAGATATAACACCAATTATTTGCAATATTCACAGTGAAAAGCAAATATGAAAAATGCAATACTGAATTGTGCAACGGTAGAGGAATGTTTATTTTTATTTATAGTGGAGCCCAAGAGTGGTCAAGTGAAATGCAGAAAGAAAGCTCTGGTATTTTGAAGAGTATTAGAACTTGGATAGTAGAACAAAAGCAACAGCGTCATTAGACACAAAATTTTCAAAAAAGCATTTCTGTATTTATACTCAGCATTGTAAAACACACCACATTAATTTTGGCATTTACTCCAAACACCCGTATTGCTTTACTTCGAGTTAAAACTAATTGAATTTATGAATATTGTTGCTGGCATAAACCCAACTGTGTGCAATTTATCCTTCAAAATTCTCATGTGCTATTATAACCTTTATTAATTAACAATTTTTATTTTGCTTAAATAATTTTTCTTTTGTTACCTAACTTATGCAATGATACTGATTTTATTAACACAGGAATAAAAGCGGAAAACTTATACGCAGAGTATTACTGTTATTTTCACCGAAGTCAACGACATTACGGCAGCCCTAATATGAGTTAAGCAATTTCCTGTTCTTAATTTCCTCCCACTTCTTCCAATTTAAGTTAATATATTTGCTCATTCCTTCACAGCTATAATTATTGAATGGTTATCGGTGAATACATTCCCCATCACCATACAGGTTGCGATGGTTCAGGGAATAGGGGTTAATGGTTTGAAAATCTCTCATCAGATGACAGCATTATCGGTATATTGGTGAATGGTAGTAAAATTACTTGCATGAGAAACTACGTTTTTCATTGTTTTAGATGTAATACTATAGATGGTAGGTGACAAGGCCTTATTTTCCTCCAATCTTATTGGTTAACCGGATGAAAGCTACTATCGCTTTGAAGCAGGGCAAGTATAATCAGTAAAGCGAATGAAACATCGAATGTTGACTAAAACTACCGAATAATTCGGTTGCTTACGAATATCGAATCATTCAATAGTTTTAATTCGGATAGCCCAACACTATTTCTAATGCTCACTCTTGTGTTTAGTGATGAGTCGAAGGATTCGGAGTCGCTTCAAAGGAACGCTTCCTCCGTCGGAAGTGTGAAGTAAGCATTCCCTATTCGAAAGTGCCACTTCCTTATTTCCAACCATTTCCAACTCCGTCGAAGTTACTTCTACAACAATTTTACTTCCAATCCGCCTGAGTACTTCCAAGACATTTACTTCCAACTCCGTCGGAGTTAATTCCATTTTCACACTTCCAATTGCATCATTCCATCAATTCTATTTCCATTCCAACACGTAATCAGTACACGTTATGCGATTATTTAGAAGTCGCCATAACGTTGCATATCACTTCCTTTACGGTAAATGAGATGCCATCAATGCAGCCTCGTCACGTTGTAATTTGACAAAAAATGTTTAAATACGTTAGGACAATACTTCTGACGCAAATACTTATGAATTCGAGTTTGTCATTTATGGAAAATTGAGGTTAAATGTCCTATTGAATAATACGACAAATTCAATGAACGCTTCGGTTCAAAGTTAATACAGAATTAAAAAATACATATAAGCGTATTTTTGCTGACGTAATGATTTAATGTTAATTATGCTTCTATGAGAAAACCAAATCTTTAGCTATACTTCATCTACTCGTACTTACCACGTCATATAGCAGTGATATTAATAAGGGAATATTGCATTAAGTTGAACGTTATTTACATAATTCCAAAAATACGCAGAAGGTTGGTTTTTTGTAATCGTTTAATGCCGATTATGCTTCTAAGAGAAAATCAATTTCTAGTTACATGTCCATCTACTACTTTCCACGTCATGTAGCAGTGATATTAATAAGGGAATACCGCAGTATGTCTGAAGGCAAATATAGCATTTTAACTCCCTAAAGCAACATTTTATGACGACTGCGAGTTTTAGCCTTAAAATTAAACGAGTCCTTTATGTGAGCAGCACAAATTATGCATAATTACCTATTCAGAGACATATTTTTCATTTGTTTAATTGCCGTTGTAAGCAAAATAAATTTGTGAAACCAAGAATGAGCGATACAAAGCTACAATAGCTTTTTATCATGAATTGCTAAACGTCATATAACCTCATTTTAAATCGGCTTAAGCTCATAAAATTACTTCCATCTTTGCCAACCCATTTTCTGTAGAAAATGTTGGTACTCTACATTGCTCATTTTCTTTATCCGCTACGTTGTTGGCTATCCGCCATGAGGTAGATTACAGGTCGTTAACAGCAAAATCGCTATTAATTCTTCATATGCAGATGTAACTAAGACGCTTTTAATTCTGCATATGCAAGTGTAGTTAAGACGAACTATGTAATTTGCATTATTCTGTATCTGCTGACCTAGTTTCTTTTTCATAAACTTTGAGTAATATTTAAAGAATTGCAAACTACACTACCTAAAGGCAGTAAATTGTATCCCGTAGACTTGTGGTTCAGAAGGGCAAATAAAATAAAAGTAAATCGGAGCATGCCATTTTTTAAATTAAATTCTCAAAATTTTCCGCTTCACAATAACAAAAATCAGATCATAGAGATTATGGGTATATTTAGTTCATTTCTTGAAAGAATGTTTTTTATTTTTTGAAACCACATTAGTAGGTTATTTAGGAGAGATCGAGGACACTTTTTGGGGCATATATGGGGAAGGATAGGCAAAACGAGGGTAGATGCCAGGTTGAGAGAGTCTTCAAGGACGAAAATGGGTTTATATGGGAGAAACAGGGAATACGACGACTCATACTAGGCTAGACAATGAAGGAGGGAAATGCGTTTATATGGAAGAGATAGTGGAGGTGTGTTAGGCTAGACAGACGTTGAGGAGTGGAGTATGGTTTATATGAGAGGTATAGGAAAACGAGGAGAGGTGTTAGGCTAGACATAGTTGAAAGAGTATGTCTTTTATATGGGGGAGGTAGGGAATACGAGGGAAAGTGCTAGGCTAGCCAGAGGTTTGAGGAGTAGAGTATGCATTTATAGGGGAATGATAGGGAAAACGAAGAGAGCTGTTAGACTAGACAGGGCTTGAAGGGTAGAATAAACCTTTTATATGGGAGATATAGTAAACCGAGGAGACGTATTAGGCTAGGAGAGTTTGAGTATGTGTTTATAAGGAGAGAGGAGAAAACGGAGAGAGATTATATGCTAGTATAGACAGGTGTTAAAGCTAGAATGTGTTTTATATAGGTTAGATAGGAAACCAAGGAGAGATACTCAGCTAGACAGGGGGCAGGAGGGGAATACGCTTTATGAGAGGTAGGGGATACGAGGAAAGGTGCTAGACTATACAGAGGGTGAGAGTAGAGTATGCGTTTATATGTATGAGAGATATACGAACAGGAGGAGATGTGTTAGGCTAGACAGGTACTGGAGGAATAGAAATATGAGCTTATATACAGGAGAGATAGGGAATACGAGGGGAAGAGCTAGACTAGCCAGGACTTGAAAGGGTAGAATATAGCCTTTTATATGGGAGAGATAACAAACCGAAGAGAGGTATTACGTTAGGAGGGTTTGAGTATGCGTTTATAAGGAGAGACGAGAAAACGGAGCGAGATCCTGCGCTAGGAGAGAGTTGAAGGAGAGGGAAATGTGCTTTATATCGGAGAGATACGGCATACGAGGAGAAGTACTAGGCCAGACATGTTGAGGGGTAGAGTATGCGTTTATATGGAAAAGATAGGGATTAAGGGGAGAGATGCTAGACTAGACAGAGGTTGAGAGTAGAGTATGCGTTTGTATGTATGAGAGGTATAGGAAAAGGAGGAGAGCCGCTAGGCTAGACAGATAGTGAAGGAGTAGGAATATGGACTTATATACAGGAGAGATAGGGAATAGGAGGGGAGGTGTTAGACTTTGAAAGGTACTTTAGATGCGAACTTCATGAAAAGATGTTTCCTGTCAATGTTGGAACACTAATTCTAGACAGCTTCAGCACGTAACCACTAACGCTAAAAAGGTAACCCACTCACGCTAAAAAGGTGACCCAATCACATAAAAAGGTGACACACTCACGCTAAAATGGTAACCCACTCACGCTAAAAAGGTGACCCACTCACGGATAAAAGGTGACCCACTCACGCTCAAAGGTAAGTAATTCAGCTAGTATCACAGGAGGATAGATTTCAGGGGCTGGATATCGCATAGTTTCGTATTTCACAGGTAATTCAAGGAGTATCGTAGGTATTTAGAGTAATTCAGCCAGCATTACAGGAAGGTAGGTTCCAAGGGGTCAGTTATAACATAGTTTCCTATTTCACAGATAATTCAGATAATATCGTAAGTGTTTGGGTAATCAGCATAGTTTCACAGATATTCGTGATAATTTTGATCAGCGATTTGTATCACAGCTATTTAAGGTAATTGCAGGTGATTCAGGTTGTATCAAAGGTAGTTGAGTCATTTTTAACAGGTAATTCAACTAATATCATTGATATTTAGGGCAAACCAGATAGTATCACTGGTGGTCGTGCTAATTTCGAGCAGGGATTCGTATCAGAGCTATTTAAGGTAATTTCAAATGATTCGGGTAGTATCACAGGTATTTAAATCGTTTTAACAGGTAATTCAGATAGTATCACAGGTATTCATGGTAATATAGAGAGTAATTAGATTATAAACATTTCTCATACAACGTTACAATACTATATATACTTTTTTCTAGACCTTACAAGCTTTTATATGTTAAACAGTAAGCGTGCGAGGCGGAGAGGGGTAAACTGCATATTCGTTTACAAATTGAAAAGCTTTACGTCAACATACCTTTATTTTAGTTCGTCGTAGGTGTCTCTCCGCTTTTATCTAGGCTTGAGACTAGCACTAGGATTGCTCCTAATGGCAGGGTTAACACCTCCCCTTCCATCTTCTTCTTTCTTCATCAGGCGGCTGCTAGTAGCATACACAGCACATGGATAAACTTCATTTTTTAAGATTGTAGACTCACGAGAAAATCTTCATTTTTAACTTACATTCACTCTAGCACTGTTTGTAATACTGTAATGCCCATACGCATAGGTAGTTATTCCAACCTCGGCAATAACTCTTTTATCATCAAAGGGACTCAATGTAATTTTATTCACTTGCACTGTGGTAACAGCGTGCTTTCGTGATAGGATTAGATTCATGGGCGTTCTGATGATTTCACAGGTTTTAAGACAGGCTGTATAGTTGTCAAACGAAATGTACTGCTTAATAGCGCTACGTTTTATATCCTTAATATTTTTTACCATTGAGCCGTGGATATCTAAGGCATACATCTTAGGTAGTAGTCCGACAAAATACTGGATGACTTTACCATTAGCATCATCTTTAAATTTCCGAAGCGCCTTCTTGTTTAGAGCTGAATAGCATATATGGTTGACAGGGTAATCAACAGTATCCAGATGTTCAAGAAAACGTAGCATGTCATTGTACACATCTTCAGTTGTTACACGATGAATGAATGAATCAGTATCCATGTACATAAGCTTCAGGGTTTCAGCTCCGTGATGTGGTAACAACACATCATAATGATAGTGGTACATTAATGTCTTGGAGATGTCCAACACACGCATTCCAATGTATATAGGCTTGTTGAATACAATCTGACGAGAGACCATATGTACAGCAGCTAGATTAGCAGCATATATCGTCCTATCAATAAACGTAGGCTTGGCGATCAACTTTTCCAGAGTCTTCTCATTTGTCACCAGTCGTATATCCACACGGTTACGCAGATTCTCCATAGTTTTTCCAAACATGGCGTTGTTAAAGAGCTTGTAGAGGTCTATCTCGAAATCATTTGCAGCTTGTTGTGGTAGCCTGTTGTTAAATTCCACATAAGGTTTTAACCACTGTGACTGTTGGAATTGTAGTGCACCATGGATTTTTATTAGTCGTAATCCATGATTAAGAGCTTGCTTCAAAGCCATGTAATGTACTACATACTTCTTTCGAGGTCCAAGATGAGGTATCAGTTTCTTTGTAGATGATTGCAACGGTTTCATACACTCAGGCAGGAAAGGTAGATCGTTGTGTAGATCGTGAAGTTCTACAGGATACTCGATGTCGACTTCCAATATGTAACCATGGCGATCTTCTTCTTGTAGTCTTTCTAAGTTGATTTCTTCAGGCGAAACCCACTGAAATCCTCAATAAGGTAGGGCGTGACACATTGCTCACCGATATTGGTTATTGGCGTCCTCGTATGTGATAAATTGGGTTGGTGTCGACGGATCAAACTTCTCAATATACATGTTATTAGCCTCTACATACCGATGGGAAAGTTAGCATAAACCTCCTGTTATACCTGATTCCAACATGAGTAGTTGATCATAATCTTGTAAAAGTTCCAGCTTAATTCCAGTACACAGTAACATAGCATCCCATGTATGTCCGGGAGAGGTAAAATAATGTGCTGGATCAACTTTGTGTGTTTTGAGGGTTTGCTCTCTGAATGTCTCAAAGACATCAGCTAGAAGAAGTACATCCGAAGTTAAGTAGACGTCGCTGTACTCGCCCAGGTTTCTCACATTAAACAGCTCACATACATTTCTAGCATGATCGTAGTCAGCATCACTAATTTATTCTTCATTTAATCTATTGTAGGAGGAGTTCATAGGAGGCAAGCGGGTTGCGTGCAAAACATCCCATGAAGTGACGTAATCATAGGGAAATACTTCCTTACGAGTCATCAACTTCAATTTGTCTTCTCCGAAGTATTTTGTGTTTCAGGATATGAGGTTAGATTTTTACCAACTTATCCAAGCTTGTACTGAGGAATCGGAAGCTATTCACAAACCGAAGGTTTATATCTCCTACATACTTGGTGAATGAGATATAGCTTTCTTCAGATTTAGGAATTACCTCCACACGTTCACTTGTATACCCCAGCTCCTTAACAATGAAATGAGTCATATCCGCTAAGGTTATGCATGAAGACAGGAATATATTTAGGTGTTTTGCAGGCTAAATTGCATTAATTATGAAGACTTCCACGATATTCACGACTGATGTGATCGTGGAAGACTCAAAATCCTTTTGTTGGTGGTCCGTAAGTTTCAGAGGCTTGACAGATTTGTACACATTATTAATTTCCTTTGCAAGGGATAACATGTATTCCATAAACTTCTGAGCAGCATCATAACCACGATATACATAGGGTTGCTTTAGTAAGACCAGTTTCGAGATGTTCAACACATGATGTAGGCTTCACGTAAACACAGCTCATTGGTGTATGCTCTTGATAGGGGGTTGTATAGGAAATTTCAGGATTGGGTATACAGGTATGACATGGAGTGAGAATACTCTCAAAATCTGCATAGATGACATCAGGTACTTTCAGCATCCTCTCAACATTTTGAAACTGTACAATTGATTTCTCCTCGGTAAGCATAACTACCCTTGCAACACCATGTTGAATACAGATAGCTGCATGTTCTTGTAATTTTTCCAGTCCACTTTGTCCATGTCGATCATCAAAATGTGTAAAACAGCGCTTACAGTTATAAACACGTCCATTACGTTTAGTTTTCTGATTTCGAACGATCTTCTCAAAATTCTTTATATACACATAGTGATGTTTTCCACTGTTGTTAATCCATAGTAGCAGGTCGCGGTGTTCAGGTAGTACAATGTCAGCAACCTTTATTGGATACACTTCATGCTTCTCATCCAGCCCGTAAACGCTGATAGACATCTTGTTAAGCTTCTCAAATGTAGGTGTTTGAGAAAGTGGAGTAGGATAGGAAACACAGCTGAAGTCGTACTTATCTTGAAGCTTTTTGTATTTGTTGGAGCGTTGAGGCTTGGTGCTCACGAATTTGGCTAGTATAGAATACATGAAGCATTTCTCATCGCTAAAGTTCTGGTTATTTATAGACGCTTCTTTAGCTCCTACAGATGGCGGTAGTGGTATGTGGGCACTTCCTCGTAACGGATTGTACTTGTTGATACGAAGTCAAACTCCTTCCACAGCAAGGAAAGCCCAGCTGCTACCCTTAAGCTGAGACTCCTCCATTTCAGTCTCCAATTTCTTGAATTTCGCTTCCAACGTTGATTCCAGATCCGTTTCTAGGAACCTGGAAGATTGCGTGTTTTAAATGTTTTGTCACAGATTTCTCCAATACTGTTAACAAATCGACATTCAGCCAACAGATTAATTTTCACACTCTTATGAATACCAAGCTCTTTATGCACAGCCTGGATTATCCGTTGTTTTGCCTCAGGCAGATACATATACAGGTCCTTAGGTGATTCACATCGTATAAAATACGATTTCAATCGTCCTTCGAATTAAGTTTCATATTCTTTCATATCACAGTCCTCCATTGTTGACTGAAACTGATGTTTAGTAGGCTCCAATCTGATTTTCTTCCGAGGGCTGCTTATTTTACATATATCTTCATGTCGCTGGACCTTATAACCATAATTGAAGGTCAAGCTACAATGTTTACACTTGAAGAGCTTCTTACAAGACATCTCGTGTCTTCTCTTGTGATAACCTCGGAGGAACTTCTTCCCACATTTTCAGCAAGCGTATCCAGTAGCGCTTGGAATATTATCCCTATACGCTGAGTTATTCATTTTTATTCTTGGTTTAATAACGTATTAATTCTTCAAGAGAAATGTAGATCTCTTCACCTTGAAAACAAGTTAGAAAGCTGATTATTCTTGCAGAGAACACGATGTTAACACCTCAAGACTAATTAGCACAATGAAGTTCAATGCCCTAGATCACCCTATTTATAGAGGGAGCACGAACCTTTTAGATCAATCAAACTCGCTTCATAACGGCTTGTATATGATCGCTCTACGCGTATTAAACTCCGTCATATAAGCTCACGCCCAGAGACAGGATGTTTATGACGTCACACTCAGAGACAGGATGTCTGACAGTATCAAACAGGTTTAAACTCGTCTCGTAAGTACATGTATATGCTGTCACACCAACAAGAGAAGTATTCTCACACGCTTATTCAGATATGTTTCCATACAAAGCCTACCACAACCACCACCACCGCTACCACCACGCATTGCACCAAAGCTAGCACAATCTCTTATCACAATACTTAAAAGTAAAGGCTTAAAAGGTATCGTAGAAGATTTTCTCCCTTGTTTAGTTAAATGTATGTATATACTATATTATTTCATGTTTTCATTCCCTTTTCAATCCTTCCTTTCCATCTTCCCACAGAAAGACCATTACATTTCACTACAATCACCAGCAAAGTAATTTCTCCTAGAGTTACACAGATGCTAGGCTTATAGAATCCAACCCGGTAATATTTTTAATAAATATATTTTAGTAATTTAGCTCCCCCACATCAGCATCCACAATTTAATTTACTCGAACCTGATATGATCCATAGGCTTGAAGATATATGAAATCACCCCTTTGGGATTCGATCTGAGTACTGTAAAGTATTTTTGTCATATCGATATTTAGGAACTGGGTACTCTCTTCACTTTTTACTTGACGTGTCCCTCTAAATTAGATTACGAGGTATTAAATTTGTAAGTAAATTTCATTGAATCGGTATTCGAACCCAGAACAACAGAAACAACATTATTTATATTAGTTTGATATGTTAAACACAGCTGTACGAAGTTACGCCATCAACCTAAGTGGCATATCCTAGAGCATAGAGGGAAAATTAAGGAAATCATTAAAAGATCGGGATTTGAACTAAGGACAACTGATTGACAGTTAAATACAGCATTAATTATCCATCATGGGAGCTATCAAACATGCTTTGATCCATCCCTCTATCTCCCATAGTTTCTGAGATAATGGAGATATTAAAGTTAAGGATCGAACCCAGGAGGTCAGGTATCTAAATACACATCCACAAGATACTACCTAATAAAAACGCAATACAGTTTATTTTAGCGTCTTTATTTCAATTAGTTCATGAGTTATTAAATTTATAAGTAAATTTCATTTTAACGGTATTCGAACTCAGAACACCAGAAACAAAATTATTTACAATATTAGATTGGCACGTTTAAAAGAGCTGTATGCAGTTACAGTACCAACCTAATTGATATATTCTAGAGTATAGAGGAAAATTAAGGAAGTCATTGAAGATAGGGATTCGAACTACGGACAACTGATTGGAAATTATATACAGTATTAATTACCCAACATAGGAACTATCAATCATGCTTTGGTCCACCCCTTTACCTCTGTTAGTTTCTGAGATAATTAAGATTTAAAAATTAAGGATCGAACCCAGGACATCAGGTAACCAAATGTAGACCCACAAGAAACGACCTAATGACATAAATGTAATAAAGGTTATTTGACGTCATTAGCTTAATTAGTTCGTGAGTTATTAGAAGATGAATTTGTAATCACTCCTAGGATTCGAACCCGGGCATCCCGGTCAACTTTAAACAATATACCACGGACGCTCCGTATGCCAAGGAATTAATTAGTTTTTATCCCATTGTTCTATATCTGTTAATTCAGGGGACATAAACGATTAAACAGTAGTTGGGAAATGGGGAAGGGGGCAATTAAATAGCATATTAATGACACATTCCTGATTATTAGGTGGGCTGGAACAATTATTTTCCCCCTACTGTTTAATCGCTTATATCTCCTGAATGAAAAGAGATAGAACAATGGGATAAAAACTAATTAATTCCCTGGAATGCGGCGCGTCCTTGGCAAATTGTTTCAAGTTACCGGGATGCCCGGGTTCGAATCCTAGGAGTGATAACAAATTCATCTTCTAATAACTCAGGAACTAATTAAGATAAAGACGTAAATTAAACTTTATTACATTTATGTCATTAGGTAGTTTCTTGTGAATCTATATTTGGTTACCTGGTGTCTTGGGTTCGATCCTTAATTTTTAAATCTTCGTTATCTCAGAAACTAAGAGATAAAGGGTGGAACAAAGCATGATTGATAGTTCCTATGATGGGTAATTAATACTGTATAAAATTTCCAATCAGTTGTCCTTATTTCGAATCCCGATCTTTCAATGACTTCCTTAATTTTCCTCTATACTCTAGAATATATCAATTAGGTTGATACTGTAACTGCATACAGCTCTTTTAAACATGTCAATCTAATATTGTAAATAATTTTGTTTCTGGTGTTCTGGGTTCGAATACCAATAAAATAAAATTTACTTACAAATTTAATAACTCGTGAACTAATTAACATAAAGACGCCAAATAAACTTTATTGCGTTTTATTAGGTAGTATCTTGTGGATGTGTATTTAGATACCTGACCTCGTGGGTTGGATCATTAATTTTAAAATCTCCATTATCTCAGAAACTATGAGATAGAGCGATGGATCAAAGCATGTTTGATAGCTCCTATGATGAATAATTAATGCTGTATTTAATTGTCAATCAGTTGTCCTTAGTTCGAATCCCGATCTTTTAGTGATTTCCTTAATTTTCCTCTATGCTCTAGGATATGTCACTTAGGTTGATGGTGTAACTTCGTACAGCTGTGTTTAACATACCAAACTAATATTATAAATAATGTTGTTCCTGGTGTTCTGCGTTCAAATACCGATTCAATGAAATTTAATTACAAATTTAATAGCTCGTAATCTAATTTAGATAAACACGTCAAGTAAAAAGTAAATAGAGTACCTAATTCCTACATATCGTTATCATGAAAAAATTACTTTAAAGTACTCAGATCGAATCCCAAAGGGGTGATTTCATATATCTTCAAGTCTATGGATCACATCAGGTTCGAGTAAAGATTAATTGGTGGATGCTGATGTGAGGGAGTTAAATTACTAAAAATATATTTATTAAAAGTATTACCGGGTTCGATTCTAGAAGCTTAGAATCTGCGTACCTCTGGAAAAATTACTTTTCTCGTGACTGTAGTGAAATGTAATGGTCCTTCTGTGGGAAGATGGAAAGGAAGAATGGAAAAGGGAATGAAAACATGAAATAATATAGTGTATACATACATTTAACTAAACAAGGGAGAAAATCATCTACGTTATCTTCTAAGCCTTTACTTTTAAGTACTGTGATAATAGAGATTGTGCTAGCTTTCGTGTAATGGGTGGTGGTAGTGGTTGTAGTAGGCTTTGAATGGAAACATGTCTGAATAAGCGTGTGAGAATACTTCTCTTGTTGGTTTGACAGCATATACATGTACTTATGAGACGAGTTTAAACCTGTTTGATGCAGCTAGACATCCTGTCTCTGGGTATGACGTCATAAACATCCTGTCTCTGGGCGTGAGCTTATATGATGGAGGAAAATACGCGTAGAGCGATCATATACAACTAGTTATGAAGCGAGTTTATGATTGATCTAAAAGGTTCGTGCTCCCTTTATAAATAGGGTGATCTAGGGCATTGGCCTTCATTGTGCAATTTAGTCTTGAGGTGTTAACATTGTGTTCTCTCAAAGAATAATCAGCTTTCTAAAGTGTTATCAAGGTGAAGAGGTCTATATTTCTCTTGAAGGATTAATACGTTATTACATCAAGAATAAAGATGAATAACTCGGCGTATAAGGATAATATTCCAAGCGCTACTGGATACGCTTGCTGAAAATGTGGGAAGAAGTTCCTCAGAGGTTATCACAAGAGAAGACACGAGATGTCTTGTAAGAATCTCTTCAAGTGTAAACATTGTAGCTCGACTTTCAATGATGGTTATAAGGTCCAGCGACATGAAGATATATGTAAAATAAGAGCAGCCCTCGGAAGAAAAGCAGATTGAAGCCTACTAAACATCAGTTACAGTCAACAATGGAGGACTGTGATATGAAAGAATATGAAACTTAATTCGAAGGGCGATTGAAATCGTATTTTATACGATGTGAATCACCTAAGGACCTGTATATGTATCTGCGTGAGGCAAAACAACGGATAATCCAGGCTGTGCATAAAGAGCTTGGTATTCATAAGAGTGTGAAAATTAATCTGTTGGCTGAGTGTCGATTTGTTAACAGTATTGGAGAAACCTGTGACAAAACATTTAAAACACGCAATCTTCAAGTGTTTCTAGAAACGGATCTGGAGTCAACGTTGGAAGCGAAATTCAAGAAATTGGTGACTGAAATGGAGGAGTCTCAGCTTAAGGGTAGCAGCTGGGCTTTCCTTGCTGTGGAAGGAGTTCGACTTCGTATCAACAAGTACAATCCGTTACAAGGAAGTAGCTACATACCACTTCCGCCATCTGTAGGAGCTAAAGAAGCGTCTATAAATATCCAGAACTTTAGCGATAAGAAATGCTTCATGTATTCTATACTGGCCAAATTCGTGAGCACCAAGCCTCAACTCGTCAGGAAATACAAAAAACTTCAAGATAAGTACGACTTCAGCTGTGTTTCCTATCCTACTCCACTTTCTCAAACACCTACATTTGAGAAGCTTAACAAGATGTCTATCAACGTTTACGGGCTGGATGAGAAGCATGAAGTGTATCCAATAAAGGCTGCTGACATTGTACTACCTGAACACCGCGACCTGCTACTATTGAATAACAACAGTGGAAAACATCACTATGTGTATATAAAGAATTTTGAGAAGATCGTTCGAAATCAGAAAACTAAACGTAATGGACGTGTTTATAACTGTAAGCGCTGTTTTACACATTTTGATGATCGACATGGACAAAGTGGACTGGAAAAACTACAAGAACATGCAGCTTTCTGTATTCAACATGGTGTTGCAAGGGTAGTTATGCTTACCGAGGAGAAATCAATTATACAGTTTCAAAATGTTGAGAGGATGCTGAAAGTACCTGATGCCATCTATGCAGATTTTGAGAGTATTCTCACTCCATGTCATACCTGTATACCCAATCCTGAAATTTCCTATACAACCCCCTATCAAGAGCATACACCAATGAGCTGTGTTTACGTGAAACCTACATCATGTGTTGAAGATCTCGAAACTGGTCTTACTAAAGCAACCCTATGTATATGTGGTTATGATGCTGCTCAGAAGTTTATGGAATACATGTTATCCCTTGCAAAGGAAATTAATAATGTGTACAAATCTGTCAAGCCTCTGAAACTTACGGACCACCAACAAAAGGATTTTGAGTCTTCCACGATCACATCAGTCGTGAATATCGTGGAAGTCTTCATAATTAATGCAATTTAGCCTGCAAAACACCTAAATATATTCCTGTCTTCATGCATAACCTTAGCGGATATGACTCATTTCATTGTTAAGGAGCTGGGGTATACAAGTGAACGTGTGGAGGTAATTCCTAAATCTGAAGAAAGCTATATCTCATTCACCAAGTATGTAGGAGATATAAACCTTCGGTTTGTGAATAGCTTCCGATTCCTCAGTACAAGCTTGGATAAGTTGGTAAAAATCTAACCTCATATCCTGAAACACAAAATACTTCGGAGAAGACAAATTGAAGTTGATGACTCGTAAGGGAGTATTTCCCTATGATTACGTCACTTCATGGGATGTTTTGCACGCAACCCGCTTGCCTCCTATGAACTCCTCCTACAATAGATTAAATGAAGAATAAATTAGTGATGCTGACTACGATCATGCTAGAAATGTATGTGAGCTGTTTAATGTGAGAAACCTGGGCGAGTACAGCGACGTCTACTTAACTTCGGATGTACTTCTTCTAGCTGATGTCTTTGAGACATTCAGAGAGCAAACCCTCAAAACACACAAAGTTGATCCAGCACATTATTTTACCTCTCCCGGACATACATGGGATGCTATGTTACTGTGTACTGGAATTAAGCTGGAACTTTTACAAGATTATGATCAACTACTCATGTTGGAATCAGGTATAACAGGAGGTTTATGCTAACTTTCCCATCGGTATGTAGAGGCTAAAAACATGTATATTGAGAAGTTTGATCCGTCGACACCAACCCAATTTATCACATACGAGGACTCCAATAACCAATATCGGTGAGCAATGTGTCACGCCCTACCTTATTGAGGATTTCAGTGGGTTTCGCCTGAAGAAATCAACTTAGAAAGACTACAAGAAGAAGATCGCCATGGTTACATATTGGAAGTCGACATCGAGTATCCTGTAGAACTTCACGATCTACACAACGATCTACCTTTCCTGCCTGAGTGTATGAAACCGTTGCAATCATCTACAAAGAAACTGATACCTCATCTTGGACCTCGAAAGAAGTATTAGTACATTACACGGTTTTGAAGCAAGCTCTTAATCATGGATTACGACTAATAAAAATCCATGGTGCACTACAATTCCAACAGTCACAGTGGTTAAAACCTTATGTGGAATTTAACAACAGGCTACCACAACAAGCTGCAAATGATTTCGAGATAGACCTCTACAAGCTCTTTAACAACGCCATGTTTGGAAAAACTATGGAGAATCTGCGTAACCGTGTGGATATACGACTGGTGACAAATGAGAAGACTCTGGAAAAGTTGATCGCCAAGCCTACGTTTATTGATAGGACGATATATGCTGCTAATCTAGCTGCTGTACATATGGTCTCTCGTCAGATTGTATTCAACAAGCCTATATACATTGGAATGCGTGTGTTGGACATCTCCAAGACATTAATGTACCACTATCATTATGTGTTGTTACCACATCACGGAGCTGAAACCCTGAAGCTTATGTACATGGATACTGATTCATTCATTCATCGTGTAACAACCGAAGATGTGTACAATGACATGCTACGTTTTCTTGAACATCTGGATACTGTTGATTACCCTGTCAACCATATATGCTATTCAGCTCTAAACAAGATGGCGCTTCGGAAATTTAAAGATGATGCTAATGGTAAAGTCATCCAGTATTTCGTCGGACTACTACCTAAGATGTATGCCTTAGATATCCACGGCTCAATGGTAAAAAAGATTAAGGATATAAAACGTAGCGCTATTAAGCAGTACATTTCGTTTGACAACTATACAGCCTGTCTTAAAACCTGTGAAATCATCAGAACGCCCATGAATCTAATCCTATCACGAAAGCACGCTGTTACTACAGTGCAAGTGAATAAAATTACATTGAGTCCCTTTGATGATAAAAGAGTTATTGCCGAGGTTGGAATAACTACCTATGCGTATGGGCATTACAGTATTACAAACAGTGCTAGAGTGAATGTAAGTTAAAAATGAAGATTTTCTCGTGAGTCTACAATCTTAAAAAATGAAGTTTATCCATGTGCTGTGTATGCAACTAGCAGCCGTCTGATGAAGAAAGAAGATGGAAGGGGAGGTGTTAACCCTGCCATTAGGAGCAATCCTAGTGCTAGTCTCAAGCCTAGATAAAAGGGGAGAGACACTTACGACGAACTAAAATAAAGGTATGCTGACTTAAAGGTTTTCAATTTGTAAACGAATATGCAGTTTACCCCTCTCCTCCTCGCACGCTAACTGTTTAACATATAAAAGCTTGTAAGGTCTAGAAAAAAATATATAAAGTATTGTAACGTTGGATGAGACATGTTTATAATCTAATTACTCTCTGTATTACCATGAATACCTGTGATACTATCTGAATTACCTGCTAAAACGACTTAAATACCTGTGATTCTACCCGAATCATGTGAAATTACCTTAAATAGCTCTGATACGAATCCCTGCTCGAAATTAGCACGACCACCAGTGATACTATCTGGTTTGCCCTAAATATGAAAGATACTAGTTGAATTACCTGTTAAAATGACTCAACTACCTTTGATACAACCTGAATCACCTGCAATTACCTTAAATAGCTGTGATACAAATCGCTGATCAAAATTATCACGAATATCTGTGAAACTATGCTGATTACCCTAACACTTACGATATTATCTGAGCTATCTGTGAAATACGAAACTCTGTTATAACCGACGCCTTGGAACCTACCTTCCTGTAATGCTAGCTGAATTACCCTAAACACCTATGATACTTGAATTATCCTAAATACCTACGATACTCTCTGAATTACCTGTGAAATAAAAAACTATGCAATATCCAGCCCCTGAAATCTATCCTCCTGTGATACTAGCTGAATTACTTACCTTTTAGCGTGAGTGGGTCACCTTTTTCCGTGAGTGGGTTAACGTTTTAGTGTGAGTAGGTTACCTTTTTAGCGTGAGTGGGTCAGCTTTTTATGTGATTGGGTCACCTTTTTAGCGTGAGTGGGTTACCGTTTTAGCGTTAGTGGTTACGTGCTGAAGGTGTCTAGAATTAGTGTTCCATCATTGACAGGAAACATCTTTCCATGAAGTTCGCGTCTAAAGTAGCTTTCAAAGTCTAACACCTCCCCTCCTATTCCCTATCTCTCCTGTATGTAAATCCATATTCCTACTCCTTCACTATCTGTCTAGCCTAGCGGCTCTCCTCGTTTTCCTATACCTCCCATACATACAAACGCATACTCTACTTTCAACCTCTGTCTAGTCTAGCATCTCTCCCCGTAATCCCTATCTTTTCCATATAAACGCATACTCTAACCCTCAACATGTCTGGCCTAGCACTTCTCCTCGTATGCCGTATCTCTCCCATATAAAGCACATTTTCCTCTCCTTCAACTCTCTCCTAGTGTAGTATCTCTCTTTGTTTTCTCGTCTCTCCTTATAAACACATACTCAAACTCTCCTAGCCTAATACCTCTCCTCGGTTTGCTATCTCTCCCATATAAAAAGCTGTATTCTACCCTTCAAGTCCTGACTAGTCTAGCTCTTCCCCTCGTATCCCCTATCTCTCCTGTATATAAGCTCATATTTCTATTCCTCCAGTACCTGTCTAGCCTAACACATCTCCTCCTGTTCCTATACCTCTCATACATATAAACGCATACTCTACTCTCACCCTCTGTCTAGTGTAGCACCTCTCCTCGTATACCCTACCTCTCATAAAGCGCATTCCCCTCCTGTCCCCTTTCTAGCTGAGTATCTCTCCTTGGTTTCCTATCTAACCTATATAAAACACATTCTACCTTTAACACCTGTCTATACTAGCATATAATCTCTCTCCGTTTTCTCATCTCTCCTTATAAACACATACTCAAACTCTCCTAGCCTAATACGTCTGCTCGGTTTACTATATCTCCCATATAAAAGGTTTATTCTACCCTTCAAGCCCTGTCTAGTCTAACAGCTCTCTTCGTTTTCCCTATCATTCCCCTATAAACGCATACTCTACTCCTCAACCTATAGCTAGGCTAGCACTCCCCCTCGTATTCCCTACCTCTCCCATATAAAAGACATACTCTACCCTTCAACTCTGTCTAGCCTAACACCTCTCCTCGTTTTCGTATACCTCTCATATAAACCATACTCTGGTCCTCAACGTCTGTCTAGCCTAACACCCCTCCACTATCTCTTCCATATTAACGCATTTCCCTCCTTCAACCCCTGTCTAGCCTAGTATCAGTCGTCGTATTCCCTATCTCTCCCATATAAACCCATTTTCCTCCTTGAAGGCTCTCTCAACCTGGCATCTACCCTCGTTTTCCCTATCCTTCCCCATATATGCCCAAAAAGTGGCCTCGATCTCTCCTAAATAACCTACTCACATTTAATGTAAAACAATTTACCTTCACACTGTTAATAACCCAAAAGTTTAGCACACAATAAAGCAATTATTTTCGAAGTATCTAGGCATACGCTTCAGTCTTAAATCCGCAGTGTTGCGTTCCGTTGATTATATTTGCTTTATAGCAAATTGAATTACAATTTATTCATGTGCGTAGGGTATACATTACTACATATGATATTACCAATATTACTTTGTAGTTTATTACACAACGGGGATAAAAACACAATATGCTAACACAGAACTGAAAGCCATTAAATCACAAACACTTGTTTATGCGACAGCAGATATAATTTTATAATGTGGCATCCGGTTGGATATAACTTGCTTTAAAATGATAATACCTTATGCCATTGCAATTTGCAATACCTCCTGTTTATAGAGTAGAGAAAGTCATTCCGGCAGCACTCCGGAGTAAACCACAGGAAGTACTTTCACCAATACTCCAGGATGGGAAAGTGGAGGTACTTCTAATGGAACTAGTTCCACCAAGGCTGGAAGTACTTCCAATGGAACTACTTCCTCGGAGTGGAACTGGAACTACTTCCTTGAAACAACTCTGACTGCGGAATGGAAGTAGTTTCGGTAAAGTAATGTGCTCGATCGATCCTACTACTGCCCATTCCAATCCAGAGTTCCCTTTGATGTAAACAAAAGCACGTGCTTCTGCTTGTCACGAACCCAAGAACACAATCTTACGCCAACGTAAATAGTTCCTTAATACATGTATTGTATCATGAAATATTAGGGCAGGAAAGGTATGGAACTGCACATTTTATTGCGGTTATCATAAGAACATTACTAAAGGCAATGGATATATACCAACTGTTAAGAGATTACAAAATATGATTTTCGCCTGCTGTTGCGCTAACGCCGAGAGTATTTTGCTTGTTAATACCAACCGTATGCATGACTGCCACTCTCTTACATATACAAGAAATGCAGCAATGAATTCCCAGAGGTGCTGAGTACCGAATAAACACTTTGCGTAACACAGGAAATATAAGCATAATACGCTAGCACACGTATGCTCAGCTCAGGTCAAATCTTGTGATTTGGTTAGTTGGTATTTGAATTCTCATGGCAGACGAAGGTGCGTGTGGTGCGAATAAACTGTTCAAACACAAAAGCGGCAAACAGTTAAAATGTGGCGAAAAACAAACAATACTTAATATATTCAACTCAATAGAAAACTACCTGACATTTATATTAGTGCATATTACGAAACTAATGTCCGATTTTACAGGCGCTTCAGTGAGAAATGTAACCAAAGCGCACAGGGAATATAAACAGACATGATAGAACATAGAATAGGAGTATCAAATGTGGGAACTTGTTTTGTGTGCGACAATGCTGTGGAATTGTGGATAAACTCGTCATTATTTTGGAGAGTAGTTCTGATTTCATATGGCAGCTGAGTCATCTTCGGAGGATTCGGATTTGGGTGTTGCACTTTTGCCCGAGGATTGTGATTAACGTAAGTAAAATGTTCATTGCCGATAATACTTATAAAATCGATTGTTACCTCAGGTTGCATTTTGAATATGATTCTCACGCATGGCGTCTTTTTATAGATTGAAACAATGTTCAACAAGCACGTGAGAGGGGAACAAGCAGCCATTAGGGGCAGGGATTGCGAACTACTTTCGCATGAATAATACAAAGAGTTTGTTTACAGTGAGAGACACTCTGGTTTGGAACGGACAGATGTGTCATAACTCAACTGATTTTCATCCGGTAGTAATAGAACAATGCAGTGCTAGTATGACGTCATGGGAGTGCACCTGATCGCTGAATAAGACAATCGCATTGCGAAGGGACGTCAGCCCGAAAACTCAAAGTTCAACACGTACGTGCACAAATTTCTAAGGAAGGTGTTTAATGTCCCTAATCGTCCTAGATATCAAGATATGTACAAAGGAAACGAGTTACCCTACTGTGTTACTCCCACGATGTGTCTGTAAGGAATGCGTTGACATCAACAATTCTATCGCTATCTGAGAAAGATTACGGTTCTACTTTCAACATATCAACAAGACCTTCGGCCTCTTAGAAAACGTACGCTCTTCTGCTAGTAATGCTGAATGACCAGTTGCCTTTGTTTGCTTTCTTCGTCACAGATTTTAACAATGTTAGCAATCATTTCTCGGGCTTGACTGTTCTTTCTTTCTTACGGGGCATTGAAATAACTTTATAGATCACTAGAAAACACTTACACACATGACTATTTGTTTCCTATTACTTAAATATGATCTAAACCAGTCATTGGCTAACCCTCTTGTGACAAGCTATTGTATCTCGGTTCCAATTGAAACACAATGGGATACTAACGTTGCGCGATGTTTTTAATGTGTAGATAGTAGATCTATTTATGACATCGTAAGCCGCCACGTGGTAGTATCCCCTCACTCTTCCGGAGAGCAGAACACCACGCAAACGTTTTCTCGTCAGAGGCCTACAGTACGCTTCGTTTATGAAGATTAAAGTTCTTAAAGTGTAAACGTGGAACGGATAACGTGAATGATGTGCTAGCATGTGTTTGCATTCTCATGCATCTTTTTGGTTTCTCTATCACTTACCTGTGGTAGAGAGGAAGTATTGTGTTCCATTCAAAAATATACCTAATATGGAGGTGTTGCCGCAATTATGCATTTTGAAATCCCGGAATAAAAACTTAGTTTTTTGTTTTAAACGCGCGCGCGTGCATGGGCCTGTTGTTAATAACATAACTCAAAAAGAAAAAGGTTGATAAGTTTCCATCCCAAACAATCCTTTTCATGGACAAATGTTATTTGGCATTTTCTAAAATATGTATGGCCAATTTTAAATAAAATATATGTTTAAGATCTTGCCATTATGAAAATTATATTTTGAATGAAAGTAAAGTTTTTTCATTCTTATTTAATGTTAAGTACATACTTTGAAGAAGACAACATGCTAAACCAAACCGACTTGTGATATAAACATTTCAACGTTTTCTTCTGTATGTTGCACCAAGTTTAAAATCCTGGGCAGAGATTTGTCGTAAATAGCATAGTATAATGTGGACAGAACAATGGCTGTTTATGCCTATGCATAGTAGTTAATGTATGGGATATACGTATGTGGATTTGTAATGGCAAGAGAAATGCTGAACTGAAACAATTTATGGTTCTTTACTATAAATAAATAAAATACATAAAGTGCATGATAAATAAAATCTGCAGCCAGCGCATAATGAGGCCTCAGAATCCGAGAAATGTGTTCAATACATTCAAGAAGAAACTGGTAATCGTTTTTTTCCAGTACTTGCTCTCATTTATGTAACTGCAATGCAACCTTTTTACTTTTTCTACTACTTACCTATAGTAAGCAAAGGAAGCATTGCATTCCACCCAAATATTCGATATCAACATTTCACTTGTGTGAACAGCATAACTCAAAAATGAAAAGTCGGTTAAACGCCAAACGTGGTATTTAAGTCCATAAACACCGAACTTGGTGTTCAAGTCCAGCGTCTTCCAAGGATGTGAGACGAAGATTTTCAAGAAAATTTTCCCACCCTAAACTACCGTTTACATGGCAAGAATTCGATACTTATTTTCTCAAAAATGGCCTAGGAGTTTTATTAAAACATTACATGTTTAACATATTTTCATAAATTAAATGTATATCTCGAATTTTCTTGGAATAGCCTGTTAAGTCATCTTCATTTTGCGTGACTTTTGTATAATTGGTAAATTGGAAATTTTGGATCCCTCCATCAATTTTGTAAAAGAAAGTAATGCTCAAAGCACAGTCTTTAATCCAGTTATACAGATCTTCTGGAGTTAAAACGTGATAAGTTACTGCGGCTTGAAGGCTAACACGAATTGCAAGTTATTTTAATGTGTCTCCAATGTGTCTTTAATGTGTCACCTATGCTTTCACCATGTGAGGTTGCAAAAATATTCCGTTCTGCAGCAATATGGAAATCAGTTTCATGCTAACAGGAATTCAAAACATTTTACGATTCTTATACTAGGTTTGTTCCAGCACACGGTTCTGAACGGGTTCGGAACTAATCCCAACACATGCTAATGCACATGCGCCAGTCCGGTACGCTCACAGAACTAATTCGGAATTTTGTGTGGTTGGAGCACTACTTGAACCGTTCGCGTTCTGTCACGGCCTTCTTCGTTGCACGGTCAATCAGAAGACGATCAAATATTTACGTTTACAGCGTTGATGAATGAAATCAAACTCCGCCGATGTACATCGTAAGCGTTTCTTTCATACGGATTCCAGTCCTAATATTCGAGCAAAAATACATCGCGTTCGTTTATCGGCTTAAAGCCATTGATACTGAGTTATTGCGAATAACAATTGTAATTTATAGATATTGTATTTAAACCAGAACCCGGAAAAAGTAATTTAACACAATTCCAATTTAACATTAGGTTTCCTGCTACAGAAGCTTCTAAACACAATGTTTAATTTAAAACTCCAATACTCTGAGACAATGACACCCCACATAAATTCTATT
The DNA here is from genome assembly GCA_030765065.1 of Deroplatys truncata. Classification (NCBI taxonomy): domain Eukaryota; kingdom Metazoa; phylum Arthropoda; class Insecta; order Mantodea; family Mantidae; genus Deroplatys; species Deroplatys truncata. The sequence continues at coordinate 493,711,495 of CM060990.1, forward strand.
CCGAACGTAATTCAAATAATACAAAACTACATGGTACCAATGTATGCTTATGATCAGGGTTAGGATTTTTAGTTGCAAATTTCAGATGAAAAAAGGAAGGGAAAAGGTGCTCAAATAAGGTGAAAAAGGCACAATAAGGAGCTGGTTTATTTAAGGGGATGCACAACTGAAATTGCTATTTTCTAAACTATCTATTCAATTGGGCTGAAATTTTTATTTCTTTATATATAATTGTTTTGTGAATTATAGCCCAGTCTTAATAATTCTCGGAACTGCGCGGTTGAGGTTATTGTCATCTCTGCCTGCCCAGGCTTCGTCTCCACGTAAACAGATGACGTCTCTCACAGCAACAAACTCACATTCACGAACAGCAGGCTACTGATTCTGGTGGAATAGAATCACTCATTGTCAATTGCATTATTGCGGGCTACTTTATAGCAGTAAAGTGAGAGAAAGAGGTTTTCGTCGAACACACAATTATTTTCCATTGTTGCGGGTGTGCTTTCAATTCCCGCGCGGCGTTTATTGAAAGAGGTAGACTTACTATTCGCACGTACACAGCAAGCTGAGGAGACGTTAATTGAAAGTTAAAGAATAAATTGGAATGAAACTTAAAAGAAAAAAGGGGATTATGGGCATGGTTGGGGGGAAATGGTATAAAGGTGCCAAAAAGGGGTAAAGGTCCCAAAATAACGGAATAATGTTTAAATGGAAATAATCCTCTTCTTCGGAAGTCGATGCATCATTAAAAAGATCACTGTCACCTTCTAAATCACTCATTATTGTTATCTTTGAACGCTGTTTTGCTACCTGGCTTTGTTAGACGTTTGTTCTTTTCCTCAAGTATGTCGCCATACTACTCAACAGCGAGCAACTGCTTACCAAACACCTTTGCTATTCCGTATTGAGAAATAAACACGCATGGAGGAATAAATTACATATTAAACTTTATTTTCTACTGAATACAGAGAGTGTCACTTTTTCTATACTCTCTGTCAGGTTTGTTCCAAGCGATTAGAATCGATTCTGAATTGACTGAGTATGCGCTGTAGACCATACAATTTGCGCATGTCTGGAATTTTCAGTACCTACTCTTAGTCCCGAACCGATTTCACTCGTTCCGAACTAGTTCCCAAATACGTTGGAACAGCAAACTGGAAATTCAAAATTGGTTCTGCACTGATTCTCTGTCGTGTTGGAACGCCACTTAGCTACTGCGCACACTCAGATAATTCGGAATCGATTCTGAATCGTGCTGGAACAAACCTACTGTGAACTTGCACCATCACTGGATTAGTACACTTTTTCAACTGGAGAAGTACTGTCACCAAACGTTCTACAATACTTTTCATGAGACACTGAAATGTAAGAGCTGTATGGTCAAAAGCACTTATTGTACAGAAACTTAAAGAAAGGGTTTTGACATTGTCATGTAGGCCTAATCGCTGATTATAATACACAACGGGATGTAATGTAGCCTCGGTTGTTTCCCAGTGGAATCCTTATATAGTATCTTGGCATATAAAGGAATAGTTTTCGCAAAGTGCAGTAATACAACAGCTTCTTACTGCGGTAACGACTTATCCTTCGGCGTTCTCAGATAAGAGGACTGAAATGTTGCTATGTACGAGGCGCGTCCGGAAAGTAAGTTTCCCGATTTTGTTTCCTTTAAAGTACATGAATTTAACCGGGAAAATTGCGCATCCGTAATGGATCTATGGCGTATCAATCATATGCCGGCCGGACAGGTGCCGCCTGTTGCCAGTAGTGCGGCAGCAGTGGCCCGAAATGGTGTCTCTTATTCGTTCGCCCGCCGTCTGCGAGGTTCGGTCAGTGAAGAGTTCCCTACTGCACAAAATATAGCGCCGATCGAAATTCATCGTCAGCTCTGTCAGGTCTAAGGGCCGAACATCATGAACAAACAGATGGTGCGTTGCTGGTGTAGCCAGTTTCGAAGGTCGTCAAAGTATCCGTGATGAAGAGCGCAGTGGGCGACCGTCCCTCATCAATGATGAACTTGTTGAGCTTGGCTCTGTCTCCTCTTCGTTTCGAAGTTCCTCCCCTTATTCTTCTTCACTCGAAAACCTCTCCCTCTTGTTTCAATTTCTCTGTTACGTTTCATCATTTCGGCAAGTTGTTTATCCGCTGTCTTTTTCTTATTTACGGCCGTAGCAATTTGTGATGCACCTCCAGCGGCGGCTCCTAGGGTTGCAATAATTGGTAAGAGAGGTAGAAATCCTCCTCGTTTCTTCTTCCTGGATCCAGCGCCAACAGATACCTTTCCCTCAATGTAATATACTGCTTAATAGCGCTACGTTTTATACCTTTAATCTTTTTTATCATCGAACCTTGAATATCTAAGGCATACATCTTAGGTCGTAGCCCAACAAAGCGTAGGATGATTTTGCCATTAGCCTCATCTTTAAATTTTCCCAATACCTTCTTGTTCTGAGTAGAGTGGCATATATGCTTGACAGGGAAATCAGCTGTATCGAGATGCTCAAGAAAACGTAGCTTGTCTTGGTACACATCTTCAGTTGTTACACGATGAATGAACGAATCAGTGTCCATGTATATAAGCTTTATGTTTTCAGCTCCGTAATAAGGCAACAACACATCATAATGATAGTGATACATTAATGTCTTGGAGATGCCCAACACACTCATTCCAATGTGCATGGGCTTGTTGAATACAATCTGACGAGAGGCCATATGTACAGCAGATAGATTAACACCATATATTGTCCTATCGATGAACGTAGGCTTGGCGATCAACTTCTCTAGACTCTGCTCATTTATCACCAGTCGTATATCCATACGGTTACGCAGGTTCTCCATAGTTTTTCCAAACATGGCGTTGTTAAAGAGCTTGTAGAGATCCTTCCCGAAATCATTTGCAGCCTGCTGTCGTAGCCTGTTGTTAAATTCCACATAAGGTTTTAACCATCGAGACTGTCGGAATTGTAGCACACGATAGATTTTTGTTAGTCGTAGTCCATGACTAAGAGCTTGCTTCAAAGCCATGTAATGCACTACATACTTCTTTCGAGGTCCAAGATGAGGTATCAGTTTCTTTGTAGATGCTTCCAATGGTTTTATACACTCAGGCAGGAAAGGTAGATCATTGTGTAGATCGTGAAGTTCTGCAGGATACTCGATGTCAACTTCTAATATGTATCCACGAGGATCATCTTCTTGTAGTCTTTCTATGTCGATTTCTTCAGGTGACACCCACTGAAATCCTCCATAAGGAAGGGCGTGACACATTGCCTACCCATATTGGTTATTAGCGTCCTCGTATGTGATAATTGGGTTGGTCTCGAAGGATCAAACTTCTCCATATACATGTAATTATCCTCTGCAAATTGATGGGAAACTTGACATAAACCTCCTCTTATACCTGATTCCACCATGAGTAGTTGATCATAATCTTGTAACAGCTCCAGCTTAATTCCTGTATACAGTAAAATGGCGTCCCATGTAAGTCCTGGAGAGGTAAAATAATGTGCAGGATCAACTTTGTGTGTTTTGAGGGTTTGCTCTCCTAACGTTTCAAAGACAACAGCTAGAAAAAGCACATCCGAAGTTAAGTAGAGATCACTGTACTCGCCCAGGTTTCTCACATTAAACAGCTCCCATACATTTCCAGCATGATCGTAGTCAGTATCAGTAATTTCTTCTTCATTTAATCTATTGTAGAAGGAGTGCTTAGGAGGCAAGTAGGTCTCGTTCAAAACATCCCACGACGTGACAAAATCGTATCGAAATACACCCTTACGTGTCATAAACTTCAATTTGTCTTCTCCGAAGTACTTTAGTGTTTCAGGATATGAGGTTAGATTTGTTACAAGCTTATCCAAGCTTGTACTGAGGAATCTGAATTACTAGGAATTACCTCCACCCTCTCACTTGTATAACCCAGTTCCTTGACAATGAAATGCGAGTCATATCCACTGAGGTTGTGTATTAAGACCGGGATACATTTACGTGTTTTACAGAAGAAATTACATTCATTATGTAGACTTCCACGATATTCACCACTGATGTGATCGTGATCGCGTACTTTGTAGTTTTCTCCTGTAAAGCCTTTTCCACACAGGTAGCATGTCGTAGAAGACTCAAAATCCTTTTGCTGTTGGTCCGTACGTTTCAGAGGCTTGGCTGATTTGTACACATTATTAATTTCCTTTGCAAGGAACGAGAGGTATTCCATAAACTTCTGAGCAGCATCAGCACCACGATATACACGAGGTTGCTTAGGAAGATCAGTTTCATTATGTTCAACACAGGATGAAGACTTCGCGTAAACACAGAAGCTCATTGGTGTGTGCTCTTGATAAGGGGTTATATAGGAAGTTTCAGGATTGGGTATACACGTATGGCATGGAGTGAGAATACTCTCAAAATCAGCACAGATGACATAAGGTAGTTTCAACATCCTCTCAACAATTTTTAAACTGAACAATTGATTTCTTCTTGGTAGGCATAACTACCCTTGCAACACCACGTTGATTACAGATGGAAACATGTTCTTGTAGTTTTTCCAATCCACTTCGCCCACTCTGATCATCAAAATGTGTAAAACAGCGCTTACATGCATAAACAAATCCATTACGTTTAGTTTTCTGTCTTCGAACGAGCTTCTCAAAATTCTTTATATATACGTAGTGATATTTTCCACTACTGTCACTCAATAGTAGCAGGTCACGGTGTTCATGCAGTTCAGTCTCAACTACCTTTATTGGAAACACTTCATGCTTCTCGTCCAACCCGAAAACATTGTCATCTTGTTAACTTCTCAAATTTAGGTATTTGAGAAAGTGGAGTAGGGTAAGAAACACAGCTGAAGTCGTACTTATCTTGAAGCTGTTTGTATTTGCTCACACGTTGCGCATCCTTCTCGACGAATTTAGCTAATACCGAGTACATAAAATATTTCTCATCGCTAAAGTTGTGGATGTTATACACGCTTCTTTAGCTCCGACAGAAGGTGGTAGTGGAATGTAGCTACTTCCTCGTAACGGATTGTACTTGTTGATACGAAGTCGAACCCCTTCCACTGCAAGCAGCGCCCAGTTGCTACCCTTAAGCTGTGATTCCTTCATTTCAGTCACCAATTTCTTGTATTTCGCTTCTAACGTTGACTCCAGATCCGTTTCTAGAAACACAGGCTGATTCCGTATTTTAAATGTTTTGTCACAGGTTTCTCGAATACTGTTTACAAATCGACACTCAGCTAGCAGATTAATGTTGACACTCTTGTGAACACCAAGCTGTTTATGTACATCCTGGATTATCCGTTGCTTCGCCTCATTCAGATAAATATCCAGGTCCTTCGTTGAATTACATCGTATAAAATACGATTTCAATCGTCCTTCGAACGATGTCTCGTATTCTTTCATATCACAGTCCTCCATTGTTGATAATAACTGATGTTTAGTAGGCTCCGATCTTCTTTTCTTCTGAGGTCTGTTTATTTCGCATACATCTTCATGTCGCTGACCCTTACAGCCATCTTTGAAGGTTACACTACAATGCTTGCATTTGAAGAGCTTTCTGCACCACGTCTGATGCCTTCTCTTTTCATAAACTCGGAGGAATTTCTTCCTGCATTTGATACAAGAGTATCCTGATGCACTAGGAATAATATCCTTATATGAAGAGTTATTCATCCTTATTCTTGATGTAATAACGTATTAATCACTGTTCAATGAAATGTAGACCGCTTCACCCTGATACCACTTTAGAAAGCTGATTATTCTTGGACAGAACACGATGTTAACACATCTAGACCCAGTAGCACAATAAAGACTAGTGACTGAAGGTATCCTAATTATAGAGGTGACATGAACCTTTTTAGAACAATCATACTGAATTTGTAATAATAAAAAACCATGATTCATTGCGATATCTCTTCTATTGAAGACACATAGTCATGGTGGGGTGGAGAGGGGAGGGGATGTATACAGGTCACGTGATTATTACAGCCAATGGAATTATCACCTGTTGCGCATGCGCAGAGGCTCTCAGCACTTCTATCCCTACTTGCTTCAATTCCCCCCTCTCTAACGCTCTCTCTCAGATTATCTCCATATTGTGTTTACGCAAGCTATAAAAATGTGTTGTGATGAAAGTCATGTGAGGATGGTAGCCTGAAATGAATTACATTATGCTAGGTTGTAGTGAAATGAGACGAAGAATTTTGAATTCTGTAAAGGCAATAATTTCCAATGATGTGTACGTGTGTGTACGTGTACTGCTGTATGTGTCTAAGCTTGTAGGCGTATGCGCTCGTGATGTGTGCGAGTGTGCAAGTTTAACGGTGTATGTATGTACGTAAGTGTGTGTGCGTGTATGTGTGTGCGTGCATGTATGTGTGTGTGAGTTTAAGCGCGCTAGTGTATGTAAGCATTTGTTTGTATACGTATGAAGTGTGTGAACGCGTGTGTGTGTGTGCGTGCACTGTTGTATGCTTGTACATGTATCAGGTGTGTGAACGAGTGCGTGTAATCCAGTACTAATCCAGTGATGGTGCAAGTTCACAGTATAAGAATCGTAAAATGTTTTGAATTCCTGTTAGCATGAAACTGATTTCCATATTGCTGCAGAACGGAATATTTTTGCAACCTCACATGGTGAAAGCCTAGGTGATGATATTGGAGACACATTAAAATAACTTGCAATTCGTGTTAGCCTTCAAGCCGCAGTAACTTATCACGTTTTAACTCCAGAAGATCTGTATAACTGGATTAAAGACTGCTTTGAGCATTACTTTCTTTTACAAAATTGATGGAGGGATCCAAAATTTCCGATTTACCAATTATACAAAAGTCACGCAAAATGAAGATGACTTAACAGGCTATTCCAAGAAAATTCGAGATATACATTTAATTTATGAAAATATGTTAAACATGTAATGTTTTAATAAAACTCCTAGGCCATTTTTGAGAAAATAAGTATCGAATTCTTGCCATGTAAACGGTAGTTTAGGGTGGGAAAATTTTCTTGAAAATCTTCGTCTCACATCCTTGGAAGACGCTGGACTTGAACACCAAGTTCGGTGTTTATGGACTTAAATACCACGTTTGGCGTTTAACCGACTTTTCATTTTTGAGTTATGCTGTTCACACAAGTGAAATGTTGATATCGAATATTTGGGTGGAATGCAATGCTTCCTTTGCTTACTATAGGTAAGTAGTAGAAAAAGTAAAAAGGTTGCATTGCAGTTACATAAATGAGAGCAAGTACTGGAAAAAAACGATTACCAGTTTCTTCTTGAATGTATTGAACACATTTCTCGGATTCTGAGGCCTCATTATGCGCTGGCTGCAGATTTTATTTATCATGCACTTTATGTATTTTTATTTATTTATAGTAAAGAACCATAAATTGTTTCAGTTCAGCATTTCTCTTGCCATTACAAATCCACATACGTATATCCCATACATTAACTACTATGCATAGGCATAAACAGCCATTGTTCTGTCCACATTATACTATGCTATTTACGACAAATCTCTGCCCAGGATTTTAAACTTGGTGCAACATACAGAAGAAAACGTTGAAATGTTTATATCACAAGTCGGTTTGGTTTAGCATGTTGTCTTCTTCAAAGTATGTACTTAACATTAAATAAGAATGAAAAAACTTTACTTTCATTCAAAATATAATTTTCATAATGGCAAGATCTTAAACATATATTTTATTTAAAATTGGCCATACATATTTTAGAAAATGCCAAATAACATTTGTCCATGAAAAGGATTGTTTGGGATGGAAACTTATCAACCTTTTTCTTTTTGAGTTATGTTATTAACAACAGGCCCATGCACGCGCGCGCGTTTAAAACAAAAAACTAAGTTTTTATTCCGGGATTTCAAAATGCATAATTGCGGCAACACCTCCATATTAGGTATATTTTTGAATGGAACACAATACTTCCTCTCTACCACAGGTAAGTGATAGAGAAACCAAAAAACCTCTGTTTACCGCAAGCCCACACATACAGACCTCTACCTTAAGGCCAACAGTTTTCACCACAAATCACAAAAGATCGGCGTAGTAAACACCTTGGCCCACGGAGCAGTCGCCGTCTCGGATCCGAGCCATCTAACCCAAGAGCTGCGGCATTTAAAATACACTCTCCGACAAAACGGTTACTCCGAATATGACGTCACTGCTGCACTCACCAAAGCCAAGAAAGTAAAGCCTACCACACAGCCAGCTCCAGAGAAACCCACCGCCACAGCCTGCATTCCATACACCGGTAATCTATCCGGCAAAATCAGCAGAATCCTGGCCAAACACAACGTCAGGATCATACACAAACCTCCTCCGAAGTTAAAAAACCTAATCAGGCCAGTGAAAGACCAGCTAGGCCTCCAAGTACCGGGAGTCTATCGCATTCCTTGTGAATGTGGTTCCCCGTACATAGGACAAACAGGCAGCACTATAACTACCAGGGTCAAGGAGCATGAGAGGTCTATCCGGCTAATGCAGCCAGAAAAATCTGGGTTGACTGAACACTGCTTTGATATGGACCACAGAGCCAACTTCCGCGAGACCACCATCGTTGCCCGGTGCAACGGCTACTGGGAGCGCAGGGTCAAGTAGGCGCTGGCCATCGCCTCAGAGAAGGGCACGCTCAACCGGGATGCTGGTCTACACTTCAGTTCCTCCTGGAAACCGGCTGCCAATATCGAAATTGACAGGCTCAAACGACACAGAAAACACAAACCACCGACATATTAGCTACCCTCCGAAGAAATGTGTTTTGTTTGAGGTCCGCCACTTTAAATACAGCGAAGGCTCGGTACTTAACGAAAAATACCGTACGTAGCGCCATCTGATTTACTCCACGAGGAACTTAAAATGCACACAGTAGAAGAATTCATTAAAAAGCTAGCTTACGACATGTACAAAAGCTTACGCGTACACCACAATGATCTAGTCAAAGCATTATGCAATTACGATTCCGTAAATTACAAGCATAACAGACCACTCTCGATATTCGATAGAACGCTTTCCCGAGAAGACACGCAAGAACAAATCCAACAGTTCTTAAACAATCTACTCCAAACATGACAAGGACATTGACCCAAGACATTCTATTTCTATATCCCAGCACTAATCTTTCTCTTGCTTTCTACCCTTGTTTCAGCCCACGCCCGCCGCAGAGCCCTCAAGTCCTCAGCAACAGCTGAGGCGGCCCGGGAGAAGGGGCCTCCCAACGTGAACGACGTGCGCAGCGTAAGACGGGCCGCTGCATTATGGAGTCGTTCACACAGACGACAATGGCTACCATCAGGACAACGAACTCAACGAAGGACCGAGAAGGCCGGATCTCAAGACAGACGCCTGTGCCCGATTGACTGCACAGGACACAAAACAAAACCTTTCAATTTATCTAAATATAATATAACACAATAATAGTACAACCTAGCAGTAAGTTAATGCTAAGTCATGTGACACGCAGGCACTCCCTGCAAACAACACACATTTTAGATCTTAGGCATTATTAACCAAATATTACCAATATAAGAAACATAAGCAAATAACCCACTGGTATTGTTCAGGTTCCATGGGCAATACCAGCAAGTAACAATTGACGCGCTCGCATGCAATGCATGCCAGCAAAGTAGTTAATCACATACTAACCGGGGTGCTATGCGGGACCCGACTAAAAGCATGCAAACAAATGCACGTTAACACACAGCAATATACAATTAACTCGTGGTAGGGTTTTTTAGTGGGTATTCCGCTTCTGAGCGGCGAGCCCCACATATCCCCCCAGCCATTGCACACCGGCTGGGGGTCGAATGCAATAATGCATTTTTCCCCCCACGGGAAAAAAAAACGAAAAATGGCACATTTTCAGCTCCGAGATGGCGAGGAAGAAGGGTCGCTCCGTCGCCGCTCCTGCTAAGGCAGGAACCTCTTCATCTCCTCCGGTACCCGCCGAGGAGATTTCGCCGCAGCCACCCAAGCCTAGGGCAACCTACGCTTCGACCGCCGCCTCGCCACGTGCCAGCGCAGCTTCGCCGGAACTGCCTCCGCAGTTGCCACCAGCTTCACCGCAGCCAACGCCGCCGATCCTGGATGCTGTCCAGCCAGCGCAATCACAGCCTGTGCCTCATGGGAGGTACAGTGCTGTAATCCGAGGGGTCCCCAGGGGCCTGCCAGTCAGGTTCCTCATCAGCGCAGCACGCCACCAGTGGTCTTCAACCTTGAAGGCCGCTCGAATCCAGGGAGTACTGGGACCCACCACCCTCGTCAGGATCGAGTTCGCAGACCCTGGTGACCAGGAAGCGGCCTTGAGGGCGGGCCTGCCCTTGTAAGGGCGGTGCTTACGCATCGAGGCCAGCCGAATGGAACGCCAGGTCCCCTGCCGACGCTGCTGTGCCTACGGACACAGCGAGAGCTCCTGCACGGCGAAACCAAGGTTCCACTACTGTGGCGCTTCCAGCACCACGTCATCGTGCACGCAGCACGACCTTCGCCGCCGACGCCGCTACTGTGCGACCTGTGGAGGTTCCACACATTTCACCGGCCAAGCACTCTGCCCCCTGCATCCTCGCAGGAAGGCAACGCTGAAGCCGCCAGCACCTTCATCGCAGCCAGCATCACCTCCACAGACGCCGACACCAGCTCCATCACCAGCGCCGACACCATCATCTTCAGCCGCGATCATCGAGGAAGTCCAGGGCCTACGCGACGCCGTTCAGGATCTCCACGCGGAGTTCCTGAACATGATGACGAAGCTTACAGCCCTGGAGGAACTCATCAGGGACCTTCAAGACACCTCAGCTGCTCAGCAAGTTTTTCTAGCTGGGCAGTTCGAGACCTTCACTTCCAGACTCACCACCATCGAAACCTCCAGCCAGAACTCATCATCAGCAACAGACACCATCACAGAACACCTAGATTCCATCGACATCGCCATCAGATCCCTGGAAGAGCAGCAGCACCAACTTCGGGCCTACTTCCAGCAGACAACCATCCCGGAGGCCCCAAGCAACCGCCGAAAGCCTCCGGCCAGCGCAGCATTTTCACAAGACTACATCAGCAGGATGCAACTTCACAGAAAGTAAGTTCCACGCCAACCTACACCTTCCATACAATCACCTTTCCAACCCTTACCTAAACCCTCGCCATTTTTCACTAGGGTTGCAGTCAGGTTTCATGGCTGCAATCTAGTACCCACCTATCCCGCTCCAGCCCATAGGGCGGAGACATCCATCTATCACTTACTAACGCGGGTGCTATGCGGGACCGCACAAAGCCACGTCATTCCACTTTTACCTTCTTCCTTTTTCCACCGTTGGAGGAGTTTTTAGTGGGTATGCCGACTATTGGTGAGTCCCACACTCTCAGTCCCGACTCCCATCGGGGCTGGGGTAAGTGATTAAATCATTTTCTCCTCCACTCGAAAAAAAAAACGAAGAATCAGGGACCTTCAAGACACCTCAGCTGCTCAGCAAGTTTTTCTAGCTGGGCAGTTCGAGACCTTCACTTCCAGACTCAACACCATCCAGACCCATCTTCAGCAACAGACACCATTACACAGCATCTAGACTCCATAGACATCACCGTCAGATCTCTGGAAGCTCAGCAGCACGAACTTCGGGCCTACTTCCAGCAGACAGCCAAACCGGAGGCCCTAAGCAACCGCCGAAGGCCTCCGCCCAGCGCAACATACGCAGAGGAGTTCATCAGCAGAATGCAGCTTCACAAGAAGTAAGTTCTTCGCCAACATACACCTTCCAAACAATCACCTTTCCAACTCTTACCTAAACCCTCGCCATTTTTCACTAGTGTTGCAGTCAGGTTTCATGGCTGCAACCTAGTACCTACCTTTAAACGCTCCTGCCCATTGGGCGGCAGCTTCCATCTTTCGCATACTAACGCGGGTGCTATGCGGGACCGCACAAAGCCACGCCATTCCACTATTATCCTTCTTCCTATTTTCCAACCGGTGGAGGAGTTTTTAGTGGGTATGCCGACGCTCGGAGATTGCCACACTCTCAGTCCCGACTCCCATCGGGGCTGGGGTTAGTGATTAAATCATTTTCTCCTCCACTCGAAAAAAAACGAAGTCAGACAGCGCCTGGGAGCCGACGAGGAAGGATCTACAAGCAACGAGCCCAGCCGATACCAGCGAAGCGACACCGAGCCAGCGGCGAGGAAGCTCTTCGCAGCAAAGAAGCTGCCACCGCTGGATCGGCCCGTCATAGCCGAGGCCTAGAGCCAAAGACATACAGGCTTGCCTGTGACTACCAACAGCCTAACTGGGTAGAAAAGCACGTCCGCTCCTAACATTCTTTTGACAGATCTCGGCGCCTTCGGGTAGGACCTCTGCTTTTCGGGCTTTTTAGCGCCCTCTAGCTGTTCTTTCTCTTCTACTGTCCTATCTTTTCCTCTTTCTATAGGCTTAAGCTCCCCGATAGCTAGATATTAAGCTCTCTCCACTCTTCTTTTTCTTGTGTTCTTGTTTATCTTGCGTTACCTTCCTACCAACCCACATGGCCAAGCGAAACCTCAAGAAGCACTCTCCATCGGAAGTGCGAGTCACCAGGCAAGCGGTTGTCAAGACTCAGCTGCGCTTTGGACAATCCTCTGCTTCCTCTCCAACTGTCCCTTCTCCTGCTCCCTCCGCACCCCGTTCCTCTGCTCCTTCTGCTCCCCCCGCCACCCCTTGCCCACCCCACCCTGCCGGCATGGATAACAGCCAGGGGGCCAGGTACCGGGCTTGTCCCGAGTATCAGAGACAGGTGGCAGCGGCGAGCAACCTTTCGGGGAATGGTGGTCGCTCTGGCGAGCGGAAAGTGGTGGACCGTGCGCGAGGGGCAGCTCCGGCGCGAGTGCCTCCCTCCTCCAGTGTGACGGTGGTGCCGGCTGAAGCAAGCGACCGCCCGGGTGGAAAGGCCTAGGGTTCAGAAACCCAACCAACCACCAGGTAAGCCACGTCAATCTACGAGGGAGGCGCCGACGAGAGAAGAGACCCTCGCAGATCCGAGACTCCAGCACCAGAGGAACACCTACCACCACATCCTCCGCACAGGTTGGGATTCTGCTGACCTTCGTGACTCCAGCATGCACATCCTGGAACTTCTGGCAACGTCAGGACCGTCGGAGACCCGCTCCAGCCTTGCCTCGTACCGCGACTTCTTCCAGCTCCTTACCTCTCCAGGCTTCCTATGAATCACACACCCATCCTAAATATCACTAACTGGAATGCCCGAGGAGTGCGCAGACGAAAGACCGAACTAAAAGACTTTCTCTCGCAACACAATACACACATAGCGCTAATTACCGAAACCCATCTCTGTGATCGCGACAGATTCAACCTAAAAGGATATACAATACACCGTAATGACAGGAACAGGCGCGGAGGAGGAACCGCAATAATAATAAAACAAAACATTGCTCACGATTTAGCACCGCTACCTCAGCTCAGAACACTTGAATCCACAAGTATATACACCACCATAGATCAAAATCGCGTATTAGTAACGGCGGCGTATGCTCCACCAGGCACACTAGACACAGCAGACATAGATGCACTCATGCAGCTAAACAACAGGGCAATAATTGCAGGCGACCTAAACGCAAAACACCAAATTTGGGATTGCAACGAGACCAACCGCGAAGGGTCCGCCCTCCTAAACCTAGAAAACAACTCTGACTATATAATTCACACACCAGCCGAACAAACATACATTCCTTTCAGCAGAAACCAGCGCCCAGAAATCCTGGACATAGCAATCACACGCAACTTAACGCGCAGAATAAACCTCCAGGTCAAAAATGAGCTATCCTCTGACCACTTACCGGTCATGATAACTCTGGAGGGTTCTATAACTCAAGAACCCCCTGCCCAGCGCCGCAACTACAACAAAGCGGACTGGGACAACTTCGCAATGATTGTGAGCGAACACCTCCCTACAGCAGAACCTAACACCATTGAAAATTTGAACATAGCTGTCGAACAACTAGAAAAAGCTATCCAAACCGCAACCACAGAAGCGGTACCGGTAACCAAACCGAAATCAAATAACTCGCAACTTCCGCAAGACATACACATGTTAGCGCAAGAAAGAAATCGTGCCAGGCGCAAATGGCAGAAATCGAGGCATCTGGTGGACCAAGAATACTTCAGACACCTCAACGCACTCGTCAGGGAACGAACTACACAGTTCATATCCCAGCAATGGCAAAACACACTCGACAACCTCAACTATGAGAGAGACTCGGTGTGGCGAATAGCCCGTTATCTAACTCAAGATAAGGCTCACATTCGCCCATTACATCACAACCAAAAATCGCATCAACTGACCAACAAAAAGCGAACACGCTAGCGGATGCGCTACAAGAAACACTAACTCCCAATCCCACTCCATCTTGCCCACTTTTCACGGCAGTCACGGAGGCGGAAACAGAAAACTACAAAGAACAAGAAACACATAACATGATACGTAAAACATGCCCAAGCGAAATTAAATGGCTAATCAGGCATCTCAAGAAGAGAAAAGCCCCTGGCCCAGACAGCATTCCCACCTCAGTGCTCATGAACTTGCCTGAGGATGCAATAAAACTACTCTCGAAAATCTTTAACTTCGTGCTAACAAGCGGGCACTTTCCAGACAGATGGAAGCTGGCCACAGTGGCCCACTTCCCCAAGAAAGGGAAAGACCTGTCCAACCCGCACAACTACACACCAATTAGTCTACTCAGCACAATAGGCAAACTACTAGAAAAAGTGATACTTAAACGCCTCAACATTCACTTAATTAAACAAAATACATTAATCCCAGAACAGTTTGGATTCCGCGCCAAACATTCAACTACCCTACAATTACTCATGTCAACGGAAAATATCACGTACGGATTCAATACAAGAAAATCCACAGGCGCACTGTTTCTTGACGTTGAACGTGCGTTTGACAGATTATGGCACGCCGGGATATTAAAGAAACTTAAAACGCTGAATATTCATGACTCGCTGATAAAACTTATAGCGAATTATCTAAACAGAAAATTTCAATCGAAAGTTAACAACCATCTTTCTACAAAGCGACCAATCAGAGCAGAAGTCCCACAAGGGAGTTTGCTCGGACCGACACTATTCAATATATATATCAACGACATTCCAAAAACAGCTAACACAAACTTATACATTTACGCGGACGACACAGCAATCATGACACAATCGGGCAAAACCGAACTTATTCACAGAAGACTCCAAAACAGCCTCAATGGTTTGGAGGACTGGTTCACAAACTGGCGCATTAAAGTAAACGCCCCCAAAACGCAAGCGATAATATTCACAAAACGAAACAACCACAGATTCCCGAAACACCAGCTTCCACCGCTTACCATATTCGGTGAAAACATAAAGTGGAAGGACACGGTAACCTGGCTTGGCCTCAAAATGGATCAAGGCCTAACGTGGAAAAAACACATCACGCAATTATGGGGAAAAGCAAACGCCCAATTAGGCAAGCTCTACCCGCTCATCAACATGGACACCCAGCTGAATCTCAACATGGGTCTCACGTTATATAAAACACTAATACGACCAATATTTACTTATGCTGCACCTGTCTGGGGGTATGCCGCCAAAACATACATAAAAAAACTACAACAATTTCAAAACAAAACATTGCGCATGGTAGCTAAAGTACCGTACGTAGCGCCATCTGATTTACTCCACGAGGAACTCAAAATGCATACAGTAGAAGAATTCATTAAAAAGCCTAGCTTACGACATGTACAAAAGCTTACGCGTACACCACAATGATCTAGTCAAAGCATTAGGCAACTACGATTCCGTAAACTACAAGCATAACAGACCACTCTCGCTATTCGATAGAACGCTTTCCCAAGACAGCACGCAAGAACAAATCCAACAGTTCTTAAACAATCTACTCCAAACATAACAAGGACATTGACACAAGACTTCCTATCTTATTTCCCATCACTAATCTTTCTCTTGCTTTCTACCCTTGTTTCAGCCCACGCCCGTCGCAGAGCCCTCAAGTCCTCAGCAACAGCTGAGGCGGCCCGGGAGAAGGGGCCTCCCAACTTGAACGACGTGCGCAGCGTAAGACGGGCCGCTACATTATGGAGTCGTTCACACAGACCACAATGGCTACCATCAGGACAACGAGCTCAACGAAGGACCGAGAAGGCCGGATCTCAAGACAGATGCCTGTGCCCAATTGACTGCACACGACACAATACAAAATCTTTCAATTTATCTAAATCTAATATAACACAATAATAGTACAACCTAGCAGTAAGTTAATGCTAAGTCATGTGACACGCAGGCACTCCCTGCAAACAACACACATTTTAGATCTTAGGCATTATTTATCAAATACTAGCAATATAAGAAACATACGCAAATACCCCACTGGTATTGCTCAGGTTCCATGGGCAATACCAGCAAGTAACATTTGACGCGCTCGCATGCAATGCATGCCAGCTAAGTAGCTATTCACATACTAACCGGGGTGCTATGCGGGACCCGACTAAAAGCATGCAAACATAAATGCACGATACTACCCAGCAATACACAATTAACTCGTGGTAGGGTTTTTTAGTGGGTGTTCCGCTTCTGAGCGGCGAGCCCCACATATCCCCCCAGCCATTGCACACCGGCTGGGGGTCGAATGCAATAATGCATTTTTCTCCCCACGGAAAAAAAAACGAAGTCAAATCAACACCTCGCCCAATACTGGCGGGCGTCCCACAAGGTAGTATCTTGGGACCTCTGCTCTTCAACCTTTACATAAACGACATTCCCAAGAGCTCAACCTGCCTGCATCTCCTGTACGCCGATGACACAACCATCATGGCAGAATCAGGTAAAATTACGTTTATACATAGAAACCTTCAAACATCGCTCACACACCTAGAACCATGGCTCACAAAATGGAGAATCAAGGTAAACGCGAACAAAAGCAAAGCGATAATCTTCACTAAACGCATAAAGCACTACTACCCAAGACATAACTTACTTCCACTAAAACTCTTTACTGACAACATTAACTGGACCAACAAGGTCACATACCTTGGGCTAGTGATGGACCACGTCCTAACATGGCGACTACACACCAACGAAGTGCGCAGAAAATCCTACGCGCAATTACGCAAATTATACCCATTAATAAACTACAACAATGCACTCAAACTAGACATGGGCTTAACGCTCTACAAATCTCTCATTCGCCCAATATTAACTTATGGAGCGCCGGTCTGGGGCTACGCAGCAAAACCCCATATCCAACGCATACAAACTCTTCAAAACAAGATGCTCAGAATAGTAGCCAAAGTCCCGCTGATAGCACCATCGAAAGAACTGCATGACGACCTACAAATGCACATGATAGAAGAATTTATTAAGAAATTAGCCTTCGATATGTATAACAAGCTCCCTGCGCACCATAAAATACACATTTCTTCACTTGGCCAATATGACAGGACGATAGATATACACAAACCACCTCTATCTCTGTTTGACAGAAATCTTTCCAACACAGACCACGGCGACGAAATAACAGAATTTCTAGACAACCTTTTACAACAATCTATTCTACAATAATCCACGTTCTCTCTGCTTCCAGTATTTCTTTACAGACCTCACACCATCCACTTCACAGCTGCCCTTGAAGTCCTTCTGCTACCCAGCGAAGGCGGACCCGGGAGATGAGGGCCTCCCCGCGAGTGGCACTGGTCCGAAGCTGAACAATCAGGCAGGCAGCCAGCCGAGTGTGCACTCTAGACGACCCAGCACGAACACCGGACCCAGGATTGGAAATCATTGACGACGCCCTCAGGTCGTACACGGAAGTACGGACACGGCTCTGATTAAGGAGACCACGCAGAATCACAACTCACTACCGCTCCCACCATCCCATTACGCAACTGCATGCTAACTTCACGTAATTACTAAAAATGCAGGTACAAAGCACTACTAACCAAATCACCACACATCACTAGCAAGTCACCAAATCTTCCCTCACTTACACCATCAAACCCTCAGGCTGTACTCAGGACTTGTTCATGGCTGCAGCCTGGGAATTCATCCTTTGACGCGCTCGCATGCAAAGCATGCCAGCAACACACATCACGTAACTAACCGGGGTGCTTATGCGGGACCCGACTAACCCACTCACAAACTCATAACCAACTCCCTGCATGTTAGACACTAACTGCACGAGGGAAGCGATGTAGTTTGCACGGCAATGCATGCCGGACGATCACCACCGGGACGGGCGGGTGTGGGGCCCGTCCTTTTAAAAAAAATTCTACGCATTGAGGACATTGACAATGCCACAGAAACGATCGAAAAAGCAATACAATACGCCACAATGGTGACAGTCCCTTACAGCGGCAAAGAAAGACCAACCCGCGACTTCCATCGGACATACAACACTTAACCAAACAACTTAACAGAACACGACGACAATGGCAACACACTCGAAGTGCCGCTACACATCACCTCCGAAAGCTAAACCAGCAACTTCGCGAGAGCACTGCTGGCGTTATTTCAGAGCAGTGGAACACACTGCAAGCGCTAGAACCACATAATAACACAGTATGGCGCATCGCCAAATGTCTCACCCGGGACAGGATCTCCGTCCCCCCTCTCCACGTGATACAACACATTGCTACTACAGACGAAGAAAAAGCAGAAGCGCTAGCAGACGCACTGCAAAGCACACGCGTTCCAAACCTAACACCAGCGCTACCCACATTTACGAACGAAACCGAAAGACTCACCGAAAATATACACAAAATGAAAAGGCACAACCAAATTCGTAAAACGCATCCTTGCGAAATCCAATGGCTTATAAAACACCTTCCGAAAAGATAGACTCCCGGTCCAGACCAAGTGCCAAATATCGTATTAAAAAACCTACCTCTCAACGCCTTAAAAACACTAGCATGTCTTTTCAATCTTTGCCTAGATCACGGTTTCTTCCCCAAGAGGTGGAAAACAGAAACAGTGCTTCACTTCCCGAAGAAGGGCAAAGACCAAGCGAATCCGCTCAACTACAGGCCAATTAGCCTGCTTAACACAATGAGCAAACTTTTTGAAAAGATCATATTAAAACGTGTCAACGCATTCGTGATCAAGCACAACATACTCATACCTGAACAGTTCGGTTTCAGGGCGAAGCACTCGACTACGCTACAACTCCTTCGCGCTACTGAACACATTACGAAAGGCTTCAACAACCGGAAGTCAACAGGCGCCGTTCTCCTTGACATAGAACGCGCCTTCGACCGCGTGTGGCATGCGGGACTACTACAGAAAATGCTTACGCACAAATTCCCGGACACCACGACCAAGCTGATAGCAAACTACTTGCGCGACCGAACCTTCTCCTCGGTACTTAACGAAGTAAAGTCAACACCTCGCCCAATACTGACGGGCGTCCCACAAGGTAGTATCTTGGGACCTCTGCTCTTCAACCTTTACATAAACGACATTCCCAAGAGCTCAACCTGCCTGCATCTCCTGTACGCCGATGACACAACCATCATGGCACAATCAGGTAAAATTACGTTTATACATAGAAACCTTCAAACATCGCTCACACACCTAGAACCATGGCTCACAAAATGGAGAATCAAGGTAAACGCGAACAAAATCAAAGCGATAATCTTCACTAAACGCATAAAGCACTACTACCCAAGACATAACTTACTTCCACTAAAACGCTTTACTGACAACATTAACTGGACCAACAAAGTCACATACCTTGGGCTAGTGATGGACCACGGCCTAACATGGCGACTACACACCAATGAAGTGCGCAGAAAAGCCTACGCGCAATTTTGCAAATTATACCCATTAATAAACTACAACAATGCACTCAAACTAAACATGGGCTTAACGCTCTACAAATCGCTCATTCGCCCAATATTAACTTACGCAGCGCCGGTCTGGGGCTACGCAGCAAAACCCCATATCCAACGCATACAAACTCTTCAAAACAAGATACTCAGAATAGTAGCCAAAGTCCCGCTGATAACACCATCGAAAGAACTGCATGACGACCTACAAATGCACATGATAGAAGAATTTATTAAGAAATTAGCCTTCGATATGTATAACAAGCTCCCTGCGCACCATAAAATACACATTTCTTCACTTGGCCAATATGACAGGACGATAGATATACACAAACCACCTCTATCTCTGTTTGACAGAAATCTTTCCAACACAGACCACGGCGACGAAATAACAGAATTTCTAGACAACCTTTTACAACAATCTATTCTACAATAATCCACGTTCTCTCTGCTTCCAGTATTTCTTTACAGACCTCACACCATCCACTTCACAGCTGCCCTTGAAGTCCTTCTGCTACCCAGCGAAGGCGGACCCGGGAGATGAGGGCCTCCCCGCGAGTGGCACTGGTCCGAAGCTGAACAATCAGGCAGGCAGCCAGCCGAGTGTGCACTCTAGACGACCCAACACGAACACCGGACCCAGGATTGGAAATCATTGACGACACCCTCAGGCCGTACACGGAAGTACGGATACGGCTCCGATTAAGGAGACCACGCAGAATCACAACTCACCACCGCTCCCACCATCCCATTACGCAACTGCATACTAACTTCACGTAATTACTAAAATGCACGTACAAAGCACTACTAACCAAATCACCACACATCACTAGCAAGTCACCATATCTTCCCGCACTTACACCATCAAACCCTCAGGCTGTACTCAGGACTTGCTCATGCCTGCAGCCTGGGAATTCATCCTTTGACGCGCTCGCATGCTAATCATGCCAGCAACACACGTCACGTAACTAACCGGGGTGCTTATGCGGGACCCGACTAACCCACTCACAAACTCATAACCAACTCCCTGCATGTTTGACACTAACTGCACGAGGGATGCGATGTAATTTGCACGGCAACGCATGCCGGACCATCGCCACCGGGACGGGCAGGTGTGGGGCCCATCCTTTTCCCCCTTAGGGGGGTTTTGAAAAAAATTCTACGCAGTCCGTGCCCGCCGCCATGACAACGAGCATACAAACGGGCCCAAAATACCGATCCAATCATTCAGCATCCTGAAGATGGGAGAGATGTACGCTCCCGAAACGTCGATGTCTCCACATCACTTCACCTGGCTTGAAGCCCAACAACGTCTAGAGCATCTTTGCAGGTTTTTTCAGAGTATTGATAGGAGTATTTGCGGTTCTTTGAAGGTATTTTAGGCTATGGATGTCGCATGGACACAGTGCTTTAGTGTATTCTGAAGGGCCTTCTAGAGACTGCGGTACCTATTTTTATATTGCCACATGGTTTTAGAATGCTGAGGTTTTTAGAACGTCAGTTTTAAGATTATCCTGAGACATTTTATGTTACTTTTATGGCATTTTAACACCTATACAGGTATTTTTGAGGGTACTAGTAGGAGTACTTGCGGCTCTTTAAAGGCATTTTAGTCTATAGGGTTAAGTACGGGCACAGGCTTTTAGGAGATTCTGGTACACGAGCCGGATTATTACAGGTGTTTCAACAGCATTTGGAAAATGGAACAGGTAAGTTCAGGGTGTTGGTACATGCCTTTCAAAGATTTTCCAGCATATTTCAAATGTATTTTATGTTGCTTTTAAGGTATTTTAACACGCATGCAGCTATTTTCAGGGTACTGGTGGGAGCATTTGTGGCTCTCTGAAGGTATTTGAAGCTATAGATGTGGCGTGGACACAGGCTGTTAAGAGTATTCTGAAGGGCTATTTAGAAAATGTAGCGGTATTCGGACATGGTTTTAGAGTATGATGATGGTGTTTAGAATGATTGAGGTTTTTTGAACACTTCGAAGGTATTTTATGCTGTTGTTTCAAAGTATTTTATGACTTTAAGACATTTTCAAAGGTTTTTCCAGGAATATTTGAGGCGCTTTGAAGGTACTTTAGCAACGCATCTGGTATTCTCGCAAGCGTTTAAGAAATCTTGTGAAATTTCTTGAGTAAATCAGGGATTAATGCAGGTATTTATTCTGGTTTCTGGACTTGATGTACTTTTTCACATAGTTTTAATACTTCATGAACAATTATTATGCAATGTTAGAACGTTTTTATATACTTTAAAAACCCTTTTCTAAATTTTGTAACCTTCTATATGTTGAGGAGATAGCGTGTGAGACCGAGAGGGATAAACTGTGTATCGACTTACAGTTTTAGTGCATGCAGAAGTATTCTAAACTAATCTCACAGCGATCATCCTCAACTATCCCTACCTTACTTGCTCTGGATCATCTTCTCATTGTCTCTTCCACCCTGTAATAGTCTGACGTAACCAGAAACGTAACTATACGTAACAAAAATGGCCAGCCTTTTCCTTTGACAACCTGTGCTAACCCATTCTTCATAACATGGACAATCATTATGCGAACCTAACTCAACCTATCCCAACTATCTTATCATTATGTATTCTATGCAGCAATTATCTATCTAGCCTAATATGATACCATCCCTTACGTGCATGCTAACCTATCTCAATCTTAGCCAACGGTCCCCTCATCATCTATTCAAACGGCCATAAGTTAAAGCAATAGCCTCATCGGATCCATACACCACTTAAATGTTCTCTTAAATCAAGAACCTGGAATACTTTTAAAGGAATTCGATATCTTCTGCAACCATATTTCTCATGTTTACAGTCAATTTTCCATACCTTATAACCATTCCATTATCAGATAGTTTAAGGACATTGAAACCGCTTTGTTCACTGATAAAGGTCTTCTTTGATACTCGTAGCAATTCACTATGTTTACAGTATTCATGTATCTCTTCGTAGTGACCTGGGTCCTTCTATACGAATAAAAGGAAACGGTATAAACATTAAAGAATGACCACCACCTCTCTTTATCACCACAATCATTTCCAAAAGACCTCCAAACACTTTAACCACCACCGTATCACAAACACTTCCAATTACACCATAACCCTACACTGCCACTACCGTGACATGCCTCCATTAACACCATAACTCTACATGTGACTATCGCATAAGTCCATTAACACCATTATACTCTAATCCCTCAATCCCCGCCATCGCCGCCACAACCGTCACAACTATAGTCATTCCTGTTTACGCCAAAACTCTGCACTGTCATCACTGCCATCATCTTCAAAGCCAGCAATCCTATAACCATCTTCCTATCACAAGCACCATTACTTCCAATTACACCATAAACTTATACATAACCTTAGTTTCTCCTGAATACCTATTTAGGTATCTCGATTTTCATATTCGATCCTCGGATCGGCAAAACATAAATGTTTAATTGTTAATGAGTTATGAGACAGACTAGTAGGTTAAATCACAATAATTTTATAGCACTAAGAGGCTTAGTGAAAATCGTTCTCAGGTATCCAGAGACCTGACTTCGAGTCGTAGTGTAGCAAAACTTTAATGTTTAATAGCTATTAAACTAAGGGAGTTGTATGGGTGGATCAAAATGTATTTATCAGATTATTATCTGTATTAAACCGTGGTGCTTACTAAGGTATCATGAGGTCCTTGTTCGAGTCTTATAAAAGTTTAATACATATTAAACTAAGGGACATATACGTGTGGAATGAAAGTATTTAAGAAATATAATTATCTATATATACACTTAGGTATCCCGGGGTCTGAATTAAATTCTTAATTTTCTTTCTTTTCATACTTTCTTTCCTTCTTTCTTTCCTTCTTTCTTTTCATTCTGTCTTCTTGTTGATCAACACCACACACACACACACACATGCTTACGGACTCATCGACACCCATACACAGGCATGTAATAACGCAAAAACAAACACTCACACATACACAAGCAGATCCATAGACAGTCGGACATGTACACACATACATACACAAACACATACGAGCACCTCCCTCTCCCAAACACGCTGACATCATGTAGACCTACGGACACACATGCTCACACTGAACACTCATACACACACAACACTATCACACATACATAAACAAACACACATAGGGACAGTTAAAAACACACACACATATACACCATCACATCAATACAGAAGCATCCAGAAAACCCAAGCCCAGCACACATATACACACATGCCCACATCTGAACACCTAACCAAACACATGGAAATGCACGAAGACATACGAACACGGACTTGGTGACTCATCGACACCCAAAAATACACACATGTACCCACACACACACATGCATACTCACATATACACATACAGAAACATACATACACTAATAGAGATAGGCACTGGAACTTATAGGTGCGTGGCTTGCTATAATATAGCTTCATATGCGAAAGGCCCTATCTAATGGGGGTAGTATTTTGATTAATGTAGCAGTGGCGGCGATGGTGGGGATTGAGGGATTAGAGAGTAATGGTGTTAATGGAGTTAGGTGGTGATGGTGGTGGCCACGGTACAGATTTATGTTGTTAACGGAGTCATGTGGCGGCGGTGGTAGTATAAGGTTATGGTGTAATGGCGTTACTTCAATGGTGTTTGTGATAGGAAGATGGATACAGGATTGTTGGCTTTGGAGATGGCGGTGGTGCCAGTGCAGAGCTATAGTGTAAATGGGGATGACTATAGTAGCGAAGGTTGTGGCGGCGATGGTGAGGATTGGGGGATTAGAGAGTAATGGTGTTAATAGACTAATGTGATAGTAGCAGTGTAGCTTTATGGTGTTAACGGGGTCATGTGGCGGCGGTAGTAGTATAAGGTTATGGTGTAATGGTAAGTAATGGTGTTTGGGATAGGAAGATGGTTATAGAATTGCTGGCTTTGGAGATGAGCGGTGGCGACTGTGTAGGGTTATGGTGTAAATGGGAATGATTATAGTTGTGATGTTTGTGGCGGCGATGGTGGGGATTGAGGAAATTAGAGAGTAATTCTATTAATGGACTTATGTGATGGTCGCAGTGTAATTATGATGTTGATGGAGGCATGTGCCTAGTGGTAATACAGGGTTATGGTGTAATTGGAGGCGTGTTTGTGATAGGAAGATGCTTATAGGATTGCTGGCTTTGCAGATGATGGCGGTGCAGAGTTATGGCGTAAATGGGAATGACTATAGTTGTGATGGTGGTGGCGGTGATGGTGGGAATTGAGGCATTAGAGAGTAAAGCTCTTAATGGGCTTATATGATAGTCGCAATGTAGAGTTATGGTGTTAATGGAGGCATGTGACGCTAGTGGCAGTATAGGGTTATGGTGTAATTGGAGGTGTGTTTGTGATAGGGTGATGGTTATAGGATTGCTGGTTTTGGAACTAATGGTGGTGGCGACTGTGTAGATTTATGGTGTAAATGGGAATTACTATAGTTGTGATGGTTGTGGTGGCGATGGTGAGGACTGAGGGAATTAGAGAGTAATGGTGTTAATGGACATATGCGATAGTTAAAGTGTAGATTTATAGTGTTAATGGTGTCATGTGGCGGCGGTGGTAAGGTTATGGTGTAATTGGAAGTAATGGTGCTTGTGATAGGAAGATGGTTATAGAATTGCTGGCTTTGGAGATGATGGCGGAGGTGACAGTGCAGAGTTATGGCGTTAACAGGAATGACTATAGTTGTGATGGTTGTGGAGGCGATGGCGGGGATTAAGGGATTAGAGTATAATGGTGTTAATGAACTTATGCGATACTCACAGTATAGAGTTATGGTGTTAATGGAGGCATGTCACGGTAGTGGCAGTATAGGGTTATGGTGTAATTGGAAGTGTGTTTGTGATACGGTGATGGTTAAAGTGTTTGGAGGTCTTTTGGAAATGATTGTGGTGATAAGAGAGGTGGTGGTCATTCTTTAATGCTTATACCGTTTCCTTTTATTCGCACAGAAGGTCCCACGGTCACTACGAAGAAATACATGAACACTGTAAAACATAGTGAATTGCTACGAGTATCAAAGAAGACCTTTATCAGTAAACAAAGCGGTTTCAATGTCCTTAAACTATCGGATAATGGAATGGTTATAAGGTATGGAAAATCGACTGTGAACATGAGAAATATGGTTGCAGAAGGTATCGAATTCCTTTAAAAGTATTCCAGGTTCTTGATTTAAGAGAACATTTAAGTGGCGTATGGTTCCGATGAGGCTATTGCTTTAAGTTATGACCGTTTGAATAGATGATGAGGGGACTGTTGGCTAAGATTGAGATAGGTTAGCATGCACGTAAGGGATGGTATCAGATTAGGCTAGATAATTGCTGCATAGAATACGTAATGATAAGATAGCCTGGGATAGGTTGAGTTAGGTTCGCATAATGATTGTCCATGTTATGAAGAATGGGTTAGCACAGGTTGTCTAAGGAAAAGGTTGGCCATGTTTGTTACGTATGGTTACGTTAGACGATTACAGGATGGAAGAGACAATGAGAAGATGATCCAGAGCAGATTAGGATGATCGCTGTGAGATTAGTTTAGAATACTTCAAGATTCACTAAAACCGTAACTCGATACACAGTTTATCCCTCTCGGTCTCACACGCTATCCTCTCAACATATAGAAGTTTACAACATTTAGAAAAGGGTTTTAAAAGTATATAAAAAGCGTTCTAACATTGCATAATACACGTTCATGAAATATTAAAACTGTGTGAAAAATACATCAAGTCCAGAAACCAGAATAAATAACTGCGTTAATACCGGATTTGCTCATGAAATTTCACAAAATGTCTTATAAGCTTGCGACAATACCTGATTCTTTGATGAAGTACCTTCAAAGCGTCTCAAATACTCCTGGAACCTTTGAAAATGTCTGTAAAAGTGTTAAAATACTTTGAAACAACAGCATAAAATACCTTCGAAGTGTTCAAGAAAACCTCATTCATTCTAAACACCATCAGCAGACTCTATAACCACGTCCCAATACCATAAACATAGCTGCTACAGTTTCTAAAGACCCCTTCAGAATACTCTAACAGCCTGTGTCCATGCCACAACTACAGCTTAAAATACCTTCAAAGGGCCACAAATGCTCCAACCAGTACCCTGAAAATACCTGTATAGGGGTTAACATACCTTAAAAGCAACATAAAATACATTCGAAATGTGCTGAAAAATCTTTGAAAACCATGTACCAACACCCTGAACCCACCTGCTCCAGTTTCCAAATGCTGTTGAAACACCTGAAATAATCCTGCTCGTGTACCAGAATGTCCTAAAAGCCTGTGCCCATACCTAACTCAAACTAAAATGTCTTTCATGAGCCGCAAGTACTCCTACTAGTACCCTAAAAATACCTACATAGGTGTTAAAATACCTTAAAGGTAACATAAAATGTCTCAGGATAATCTTAAAACCTCTGACGTTCTAAAAACGATCAGCATACTCCAAAACCATGTGCCAATACCATAAAAATAGCTACCACAGTTTCTAAAAAGCCCTTCAGAATACTCTAAAGGCCTTTGTCCATGCGACATCCACAGCTTAAAATACCTTCAAAGAGCCGCAAATACTATCAATACCCTGAAAATACCTGCAAAGATGTTAAAATATCTTAAAAGCAGCATAATATACCTCGAAATATTCCGAAACCTATATCCATACCTCGAACCTACCTGATCCAGTTTCCAAAAAATGCTTTTGAAGCACCTGAAATTGCTCCTACCGTGTACCAGAATGTCCTGAAAGCCTGTGTCCATATCTGAAAGGCTCTAAAACAAACAATATCTGTACCTGTGTCTAAAATGTCCGTAAATGAACGCTAAAATGTTCCACAATTTCTAGTACACTGGCTAAAGTTCATTCGAAATACTATACCAACACCCGAAATACGTACCTGTTTCTGTCTCTTAAATCCAGTAATTTGACGCCCAATGCCTGTTCCACTGCATTAAAATACCATCAGAATACCTGCAAAGTATGCTTAACATGTACCCGAAAAAAAGCTTCTAAGTGCCTTCCAAAATAGTTACATAGTGCTTGTGCTCTAAATACCCCTGAAATTGTTATGCCTCCCTTCTGGAAAACACCCTACATACCTTCAGTCCCTGTCTTCCCTAGCATTTCTCCCCGTATTCCGTATCTCTTCCCGTATAAACGTATTTTCTAGTCGTCAACACCCTCCTAGTCTAGCATCTCTCCCGTATAAACCCATATTCCGTCCTTCAACATCTAACCTGGCATCTTTCCTTATATCCCCTATCTGAGCCGTATAACCCCATATTCCGTCCTTCAATCCCTGCCTAGCCTGGCATCTCTCCTCGTATTCCCTATCTCTGCTATGTAAATGCCTTTTCTAGCCTCCTACCCCACCTAGTCTAGCACCTCTCCACGGTTTCCTGTCTCTTCCATATAAACGCATATACTACCCTCCACCGCCTGTCTGGCCGAAAATCTCGCCTCCTATTCCCTATCGTTCCCCATAAAACGTATATTATACCCTTTCAACCCCTATCTAGACAACATCTCTCCTTGTAATCTCTATGTTTTCCCATATAACCGCATGTTCTAGCCTTCAAGCTGCTCTCTCTATCCTAGCATCTCTCCTTATATTCCCTATCTCCCCCATATAAACGCATATTCTACCCTTTAAGTACTGTCTAGCCTAGCATCTCCCCTAGTTTTCCCTATATAAACAAACAAAGGTGGCCCAGCTCTCTTTTATCTAACCTACTGACGCAAATTGAAGATAACATTAAACACAAAATTGTTAGCAGCGAAATTCATATTCCAGACTTGGAAAGCTATGTGCCGAACGTAACTGAAATTAATGCTGGCACAGAATGTTTGGTGTATTATTTAGCGAGATACACTGTACGACATGCATTAAAAATAACAAACATACAGTCTGTGCTGTACTATTCTCCGCGATAACTCAACAGAAAATGTGCCTGCTCCTCTAATTCTTATTAAAAATAGTATTCTAGCAAGGGCGATGCATATCTCACGTATGTATCAAGAAGTGTTTACGATGTACTATTATGTGTAGTAAACGTTGTCTGAAAATATATCCTGTGCAAACAGCTTATGAGGTGATACATTTTTGGAATGCCTGAATGGCTTAAATGTGGTTCAAGTGAAGTGGCCGCAGTTAGGTTGCTGTGAAGAACATGTAATATGTATCTAGGTACCCAAACTTGAATTTCATTACTTGAAATACAGATTTTTCTTCTGCACTAAGGAAATGAGGAAGGAGATCGCTACGTCTAAGGCAGCAAAATATTCTTGAAAATACTCCAAGATTTTCAGTAGCTGAAGTGTTCTAAAACGTAAGTTACTGGTGTTTTACATAGAAGCGCCAGCATCGTTTCGGTCCGTCGAAAGCAGCAGTGGTGCCATCAAAGTTAAAACTGAGTTTTACTTATGGACGCTCTTTAACCGCTGTGGTCCTTCGAGTTCCATTCTATATTTTGACATGTAAGAGAGTAAAGGTAAATCCATTTCAGAGGAAAACCACTTCTCGTTATAGCTCAGGTTTTGTGGACATATTTCGTTTCCTAAGCACAAGATTGGATGTGTCACGAAACAAAGTTGGCGTCCTATCCTGAGACATGCATGTACATTGTTGAAGTGCATTTTGTGCTGTGGCACGCGAGGATGTGTACCCATGATTGATTGCATAATTTCATAGATAGCAATGAAAGAGCAGCAGCAATGAGTACCTGCAAATGACGCATTCTACAAGAAATTAAATGAATTAATATGAAGACTATGTACGTGCTGAAAATGTATAAAATCAGTTTAAGGTACGGCATATGGGTAAATATGGTGATCCTTAACATATCTATTCCTCCCTGCACATGTGTTCGAATCATTATGGAAAGACTGCATAGTTATAGGAGAAAAACGTTTCAGTTAGTAATACTGCTGACAAGTTAAATGCTGTCTATGTACGCGAACAGGTGAAATTTTTCGTGGGACATTTGAAGTTAGGTGATTAACCTGATTAAACCAATGCAATTAAAATGAATAATTTAAATTAACTAATTAACACAAACAGAACTCAAAGGAATGCGACAGCTATGTCAAACACTAACAGATTTTAATGCCTTTCTATGACTAACACACCAGTTTAATGGCAGAAACGTAAGAATTAATATAACATTGTACAGAAAGTACGACTGAATCTTCCTCGTTCCTGATTTTTGAGATACTAAAAATGTGACAGAGGGGAAAAAATGATTTCTCACTAGCCCATAAAACGGAGCCAAGCATGAGGCTTTGTAAAATTTTGTTACGTTAAACGCTTTGTTGGACTTAGAACTAAAATGTACGCACTCGATATTGATGGAAGTGAAATTAAAGTTCAAGCTAGGATAGTAGTACTATTAATCAGTAGATATATCGGCTTTTGATAGCTATGTACATTCTCTCAGGACTAAAGAAGTTCCATGGAGTTCAAGGGCTTTTTTCCCCTTTAAGTATCATAAATACTGTTTCGTTGGTTGAAGCTAATAAAGTTACAGTATCACCTTATGGCAATAAGGGAATAATCGCAGATGATGGGACATTTGCATATCCTTGTAGATATTACAAACTTTAAAATACCATACGTGAATGTGATACAGACCTACAGCATGAAATACTGATTTTCTCGCAGAGCTTAGCGTGTATTATGTTTTTGTCCCCAAGTTATGTTAATTCTCTCGCATAACTTGTTAGGCACATGATAAGAAGAAAAAGGGGCATCTAGAACGTACAAGTTCGCCTCTAAGAAAAACGTCCTACTGCTGGTCCCAAGCACAGATACTGGAGACGAAACATCTAAAATGTAGTGTGTTCGATAGCATGACCTGTCACATTTATGTCTCGTAAACCTAACCATAATGTGCGATGCTCTTTACGAAGAGAGAGACAACTTCACAGAAACCTCGCTGGTATGCCAGTAGGGTATACAGAGGGATTCTGGCGCAGTTTTGCGTTTATATGGGAAAGGATAGGGAAAACGAGGGTGGATGCGGAGGAAAATGCGTTTATATGGGGAAGATAGGGACTACGAGGATCGATGCTAGGCTAGATAGAGGTTGAAGGAGTGGGGATGCGCTTTATATGAGAGATACGGGGAATATGAGGAGAAGTGTTAGACTAGACAGAGTTTGAGAAGTGGAATAGCTGTTTATATGGGAAAGATAGGGAAAACGTGAACAGATAATAGGCTAGACAGATGCTGAAGCAGGGGGAATACGGATATATATACAGGAGAGAGAGAGGATACGTGGAGAGGTACTAGACTATTCAGGGCTTGAAGGGTAGAGTAGGGCTTTTTATATGAAGATACGAGGAAAACGAAGGTAAATGCTATGTTGAGAGAACCTTCAAGGAGGAAAAATGCGTTTATATGGAGAAGATAGGGGAAACGAGGAGAATTCCGAGGTAGAGCAGGGACTCCAGGAGGGAGGGATATGCTTTATACGACAGAGATAGGGCATACGAGGAGAGGTGCTAGTGTAGACAGAGGTTAAGGAGTAGGGTATACGCTTATATGAGGAATGTATGGAAAACGGAGACAGATGGTATTATAAACAGAAGCTGTGCCACTTTTGCGTTTATGAGGGAAAGGATAGGAAAACGAGGGTAGATGCGACGGTTCAAGGAGGAAAATGCGTTTATAGGGGAGAGATAGGGAATGCCAGGGCTGATGCTAGGCTAGTCAGATGCTAAAGGAGGGGAGGGGATACGCTTTATACGAGAGAGATAGGGAATAAAGGAAATATGCTGTACTAAACAGGACTTGAAGGGTAGAATATGGCGTTTTATATGGAAGAGAGAGCGAACCGAGGAGAGGTATTAGGCTAGGAGGTTTGAATTATAGAGTAGGCGTTTATATGCGAGAAATAGGGAATACTAGGGTCGATGCTAGGCTAGACAGGGCTGAAGTAGGGGAATGCGCCTTATGTGAGAGAGGTAGGGGAATATGAGGAGAAGTGTTAGGCTAAACAGGGTTTGAGGTGTGGAGTATGACTTTTATGGGAAAGATAGGGAAAACGTGAACAGATAATAGGCTAGACAGATGCTGAAGGACGGGAATATAGGCTTATACGGGAGAGATAGGGAATACGAGGATAAGGGCTAGACTAGACAGATGCTGACGGAGAAGGGGATACGCTTTATATGGAAGAGATAGGGAATACGAGGAGAGGTACTAGACCATACAGGACTTGAGGGGTAGAATATAGCGTTTTTATATGGGAGAGCTAGCAAACCGAGGAGAGGTATTAGGCAGGAAGGTTTGGATGACAGAGTATGCGTTTATATGGAGATGAGGAAAACGAAGGTAAGTGCTAGGTTGAGAGAGTCTTCAAGGAGGAAAATGCATTTATATGAGAGCGGTAGGGAATACGAGGAGAGGTGCTAGGCTAGAGAGGGGTTGAGGAGTAGAGTATACGTTTATATGGGAGAAATGTGGAAAACGGGAGTGGTACAAGGATAGTCAGGGGTTGAAGAAGGCGGAGGAATGTAGATTTATACGGTAATATAGAGAGTAATTAGATTATAAAACATTTCTCATCCAACGTTACAACAGTTTTATATACTTTTTTCTAAACGTTACAAACTATTTGTATGTTAAACAGTAGTGTGCGAGACGGAGAGGGACAAACTGTATATCGGTTTACAGTGAAGTATACGTCCTAACCTATTCCCACCTTGTATGTTCTGGATCTTCTCAATGTCTATTCATTCCTATCATCTAACGTAACCACGTAACAAGACGTAACACAACGTAACATAACAGCATGACAAGACGTCATACTAAGTAACATAAGCACGTAACCACGCAACATCACGTGACATCTCGTAACCAGAAACGTCACACGACGTAACAACACGTAGCAACTATGTAACCACGTAACAAAACATAAGAACAACACGTAACCAGCCCATTGCTAAGGTAATCTAAGCTAATCCATCCTTCATAACTTAGACAATAAGTACGAGAACCTAGACTAGATTAACCTGACCAATCCCAAACGTTCATCTCATCATCTATTTCACTCAGTGATCGTCTAACCTAATCTGGCTAACCAGAGATAACCTCAACTTTCTTTTAGTGAAATTGCAATGTTTTATTCGGGCTTTATTATTCGAGAGGTTTAATTGAAAAATTTACGCCAAAATACCTTTATTTTAGTTCGTTGTAGGTGTCTCTCACCCTTTTAAATAGGCTTGAGACTAGCACTAGGATTGCTCCTAATGGCAGGGTTACCACCTTCCCTTCCATCTTCTTCTTTCTTCATCAGTCATCAGATAATTGCATACACAGCACACGGATAACCTTCATTTTTTTTAAGATTGTAGACTCACGAGAAAATCTTCATCTCCGACTTACATTCTTTTAAGCGATGGTTGTAATGGCGTAATGTCCATACGCATATGTCGTTATTCCATCCTCAGCAATAACTCTTTTATCATCAAACAGAGTCAATGTGATTTTATTCACTTGCACTGTGTGCAAGAGCATGCTCCCGAGACAGGATCAGATTCATGGGTGTTCTGATGATTTCTCCGGTTTTAAGACAGTCAGCATAACTCTCAAATGTAATGTACTGATTGATAGCACTACGTTTAATGCCTTTAATCTTTTTTATCATTGAGCCATGGATATCTAGTGCATACATCTTAGGTCGTAGTCCGACAAAGCGCTGGATGATTTTACCATTAGCCTCATCTTTAAATTTTCCCAATACCTTCTTGTTTAGAGCTGAATAGCATATATGCTTGACAGGGTAATCAGCTGTATCTAGGTGCTCGAGAAAACGTAGCTTGTCCTGGTACACATCTTCAGTCATCACACGATGAATGAACGAATCAGTATCCATATACATGAGCTGCAGGTTTTCAGATCCATAATATGGCAACAACACATCATAATGATAGTAGTACATTAATGTCTTGGAGATATCCAACACACTCATTCCAATGTATATAGGCTTGTTGAATACGTTCTGACGAGAGGCCATATGTACAGAGGCTAGATTAGCAGCATATATTGCTCGATCGATAAACGTATGGTGTTGCAATGGTAGTTATGCCTACAAAGGAGAAATCAATTGTACAGTTTAAAAATTTTGAAAGGATGTTGAAACTACCTTACGTTATCTACGCAGACTTTGAAAGCATTCTCGCTCCATGTCATACATGCATACCCAATCCTGAAACTTCATATACATCCCCTTATCAGCAGCATGTTCCCATGAGCTTCTGCGTTTACGTTAAACCCTCAACCAACGTTGAACATCTGGAAACTGGTCTTCCTAAGCATCCCTATGTATATCGTGGTGTTGATGCTGCTCAGAAGTTTATGGAATACCTGTCATTCCTTGCAAAGGAGATTAATATATACAAACCCGTCATGCCTCTGAAACTTACAGATCAACAGCAGATGGATTTCAACGCCTCTACAGTATGCTACTTGTGCGGAAAAACCTTTACTGAAGAGAACTGTAAAGTACGCGACCATGATCACATCAGTGGTGAATATCGGGGAAGTCTGCATAATGAATGTAATTTAGCCTGTAAAACACCTAAATATATTCCAGTCTTCATGCACAACCTCAGTGGGTATGACTCTCATTTCATTGTTAAGGAGCTGGGATGTACAAGTGAGCGGGTGGAAGTAATTCCTAGCTCTGAAGAAAGCTATATATCATTCTCCAAGTATGTAGGAGATATAAAGCTTCGGTTTGTAGAGTTTTCGATTCCTGAGTACAAGCTTGGATAAGCTGGTGAAGAATCTAACATCGTACCCTGAAACATTGAAACACTTCGGAGAAGACAAGATGAAGTTGATGACACGTAAGGGTGTATTTCTCTATTATTACGTCACTTCATGGGACGTCTTGAACGAAACCTGCCTGCCTCCTAAGAACTACTTCAACAATAAATTGAATGAAGAAGAAATTAGTGATGCTGACTACGATCATGCTAGAAATGTATGAGAGCTGTTTAATGCAAGAAACCTGGGTGAGTACAGCGACCTCTACTTAATATCTAATGTACTTCTTCTAGCTGATGTCTTTGAGACATTTAGAGATCGAACTCTCAAAATGCATAAAGTCGATCCAGCACATTATTTTACCTCTCCAGGAATTACATGGGAAGCCATGTTGCTGTATACAGGAATTCAGCTGGAACTGTTACAGGATTATGACCAATTGCTCATGGTGGAATACGGTATAAGAGGAGGTTTATGTCAAGTCTCCCACCGTTATGCAGAGGCTAATAACGCTTACATGGACAAGTATGATCCGTCGAGACGAACCCAATTCATTACATATGAGGACGCTAATAACCAATATGGGTGGGCCATGTGTCACGCCCTCCCTTATGTGGATTTGAGTGGATATCACCTGAAAAAATTGACTTAGAAAGACTACAAGAAGATGATCCTCATGGATATATATTAGAAGTCGATATCGAGTATCCTGCAGAACTTCACGATCTGCATAATGATTTACCATTCCTGCCTGAGTGTATGAAGCCTAAGGACTCGAGTACAAAGAAACTGATACCTCATCTTGGACCTCGAAAGAAGTATATAGTACATTACATGGCTTTGAAGCAAGCACTTAATCATGGGGTACGGTTAACAAAAAATCATCGTGTGCTACAATTCCGTCAGTCACAGTGGTTAAAACCGTATGTGGAATTTAAAAACAGACTACGACAAAAGGCTGCAGATGATTTTGAGAAGGACCTCTACAAACTGTTTAACAACGCCATGTTTGGAAAAACAATGGAAAACCTTCGTAACCGTATGGATATACGACTGGTGACAAATGAGAAGACTCTGGAAAAGTTAATTGCAAAGCCTACGTTTATCGACCGAGCAATATATGCTGCTAATCTAGCCTCTGTACATATGGCCTCTCGTCAGATCGTATTCAACAAGCCTATATACATTGGAATGAGTGGGTTGGATATCTCCAAGACATTAATGTACCACTATCATTATGATGTGTTGTTGCCATATTATGGATCTGAAAACCTGAAGCTCATGTATATGGATACTGATTCGTTCATTCATCGTGTGATGACTGAAGATGTGTACCAGGACAAGCTACGTTTTCTCGAGCACCTAGATACAGCTGATTACCCTGTCAAGCATATATGCTATTCAGCTCTAAACAAGAAGGTATTGGGAAAATTTAAAGATGAGGCTAATGGTAAAATCATCCAGCGCTTTGTCGGACTACGACCTAAGATGTATGCACTAGATATCCATGGCTCAATGATAAAAAAGATTAAAGGCATTAAACGTAGTGCTATCAATCAGTACATTACATTTGAGAGTTATGCTGACTGTCTTAAAACCGGAGAAATCATCAGAACACCCATGAATCTGATCCTGTCTCGGGAGCATGCTCTTGCACACAGTGCAAGTGAATAAAATCACATTGACTCTGTTTGATGATAAAAGAGTTATTGCTGAGGATGGAATAACGACATATGCGTATGGACATTACGCCATTACAACCATCGCTTAAAAGAATGTAAGTCGGAGATGAAGATTTTCTCGTGAGTCTACAATCTTAAAAAAATGAAGGTTATCCGTGTGCTGTGTATGCAATTATCTGATGACTGATGAAGAAAGAAGAAGATGGAAGGGAAGGTGGTAACCCTGCCATTAGGAGCAATCCTAGTGCTAGTCTCAAGCCTAGATAAAAGGGGGAGAGACACCTACAACGAACTAAAATAAAGGTTTTTTGGCGTAAACTTTTCAATTAAACCTCTCGAATAATAAAGCCCGAATAAAACATTGCAATTTCACTAAAAGAAAGTTGAGGTTATCTCTGGTTAGCCAGATTAGGTTAGACGATCACTGAGTGAAATAGATGATGAGATGAACGTTTGGGATTGGTCAGGTTAATCTAGTCTAGGTTCTCGTACTTATTGTCTAAGTTATGAAGGATGGATTAGCTTAGATTACCTTAGCAATGGGCTGGTTACGTGTTGTTCTTACGTTTTGTTACGTGGTTACATAGTTGCTACGTGTTGTTACGTCGTGTGACGTTTCTGGTTACGAGATGTCACGTGATGTTGCGTGGTTACGTGCTTATGCTTCTTAGTATGACGTCTTGTCATGCTGTTATGTTACGTTGTGTTACGTCTTGTTACGTGGTTACGTTAGATGATAGGAATGAATAGACAATGAGAAGATCCAGAACATACAAGGTGGGAATAGGTTAGGACGTATACTTCACTGTAAACCGATATACAGTTTGTCCCTCTCCGTCTCGCACACTACTGTTTAACATACAAATAGTTTGTAACGTTTAGAAAAAAGTATATAAAACTGTTGTAACGTTGGATGAGAAATGTTTTATAATCTAATTACTCTCTATATTACCGTATAAATCTACATTCCTCCGCCTTCTTCAACCCCTGACTATCCTTGTACCACTCCCGTTTTCCACATTTCTCCCGTATAAACGTATACTCTACTCCTCAACCCCTCTCTAGCCTAGCACCTCTCCTCGTATTCCCTACCGCTCTCATATAAATGCATTTTCCTCCTTGAAGACTCTCTCAACCTAGCACTTACCTTCGTTTTCCTCGTCTCCATATAAACGCATACTCTGTCATCCAAACCTTCCTGCCTAATACCTCTCCTCGGTTTGCTAGCTCTCCCATA
The DNA here is from genome assembly GCA_030765065.1 of Deroplatys truncata. NCBI lineage: Eukaryota > Metazoa > Arthropoda > Insecta > Mantodea > Mantidae > Deroplatys > Deroplatys truncata. The sequence goes on from CM060990.1 coordinate 493,749,094, forward strand.
TAAAAACGCTATATTCTACCCCTCAAGTCCTGTATGGTCTAGTACCTCTCCTCGTATTCCCTATCTCTTCCATATAAAGCGTATCCCCTTCTCCGTCAGCATCTGTCTAGTCTAGCCCTTCTCCTCGTATTCCCTATCTCTCCCGTATAAGCCTATATTCCCGTCCTTCAGCATCTGTCTAGCCTATTATCTGTTCACGTTTTCCCTATCTTTCCCATAAAAGTCATACTCCACACCTCAAACCCTGTCTAGCCTAACACTTCTCCTCATATTCCCCTACCTCTCTCATATAAGGCGCATTCCCCTACTTCAGCCCTGTCTAGCCTAGCATCGACCCTAGTATTCCCTATTTCTCGCATATAAACGCCTACTCTATAATTCAAACCTCCTAGCCTAATACCTCTCCTCGGTTCGCTCTCTCTTCCATATAAAACGCCATATTCTACCCTTCAAGTCCTGTTTAGTACAGCATATTTCCTTTATTCCCTATCTCTCTCGTATAAAGCGTATCCCCTCCCCTCCTTTAGCATCTGACTAGCCTAGCATCAGCCCTGGTATTCCCTATCTCTCCCCTATAAACGCATTTTCCTCCTTGAACCGTCGCATCTACCCTCGTTTTCCTATCCTTTCCCTCATAAACGCAAAAGTGGCACAGCTTCTGTTTATAATACCGTCTGTTCTCCGTTTTCCATACATTCCTCATATAAGCGTATACCCTACTCCTTAACCTCTGTCTACACTAGCACCTCTCCTCGTATGCCCTATCTCTGTCGTATAAAGCATATCCCTCCCTCCTGGAGTCCCTGCTCTACCTCGGAATTCTCCTCGTTTCCCCTATCTTCTCCATATAAACGCATTTTTCCTCCTTGAAGGTTCTCTCAACATAGCATTTACCTTCGTATTCCTAGTATCTTCATATAAAAAGCCCTACTCTACCCTTCAAGCCCTGAATAGTCTAGTACCTCTCCACGTATCCTCTCTCTCTCCTGTATATATATATATATATATATCCGTATTCCCCCTGCTTCAGCATCTGTCTAGCCTATTATCTGTTCACGTTTTCCCTATCTTTCCCATATAAACAGCTATTCCACTTCTCAAACTCTGTCTAGTCTAACACTTCTCCTCATATTCCCCGTATCTCTCATATAAAGCGCATCCCCACTCCTTCAACCTCTATCTAGCCTAGCATCGATCCTCGTAGTCCCTATCTTCCCCATATAAACGCATTTTCCTCCGCATCCACCCTCGTTTTCCCTATCCTTTCCCATATAAACGCAAAACTGCGCCAGAATCCCTCTGTATACCCTACTAAAGCCGATTAAGAGGGTTTATGAATAGCATTTTAATTAATTTACTGGAGTACAGTGTACTACGTATAGCTTCAGCCGGTCGAATGTTGGAGCCTGTGCCAAATCCACCCTCCTAGGAGAAATATACATTACGCAACGGGCATATATCAAAGGAACGCTGCCGAATGCCGGAAAAAGAAGTGCAACGATCAACGTAGTAATTCTTTAACCATTCGCTACAAGAAGAAGAACCAGCACAAGTTTGGACTCACGTAGTGGGTCACGCCACGCGACTCGTCGACTGCGCACGCGCAAAACACTCGAGCTGCTCCAAGGTGTGGGGTAGCATGACGAACCAGTCTGTCTTCATCGAGGGAAACAAGCAGGATCACGTTAGATAGGCATTCGGCACGGTATACAAAATTCTCTTTCGGCTAAATATATTTAAAATTCTTTTTGGTAATTGGGCAGCGGTAAAGAGTTATCGTCGGGTAGAGATATTTATTCTTGGCGTTTAACTATAAAGCTTTAAATGTGAGAGCAGGAAGCAAATTGTAAAAATTGTAATCGAATAATAATGTTGAAACTGTAAAACTCTAAAATGAAATAGGGAATGATAATTGTAATCATTTGTGTGATATTGATGTTGAGTTATTAAAGTAAAGAATACGGTTGTTAATTATTTTTTATGAATATATCTTCAAGCCATTATTCCTTGTATAATCCAGGTAATGGGTCAAAGTAATCGCTTCAAAATGGCAGCAGATCGTATGGGAAGTTTTGATATGGCAGTTAAATAGTGACCGTATGTACGATTATATCCTCAATTTTAGGTGGATAATAGGTAATTATTTGCAGTTATTCTAATATAGTACGTTTACTTGATATTGCTTTCTGCTTTTTAGATAACATGGAATTACAAAATTTGGATTTATTACGTAAAGATGAATTGGGTTTTCATTTAATGCTTCGAGATTTACCGTTTGATAAATCAGATACTGTAGCTAATATATTGAAAACGTTAAAAGAAGCCGGAAATAGTACACTTAATGTAAATGCTTTTTCGAAACAAGAAACTTTAGAGTTAATTAAAACTTCGGAGTTTCAATTACAAGAAATACAAAATTCAATTGGGGAACAAAGTACAGGTATTTCACAAGCTACGTTACGCCGTTTTAAAGCACGGATGACATATCATATTTACAGGCTTCAATTCTTTACTATATCCAAGCATACATTGGATATTTAAGCTCATTTACAAGAACTTGTTAATTATTATACGGAGTATATGGGGTCGCTGTTGGATAAAACAGTCGAATTGGGTTCAGATGTGGAACAAAATTTTTCGTTAGGTGACAGAAATGTTGCTGCGTCAGAGGTATTAGATAAAAACATATCGACGATATCCTTTCGATCATTAGTTAGATCATCCGGTACAAGGTTTAATAGAGAACCAACATTTTGTGGTAAATACGGCAGATCAGGCAGTGACATTTTTACAATTCTTTCTTCAATTGTATGACTTATGTCGACAATTTCAGATTGCGGAACACGATGTATATGTGTTATTACTAAACATTGTGGAAGAGAAAATAGTTTTTGGCTCGTACGGCGCAAAGGCAAAGGAGTTCATTATCGCAATTTCATATGTTCATACTGGAATTTTTCTTTCCTCCACGAGTTCGGATGCAATTCTTAATGCAGCATTATTATGCACCACAAGGAGAAGTAGAAGAATTGCTTAGCTTTATGGAAAGGGTTAAATTGTTTGCACGTGTTTTTCCTTTATCGGATTCTGAAGCAGAAGTCTGTAAATTAATTATTTCAGAGTTAAATGGGATGACACGATTACAAGGTATAGTGCATAAGTTACCAACTTCGTATAGTGCATTGGATGAAATGTTTATGCTCTGGCAAACTTAAGCTCCACCCAAGGGACTTTTTCAGCAGCAATTATCCACGGCTTTAAATTTTCAAAAAGAGGCTAAACAGAATACAGATGATAGAAGTATGAAACCGGGAGTATTAAATACAGTTTCGGGACCAGATGGTAACAAATGCACATATTGTGGTAGAAGAGGACACTTCAATTTTGTTTCCAACGTAATAAACCGAGACGTCGTTTATGGCTAGAACGCAAAAAGCATAAATCTACATGGCAATTGTCGATTCAAGGCCGCCGAGATTTGCCATTACCAATGATAGAAATTTCTTGTTTTCGTAAGGGTACAATGGCAGTCATTGATTCTGGATCATGAGTAAATATAATAGATCAATATTTTCTCGATAGTCTATTTCCAAAATGGAAGCCATTAATAAGAGTCTGCGATAAAAGGTGTTACGGTTTCAGGCTCGGAGTTCAATATTCTTGGGTTGCTGAATGTGCATATTAAAATGGCAGAGTTTTCGTGGAATATAATGTGTGCGGTTGTTCACAAATTACCGGTAAACCTTATTTTGGGTTGTCCATTTCTTAGAAATACACGGGCTGTACTGGATTTTTTTTCACTTTGCACTTTCCGTTTGCACCGGAACGACAAATTCCCTTCACTTTGGGATCAAACTCGTTTAATCTAGCACCATCATTATCACTGCAGGTAGTTGATTTACATTCTCAATTATTACATCTTAACTCACAATATCGCCAACCTATTGTAGATATGGTGCACGAGTTTCAGGATGTTATTACAGATAAAATAGGCAGGGTAAAAGATTTTCTATATCATATCCAATTATTAGATACTACATCAGTTCGTTCGTCGCCATATAGATGCACTCCTCCGAAAGTAGAGATATTAAGGACCAAAATTGAGCAACTTTTAAAAGCAGATATTATTGAACCTTCCAAGAGTTCATATTCAAGCCCGTGTTTTCTAGTTCCGAAACCAAATGGTGAATCTCGATTGGTGGTGGATTATCGTAAATTAAACCAAAATATTCAGGTAGATGCCATGACTTTGCCAGAGCTTCATACGGCAGCTCATTATTTTCGAGAAGCAAAAGTTTTTACTACATTAGATCTGAATCAAGCGTATTATCAAATACCTTTGGATGAAGTGTCACGTCCCGTTACGGCTTTTTCAACTCCATGGAACTTTTATCATTTCAAACGGGTCCCGTTTGGTTTATCAACGGGAGCACAGACTTTATCTCGTTTATTAAATAATATTTTGGGGCAATACAAGTTTCAGTTTGTATTCAATTATTTGGACGATTTAGTTATTTATTCTCCAGATATACGATCGCATTTGCAGCATTTAAGGTTAGTTTTTCAATGTTTGCGTCAAGCAGGATTAACAGTTGGTCCGTCCAAAATTAAATTTGCTGTCAATCAAATTTCCTTCCTGGGACATATTGTTTCTCCTCAGGGAATATCCGTAGACCCAGAAAGAACTATGGCAATTCGGTGTTTTCCAGTTCCTTCATCGACTAAACGATTGGCATCGTTTTTGGGTATGGTGAATTTTTTTTCTAAATTTATTCCAAAATTTGCTGAAATAGCCGAACCATTGAATGCTCTTCGGCGAAAAGCCGTAAAATTTGAATGGACTTCAATTCATCAGAAAGCGTTTGACAAGTTAAAGGAAGCTATAATGAATCCGCCAGTGTTGGCAATGCCAAATTTCGAAGAACCTTTTGTTCTTCAAACCGATGCTTCAAGATATGCTATTTCGGCGGTATTACTTCAGGGGATAGAAGGAGCACGTAAGCCAATTTATTATATTTCGCGTTGTCTTTCGCGGACAGAAAGAAATTACTCGGTGTACGAGTTAGAAGCTTTAGCCGTGCTTAGTGCTTGTGAAAAATTTCGTCCGTTTTTGGAACATCGAACCTTCCATTTGGAATGTGATAACCAAGCTTTGACTTGGGTATTATCACATGCTAGGAAAACGGGGAAGCTTGCGCGTTGGGCTACCCGAATTGGCTCTTTTAAATTCACAGTTAAACATATTCCTAGTACTGAAAATGTTATCGCAGATGCACTTTCCCGCATGCTTGTTGAACCAGCGGTAGAGGATAATCAAGTTAGTGCACCAATGTTGTTATGTCCAACTCTTTCAAAGGATTTTCCTTCGGTGTTTACCTCCTTGGAGGATCATCAATGTAAGGATGAGGTGTTAGGCCCTATTTGGGAACAGTGTCACTTAGGTAATATTCCTAAAGGATATTATTTTAAGGATAATCTTTTGTATGCTACGCTACCGAGGTCTAAATTGGTCAGGATATTGTTACCGCGTTCGTTAGTACCGGTGGTTTTACAATATTTCCATACATCGCCACATGGTGCGCATTTAGGTGTATTTAAAACAAAACAGAAAATACGCACTTATTTTGTGTGGAAACAGATGTATGCCGACATTAAGAACTATGTTAGCAAGTGCGAGATATGTTTGTATGCTAAACCAGCACAAAATACTCGAGTGGGTCATTTACATTCCAAAATATCGATCTATCCCATGGAGAGGGTATTTCTTGATTATGTGGGTCCCTTACCGCGTTCTTCTAGCGGCAATACATATCTATTAGTTTTGGTAGATGCATTCTCTAAATTTACATGGTTGTATCCAGTTCGGGCTCCAACAGCATTGACAACAGCATTAGTTTTATCACGTATATTTGCTTCTTTTGGAAATCCTCAAACACTGGTTACTGATAATGCTTCTTATTTCAGGGCATACAATTTCCGTACATTTTTGTTTGAAAGAGGAATACATTTTGTGCGAACATCACCTTATTATCCACGACCATCGTTAGCGGAACGTGTAAACAGAAATTTGAAGAGTATGTTAATTGCATTTCACTCAGACCATCATTCCCAATGGGATAGCTGGTGTGCCGAATTTCAGTTTGCTTTAAATACGGCAGTTCATGAAGCACATCAGGCAACTCCCTTTTCACTAATGTTTCGTTTTCAACCGGCTTGCCCTTTGGTCAATCAGTGGAAATTGTCAGATTTATTCCCGGAGTCGGGAAATGTAAATAAAGATAGAGAAACTTGGTTACATACTTTACAAAATTTACGTGCAGATCATGTCCGACGTGAGATCCGATATAATCGTAACCGCAAGGAGAGTACATTTCAAATTGGGGATCTAGTGATGCTACAGGCACACCAGTTGAGTGATTCTAGTAAAAGCTTTACCCAGAAACTAGCCCCTCGATATGTAGGACCTCTTCGGATCATTAAGATCGTTAACCAAGTTTCAGTGCAACTCCAGGATTGTGTTACTGGGAAAATTACAACAGCTCATGTCACTCAATTAAAACCCGTACCTGCTACCGTGATATAAATCCTCGCTTCCTCGCAGATAGGCAGCACCTTTTTATATAATGGTCATCGTCGGCATAGCGGGTTCGCTTTCTCACAGCTGACGATTATTTAAGGACGTGCTGCCTACTATATAGATAGACTTTTTATCTTTGAAAAAAAATGTTTTTAGTTCTTTTAATTATCAATATATTGTAACATTCATCTTCCACTTTCATCTTATTCATCTCATTGTATATTTATTTGTAAACTTCACCTGTTTTAAGGTGAAGTAAATAATGTAAGTCCAGTAATTACATTGAAGAAAAAAAAGGAAATGAAACGCCTTATGCATAAAAGCAGGTTTTGATATGTATTATAATTGTTCCAGACCGCATATTAAATGCTGGCCTTTTTTTAAGTTATGTATTTTAATGTGTTTTTTTCATTCCAGAGTTAGAATGATACAATTTGAATGCTTCTACACTCACATTTTACGTATATTTGGACGTTGTTTTGGTTATATAATCTATGTATGATATCTAAATCGAGTTGAATGCTTCTGTCTACCTAATGGCTTGGTCTTGTTTTACATATACCATATGCACGGTGTGGAGATGTGCCAGGTCGCGTGGATGGACAGGCGAGACTACAAATCATCAGAACAACGCACGTTCCTGTTCCCGTTCTACCCGTTGCCTCTGGGGGGGGAGTATTGTGCCAAATCCACCCTCCTAGGAGAAATATACATTACGCAACGGGCATATATCAAAGGAACGCTGCCGAATGCCGGAAAAAGAAGTGCAACGATCAACGTAGTAATTCTTTAACCATTCGCTACAAGAAGAAGAACCAGCACAAGTTTGGACTCGCGTAGTGGGTCACGCCACGCGACTCGTCGACTGCGCACGCGCAAAACACTCGAGCTGCTCCAAGGTGTGGGGTAGCATGACGAACCAGTCTGTCTTCATCGAGGGAAACAAGCAGGATCACGTTAGATAGGCATTCGGCACGGTATACAAAATTCTCTTTCGGCTAAATATATTTAAAATTCTTTTTGGCAATTGGGCAGCGGTAAAGAGTTATCGTCGGGTAGAGATATTTATTCTTGGCGTTTAACTATAAAGCTTTAAATGTGAGAGCAGGAAGCAAATTGTAAAAATTGTAATCGAATAATAATGTTGAAACTGTAAAACTCTAAAATGAAATAGGGAACGATAATTGTAATCATTTGTGTGATATTGATGTTGAGTTATTAAAGTAAAGAATACGGTTGTTAATTATTTTTATGAATATATCTTCAAGCCATTATTCCTTGTATAATCCAGGTAATGGGTCAAAGTAATCGCTTCAAGCCCTAAGAGGGCAAAGTGCTAGCCACACCTCTGTAAGATGAAACGACCACCTTTGCTGTGATTTTATTGCGTTCCTGGTTGGCATAGCATTATAGCGACGATATCTAATCACTGCGTGTGTTATATTCATCAGTTCTTGTAATTTAATGCACTTTAAAACAAGAATAATAGTAGTAATAATTATTATTATTTAAATATCCATAGATTTACGTAACATCGAAGCAGTTTATTAATTAGCATATTGTTTTGCAACATTAAGCAACTTTGGATTACCCTTGAGAATTATAAGTCCTACCATCTTGGAATACCTTACCGCCCGTCTACCTATCGTGTATGATTTATCACGATCCTACCCCATAATCTGACAAAAGGCTAGAAATAGTAGCAATTTTGTATTATATAGAAGGAATTTGATTTCCCTGCCAGTTTACCGCCATCTTGGAATACCCTAGCCACGAGGACAACCCTGCCAGCCATTTTGTATTATCTGTCTTGATCACAGCCCACACTCGGACAGAAGCCTAGATAGAGGAACTATCTTGAATTACCATACGTGATCCAAATGCGGAGGTAACAACCTTGGAATACCCTAAGCGTGGCTCACCCTTGGCATCTTTGATTACCTCCAAACACCCACTTCCTCCCTCGGAACTTTTCCTCTTGTTTTCCTCTCCCCGTATTCCCTAATTTCACAATGCTTGTGCATTAGCCAGTGCACTTGCTTTTCGTTTCTTACTCTACCCCTTCAGAAAAAACAGGAAACTATTAGCGGTATTTTATTTATTTAAATAGGATCGAATTTCCATTCATAAAAACGGGTGTGTTTCCATCAGATAACGGAAACAACAGGTGCATTGATTTCCCATTCATAAAAACATTCATGCTCTTGGCAACCCACATCTAGCTTAATGCTTAACAGGCTCTATTTGCTTCAAGCAGTGATGCGCCCTATAACGAAGAGGTTGAAATTTAACAAATTAAATGGCGCACACGCCGTTGTCTTGATGCGTTCCTATTCTCTGTGTGTCACCATATGCCTGGGACTATGACTAGTCATATTATTTTCCTGCTGTAAAAACAGAACGGAATATATCATTTTTTAAAATTCATATAATTAAACATATCCCGACAATGGAGATTACAACATTCATACAATATTAGAACAATGACCAATTGCTTTCTTCTCCTAGAGCGTTTGTCTTCATTACATCACTCATATAGTTAAGTCCTGTTTCTATATTTCTTTGGGCGATATACATTCCATGACAATCTAAAACACTAAAGTTCTCATTCAATCAAATAGATTAACAACGGTGATCAAGTTAATTTTATTTTTTCAAATTCAAGAATAAGACGTTACTGCATATAGTCGGATATTCTAGATATTGCATTCATTATTATTCCATAACGCCAAAGAGAAGATCCCCCCAATATACTACACGGGAGCGATTTTTATTGCGCTACGACCTAAATATCCAAGTTTTAATTCAATCAATTTACGAAAGCGGCAGCAAATGCAATGTATACCATTAGAACCAGGAATCGATACAGGACGCATCACGAACATAGACACAGAATTTGAGGGGGAGGGAAAGAGAAACACACCTAGATAGGAACTGATGGGAGGAGTTGAAAACTAGTTAAACATCCTTCATATTGGGAACAAACCCCAACATCCCCCGCTTCTTTAGTCCCCTTTGTTGATTCTTTCACAACCTAATTCAAATGCAATATGCATCTCATATCCCAAGGCCCCTATATTTCATTACCACAGTGAGCCGCTACTTTCAAACAAGTTGCTCATCTACTGGTTCCCAAGAACCTCATGAGGTATGGTGCATCTCACTCCAGAATTCCGAGAGTTAGAATGCCGGTATCGGTGATCGAACTTATGTCCCCCGCTATGCAAGCAGCAGCAAATTTAATTGAGTTTTATTTATGGACGCTCTTTAACTACTATGGTTCTTAGCGTCCCATTCTATATTGGGCGTGAAAGACAGCAAATTTTTCTCAGAGGCCTCTTTATCAGGCTTGAGGTTCTTATACGTGCCGTAAATCTACGACCGGGACCATCAGCTTTACTTCACTTCCGAAGGAAGCCATGTTTAGGATTTTTACGTCCGAAAAAAAAATCCATCGCCCTCCGCCGGGTTTCAACCGTGACCTTGGGAACTGGGTGATAACATGGTACCCCTTAAACCACGGAGGACGTCGCAAACAGCAGCGCTCTATATGGCTACGAAGACGGTCGTATAATTTACAGAATTGGCAATCACTATTTCCACTCAGTTGGATGTCATCAACCAACTCGAAAAATGCGGATGAAATAATGTCCTTATAAAGAGGAATGAAGAAGTAAACTAACCAGTCGCGGCCCGTGAGTAAGCAGGCAGAGGGGTTTTAGTAAGTAAACCGTCACATTAGTAACGCACCGAGGATTGGTGGGGAGAGGAGTTAGAAGCGCTTGTGACCTTGCAGTGTTCTCTAAACAAATACCATGCTCAGTTGAAGGCAAGTGAACCCTACTTCGAAAGCACTTATGGAAGAAGGAAAAAAAGCAATGTACGCTTAGCTACTGACAGTGTGTAATTAGTTTATGAAAGCTACGAAACAATCATTTAGAAAGCTGTGCATTTTAAAGTTCGTATTAGTATACGACACAGATTCTCGAAAAATTCGGATCTGTAGTTTGGGGCTAAGGAATTTGAAGGTCCACTTTCGTCATTCGTTCCTTTCTAATAATGCCATATGTTCCTCGTGTTTCATTAAATTACAGGTTGATTAACATAATGTTTAAATCGTCTTTTGAGCTCTATATTACATATCATGGTTTCGTCATTGTGTTAAATGTTCCTTGCCACATTCCACTACAAATGATGCCAATTTTGATGTATAAACTCTTCTTTATTTATGCATATTGCCACAGTTATCCTGTGGTGTATATGGAGCAAATAAATGGAACAGTCGCAACGAACCTTGGGGAGCGAAGAAGGAAGTCCGTCACAGTAGCTGACGTCACCTACTCTCCGTGCGGCAACAAGATTGGTCTATTTACTTACTAAACCCCATTTACCTTGTTATAAGTTAAGGGGATCACAAATTGTGCCTAAAACTATTAGCAGTGCATGCATAAAACATAGACCTAAACGTATACATGATACATACCATTTAATTTTTGTACACCAATTCCGCTCTTCTCTCCTTAATTGTGGAGAATACCTCTATAACTTCCTTATTGCAGTCTGGAATATTACATACCGACCTTTTTTCTAGGGAGAGAATAGCTAGAGCAGTCAGACTTTATATTCCCATCGAATCTCTCAGGAAAGTCTTTATTCTTTTTAAGGTTTAAAAACATCGTTCACTTTCCACTGTTGCCATTGGGAGGGTAACTATTATTTTCAGAACACTGATACATTCCGAGAAGATACGTGACAAGTTGTTCTGCAAGAAGTTCAATAGAGGCAGGCACTATCCACGACACGCAGATCTTCTTGAGAATACGAAACCTGTAACTCGGTTTTGAATTTTTGCGCATTCACGTTAGGATATGCTTTGAAGGCAGCTTGGAAGTCATGTTCTGGAAATGTAAAATTAGATTCTTTGAAGCTGTTCACGACAAACAATTTTGAGGTACGCAAATGACTATAAAATGTAAACCTTTCTTTAATGCTGATGATAATTATATCACAGACTTCCAGAGCAGCAATACGATTGTCATACTCACAGCGTCACCCATATTCACTTGTGGCTAGATTTACCGGTAACAGTTTCTCGTTCATAGTCTTTCCGCACATGAGACACGCTGTCACAAAACCTATTTAAAAGATCTCTAATTTAAACGTATTAATGTTTTTTGCTGGATAGAATAAAAGAAAATGGCTACATATGGCATGGTTTTATGATAAAACTCTAGCCAAAATAAAAACTGTGGGTCCTTCAAAGTTCGCGCAAACCTTACCGACTGATAAATTGTATTTTCATCATCAAATTCGTTATCTCGTGTACGCTCAAAACACACTATCAAACTATTTTTGTGTTCATATATGGTGTTAACAGTTCTGTGTTGAAAATACCAATCTAGCGGGAGGAGCAGAAGCAATCTTTTTCTGCACAAACTCATTGAAATAATTCAGTTGGGTGATTTTTAGAAGAAGGGACCAATGCCATAAATATCTTGAAAAAATACGCTACTCTTGGAGGAGGAACAGGTGGCATTTTGTAGGATCAAATTAGCTTAATGTGCGTAACAATGAATATAATTGGAATTGCTTTTCTGTGATCAAGCACCGCATACCCTCTTTTTGTTTCCTCATAACCGAAGTTCCATTGTACTCTGGAAATGTATCTACTCCAATACGTTTTAGTTCTGCTAAAATATTTTCCGCTAAGCCAAGACCAATCCTATATGAATATCAAGAAATCCCCAAAATCTCTCCAGTATTTTACCATCAAATTATGTTCATCTGACTTCTACAGAAATTGTCTGTGGATTCGTCTACTTGCATAGATAAACAGTCTACATTATTGAGGTAATCTTTTAAATATTTTTGACGGACAGGTAGCGTCGCAAATAACAAAACATTCTGAATAGTTTTACACGAAAACTCGAAATAAAACAAACTAAATACAACTAAAAAGCGAGGTTTTACTTGGCAAGGACTTTTAGAAAGAGAAAGATACATTCACTCACCTTCTCCTTCGTTTAGGGACTTAGCGGCAACTGGGAAATCCCTTTCATGTCGTCCACAGAGTAAATGGCGGAACAGTTCTCCTCGCAGCAGTTGGCCTCCTTTTTATCGTCACTGTCAGGAGTTGCCCAAGTTAATAGCGAACCTGTCGATTGTGTCCATTATGCAACCCGTTCCCAAGAAAATCCTTCTTTCATCACATGCTCATATGCCTGTTTTCAAGTTTAAATTGTTACATTTGCCAATGCTGTGCTAAGTAAAGACTTTATATCACTGGATTCGAATGACAAATTGTATTTGGCGATATAACTCTTTACCTAGGTCCAGATGAGCTCAACTGCATTGAACTGAAAACGATACGGTGGCTGGCGCAATGTATATACCCATGAGGCTCCGCAATTGTGTCTATTTCATATTTTGTTACACTGTCTTTTTTAATTTTATAAGTTCGTATAAGGCTGCTTTGTTGCTTTTGGATCAAATTCAATGTTGCGTTCTCGTAACCAGGTTTGCATCTGCAGTTTTTTGTAAGAAAAGTTAGGTGCTTTGTTTAAGTCTATTGAATTATATTTTGCATTATCCATAACTATAACCCTATTTGGGGGAATATTTGGTAGGAGTTTATTGACAAACCATTCTTTGAATACCGCAGCATCCATTTCTTCATGGCAGTCATTTGTGGAAACGGAAAGAAGAGGAGAGAATTTGGACTGAATCCACCTAAAACTTCTGTATGCACTACAATAAATTTGCTTCCTTCTTCCTAAAAGCACATTTAAAGGCTAGTCACCTTCACATATCCACAACTTACTTCTCGTGTGATTTACATTGACCCACGTTTCATCAGGGTAGACAATTGGTCGTCGGTGTAGTGGTTACCATGCTAGCCTTTAGTTCTCGAAATCGCGGGTTCAAACCCGGCGGAGGGCGATTGATTTTTTCGGGCGTAAAAATCCTTAGCATGGCTTCCTTCGGAAGGGAAGTAAAGTCAGTGGTCCCGTGTCGTAGATTTACGGCACGTAAAAGAACCTCAAGACCGATTAAGAGGCCTCTGAGCAAAATTACTGGTCTTTCACGCCCAATATAGAATGGGACGCTAAGAACCACAGCAGTTAAACAGCGTCCATAAATAAAAACACAATTTCCCACTGACCCATAACAGTTTCATTTTTCTTAAAAAATGTAATATTTTAGCTGAAACGTCAGACCTTTCCATTATAAACTTAGGTCCTTGATTGTTGTTAATGTAACAAGATTTTAAATCCTTCAGTATTTTAAGTAAGGTCCAAATACTACCTTGAACTAACTTTTCTTTAGTTAAAACTTCATGTATATCTTTTAAACTCGGCATGAAAGTGTTGTGTATAAAGAATAAATCCTCGTCTTGATTGCAGCAATAGTAAATTACTAGTCTGTTTTTTCGGTGTTTTGTTTGGTCCTTTCTTCCCAGGGGTTCGCAGCTTTTCTGATTCACTGGCTTTCTTCTTCTCACTGTTTATTCTGTACAGACCGTTGGGATATCCATTTAGCAGCGCAGTTCGTGCAATGATGTCTGTTACTGATATTGTAGTAGGCTGTCCGTTACTTAATTCATGTTCCTGAGTTAAAAAAAAATCCTGAACTATACAAACAATTTCTCTCCAATCGGATCGCAGTGGTTTAGCCTTTCGTCCACCTGTTAGCACAATTATTAATACGAGAACAAAATCAAATACAATTTGAATGAAATTCACCACATACAATGACTGTCACACTTTCATTATTAAAGCACTAACTCACTGAGCACAACCTAATGTCACCCACCAAGACTGCTCTTCAACTACAGTATAACAGCCCGCCACTGACTGTAAATAATTGATAGCTAACAAAAGGGAGCACCTAAGCATTAAAAGTGTCTTTTGTTGAGAGGAAAACCTTATCATCCCGCCCTCTCAAAAATCAGATCAGGCACTTGCGGCAAGTTAAACCTCACAGACTGTAATTCAATGTTCACGGTTATACTGGAATTTAAGAACTGACCGGTTCAATTTGTTTTTCTTTTCTTTCTTATTCCTGCACATGAAGGAACAAACAGGAAGCGAGACAAAGAAAGGTTACAAAGCCAGACCCGAACAGTCAGGGATGCGTAACGTCATCGCAGCCTTCGGATCCCCAAGCGGCGACCTTTGTGCAGTAGCCAAACACTTGTTCCCTACCCTCCCTAACCGCAAGCACCATAAAATCTTAACAACGCTTTGCTTTGGTGGAGCTGGAGAAAGGACCATGTGTTGTGTTTAAGGGATGGGAAGACCCTACTAATCGTTTACTGATGGGTTTATGGTCAGGCTTCAAAGCTTTCCGTTCGCTTTGAAGCCGGTTGGGGAAAGGATGCCCGCGACTAGCATACGTATTCTCTCTCTCTCTCGCTCTCTCTCTCTCTCTCGTGTCATTGCCTTCACTGATGCGCACTTTATCGTGACTGCGCAGCGCCGTAAGTGTTTTAGCTGTTTTACGTAGAATGTAGCCACAGGTAAAAAGCAGAGACCTTATTTTAAGGCATTAGCAGCTTGGTCACAGAACGCAATGTCTTGCAAAATGGAGAATTTTACTTTTCTCTGCAAATTTAAATGGTGCAGAATGATGAATTTCATTCTTTTTCAGTGACATTTTTCTTTTAAAACAGAAGCAAAAGAGCTTTATTTCAAGACGTTATAAATATAAAAGTTGAAAAATCGAGAATAACTTATGTACGAGATGGAGAAAAAGGGAGGTAATGTGCCCCATTGGGCCGGCCGCCATTGCAACTAGCTATTATTTTTCACCTTGCTTTGTTACTGAATAATAATCGTATAACATTTTCACCTTGCTTTCTTTATATTGTGACAAAGACTGATACAACCAAGGACTCAACTGTGAATAACTAATAATTCCGAAAAAGGTGATTTCATTCTTAAATCATGTGCACGTCTATAATGTTCAGCTACATGTTCTCTTCCAAAAATCTACTAAGTGGATGGCAACAATTGTTAAAACAGGATTTTCATTAATCCGTGGAAATGTATCTATATCAAAGCACTTGTTTTCTTTCTTGAATGATGTTTAACGTCCACTCTTACTTCATACGGCACTACACGCTGACACTCGTGTTATAGGAAAGTATAATTTGGAAAGGAAACGTTCCAGGCCTAGCTGAGAGTACCTGCCCAGCTTTTGCCAGTCATGAGAACTAAGGAAAACCTTAATACAAAAAAAAAAAAAAAAAAAATATGGAGGACGGTCCTGGCGCGAGATGAGATGGCGGTTAAGGGCGCTAAACATCGAAGGTCATCAGCGCCCTTACAACGTGTAAAATTAAAACCCCAAAACTAAAATAGGGACAAAAACACTAAAAAAACAAGCCAACAATTTCTAAAACCACCACACTAAAACATGGTAAATAAAACAAAAGAGTAAAACGACGTGTCAGGAACTGTAGAACGCAAGGGACAAGAGCGCCATATCTCCGCCGGGGAAAAGAGCCCCCATTAAAACAGACAATATAAAGTCACAAAACTAAAAGACGCTCACGCATTAAATGCGTCGAATAAAACCACCGTCACTGATAAGACATTCTACAGTATGCGCGTCGTTTGCCAAAAACGTTGACTAAACCAATAGGCAGACACACACGAACGCACAATGGAACTAAAACCTGACACTCTGTTAAAATGTGACGCACCGTTAAGGCTGCCGCACACTGCTCACAGAGTGGTGCGGGGTCACCACTAAGCAAGTGTCTATGACTAAAACGGCAATGTCCGATACGAAGTCGTGTTAAAATTACCTCTTCCCGACGAGAAGCACGAGAAGAGGTGGCCCAGACACCCGGGAGAGGTTTAACCTCCCGCAACTTATTCCCCCTAAGGGCCGCCCACTCATTGCGCCAACGCGAGAGGACAAAATGACGTAAAATTACATGCACATCAGTGGAGGGAACAATAGAAGCAAAACATCAGGACGATAAAATTGCCAATTTGGCAGCGGCATCCGCAGACTCGTTGCCAGAGACGCCCACATGACCCGGAATCCACACAAAGGAGACGCTGGTGCCAGAAACACCGCGCGAGTGGAGGAGATCATGTATGCGCTGTACAAGTGTGTGGTAATTGTACAGCGCGTTAATACTCTGAAGGGCGCTGAGAGTGTCTGTGCAAAGAACACAGCGTCGTTACGTCGTGCCGCTGAATGTATAAAAGTGATTGATAAATACTAAAAAGTTCGGCGGTAAAATTGAACATTGCCCCGGTAAACGAAAGGTAAAACTACGTTGACCAACAATAAAGGCACACCCTAATGCAACATTAGTCTTAGATCCACCAGTATATATAAAATGAAGGTCCTCGAATTGCGCTTCAAGATCTAAAAACACTGATCTAAGGACTGAAGAAGGGGTCTCATTCTTCAGCATCGACGTTAACCCAAGGTGACAGTGGACCTCAGCGCGCAACCAAGGAGGAAACCGCGTTTTCCCCTGGGAAGGATCGGTGCTGGCGTAACGTCCAAATGCCGAAGCTGGCGAAATCAAACCCCTGGAGGGAGCAATGCAGAGGAGCTAACTAAATATTGCCGATCAAGCGAATCCTCGAGACATATCTCGAACGACGGGTGGTCAGGCAAGCTGTAGAGTCGACAGGCATAGCTGCACAAAAGCATCTCACACCTGAAGGACAGCGGAAGCTCTACAGCTTCAGCATAGACTGGGTACAGGGATATTTGAAAAGCCCCCTGTAAACTCTTGTAGCACGATGGTGAATAGAATTCAAGAGACGTAACACATATGGACGACCGATGAATAGACAATGCACCCATAATCAAGCTTGGATCGGACCAAAGAGCGATAAAGACGCAGAAGGACAGTCCGATCAGCTCCCCAGGATGTGCCACTTAAAACAGGTAATAGATTGAGAGAACGTCACACTTTGCTTTTAAAAACGAAATGTGCGAAGTCCAGCTCAGCTTTCGATCAAAGATCAAACCCAAAAATTTCGCCTCGTCTGCAAATGGAAGACTATCCGGCCCAATATGGAGAGAGGGTGAAGGAAAAGCCTTCAGGCGCCAGAAATTCACACAGACGGATTTCTGGGCGGAGAAAGTAAAGCTGTTGGCGTTACTCCAGGCGTAAACGGTCGATACAGCTCTGGAGACGGCGTTCGAACAGACAGGAACGGCAAATGGCAAAATCGTCAACGAAAAGGGACGATGAAATACAAGTGGAATACAATCAACAATGGGGCTGATAGCAATCGCAAAAAGCGTGACACGGAGTACAGAGCCCTGCGATACACCGTTCTCTTGAATAAAAGGACTAGATATAACGGAGCCCACACGTACACGAAAGAAGCGATGCGTCATAAACTCCCGAAGAAATATGGGAAGATGACCGCGTAAATTCCATTTGTGGAGTATACGTAAAATGCCGCCCCTCCAACAAGTGTCATAAGCTTTCTCCAGGTCAAAAAACACAGCCACTGTTTGACACTTTCTCAGAAATCCATTCATAATATGCGTCGACACACACCAGATGGTCGACGGTAGAGCGATGGCGACGAAATCCGCACTGAGCGTTTGTTAGAAGTTTCTGAGACTCAAGCCACCATGTCAACCGCCCGTTGATCATTCGCTACATCACCTTGCAAATGCAACTGGTGAGGGAGATAGGGCGGTAGCTGGAAGGTAATTGGCGATCCTTCCCAGGCTTAAGTATAGGTCGCGGAATCCAGCCGGTCTTTGAGAGTGCGAAAGCTGCGGAATAATGGTCAGAACTGGAAACCGCCTCAAAGGCAGCACCGAGTGTTAGCAATGGCAGCCGGATCCACTATGGTGGCATTGGAAACTTGAAGGCCAGACAAAGTACAATGCGACACTTTCCCGGAGAAGCGATGCAGTTCATCCAAAACAACAGAGGAAGGCATGAAGCGATTAAAAGACTCGACAAAACAAGTCCAGAATGCCTTCTTGCTATCCTGAAGAATGCAACGAGCCCTGGCGCGCGATTGTATAAAAGTAATCAAATTATCACGTGTAGGGTGTCGCCGAAACACCCTGAACGCAGCTCTATGGGCACGAACGGCGTCCCGACAGTCCTCGGTCCACCACGGAACAGGAATACGCCGAGGGTGGGAGGACGAACGGGGAATTGTGCGTTCGGCGGCAGATAGGATCGTAGAGGCAAGGTACTGCACCATTTGGTGAATGTCAATGAAGGGATGGTCCACAAAAGACACGAGGTTGGAATACAGTCTCCAGTAAGCTTTGCTGAATTGCCAGGTAGGTGCTCTGGAACGCTGGACGTGGTGAGATAGAAGAGAAACGATGCAGGGGTAATGATCGCTGGAGTAGGTGTCAGCGACGACGTTCCACTGCAGGCAAGCAAGCTGGATGGAGCAAACTGCAAGGTCAAAGTAAGAGAATGTACCAGAAGAATCAGAAAGAAACGTAGGCTCACTTGTATTGAGGATGGAGAGGTTGAACAGAGCAAAAATGTCGGAAAGAAGTGTACCCCTCGTACAAGCCCTTGGCGAACCCCAAAATCTCCCAAAAGGAGAAATGGTGTTGGAACAGCGGACAGATCTCGAATGCCCGCGCTAGCGAGGGGAGACGATGGAGGTGAATAGACGGAGCAGATAGAAAAGAAAAAGCCGGGTAATTGAAACCTAACGGCAAACGCTTACAAGTCGGACGTAAGTGCGAGTGTCTGAAAATGAATGTCATTACGCACTAATAGCATGACACCTCCATGAGCAGGAGTACCCTCATCCGGTGCAAGATCGTAGCAAACCGGAGTATACCCTCGGAGATCAAAAGGATCGTGAGGGCGAAGCTTGGTCTCCTGCAAACACACGACCATAGGTGAATGGGAACGCAATAAAAGTTGCAGTTGCGCCCTATGCGATCGTACACCACGTAAATAATGGAGAAAGAGGGCTCCATAGCGAAAGAAATCCTCCACCATTGCAACCGTCTCCGACCTCGGGCTCTGACTTCCCGGGCATTACCCCGGCTTGGGTGAGTGGCCTATCCAGAACCAATCTCACCCCAGGGTCACTCCTCCCAGAACATAGACAGAGGGACCCAATGGCCGTGGGGAGTCAGCATCTCATGCAATGGCCCCCCGCGGGACTGCAGTTGAACAGCGGATACGAACACACACCCTACATGAAGACCCCGGGTGGTGCGGATGATGATATGGGGGTTAAGGGCGCTCAACTGCTATGGTTATTAGCGCCCTTACAATGTATAAAATATAAAATTGAAAAGTCAAAAAACTAAAAAACCACACACAAACCCGCTTGGTCAAAAACACTAAAAAACACAACAGACCAAAGACTAAAATCTACACACTAAAATCATGGTCACTAAAAGAATAAAACAACGTGTCAAAAATTGTAGAATGCAAGGGACATGAGCGCCTTATGTCCGTCGGGGAGAAGAGCCGCATTAAAACTGACAATATAAAATCTCAAAGCTAAAAGACGCTCAGTGCATCAAATGCACCGATTAAAACCAATGTCACTTATAAAACGTAAAAGACATTCTACAGCATGCGCGTCGTCTGCCAAAACGTTGGCTATGCCAACAGGCAGACCCACGCGAACGCGCAGTGGAGCTAAAACTTGACACTCAGTTAAAATGTGACGGACCGTTAAGGGCGCATCACACTGCTGACACAGTGGAGCGGGACACCACTGAGAAGGTAACTATGACTAAAAAGGCAATGTCCAATTTGTAAACGGGCTAAAAGTACCTCTTCGCGACGTGTAGAACGAGAAGAGGTACCCCAGACTAACGGAAGAGGTTTAACCTCCCGCAATTTGTTCCCCCGGAGGGCCGTCCACTCATCGCGCTAAAGCGAGAGGATGCAGCAACGTAAAATAACACGCGACTCTGACGAGGGAACAACAGAGGTAAAAAATCTGGGTAATAAAATCGCCGATTTGGCAGCGGCGTCGGCAGACTCGTTCCCTGAGATGCCCACATGACCTGGAATCCACATGAAGGAGACGCGGATGCCAGAGGCACCAAGCGAGTGGACCAGGCCATGTATGCGCTGTACGAGAGGGTGGTAATAGTACAGCGCACGAATACTTTGAAGAGCACTCAGGGAGTCTGAACAAATAAAACAGTGCCGTAAGTCGTACCGCTGGACGTATAAAAGTGACTGATAAATACTAAAAAGTTCGGCGGTAAAAATCGAACATTGCCCGGGTAAACGAAATGTAAAACTACGATTACCATCAACAAACGCACACCCTACTCCAACATCAGTCTTAGACCCATCATTATATATAAAATGAAAGTCTCCGAACTGCGCCTGAAGTTCTCAAAAAGCCGATCTAAAAACTGAAGAAGTGGCCTCATTCTTCGACATTAAGTCAACCCAAGGTGACAGTGGGCCTCAGCGCGCAACCATGGAGGAAAGCGCGTTTCCCCCCTGGGAAGGGCCGGCGCTGGCGTAAAGTCCAAATGCCGAAAAAGCTTTCGAAATCGAACCCCTGGAGGGAGGAAGGCAGAGGAGCTAACGAAATATTGCCGATCAAGCGAATCTTCGTAAAATACCTCGAAAGACGGGTGGTCAGGCAAGCTTGAGAGTCGACAGGCATAGCTGCACAAAAGCATCTCACGCCTGAAGGACAGCGGAGGCTCTGCAGACTGGGCACAGGGCTGCTTGGAAAGGCCCCCGTAGCGACTCTTATGCCACAATGGTGAATGGCATTCAATCGACGTAATACAGATGGACGCGCCGACGAATAGACAATGCACCCGTAATCAAGCTTGGATCGGACCAAAGAGCGATAAAGATGTAGAAGGACGGTCCAATCAGCTCCCCAGGATGTGCCACTTAAAACACGTACAAGATTAAGAGAACGGTCACACTTTGCTTTTAAAAACGAAATGTGCGAAATCCAGCTCAACTTCCTGTCAAAGATCAACCCTAAAAATTTCGGCTCGTCTGCACACGGAAGTATCCCTTGCCCAAGATGGAGAGAGGGCGGAGGGAAAGCCTTCCGGCGCCAGAAATTGATACAGACGGATTTTTCGACGCCGTTAGCGTTACTCCAGGGGTAGAGACGGTCGATACAACTCTGGAGACGGCGTTCGAGTAGATAGGTCTGACGCGAACTGCAATAAATGGCAAAATCGTCAACAAAAAGGGACGATGAAATGCCAGGTGGAATACAATCAACAATGGGGTTGATAGCAATTGCAAAAAGTGTGACACTGCGTAAAGAGCCCTGCGGTACTCCGTTCTCTTGAATAAAGCGACTAGATAAAACCGAGCCCATACGTACACGAAAGACGCGGTCCGTCATAAACTCCCGAAGAAATTTGGGAAGACGACCGCGGAAATTCCATGCATAGAGTGTACGTAAAATGCCGCCCCTCCAGCAAGTGTCATAAGCTTTCTCCAGGTCAAAAAATACAGCCACTGTTTGACACTTTCTCAGAAATCCGTTCATAATATGCGTCGACAGACACACCAGATGGTCGACGGTAGAGCGATGACGACGAAATCCACACTGAGCGTTCGCCAGAAGTTTCTAGACTCAAACCACCATGTCAACCGCCCGTTGATCATGCTCTCCATCACATTGCATACGCAAGTGGTGAGGGAGATAGGGCGGTAGCTGTAAGGTAGTTGGCGATCCTTACCAGGATTAAGTATAGGGACAATGGTGGCTTCGCGCCAAACGGAAGGAAAAAGGCCGTCCTGCCAAATACGATTATAGACCCGTAAGAGAAAGAGCTTACTGTCGGCTGAAAGGTTCTTTAACAGCAGAACATGAGTGCCATCCGGTTCAGGAGCGGAGTGCGTAGAACAATGAAGAGTGTGCTCGAGCTCCCTCATTGTAAAAAGGGAATTATAACATTCCGTATTAGCAGACGGAAAATTATAGGTTGCGGAATCCAGCCGGTCTTTGATAGAGCGAAAGCCGGCTGAATAATGGTCTGAACTGGAAACCGCTTCAAAGGCAGGACCCAGAGTATTAGCGATGGCAGCCGGATCCACTATGGTGGCATTGGAAACCTGAAGGCCAGACACAGTACAATGCGACACTTTACCTGAGAAGCGACAAAGTTTATCCCAAACAACAGATGAAGGCGTAAAGCGATTAAAAGACTCGACAAAACGAGTCCACGAAGCCTTCTTGCTATCCTGAATAATGCGACGAGCCCTGGCGCGCGATTGTTCAAAATTCACCAAATTATCAGTGTAGGGTGTCGCCGAAACATCCTAAGTGCAGTTCTACGGGCACGAACGGCATCCCAACAATCCTCGTTCCACTACGTAACAGGCATTCGCCAAGGTTGAGAGGATGAATGGTGAATTGCGCGTTCGGCGGCAGAGAAAATCGTAGACGTAAGGTGCTGCACTAGTTGGTTAATGTCGGTGAATGGCTGGTCGTCAAACTGCACGACGCTGGAATACAGGCTCCAGTCGGCTTTTGTGAATATCCAGGTAGGTACTCTGGAATGCTGTACGTGGTGTGACAGAAGAGAAACGATGCAGGGGTAATGGTCGCTGGAGTAGGTGTCAGCGACGACGTTCCACTGCAGACGAATAGCAAGCTGGAGTGAGCAAACGGCTAGGTCCAGGTGAGAAAATGTACCGGAAGAATCAGAAACAAAAGTAGGCTCACCTGTATTGAGAATAAGAGAGATTGAACTGGTCAAAAATGTCAGAAAGAAGAGTTCCCCTCGCACAAGCCCTTGGCGATCCCCACAGGGGGTGATGGGCATTAAAATCTCCCAACAGAAGAAATGGTGTTGGGAGAGCGGACAGGAGAGCTCGAATGTCCGCGGGAGTAAGGGGAGACGATGGAGGTGAATACACAGAGCAAACAAAAGAAAAAACCGGGTAACTGCAGTCTAATGGCAACAGCTTGCAAGTCGGACGTAAGAGTGAGACGTTGAAAATGAACGTCGTTACGCACTAACATGACACCTCCATGAGCAGGAGTACCCTCCTCCGGTTCAAGGTCGTAGCGAACCGGAGTATATCCTCGGAGATCAAAAGGATCGTGAGGGCGAAGCTTAGTCTCCTGCAAACACACGACCATAGGCGAATGGGAACGCAATAAAAGTTGCAGTTCCGCCCTATGCGATCGTATACCACGTACATTCCAGGTCAGGTTAGCCAGTAAGAAAAAGGGATAAACGGTCTACTTAGAAGGGCGGCTTAAAACTACCTTTTGTTTAACCTTTGGGCTCGGGCTTTTGATATGGAGTTGGTCAGAATCCATAGCCTCCTCGAAGGGAGGGCTCACGCGCTCAGAGCCAGAAACCGATTCAAGCGCCGAGAATCGGTTCTGGGTGGCGATGGTTGAGGGGTGCCGCCGAGCGCGGCTTGTCCCAGGAGCTTCCTGGGACTGCGACCTCCGAGGAGGAGAAGGTGAACTCTGCTTACTGTGAACACGCGGAGGGTCTTTTAGAAAGTCTTCTCTTCGAAATTTCTGCTTCTGTTTTTTCTCTGTGGCTTGTGACTTCATAGACTTTGGACCAGGTTTAGAGGGCTTGGTAGCAGTAGCTGAAATGGATGGCCGGATGGTAGTGGCGGTCAAGGCAGTCATGGTCCAAGTTTGAGTCCCAGCATCCTTCCGGGGTACTGGTGAGGCAACAACAGAACTGAATGTTCCCGATCGCAGGAGCGAAGGTTGGCGCTCATGGTAACGCCTCCGGGCTTCGGCGAAGGAGAGTTTCTCCTTTACCCGGATCTCCTGGATCGCCTTCTCGTCCAAATACCGCGGACAGTCGCCAAATGAAGCAGAATGTGGCCCTTTGCAATTGACGCAGACGGGGGCTGTTGAACAGGCACCTTCGTGTGAGGGCTGGCTACATGTTGCACAGATGTTAACGGCACTCTTACATGAGACTTGCGTATGCCCAAAACGTTGGCATTTAAAACAACGCAAAGGGCTAGGAATATAAGGCCTCACAGAAATGCGCTCGTACCCTGCGGAAATGCTCGGGGTAGATCGACGCCATCAAATGTTAGAAACAGGGTACGAGTGGGTACCAATACGCCGTCGCGTTTGGCCTGCACTCGATGTACTTCGGCCACCTTTTGATCGGAGAGATATTCGACTAGATGCTCGTCCGGTATACCATCGAGGCTATGCGTGGTAACGACGCCTCGACAGGAATTCAAAGCACGGTGCTTCTCAACACGGATGGGATAACCGTGGTGAAGCGCAGCGCGCAACAAGGTCTTAGTTTGCTGATCGGACTTCGATTGAGCTAATAACGAGCCATTCCGTAGCCGAGTGCAGGATTGAACCGCACCAGCAATAGCATCTATGCCCTTCTGAATTATAAAAGGGTTCGCCTTCTCAAAGTTTTGTCCTTCTGTTCTTGAAATGACCAAGTAACAACCAGATGTCGGCGGTGCTACTCCTGTTACAACAACTTTTCGGCGCTTGTTTGAACTAATGGAGAAAGGGTGCTCCATAGCGAAATAAATCCACCACCATTGCAACCGTCTCCGACCTCGGGCTCTGACTTCCCGGGCGTTAACCCGGCTTGGGTGAGTGGCCTATCTACACCTATCTCACCCCAGGGTCACACCTCCCAGAACATAGACAGGGGGACCCAATCGCCGTCAGAAGTCAGCAGCTCATGCAATGGCCCCCCCGCGGGACTGCAGTTGAACAGCGGATAAGAACACAAACCCTACATGACGAACCCGGGTGGTGGGGATGACGCCATTATCCACTCACCCAGCTGCGCACCCAGTGCGCGGGTATCCGTCAGGCTGTGTCCACGGAGGATTAAAAGAAAAGATAAAACAAATAAAACTGTGTGGGCGCTTTGCACGCAAGGTAGGCCGGCGAGGAAGAAAAAGAGATGTGCGAATGTCGTGGTGCGAAATGGCCGGAAAGTGACAAGGGAAGAAAGAAACGATGGCGAGATGCGGTATGAATGTAATGCAAAGAACGCACGAGAGCCTACCTTGTGTCCCCCGGTCACGAGAACGAACCCACCTCGACCGGACGGGGATGAAGGGATGAATATGGCGATGAGTGGCTCGGGAACCCCCGGGTACGCCAACACCCGTACTCACATAAGGTGAGCTCCTGCGGGGGGTGGTGCGGATGACGCCATTACCCACTCACCCAGATGCGCACCCAGTGCGCGGGTATCCGTCAGGCTGTGTCCACGGAGGATTAAAATAAAGAAAATCGGAAAATAAACCAAAAGTGTGTAGGCGTTTTGCACGCAAGGTAGGCCGGCGAAGAAGGAAAAGAGATGTGTGAATGGTCGTGGTGCGAAATGTTCGGAAATAGACTAGAGAAGAAAGAAACGATGGCCAGGGGCGGCATGGAATGAAATGCAAAGAACGCACGAGAGCCTACCTTGTGTCCCCCGGTCACGAGGACGAACCCACCTCTACCGAACGAGGGTGGAGGGATGTTCGCACGCAAGGTAGGCCGGCGAAGAAGGAAAAGATATGTGTGAATGGTCGTGGTGCGAAATGTTCGGAAATAGACTAGAGAAGAAAGAAACGATGGCCAGGGGCGGCATGACATGCAAAGAACGCACGAGAGCCTACCTTGTGTCCCCCAGTCACGAGGACGAAACCCACCTCGACCGGACGAGGGTGGAGGGATGATGGCGATGAGAAGCTCGGGACCCGTGTGCGCCAAACCCATACTCACACGAAGTAGGCCCATGGGGGGGGGGGTCCTGGCGCAATGTGAACCGCTGACATTCCGTTCTAAAGTCCATGGCTTAACGACCTCGGCTATACCGACACGGTTACTTTTTTCTTTTTGTAACACAATCGACTTTTAGGCTGTTTCAGGTGAAGCAGCACATCCCATTTAGGCACGGACAAAGTTTTTGTTTCATCCCCGCTTCTTATCGATTTAAAGCCACTGAGTCAGATGTCCCGTAAGGGATGCAACATTCCACTCTAAAGCAACTGATTACCGAATCCAATATACGAATGATTTGCTCCAAAAGCATGTCATGTACACGGTCAGAATTTGGTACAATCATGTTAATTTCAACACTGAAGCTATCTAACACTCAGTATCAATTTGATATCTTACTTGTCTTACTTGATGTTATATAAGAAGCATGCTTTCTAATAGCTGAAGAACAGACTATAGAAGCAATCCAACCATAGTGCGAACTACATTTACAATGAAACATTAATTTTTAAAAAAATGCCTAAAAAGTTAAATTGATCTTGTTACCTAACATGTCACCACGAGGTAAAATGCTGTATAAATTGCCTGCCTGGAATTGCGTTTATCGTTTGCCGAGTGATATTTGGTGCAATTAAGAATGTGAATTCTTATTATCAAGGATCCAAATTTTATAAATGTGTGAAGCCTTAAAACGCTGTAAAGAATACATTATAAACCGCATTAGAGTAAAATACAATAATGTAGCTTTTCTATGAACACATTGTGCATAATATCATGCATTTAAAACCAAATTATGAAGAGGAATTCCATAGACTTTCTTTTAAACAAACACATTTTAACTTTCTCCTTAGAAAAATGTATTTGTACAATATTTCAAAATCATTCTGGAAGCAGTTTTCAGTAATGTTGAAAGTCGCAGATTTCGATTTCGATGATGTAGTTATTCATTGCATCACTTCAAACTCAGTATTTTGCCCATACATACGACTTATAAAATTAAGCTTTGGGGAAGATTAACTGCCTAAAATCTCAGAAAGACGAATAGCCCCGCTTTCTTTATCTGTTGAATCTAAAATAGCTTAGTTCTAGAACAGAAAATGCACAGTACTTTTACTAGTGGTTGGTACTGTGAACATGACTTCCTTGAGGGTTTAAATAACATTAATTTCAGAGGTATAATAACGCATAACACGTAGAATCAAACACACTTGTTGGAAAATCAGCTGCTGAATTAATTTTTATTCGAATATATTGTGTACATTTTTGTAAGAAATAATTTAAAGCCACAATCACAAATCTAATTACTGCTTTTCAACAAAGGATGTCTTAAAGAAAACAAAACTTCAGTTCTGAGGCAGGAAGGGCAAAAATGTAACTAGCTTGAAAGTTGAATAAGTGAAAAACTTGATGCCACGGGTCTTCGCTTTATCACTGAGCGTTTGTAGGCATCGGTCACGGTAATTCAGTGACAAAGCGTCGGCATGATAAGCCAAAGACCCGTGTTTCGAGACCCGACTGTGGCACTTAAGCCTTCAAATTTGATTTAACCATTTATCTCATTGTCAATACCGCTAATCTTCAGTGCGCACTCTGAATTGTTATGAATAAATGCTGTCCTGCTAGGAATTTCTGGACGTTAAGAATTAAATCCAACATTAGTCATAACTATAGTGATTTCTTCCATCTCTTATTGTGAACTGAAGTGTTCCTCTACTGTAGATATTCTAATGAAAGAAATATCCATACGCAGCAGTGGCAGGTCAAGACTATTTGCTTCTTTTTGTTTTAAACTTCCGGTAGAAATATTCCCTAAAATGCCTACTCAATAACCTAGCACTAAAGGCAAGTATGGTTCCTCCAGCTGCTTCAGCTTGACATCAACTGCTTTTCTATGCTTAATTGATTTTGAATTCTAAAAGTTCGTGTCAGATGGAAGAAAATATTGAGGCCTATTTACTACTTGCAATTACTCAAACTGTACAGAAAGGTGGAGATGAGACCCAATGCGAGAGTGGGTAAGTAAAATTGTCAGTTCAGCACTATTTGATTACTGAAATCTGAACTTCAGCAATCTGTATAGTTCTTTGAAGCAAAACTTTATACTCACTGTTTCATCACGTCTAGCACGAGCCAAAAGACGTGATTGCCTTCTTTTCTTTCATTCTTTCTTTATTTTTATTTGCAGCATGAATTTCCTCATTTCATTAAACGCTGACAATCTATATAAGCAATGGCTGTAGTTTACTTCATTCTAATAATAGTTATACAATCTGAGCATACGCATACAGTGCTTTTCGAAACATTTGACTCTTGAAACAATAGAATTTCTGTAGACATTAAGTATGCTGTCTTTAATGTGTCGAATATAAGGGGAGATTGTACTGGAAATTCGCTTGTTCTAACAGTTATCTTAATATTTTATTACTATGTCTTCATTCTTTTATCTATCTAGACATGAATACATAATTTTTACTTTCTCTACCATGTACATAGTAGGTAGAGAGGTATTGCATTCCGTCCAAAACTTCCAGAGATATCTCACTGCAAATACAAGTTTTGAGGTACTAGAAATAAAAAAATTTACTTTCTCTACCACGTACAGCCTAAGACAAAATAAATGAGCAACAACCAGAGACGGAGATCGATTTGAGAAAACTTCGTAAGCATTCGCTGATGCTGCGTTCACAATACACGCTTTAATACCATCCTGCGTTCATTTCAAAGATATTCGTTAAGTAGCAAGATGCCTATCAGTTTAATTATATACATGGTAGCCGAGCGGCGAAACGCATGTGTCTCGTGATGGAACAACCTGGGTTCGAATCCTTGATGTATATGCTTTTTTTATTATTTAAATTGTAATTTGTTAAATATACTGCAATGCCGTATATTTTGCATGTGTAAGATATCTATTCATTTCATGCATACAAATAAATTACTCTTTGGTTTTCAAAATACATGCCATATTAGTAAGAATTTTAAAGTGAAAAACTAAACCAAATTTTAATTGACTTAATACTATATGTGCAAATTGGCTGTCACATTCTTCAGTTATGAATGACACTGACGTGATCATTCGCGCCCACCTCATAAGCTTTGGAGTTGTGCATATGTTAGCAATCATCATGACTTTTGCTATGGCTGAGCGCACACACAAAGACGAAGCTACAAGGAGATATCTCCTTACGTTAGTGAACATTGCTGGATACTACGTGCCTCAATATGCAAGAACACGAAGTCCCTGTAAGTAAGCCTACCAGGTGGGTGCGGTTATCCAGAGAATAGGTTGTTCGTCGCTCTGGTTCGTGTCGAAAACGTATCTCCGCTCCTCAGCAGGACACTACACTTCTAGAAAAGGGAGACAGCAATCCTTTGCAGCATGTGTCTACAATGAGAAGTAATTATAATGTTCCTGGATCGAACCGCACAGCCTTGCGTTTGACTACAGTAGAGCTCTTTGCTGGATCGGCAGCTATGAATCAGCGTCTTACAGACGATCACATATTATGTCGCCTCGCATTTGCAGAAGAAAATGTCAACCATAACTGGAATGGAGTTATATTCACAGACGAGGTGGCATTTTTAAGTGGAGGAAACTGGTTGTCTACCGCCCCAGAGGAAAAAGTGACGACGCAAAATACGTGGAACAAATACATCACCAAGGTCGCGTATCTGTGTCATGTTGGGATTGGATGTCGCGAGATGGTCTAAGTGTGTTGTGGCAGCTTGATGGCACATTAAATAGCCAGCAGTATAAAAAGACATTCTCGAAAACATTATGGTTCTGTCTGTAAGGACTAGATATCCCGATAGAATGATTGAATTACAGCGGGATAAGCACCCTGTCCACACCAGACAGCAGGTTTCAAACTGGTTCTCGCAAAGGCAAGATATCACAGTGATTGATTAGCCTCCTTGCTAACCAGATTTGAATTCTATTGAAAATGTGTGGGCAGAGGTAAAGAAAGTTCTGGAGTTAAATTGGTCTGCAAGACAAAATGTTTTGTGGGATCAAATACAGGATGATTGGAAGGAAGTATCCTCTCGTTACAATTTGACTGGGCATTTGATATCATCCATGCCCCGTAGAATGAGGGCAGTAATAGAAGTAGAGGGTTTACACATGATATTAAGTTAATATCTGTTTTTATGTGATTTTTCATGTAGGAATATAATATTGACTTATTTCATATTTAGTTGAAAGGGGAAAGAAGAGGTTTTCAGTTTTTGTGTGAAAAATGAATGCAAAGATAAACCACCAGCAGTGATTGAAAATGTTCAACAATTCACGCTTTGACTTACCCACTGAAATCCAATGACCCTTAACAATTGGAAATTATATTATAATATGCATAATAAACTTTGCATTTTTCTGCTCCCCGCCCAAAAAAAACATTATGCTCGGGATACCAACCTCAGTAGGCCTCATTGGTATATACCTGCTTATAACCTCTCGGCCATCAGCGCATATTCAGTAAGTGGGACTCAATATGAAAAGAGACAATAGAACGAAGAAGCCTGTGCCAATTAACATAAAACTATACAAATTAATGGAACCTCTTTCTGATAAAGCTCCTCCTTGAGAGAGGTAAATTACATGGCTATTTTTAATTCGCATAGCGTTGTAATTATGCCCGCTGTCTTACAACGCGGCAATACGGTTGACATTTTATAAATGAATGCTTTAGAAAATATTAATTGCAACTGTTGCAAACAAAACAGGGAATACGCCTACCTTATATGTCAATCATTCTTCCCGAAATGAATAACATTTTACTTTAAATACCCACATTCAAAGGCATGTCTGTATAAACCATTGCTATGTTAAAGACGTTGCTTCATTCGTACACTGTTAGTGTTCACATTAGCTTACAGATGTAAGGAAACATTCTACCCTCGTTAGCATAAACATGGACTTTAAAAGACATTATCGGTAAAGAATACGCAACCATCACACTCTCTCTCTCTACATTACGCCAACGATTTATATAGCGGTTTACACACCCTTGAAAAATATGTTGTACAAGGTTGTAGAGGGTAAACCCAAGCATTACCTGACTTAATGGTCTGGATTTCTCAGAAATACAGCATCTAAAGAGTGTGAATGGATTTTCCCCAAGACACCGGAAAGTACATCGAGAGAAAACAAGGATAATTTATTTTCATTACTACCGCAAAAATTATATTATCGTCAAGAAAGCCTATTTGTTTATTCCATTTAAACAGACTGGTGTTTCACCCCGTCATATCTAAAAAATTATTTGATCGCCATCATTCGAATGTATACATGTCATAATTCTATGAGAGATAACGTGTCTATTCACATTCGAGAGGTCGCGGCTTTGAATCCCGGTTAGGTGATTTACTGTGCAAAGCAAGCCCTCCCATTAAGAGCTTTATAAGTGTTGGTGTAATATTTTCCTACGGGGCATGATGTATAGGTCCTGTACGTAAGCATTCGTTACATGTACAATTACTATTATTCCCGTTACATAATACAGACTACTGTGTAAATATCATAACTTAATTGTTTGCATGATATCGACAATAAAAATAATTTTTATGGAATGCTAAACAAATAAATATGATTTGGAGAGGATGATATGAAGAGTATGGTATTTTAGAATTAAAATGGGAGAAAGAATTCAAATTATGCGATCGAATGTATCTGATAGTTTTTCTTAATGGGTCATTGAAGCTAGCAGTTTTACGGTCTACTTTATAGATGAATGAAATATTTGATGAATGACAGTCTTATTTAACATGGGTAAAAGGTGTTTAAAGGCTCTTTTGATAAAAATTACTTCGTGGTAACGTGTGAGGTTTGAATTGGAGAGGTCACCGGTTCGATTCCAGGTGACCGCCCTGCCCGACTTTAGAACCTGCATGAAGGTCTACGAATACATAGTCCGCCCATTAACGATTTTTATAAGCGAGGGTGTAACCTTACGAGGAAAATTATATCAACTGAAACAATACCTTCTTTTTCGTTATTTTCACTCTAAAATTATTATTAAATAATACGTGTGAGATTGGTGCTAGGCTCAGCGTCGCCATTCACATTCATATCATGTTAGAATAATACTTTGATTGCAGACGGACGTTTCAAATACAATACTGTAGCGAATATTTTGGTAATACATAGACACCTACAGTGCAAGCAATCCCATTAACGGTCTTTATAAGCAAGGGTTCAGCCGGTAACGTCTATGGCCCGCATTAGAGGTCGGGGTTCGATTCCCAGCAGCTGACACTCGTGACCCCTGGATTTCTCGGTTTCCCTGGTTGCTAGGCGAATGCTGTGAATGTTCATTACAACCGGGAATTTTTTCCTCCACCCCGTTTCACCGATATTCTCCTTTTACTCAGGCTATCATCTTTCCGGCTCTGACTGGTAATATTTACTACTCAACGTCGGCACTCATGTGATACAGATGCTTTATGAATAAAGAAACGTATATGTATGTAGCTAAAAGCACAGGGATGTCGTAGTGTTTAAAACAGAAATATGCCCTCAAAACAGGCCCCGAGAAGATAAGGTGTAACGGTCCTGTATATAGAGGCTATCCTTAAACAGACGCAGAAGGAAGGGGAAGCCATTCGAGTGTATGGGTTTTACTTCTCTTTTGATGCGACAGCTATACAGCTAGTAATTCCACATTCTTAAACATGTCGACCGCTTACGCTGGTCTCGCATTTTTTCACGGTTTTCCCTGGTCTGCATGCGAATGCCTGAGTGGTGTATGCTAGCACGATATCCTTTCATTCTATATAATTTGCATCTTTTACGCATGCTTCTAGGATCTCTATTTCGATTACGGCCGACCACTCTCTCAGACCTGAGATTTTTCGTGGGTTTCCCTTGTCTGCAGGCGAATGCCTGAGTGGCGTATGCTACCACGTTTTCATTTTATTTCATTCCCATCTTTAACACGTGCTTCTAAGGCCCCCTGTTTGGATTGCCGTCGGCCACTCGCTCAGACCTGAGATTTTTCGTGGTTTTCCCTGGTTTGTAGGCGAATGCCTGAGTGGCGTATGCTACCACGTTTTCATTTTATTTCATTCGCATCTTTAACACGTGCTTCTAAGGCCCCCTGTTTGGATTGCCGTCGGCCACTCGCTCAGACCTGAGATTTTTCGTGGTTTTCCCTGGTCTGCGTCGAATGCCTGAGTAACGTATGCTACCACGATTTCCTTTCATTCTATATAATTTGCATCTTTCATTTCATTCACATCTTTTTTGCTTCTATGTTTCGTTGCGCATGGTGAATGCCTGCTCAAAAGGTAACTTGTCCCTTCCTCGGTTGACAACCTCACGAGTTAAGCACCCGAATCTGCGCGATTATACCCGAGCAATACATACATCTTCACAATACTTTACACTTACTCTAAGCATCCGAACCTGTACGGAGACGTCCGAACACCTCCGAACAATACATTATCGTTGCAATACTTTGCTCACTCTAAGCACGCGAAGCTATACGAAGACCTATGAATACATGCAATCACAAATAAACATCTCTGACCGACTCTATAAATACTCGAACATGCAGGAAGACCTACGAACATGCGCTTATCAGAACCCATAATCGGATTATAATGACACGCTTTAATGTAAGATATTTATTTACAACCATAACAAGAACACATCACATCTAAACACTGACTTAGACAGGAACTTTCTCTTTAAGACACGCTATGTATGCTATTCGCTTGTTTAGATTCAGTAGAGGTTCCAAACTTACATTTCGGAAAAAAATGTGCAGGCAATTTAGGGCGCTCTTAAAGTTAAGATAATTTTATCGAGGATTCTCTTAAAGGAACGCATGACATGCAACACTTACCAGATAATGCTTCTTATATATGCTTACAATAGCGAGTTCGCGACTTCAGAAGTATGTATCCGACAATCAACTAATTTGTTCACGGTTTTGTTGATAAATCTATATCGGGAGTGAAAGACAGGTAATTTTGCTCAGAGGCCTCTATCAGGCTTGAGGTTCTTTTACGTGCCGTAAATCTACGACACGGGACCACCGGCTTTGCTTTACTTCCCTTCCGAAGGAAGCCATGCTAAGAATTTTTACGCCCGAAAAAATCCTTCGCCCTCCGCCGGGTTTGAACCCGCGACCTTGGGAACTAGAGGCTAGCATGGTAACCACTACACCATGGAGGACGATACACAGCTAAGGTCATTTGCGTGTAATACACTAACTAATCGTGTGGAATGGCTAAGGTGGTAAGTCTGTGACTTGCATTCGGATCGATGGTTCAATCCCACACCCCCTGACTCCCAGAGGTTTCTTTCTTCAAGGTTTTCCGCTCACTAGACGAATGTTGTGAAGGCTCGTTCCACCTCTGAATTTTTCCTCTCATCGTTTCACCTCCATCCTCATTTTACTTTTTTCATCTTCTTGGTTGTTTCAGGGTTGAAACTAGCGGAGAGGGAGTCTCGGCATAAGCAGAGCTTATGCTCTCTGTAACTTTCATCCATGGAATGAGCGTGGTCCCGAATCCTGGACCTCTCAGGAGATGTGTAAGTCTGTAGTCCTCGAGAGGAGCCATAGATTGCGTCAACTGCCGCCAGGGAATTTTTTTAACCGTGAAAGGTAGGGGCCCTGCCCCCCTACCCTTTGATTGTCACGTCATCACGCTATATAACAGCCTCATCACGCTATGTAACAACGTGATCACGCTATGTAACAGCCTCATCACGCTATGTAACAACGTCATCACGGGATGTAACGTGATCACGCTATGTAACGACATCACGGGATGTAACGTGATCACGCTATGCAACAGCCTCATCACGCTATGTAACAACGTGATCACGCTATGTAACAGCCTCATCATTCTATGTAACAACGTGATCACGCTATGTAACAGCCTCATCACGCTATGTAACAGACTCATCACGCGATGTAACAACGTGATCACGCTATGTAACAACATTCAGAAAGCCCCTGATCATCAACATACAGTTGACAGAGACGCGGCATGAGCTGGAACGATCTGAGATCTGGAAACGTTAGGGACACCCTGCGCGATACAGGTGTACAGATCTAAACCAACCACCAAACCTTACTTCAGAAGGTAACAGTTCGTCGAAATGTAGATGGTAGAGACGCGCAACTAGTTGGAAGGATCCGAGATCTGGAAATGTTAGGGACACCCAGCGCAATGCAAGCTGTACAGATCTAAACCAACTGCCAAACTTTCATTCAGAAGGTAACAGTTCGTCGAAATGTAGATGGTAAAGACGCGCGACGAGCTGGAACGATCCAGGAGCTGGAAATGTTAGGGACACCCAGCGCAATGCAAGCTGTACAGATCTAAACCAACCACCAAACTCTAATTCAGAGTTACAGATCGCTGACATGAAGATGGTAGACACGCGACTAGCTGGAACGATTCAGGTGCTGGAAACGTTAGGGACCCACAGCGCAATGCAAGCTGTAGACATCTATACAGACCACCAAACTTTAATTCAGGAGGTAAAAGTTCGTCGAAATGTAGATGACAGAGACGCGTCACGATGTTGAACGGTTCGATATCTGGAAATGTTAGGGACAATGCGTTGTGCGGATGACGAGTGTTTCCAGAGAGCATCCTTTTCCCCTGCTCGCGCTCACCATCTTCTGGTTACGTGGCATTGTAACGCAATGTTACGCTGTTAGGACGGTTCAGGAGACATGACAGGCAAAAGGCGGGGCCCCTACCCTTTAAAGATTTCAACGTGGAGTCTGTTACATCCATAAAAAAAATTGAGTTTTATTTATGGACGCTCTTTAACTACTATGGTTCTTAGCGTCCCATTCTATATTGGGCGTGAAACACCTGTAATTTTGCTCAGAGGCCTCTTTATCAGGCTTGAGGTTCTTTTACGTGCCGTAAATCTACGACACGGGACCACCGGCTTTACTTCCCTTCCGAAGGAAGCCGTGCTAACGATTGTTACGCCCGAAAAAATCCATCGCCCTCCGCCGGGTTTGAACCCGCGACCTTGGGAACTAGAGGCTAGCACGGTACCACCAGTCCACGGAGGACGACAATGTTACATCCAACCTGACGTCTACCGGCTCCGTGAACAATTGCGGTCTAGATGACTAATGTTTCAGGAGAGTATCCTTTCCCGCTGCTATGCATAGATCGAGGTTCCCTCCGCTGTCCTAATCCGAGATATATGCATAGTTGCGTGTTATGAATTCATTCATTCGCTTTTAATTCCCTCGAGCGTTAGCATTCACGTATTCATTTAATTTCTTTTACAGTTTTAGCATGAGCTATTGCCGGAGAAAATCTGTGCAACTAACGTATGAGAAACTCAATTTATCATACATTACACAGGGAGGAAAACGTGTTATTAAATGCTGTATATGCGGCCGGATTTTTAAGAATCGTTCTTTGTTAAGATTTAAGCTTCATAGAGTAACATGTTATACTGAATCGACTCTCTCCTACACTCGAAGATGTATAGAGGGGGGTGTTATACCGGATCGGGCCTCTGTCCTTCACTCGAGTCTACTGCTGGCGAGGAATCTGGATATACAGCGGAAGTCGCGAGAATATTAAGTCGTCATATGATAATTCAGTGATATCTACGCTTGAAAATCCGAATAGACTAGTAAATATATTGAGGTTACTAATTGCATCGAGAGACGCTGGTAATAATAGTCACACACAAGAGATTGAGGAAATTCTAAGTAAGCTGACAGCTTCTAAAGTTATAGCATGGCAGATCGATAAATTGTGTTAATCAATTTCGGTCATGGTTAACAGGAACTTTGAAATATCAAGAACTTGTACTTATAAAATACATCATCCAGACATTGTTGAGATGTTTAATTTTTTTACGGATAATGCAGGTCTCTTTCTCTGTGATGTATATGATTATATTTACTGAGTGTTTAGAAGGTCTAGAGACTATCACCTTTGTCTTTAGGAAATATGCATGGTTTTTTGTGAAGGAATGTAATAGGATAATGTTTATAAAATAAATGTTTATATTACATAGTCCTCATTTTTTTATTAATCTTATTGTACACCTCATATCACACAGTCAAATATTAAGATGGATCTGGCTTCTAGATTCCCATTTATTCAAGTCTCTTACAGTAATAGTTCAATAATTGTTTTTGTTTAGATTTCATGTAGCATCAATGATTTAAAATATTGCATACTCCTTTAAACAATTATGAAATGAATGGTATTGGCAAGTATAGCAGTAATAATGAGTACATAAATTATATATTATTGCTACATTCCACACGCGAATGTTTTTCCTTGCAGGTTCCACGCTACACGAGTGCTGCAATTCTTCATTGAATAAGATCACTGGGAGTTGTTGAGAATGTTCCTATCACATTTCTGTTTATGTTGTTTTAAGCTATCTCGTTCATCC
Source organism: Deroplatys truncata (assembly GCA_030765065.1). Taxonomy (NCBI): domain Eukaryota; kingdom Metazoa; phylum Arthropoda; class Insecta; order Mantodea; family Mantidae; genus Deroplatys; species Deroplatys truncata. The sequence continues at coordinate 493,786,751 of CM060990.1, forward strand.
TATTCATTTACATTTATCTGTGCATTCCTGTAACAAACATTCAGATTATTTGCAGCTTGTAGGTATATGCTTTGAGGTGAAGAATCATTGAAAGGGGTATTAAACTTCTTTCTGCACGAACTCGCTCAGACTACATTCTAGACGTTATTTACAAATATTTGTTTTAATACAGTGATGCATACTTTAGACAAATGTTATCCTACTGCAAATTATTTGCAACTTGTTGTAGGTATATGCTTTGAGTAAAGAATCATTGAATCGACTCTTAAACTCCTTTCTGCATGACCTCACCCAGACTACAACCTAGGCGTTATTTACACAGTGATGCATACTTTAGGCAAATGTTATCCTAGTGAAGTGTGAATTTATAAACTCAACGATTGTAACACTAAATGAAACATTGAAAGGATAGCTGAATTATTTCTACAAACCTTAACAGGAAGAAAAGACAATTTACATGTCTTAAACTTGCCGGCTGGTACTAATCCATGATATACCATTTGGAACTTCCCTGGCATTTCCTCCAACTGTTGGCTTGTTAGGGTTGAATATCTTGTCGGGAGAAAAACCTGCTTATCACCTAAAACTGCAACCACTCTAGCACCGTATCTCGTATCAATTTTTCTTATGGCTTTTATATTATAAGGCTCCTCTGGCTGAAGATCTTGTAGTCTTTGAACGGACGGGAAAATGCTGCGCCCAGCCAATGTGTTAAGTTGAGATGCCTAACTTTCTGCATTAGGAATAGAAAAAAACATATTCTTTATTAGAGAATGTATTACATAACAAAATTTCATTTGAAAGGCACAAAATTATTAACTTTTTCTGTATAACTTAATAATAAAAAATGATATGTGTAAATATAATTGAGGTTCTGATTCACTAATGAAGTTCATTAAGTACTGTATTTTTCGATTTAAATGTTTTAATATAATGTAAACATTACTTTATTAGAGCGAATGATTCGCGCAACAGATTTTTTGCCATATTCTAAAGCAAAAACGTTAATAAGGTATTAAAATAATTGTATTTTCCCTAAAAGGAATATAATTCACTCTGTGAAGCCCTGTATTTAAACATCTGGAATAATAATTGCTTAACAAGATGAATACTTAATTAAACTGTTCACATTTTTGAGAAAATGAATTCGCGCAACTAGCTATTAAATGTAGGATAAATCTGCCTAAAATCAATACCTAACTAAACTGCTTGCATTTCAGAAAATTCACACGTCTAGCTATTAACTTTTAGAATTCTCAGCTATTTACATATAAATGTACGACATTGAAAACAAGAACGCAATTATAAGTTAAATGTACTGAGTAATAAGTTAACTTTTTTAAACAAAATGGATTGGGGTTACAACTTACCAGACATGATGTTCGATGAAATTTCACGACGTGAAGTAAAGGGTGAAGAGTACTTAGATCGCTGTGTTCTCACAATACAGAGTGAAAATTGCCGGAGAAGCTGCTTCTTTTATATCATGTCCCCTATAAAAGCCGGGGTGAGGGGTGTGATGGTATATAATACAGCGATTTTGATTGGCTACTCCAACCCATCGAGCAGAAAGCGTCGTGGGGGAGGGTGCTAGTCTCGCACAGGGGGTATTTTATAAAACACGTTTAAACATGACGCTGGGAAATCCTTCAATCACGCCACCTCTCTGTAACGGAAATGCTTCTGTATATGACGCTAGGAAATAAAAAATATATATTATTTTTCAATTATCGCTAAAATTCAATGTTTATTATCACCAAAAATAAAACATTTGCGCTAATATTATATTTTAAGTGTCCGTATAACACGTATTATTTAATAATAATTTTAGAGTGAAAATAACGAAAAAGAAGGCATTGTTTCGATGTCTGTTTTAAAGTCCACGTCTATGCGCGTGGAGTGCGTTATCGAGTGTCTGTTTTAAAGTCCATGCCTGCAAAGCAGGGACAGATACATAGTGAGAGAGAGAAAGTGTGTGTAATGGATGCGTATTTTTACCGACAATGTCTGTTTTAAAGTCCATGTCAATGCGAGTGATTGCGTTGGCAGTGCTATATTTTATCGACGGCGTTTTAAAGTCCCTACCTATGCGTTTGCATGCGTTAGCGGGCTGCGGTACTTTATCGATAATGTCTGTTTTTTCGAAAATGACTGTTTTAAAGTCCATATCTATGTGCCTGGTGTGTTCTTTTCAGCTGTTTGGTAAAGAGTCTTGTTTTGTCTTGTTTAGGATAGTCTCCATATTTCATTATTTATTTAGTTCATTTTTTATTTATTAATAACATATTTAACTTGAACTTTCGTCGCTCTCCGCTAGAGAGCGGAAAAGAAGTGCGCGGAAGGCAGTGACAGGCACGGAGAGTGAAGGGGTGTTTGGGTAAGGGATGAGGTGGTCAAGCCATGCATGCAGGTGCAAGAGATCATTATCGAGTCAACGCCTTCAGGACATGGACCGCACGCTCAGGTTTTCAGTGAAAGAATCACGCGTTAACGTCTCGTGTTAGGTATTTACACTAACTCTGTCTTTTCAGTCACGCATTCACCTAAGGGATGTAATATTATTATAAACTCAAAATATACTTTCCTTCAAAAGTAGAATTAAAGAAATGTTATTAGTCGTAATAGTTATACACGCGTAATAATCACCTTAACACACACACATACGATGGCAGCCAAATGCGCAAGTCAATTCATATACACTTATTTACATTAATCAATCAAAAATACTTAATTGTATTCATCGATCAGCGAGACCATTATTTATGTTTTAATAATGCATGTAATATTTAACTATAATGTTAACAGCTATTATTTATTTTTAATAACATATGTAATATTCAGCTATAATATTAACCGCATTTATTTTTCAGAGCCACCCCTATGTGTAAACAAACCTTGGAAAAAAAATCTTGAAGCGTGAAGTTCCTTATCGGGCATTTCAAATGATTTATGCTAGGTTTCCTTGGAGTCAACATGGCCGCCGCCGTACATTCGTTAAACTTATAAAATGTCTACTTCCGACATCTTCGTCGATGAGCGGAAGAGCGAGCTTTCCGCTCTCTCGGCTAGAGTGCGTGCGCGCGCGCTGCAGTCGCGAGCTGTACCAGGAGGGAGAGGGGGTGTCTGGGACACTGCATAGAGGAAGGATCGCGCGCGGGTTTTCAGCGAAATTATCTCTCATTAACGCCTCGTTACGATAACTCTGTCCTTTCAGCCATGGATTCATCTAAGTGTTGTAATATTCATATAAACCCAAAATATATTTTCCCTCAAAAGTAGAATTAAACAAATGTTATTAGTCGTAATAATTATATAGGTGTAATAATCACCTTAACACCCACGCACACATATACGATGGCGACCAGGTGCGCGCGAGTAAATTCATATACACTTAATTACATTAATAAATCAAAAATACTTATTCGTATTCATCCATCGAGCATCGTGTAATTACACTAATCAAGATACATGCGACGGGGATACTTCGATCGAGGGTTTGCGTCCAGCCCTTCAGAGGCGCAATGCCAGGACGTTAGCAGTATAAACCATTGATTTTTTATCACCTACATCGATTTGCGTGGGCAGCGACACGCGACGTAAACAATAACACATTGCTCGACGATCCCCGGCTATCGGCATCAGTAGCGCACAAAGAACCACCTCCATTAGCGACTAGCGCAATACCCTATTACCTCCACCCCCTTACAGGAATCCAATCAGAACAGACCGTGAAGAGGGAGGCGCGGCGAGCGTACGGTGTTACACCACAAGGGAGAGGGGAGGCCACAAAGAGAGGGTGTGGTCAGCGTACCTCCACTACTCTAGAGGGAGCCATTCAGACCAGCACACTCAAAGAGGGGGGCGTAGACAGCGTAGGGGTTAGATCACAAAGGGGAGGGGTGTGGCCAGCGGCACAGAGCCTGGCGGCATACTAGTAAAGCACAAAGGAGTGGGTGTGGCCACCGGCACAGAGGCGGGCGGCATGCTAGTAGAGCACAAAGGAGGGGCGTGGCCACCGGCACGGAGCCAAGCGACATGCTAAGAGGCCACAGAGGGGTCGTGGTCGGCGGCTTTAAGGGTTAGCGCACAAAGAAAGGGGGAGGAGTCGGCGGCTTTTAAGGGTCAGCACACAAAGCAAGGGGGAGGAGTCGGCGGCATTTCTTTGTGCTCTTAAGTCCCCGCTCTTTTCCTACTCAGCTGTACAGGAATGTAATCATTTCTAAAATACACATTTTAATTTTCTTGCTTGTCGAGACCTTCTAATATAAGGATAGAATGCTTCCTTACATCTGTAAGCTTATGTAAACATTAACACTGCATGAATGAAGTAAATTCTTTCACATGGTAATGGCCTTCGAGATTTATACAGACATGCCTTTGAATGTGAGTATTTAAAGTAAAATGTTATTCATTTCGAGAGGAGTGATTTAAAGTTGAGGTAGGCGTATTCCCCGTTTTGTTTGCAACAGTTGCAATTCATATTTTATAAAGCATTCATTTATAACATTTCAATCGTATTGTAGCGTTTGTAAGACAGCGAGCAAAATTACAACCCTATGTGAAATAAAAATAACCATGTAAATTACCACTCTCAAGGAAGAGCTTTATCAGAAAGAGGTTCCATTAATTTGTATAATTTTATATTAATTGGCACAAATATACAGATAATGATGTTCCCCACAAAAAAATAGCATACGTTACATCGGACTCGATCCATGTTTCGCCACCACTGTCGATCATTAGTAACACGCTTTACCGAGTTCAGCTATTCTAAGCAAAGAAACCTCCGGTGATTAAGTATACATTTATAAACAAAGCATTCAACACGAATAGTTTTTACTTCTGGTCCACTACTTAATCGAAGCAGAATACCCACATACTTTCTACAGGTTATTGAAGTTGAATTTGCAATATTTGCCGGTTAGTTTACAATGCTTGCTGAAATATTGCTTTTCGACACTGCGAGGTGCGCTGATGGCTGCCGCCTTGCGCAGCAAGGGAAGCATATGACAAATTTCATTCTCATACGATCTATGCAAGAACATCTGATAATGAGGTGAAAATTCGCACAGGTCGCATTGGAGCTGAGCACTTCCTTTTGCGAAAGATAGTACTATCTTTCAAGAAAGTAAATGTACACTTTTCGCGGGCCAGTATCATTCAGGTGTTCCGTGAGTAGGGGGTATGAAAACTAAATCAGCCGTGGTCGTAGATGTATACTCTTGTGGTCGCCATTTTAACCTGTCACTCATTTCGAAGATTTCTATAGCTATATTAAACCAATATGACGAAATATGGGATAAATATCACAAAACACGTAGCAATTCTCTCGTTGCTGAGCTAGTAATTGCATTGCATTGCATTGGAAAATATGCAAGAAAACGGAAAACACATGGAATGATGATTTCAACAGATCCATCATCTATGTTGTATATAACCCACGCACTAACATCTGCTGTCGTAGCTCAATGGTAAAAGTTTCAAGTGTGCCGAGGGTTCAGGGTTCGAACCCCAGCATATGGTCATACTTTTTATTCTAACTTTTTTGCCTTGTATTTCTTGCGTATGCGCAAAATGTTGCTGGAAGTTCTTTATGCACTGTATTCGAACATTTTCACTAACGTTTCATCACAGTAATGCAGCATGCCACGTCCACGAGGTGTGTGGTGCTCACTGCAGTTCAAAAGGGTGAAATTGTAGGTATGTGCTAAGTTGACTTAGCAAATTTTTCTTTACATTTAGCTGGAATATCAAGTATTATAGTATAGTATTTTCATGGTGAAAACGCCTTGCAAATCGCCAGAGAATTGGATTGTAACCGAAGAACAGTGAAACAATGGCTAAACCGGCATCAAGAAGTTGAATGGGCCAAATGATGCAAGTGTTCAGTTAGGCCTCGTGCAATAACACTTGCTCAAGACGAAGCTCTGGGGAATCAACCTTTAAGACACAGGTCTGTCTTTCTGGGCAAAGCAGTTGAGTATGGCGCCAAAGATTAAACGTTGCCGGTATTGCGTCGCATCGTCCTGCCACTAAGCTCCTCACTGAGGCACACGAGGCAAGAAGGTTACAATGGACACAGTGTAATACTGATCTTCCTCAATCTTACTGGGACCTGGTAATCTGGAGTGACGAGAAGGTATTTCGATCCTATCAACAAGGAACCCTATGTCTGTATAGACCGCGGAGAACTAGATACGCGCCTCAGCGTTTCGTTGATTGCGTTAGAGCTAGCGGATGACAGAGTGAAATCTGTAGGGCATATCTCTCGAGTAGTTAAAGCTTTTAGGAGTGAAGTCGAGTATATGGGGCATCTGCTTTATATTATTTCTATTATATATTTTAGTGTAAAAATCAACTAAAACCGTACGCTAATATCTGCTGTTTACGTCCGTCATATTGAACTGATCTCTTTGTGTTCATATAACCTATTTTTGTTTTTTCTGACTTAGACGCTTAGTAGCTTGTGATTATACTTAAATATGAAGTTATTTACTGTATTACTAGTGGTATAAAAGGTTAAATAACGGTTTTGGTGCATTACTAGTGATTTAAGAAGTGACGTAAGTGTTTGTCGTATTACTAGCGAGTTAAGAAGGGAAGTGTTTGCTGTGTTGCTAGTGGTTAAAGAAGTGAAATAAGCAAAGTGCTGCGATTATGAGTGAAAAAGCGTGTGATCTGACGGGGATATGTGAATCGTGCCGTAGGATCGTGGAGCAAGGTGTTTTTTGTGTTCGGTGTAAATTGTGGTTTCATTGGGACTGTGCGAGTACTAACAGTGAAAGTGTAAATCAGGTTTGGTACTGTGAACTTTGTAGATGTAAGGCTTTAGTATTAAGTCAGGATAATACCATTCTAAGCCTACAAAAGGAATTAGAGCTTGCAAGATTAGAAATTGAGAGCCTGAAATTGGATAGTAAAAGTAAAATTAAATCACCGGAATTCCACGTGTATACCAATCCTAACCGTGGGCGTAGAAGTTTTGGGTGTCCTCGTGACAAAGTTCCCGAGTTGGAGTTGCCTGCCACGTCGCTTCCGAGGAAGGGGTCTGTTCTCAAACCCAAGCCAGGAAATGGATCCTCTGATGCCAAAGGTAGGGTTTTAGTTTTAGGAAGTAGTCATGCTAGGGGCATCAGAGAAAGACCCCAGGCGAAATTGGGTGAGAAATATACTGTTAGCAGTGTTTTCAATCCCAATGCTGGTCATAGCCATGTGGTGGGGAGTCTTGCAGACATGTCAAAGGATCTCAATAAAGAAGGTCATGTGGTAATAGGGGGGGGACCTGGAAATAATTTGGATAGGAATCTCAATTATTCAATTGAGATGGATATTAACCACATTGCTGATGCCAGTAGCCACACAAATGTGAGCTTCGTGAATCTCTTCTGGAGGCATGACAAGCCTTGGATTAACCAGAAGGTGAGAGCGGTTAATCGAAGGCTTGATCAATGTCTTGGTAGAGAGAGAACAGGCCACATTAGAATTATAGATGTATCATCCATTGAGAGGTATGGTTATACTGCACATGGATTGCATTTATGCGCTCATGGCAAGGATATGCTGATGCACCTCATTGCTGAGAGCATTTCATGTACATCCATGGGTAATACCAGTAATATTCCTGCAATTGTTAACAGTAGAGTCTCCCCCATTTTAGGCTAAATAAGAGATATGGAAGGACATTACAAGTAATTGAAACAGAGAAACAAGCCAAATATTGCACACAACCAACAAAAAGACATCACTCATTAACAGTATTTCATCAAAATATTCAAAGTTTAAGAAATAAAATCTGAGTTATTAATTACTTTCAAAAATAAAGTAAAAACACAGATATCTTATGCATAACGGAACATCACATGGACAAACAGGAAATATTACATATCTCAATGGAAGGCTATAACAGAGCAGCATATTGCCTTAGAGAAAAACTCTCTAAAGGAGGTGTATCTTGGTTAAGAAAAACAAAGAGTTTGGCAATATTGATCTGGATAAATACTGCATAGAACAAACATTTGAGTGTTGCGCGGTTCATATAAAAAGGCAGACAATGAACTAATTATATTAACAGTATACAGAGCCCCAGCTGCCAATTTTGAAGACTTCCTATACAATCTGGATGCTCCTCTAAAATATCTATTCAAGCCTAAGATTGAATTTATACTTTGTGGTGACTTAAATATAGACTTCATTAAAGACAGCAACCAAAAGGAACAAATTTGTTCATTATTAAGAACATACAACCTTATGCATACAGTCAACTTTCCAACTAGAATTCAAAAAAATTCCAAAACAGCTATTGATAATATTTTCATACATATGTCTAAAATGAGTACCATGAAATCCAACCCTTAATTAATGGGATTTCAGACCATGATGGACAGTTGCTTAAAATTAATTATAACATTCCCCATTCCAAAATAACGAATCATGTATCCAACTACTGAGTCATTAACAGTGAGAACATAAAACTCTTTAATCACCAGCTTTCAGAACAATCCTGGGAAGAAATATACAAAAAGAACAATATGAATGACAAGTTTAACTCCTTTCTAAATACTTTCATAAGGATTCATAACTCAAGTTTTCCATCTCATGTAAAGAAAATTATTAACACACCTAGAAATGGCTGGTTAACACAAGGTATTACGATATCCTGCAAACAAAAAAGAGAACTCTACATGGCTACTAGAAACATAGACAACACTATAAAGAATATTGTAAAATTCTAAAAAAGGTTATTATTGTAGCTAAAAAAAAACTCTGCTATGAAAAGCAGATAGAGTCCTCAAATAATAAACCTAATACAATATGGAAAATTATAAAAAAGATACTGGTAAACGCCACACAAAAATGAAATAAAAAGGAATTACAGCAAATCATATCAGCATAAAAGAACCACAAGAAATAGTAACATTATTTAATGAGTATTATATTCAGTTAGCAGAAAATTTACTGTTACAGTCCAAACAACATGCGGAGGACTCTATTTCATATTTGAAAAAAAGCAAGCTTAGAACAGCCTACTTGTATAGAAATACCCATGAGCACAACAGAAGTAAATAAAACAATAAAATTCTTCAAAAACAAGAATTCTTCGGCTTATGACGAAATAACTACTAAGATATTAAAACTATGCGCCGACAAAATTAACAAACCTTTAAGTCATATATGTAACTTCTCCTTTGTAACAGGGACTTTTCCTGACAGGCTAAAATATCGTATACTTAAAACACTATACAAGAAAGATCAAAAGTCACAACTATTGAACTATAGACCAGTATCATTACTAACTGCTTTCTCCTAAGTATTTGAAAAACTTATGTTAAAACGAAAATGTCACCACCTAATTAAAAATAATATTTTAGCAAAGGAATAGTTTGGATTTAGGAAAAACATGTCCACCAATGATGCCACTTTCAACTAAACGAATGAAATTTTGAAATCACTTGGTAATAAATGTAACATATTAGGAATATTCTGTGATCTATCAAAAGCATTTGACTGTGTAAATCATAACATACTCTTATCAAAATTATCATATTATGGCATTAAGAATAAAACATATCAATGGCTTGCATTTTACCTATCAAACAGACATCAAAAGGTCATAATAAATTCTGCAGATAATTCCAAAACATATTCCAAATGGTCAGAAATAAAGCATGGTGTTCCACAAGGTTCATTTTGGGTCCATTATTGCTTCTAATATATGTCAACAACCTCCCCAGAGTAAAAAATGAACATGCTCACCCAGTTCTCTTTGCAGATGATACAAGTATTATAATTAAAGAACACAACATCAGTCGCCTCTCAGAGTTATCCAACAGTATTTTCAGTGTGCTAAATAATTGGTTCGACAGTAACAAAAGTCATATAAACTTTGAAAAACTAAGTATATCAATTTTCGCACAAAAAATAAAAGTATTGCAAACATAAGAATTGAATACGGAGGAAATGAAATTACTGAAACTTGTAACATAAAATTTCTTGGTCTTATTATAGATCATAATATGAATTGGAAAGAATATTGACCACATCCTACCGAAACTAAGCTCTGCATGTTTTTGCAATTAGATTGTTAATTCATTTTACAAATAAAAGCATCCTAAAACAGTATATTTTGCTTATTTTCATTCAGTTATGACTCATGGAATAACATTTTGAGGAAATTCAGTAGATACAACAAAAATTCTTTTGCAAAAAAGGTAATAAGAATAATGGCAGGTGTAAAGCAATCAACTCATTGTAAACCACTATTTAAAACATTTGGAATTTTACCATTAGCCTGTGAGGATATTTTAGATGTACTTTTAACCGTGGTTGACCACCCAGAAGTGTTCATAAAAATTCAGACATATATAGCTAACAAACCAGGAATGGGCAGGACTTACACAGGCCAAGCTATAACCTACAAGTATTTGATATGGTCCAGCTAGGACCCGTATTCGATTTGATTGTATATAGATTAAACAAAGGTATAAAATGTTGTATTTAATATTATAACTCGATAGGAAAAACCTTCATACAAAATATTGCAATTGTTTGAGGAAGTAAGGTTCGACGGCCCAACCCTTTCCTTGGGACAGGAAAGGTCCGTCGGCACACACATACAAAGGCATTGAGCCATTAAAAAGGGTCTACGAGGAAAGTGCCATTTCTTTTCAAAGCAGAAGAAACATGTTGTTTGTGCCGAGAGAAGGCTTAAAGCCATAAACATACGTACGTGCTACAGTATAAATTAAACTAATTGTAAATAGTACCGTGGGAAGAGAAAGCTGAACAGAACTGAAATTTTAGCCAGTAAATGTAAAGTCAAGAATACAAACTGAAGAATACGAAAACAGGAGATCGTCACATGATTGAAAATTGCACAAAATAATCACGTGGCATAGGCGGAGTAGGGATGAAATCAGAAATGGCGAAATCCACAAAATACTAGTAACTTCACTCTTAGCCGAACTCTGCGCTGTGTAAGTTGGATAATATGGAGATGGCGAAATTCACAAAAAATACAAGTAACTTCACTTTTATTTGAACTCTGCACCGGAATAAAACCAACTACACTCTTAGCTGAACCCTGCGCCATACAAGTTAGGCCGCGACTATGAACGCAGGGAAAACATTACAATACTTCTTAATACTGCCAACTAACAAATCATCTCGATGTCAGTCGCGGATAATTGACGAAGTGGTGGCTCGCGTTCCTGAATGTGTAACATAACAGTATAATAAAGCCAATATTCACCAGAGCCGATGTTTTTATTATCGCAATCTATATATACTTTTTTACCACTCCCTGTAGACTTTACAGAGTCGACACTGCTCAACGCTAGCCGGAGAAAGAAGAGACTTAATTGTTACGCATCGAGGAAGCGGCCAGCTTCATATTCCAAAAAGGGGCTTACTACAATGGTATAGTATTATTTAATTCACTTCCATCATATATTAAGGAACTGAAAACTAATAAAAATAAATTCAAGTTAGCATTGAAAAGATCTCATCACTCACACCTTCTATACAGAGGAGGATTTCTTTCATTGAAAGAAATGACTATAAAATGTTACTGGATTTTATAAATACATTAAGCATGAATAATATTATTTTAAATTTTTTTTAGCTCTAACGTACTCTATATAAGAAATACAACTTATTTAAATACAAGTACATAATGTAATGATGTATTTATGACGTAATTTACATCCTGGAGTAGACTAGCTTTGTTTAAGCTGGTCTAGCTCACTATAGGGTCTACAGATTGAGATGTTATATTATGCATGTCGTTCGAGCAGAAGATTCGAGAAGAATTGCGGCGCATTTCTGGGCTTATATGACAGCATCAGGTCCAGGAAAGTTAATTCAAGCGCCAGAAAGAATGACGAGTGCAGTCTATGTGGATATTCTCGAAAACACTTTGCTGCCATCCCTTCGTGCTAGGTTCCCAGAACAAGAGGAATATGTGTTTATGCACAATAGTCGTGTGCATACCGCAAATATCACCCAGGATTGGCTAACGAGGCATCCAGATATAATCTGCATGGACTGGCCTACAAGTTCTCCTGATCTGAATCGCATTGAACATATATGGGCCTTCATGGTAAAGGAATGGGAAGAACGTCGACCAGATAGGGTGCGATTGAAACTGGTTGCTCACGCGATGAGGCTATGGCAACATTATCAGCAGAACCCAAACCGGTGTTCTGCACTGGTTGCAAACATGCACGAAAGAATAAACGATATAATCGTAGCTTGGGGCGATTATATCAGGTTCTAAAACAAAGACTTCATTTTTCTTTTCCATTCGTTGTTTCGACAAGTTACTTGTTCCAGGAGAAATACATTGTCTATAAATCTGCAATGTTTCAGAAATAAATTTATTTCTTCATATATGACGTGGCTTCAGCTATGAAAAAACAGTTATTTAGTTTGCTTTTTAAGCATCATTATCCTTGGCTATCGTCTTCTCTTTTTTTTGTTTCTAATAAATGGAGTAACTATATTGTAAATAAGTTACACAGAATATACCTTTTCAGTTTTATGCGTTATACTCCATCGAAGTATGCACAATTATATTTTTAGTTTGTTTTTCTCAAGATGATAAGTTATCACTTTCTTGTTAGTGTATGTATTTGTTTATTGTTATGAACAGTTGGATTGTATAAAGTATTTAGAAGTTGGCTCCATTAAAATTATCATTCAACCTCCTCGCATTTTCTTTTAAATTATATAGTGATGGGTTAGCTGCAAGAAAACTGTAAATTTGTTCGTTACTGCGTCTTACAAAGTGAAAAAGTTGGAATAAAAAGTATGACCATATGCTGGGGTTCGGATCCTGAACCCTCGGCACACTTGAAACAGCGTGCATTTTACCACTGAGGTACGACAGCAGATGTTAGTGGGTGACTTATACATAATATAGATGTTGGTTCTATTAAAATCATTCCACGTGTTTTCCATTTTCTTGCGTCTTCTCCAATGCCATGTAGTTAATGCTCAACGAGAGAAGTGCTACTTGTTTTGTGATATTTAGTCCATATTTCGTCATATTGGGCTAATATAGCCATAGAAACCTTCGAAGTGACTGACAGGTTAAAATGGCGACCACAACAATATACATCTACGGCCATGGCCGATTTAGTTTTCATACCCCCTTCTCACAGAATGGCTGAATGATACTGACCCGCGAAAAGTGTTCATTTACTTTCTTGAAAGACAGTTTATAGTAGGCAGAGTGGGCGAGAAGGTATTGCAATCCACCCAAAATTTCGATAGATATTTCACCGGAAGTACACGTTTTGAGGTCCCTGAATTAAAAAGAAACAGTTTTTCTTTCTCTAACACGTTCATAGTAGGTGAACGTATTGCATTCCAGCCAAAAATTCGATACTGGTATTTCACCGCAAATATATGTTTTGAGGGGAAATATCTAAAAAAAGTATTTTTAGAAAATGGCCCGTCTGTGAACCGTAGAACTCAAAACGTAAAGTCGTATAAATACCAAACTTGGGATTTGGGTTTAGTAGCCTCCAAAGTTGGGACACGAAAATTTTCAAAAAGATGGATTGAAATACCATATACCAAAGATATTTATACGAAAAATAAAATGTATGTATTGAATCTTCTGGGAATAGCTTGTGAAGCCTTCTTCATTTGGAAGGAATTATGTCGTGGAAAGAGTATGGAATTTTAAAGCCAGCGTCCAGTTCTAACATTTGACTATAGCTATTCCCTTTGTGTATGTAACGAGATGTGTAATGCAACTATTTCCGTTAAGTATCTCGATTAAAATGAAGTAGATGGAAAAATAAACTTTCGTAAGAATAATTTGTGTACCCACTAATAAACGTGGGTAGAGAAAGTCATATAAATGTAACACATGAGATGTTTAGAAAAAGGTCCGTGTGTGAGTGTCTGTGAACAGCTTAACTCAAAAACGAAAAGTCAGTTAAATATCAAATTTAATATATTGTTTCAGCATCTTCCAAGGATGCGACACGAAGATTTTCAAGAAAATCCCCCAATTCCAAACTACCCTTTACGTAGAAAATTTTTCGAAACCTTTTTCTCATAAATGGCTAACGATTTTGATTAAAATACCAAATGTTAAGATATTTTCATGACAAATAAAATGTACATACTGAATTTTCTGGGAATAGCCTCTGAAATCCTCATTCTGAATGACTTGCATAATGGTAAACCATAAGAGATAGACAAAATCCTACGACACAAAAACTGTAGATCTCGTTACAGCACATAATTTATGTAGACTTTTTTTTTTGTGGAGTTAACCAACTCCGAGATACTCCTTGCCATCGGCTCCAATATTAAAATACTTATACTGTTCTTGTATGGGAAATCGTTATTAGTTTTCTTTTTTCCCCTCCTTGTCATGCAAATAGAACGGTGTTTCAAAGCCACCAGCATAGCACCAGCTCTTAAAAGATATGAATATCGAGTTAGCCTACTGTATTCCCGTTGCCATTGCATCTACAAGGAAATATGCAACAAAACCATTTCAACGAATGTTTATCTCTATTGACGTGAAGTAGAGAGAAAAATAAGCTTCTTTAAGACTAGTTTGTTGAAGAATGGGAAAAGAAAGCCACGTGAAAGTAATGCATCAGGTTTATTTCAATTTCCAAGGCAATTTTACATAAATATGAACGGCAATGTTCACTTGTTTGAACCAAGAGTTCATGGCCAACTATGCTGCTATTTAACAAAACCTTTTAACAAATTGGGGGTATATCGTGATTAACATGGAACAACAGATAGATAAACTCTCTTTTTATGGTAGTATACAGGACCGTATGGAAGGCTAATCCACCTCTCTAAGCTAAGGTCGTCCTCCGTGGACTAGTGGTACCGTGCTAGCCTCTAGTTCCCAAGGTCGCGGGTTCAAACCCGGCGGAGGGTGATGGATTTTTTCGGGCGTAAAAATCGTTAGCACGGCTTCCTTCGGAAGGGAAGTAAAGCCGGTGGTCCCGTGTCGTAGATTTACGGCACGTAAAAGAACCTCAAGCCTGATAAAGAGGCCTCTGAGCAAAATTACAGGTGTTTCACGCCCAATATAGAATGGGACGCTAAGAACCATAGTAGTTAAAGAGATTCCATAAAAAAAAAACTCTCTAAGCTTCGGTAGATTTTAAGGAAATGATACTCTTCACCGAGAAACGACACCATACAGGGTGGACCATTTAAATTGACACTGTACAATATCTCCAAAGCTAAGCGTTGTAGAAAAACATGTCTAATAAGAGTTGCTTGATAATATGGGTGAAATAAAATGCCATTAATCGTGTTTTGTTTGGAGGAATGATGGGTCATTTTAGGGTCAATTTATTTTTTTTAAATGGGAACTAAATTAGGGTAAATTTAAACTGACCCTAAAATGACCATCACAACTTTCTCAAAATAAAACATGACTAATGCCATTTACTTTCCCCCATAATATCAAGCAACTTTTTATTCAAGACATTTCTTTCCACAACACTTAGTTTTTGAGATATTGTACATTCTCAACTTAAATGGTCCACCCTGTACAAGTATAATGAGAGCTCTTACAATTTGTGGTGTTGGTTACACATAATTAGGGCTAGAAAGTTGAGGACAACTCCTTTTTTTTTATTTAGTGCCCGAAGACGAGACCAGCAGAGAGTATGTTCATTATGGGTCATTATAAGCCAGAAAATGGCGAGTTTTAATTGTTGCCTTTTTTTGGACCTACAGGTCCTTTTTAGCTTTATTTTGTATTCTTTGTTGTAACTTTACCTCTTTCAACAGCATTTTTTCTGCCCAGTAGAACCTAGTCTAGTCTCAGTCCCAATTTCTTTTAAAAATACACACTAGAGTTGCGTGCAGAACTGTTAAGACTGGCAACAGCAGGTATTTTTCTCTTACAGTATATTGAGAGTACTATTCTATTGTATTCAAGCCATTAGCCACAGCAGAGGGAAGACTTCCTGCGAGAAATTAGTGCAACCTCGCTAAATATCCTGTTATTTTTGACCAGCATCGTGACAATGACCTCAAACAGGGGGTGGGGTAGGTTGTATTCACATCTTATGTTTGACTGCAGTTTCACGGTTTGCGGAAGAAATCCAGGCCGTAAACATGCCTAAACCTAAGCCCAGTAAAACTTTTTTGCGACAGCTGTATCTGAGTTTGGAGCGGAGGTATTTTCCACTGATGGACTTCTTTTCTGCAAATATTGTGAGGTAAAAGTTGGTGCGGAAAAGCGGTTCCATGTCCAACATCATATTGGGCGTGAGAAACACGCGAGAGCAGACTCCCGGGCCGCGGACAAACGGAAATCGTAACCTCTGTTAGGACAAAGTGGTAGCGAATGTAAGTCGTCTCCATTATACAAAGATATTTGCAGTGCCTTAGTTAGCGCGAATATTCCATTAGCAAAGATGTGCAATGAATCCTTCAAAACATTTTTAGAACGGTATACTAATCGAAACATTTCTGACAGTCTACCCTTCGGAAGTGCACCGCTGCTATGAAGACACGATTGAAAAAATCCGCGACTACGAAGCGGATAAGTCAGTATTTGTGTCTATTGACGAAGCAAGTGATGAAGTGGGTCACTCCGTTGCAAATGAGATTGTTGGAAGTTAGAGGACAAACCTAGGAAAATTTTTCTCCTCGCAATGGAAATCCTGGAGAGAATGAATCTCCAAACTATATGCCAGCTATTTGACAAAAGCCTCTTTCTCTTGTGACCAGGGGGGATACAACACAATATTCTGCTTTTTCTCACCGATGCAGCACCATACATGGTAAAGGCAATTAAAAGTGTTTTATCCAAAGTTGGTTCATGTAACCTGCTTCGCACATACTTTGTATCGAGTGAGCGAAGAAGTGCGAAAAAGTTTTCCAGATGTTGACAAACTTGTGTCCAGTGCTAAGAAAGTGTTCTTAAAATGTCAACACCAGTCCTTTTTTGCCACATTTACGGTGTATTTACAACTTTGTTTTTCCGCTTAATGACAGCAGTTTCTATTTTTTCACTTTATGATATAAGATTTATTATACATGGTAGGGTTAGGATCTAATGGTTACTGAAGTTTACAAATACAAGATGAAAATGACAGAGGCCTTTGGGTCTTAATTTGTTTTCATTCATTCGGTTTAAGAGAGGGATAGGTAAGCAGTTTTCCCAGCACCTAGAATTGCTTCTGTTAACATTTGTCTTTTACTAATCAGTGCAGCAATATATCATGTCTTCAGTATGGTTTTAAGACATTCTCATTTTCGAACGTTGTGCAAGATGTTTATTTCTTCCAGCTTCCCTACACCCCAGAGAAAAAGAACAAAGTAACGCTCTGCTTGTGGGCTTTGTATACATTTTGAGTATGTGAAATTATGGTGAGCTACCTCTGAATCGTTCAGGCATTGTATACGAATGATATAACAGGTACTCACTGTTCTTTTTGTGTGTGTAAGGCAAAAACAGACCTTTCCCATTGAAATTCAACTTAAATGTACCATTGATATCCCTTTTGTTAAATCCAAACTGAACATCGTTCTTCTAGCACCTCATTCCCTTTCGTACAGGCGTTAACAGCTACCACGTATCTCGTCACCTTTATTTCGCCTCTTCGGCTGCATTTACCTCTGCCAACTGCAATTCAGCTTTCATTTTCAAAGAGCCTGTCCTGTATGATACGAAGATTATCGCACCCAGAAAATTCCCGTTATGGTTCTCGGCAATATATTCAGCGCCTTTTGATGTTTTCTAGACGCTTTCTGTCATTTCTATGCTTTTTCCACATTATTTCTTACCGTTCAACATAACGTTGCTGTTTAACAACTATGTTTATAGTCCTTATACGCCCTATGGATCTCCAAGGCTTGTTTTTATTCTGTACCAGTTTTAGTGTTTTCTGTATGTTATGGTACATCGTTTGTAACTTTTTGTTGTATATCTAGGTATTGTGGACGCGGTTTATCCTTACACATTCGTGGGTCACACATGCCACAACTGGATTTCACCACCTGAGTAGCTGTTTACAAGTAGGACGGCTGAGCAGTTGTTAGCGGAGACCCTCGCCTATTAGGCATCTATTCCCATATTTTTCTTTAGTTTACTAGAGGCCAGATTATTTTAAGACACATCACAGCTTCTAGTATGAGATACGGCCAAGCAGTGTGCATATACCTTTAAGTATTTTGACCGTGCGACCTTCGCTTCACTGCTACAGAAATGCAGCGTCTTACTGCTATCGGGTTTCACTTCTCTTGTAGTGTTTGCTACACGTCGTCAAACAATAAGAACCCTGAGGCTACGCTTCTTATGATTATGTATCTTTCCTTTCATGCCGCTTTTCTTCTGTTATATGAGTATGAAAGCTTTGTTACAGATTCGACTCAATAAACTTATGTAAACCTTACATTCCAGTGAAATCCCACCACCCCGCTGGAACGGTCTGATCCTAGTTACATAATCCTTTCAGCTAATCCCTTGAAAGAGCCAGCGACAGCCACGACTTCGACCACCGCCTGCTAAACTTCTGATCTCCAATAAACATATTTTTTCTTCTTTTATTAATGTATACAAATGGTGCGCCCTACAGGTTACGTTATTAATTACTTTTTTTTAAAATTTATTTTCGTTGCCTACGTCCTTGCACTATAATTAACGCTCTGTATACTATTGCTTGCAAAGCAGTACACTATAGCTTTTTGCTACCTAGTGAAAACACACAGATCCTGTATCTCGACATGCAACTAATGACTCAGCAACCATGTCTGTACCACACTTGTTTTAGGTTAACCAGACAGGATGGTTGACCCTTGCCTTAGTGCTTAATTCTTTCTTTTTTCCCAAAATTTGAGTTACCGTTTCATGTTTCTCTCACCTGTTACGATGATACTTTTGCTTGTCGATTCTGGTCTCTATTCAGTTCTATGCCCCCCAGTATTTCCAGCCATTTTAGATAATGTAAACCCAGTAATTTCATTGCTCCTTATGTGTAATATATATTGTATCCATTATCTTTGTTAGGCCAACACTCACTCTTGCTATTGATCTTACCGCTATTCCCCTGCCCCTGCCCTTTCCAAACCATCCCTGTTGCCTTATTTCCCTTTGCCTTTTTAGTGTCCCGAGTTTTCATAGGTCGTGCAATTTGTCGGCTTCCTTCCTATGCCACACGTGTACTAGCCGACACTGGATCTGGCTGCTCCAGGTGCCTCATGGTGGGCTTTTATTTGAGGACACACCCCAGGAACCCGCCCCCCCACTGAATTCGCTTTCCCATGTGCTGTGGGGACTGATTTCCCACATGGACATTGGGCGAGATGACACGTGAGCACCCGATGTCCGTCGACCACGGAGGTTGGGCCTTGCTATTTTAAACTGATACCTGTACAACCTACACATGGACTTAACAGGTCTACCTTGTTTCCGTTTTCATGTCTGCACGGACGCTTCAATAACAGCGTCTATTTTATGCTCACCAGTTAAATGTGAAGTGAATCAAGGATGGACTTATGTTAATGATTTTGTAGGAACGTTGTTGCTGGACAGTGACTGCAGCAGAATACACAAGCTCAGTCTCACCCTTGCTTACATAGGGTGGTTAGGTGTGCTCCTCAGGACTTTTATGTGCTTGGTGTAATGGCGATTAGACTGTTCTTCCCACTTTGTCATGGAGTGCTAATATGAATCTGTGACACCCAGTTTTTGAATCTTTAATCTAATCTTCAGCTATGCCATAGCACTGCTGGAACATGAAAAGCCCAAACGTCTTCGTACCACACGTAAACTTGTCTCTTGTAACCTTATCATTGGTAGACATATCTGTAGTAATGCAGTGTAGAACTTCAGCCAACTAAACCTTGCTTGATGTTTATTGTGTAGAGTAATACTATACATAAGTAAACTAAATTTAGAATCTGAGTTACACGTCAATAATTTGTCACCCCACATCACTGCTCCTTGGCCACCCCTCGGCCAAGCTTTGCTTTTCAGTCTGAAAACCTGAAGTCCGTTCCCGTTCTCGTCCCATTCAGTGAAGATGCCACAAAAATTAAATGGAGTATTATTTATGGACGCTCTTTAACTGCTATGGTCCTTAGCGTCCCATTCTATATTGGGCGGTGGCAACATCTCATCTGGTGGCGAGGCCATGTCAAATTTAAGCAAGGTCACATTATAACCAAATAGAAAGGCATTAATTTGAAACGAAATGCATATTAAAATACTACTAAGAATTATTCTAGAAATAAACCCATTTCTATACAGCTAATGTGCTTAATTTTGCAGCATTCTTAAACTTCAAGTTACAATCGATATAGTTTCCTGGGTACCTATCTGGATAAGCTGAAGAAAAACCTGACAGCACATCCAGAGACGTGTAAGTACTTCGGAGAATACAAGTTGAACTTGACTTGTAATGGAGTATTTCCCTACGACTAAGTTACATCGCGGGGTGTTTTAAACCACACATGCCTGCCTTCGAGGGAAGCCTTCTATAACAAACTAACGAAAAAATTAGTGATGTTGACTACTAGCATGCCGAAAATGCGAGGAAGCAATTTAATATCAGAAACCTGGCTGAATACAGCGATCTCTACTTCACCTCAGATGTTCTTCTCTTAGCTGATGTGTTTGAGACATTCAGAGACCAGACCCTGAAAACGCATTAAGTTGGTCCTGCGGATGCCATCCTACTGTACACCGGAATTGAACTCCAGCTAGTTCTGGATTATGATCTGCTTCACGTGGTGGAATCCGGTATAAGGGGAGGTTTGTGCCAAGTTTCTCATCGTTATGCAGAAGCTAAAAACATTTACATAGAGATGTTTGAATCATCCAAATCACTTCAATTTATCACATATGAAAACGCAAATAGCCAATATGGTTAGAAAATGTGGCACACCTTCTGTTATGCTCGATTTAATTGAGTTTCTCTTCAAGATTTGAATCTAGAAACACTACAAGAAGACGATACTTATGATATATATTAGAAGTCGATATCGAGTATCCTGCTGAGCTCCACGACGTGCATAACTGTCTACCTTTCCTTCCCGAGTGTCTGAAGTCCAAGAAAACGTCTTCAAAGAGGCTAATTCCTCATGTTGGACCCCGGAAGAAGTATGTAGTACATTACATGACCTTGAAATAGGCTTTCATGAAATACGGGAAATCCAATCATGTGCTACAATTCCAATACACAATGGTTGAAACCTTCCGTCGAATTTAACAACAGGCTGCAAATGATTTCGAGACGAATCTACACAAACTTTTCAACAATGCAACAAACCTATATACATCAGAATGAGTGTTGGCCATCTCTATGTACCGCTACCATTATGTTGTGTTGCCGTATTATGGAGCTGAAATTCTGAAGTTTACGTATACGGATACAAGTTCCTTCATTATTGAATGACAACTACAGATGCATACCAGGAAAAGCTATTTTCTTGAGCACCTACATACAGATGATTACCCTACAAGCCTGCATGCCACTCTACACAAACAGGAAGGCTTTAGGAAAATTTAAAGATGAGGCTAATGGTGAAATCATTCATCGCTTTATTCGTGTACAGCTTAAGATGTATACACTGGATATTCATGACTGTGTGATAAACATATTAAAGGTATAAAACGTAATGCCACTAATTAGTACATCACATTTGATAGCTAAGCGGACCGGCTTAAAACCAATGAAATAACAAACCACCCATGAATTTGACCCTGTGACATGTTACGTCAATAAGTGAATAAAATTACGTTGATGCCTTATGATAAAAGTCACTGCAGAGGATGGAATATCAACAAATGCATATGGACGTTGGAGCATTGTAAACAGTGTATAAGAGAACGTGACTGATCTCTAGATAATGATTTTCTCTATGAGTCTATCAATTATAAAATGGAAGTATACACAAGTGCGGCGTATACACCTAGCAGACGTCTGATGAATGAAGAATAAGGAAAAAGGAAGGCGTTAACACTGCCACTAGTGGCAGTATGCACCATTCTCGTTAATCAATCCTTCATGGACCTTCAGCTTACAGCGGTAAGAATTTGACCGGGGTAATCATCACATAGCGGTGCACCAATGTTCACCGCAGTTTAGGTGACCGTGGTTAGCTGGTAGGCGCTAATCTTAGTTGAGCGCACCATTCATTGCAGGTAAACTCTACTGAACGCACTCGGAAGTACATCATGTCGTTTCTTTTTCACTTGTCCTATCTCTTTGTTGAGGCACATGCATGTACTTATTCAGCGTGCAATGGAGGAAAGCAAAAGCAGATGCAAGTTTCTCTAATATTTAATTAAATTTATCATGCAGTTCTTAAGAACAGATAGAAGCAATAACTTTAACATAGACACGAGGGAAAAACTGACCTTAAATCGGATTCAAAAGTATGCTGAACTCTTATAGATAGAATTTTGTCCTTCCACACTAAGTTCCTTTTAGTTTAGTCGATATTTGCCTACTGAAAGAGAGGCGGAGAAACGAAGGAAAGAAAAAATACACACAGACTTGGAACTCGGAACTTCTTGAATATGAGGCGCAGATGCTACCCCCACACCACGATGACTTCAGACTACGGCACTGACCTCTTTAGGTTACCGGATTACTATATGCAATTAATGTATCCTAATATTCCTGAAAATGTACCAATTGCACTAAATATATTTATTGCTCCCCACATTTTGCCTTGTTCTTGGAACTATGCTTCAACTAATATAATTATGATATGTAAAGCCGTGATTGTGTGGATTTTCGTTACGTCTTGGGTCAAGATATTTAAGGCACCAGTCGCACAAAAACCCTTAAAGCATTAAAAATTACAAAGTACATTAAGGTAACTTTATCAGAATGAATTCATTGGCGAAAATGGAGTTTCTTTTAGTTAGGAATTCCAACCTTTACTAAAAAAATTGAAATTAAATTGAGTTCTATTTATGGACGCTCTTTAACTGCTGTGTTCCTTAGCGTCCCATTCTATGTTGGGCATGAAAGACCGGTAATTTTGCTCGGAGACCTCTTTACCAGGCTTGAGGTTCTTTTTACGTGCCGTAAATCTACGACAAGGACCACCGGCTTTACTTCTCTTCCGAAGGAAACCATGCTAAGGATTTTTGCGCCAGAAAAATCCGTCGCCCTCCGCCAGGTTGAACCCGCGATTTTGGGAATTAGAGGCTAGCATAGTTACCACTACACGGAGGACGACTAACGTTTACTGTTCCGCCACTTTAACATTTTAACACAAGAGAAGTTGGAGATAATCGACGAAAACCGGCCGTTCATGGCCGGTCAGATTTAACCGGTTAAAATCCTCCATAAACGTTTACCGTCGTCGACGCACCACAAATGACCGTTCACCGCAGTAAAGTCAATATTTTACCACAGTAAAATCTTGATCGAGAATGATGTACACGGCCATAGGAGTAACTTCTAGTGCTGGTCTCAACCCAGATAAAAGAGGAGAGGCGCCTACCCTAACAATCCTTATCTAATGAAACAGCGATTAACTTTATATAAACAAAAAAAACTGATAAACGTCGCCACGCGTGGTCAAATAAAAGGACATAAAAAAGCAAAGCTCAATAAAACGTTATAATATCTCTTAAAACCCATGGACGGGTTAGTTTAGACTAGTTCCATATGTCTTAGAAAGGCTGTTACCCATACATAGTTTATTGCATGTTAGCATTGGAGTATACAGAAGTTCATAAAAGTATTCAACATGACTGTAAAACGAGAGAAATGACTACAAAACATCACAAAACAGGTATAATACAGAGAAAATCTCTTATAAAACATGATGGAATGCCTTAAAGGTATGTTAAATACTTGCTCCAGCGCTCTAAATTCTCCTTAAAGTACCGAAATACCTATAAAGTAGTCAATTATACCGTCAAAGTACTCTGGAATACGCATTAAAGTGGCCAAAATATATTTGCCTGTGTTCGAAATGCCTAATACAAGTACTCAAAATACTTATGCAGGTGTCCGAAGAGCCCATAAAATTGCCCAAAATAGCTGTTAATACCAGAATTACCTAAGAAATTGCCCCAAAATACCCACATTAATGCTAGATTTACCCATAAAATTGCCAAAATACCTTACAACGTTCAGAAAACCTGTATCAATATCATGTAAATATCTGCTCCAGTTTCCAAATACCTGAAATCCCCCAGCAGTGTTCCAAAAGTCCTAAAAGCCTATGCCAATACCTGATCCATAGCCTTTAATACCCTCAAAGAGCCCGAACTATTCCTACAAAAGCCCACCAAACTGCCTGCAGAAGTGTCGAACACTTTAAAACTGTATTAAAACACCTTCAAAAAGTTCCAAAATGCCTATAAACCTGTACCAATAACGGAAATACCTGCTCCATTTTCTAAATACCTTCAAAATGTCCAGAAATGTCCTAAAATCCTGTACCAATACCTCATCCATAGCTTAAAATCCTTTCAAGGAGCCCTAAATACTCATATCAGAACCCACCAAAATGCCTGCAAAAGTGTCAAAATACCTCAAAATGTTCCGAAATAGCCTAATACCTGTACCAATACCGGAAATACCTGCTCAAGTTTCTGAAATATACCTTCAAAATGTCTCACAATGTTATAAAAACCTGTACCAATACACGAACATACCTGCACGAGTTTTTAAAATACCTTCGAAGATGTTATGGAATGCCTGAATTATCTCTGCCAGTGTTCCAATGTGCCCTAAAAAGCCTGTAAAAGGATGCTAAAATGCCTAATCCAACAACCCAAAATACCTTCAGAATGGCAGCAAAATAACCCAGAACTGCCCCAAAATGGTCTATACGTGGTTCTCCATAACAGCTACAGCTGTGCCAGAGCTCAAAATACCTTCTAAAATTGTTCCACAGTGCTGGAAGACAGCCCTAGATACCTTCAACTCTAGCCTTCCCAGGCATTTTTCCTCATATTCCGGATCTTTCACGCGCATCACCGTGTCTCTTTGCTAGAATCCCTCTACTATCCTACTGGCATCATGAATACGTAGTTCTAGGAAGCGGGTTTTACCTGCTCCGCTTCCTTTAGCGTCTGCCACAAGGAAAGCTGAAGAATACCGGTTTGTAACTCAGTGACGTTTCCTCTAACTGCAGGGGTGTAATTTTACGATACAAATTGATTTGAACTGTTGTAAGCATATTGCTTATATGATAATACATTATTATTATTACTATTATTATTATTAAACAATACAACTAGCAATTTTCAAAATGGTGAGATATGATTAATTTGTGCATTGCATCATAGGAGTGATTATGCAAGCAATGAATAATAAATTATTTAATAAAAACATTATAATTCGTATGCTCAAAGGCAAAATAAACAAGATGTAAGTATGACCAGCATGAATAAATTCAGCAATAGTAATAAATTACAGTACGATAAAATGCACTGTACGTAGTCTACAAACGCTGTAAATTTTAGTTTTTCCAATAAAGCTGATCTTTCTTCCCCTTGGTATTTTCCATACTCATTCGCATGGTGAGAAGAATAATGGCACTGTAGATTAAACATTTTTTGGTTCAACATTTTACTACAAATTAAACACCATTATCTTGTGCTGTAATAAAATGTTTCCTCTCAAACAGGGTTGGTGTAGACCTACGTTTAGACGTACTGTCCTCCATGATAAATTACACCAACCCGCGCTGCGCTGAGAGAGGGTATGAATGACATTCTCCTTCGCTCGTCTTTCAGGTGCTCCCATTACGTTTATATACGTAATGAGCAGGCCAACTCCCAATCGGCCTGCTTGGTACTCGACGATAGCTGATTTAGAAGAACAGAGTTTGGATCAAGAAGAGAAAAGAAGCAAAATTCAAATTTGCTTGTTTTGCCGCAGAAGAAAAACTGAACATTTACCGATACGAGACAGTAAGATCTGAAGCTTGAAAACTGATGTCGGCCAGGACTTGGAGAAGCAATATCCTCTCGCCGACGACTACCAGCGGCAGTTCCTGTATATGGAGGCGATTGCGAAAGAAACATGAACTTCGTCAGCGGACTCGACGGATTTTGCGAGCGTCGACGGTAGCGTTGATACAGAAAGTTCAAACTACCAAACCTAGAGCTTAGAAAATTTGAGTGACGCCAGACATTGGTTGTAGTTCTGGAGTCAATTTGAAAGAAAATAAATATACAGATATCGTGTAATAAGATAGTGTCGGTATTTAGTGCAAGCCCACTCCCAAAGGTCCTCCTGCAATAGAAGTGGTTGAAAGTTTCCCACCTAATGGACAAAACTATGTTAAAGCCATAACACGCTTAAAAAGCACATTTTGGAGGGAAGATTTGTTTGAAAAGGCTTGTATTGGAGAATTTCTAACTTTACTACTGAAAAACGCTTCCCCTGTTAATAATTTCAGTTCACTGTGTAGCTTATATGGCCGTTTAGAATCTGAAATAAGATTGTTTGAAACACTAGGTGTTACCTCTGACAATGTGATGCAACCTTCTGGTTGAATCATTTTTAATCAAGGAAATTCTAAGGGTTTGGCAAAGAAGCCCAAACTTTGCAAACACGTGGGATTCTAAAGATAGATAAGAAAACAATGAAATGTTTAAAACTACAAGTAGAATCAGAAGAAAGGATTAGTTTGGCTGTAGCAGGTTTGATATTAAAGATGACGGTTAAAATAATGTTCAACCTAAATTGGTGTGTAATAAGCCTGCGATAGTTACTGCTTCCGCGTTGTTATGGGTAAGTACAAATGATGGAAACAATAGAAAACAGAATACCATTTTCTGTGATGAGCACTATGCTTCTTCAAATTGTTTTTAAGGCACAGCAAATCAGCTTAACAGAGAAACGAAAAGTGCTGAAAACTAAGAGTGGTGTTTTCAGGCATTAAAAAGGGGCATTGACTAAATAAATGTAAAATTGCGGTGAGATGTATTGTTTGTAGTAAGAATCAAGATGTAGGGATGTCTATGCATTAAAACCCAGAACGTAGGGAAATGGCGTTAAACTGTTACGGAGCTGTAGGCAGGAAGTCGCAGAATACAAGACACCATCCATCCCTCGTAGTCTTTTGGCGTTTGCAGACAGCACTCGCAAAGTTTTTACCTGCCTGTCAGTGACCCTTGGGCGCCGTTGTTTTTACGTTCTTTGAAGCGATAATGGTTTGAGTGTAGATAACTTGTAGCCAACTGCTTAAGAACTCCTATGCCAGATCATAATGCATTAACGTGTTCTGATATACCTTCTAGCAGAGAAAAGGTATATCAGAACACATTAAGAAAGACTAAAACTAATTAAAACCATAAACAAGACAACGATAAGCAGAAAACAACTTCCCTAAAAATACCACACAGCGCCGTGTTCTCTTACAAACCCCAATTGTTAACATAAATGGTCCAAGATCTGCTTTCTCTGCGAGAGCATTGATGGATTCAGGGTCTGAAAGATCGTACATCAGAGAAGAAATTGTAAATAAATTGGGCCATAAGCCATTAAGAGAGAATACATTAAATATGGCCTGTTCGGGATGTCAAAACAAATTTTAATCAAAATTTATGCTACAAAATAGAACTACTAAGTTTAGATGGCAAATACCACTGTAACTTTGAAGCATTAGATCAAGCAATCATTTGTGATGGTATTCTTTCGGCAAGAAAGGACCTTTGTCAGAGGAACCAGCCAAAGTAAATGTTTCTCTAACTGATGTAGCTGGGAGAGAGGTACCTGTAGACTTGCTAAATGAGGCAGATGTTGCTGGTAAGTTAATGACAGGGAAGCTCATACTATCAATCGTGTATTAGATGTCACTGAAACAAATTAGGCTGAACTACAATGGTGAAGTTCCACATCAGTCTTCGAAAAACTTAGCATAACAGCCTATTAATGACCGTAGTGGCCTCTGGATACTAGACACCATTGATATCTCAGGTTCAGCCACTCAAAAGTCCAAAGCAGCACGAAATATTGAGATTAAAACTAATTTTAGGGCATGTAGCTTCAAAAATGATGACGGACGCAATGAGGTGCCCCTGACATGGAAAGAGGGCCATTTACCTCTGCCAAGTAACGAGATTTGGCACTGAAGAGACTGGAGTCCACATCGAAAACTACATTCTCAAAATTTATGTCCTAAGAGAGGTTGGGAGCAAATCAGAATTGAAGAAGTTCCACCTCAGGTACCGGAAGTCCATGGGCACTCTATCACATCGGGCAGTCGTGAAGGACAACAGCACTACCAGGGTGCGCCCTGTGTTTGACGTTTCTGCTAGAGAGCGAAATTCGCCTTCTCTCAACGAGTGTTTGGAATGTGGGCCTAACTTCATTGAATTGTTTCCTCCCATATTCATATTTCGAGAGAGACAGTTTGGGATGATAGCAGATATAGAGAAGGCGTTTCCACAAATAATTATTAGACAAGAAGATAGAAATAGCGTCCACTTTCTTTGGTGGGATAAAGAAGACAAAAAAGAGGTCAGAGTTTTCCAGGATTTTCGAGCTGTGTTCGGATTGAATTGCAGTTCTTTTATTTTGGGTATATTACTGATTGCCATATAAATTAAGCAATGCTCTGCTCGCACTACAAAAACGAAATTCTGTTGAAACTATAGCAAACTCTGTATGTAGATGTGGCAACTAGTGTTCAATTTGAATGAGTTAAAACAATTCATTACTGAGGCCAGTGATGCAATGAAATAAGTTAAATTCAATTTAAGAGGATGGCAGTCCAATTACCATTGTTTTGTTCCTAATGCAAAATTACGGTATTAGGTTTGCTATGGAATACAGCTTCAGACATTTTGTAGTTGAATTTAGAATGGCTACAGGATTTTGTGCTAAATGGGACGACGAAAGATACTTTCCTTTCAGTTGCACAGAAGATCTCTGACCCTATTGGCATATCCAGCCCTGTGATGCTAGTTCCGAGATTATGCTTATAAAGGCTATGGAAAAGCGGCATATCCTGCAATAAAGAGGTTAATGCTGGTACCAAAATGGAAATTTTGACATGGTACCAGGGCCCTTCCCTTCTTACGAATTTAAAGCCCCACGGTGGTTCAACTATGTCCAAGACTACACCGATATAAGCATTCATACTTTGTGATGCCAGAGGACCAGCCTATGCTGCGGCTGTAGTCATAAGACTAGAGATCATTGGTGAAGTAGATATGTCTTCTGGCCGCCAAAGTGAGAGTAACTCCTATCAACGCTGTCACTATTCCGTGTCTGGAGTTGATTGCTGCAGAGGTGGAGTGAGATTTGTTTAAGTCTGCACTGAACATTAAACTGAGTTTTATTTATGGACGCTCTGTAACTGTTGTGGTCCTTAGCGTCCCATTCTATATTGGACATGAAAGACCGGTAATTTTGCTCAGAGGCCTCTTTATCAGACTCGAGGTTCCTTTACGTGCAGTAAATCTACGACACGGGACCACCAAATTTGCTTCCCTTCCGAAGGAAGCAATGCTAAGTATTTTTACGCCCCAAAAAATCCATCGTCTTCCGCCAGGTTTGAAAACGCGACCTCGGGAAGTAGAGTAGAGCATGATGACCACTACACCACGGAGGACGACAAGTCTGCACTAGACGGGCTTGGTTGGAAAGATACTGATTTGCTATTTCTGGACCGATTCTGCTACCGCTTTAGCTTAGATCCAAAAATAAGACGATTGAAGGGTGTTTGTAAACAATCCAGTTAAAGAAATCCGCAGTTTGATTCAGCCCGCATGTTGGAAGCACGTGCCTGGTCACCAGAATCCTGCAGATGTTTTGAGAGGATGCCATGGAGATAAACTGTTGACCTTGAAATTGTGGGAGGGGGCTAGTTGGCTGAAGAGGTCCTTGGAAGAGATGGCAGTGAATGAGCAGACGATTTTTTCATGAATTAAATCGATCGACAAAAGCAGTGAGTTGTTTCACGAAGGATTCCGTTACCTGTGATTGCTGCAGCAATCCAATGATAAGTATATTGAAAATTGTAAGTACTATGGTCTTAGTTGGTATTGCAAGTATTTTTGGAGCTATCAAAATCGTTCGAATGATTGCATGGATGAAAATCTTCGTCTATAATTCTCAAAGCGCAAAATCAATGAGAAGAGGTGGAAAATTACCATGTGAAGAAATATGCTTGACTGGAAATGTAGTAATCCGGCTCCTACAAGGAGAAATCTTAATTTCAGAGAACGACAAACATTTCAGTACCGAAAATGTTCCAGGATGAAGAAGGAATTCATAGGCTAAATAAGAAATTCGACAACAGACAAGATAATGAGTATTTCTGCATACCTGTAATTTTGTCTTCCTCTCATCCTGTAGTGTCTCGACTGATAATGATTGAACACAAAAGGAATTCGCATGTATGCAACAAAACTGTAGTTAATATTTTGAGGGAACAGTACTGGGTATTGAAAGCCAGAAAAATACCTTCTTTCGAAGTGCATAATTTTTTTGAGGCAGGTAGGACATACTTTAGATGCCCCTACAGTATCTCTACCAGGCGACCGAATCAAAGGCTCAACTGTATTTGAATTAGTGGGCATTGACTTAGCTGGACCGCTTTATCTAAAGTGCGGTGCCAAATCCTGGATTTCTTTATTCACTTGTGTGCTGCTTACAGAGCAGTACATCTTGAATTTTTGTCCTCACTGTCTTCAAAAAACCTTCTACAGGGACACAGAAGGTTTATTATTCGTCGTGGGAGACCAAAAATAATTCACTCTATAACGGCAATATTTTTTTTGAACTGTAAGTGGGATCAAGGTAGTTGATTTGGATTGAAGTGTACAGTACAACATTAGGAAAAATGAGTGAAAGTTTATTCCCCCTGCAACCCCGTGGTGGGACGGATTTTGGGAATGGCTGATTGAAGTTATGAAGCAGATTTTGCAAAAGATTCTAGGTAAAGCTCCACAATATTATGAAGAAATGACCACGGCGCCTGTATCGGAGTCACTGGTGAACCCCAGAGCATTAACCTATATTTCCGAGACTGATAATGAATTACTTCCCTTATCCCCAGCATTTTTGTATGATTCTCTGAAATTAAGGTTCCAGATTGTGACTTCATTGAGGAAAATTCTCTCAACAAGTGGCTGAGATAGTGTCAAAAGATAAGAGCTGATTTACGCAATAGGTTTTGATCTGAGTATTTAGGCCTGTTGATCCAGAGGTCACAGGTAAAAACCGGTTATTTCAGAATAAAATTGCGAGAAATTATTGGAAAAGATAACGTGAAATGTACATATTGGTGTTTGGGAAGTTCATATTTTACCAAATCCATCAAAGTGCCCGATTGACTCAACTGATAACTATTCAGGCTATTGTTTGATCATTCAGGTCGTTATAATGTATGTATTGATTTTACCACCAAATCAAAGTGGGAGGATGTTACGGTTTTCTGTCGTTGCCTTAACAGAATGAATAAATGAAGAACAGAAATATTTCTGCAATGTGCTTATGTGTTGACTGGAATAAGTTTCGTTTTACACCAGAATACGTTTATTTAAAACACAATTACAGGCTATAGATACGCGGCTAGCGCACGTAAAGTAACAATACTACTGAAGACATTGACAGTAAACGTCTTCGTATCCAGCAATATCAAGAGCAAAGCTGGCACACTGTATGCTTATCATGAAGGCAATGGTCAAAAGAGCCCAGATGAAGTATGCTCCTTCTTGAAAGATTATCTAAACGACACTTCCGGAGGGCATCACGTAGCTTAAAAGTTTTCTGATAACTGTCCTGCAAAAACAAAAATCACACCCTTTCCATATACCTTTTGTCACTAATAGATTCACGGAGATTCCAAACATACAGCAGTTCTTTCCAATACGAAGTCATATTTCTTGCCTTGAGATCGTGATTTTGGGGTTATCAAGAAAATGCTTACATGGTTTGGCAGGATCTGAATGTTGTCACGGAGCACATTATCCCCAGCGCTGAACATCGTAAATTCACAGCTGCACAATTTGAAGTTTCCCAGCTGTGTGACTATAAAAACTGGTGTAAAGTTTATTACAACAGAATCGCAGCGTCTCTACAAAGTGAACAAAAACTTAGGAGCGAAGGAGTTTCTCTATCGCAGATTAGATCGCTTTTGACAAGTCTTCAGGGTGGTCAAAGGACATGCAGCCTTAATGGATTAATTCTGCACAAGTTCTTATCATCACTTCAACGTCAACAGGTGATTCAGCAGCCCTATAGGCAAACATACCCACACGGCAAAATACCTATTAAAGTATAAAAAAATGAAAGATCTATCCAAGCTGTTAACTTACGTGTCCTCAGAGCACTCTGCACTATTTATGGAGATTTTGTAACTTCCCTTCGAAATGAGTGTGACTGAAGGATGTTACGCTTATTAGTTGTATTTTCTCTCTCATACAGGTATGTCTTATGAATTTCTCGTAAGGTTAAAATAATGGTCATTAAAGCTTGCGTAAGCTCTAATCTATTTTTTCTTTCCTACCATGCTCTCATTTGATAACTGACAGCTGACATTGATATTTTGTGCCATTTAAAATAACTTTTTTGTAAAGAGCTCAAATCTCAACGTTTATATGTACACATTTTGTAATGGATGTACTGACTCAATAGAGTGTGCAAGTATTCAAAGCAAATTTATTTAATTAATGGTGTCACTAAAAGTATATTGTTTACAGGCAGTCATGAAAGAAACACTTTTTCTCCATTATCTCCAAGGCTACTGGTTTGGACTGATAAGCTTTTAAGAAATGTATCTGCACTATCTCGAATTTAATGTTTGTGTACTTCAGCATATGACTGAAATATATAAACAATCAACGTTACTATGTCTAGCCATAATGTGATGCAGTTTTCCTTTGAATTCCTAACGATATCGTCAAATATAGATATTGCATTTTCTTTAGCATCAGACGCTTGTACAACCCCATTACCATTATCGTAAGCATGTACAGTAATTTCAAGTATGTACTTTGAACAAATGTTGATATTTCGATTGGTGAAAACTTTGAAAAAATATTCTCAAATAGCAGACCCTTCTTGTGAACTAGTAAATTGAGTAATACGTCTGTTTTCTGTGCAATTGAATTCCCAAGAATAAGTGCTCTAACGTAGACTTTTAAGTCCAGCAATGTATGGGTAGAGCATATTGTTGCTTCAGAGGCTCCATTATAGCTGTGTGTGCGTGCGTGCGCAGGCATGTTTGTTATATAAAGACGAGTACATTATGACATCCAGGAGAGGAAGGACAACAAAGAGAGGTTCTGGAATTATCAATTCAATTCTTAATTCACTACTCTTTGAGGCTCATTTGCCCGGCTATGGATAGTGTGGACCTAGTACTAAGTTACACAAAAGACTACAGAGGGGCGATCCCGGAATTAACCAATTAGACGAGGCTTGTACAGAACACGACATTACATACGTTGAGTATAAAGATATAAAATCAAGACATTTGACAGAGAAACTCTGGCATCATGTGCAATTCCTAGGAGAGAAGTTTGCAGCCTGACTTGCAACCTCAGTCATGAAGGGAAAGGCTGCTATGGGTGCTGGAAAGAAAAATAAGACACGACTTTTACCTTAGATTCCTGTAATTGCAGCCTTAGGTGGGGCGGCTGGAGCTGCTGCTCAGATTGCCTACGCAGTTAAAAGGAAAACGGCTGCAGATAAACAGTTGGCTGAATTGATAACAATAAGGAGATGGACACCAAAGGAAAAAGTATTTGGTGAATATTTTCCCATGCTACCGATGATGTAATATTTTAACTGCTGTTAAAACCTTTTACAATAAAGGCATAGGTTTAAAGAGGAAGTCTGAAAGAAAATCGGGAACAGTATTTTACATATCCCGGAGAAAGCCTTGAGCAATCTTGATATTGCAAGGTATGTTGAACGTTTAAACATCCAACCTTTAGAGGTGTATACATGAATGTTCTACCTTCAAAACGTCCATTCAAATAGAAAACTGATAAATTTGGATACTTCACCAAAAAATGAACACAATTGGGTGGCTGTAAGGAAAGGTGGAATTTTAGCATTCTATTTTGATAGTTTCGATAACTTGAAACCCCAAAAGTACCGAAACCCAGCTCAAAAGAGTTAAACTAATGTATAATAAACAAATATATCAGAATTTCATTGTCATTTGTGGAAATCTATTCCTACTATTTCTCTTATAAAGATACCGATACAGTAGTGGTGTTCAAAATGAGCTATAAAGTTGCAATGAGCAGACCGAGCCTCTCATTTCCATCTACCTCAATCCACCTCTACATCTGAATCCTTAAGGACACAATGAGGATGTAATTTTGAATTTTAAGACTTTTTACTCGATACCAAACATTGATGTAACAATCTATTTCATTAGATTACCAAGGATCGACCTGCAGTTATTGAGATTCCTTCTGGAACATTGAGATTGCTGATATCAATGTATTCATTCGTGTAAATAATAATACTGTGTAGGAATTTCTAGGCATTAAAGCAGGAGGAAAATAAATGAAGTTGAACTGTTACTGGACTTTAGGCAGGGAGGTCGCCGGTAACAAACCACACCCTATCGCTCGTACAATATGTTGGCGTTTGCAGGCAGCACTCACCAGACCGCATTTACCTACCGAGAATGATCCTTGGATGCTGTTATTTACATTCTTGGCACTGACATGTGGTTTGAGTGTAGATACCTTGAAGTCAACTGCTTAAGAATTCCTATGCCAGAATAATAATAATAATAATAATAATAATAATAATAATAATAATAATAATAATAATACCGAGGTAAATGTCTGTTTGAACAAGTATGTAATTATTTTAAAGGATACGGCATGTGTGACTCGCTGGTAGCACATACTGTGGCTACAACTGTCGTTACCAGTTGTACAGTTTTATGAACCATTAAGCTGAATATTGAACACGGTACAACAACAAAAAAGACGAAACGCGTGGAAAGAATCTCATAGGATTTATAGCTTTATTACTGATTTAATAAGAATCGTATATGCATTTTATACAAATCAAACACCTCCAACAGTAAGCCGAATTCTGAGTGCAGTTCGTTAAAATGAAACTGTTCTATTTATGGACGCACTTTAACTACTGTGGTTTTTAGCGTCCCATTCTTTATTGGATGTGAAAGACCGGAAATTTTACTCTTTAACAGGCTTGAGGTTCCTTTGTGTGCGGTAAATCTATGACGGGACCACCGGCTTTACTTCCCTTCCGAAGGAAGCCATGCTAAGGATTTTTACGTCCGAAAAAAAAATCCATGGCCCTCCGCCGGGTTTGAACCCGCGACCTCGAGAACTAGAGGCTAGCACGGTACCCCTAGACCACGGAGGACAAAAAGAGTTCGCGAGAAAACGAGAAACGATTACAGTGCCCTTATCAGAGAACGACATTGTTAAAACTTCTTAAATCTATTCATTTTAGGTTTAAGAAACGAGATCGACACCAGTAATGGAATCAAACCGATGTGACGAGCCGATTATTTAAATAAAAGTACCGATTATAGGCAGTTAGGCTTACGAGACATTTAGACGAGACCTAGTACGATACCCACCATGGTGTCTTCTGAAGTTGGACGGATGAAACTGACTACTGTGATGCTAAATTTTCAACCAGTAAAGTACAAAGAACAGTGATTCGTCACACAAGGGGATGAAGTGGTTTTGTTCCATTGACTGTGTTTCTGACTCGCTAGAGCTTGTTGGATGCCCCAGTTGAGTATTACGGGACAACGAATGCCAAACTGTTCGAAGAATAGTTTCAAGACAGCCAGGCTACTAGAGAAACCCACTGATGATTGTCATGGATAATGCAAAATAGCATTCACGCGTTCTCCCATGACTATAAAATCCCTTTACAATGGAAAGATGTAATAAATATAATAGAAGACCCCACATCAGTCGTCGTTCTCCGTGTAGTGGTTACCATGCTAGCCTCTAGTTCCCGAGCTCGCGGGTTCAAACCCTGCGGAGGGCGATGGATTTTTTCGGGCGTAAAAATCCTTAGCATGGCTTCCTTCGGAAGGGAAGTAAAGCCGGTGGCCCCGTGTCGTAGATTTACGGCACATAAAAGAACAAGCTTGATAAAGGGGCCTCTGACCAAAATTTCCGGTCTTTCACGCCCAACATAGAATGGGACGCTAAGGACCATAGTAGTTAAAGAGCGTCCATGAATAAAACTCAATTTAATTTTTTACCCCATCAGCCTTACCAGTCCGTCACCACCAACAATGCTACAATTGCGTAACGTAATTAGGCCTATGAAGGTAAAGGTGTATGCAGTTGATGCTACAGCAGTGAAACATGGACATATCACTTTTAGACTACCTCCGAGACACAGGTTCTCAACCCTATTGAATTTATTTTGTCAGAACTAAAACGGAAAGTTTCCTCGGAAAATGCCGTCGGATGGAAACATGTAAATGAAATTAGAGTACTGATCGAACAGGTTGTGGAGAAAATTAGCGAAACCACCACTAGTCAAACTATATCAAACATGAAGAAGAATGCCGCAATTTACATAGCGCCGTAGAGAGCTCAATGTTCATTTTAAATTTTAATAATGGGGCATCCTCTTCATCTTAGGAGGAGGAGGAGGAGGAAGAGGAGTAGGAAATGAAAAGATTATAAGAGTTGAGAAAACATGATAGTCAATGTAAATAATCTTTCATCTCTCTTCTCATATTTCCTTCTTTCGTTGTTCTTTCTGGTTTGCTCGTAAGTAATATGCGCTTTAACTACTATGCTGACACATATATTTGTATAATAAAGAAATAACATAAAATGGTCCCCTTCCATGATCAAGGTTCGACTATTCAAGTATCGCCTCGAAGTGACAATTAAGTGTTGAAATGACGTTAATTAAATTAATAAATAATACGCACACAGAAAAGAATATAAGTATGGAAAGAAAGCAAATGTTGCAATAGCGCATTATGCTATCTCCACGTGTAACAGACCAGGGGCACGAGCAACCGGTTTTATACCTGTACCTTCCATTGTCTCAAAAGACTGACCATAGTACAAAAGCAGAAGTTCAAATTTCAGTTTTCGAAACATACAAAAAGGGTATCACTAATATCTGTCTGGAAAATGCGAAGGTTGTGTGTACAATATCCGAATTTCAAAGGCCACAGCATACGCCGCTCTCCGAGCTCGTTAACGAACAACCTCTGACGGGGTGGGTTGGATCAATAGATCAGGAACCGAAATTCAACATGGTATATCTACTATACATTTCATATTCCTATCTAGGTTAAATAAAGCTCCAGAAGAGCATCAGGTTATAATAGTTCCTTAAGAGTAAACCTGGGCGAATATTGGGAATGATGTGCTCGCTTGCGTGTGCATCCTGACGTCCTCTTTTTCGGTTTATGTACCACTTACCTGTGGGAGATAGAGGTGGTATCGTGTTCCGTTCAAAAATTTAATGTTAAAATGTTACCTAAATTACGAGATTTGAAATCCCCAAATTAAAAACTTAGTTTTCTGTTTGAAAGAAAAAGGTCAGTGCGGCGCGCACATTTGTGCCTGTGAACAGCTTAAATATAAAAAACAAACGCAAAGGTGAATAAATACCACACTTTATTACTGAGTCAGACACCATTAAGGATACCAAACGAAGATTTTCAATTAAATTTCCGCATCCAAAACAATTCCTCACATGGACTAATGTTAATCGGTATTTTCTGAAACATGCCTGATCAATTTTTAATAAAACATATGTTTGAAATCCTGCCATTATAAATAAAACTTACATTATAAACTTCTTATGAATTTGAAAACCTTTTATTGTTACTGAACATTATATAAGTTGAAAAAAGACAACTTGCTACAAAAAAATTAACCTCATTAAAACTACGATTTGTGTTAGACAACATATTTTCGTAGCATTAGAGTTAAATTTAGAAATGGTTCGAACGATATGCCGCCTGAAAGAAGCGAATGAAGTTATTTTTTTAACCATTTAATTCAGGAGTTATTTTACTACAGTTCCCATCCCATGCAACAAAGACATGTCCACACTTATAGCCTCTAACAAAAAAGCGGCATATCACTCTAACCTTCTCTGAATCTTGCACCAAGTATACAACCAAGATACGAGGCTTGTTGAAAGTTTGCGTTTAAGGCATCTTACGAAGAAGCGTCATATTGTTTGTACCTTTTCTGAATCTTGCACGAAATATACCTACCATATATTTTATAAGGGAAGAGTCGGACAAAACCTCAACCAGGTAGCTCGCACCAACCGAGATTCAAACTCAGGCGCTAAGATTTAAAGGTATGTTCACTACCCTAAACCACTATTATTTTCTGCTAGAATTGTGTTCTTAATATCTTGTACGAAATAAGTTCTCCATTTCGGATAAAACGCAGAAAGTGTTTTTTTAACTCAACAACTCTTAACAGCAGCTGCGATCGTCTCTCCAAAGAGTATACATATGCAAAGGAGTACATTTTTATTTCTTCATATTGGTATTAATGTGAGATCGAAGTATTCTCTAGAATTTCAATGCTGGCACTACTGCCACATTACTCCTCTGCTAGTAACCAAGTTAGGCTTGAATATACATATAAAGAAATTAAGTTAAACATCATATCAAAATATGAAATACGTCTACAATACAATGGAATTACAGTAACATTTTTAATTTATATAAAAAATCTTATCGAGATTATTTGCAACTGCAATGTTCATTCTCAACAAATCTGACAGGCAACCTTATCACTCTTCCTCTCCGGGTAGTTTTTAATCTGTTCAGTTCCTTATGATTCCATGCTGTCACTCGGGCCAGTGCCCTGCTGATCAAGTATAGGTGGAATTACTGAGGTGTTGCTGTCCCTTCATCTGCTAAGAGATAGGCAGGCTTTAATCTATCGACAGGTATAGTCTTTGACTCAGGAGTTTAGCTTTGTCCTTGGGGTTGACGTAAGCGAACCCGAGAGAGCTGTGTTATTCTTTCCTATCGCTTTATTGTTTTACACCCTGTTCCAAAGGTACTTATCCTTTCTTTCAGTGACAACAAATATTAGGCGAAGTAACATCAATAGTACATTATTACCGCATCAAACAAAGCAATTATGATCATACTTTCAATAAGTGAACTTGTAAAGCCTGTATACATGTAAAACGGCATATTTATGACAACATAAATGTCGAATGTTATTTTACTAACCTGATTAATCCAAAGGGTGTGCAAGATCTGATGCAGACGATTCGGAGTCCGAGCCATCGGATGATATCCCTTCTTGCTCATCAGAAGAACTGTCGTTTGCATTTGAAATAATAATCTGATCGATCACATCAGAAACCACACGATCCTTGGACCAGTAACCATCTTCTAGTTTTCTAACATGCCAGTGATATCCTACCCAGTGTTCTGCAGGTACCGCAGAGATTCCTTCGTTGGTTAAACTCAATAAACGAGATAACGAAAATTCGCCAGTAACATTGCGCTCCCTTATGTAGTGCTTTACTGTCGCCCATGCAAGTTCAATGGGATTAAGATCGCAATTGTAAGGCGGCAGATACAGAGTGGAGTGTCCATGTGCATTGAGAATGCGGTCAATCTTAAATACCTTTTCTCTTGGTCTGTTCATTTCTATCAAAGAAAAAATTGATGCTTTAGCATGCTTTCTTCACAATGAACTCCAGTTTTCTGAAGCCATGACATCATGTTAACTTTAGTGTCGTATTTATTCGGGGTCTTATTGATCTGAATGGTGTGATAAGGATCATTATCTAGAATGATTACAGATTTTTCCGGAAGGTTTGGAATCAAGCGTTCATTCACCCATCGTTCGAAGTTGACACCGTTCATTTGACCATGGTAATCACCTACTACTGATCCTGCCTTGTAAATCAGCAATGCTCCAGAAATAAATCCATTCTCGGAGCATGCGTGAACAACAATGAGTCTGTTTCCTGCACTACCATCCGTAAGCACCCCTGTGATCCCATCAGCTTGCCAACATTTCTTGAATGTTAAATTACTGCCCATCCACGTTTCATCCAAATAAACGATATCCCTGCCTTGTCTTCGGTATTCCCTTAGCTCAGCTAAGTATTTGCATCTCCATTCAACAATTCTTGGCTTTTCCATTAAGATTGTTCGCTTACGTCGGCACTTGCGCCATCTAAATCCCAATTTCCGAATAACTCTCCTTAAAGACTGTACCCCCAAGGAAATTATATCTTACTTCTAACTACAGGAAGTAACTTTTTGCATGTCGGAACTATCTTTTTATTGACGTAGAAGTGCATTATTGTCCGCTTAATGCCGCACAAGTCGAAATCGTCTATATTTATGTTTCTTTCTGGATTTCGAGGACTTGTCTTGCCTGGAGTGCGTAAAGGGCTTCCTTCTGTTCTCTTCGCACTTTCTTGTCGTATATTCTTAATTGTTCCCACAGACACACCGCAGTAATTTGCTATTCTCTCATCCGCTCGCGAAATTGGCAGAATTAGTTTTTTCTGCTCTGCTTCCTTTTTGCATTGCTCGTTTACATGGTTTATTATTTCGCGAGCCTCGCTATGAATGGTTTTTCCCTTTTTCCGAAAGTTAGCCATTTCACTAATGAATTATATTAATTCGACACTCGCGATACAACGCGTTTAACACTATAGCATCCACTGACACTGCCTGCAGTAAGACTGCACTTGTTGACAAAATTTTTGAACTGTTGGTGTTACACTATCTACACCTTACGCAAGAAGCTCCCCAGTCCACTGCACGCTTGCAGTTCAAGGACAAAGTCAATATCGTGGGTCACTGACAGTATATTAATGTCTTTGCCTTTTACACTTATTGTAAAATATTTCTCTTCTCTACAAAATATGGAGCCTCTAGAGCCTTTTTCGCCCTGTCCTTTCTGAGGAACACGTGTGAACTAGAATGAACGTCTTTATGGACACACTTGATTTGAGGGTCTTTCCGAATTGTAGTAGGCTTCAGCTGTCAAATGTCAGTCTAAGCTGTGATACCAACGTGTCTGAATTTATATCTGATCTTGTAGATTGCTCAAAGAATTCCCCAGGAAATTAATTGCTCTTCCATACATAATTTCAGGAACGGAATACTTAATGTTCTCGAACAGCTGCCCATAATCCTAGCAGAAGCGTAGGCAAACTCTCGGTCCGTTTGATAATGTTATGCACTCTGATCGCTGTCTTCAGTGTTCTGATGTAACCACTCATTTTCTCGTTTGACTGCGGGTGATACGTAGTGGTATGTTGAACTTTTGCGCCACAGAGCGTCGCTAAGTTTCGAAATAATTCTGATTCAATCTGTTTTCCTTGGTCAGTAATAATTGAAATAGGTGATCCAAATCGAGTGATCCAGTTATCGTATAAAGCTCGTGTCACTGTTTTGAGCTGTAATATGCAAAGGTACAACTTCCAGGCAGGCGCTGCAATGATCAATGCAAGTAAGGCAGTGCACATTGTTCTCTGAAAGTGGTAATGGTCCAATTATGTCAATACGCACTGCGCAGAATCTGTAATCTGGTTGCTTGAACTCCCCAAGTTGTGAATTTGTATGTCTTCTCACCTTGTTTAGCTGACAATTAAAGCAAGCTTGGGTCTATTTGCGAATGTCGTTTTTCATCCCTGGCCATATGAATTTGGAAGTAATGTGCTTG
The DNA here is from genome assembly GCA_030765065.1 of Deroplatys truncata. Classification (NCBI taxonomy): domain Eukaryota; kingdom Metazoa; phylum Arthropoda; class Insecta; order Mantodea; family Mantidae; genus Deroplatys; species Deroplatys truncata. The sequence goes on from CM060990.1 coordinate 493,828,359, forward strand.
CCGTGCTTTTAACTCCTGGGTGAGCTAGGTTATGAAAGTGTTGAAAAATCTTCACTCAAAATGGCTAAGGAATAATTGGTCGAATATCGAGTGGAAATGTCACATCACGCAAATCTTTTGTTCCTAGTTGGCATTGTTTAAACTGTAAATAGGTGTTATGCTGGCGCAAATGTCCAGTTCCTTGTCATTGTCTTGGCATTGATATATCATCCACATATGCAAATATAAAATCTAATCCGAAGAGTGCTTCATTGATAAAACGCTGAAATGTTGATGCATTGCGGAGTCCAAAACCCATAACATTAAATTCAAACAGGCCAAACAGCGTCATTAATGGGAGGTTTGAGCTTATCTTCCTCTGAAACTGGAATCTGAAAACATGCCTTGAATAAATCTATTTTTGAAAAATATCTTAGTACCTTTCAGGATATGATGGAAGTCTTCAATTCTAGGAATGGGATGCCTGTCACGAATTGTATGTTTAGTCATTTGGATTTCGATGGTCTGATATCCCATGTTCTAACATAAAGCTGAATTCCTGTTTAGCCTGTTGTAATCAATGATCCAATGGTCTTGCTTTGGAGTAAACTGGGATGTCCAAGTGTATTTATGTGATGTCTGATGTTATGGATGACCTTACTTGGCATGAAAGTTGGAGTCGTGATTTCAGGATGATTTAAGCAAATTGGTAAACTTAATATTTTGGTTTATTGTACTTAATGTAGTAGTCTGATATTGACATAACTTCACCTTTAGTGCTAAGTTTGGTTATGCCATCAATCGCTTCTTATGAACATCAACCCATAACTTAAATCTGTTCAGGAAGTCTGCTATTATTCCTTTGCCAATGTTAGCTACAGCAAACGGCCATTGAAAACTTCTATGCAATCCAAGGTTAGGACTTGAATTCCATAAGTTGGTATTTCGGTTGCATTTGCTGCGTAAAGTTTATATGTAGGGTCAATTATATCACCTTTTCTAGCTGGAATTATTGACGCATCTGCACCACTGTCATTAAACAACAGAACCTGTTTTACTGTCACGGATAATAATCGGTGCTTGCGGCTCCTATTATTGCTATCGACAGCCGAACTCGCCGTTAATTCTGCTGTCGGTTGAGTTTTCCTCACTTTTCCATGCTCATGGCTGCCTAGTTTTCTGGAATACATTTCTGTCCAAATTTAAAATGGTAACTTGCCATTAAAATTAAATCTTCGTCTGCTTCGATTAGAACTGTGGCTGCGGTGTGAACTTCTGCAGCAAGGACTTGCGACTTCTATTGCAACACCGGTCTACCGTCATAGCTGCGGTTCGCTGCTCTAGTTGAGAATTTTTTGTTACTAATTCTTCAATTGAAGCACTCTTTGCACCTTGATCTTCGATACTACACATCTTATTACAAGGATTCACCTCCAGCACTCTGTCTGCCATGACTGCTATGCCTCAAGGCATTCTTCACTTACTATGAGGATATTTTTGACTGAATCTGGAAACTTTCTGAGCCACAGGGTATGTAGTACCTTGTCAAGAGACATCTTTACCGGCTAGTGACCTCATTTTTCTTAATGCTGGCTAGGCTTGTAGTCACCTAGCTTGATGCTGTTAACAATCATTTGATTTGTTTCTCCTCACTCTCTTTAAATATATCCAGAAGCCGTGATTTTGCTGTGGTATATTTATCTACCCCAGTTCCTGTTACAATATTCCACATATTTTCATATTTTGGTTTGAGTTGAGCAATGATATAATTGAATCTTGTCTCTTCTGAAGTAATTTTGTTTACGGCAAACTGAGTTCCTACTTGGTAGAACCAGATATCCAGTTTTTCTAACCAAAACAGCAAAATTCTTAAGCTCACTTTGCTAATCTCACATTTATCACATCTGTAAATTCTTTAGCATTTCTATTTGCCATTATGGCATGCTGCTGTTTCATTTACTATCTATGGGAATGCAAATTATAAGGCGATATAGCTTCAACTATGCGTTTCCATCTCCTTATATTACATTTAATGTATGTTATTTACATATCTTGTAAAATAGATGTCACAGTCACACCACTTGCTGTTTTCTGCTACAGTTGTATTCTTATGTAAGAAATAAGTTCTGCATTTCAGATGAAAAGCAGGAAGTCTATTTCTTTTTTTAAAATCAACAACTTAACAACAGCTGCGACTGTTTCTCCATAGAGTGTAGATATGCAAAGGAGTAAGTATATTTTTATTTTTTAATATTGGTATTAATATGAGATTGAAGCATTCCCTAGAATTTCAATACTGGCACTACTACCACATTATGCAACGTAAGATGGTGGAGAAGAACAGTAGAAATTGTGCATAAAATATAGCATTTATTACACGGTTTCATGCTTTGTTTTCAATGTTAAAGATCAAATCCAACCTTAGGACTGTCATAACACATGCAATTTTTTTCCCCAAAACTAGCCATTTTTCATTTTAATCACAATAAATACTGCATATTATTTAGTTCAATTAAAAATTTCAGCATTTTAGCTGATTTTGGTGAATGAAACAAACTCATCAACACTATATACATGGAAATATGTTATACCCTCATCAGCAAGATTTGAACCCATGTTGCCACTACACAAAGTGCTTGCTTTAACTTTGAGCTATTTGCTTGTATACTTCAAAGGTTCCATTTCCATGTACAATTAACAAATGGCACAATTAAAAGAAATATGGATTACTTGATTACATTATATTTCTGATTATTTTAGGAGTACTTGAGGGCTTACATGGGTTCAGTTCACTGGCCATGTTGGTCAATCAAGTTATGGTTGCTCTTATTTGTATAATGACCAATGAGCTGGCATCAGACAGACATATGTTTGTAACCTAGTGACACATTGGCTTTCGAAGAAATAGGGGACATGAATTAACCTGCTCCACCACCCCTCTTTAATTGTAGGGAAATAAATAGAACGGCAGGGTGTAAAAAGTCTCCTATTTATATGCTAGACAGATGATATGGAATGCCATGGAGTTTGTTCAAGACACAATTGGAACACTTGGAGATGGACTTGTGTGAACCCCGCTTAAAACCAAAGTGCAGATGGAATATGTCCTGCTCTCAATGTGTGCTCAATCATTTTTTCCAGCACTGCACTATATGCCCGAATATGAAATTGTTTCCTAGTGACATGATATCTGAAGATTCTTCTCATGAATTAGCTTAAGATAATTTAACATGTATGCAGAGACAATGTGACACTTGTCCCAAATGTTCTGTTTTAAAATATTTTCAAAGGAAAGTCTGAGGAATATCACCTATATGATGAAATACAGAACTTTCATTCGATATCAACTGATAAAATAGAGATGAAAAATTTATGTGCTACTATGGAAGAATTTTTTGAACTATTAGTAGATAACATTGAAAAACTCATCTCATTCATACATTACAAAGGCACAGTCTAAGTATTTAAAATTACTAAAATCTGACATGACCTCTGAAACAATTCTTGTGCTAATGGATTTCAATGCAAACTATTCATTTGTAATCCAAGATGAAGCCCAAGGCTGTGACTGATCACAAACTGCATCACAATTCATCTAACTGTAATGTACTATAAGCTGTAGGAGAAATTATTTCCCCACATTGAATCACTGTGTTATGTCAGAAGACCTCCATCACGAGGTTCACAAATCCAAAAAGAAGTTGTAAATTTATCAGATCAAATGTTTGAAACATTACTAAGTTATATTATCTCAGTGATGGCTGTGCTGGACAGTACACAAACTTTAAAAATTTTACAAATCTGCGTTGTCATGAAAAAGATTTTTGAATAGCAGCACTAATGTGATTGTTTTGTTATGCAACTAGCCATGTGAAGAATCGGTGTGAAACACTGTGATAGCATACTGTCAAACATCAGATATTAAGTGCCAATGAAGTTTTCTTATTTTGTACCTATTATTCTGAATATTAAGTTTCATTATATTGAAAAAACTTGATTGAAAATTAATGAGAGAGAAGATTTTGTTTAGGGAAAACCACCCCTGACATAAGAAATTTCCACAATTTTTTTTCTCCTGTTTCTGATTCAAAAACTGGTTTGAAAAAAATCAGTAAAGATGAACATGTCTCCCACATTTTTTATTTGAGAAAGCATCTTGATTTGCAACACTTATGCAATCCACTATCTACTATGTTGCTTGTGTTTATGACGATGATGGTCTACTGGCCTTGATAAAAAGCATTAACCAAGTATAAGGAGACATACTAGTGCACTTCATGCACCCTCATACAATACAAGATGAATGTGCAATATCCCACTTGGGCATGTATTCCATGCCCAGGGTGCTCAGAGAACTACAAGCTCACAAGGTTTTACAAGCTGATCTCCACTGCTGCCAAACTAAATGGCTCCTCTGTTCACAATCTAACAAATTTCATCATAAAATGCCACACATTAAACAAAGGTGAATGTGTTAATTAACAATTTAAGTTATTACATGAAATTATTGAGTTTGGAAAAAAAGAGGGGGAGGAGAAGAAATGAGAATTTTAGGTTAAAAAAGAAGAAACAGAATTCAGACACACACTTTGTTATTATTTGTTAGAATATCATGAATATTAAAATATATGCATTGAACTGCTGTTGTATCACTTGTTTTCATTGGAATGTTTGAATTGATGTTTTATTCCTTTCACTTACAATCCTATTTTAATAAGTAAACTGTGCTAAAACTAAACTTAAAGTGATATATTCTAGAAGTTTGATGCATCTTCAGCAAATTAAAGAAAATAGAAATGTTCATTTATGAATTAATAGTTTATCAGTTATGATTATTTATGTATGTGATGCAATTTTTAAAATGTGCACTTAATGTTTAGCTGTTCATTTTACATGGTGCTTTATACAGTCATACTTGGGGAAATAAATTGCTGTATTTTTTAAAGTCTGTAAAGGCGGGTCTCCACTGCATCAACAAAACATGCTGATTCAACACATTGAGCTCAACATGTTGGTGGTAAACGAATGTCTCCACTGACCAACAAGTCTTGCATAACATGCCGATTCAACATGTCTGAGTTAAACAAAACTATTTTCAACTGGCAGTGGAAAACATGTTGAGTGTGATATATATTCGGCTCACTTCGTGCAGATCGACTAATTTCGGCCAAACATAATACAGACAACACGCTATACATATTATTCATTGCTTACTAGCGAGAAAAATGGAGTGGACGAAAGTAAAGACAATACAGTTAACCCTCCGTCAGGCGCGCGCTTTGGTAGAACGCCGTTAGTCGCGCAGGGCCTAGTAGACCTGGGCTATATTTTTGTTGTTATTGTTTGTATTTTTGTTTTATTTCGTTTATTTTCTTTTTTTTCCTGTTTTTACCTTTATTTAGATTAAGCGTACAAGGCTTTCATTAATAGGTATTGTCTTACAACATAAAAGTACAAGCTAAAATATGAGTACATATACGTTATAAATTGTATTACAGTAAGTATAAAGAAATACATTGTCATTTCCAGGTATACATACAACTTGTAATTTCAAATGTTCAGTTACTCAGAATCATCTACTATCTCACCCGTATTTTCCCCGACTAAGCAACTTTCGCAAATAATTTTAGCATGTTTACTCAAACACAGGGGGATGTTGCATTTCCCACATGCATATTTAGTTTTGCAGTTCATTTTGTCTTTGTTGCAAGGTTCACATTGTTTCCTTTTCAATGAGCATAGTGGTGTATTTGACAATTCATCTACGCCGGATTCTTCAGGTTTATATTTTGTCAAAAGGCCTTTCAAATCACCGGGTAGATTTGATGGTGTTGCTCTCCTTTGTAGCTGTTGCAACAGTAAAGCTAAAGATAGTGCTTTCAAATACTCTTGCCTTGTGGAATATTTATTTTGGTTTCCAAGGAAGATAACCCTAGAATTGATACCTGCAATGTTCAAGATATGGTAAAAAATTACCATGGGCCACCTTCTCGTTGTTCTGGCTACATTGTATGTAGCACACAATTTATCTACTACATCAACTACAGATTTAGTGTCGTAATGCAGGATTATTTCAGGCTTTTTCTCAGCACCTTCTGATAACTGTGTGGATGAAACATGTAGACTTGAGAGCAAAACTACTGTTTTACCCTTTTTTGGAACATATGAAACAAGCGTTTCATTTTTTTGTGAAGCCAAATATGCTTTCGTACTGTCTGCGATCTTTTGGAGAAGTAAAATTAGTGGGTAACTCTTTTTTGTTCTTTCGCACTGTACCGACGAAAGAAAGTTGTCTTTTGCGCAATTCATTCACCAACGATACACTGGTAAACCAATTATCTGCAGTAACGTTTCGTCCAGTGCCAGAGATTGGTTCAGTTAGTCTCAGCACTACAGCCTCTGCCGAGTTAGTTTGCAAATATGGTCCATCCGGCTGCTGTCCACAATAAATCTCCATGTTAGTTGTATAAAACAGTTTTGCATCACTCAAACAGAATATCTTTATGCCATACTTGTTTGGCTTGGATGGTATATATTGTCGAAAACCACATCGACCACGAAATGCCGGCAACTGTTCGTCGACAGTTACATTTTGTCCAAGAGAATAATGGTTCTGACAGTTGTTCAGAAACAATGTAAACATTTCTCTAACAGCAGCCAATTTATCCAATCTTCGTCGTTCCAGTCTTGAGCTTTTGTCATCAAAGCGAATACAGCGTATTAGAAAACTGAATCATTTTTCAGACATAGCCATTCGGAATAGAGGAATTCCAAGGTCATCGGTTCTCCAAAAATCGTGAATATTCTGGCGTCCACCACGAAAAATTCCTGCCAGGTACAATAAGCCTAGGAAAGCTCTTATTTCTATTACATCTGTAGGCCTGCTGTCTCTTTCACGATCAAATTTGTGCTGCACACTACTAATGTAAGTATTTGAGCTTTCAACAATCAAATCAACTATATCTTCGGTAACAAAAAGGTTCCAACAATCAATTTTCGTTTTCGCATTTTTGGCAGCTCCTACCACACCAGGAAGTTTGGTCAATATATTGTGAGCCCTTGTCTGTGTCATTTTCAAAGGTGTTTTTTTCCATTTTGTTCCATCTCTTCCTGTAAATAACAACAGAATGTATTGTCAGTAATAATAATAATAATAATAATAATAATAATAATAATAATAATAATAATAATAATAATAATAATAATAATAAGAAGAAGAAGAAGAAGAAGAAGAAGAAGAAGAAGAAGAAGAAGAAGAAGAAGAAAAGAAGAAGAATTACTATGATACGCATATGATGTTACCTATAAAATACATGCTATCACACAAGCTGCTTTCATCGTCTTCCTCTTCATCTTCATGGTCAGTTTCTGAATCTAAAGATCTCGTTTCGAGTTTATCTTCTGAATCAGAGTCATCTGATTCATATAAGTTGTCATCCACGGGCAAGACATCATCATTGCAAAGTAGACGATGTAGTTCTTCCAAATCCTTGGGATTTTGTAGATCGTACCTTTTACTCGTATTCATGACGGAGCAGTAACAGTTCCTTGCATAGCAAAGCAATATTGCACAAAAGCTAATAAGAAACAAATCTGTCAACAATATGTAACGAGAGCAGGCGCGCGGGGCCTGGTTGACCTGTGCGACACGTAACTGCTGATTATTCATTCCTCCAGCCAAACAAATAAACAGATAAGGTTATCGCTGCAGCAAATAATCGCCAAAGGTGTAATGTTAGATGTCCTAGTCAGGCAATTGCATAGGTGCGTTCGTTCGAAAATTATAACATTTATATAATGCCAGGGGTCTCTCTGGCCCCTAGCGACTGACGGAGGGTTAATTAATGAGATTCATGCAAGACCCGTCAGCTGGGATATATCCTTAAAAGAATATCAAGTAAAAGGAGCATTTACATGAGCTTGTCTGTATTTTTAAGACATAGAAAGAAAAGAAAAATAAAGAAAGAGGTTCATTCTAGTCTTAGTTTAGCTGATATGACTGCTCTGAAATTTGTCTCCTGTTTTGCAATTGCTGGTGAAAGTATAGTCAGGAACAAACTGAAATATTCTTTCCACATTCTTAGAAAATTCTTGAAGCCAAATTTACCCTCAACTCTCAGTTGAAACAAAATGCTATTTACAGTGTTTCTATTGCTTAGAAAAGTATCTACATAACCATGATTTTCTTCTTTTATTCTTGCGCCTCTTTCACCAAGCATGCACTGTGACTACAACAAAGGCTAAATCTTCATAATCAGAATCCATGTGATTACTGATATTAAATGCAACATGTACACTTTGCCTCACTTGTTAATGCAGTGGAGAAGAATGCTAATGGGGATTTCAAGTACACATATGACTCAACAAGCTTCTCATTATATTTTTAAAATTGTTTATGTTTAGCATTGAGAGTTGTGTGTTGACTGAGATGCTTCAAGGTACAGTTATAACACTGTGATAACAATAAAAGGAGAAAATTAGGAAGTACTCCAAAAATGAAGAAATTTTGGTATACACAAAAAACAAAGACCAGCTTATATTTTAGCAAAAACTATAAAATGAGCTTAAAAATAAATAAACCAGCAGGTTAAATAATTTTTACCTGTAAAATTTCTTTATAGACAGGGTGTTACAGAATTAAACTTAGAAACTTTCAAGGGTTACAGAGGGATGGTAAAGCAACACCTTGATTTAGGACACCTATGGCCTGCGCATTTGAATCTATCTACTGATAAAAGCAAATAAATAACGACTTAATACAAATGCAGTATTGATTTCCATCTAAAATAGTTGATTTCTCTTCCACAAGTGCGAAAATAGCTACCACCGTGTTATTTTCTATGACCTTTGCTTTTTCTAGAAAAATGCTTTGTCAGCAAAGGCCAGTGCACACCGACACCACTTTCAATTGGAGAAATATACGTATTCAGAGAGACAAAAAATAGTTAGCTGCAGTAACAGTGCAGTCATTAGTGACCTTGGCTGTCAATCCAGTGGTGCCGACTTCAAACCATATGCAAGCAGTTAAACTTTTTTTCCACACAGATTAATGGCGTACGTTTACAGTGAACTCGATTTTAACTTCTTGTGCTTGTTCCAAAGTTTGAGCACATGTTACAGAGGTATTCTCGTGGAATGTTCGAACATATTACATAAGAAGCATTGTATTTTATTGTTGTAACAGGTAGTAGGGCGGTATCAGGTATGCAGATGTGCACCTAATAGCTTCACATGCATACTTTCAAGGTCATTTCAGACTAATAGCATATATGTTTCACTACTGCTCTTTGTGTTACTGAACTAGATTACTCACATTCAGCATAGCAATGACTAATGTTTACTCCTCTTCCGAGTTAGCTGAAGTGCATTTTGTTTATGGGGAGGCATGAGGAAACTCACATGAAGCGGCATAGCTCTATGCAGTAAGACATCCTCAAAAGGCAACAACTGCATCATTCTACTTTCGAGTCTATCCATCAGCGACTATGGAAAACTAGATCCCTGGCAGTGTATAGGCCTAATGCCAGTGCAAGACAAAACCATTGCACACCAGATTTTGAGGAAGAGGTGCTCCAAAGAATTCAGAACAGTCCTTCAGCTAGTATGTGTGCTATAGCATGTACTATGGGCGCAAATCATGTCAGCATATGGCAAGTGAAATAGGAAGACAGACTCTATCCCTTCCATCTTCTGGAGGCACAGGCCTTGACACCAGTGAACCACGCTCCCAAGTGCACTTCTGTAATTGGCTTCTGAACACCATGTTGAACAACTAGAATTCTTTTCCCAAATGCCCTTCAGCAACAAGTGTTGTTTCACAAGGGTAGGAATGGCATTAAACAAGACAAACACCACATCTGGGATCATGTAAACTTGCATGCAATTGTTGAGAGGAACTCGGAACTTATGTCTGGTGTGAACATATGGGCTGGCATGGTTTCAGATTACATAATCGGCCCATGTCGTCTTCTGCCGCAGTTAAATGGATATGTATACTGCCAGTTCATCAATTTTCCACATGGGTTTCTAGAAGACATCCTTCTTCATGTATGATGCTGAATGTGGCTCTAGCATGATGCTCTGCTCACTTCGACAAGGATGTTAGAGACCATCTGAATAATGTGTTTTCAGGACTCTGGATTGGACGCAATGCTGATATTACTTGGCCACCACATTCCCCTAATCTCACATCTCAATTATTTCCTGTAGGGATTCATCAAGATCCTCATGTATGAGACCCCTGTCAACTCAGATGAGGATTTGCTGATGAGGATATTGGCTATGATATATGTAACACTCTAGACATCTTCAAACGGATACGAGCTGGGTTTATTCAAAGATGCAGGCTTTGAGTGGATACTGGAAGATATCACTTTCAACAATTTATTTATTGCGCTTTTGTTCGAAAGCATGGACATCAAGTTTGATTTCCTTAATTTAAAACAATAAACCTTGTATTCATAATCTCCAAATGAAGGAAGTTGGTTTCATGTGGATCAGAAATGTCTTCCACTTGGAGTGTGAATAATTGTACATTTTGTTTCCACTTCTTTGTTGTGCCAAAGTTTCCTCCATTCTGAAGCGTGAACAACAGATTTGGTTTCCTCTCCTTTTTTTTTTTTTTTTTTTGTTTTTTCTTTCTTTTTTGTTTATTCTTTATTGTTTGCATCCCCTAGCTCAGGGTAGTGAATAGCAAAATCAATTTCCTTTACATATCTTTATTGTTTCTTAATTTTCAAATGGAATGTGCAAATAAGAAAAGCACTTTACTTATTAACTAAATAAATCCTGTGGTACTATAACCCGCAAAGGTTCTGGGCCTGTCAACCTAACTGCAGGCCTCATGCCTAGTTAAGCATGGCAGAGTTGGGTGGTCATCCAACCAATATGGGGAGGTGATGTGGCTAGCATCACGCATCTCCCAGCCAGAAAGTTGGCTCATGAGGCCAGGATCGCGGGCTATCGCACCTCCTCACTTTCCTCACGACCTGAGTGGGCACTGTTCTATACCCAGGACTTAAATCTGCACTACAATGTGGACCACACCTGGGCACATTCCATAGTCAGGAACCAGAGCTGCACACTCTATCCCACAGTGCCACGGCGCAGCACCACTTTACTTATTAGTTATTCCTTATCACTAAGGCTGGTAATTGGGACCTGTTGAGACCTGTGGTCAACTAGGGCTACAGGTCTAACATAAACAAAGCTAACAAAATGTGCACTCAGCAGCAGTACTTCTGTGGTGGTAGGTGGTGTTTGTTAACATTGAGAAACATTCACTTAGGTCAAGGTGAACAAGAATATGACTTTAATTTTCTCTATTCTTTCTCTATTATCACTTTTTGCATCCATAAACAATGCTTATGGTGTAGTTTTCCCTTTAAAATTAATTTCCTCTATTAAATTTAATGGCACTGATCAGCAATTCATTATGAGGTGTCTCTTGCTACATGAATCGAAATATGGATAACAACACTTATCTTGTTGGGCCTTGAACCTCAGACCTGACCAGCCATGCAAACTCCTACTATGAGCTCTGTAATCTTACCACTCAGCTACCTTGTCCTTCACTTTACATGCCCATGGTTACCTACAAGTAGCAGCAATTCAGGAAAGTTTTATCTGTGGCATACTGGCTTGTTATTAATTTTTATCTATTGCAAACAACCACAAACACATTAGTGTCCTATATAAAAGTGCTCATGTAACACTGATCTGTAACTCCTGAACGTTTGTCGGTTGAATTCTGTAATATTTGTGTGTGTGTGCGCATGTGTTAGTATTCTAAAAAGATGTTAGTGGCCTAAAACTAACATATTGGTTTCCTTCTTTTATGATATATGTCAGGCCTGTCCAACTTCAAAGTCATTGGGGGCCAAAATTACCTACGGCAGTTTCACACTGAGGGCTACACATAAAAAACATTTTACTTGGTTAAATATACTTACACAATAGTACTTAACTTAAAATTATACATCAGCAAAGCACCAAAATATTTTGCCTTCCTATCCATAAATTTAAAATTAAATATAGAAAATAAAAATAAAATACATAGAACAAATTTACAAAAAGGATTGTTGAAGCAGTATCCAATGTTACTAAACTGAACTGCAGAAAATGAAGGGAGCACCAAGGATGGTCAAAGCCCTTCACTAAAGCAGGGATGTCCACTTCTGTATTAGTTGTAGATGTGTAACATTGGATGGTCACTAAAGGAACTCCTGTAGTTCTTAATAATATATCAGAGGTGATTTTCACTTAGGCAAGTGCTTCCAATCATAAAGCGCAGAACATGTTTACAAAGAAATGCCGAAAAAGTATCCAGTTTCATGGAATGAATTGCTAAAATTAATGGGAACATTGAGCAGGAATGTCCACTTCTATATTAAGTTGTTTGCAGTCTTAATAAGTGCAACAAAGAATCATCACTAACAGAGTTCCTGAGCTTATTTCTCATAAATTTCATATTAGAGAAAGTACCTTCACATAGACAGGTGTTTCCAAACTTATAAGTAATTTACATTCCAAAATCCTTAAACTGTGGAAATCTGTCCTTTGAAAGAAGCTTAAGAAATGTGTGTTCTTTCTCTGTTCCAATTCGAAGAAAAGGATCCACTTAAGAGATCACACATTTCTATTTGATATTTGGAAGGCTGATCCTCATTGTTTACTTTCATAGGGTCACTGAGAAGAAGCAGGTTATGCTCCTTCATATTGACAAAGTTCAGAAAATCTTTCATTAAATTCTTGAATTATAACTTCAATGTTTTCACAAAACTCTGTAAAGTCCACATCTTCAATATCCATTGACAGCACTTTACAAGATGAAGAATGTGTCAAATTATTTCCATTTTGAAATTCTTTAACTAATATCAATCAAATAACTGTGTCACACTTTTGGTCTTTTCCCTGAAGTCTCTGGTTCAACTCATTCAAATATGTCAGGTCAGCCATGAAAACAAACTGCCTTAGAAAGGCTGCCTATTCAATCTGATGCAAGAAATTTTCACTGTCTTTGAAACTAATCTCTTAAAAATACCAGTATCTCATTTCTCAGTGCAAAGAACATCTGAAAACATCTACTTAACCAGTGTATGTTTCCATGACATGGTAGATCTCTATATTTACTTTGTATCTCACCCAAAAACTCGCAGAACCTGCAGTGCAGTTATGCCTTATTAACACCTCAAATCTTGTTGGTAATGTTCACCGCAGTATTCATTGCTTCAATTTGTTTTGCTTAGTTCCCAAATAAAAGCCTTTTGGTGAATTATGCAATGAAACATGGGCAACTTAATCCAAATTTTCTAAGTATGCCTACTCTCACAGTTCATACACTATCAGTAACAAAATCACCATACTGTGGCACTGCTTTACTAACTACTTTAAATATATGCTCTCCTTTGGTGATTCCATTTATGGAAATACAAGTGAAGCAGTTCCTCCTGTGTTGAAAAATCACTGAATATCAGGCTATGAAAATAAAAAGTTGGTTGGTGTCAGTTTGGTTGACATTATCGTCCAAGCATAAGGAAAAAATGGTGCATTTTCCTATCAACTCTCCTAATTTTCTGTCAGTTGTTCCTCCATATTCTGTGTTCTACTTGAAATTGTTTGGTGAGAAAGTGGAACATATGCAAATATGGAGATACACTATTTTCACAAGTGCATTTGCCCTGATAATCACATTTTTTTAACTCCATCATTGAAAGTTTTCTTACTTTTTACAATTTCCAATGGTTCACAATAGGAAGCAGTTCATGCAGATGTCTGGATAGATGAAATTTTAGTAAAAGTGCCTGTGTAAAGTTTAAGATTGTTCTTCTAATCTTGCAAAATTGCACTTCTTGTTGCGTCCTCATACTTTCTCAAGTGTTCATGTGAAGTAGTGTAATGTCTCTTAACACTATACTCTTTACAAGAAGTGATTACTTGCATGTATACAACACATTGCAATTTGCTGTTATTAGTGATGAAATCCAACTCCCACATATCTTTAAAATTATTATCTTCATCTGAAATTCCCCTCTTCTTGCTAAAATTATTCATATTTCACTTACAAGCACAAACCGATTCAATGCATACAGAACTTTGCACTGCAAATAAACTGAGCAAGTAAATAGGCTTACACTTAATGAAGTAAAACACACAAATTCCCCCATGAAACTGGCCCGCCAACTGGATCATGGTTACAATACTATGGTTGTGGTTATTACCTTGAGTGAAAACCCATTATGAAATTGGAAATTGCTTTAATATGCAATGCCTATGTTGAAAATAGGAATGTAAAATTGATGGAATATTAGAAGAGTCTGCAGGCCGAAAACTATGGGTAGCAGTGGACAGGCCTGATCTATGTTATGAAAACATTTTCTGTTTACTGCTTCCTATTGAAAAACCAACAAACATAAATGTCAATTTCATTTTCATATGTCAATGAAAGCACTTAGGTGTTTATAAGAGGAGACATAACCATGACTCAAGTTCTTGCTTTTTTATGTCACTTAAAATGCTGAATTGTCTCACTTTTTGGCATTCTTGTCCTTCATCCTTTGTTTTTGGAAACTTACACACTAAATGAAAGCACTTTCATCAACTCACATGCTTTATTAAGCACTTATAAAAATAAGAAAGAAAAAGCATTTATGATTTGAACCTTGGATATAATTCCCATGAATATGTTCATTTGCAGTATCTTGTCATTTTGCATATCAATGCATACCTTCTGTATAAAAGTAGAGCATGGTAGTCTGGACTGAGGCAAGGGGCACCTATTTAAGCCCATATTGGGTCATTCCATGCTGGATCACAATAAAATGGAGTTTTCAAGCTAACAACCTTAGATTTTCATGATATTTGGTAGAATGACTCAGAAAATACAGAAATGCACATGTGTAAAACTTCAGTCCTCAGTGATACATGGTGCTCATATTGTGACCTTGACCACTAATTTTGGGCCATAGCTGTTACACCACACTATTTTATAGTGCAGTTACAAACTTGATTAAAAGTTAAAAATCCATACTCACAAGGCAGACAAAAAATTAACTTTGTCTAATTACGCCGCAACTTGCATCTTGGGCTTGTTTTGAAGTGAAAGGAAATGAAGTGTCATTAAAAAGGGTTCCATTCTAAAATATTTTTGTTTTTTATTCCAAAGTCAAGGTCATACTCTTTGTCCTTGAAAGAAAGTGTAGATGAAATTATTTTGGAAATGAAGTACATTATACAGCCAAAGTCTTTCTTTGAAGTAAGCTTAATCATGGGAAGGCTTTGGGAATAAGAGTAACTGGTTAGTTAAGTATACTATAGTCCCCCCAGCCTCAGAAGGGAACGTGATATAAACAAAAGCACGTCAAACTGTGTGCATCGGCTGCGGATTACAACATAGTTCCATTTCAGATTACGGAAACTAATTTTGTTTTATATTATTTAAGGGTTTATTTTGTTAAAAAGCATTGTTAGAATATTAAATTTTAGTTTACATTGCATTTAAAAGCATATATATGACACAATTAATAAAAACTTAATGAATGGAGATACGTATATGCACCATTTTCTATTACTAAGCACTAAAATACAGTTGGTAAGTCTTGTTGCATTTAGCAACTCTCGCTTGTTTTCAAATTCTTTACTACAGTGTGGTTAATGGTGGTTAAGGTTAATAATTATTATAAGTAATCAAAATGTATATATGAAACTTCCCAAAGGAGAAAATTTGAAAAGTGGTGAAAGAACTATTTATTGAATGTGTTCATAAAGTTTTGTGAGAAGTGTTCGGATTTAGCCATTAAAGACATTATTAATTTATCGTCCGAGTATACTGGTGTTTCCATAAAAAGTGTCAATGCCATTCGTGTGGAAAAGCATCAAACTGCAAAGCTATTATCCTCTTCAAAGAAAAGAAAACGCAAAGGAGGAGGAGGAAATGGACAGGATTGGACCACTTTCATATTCTGATTAATAAGGTACATTTCAAATTTTATCATCATTCTGGTTCTATTATTCCATACTGTTTATATTGCTACTTCAAAATTTTAAACAGTTTATAACTCATACTCGGTCTGCAGGAAATGTGTTAATTAAAGTACGTTGTTTTTCAATATTCCAATGCACCAACAGAAAATTATTTCAAAAAGTGTTTTGGTCATAGGTTACAGCACAACAAAGTGAAATAATCATCTGTTGTCAAACAAAGTAGCAGTGTTAATGAAAAGAGGATAATGTGATCGTTCAGATATAAACACAGCTGATGTGTGTTTATCGTAGTCAGGTGATTCAGGTCAGAAGGACATGTCTTCAAATAGTGTGTATGCTCTGCCCTGAGTGTAATAATACAATTTGCAGACCAGTATTTCATGCGTTCTTTGTTTACATCAAATTCCCTTCTAAGGCCACCAGGATTATACATGGACTACTCTTGCACTAAGCAAGCCTCTGGGCAGGTTCAACTTGTCTCGACTACAAGCTGAGGTTTGCCTAATACATACATCTGTAGTTTCCAGACTGGCTAAAGTCTCAGTGTTGTGAGGTAATATTGATGTTGACTACCTACTGTTAATCTGCATCAGTTGGTACTTTCTTGAGCTTAACAATTATGTTTATGGTGATACAGAAGTACATTAAGACACAGTGTTGCAATTCATTTGGTGTTAAAGAACGCAAAACCAGTAAAAGACAATTAAGGATGGTGCTACCAAGGACAGGTCCTGTCACACATCAGTACTGAGCATATGACCTGTGAGAACTGCAGAAAATAAATTAAGGATTTTTCTCCCACTGAGGATGAGCCAAGAGCAGCAGTACAGGACAATAGCACAGATGTGACAGCATACAGGACTGAATCAACTTTGCAGTCATTAAATGAAAGTTTAAGTAGTGTTGCAGCATCACCTTTAAAGAGGACAAAAATAAAACAAGTACATTATTGTAAAGGGAAAACTGAAAGAAATTGCAGAATTTGTTAAAATGGGCATTTTGCATGTTTCAGATGGAGAGCCCATGTCTGACAACTTATATGATGTTGTGATGGCACCATACTGCCGCAGCTTAAAAAAAAATTTGAAGAGATCACAAAAAATTCTGCGAAGGTTACTATTCTGACTCTTCTTCCTAAAGAAAGGAGTATCAGAAGAATAGGGAAAAATTACCTCAGGCTAGTAACTACATGATTAGAAAAAGCAAAAGAGTTAGTCCACGAGTCTGGGATTTTATCACCACTGAACCCTAAACTAGGAAGGACGGTGGACCCAGATATTGTTAAGATTGTGACAGACTCTGTTGCAGTGATAATGTTGGTAGGACAATGCCTGGCAAAAGGGATCTTGTTACACTGCAAACAGTGATACAAAAGAGACTCCTTTTAAGTAATCTTTAAGAAGTGAATGCTCACTTCAAAGAGTCACCTTTAACGTAAATGAAGGACTCAGAATTTGCCTCCTTGCATACAAAACAATGTGTTCTTGTGGGAACAAGTGGTACACATACTGTATGCGTTTATGCTGTGGATCAAAATGTGAAACTGTTGTTGGAAGAGTATAAACTAAGTAAACTAATGTAACACTAGGGGATCCACCTCTTTATTTACTAACACTGTCTTGCAAATATGACAAGCAAACCACCCAAAATAAAAGCGTTTCTTTTAGGAATGTGATGAATGTCCAAGAGCAAGCAAGATAATGAACATAGTTGAAAATGTGCCAGAAGCAAACTCCAATGAAAATTTTACTTCAAACAGTGGATAACATCACATATATGCACACTTGAGACAACTGTGGTATAGTTCTCAACAACAGGCACACTCTTTCATTGATATTCAGCAGTTATATCTGAAAGATACAGTATACTAGATTAAGAGAAGTCATTGCTTTGTGTGACTTTGGAGAAAATTCTTGCTTCATACTGCAAGACGGCCATTGAGCAAGATAGGTTTCTATTGGAATAATGCCCAAGCCACAATTTACCCATTTGCTATTAAAGATATAAAGAAACAAAAGGTACAAACTTGATGGTTATTTCAGATTGTTTGCAACGCAATACAATTGCTGTGCATACATTTCAGAACTACCTTGTACACTTCCTGAAGCAAAACAATGAAAATGTGTGTAAACTATATTACTTTTCAGATGGTTATGCAGGCCAATATAAAAACAGGAAGAACTCTTCAAGTTTAATGTAACACAAAGCTGATTTTGGTCTTCTAGCTGAGTGGCATTTCTTTGCCACATCTCTGTCAAGAACTTGTGAAGGTCTTGCTGGAACTGAACAGGTTAGCAACTAGGAAAGCTTACATTGTATTTATACTGAACAAATAATAACTCCATTGCCACCATTTCATTGGGCCACATTAAGAAAATGAACTTTATAGTGTCTCAAGATGAAATTTTGGGGGATGAACAGTCACAATA
This sequence comes from Deroplatys truncata, assembly GCA_030765065.1. Lineage (NCBI taxonomy): Eukaryota > Metazoa > Arthropoda > Insecta > Mantodea > Mantidae > Deroplatys > Deroplatys truncata. Next base: position 493,846,748 of record CM060990.1, read on the forward strand.
CAAATGGTACGAAGAAGCCAAAATGGCATCGTTTACTAGAGCACTTCATGCTTTCATACTTGGAGAAAGGAATAATTTAATAATAAAGAGGTTTTTAGAGGTATTGCAAACAAGTTTTCCATAAAACACTATCTTTGGAAAAAATACAAAGATTTGCGACTTGTGTTTATAACAATACTACCTGTGTGATGAAAATCAATACGTGTTGATCAATTTTCTACATCCCATGGTCCATCACCACCATTTGTGTACCCTAACCAGCCAGTAGTACCCAGATGTAAGTGTTTTGGCAAAGGTTGATCCTAGAACTGCAGCTGGACGATGTATACATTAAGTTCTACAGAAGTCCAAAGAACAGAAGCAGCACTGCTAGGAAGAAGCCACAGAGTTCTTGGTTTTCTGAAAACTGTATGTAATGGTAGCATTATACGATATACCACCACAGGTAGGAGTGTAAACATTTGTGCACAAATTAAGTCATCTCAATGCATTTTTTTCCCATATTCCCAAGGCTTTCCAAGATTAAAATTACATTAAAAAACATTGTATTTAGATGTATAGTATATTTAATTTCTAAAAACAATGAACCTTTTATTTTCTTTCATAGTGAAGGTCAAGGGCATGACGACTGACCTTGAAATTAAAAACATCTGATAATGAAACCGTTTTTAATGACAGCTCACTTTCTTTACTTCAAAACTAGTCTAAAATGAAAGCTGTAGCATAATTAGAAGCACAAAGTTATTAATTCTTTTGTTGGCCTTACAAGTATAAATATTAACATTTTCATCATGTTTCCAACTCTGCTCTATGAATAGAGTCCATTACTGAAGCCTATTCTTTCATGTACGCAAATTATTTTGTGGGCTCCATATTCCTACCAATTTAAGTGAAGATCTGAGATAACCATGTTGTGAACTATGTTGATTTGGCATGGAATGACCCTATGTTTTTAATTTATGCAAGTTGTTAAGAGATATTAAAGGTAGTTAAAAGCACATGCCAACAATTAATAACAAATAAATACCCCGATTGTTATATGTAGATCCGATTCAATTTCATTCTTTTTATTGCTCATAAACTTATACAAGCATGAAGCATTGTCAAAGATAGTATACAGATACACAAATGTAAATTACACACACATCTTCCCTCTTTCATTATTCTTTCTATACACAATGGTTTTAATGTGTAATCATAAACTCGAAAAATTTATAAAATGCTTTTACATTTGATTAAAATATAAATACAATTTAACCCTCCATTGGTTGCTAGAGGCCAGAGAGACCCCTAGCATTATTTAAATTTTATAATTTTCGAACAAACGCACCTATGCAATTGCCTGACTAGGACATCTAACATTACATCTTGCTAGATTGCTTGCTGCAGCCACAACTTTATCTGTTTATTTGTTTGGCTGGAAGAATGACTAATCAGCAGTTACGTGTCACACAGGTCAACCAGACCCTGCGCGCCTGCTTTCATTACATATTGCTGACAGATTTGTTTCTTATTAGTTGTGCAATATTGCTTTGCCATTGCAAGGAGCTGTTACTGCTTTGTCATGAACACGAGTAAAAGGTACGATCTATAAAATCCGAATGATTTGGAAAAAGTACATCGCCTACTTTGCAATGATGATGCCTTGCACATGGATGACAACTTATATGAATCAGATGATTCTAATTCTGAAGATAAACTTGAAACAAGATCTTTAGATTCAGAAACTAATTATGAAGATGAAGACGATGAGAGCAGCTTGTGTGATAACATGTATTTTATAGGGGGCATCATATGCTTATCACAGTAGTAGTACATTCTGTTGTTATTTACATGAAGAGATGGAACAAAATGGGAAAAAACATCTTGGAAATAATGCAGATAAGGGCTCACAACATATTGACCAAACTTCCTGGTGTAGTAGGAGCTGCCAAAAGTGCAAAAATGGAAATTAAATGTTGGAAGCTTTTTGTTACCGAAGATATAGTTTATTTGATTGTTGAAAGCTCAGATACTTACATTACCAGTGTGCAGCACAAATTTGATTGTGAAAGAGACAGCAGACCTACAGATGTAATAGAAACAAAAGCTTTCCTAGGCTTATTGTGCCTGGCAGGAAGTTTTTGTGGTGGATGCCAGAATATTCACAATTTTTGGAGAACCAATGATCTTGGAATTCCTCTATTTTGAATGGCTATGTCCGAAAAACCATTAAGTTTTCTAATACGCTGTATTCGCTTTGATGACAAAAGCTCAAGACTGGACCGACGAAGATTGGATAAATTGGCTGCTGTTAGAGAAATGTGTACATTGTTTCTGAACAACTGTCAGAACCATTATTCTCTTGGACAAAATGTCACTGTCGACGAACAGTTGCTGCATTTCGTGGTCGATGCGGTTTTAGACAGTATATACCAGCCAAGCCAAACAAGTGTGGCATAAAAGTATTCTCTTTGAGTGATGCAAAACTGTTTTATACCACTAACATGGAGATTTATTGTGCACAGCAGCCGGACGAACCATATTTGCAAACTAATTTGGCAGAGGCTGTAGTGCTGAGACTAACTGAAACAATCTCTGGCACTGGACGAAACATTATTGCAGATAACTGGTTTACCAGTGTATCACTGGTGAATGAATTGCACAAAAGACACTTTCTTTTGTCAGTACAGTAGGAAAAAACAAAAAAAGAAATGCCCACTAATTTCACTTCTCCAAAAGGTTGCAGTCAGTACGAAAGCATATTTGGCTTCACAAAAAATGAAACACTTGTTTCTTATGTTCCAAAAAGGGTTAAAACAGTAGTTTTGCTCTCAAGTCTACATGTTTCATCCACAGTTATCAGAAGGTGCTGAGAAAAAGCCTGAAATAATCCTGCATTACGACACTAAATCTGGAGTTGATGTAGTACATAAATTGTGTGCTACATACAATGTAGCCAGAACGAGAAGGTGGCCCATGGTAATTTTTTACATCTTGAACATTGCAGGTATTAAGTATAGGGTTATCTTCCTTGGCAGCCAAAATAAATATTCCACAAGGCAGGAGTATTTGAAAGCACTGTCTTTAGCTTTACTGTTGCAACAGCTACAAAGTAGAGCAACAGTATCAAATACCCGGTGATTTGAAAGGCCTTTTGACAAAATATAAACCTGAAGAATCCGCAGTAGATGAATTGCCAAATACACCGCTATCCACATTGAAAAGAAAACGATGTGAACCTGCAACAAAGACAAAAAAAACTGCAAAACTAAATATGCATGTGGGAAGTGCAACACTCCCCTCTGTTTGAGCAAACATGCTAAAATTATTTGCAATGGTTGCTTAGTTGGGAAAAACACGGGAGAGGTACCAGATGATTCTGAGTAACTGAGCACTTGAAATTACAAGTTGTATGTATACCTGAAAATGGCAATGTATTTCTTTATACTTATTGTAATACAATTTAATGTATATGTACTCATATTTTAGCCTGTATTTTTATATTGTAAGATAATACCTACTAATGACAGCCATGTATACTTAATCTAAATAAAGGTAAATATAGGAAAATAAACAAAAGAAAAAATAAATACAAGCAATAACAAAAATATAGCGCAGGCCTACCAGGCCCCGTGTGACCAACAGTGTTCTACCAAAGCGAGCGCCTGACGGAGGGTTAAGAGTTGTCTCAAAATTTTACAACTATGTACACTGCTGTCCATTTAAACGTAGATGTACTTTCTAGATTCCATTTAGTCAAAATAATACAATGTTAACGGTATTAGTTTTATAACTCTTCCAGTCTGTATGGGCACTTTTCAATTAGATGTTTTTTTAATTCTTTTGCAAATGAGTTTTAAACAGGGTTCTACCAAAGTGTGCGCCTGATGGAGGGTTAAGAGTTGTCTCAAAATTTTAAAACTATGTACACTGCTGTCCATTTAAACGTAGATGTACTTTCTAGATTCCATTTAGTCAAAATAATACAATGTTAACGGTATTAGTTTTATAACTCTTCCAGTCTGTATGTGCACTTTTCAATTAGATGTTTTTTTAATTCTTTTGCAAATGAGGTTTTCCCTGAATGATCTTTTACGATTTTTGGTAGAGCATTATGAAGTATCATTCCCATTATAATAGGATCCTTTTTAGTTACAGCTCAAGTGCACACTATGATAGTTTGCTTTCCCTCTAGAGCTATAGGAATGAATGTCTGTATTTTTAAGGAGTGGTTTATTATGAGTCAATATAATTACTTTGTATGCATAAATGCCAATGATAGTTGATATTTTATTATTTTTAAAGGATGGCTTACATGTGTCAGCCATGATGACCTGTTGATGAACTCATTCTTGGTGATTGGACTAAGAAGCTCAATAAATGAAATTGAAAAGCACTGCACAGAATGAAATTAATGTTAAAGTTAATGGTGATAAAACTAGAAATCATGGGATTCAGAAATGATGATAAATTAAGAAAAAATGAGAAATGCTTTTTTCAGGACAAAGTTCAAATTGTTATGGACCTTATACATTTAAGTATGCATAAAATTTAACACACAAGAGGTTGGGGAAACAAAAAAATGGACATGGTAAAAGAAAAAACAACATTCGGTTGCTTGGTAAATGTTTATACATAGCTCCAACAATGGAGGTAAGATGGCCAGAATGGATCTAAAATGCTTTAGTCTAATCAAGATGAGTATAAAGAATTGAGATTTGGGAAGAAGAAGAAGCATGGGACAAAATTATTGAAAATGGTTTGTAAATTCATTTTAGGAGTACTATATAATGCTGCAGGGAAAGGAGTCATGATGGAATTAGATAAAGTTTGTGTACAAGGGATGGTTATGGAAAGTGTTAAAATATTGGTTTAGCTCTAACACAAGGCCATATTTTTAAATACAGCTTAAGTGTGCAAGAAAAGTATAAACACTCAAAGAATTGGCTTGATGAAATTAAATTAAATTGAGTTTTATTTATGGACGCTCTTTAACTGCTGTGGTTTTTAGCGTCCCATTCTATATTGGGCGTGAAAGACCGGAAATTTAGCTCAGAGGCCTCTTTATCAGACTTGAGGTTCTTTTACGTGCCGTAAATCTATGACACGGAACCACCGGCTTTACTTCCTTTCCAGAGGAAGCCATGCTAAGGATTTTTACGCCCGAAACAATCCATCGCCCTCCGCCGGGTTTGATGAAATAATGCATCAACTTGTAATAAATGACATGGTTGATATATGTCTAGGAAAAGATAGTTGACAGGATTTTGGAAAATAGATGTCAACTAGAAGATATGGATAGACAATGCTTATGGGCAATAATGGAACACAAAAGTTCTCTAAAATTTTCTAAGGATTTTGGAATGAATGATGGAAAGCAGCTGCACACAGAGAAACGCAACAAAGATCATAGGAGGACTAGCATGGTTCAGATTGGGAATATGGAACTTAAAACATTTCAAGGGAAGGTTTGAAGAAGGCATTTGTCCTTTATGTGTGGAGATGAGGATGCAACCCCTCTTGTTAAGGGTATAGAAAGTTGGAGGAAAGAATTAATCCAAAACAAATGGTTGATGATAGCAAAAGCAATTCAAAAAATGTTTAAAAATTAACCTCAGATTAATAATTTTGGAGAGTATCTATATAGGGGAAAAAAAATGGAATTTGTGCAACAATAAAGTTGGAATATGCATGTCCTGAATTAGCTCCAAGCCATATAAACTTTGTAACGGGCTTAGTACAAATAAATATCAATACATTAAAATGTGAAAACATACCATACTAGGACTGCCCATAAGAGGGGCAGGGGACAAGTGTTGCAGGGGAGGCAGTGGGAATGCCTACACAATAAAAACAATGGATTGCAACTTAACATGATTCCATATTACTTCATGCTATTTTCTCTTAACTATTACTTTCTCATATTGTATGTGGTGCCCAGCTTCGGAAAAGGGCTTGTCACCATGAGCCCAGAATTTATGTCGATGGCCCTGTGCAGCAAACATGGAAGGTAGTGCAGTACATTTTAATATGAGTGGTGTGAACAGGTGTAGTTGAAAAGTGTTGGCATAGTAACTATGATTAGGGCCCTGTTTTGTTTGTTTTTGGCGATAATACTTTATAAAAATTTGATTGTAAACATTTGCAGAATTCATATTAACAATAAATAAAAATAAATAATTTTGCAAAAAAGAAAAACAAAATATTTGCTTGGTTAAACACCAAACATTGAATTGCACTTGGACACAAAAGAATAACTTATCTTAGGAGATAATATACAATGACCTGAAATATTGCTAATATCTATAGAAAAATAATTATTAATACTGCCAGTAATTTATGCTAGGTATAACTGACATGCCAGTTATTTTTGAAAGGATATTAATGTGGATGGTAGGAAATGTTAAATTAAAAATATTATTCACCCCAATTGTGCATTCCATGTTACCAATTTGCAACATACATAAAGTTGCATAGTTTTCATGCTTAGTTGAAGCTCTCTTGTCAATAACTATTATATTACAGTGAGAAAAGAATCTTTCTCTGCCTGCATTTGATATTGGTAGCCACAAAGATTGAATAGATTTACATCTATGAAACTGGTTAACTTTAGCTTTAAGTGTTAACAGAGCATGCAAAATATCAATTTCATTATTATCTCAATACAAATTTCAGAAGTAGTTGCAAAACTGAATATAACATAAAAGTGCATTATTATTTTCACTCTGAAATTCAGACAGTGTCTTAAACATATTCTTCACCAAATCAAAATTGCTATCATATTTTGCAATTAATTCTTCTGATGGCTCAAAAAGAAACAGAGCACTTTGATTACACACAGTCAATGTCTTTTCCAAAGAATCCCTCTAGTTTTGATAGTGTGTTTATTACAGTTTATCATGCATTCCTTGATAGAACTTCTACATTCAGAGGGAACGGTTTGGAGCATTTCAACCACTTTATTGTCAAATTGTTGCTTTGCAATCAGCTCACATTTACTTAAGGGACCCAATCCATGACACTACAAGATGAGCTACTGGCTTTTTCTCAAGTATGAAACTCCCCAATTGCATTTGTGATAACCAGTAATTTCCTGATATAAAGGCTGCCTGAATACTTATTATATCACTGTTTGAATCATTAAAATGGTTGGTTTTCAACTATCCTGTGCAGATAGTTATGTTGACTAAAAAAGGCAACCCGAGCATCAAAATACTTGAAAAATAAGTAACAGATTTGAACCAGCTAGGCGAGCATGTAAGGAATGGTAATGGGAGGAGATATGCCTCAAAATCGGGATAATTTTTCTGAAGGAATTTCTTACACTCAGATTTGACTTTATATGCATTTACAATTTTAATGGCAAGGAATTGCTGCATTCAATTCATTTGTTATTTTGCACATTTCGAGTAGATTTGGCTTATAACACCCACAAGTTAATGTTAGAAATTTTCCTCTATTAACATCTTTAGAGAATTTTTGCACACTCTAACATATATGCTGCAGGCAGTGCAAATACCTTTCACATTACAATAATCAATGTTCATGTCATTAATAGCATCTAAAAGCTAGTCATAAATGCACTGGCAGCTTTGAGGAATGTCCAGGAGATGAGGAAGAACTGTTGGCAAGATATTCCTTCCAAAGTATGAAACAAAACAGCAAATGCACAATTTCCATTTCAATGTGTAGTCTCACGACAAAAATGATGGGCTGATCTGCAAGTTTTCCTTAATTTTCACCTTAGTTTCCTCTGTGCATTTTGGTACATACTCTCTTCTCAGCCAATTTGCAGTAGGTAGATCTCTATCCTGTGAACAATTTCATCTTCAAGATCTTACCTCAGGATCACCATTTTTTTTGATTGGGTTATTGGCCTAGAATAAAAAAATGTAATTTATATTAGGCCTTTGTATTGTTTAAATGTTATTTGCCTGTCAATATTTATTTTATAAACTATAGTGGTTGAATGTTGGTGTTGCCACTGTCGCATGTACACCCTAAAGCAAAAGGAAAAATGAGCTGACTTACGAAGCCTATATTTGTCAAAGTTTAAATCGTTTTAGCAGCTGGTTCACAATGGTGTCTTGGGATGCATGCCTTTAGCTTCGTTCTATTGTCACCTAGCATACTGAGTGCCAATTACTAAACATATGCTGACAGCCGAGCGGTTATAAGCAAGTACGTAGCAATGAGATGTACCGAGGTTTGTATTCTGAGCATAATTTGATTGTGTTCTTCAGAAAAAAAATGCAGTGTTTATTACGCATATTAGAAAATAATTTTCGATTTTATTGTTAAGGCTTATTTGATTTCAAGGCATTTATGCTCGCACACAAAAAATGAAACACTCTTTTCGTTTTCAAACTAAATATGAAGTAAGTAAATATTATGCTCCTAAATGAAAAAGCAAATAAAAATATAACTTAATATCACTGAGTGGAATGGCTCAGGCAGTAACATCTGTGGCCCGCATTTGGGAAGTCATGAGTTGGATTCCTGCAGCCAATCTTCCTGACCCATGGGTTTCTTTGGGGGGTTTCGAGTCACTAGGTGAATGCTGGGAAGGTTCATTACATCCCCGAAATTCCCTGTCCTTCCATTTCACCTCCATTCTCATTTCACTTCATCTTTCATCTGCTTGGCCTGTTTCAGGTGTCGAGGGAATTTTAGCACTGCATGGCAAGGGAAAAGGATGCTCTCTGTAAGCCTTCATCTACTGCAATGGGACGGTCTCCGAAACATGGGCCCTCAGTGGGTTGTGCAAGCCTGCAGGGAGGAGGGGAGCCGGTCACAACAGCTGTCATTTGGAGAGTTCCAATCAGTAAAAGGTAGGGACCCTGCCCTCTATCTCCTCTCACCTCACTCCTTCCTCCTGGGGGCACCCCGTTAGGGGCTTTGGCACAAAAGCTCTGTAGGATGAAGTGCTAAGTCTCCCACCACACCCAGTTCTACTAACTTATACCGGGTGTGTAAACTGTCTGCTTCTATTAGTGCCCTTATTCTACGGGCGTGGATAATATCAAATGCCTAGTCAAATTTTCACGGGAGGATACTTCCTCCCAAGCATGCTGCATTTGACCCCACAAAACCTCTTTTGTCTTGCAGGCCAAAATTTTCTTCAACCCTACCCATATATTTTCAATAGGATTCAAATCTGGTTAGAAAGAAGGCCATTCAACCACTGTGATATCTTGCCTTTGCGAGAACCAGTTTGAAACGTGCTGACTTGTGTGCACAGGGTGGTTATCCTACTGGAATTCAATTATTCCATTGCGATATCTAGTCCTTACAGAAGGAACTATAGTGTTTTCGAGGATGCCTTTATATTACTGGCTATTTAATGTGCCATCAAGCTGACTCAACACACATAGGCCATCTCGTGACATCCAACCCCAACACAACACAGATGTGCGTCCTTGGCAATCCATTTGTGACATGTATTTTGTGTGGTAACGTTTTCCTCTGGGGCAGTAGGCATTTACTTTCCTCCCCATTTGTAAACGAAAATGTTACCTTGTCTGAATATAATCCCATTGCAGTTATGGTTGTCATTTTCTTCTTCAAATGCAAGGCAAGAAAATCTGTGATTGTCTGTAAGACGCTGCTGAAGAGCAAAGAGCCCTGCTGTAGTCAAATGATGCAAGGCTGTGCGGTTCGACCCGGGAAATTAGAATTACTTGTAATTGTAGACACATGCTGGAAGGGATTCCTCTCTGCCTCTTTTATAAGTGCAGTACCCTATTAAGGAGTGGACAAACGTTTTCGGCCCAATGAGAACCATCCCTTCCCTGGATAACCGCACTCACCTCGTAGCTGTAGATATAGGGACTTCAAGTGCTCTTGCAGTCTGAGACACACAGTATCCAGCAATGTTCACTAACGTAAGGAGAGATCCCCTTGTAGCTTTGTCTTATGTGTGCACTCAGCCATAGCAAATGTCAGTATGATTGCTGACATATGCAGAACTCCAAGGCTATGAGGTGCACGTGCATGATCACGCCAGTGCCAATCATAACTGAAGAATACGTCAACGAATTTACACATCCAATATTAAGCGAATTAAATAGTTGGTTTAGTTTTTCACTTTAGAAGTCTTACTAATATGGCATTTATTTTGAAGATGAAAACAGTAATTTTGTTTTTATGCAGGAATGTCTTAAAATTAATAAATATCCCATGCATAGAAAACATAGGGCATTAGCATATATTTAGCAAATTAAAATTTAAATAATAAAAGAAACCAAAGATTCGAACCCAGGTTATTCCAATTATGAGCCGCATGCATTAAGCCGCTCAGCTACCATGCATACAACCACAAGAAAGGGTCTTCCTATTTATCGCATAGCTTTGAAATGAACGCAACCGGTGGTATTAACTCATGCATTGTGAATGCAGCATCAGCGAATGCTTCCAATGTTTTCCAAATTGAATTCCCTCTTTAGCTATTGCTCATTTGTTTTATCTTACACTCTACAGTATTTGAAAAATAATTTATTAAGCCAGCAAAAACTATACACTTACCTTTAACAGCACTTCTGTGGTGTCCATGAGTATTCGAATTTCTCAGTCTTAGCTCTCTTTTGGTTTTCAAATCAGGTTTCGATGCCTAGCTGCTGTTTTGGTGTTGTATTTACTTGTTTGCTCTATTCAGCACCTTTTCATGACACTTGGTCTTTACAGGTTTCTCACATGAATCTTGACGTTTCTACTTTATATTATTATTTTTGCTCGAATAAAACCCATTGAAATTGAGTTTTTTTATTTATGGACGCTCTTTAACTACTATGGTTCTTAGCGTCCCATTCCATATTGGGCGTGAAAGACCGGTAATTTTGCTCAGAGGCCTCTTTATCAGGCTTGAGGTTCTTTTACGTGCCGTAAATCTATGACATGGGACCACCGGCTTTACTTCCCTTCCAAAGGAAGCCATGCTATGGATTTTTACGCCTGAAAAAAATCCATCGCCCTCCGCCGGGTTTCAACCTGCGACCTTGGGAACTAGAGGCTAGCACGGTACCACGGAGGACAATAATAAAACCCATGTTTGCGGTATTCAACTACATGGGAAGATGCGCATACTTTATTATTTTGGCCCATCTTCTCCCTACAGATTCATACTAGAAACTAATTAGGTGCTTCTGACACAAACAATTCTTATATAGGCTGCTCTTAGTGGAGTGCCAATAATATTATTTTCATTAAAATAAAACCCATGGTTGCTGTATTCAAAGTCACGAGAAGATGCACTTAGTGTCTGTTCAGTGACGTTTTAGCTAGTGGGGTGGGGTGACTTATCTCTTTGGTTCTCAATGCTGAACTCCTGCCACGCATAACATGTACAGAGGAAAAAGGAAAACAGTCAAGAGCCTTTCACTATCATGCATCTTTACCCCTCACTTGCCTCATACCAAGTTAAGTCAAAGTAACTCGAGTATAGGGAAGATTTCGCTCTCATTGGCCTGAGACGTCATGTGGAAGGTTGAGCACGCGTGCTCTTTGGATAGCAATTGAAAGTGAACGCTTTAAACCCATTTTAACATGTACAATTTATGGCACGGATTGGCATACCCATTGCGTAAACGGTTAAGCAGTAATTAAGGAAGTGAAACATAATGCAATGACATATGTTATAAAAGATAAATGAAAATGCATAGGAAACTTGTCAACACATTCTACTAATTACAAACCAATTTTATCAACACCACCACCAAAACTATTACCAAAAGTAACAAATTATTCTTTGCTTAATCTTAAAAGTAGCCTTACATTTAGAAGTGGCTGGTCTTACTGCTGTTGTAGAAGTAGTAGATGTCACCCACTGCTGACATTTCCTCGTATTTCTTTTTTCCATGGTTGCAGCTTTTAATTTTTTATTCAAATGCCGTATCCTAATAAATGTATAGGTCCTGAGGTATAAGGAAACAATTCTTTCGTCTAATTCAGGTAATTTAGAGCAAATTATGTCACTAAGTGTTTGCATCACTCTTAACACATTTTGAAATATAAAATCCATGGGATCCTGCAAATATAACTTCGAACTCTTTCATTTTTTGGCACCACTATTTGGTAGGTCGAATAAGTCCCCCGTCCCCCGGAAATAACTGTAATCCAGTCCTGAGGCACTTGTGCTGGTTAATTACAGGCACTGTCTGTGTTTCCCAATGTGCTATCAAAGGACCGACATTTATAAGCAATGTAACCCGGCAAGATATTTTACAGCATCAGCGTTGAAATCTTCATTTTCAAAATTTTCCTTTGTGCTCACATCTTCTAACAATGTTGCCTCCTAATATTTGGTGGGTGCTGAAAGTCCTTTAGCAATGTCATAAAGTTATGCATCCATAGTCTCATATTTTTCCTATCGCCGATAATGAAATTATGCTTAATCCAACATGCTGAATAATATGAAGTCAACATTGTTATATTACTTTCAGTAAACATGCCCAAATAAAACAAAGTTTTGAGATGACATACCTTTTGATTAATTTCGCTGGTACTATTGCTGTTACTTGTGCTTGAACCTGGGAGAAAGACATCATGCCAGTTCGGAATCAACAAACACGGCACTGCATCACCACGTAAAATTTTCCGTAGAGGTAAGCCAAATAATTCATTTTTTAAGTCCCGTTCATAGTCCTCAGGCCGAAAATGTATTGAGCAGACTCGAGCATTATCAACGTTGAATTTATCACTCCGTTTACAGCAAGTCACCCACATGCGCCTTAGTTTATCATTTTTAGGAAATCTATGATACATAATTCCAGCGGTTTTTGTTCCTATATTGGAACATTGCGCAACAGCATGGTTAACTTTGTTTTTTGAAACGTTCATTTTGAACACGAATGCACACCACACTTGTATTTCCAAATCACATCCACAACTAGAACTAACTTCTACGTAATGGGAAACAGCATTCTTATTTAGTAAGCAACATTTGCACCTGTTGGTGGGGTACAAAATTGTTGCTCATGATTGGTCAGTACAACCCATTACAGAAAAATATTATTTAAAGAGTTGTTCTGCGATTCCTCGAAATAATTGTATAGGCGTCATTTAAGAATGTTTTTTTTTTCCCCAGAAAATAGGGAATATGCTGTTTTAGAAATTAATGCGTGAACACGTAAATCAAATGCACCTAATAGGGCAATTCGGCACGCTTTATGACTGTTCGTGCTGTTTCAAATGCACAGGGACTCGAATACAATGTCTCCAAAACGTTTAAGAAGTTCAACAGAAAGATAAAAGGGTGAAATGCAACAATCTTTGCTTTGCCTTATGGTAATATACCCCTTAAATCCAAACTGCGTGAAAATTCAGGTATAACATGGACAAAAGGCTGACAAAAGTGCTCTTTTAAAATCCGAAAATAAGAAAAACATTTTCTTTGCCATTTCAAGGGAAACACTCGGTCCATGCTGAGGAATATCATTACATTAAATTAAATTGAGTTTTGTTTATGGACGCTCTTTAACTTCTATGGTTCTTAGCGTCCCATTCTATATTGGGCATGAAAGATTGGTAATTTTGCTCAGAGGCCTCTTTATCAGGCTTGAGGTTCTTTTACATGCTGTAAATCTATGACACGGGACCACCAGCTTTACTTCCCTTCCGAAGGAAGCCATGCTACGGATTTTTACGCCCGAAAAAATCCATCGCCCTCCGCCGGGTTTGAACCCGCAACCTTGGGAACTAAAGGCTAGCACGGTACCACTAGTCCACAGAGGACGATGATATGTCATATGTAATGATATAACATTGTGATGGTATTCAGCTAGAAAATGTAATCTGAAATAAAATTACATTATTTTACAATGTCAAATCAGGATTTTCTATAGCTTACTTTGATCACTGTGGTCATCTCTAAAAACGCATTACATCTATAACTAAAATTATTTATAGCTGTTTAAAGTGTGAAAATATGCACAATATATATTGTAATTATAAAACTCGGATTTGCTACATTCACATGACTTGCTTTGCTCACTCTTCTACAAACTATTCATACAGAAGTTTATTTGTCTATCTACTTGTTAAGAGAGATGGACTTTAATTACACATTTGGTTGTATGTATAAGAAAGATTCAGTAAGCTAAACCGATAGTCAAATTATAATGCGTGTCGCTATGTGATGGCTTTGAAATTGCATGCTCTTTGCATGACCATGAGGAAAAAAATCCAAACAGCGACTTATCACTTAAAAAAGTTTAAGTATTTGAACATTCAGACAAATAACACACAATATCTTGGACATTTATTTGGCATAAATTGTATGCTTTAACAAGATCTACTTTTTTTTAGAGTAATTTTTTTATCTTTTAACCTTTACCAAATTATACAAGCCATTCAAATGAAGAAGCTTTCACAGGAAACTCAAAATATACATTTTATTTGTCATGCAAATGTTTTAAACATATGCATTTTAATCAACATGGTATTTGTCATTTTTTGAAAGCATAAAAGTAATGGATAATTTCCCACATAAAGGGTAGTTCATTATATGGAATCTTCTTAAAAATCATGTCGCATCCTTGGAAGAGGCTGGAGTTAAATTCCAAGTTTGGTATTTAACCAACTTTTTTTTTTTTTTTTTGAGTTATGCTGTTCACAGGCGCACACAGAACTTTTTCTAAAAATGTGGTTTTTACATTCAAGGAGTCTCAAAACATGTATTTCCAGTGAAATCTTGGTATCGAAATTTTGGGTGGAATACAATACTTCCTCTACTTACTATAAGTAAATAGGAGAGAAAGTAAAACTGCAGAAATCATAGCCTGAAGGTTCTATTTTATTTTAATATAATATAATTTTTCTTCTCCCCTTGTATCTCTCTCCCTCTCTTCGTTTATTACGTGTTTAAATGTCAATGATGCCTGCTATCTTTTGTAAGAAATGCATTGCAATTATAACTTAAATGTTGAAAAATTTAAAGCAAAAAACAAAAAGTGTTGCAACTGCTTAACAAGACAAGTTGTAAGAGTATATGGCATAGTTTTGTTTCAAATAAATTTGCCCTAGGTGACCATATCATGCCAGATAGCATGACAGGATTTGAATTATATTGTAAAACCTGAGCTTCCACATGTGAATAGCGGTGCCAGCTACCTTCCACATGACGTCATCAGCAGACAGCTCGACAAGCACTGAATGCGCGGGAAGAGGCCCCCCTGATACCAAGTAAACATTACCTCCTTCCAGTAGCTGAACTCCTACCTGCTTGGAAGGGCTGCCCACCCACTAGCTAAAATGTCACTGAACAGACAGTACTTCATTATGTTGGCTAATCTCCATACAGAATCACACTAGAAACTAATTATGTGCTTCTGACACAAGCAATAATTGTTTTTATATAGGCTATGCCTATTAGAGTGCCATCATTTTAAGCACATGAGCGAATGTCTTTGATTTGGTACATACTGCACTGTACCCAATCCACTACATACACAGTTCTTAGAATCATGGTACTACTGAACTGCCAGAGCTGTATTAATCCGAGTGAATTGCAAAGTTTGTACATTCCTCTCACTGTTTTTCTCTGGTTATTCATTTCTTTAGTTTGTACACCTGTGTCAACAGGGGCATCCAAGAGTTAAAACATTTTGCACACAACATTTGTTACGTATGGACTTTTGGAGGAAGATGTCATTTTTTAAAATTCATTTTTAAAATACACCAATTTTTACGTCTATTATGCAAACACAGAATTTCATGTAAAGATGTGAAAATTCCCAAAAATTAAGGGTTTACATCATCTAAACTTTTGTAAAACAAATAGATACTTCTAATCAAAGCTGTTAAACGTTTTTCGCATTTATCATTAATAGCAAAAAAACATGGCTCTGACTACGATACACTTGGACATGAATTGTAAGCTATTCATTTGTCACAGCTACATAATTATTCCAATCTTTTAACTATCCTTCACCACTCAGTACTGAATAGATCCATAAATCTTTTCTCCCGATCTTAGTTGATTCCTTAACATCAACAGAACATTATACTTGGATAGCAGTCAGTAGTAAGCCAATAGTAGTGAAATTAGGCATGGAAATGAACTAAAGTGACCCTCAAACTCTTTACTTTCTCTACTACATATATAGTAGGTAGAGAAGGTACTGCATTTCACCCAAAAACTTGATACCAAGATTTCACCTAAAATACCTGTTTTGAGGCACATTTATTCCATGATTTAATTCTGGTATCCTTGAGAAGTGTTTTAAATTTTCTCTCAGTATTTCTATATTTCTCTAGATTTTTTTCTCTTATAAGTGCAATGGTAGAGTTTTGATATATTTTTCTCTTCTTTCTTAATTGTGCTCTTAGTTTTTGTAATTCTTCTGTTCAAATTTGGTCAGTATAGTTCTCTTGTTTTGCTTTGGGAACCGAAGTATCAGCAGCAGTCTTAATAACTATTCTCAATTTAAATGCTTTTTCAGTGATTAAATTACTTTTATATAATTCCTTCGGTACATTAAAATTTCTATATAACTTCCAATTTGCCTGCGCATGGTTAAAAGTCCTTTTTCCAATTTTTTCCATATTATTTTCTTTTAAAGTGATAATTAAAATACACTAAACAATGGTCACTAGATGTCAAATTCTGGCCTACTTTCCAGCTGACTACCTGTATTTCTGTTTGAGTTACATTTGCTAATGTAATATCTATGTTTGATTTAGTCCCTACACGATTCTGAAATGTTGCAAGATTATTTGATTCATTTATAACTACAAATTCAAGTTCTGAAATTAAATCCTCTAATTTTGTTCCTCTTACTTATATTTCTATATTCACTATGCCACCATTTGAGTCTGCAGTAAATATTTTATAACCATTAGGATATGTAAGCTTTGTTTTTCTTATGTTATTCAAATATGGTTCATTGTCATGACTAAATGGAAAACCTGATTTGTAAGGATAAAATAGCCAAATTCATGAGTAATCTCTACACAAATTGTATGGGTGTCATCTAGTTGTGATATTTTTACAACTTCCAAGTTTGGGTTTACAATAATTATCACTGCCATGGGAATTTAATCCTCTATTATGGTTCTTACCTTACTGACAGGTATAATAATTTACCACTTAGGGAACACGGCTCTTGAATGCAAAGTATATATAAATTTAGATCCTCTGTAATTTTCCTAAGTTCCATCACTACTAATTTACTTCCTTGTGCATTAACCTGCCCATTCCTTATTACAACTCTCTTCCATTTCCATTCCTATTTATATAAACCACATCTGTCACATTAAATTGTGTTTAAATCTAATAATGTAATTTTTTTTATTGAGTCTCATCTATAATAGCATCAAGACATTGTCTTCCAAGTTCTTCATAGTATTCTCTATACATGGCAGCTTATTTATGTTGGTATATTTTATGTCTTTCTCCCTCTAAGCTAATCATCCTTTATCCTTCATTACTGATATTCCCAGCTAAATGGGGGAATTATAGGTTTTTAACTTCACCAAACTGGAGGGCTCCTCAAAAGGGAACCCCAAGAGAACGAATAATAAAGTTGAGGTAGTTGGGGTCTCAAAAGGGGAACCTGCCACCAAGACTATAGCAATGGAGACGGGAACTGCCCAGAGATGTGGAGAAGCAGGCCCTATCTCCAAAACCAGAAGTCCCGTATAGGGAATCTGGGAGTATTATAATTAAAAGCGTGGAGGATTCGGCCCCAAAAGGGGACCCTGCTCTGCATTGTGAACAAATGGAGGTGGGAACTGCGAATCGCAGAGATGTGGAGATGCAGGACCCACGTCTGAAGAAGGGGGATCAATATCCCTCAGTTATCCCAGAGGAGGACCAGTTGTCTTTAGGAGAACTGGACTCTAAAGGAAACAGGTTATGCTATGATAATTTCATTCATTCAGGCTAACTTGCAACACAGTATTACCAACTCATGAGTTCTTTCTAGTACTGTAATGAGGCATAAATCTGGATGTCACCACAATACACGAATTCTGGCTTCGGCAGGGTCATATTATGGGACTAAATATAATTTTTTTTATAAAATTTTCAGTGCTTTGACATAAAACCCAAAGTATGTGTCTTAACAAGACTCAGCAGCACCTGGGCTCTGCCGGGTTTTCTTTCGAAAGATCTAGTGGCAGTCTTAGTGAGGTATGAGGAGGGCAGAGTGCCACGTCAGGTGGTGGTCTGTTCTGCCTATTTCTCATATGATTCTGAGGAATCTCCTCCTCCTCCTCCTCCTCAGGAGTTCAGAAATCTTGTGCTTTGTTGCAGGAATAGAAACCTCAACCTGTTGATTGACTGTGACTCCAATGCCCATCACAGTGTTTGGAGTAATATGGACATCAATGGGAGGGGGAAGATGCTGCTCGAGTATTTGAGCGCAACAGATCTTGAGCTCTTGAACCAAGGGGAAGTTCCGACTTTTGTTAATTATCAAATGGAGGAGATCCTAGACTTGTCGCTATCATCCTTTGGGATTCTAGAGGACATCAAGGATTAAGGTTTGTCTGGAACCTTCCCTGTCAGACCACAGACATATTCGCTTTGATCTTGAGGGAAAAGGAAAGGACTGCCTGCACAGGAACCCTAGGAGAACCAACTGGAACTCATTTAGAGGGGACCTGGAATGGTACATGGGGTTTTTCATGAACACCCTGGTCTCTGCTTATGAAATAAATTTCTCCTTCATACATGAGGTTCGGTCTAAACAAAAACTTAGGTAGATGGAATTCTTTTTTATCATCCATCAAGAAAAAGACACATAGGTTCTATAATGCATATATGGCCAATAAGCGTCACGCAACCTAGGATTCCTGTAAGGAATCTCAAAGAATGTATAAAAAGGAAATCAGGAAGGCCTACAAGGAGTCTTAAGAGGCGCTTCTGTGATAATATACAGAAGTACTCAAAGTGCTGCTCACTTGCAGAAATTGCTGGTCTCTGGAGGTAGGGTCAGGTTGGCCTCGAAGGACACCTCTGGTGCTATGATGCAGTTGGAGAGGGAGACCTTGAGGCTGTTGCTTGAGACCCACTTTCCGGAGACCTGCAAAACAGGTCAAGAACCAACCTTGGTTAGGGCACGCAGGCATTCATGAGAAAGCTGGCTAGTGGCCACAGAGACTGTTACTTTTTAAAAAGTTAAATGAGCCACTTTTTCTTTAGAACCCTATAAAACTGTGGGTGAGGATGGGGTCTTGCCAGCTTTTCTGCAGGAGGGCTGGGAGATCATTTCTTCTTACGTGGGGAATATATTCAGGGCCTGTCTTGCTATGAGGCATGTTTTTCGGCTCTGGAGGCAGGCCAAGGTGGTATTTATACCTATGCCAGGCAGACAATCTTACTGCAGGCCTAGGGATTTTCGACCTATCAGTCTAACATCATTTCTGCTGAAGGCTCTGGAAAGACTGATAGATGGATATTTGAGGGATGGGGTACTGGTTGACAGACCCATATACCCTCATCAATATGCCTACTGGCCAGGTAAATCCATGGAAACGGTGCTCCATCAGCTCTTTGTGAGACTGGAGAGGGTGCTGAACTGTGGAGAACTGGCCATGGCAGTTTTCCTGGACATTGAAGGTGCCTTCAATTATACAACTTTAGGCACCATTTGGAAGTGTCTTGAGAGCAAGGGAGTCAGCCCGGCAGTCACAGACTGAATTATGATTTCCTTGGAAGGTCATCAGGCAGCAGTAACCTTGGGGGGTGAGTCTTTGAGGGCAACAGTGCCCTGCAGCTGCCCACAAGGGGGAGTTTTGTCACCTACCCTGTGGTGTCTGGTGGCGGATGATCTGCTGAACAGAATCAATAGGGGAGGAATTCATGCTCAAGGTTATGCCAATGACATATGCCTTGTAGCAAGTGGAAAATTCCTGAGTACTGTTTTGGAGCTCATACAGGGCTCCCTATGTGCTCTAGAGGAATGGTGTACAGAAATGGGCTTGTCCATTAATCCGGACAAGGCTGAGATAATGATCTTCACAAGGAGGAGGCTGCCAGGTTTGGCAGAGCCCCATCTGTTTGGGAAGAAGTTGAAACTTTCTGGAACGATTAAGTATCTAGGGGTTATTCTGGATGCTGGGATGAACTCGAAAAAGCATGTAGATTATAAAGTAAAGAAGGCCTACAATGCTTTGTGGGCCTGCCAGAGATCTATAGGGCCGAGTGGGGCCTGAGACCTAAGGTGGTCAATGGCTATACACCTTGGTTATAAGACCTTTGATATATTATACGGCACTGGTTTGGTGGCCTGCCTCTCTTGTAAAGGTAGTTGCTGCCAAGCTGGATTCGTTGCAAAGATTGGTATGTATTATAACAGGAGCAGTGCAGACTGTCCCACAGTCCACCTTAGAGATCTTGCACTTGTTTGTGAAGGAGGTTGCCAGGGTGAGTGCACAGGGTTTCTGGACTGTAAGAGGGTGGTTTAAGCTACCCCATAAAGGGCACTCATTGATTCTTTCTGGACTTCAGCAGATGTGTCCTACAACCATGATGACAGGGGATTTGATGGTGACTAAGTTTAATCAAAGTGCATCTTATGTGGTGGTAATACCTTCAAGAGAGGAGTGGGACCCAGAGACAGGGGGCAGGATGTGCTTTATGGGTGGTTCTTGCCCCGGGGACAGGGCGGGGCTGGAGCCCTAGAGCCACGCTTGTCATTCCCCTTGGTCAAGTTGCCACAGATTTTCAGACTGAGGTATATGCAATCTTAGCCTACACTATACATATTTATACTATGCCACGCAGATGAGCAGAGATGCACAGCTGCTCGGATAGCATGGCAGGTTTGAGAGCCCAAGGGGCGGTTAAAACCACATCCAAATTGGTGTGGCAATGCCAGAGGATGTCATAAGTCATTTTATTCATCCTTTAGCATATACAATAAAGGACATGTCAAAATTTAAATATATATATACATGATTACAATAAAGTTTTTGTTTTATTTACAAGTTATATTTGTATTCTTCCATGCTATAATATACATTCTCAGTTAAGTATTTTTTAATTGTTTTTAAAGCAACTTTAGTTTTACTTATTTCTTTTATTTTTTTTGGTAATCTTTAAACACTTCTTTTCCTATGCTTTCCAATTCCCTGTTATTTAGTGTACCTCTTAGTGTTGTTCTGTAGTAGTCTTCGTTGTTTCTTAAAATATATTTATGTACATTACAATTTTTGGATACATTTTGCTCTTGCAACACATGCTTTACACTTTCATACATATATATTTGCATGGGACAGTTAAGATATTTAAACTTTTAAAAGCATCTCTACAAGTGTGGCTTCTATCAACATTCCCTACGATTCTAACTGCCTTTTTTTGAAGTTCAAAAATTGTTTTCATTTCTACTGCTGAGATATTCCCCCATAGTGTTATCCCATATTTTATATGCAAATATATAAAGGCGTAGTAAACCTGTTTAACTGTTTCACTGTCCATTGTTTTCCTAACCTGCTTCATAATATAGATACCTTTATTCAATTTTTTTATATGTCTTATGTATGGTTTACAATTTAAGCGTTTGTCTATTATTACTCCTAGAAAATTTGCACATTCCGTTTCAGGGATAGTTTCTCCATCTATTTGTAATTTTATGGAGCTTGTTAAAGTGATTCAGAGTTCAAAATTAATCCATGCAGTTTTTTTAACATTCAATATCATATCTAAACTCGAGTAGTATTGTTTTATGAGCATTAGTATGTCATTTGCTTTTTTTTCCACTTCCGATTCGGTTTTATTTTTAATTATAATCATCATATCATCTGCATATCCTATTGCTGTACCTCCATTTTTTTGGATTAATTCAAATATATCATTTATGTATACTAAAAACAAGAATGGACCCCATTTTGAACCTTGTGGGACTCCTTGCCTAAACATTCTGAAAATCTGATTTTATTTTTTCTGCTATGCCATTTGTATTTCTATAGCTCACTTCCACACATTGATCTGTTTTTTAAGTATGAGGTAATCCACTTTAATGGCAATCCTCGCACCCCATGGTTTTCCAGTTTGTTTATTGATATCTATGTTTACGCAGTCAAAAGCCTTTGTGAGGTCTATAAATATTGCAATTACCCTATCTCTATCATTTAGTGCATTTATTATAAATTTATTTACTTCGTTAATTGCATTGGTTGTTGATTTCTGCTCTTGGAAGCCACATTGCCATTTCGAGATTATGTTAAATGTTTTGAAATATGTTTGCAACTTTTTTAAATATATACCCTCAATTACTTTTGATACAGTGGAACATAAAGTAATTGGTCTATAGTTTTCTACATCAGTTTTACTTCCCTTCTGTTTGAATAGTGGCCTAACAATTACCTTTTTTAATGTATTTGGGAATATTCCTAGATTAAGTGATGCATTTACTATATCTGTTAAAACCTGAGCTAATTCATATTTGAGATATTTTAAAATTTCATTTGATATTTCGTCCAGTCCGCTTCACTGTTTAGTTTTTAGTTTGTTTATTACCTGTAGTATTTCCTCTTCTTCAACTTCTACTATTCCTAAAGATTGTTTTTGACTGTTTGGTTTTATTAATTTGTCGTTTATCATTTGTGTTCCCTTGTTTATATTCAACTGATTTACCACATTAATATAGTAATTGTTAAAAATATTGCATATTTCCTTTGGGTTTCTAATCTCTTTACCTTCTCTTGTAATTACTGTATTTTCTGTCTTTCTTTGTTTCTGCTTATGAGTATCATTCACTATGTTCCAAATTACTTTTGTCTTATTTTCAGCATTCATCACTAAGCCCTTATTGTACATTGTTTTAGCATGTTGTATAACATTTCTGAAAGTTAAACTGTAATTCTTTATGTATCTTAGCGATTGTTCCCCCCATATTTGGATGCTTTATTGAATTTAGAAATTTCATTCTTCGCCATGATATTAACATTCCTTTTGTCAACCATTTTTCCTGCTCTTCCCCTTTTTTATGTGACTTAAGTTTAACTTTCCGTAATGGCATTGCAGTGTTAAGACCATTCTGTAATATCTGATTAAAAATTTCATACTTATTATTTACATTTTCTGCTTCAAAAACTTCCTTCCAACTTATTTCATTGCAATATCTTTTTAATTTCTCTAAACTCTTGTTGTTTATTTGCCTTCTGTATTCAAAAGTATTCTGCATCTTATCTCCTTTTATATTAACTTTTAATAACTGCCTGTAATGATCCCCTATGCCTGCTTTTATTAAGGTTGTTTCCCATTTATTTTGTACTAAATTGGTAAATACATTATCAATACATGTTTTGGTGATTTTTGTGACTCTGGTGGGTTCCTTGATACCTATTTTTAGATTCTGCCTGATGAGGGTTTGCTCTAGAGTGCGATTTGTTATGTTGTCTTTTAGAAAATCTATATTTACATCCCCCATAAGGATTTTAATCTTATTTTCTTGCATTGTGTTCAGAAAATTATCTAAATACTTTATAAATAGTATATTATTTGCTGCTGGGGATCTATATACTCCAATTAATACAATATTTTTTCTCTTAACATAATTTCTACTGCTGCTATCTCACACACCATTTCTACTGAAAATTTACTAGAGTCTAATTCTTTGTACTGTAGGTTATTATCTACATAAATGGCAACCCCCCCACTATTATGAATTTGCCTACAATAGCATGCTCTTAGATTATACCCCTGATAGTTATTTGCTAATATTTCCTCCATTTTTAAACCTTGTTCTATGAAAATCAAAACATTTGGCTCCAGATCTTTTATACACAGCTCTAAAAGTGCTCTTTTGTTATTAATATATTTTACATTTTGGTGATAAAAGGTGATACCCCAATTGTTTTTATTTCTTTTTAATGCTTTCTGAAAGTCTTTACCTATCTCATTTTGACTTTCCCCAGTTGTATATAACCTATCGCTTTCTGTTTCAGCAACTTCAATGTGTTGCTGCTTTATAATATTACCTGTACTCATTTTTTTGTTACACCCCGACCTGTATTTCTGTTAAGTTCTTTATTATACCCCTTACCAGTGTCTATATTAATTTTTTTGCCATACCCTTGAACAGCTTTCAGTTTCCCTGTCCCATCATATATTTACAACTTTGGTTATTATTTCACCAAGCAAATGTGATCCTTTTCTATTTAAATGGAGACCATCCCTACGTAAACAACTTGCATTAATGTATGTATTTGTTTCTACATATACTGCTCTCAGAGCTTTACAAGCCCATCTGATTTCTTTGTTTGTGTCTAGTATAAATTTATAACTAAAGTCCCTCCTTGCAATAATACTGTTTACCACAACAACTGCCCCAGGGAAGCACTTTTTTGCACTTCTTATGTTCGGCACACTCTGTACCAGCTGTCTGGTTACACTTCTCTGGGCACGCTGGTATGAGGAAATGAGATGGCAGACACTTTAGCAAGAGGGGATCAGGGCTTGAGCCCTTCTGTGGTGTATGAACTGTCAAGTATGAGATAATCCAGCTTAAAGGCAAAGGCTCATCTTGAAATCTGGAGTAAGCAGACCATTGCCAGGCAGACAGGCCTATGCTTTGAGATCAGGGCCTGATCGAAAATAAGGGAGTTTCTCCTGAATTTGACCAGATCTAAGCTCAGAGGAGTTGTGGACTTCTTACAGACCACAACACTTTACGCAGATATTCATACATAATGGGGTTTACACAAGACCTTTTGTTGGAAATGTATGAGGGATTTTGAGACCTCACAGCATATACTATGTGAATGCGAAGGTTTTGCTATGCATAGATATGTATCCCTAGGGTCCTTCTTTTTGGAACCTGAGGAGATAAGAAGGGCAGATATCAAACATGTGGTCCAATTTATATGGACCATTATACTTGAGTAATGCCTAGGATAAGAGGCACAAAAGGCTCTAAGAACCTATGTGCAGGGCTCTTTAAGAGGTCTCTAAGTGTTCATCATCATCATCATCCTTCTTTACTGCCTTAACAGGTTTACAAATGTTAGTATTAACCGTCACTTTAATTTTCGGTTTACTGTTATGTGTACTAATTTGACCCAGCATCTTCCAGTGTTAAAATTATTACTTATCTTTTGTTTAGTCTCTATCACTTTTGATAATTATTTCTTTTATTTGCAAACAAATGTCCATTTGGATTGCTAGTCTCACATTGGATGTGTCTCCAAGTGGCGGATAGGGGAACGCTCACCAGATATGGTGGGTACTGGGGTTAATAAAATACTCGGGGTGGACCAAAACTAGCATTTACTGCCTTGTAGAGAGATACTGGTTTATCAAAGGCTACAGGAAGAAAACCTTGATTAAAAATCACCTGGTCTCCCAGGTTGGGTATTGATGTGACAGGCCCATTGGAGGGGGGGGTAAAGAAAGAAAAAACTAAAGGAATCACAGTTGAATGAGTATATGCACTTAGAATTAGAAATAGTAAAGGAAGCAATAAAATCATTAAAATGTGGAAAGAGATTCAGGGACTGGAGGTATCCTGGCTGAATTGCTAAAGCATGGAACAGATAAACTATACAAATAATTGAGAGATTTATTTGAAAAATGACTGAATGGTGAGGATAAACTGGAAGATTGGAAAATAGGATATATTTCCACAATACATAAAAAAGGGAGAAAAGATGAATGTAACAATTGCAAGGGCATTGCAATAAATAGCACATTAAATAGACTATATAGTAAAATAATTAAGCATTTCCTTGAGCAACAATACAAAGATTTGGAAGCTGAAGAGCAGTCAGGCTTTAAAGCTAGCAAATCAACTATTGATCATATATTCTGTATACAAAAGATAACAGAGAAGAAAATAGAACACAACCCCTCCTTTTGGTGTTCAGTAATGTAGAAAAATCCTATGATAATGTGCCATTATCACAATTATGGTTAGCCTTATAGTTGATGCAAATTAGACCCATTTTGATAAGCAATTCAAAATTTATACAAAAATGCATATGTAAAAGTAAAAATGGGAAAATATTTGTCAAGCAGATTTCATGTTTATAAAGGATTACTACAGGGATGCTGTGTATGCCCTACGATATAAGATTTACACAGTCAAAGCTATAGAAAGTTGGAAAAATAAGTGTAAAAATATGGGAATTCCAATAGATGACTCAACAATATACTCCCTACAATTTACAGATGATCAGTTAACTCTGGCCCAAGAATATGAAGAAGTAGAACATCTTACAGTGGAATTAATTCAAGAATACAGCAGGGTCTCGCTAATCCGAGGTAATGGGGGGTGAATATACCTCTCAGATTTGGGATAATTCCGACTATATGGAGCACCATAGGAAAACTCATTAAAGACAATATTAAACCAATAACAAATCAAGGTGAACTTACTTACCATAAGCTTTTAAATATTTTGCATAGAAATAAAAAAAAACACACGCACACGCACCCACACACACACACACACACGGGGTTATTTTTTGAAAAGTCTTTAAGCAACTTCTACTTCAGGATATTGAATTGCTTTTGCGTGGCAATGTCACACCATCATTTGAGTAACCTTGTGTTGCCTCTGGTTGTTGTTCTACATAGCCCAATGCCATCTCCAACACAGCAAAACCCTCATTATGACTCATATTTGGTGTTCTCTCTTCTATGTCTTCTTCCTTGCTTTCTTCTGTTGGTTCATTCAACATCTCAACAACTGATGTTTCCGTAAGTTCAAACTGTTCATCACTCTTCATCCATTCCGTAACTTCACTTTCACTACCACCTGGAAGCTGTGCGATGAGGTATGACCAGGGTACTTCATCTTCATCAGCATCATCACTGAATTCATTCTCACCAGTCGATTTGCTCTCTAATATTTTCTTCCACGATTTCACAAGTGTCTCATCCCATCCCATGACTGAGCTAACCAATACACTACATCCCTCATGGACACTTGTTTTAGAAAATTAGTGATGTTTCCACCCTCTTCTGTTGCTTGTAGAAGTGACTGCAACAGGCGGTGTTGATACTTTTTTCTTTTTTTAAGCATTCCAAAGCCCTTTGATCCATCGTTGTATCAAGCTTGTGACATTAGGTGGTATAAACAAAGCCTGAATTCCATCACACGGCAGTTTCTCTTTATCTGGATGCAATCCAGTGTTGTCCCATCAATAAGATTTCTTTAGTAGGCAAACCATTTTTCTTCAAAAACTTTTTAGTTTCTGGCACATATTCTTCATAAAACCACTTCTTAAATATTCCTCTGTCCATCCAGGCACTCTTTTGGTTCTTGTAAGAGATAGGCAGTGCAGACAAGGAAATGTCTTTGAGAGCTCCAGGCTTCGCGGACTTACCTATGACGATGAGCTTTAATTTGTGTGTACCTGATGCATTTGATGAGGTGAGTACTGTCACTCTTTCTTTGTTTTTTTTTTTGTGGCCAGGAGCATTTTAAAGTTGAGCCCTGTTTTCTCACAATTGTATAACTGATCGACCATTTGTGAAGTTTTCACCTTTTATGAGTTGCTCAAATTTTTTACAGAAGTTCACTGCAGCTTCAGAATCATCGGAAAGCTTTTCTCCACAAATCTCAAGCTGTTGTACACCATCTCTGTAACTAACCTACACTCACGCTGAAATCATCTTCACCTTCTTTGAACTAGTTTCTAAAAAATAATGCTTTTTCTTGCAACATTGGGCTGGAAATTGGACTTCTCCTCTGCCTTTGTTGACTGAACCAGATAAACAATGCTTCACTAGTTTTTTCATATTTTGACCTCCTCATACATTTTCTTTATAAGAGTTATCTGAAGACTTTGTTGAAGAATACTTCTCCAGTTTATCCCTATTTTGTCGCTAGTCTCCAACTGTTATTTCCCCAACACTGTATTGCGCTGCAAGCTTTTTAATTGTCTCCCCTTTATCCAGTCTTTTTGAAACTTGTAGTTTCACCTTTAATGGTACAAATTTCCTCTTACACTTAGCACTCATTGTTGAAACAAATTAGGAATAAGATGTGCAACCACTTCTACTGTACTCTATCCACAAAGAAGGCTACAAACATACTAAAATAAAATACTCATTTAACTTGACATAACCCTGGCTTGCTGTTTGGGTTGCAGGGATACCTTTCCTCTCAACAAAACATATGTTAACTATTAAGCCTAGTTTCTTTCTTATAATAGCTGTCAAACATATGCAGTCATAAACTAGCATGTTATTATTGGAGCTGAATAGTACAGGGTGAGCCAAAAAACTACGAACTGCCTGTGCAGTGTTTTTTCCTGTCTGTGTCCTTGGCGCTCATTGCCATCTGCCGCTATCATAGAAAGGTGCAGATGAAACCATACAACATTTTTAAAACTACTTTTAAAGGCTTTACTTACCAACTTTATGAAAGGAAATGCTGAAACTGGCCACCATCGTTGTCCATACATTTTTGGCACTTCTTTAGGAAACTATCCATCACTATCATAGAAAGGTGTGAATGAAAGCATACAATATTTTTAAAACTACTTTTAAAAATGTTGTATGGCTTCAACCGTGCCTTTCTATGATAGCGGCAGATAGCGAGTGCCGAGGATGCGGACAGGAAAAACACCACGCAAGCGGTTCGTAGTTTTTTGGCTTACCCTGTATTTCTGGTGGCGAATGTTTGCTACAATGTATGAAGGCTGTTTGAAAAGTTTTTGGAATCACCAAGAGGCCACTGCTAACACAATCTGGATCTGACATAATAATTAGTCATCCTTCTTGAGTAAACACATGGTGTATCAGTGCTCTGGGTATACAGCTGTGGTGCTGACGCCTCTCTATTGCTGTTCCTGTGTGGTGATTTTTGAAGATGGAATAAAACCAGATTTGAGCACTGATAAAGTACTTCGTAAAGAAAGGTATGAAAGTAAATAAAGTTCATCCTGATTTTCAGAACACACTGGGGGACTCTGCGTCTTCATATTCAACTGTTTCTAAGTGGGCCAATGAATTTAAATTTGGTCGGGAGAGCTTAGATGATGATCCACATAGTGGTCGACAAAGATGTGTCACCACCCCAGAAATTATTACAAAAGTGCATGATATGGTTTTGGAGGATTGCCAACTCAAAGTGCGAGAAATTGCTGATGCTCTAGGGATATCTGAAAGGGCATATCACATTTGACTGGGGAATTGAGTATGAAAAAATTATCTTGTAGGTGGGTGCCACGACTGCTAACACAGGATCAAAAATGCCTCAGAGTGCAAATGTCTGAACAATTTTTGGCCTGTTTTCAGAAAAACCCACAAGATTTTTTGCATCAGTATGTGACCACAGATGAGTCCACTACTATAACCCAGAGACAAAGAAGTGGAAACATGCTGATTCTCTGCCACCACAGAAAGCAAAGGCAATACCGTCAGCCAGAAAGGTCATGGTGTAAATGTCCTGGGATGCGAAAGGGATTCCGTTGATAGATTATCTTCCTAATGGTCAATCAATTACGGGAGAATACTATGCTAACCTCCTGGACCAACTACAGCAAAACATTTGCAAAAACAGACCAGGTTTAGCAAGGAAGAAAATCATCCTCCATCAAGACAATGCGCACCAACACACACGTGTCCTTGCCATGGCAAAACTTCATGAACAGAGGTATGAATTGTTGCCACACCCAGCTTATTCACCTGATATGGCCCTATCAGACTCTAAGCTCAAGAATTTCATTGGTGGATGCAGATTTTCTTCAAATGAAGAACTTATAGTCGGAGTTGACGAGAATTTTGCAGGTCTTGAAGAATCTCATTAACCTCAGAAAGCATTGGAACATGGATAGACCAATTGCATTAGTGTACAGGGAGACCCACTGAAAAATAAAAATATTTTGGATGAGGTCGGTTGTTATTTAGTATGTCATCCCGAGAACTTTTCAAACAACCCTTGTATGTAGTCAGTGTGTTACTATTGCAGCTGAAAAGTATTTCCAGTGGGGAATGTTTGCTACAATGAATGTATGTACATATTATGGAAGGGTTTTCTCAGTTTTTAGCTGGTCCCTAATTGAAAGGAAGTTAATCCTTGCCAGGTAACACACACACTATAGATGAGAGGTAGGGAGGTGCAAAAGTATGTAGAAACGTATCAGAACCATGTAAACTGATGACTATCCTCTGGTAAAAAGTGTCTTCAAGTAGCTCAGATTTAACAGAACCTCAAATTTGCGAGACTCTACTGTACAACAAATGAGGCATAAAAGTAAATATGGATAAAACCAAATATACGGCCATTGGGGATATTCATCAAGATTTGGTACTGGAAGACGAAATGGGGATAATTAAACACTCAGGGGAATGTAAATATCTGGGAGTACAGATTACACAAGATGGGAAACAAGAAAAGGAGATAAGATCAAAGATAAACTCAGAAAAGTATGCTATATCTACCTTGAATGGTATATTATGGGATAAACAGGTCTCAAAAGAAACTAAGACTACAATTTTTAAAACAATACAAGTATTATAACCCATGGCTCCAACGTGTGGACTCTGTATCAATTGAAAAGAAAATCATTGGTAACAGAAATGGGTTATTGCTGATCTGCTAGGATATCTAAGAGAGAAAATAGTAGAAATGAGATTATAAAAGAAAACATAGTACCTGGCCAATTATGAAAGAAAATACAGTATCTGGTCATATTATTAGATGCATCTTGATTTTTTAATATAATATGAGGTTAGAAAGCAAAAAGTGCAACTAATTTTGTTTTTATTTTTATTAGCTTACATTGAAACATTACATTTCCTTAAACAATGATGATGAATTTTGAAGAATTTTAACTATCTGGGCTGCACTATAACATATAAAACAAATACCGAAGAAATAAAGTAAGTTCCAATACATTTGTGGGATAATAGCATACACTTTGAAAAGAAAAACTTGAAAAGAAACAAATTTAAAATTTTATAAGACAATGGCAGTTCCTGTTTTACTGTATGGTTCGGAGACATGGAGTATAAAAATGAGGGATTGGAATAAAATTCAAGCTGCAGAAATGAAATATATCCGTACAGTAAAACCGGTGTACAAGATTAGACCGAATTAGAAATGAGGACATAAGAGAAGAGTTAAGTATATTTTCCCTAAATGACAAAATATTAACAAACAGCGAAAAATGGAAAAATCATGTACAAAGAATGAATAATACTTGCATTCCATTTCAAACATATATGTACAAACCACCAGGTTATAGAAACATAGGAAGACCGTTGAAGTGAAGAAGGGAAGTATGAGGCCGGAATGGGAGACATCTCCTAAACCGTGAAGTGTTGATGATGAATTTGAAGTATAATATACATGCTTATGGTATTTGGATGTATTTCTGAATTTTTGTCAGATGCTTACAATTTTATGAACTTTTAAGTGCTTAGTCAAGCCACCTTTGGCAGCTATTGATGCTTTAATTTGCCTTGGTGTGCTATTTATATGTGCCTGAATTGTCTCTGTAAATGTGGATGATGATTCCAGACCTCTATGATCTTTTCAATAAGCCTAGTTTTTTGTAGTAATCACTTCCTTTACCACTTCTTTCTTCACTAGCTTCAGGCATTTTCAATGTGGTTCATATCTGGTGAATTCCCCAGGCATGGCAACAAAGGGATGTTCTGCTCTCTCAGAAAAGCTATCACTGATTTTGCAGTGTGACATCTTGCCCCATCTTCCATAAATATGAATAGTTCTCCATTTGGGAACCAGTCTCTTATTTGAGGCAGCAGCCTACTCCTCAACACTTCCTTGTACTGACCCTGCCGCATTGTTCCTTGAAAAACATAAAGATGTCCAGTGCCTTTGCCACTGATGACTGACCATATCATGACTTTAGTGGGATGTTTTACAGTCTGCACAACACAATCTGGATGATAAATTTCACCAGGATGCCTTCGCACAACCTGAGCTCCATTTGCCAGAATTTCAAAAGTACTTTTATCATTAAAACAACCCAAAACAAAAGAACTCTATGTGAATTGTTTCAAATGTGAACTTTAGTTCATGATAATGCATTCCACATGTGTAGTTTAACTCAATAAGATTTTCATATTTACAGATTTCCAGAAGTTTAAGTCTTTGTCCTTGTGCTCCTTTGCCCAGCTGAGTAATTTTGCAGCCATAATAGCAGTTAATTCTGGTTTCTTGCCAGGTCTGTGGGCTTTTAGATTCATTTCTGAAAGTTTGCATCTAATAATTCCTTCAGATGAAGAAATGCCACTAACTTCAAGCTTGAATTTAATTTCTTTTGCACTAGCAAACCTGTTTCTTTCCCAAATGTTTTTCAAGCAACATTCTGCTCTGGTGTGCGAATCTGTTTCCGCCCACATTTATCCTTTCTTTGCAGGGCTAGATCCACACCAAATTCAATTTTGTTTTTAATTTGCCTCACAGATGATTTGAGACACCTCCAATCTTCGAGAAATCTCTCAGTTTGAAAACAAATCAGTTTTAATCAGTATTTTTACCCCTGCAACTTTTCGAGGAGTCAAATCACATGATTTGCCCACTATGTTGTGAACAGAAAACACAAAGTCATTAAGTTCACCTTTAAAACAATAAATAAACTCACAAATTTAAGTACTGATAGTACAAGGTTAACCTGTATCCCCTCTTCTTGTTAGTGCTAGCATAACTGATATTTGTGAAGCAACAATTTAGACTCTTAAAACACAGGAAAGAGCATAACGCACATACATTGTTGAAATAGTCCCTTAACATTGTTCACAGTATTAGACGAGTATTATTATTATTAAGTTAGTTCTTAAAATTCAATGAACTGTAAAATAGAGCAGGTGCATCTAATAATATGTTTGTAATTCAATTTTAGATTTTATTAAACAGAAACAATTAGAATGGTATGGGCATGCTAAAAGAATGGAAGATTACCCAAAAGAATAATGGAGTGGATGCCACCAGGAAGGAGGAGAAAAGGAAGACCACATAGCGCATGGATTCAAGGAATTAGAGGTGCAATGATGGATTGGGAAATAGCAAGAAATTTATGATTCAATAGGCAAGAATGGAGAAAAGTGATAAGATGTTAAAAACTGTAGTTTTGGGTGCCAGAAAAATGTTTGTACATTGTGAAACTGGAAAATATATTCACACACTTTTACAGGAGATATGTATTTAATATATTTCAAAGTTGGACCGAAAAACAACAGTAATGTGTAGTATGATGTTCTGTATATAGATGTGACTCACATACATTATACTAGCATTGCCATGCAACAGGTAAATCAACCATGAACAAATGAGGCCAAGATTATTCTATGATGTTCTGTAAACAGATGTGATTCACATTACATTACGCTAGCATTGCTACAACAAAATGTAGCCAAAATTATCGTTTGAACAGTGGAAAGCAATTTTGATGTGGTATTGGAAAACTGAGAATGTTGTTGAAGTTTAATGGCAATGGAGACGTGTACAGAATGGAACCGCCAATGCTAGTAACAATTGCATGCATTCGAGACAAATATGAGACTCATGGTACTGTATGCAATGTTCACAAGGGCAGATCTGGGAGACCTCCCACAGGAAAAAGCCCCGCATCCTTGGCTATGGTTTTGGAATGTTTTGAGCACTCACCACAGAAATCTATAAAGCAATGTGCACGTGAGACTGGGATTAGCAGAACCAGTGTACATCGTATTATTAAAACAGCAAAGTTGAAAGTTTTCATCCCAAGACTTTTGCATGCATTAAATGAAGATGACCCTGATTGGAGAATGCAGTACTGTGAATAGATTTGAAACATGGTGCAAGAGGATGAGGCCCTCATAGGAAAAGTTGTTTGGTCCGATGAGACACAATTTAAGTTGAATAAAACTGTTAACCAGCATAACTGTCTACTGGTGTGCAACCAATCCACTTTCTTTTTTGGAAAAGGCTGTTAATTTACCTGGAATTAATGCTCTGTGTGGGTTGTCATCTAGGGTCTAACTGGACCACTCTTTTTTGAAGGAACAGTAACTGGCCAAGTATACCTGAACATGATATGTACATCTGCCTTACCTGCCATTCATACACTCTATGGAAATGAGGAATTTTACTTCCAACAGGATGGTGCACTACATTACCACCAAGATGTATGTATGTACCTTGATGACAATCTTCCAGGGCACTGGATAGCATGAAGAGGTCCGATTGAGTTTCCACCACATTCTCCAGATCTAACTCTTCTACCCAAGGGGAACTCTTAAGGATGTTGTATTACTGTAGGAAATCAGCTATACTGGCAGCACTTCAGAAAGAAATTGAAACAGCATGTGTTGCAATCACTAAGGACACTTTCGCAAACGTTACTCGATCAGTAGTTCAACGTACTCAGAAGTGTATTGACACCAATGTGGGCATTTTGAGCAACTGTTGTAACTGTAAAAGTCCAAGGTGATTAGTGCTCATCATATTCTGTTCATGTGAATTCAGCTTTATGTTAACAGTTTTTTCTTTGCTTGAAGTGTGTATACATTTTTTGGCACCCTCTGCATTTGCAAACAGTGATGTATTAGCTGCTGATACATTTATTATAATTCAAGGAGTTTTGTTTTCATTAATTTTCTTATTAAAATATATACCCAGCATCTTATCTTGTCTTATCTGCACATAACAGTTAGGCCAATTCTGTTGAGAATCAAATGAAATGCATCCATAACATAATATGAGTATTTATATATCTCCTCTTATCTAATTTATCCTGGTGTCTCTCAATAGCTATATTTAATAATTCCTATAATTTATTTGAATCAGTTGTAGTATTAACCACTCTCAGTTGCATTCTATCCGCTGCATCTGGAACTAGGAAAAGTACAGATTCTCCATTAGGATGTAGCTTCCTTACACAATGGGTGGAATGCATAAAGTCAAGCATAAGCTTTACCTTGCTAATTTTCAAGTGTAATCTTGGCTTTTAATGCATAAAACAGCTTCGACTTGACTTAAGTCTAGCATTTGCTTTGGAGCCAGCTAGCTGCCTAGCTTCAGCTTGAATTTTCCAGCAATGACTTGACTTTAAGTGCAAATCCGATGCATAAAACAAGCGAAAGCTTCACTTCCTCTAGATTAATCTTGACTTTTTTCAAGCTACCTCAGTAGGTGACTTGATTCATACAAGAGAAGTCTTAAGAGTTGTTTTATCACACAAAATGGCACAGTTCATGAATATCCGTCAAAGAAAAGTGTAAAAAGTTAAATTAACTGTAACTTTAGTATGTATTTGAAAGTACCAAATTAAAAAATGTCGTGTTAGAAGCTCCCTATAACGGAAGAAGCAATAATGCATACTACTCAACAGCGCTATTAAAATGTTTGCCTGTAGTTTTCACCTATTGTTGCGGTATGTAAACATCTCACGTTTCAGAAATGCCGCGTGCCAGAAATGCCACCTCTTTCGACTATAGCTAGAAAATGATAACTGAAGGCGGCGAACGTTTTAATTACTTTATTATTGTGGCGGACGGTTTAATTAAAGTTTATTATTGTAAGGTATTGCGCAAGATTTCATAATCTAATTATTTAATAGTTTCGTTATTCGAACAGTCTCCCTTCGTTTTAAAAATACTTTTATATTCATAAATCTACTCTTATTTGGTTAAATAACCGAATTAGGCACTTTTAGGTTCTGTCACGAAAAATAGGTTTTATTAGGTCCTAACGTAAAATTAGGTCAATTTAGGCTCTATAAAATTGAAGTATATTACTAGTTGGTAACTAAAACATTAATATAAACCGAAGTTTGGAGTGTATGAGGTCAGGAATAAAATAGGTCAGAACCTAAGAATCCGGGGCTTAGTTATTAGTAATGTAACCTTCATTAGGTTATTCAGAGGTGATCCTAAATGTGAAATTTCTTCAGTAGCAGAGGGATACAGATGATATCAATTGTCATTGTTCTTTCAATAATTAACATCTTACGTATAAATGCTGAGATTACTTTTGCTCATAATAACTTCAAATCTCAATGAAAATGAGAAATTTCTTAAGAGAAATTAGTTATAAGCTGGTAAAACTAGCTCCATCAAACAAGAGCTATAGACAGTTACATTTTGGAACTCTTAGAACTAGAGGAGCCACAATAGAAAAGAAAGATTTTCCAATAAAACTTATATAAATGGTAAACTCAACAACGTCCAGTTGTTAACCAGAAATAAAGGCAACTAAAATAAGCAATTTTAGTGTTGTTTACAGGAAAGACATGTGTAAACCCGTTTGAAAACTGTCTTGAAGAACCTGATAAAATTCATAATGAAGCAAAAAAAGAATTTGAAACTGTCCTTTTTTGCCAAAGTAGTATCATATTGTTACGTACTTTATCATTCGCTGTAATTTTCGGATATATTTATGTTTTATAGCAGTTACGTATAACATGTATCACATTACAGAATACGTTTTAAATTGTATTTGATACTACAAACCAAAGCAAAAAAAAATTACACAGAAACTTCTAAATAATTGGCTCCTGAGATCGACTTGCGTTCTTACCTGGAATCCTACCAATGGTTGGGTTGCTTTCGTCATCAAGCAGCTGCAGAAATTCTTCTTTCCACCTTTTTAACCTTATTTTCTGATTTCCCGTGGCCTTATGGTCAGTTTTTCTTTTTAATTCAGTCTTCATATTCTGAATCTTTTTCTGCACCTGCTGTGGAGTGAATTTTCTGCCTAAAATTTCTTCCAGTTTGATGCAGGTGGTTTGCAAAGCGTTCACTTTCTCTTCTTTGATGCTCGGGATTTGCGATTTATTCAACAGTATTGGAAACTGCTTAAGAATTGCTAGAAAGGTATTCTGAATATTCACTTCATCTGCCATTATGCATATAACTTCGATATAGGTTAGGTATCGTATTCGCAAAACACTTCTGTACTCGCCACATGAGACAACAGTTATGAGCCGCATTTGGCAGGCGACAGCTGCGCGCGCAACGTATTTCAAGCGTTTGCTGGAAAAACGTCTAGCGAAAGCTTGCTAGATTAAGATTCATTTTATGCATGAGTTGAACAAGCCAAAGCTTAATCTTGTAGATTAATCTTAAAGCTTTCGCTTTAACTTAAAGACTAATCTTCAAGACAAAGCTTGGATTTTATGCATTCCACCCAATGTATTCGCAAAACACTTCTGTACTCGCCACATGAGACAACAGTTATGAGCCGCATTTGGCAGGCGACAGCTGCGCGCGCAACGTATTTCAAGCGTTTGCTGGAAAAACGTCTAGCGAAAGCTTGCTAGATTAAGATTCTTTTTATGCATGAGTTGAACAAGCCAAAGCTTAATCTTGTAGATTAATCTTAAAGCTTTCGCTTTAACTTAAAGACCAATCTTCAGGACAAAGCTTGGATTTTATGCATTCCACCCAATGTCTCAGGGCTGTCATTAAGTTATTCCTTTCTTCTAATCTACTTAACCAAGGGTTAATTCCTGATCATATATCTCCTTTCAATTGACCTTACTGACCTTTTTTCCCCTCATTCTTCTATTCCTCTTCATCCCCCCATTTTTCCTCCCTTCCATCCTTCTCTCCCTACTTTTATTCTCTTTAACCATTATACTCTTTCCTCCACAAAATTTTGTCTTCTTTCTTAAGTACTCTAAAAACATATTCTGTTTCTTTTCCTTATCCCCTTCCAAAAATTCTTCAGGTAACATTATTTGTTTCTCTTCCTCTTCTTCCATTTTCACCATCCTTCATCCTCATCAGTTTCTTCCATAGATATTATAAATCATCCCTGCATTATAATCCACTTTTATTTTCTTTTTATATGTCATACCATGTTTGGAGTCAATTTGATGTATACTTTCTTTTGTGGCAAATCTGGGATCCTTTCCAGTGTTCTTACTTCATTATTATGTAAATATTTCATTTTTATTGCTAATGGTGGTGGTAATTTGTCTTCTACATTCTGAGAACTCAAAGTTTCATCTTTTTCTGCTTGTACCCCTTGTTCTCTACATTCCTTATCACATTTTTGCTTCAATTAACTATTTTGGTACCTGGATAACAGCCGGGCAAAATACTTGCGCGGTCTTAGTAGAAGAAGACTTGCATGGGCAACAGGATTCATTACAGGACACTGTGCCCTAAAGTTTAATCTATACAGAATGGGATTGTTTAACAACCCTATCTGTAGTAGATGTCTAGAAGGAGATGAGACTGTTACTCATCTACTATGTGATTGCCCTGCTCTTGCGAGTCAAAGAGCAAGTATTTTTGGCAGTCACTTTCCAAAGATAGATGAACTATCGAAAGCCTCTGTTAGCAGTCTGGTTAAGTTCATATCGAGCAACAGACTACTTAACTGATGAAAGGGGGGATGCGCAATAGATCTTAAGGTCGCAGTGCTTGGGCATAAAACCCACCCCTTCTCAAACTAGAACTAGAACTATTTTGGTGTTCAATAGCCCTCTTCAAGTTTCTTTTAACTTGGCTTGGAGTGTTTCTTTGATTTGGTTTTTGTTTATTAAATGATTTAGAAATCTCCTCCATAATCTATGTGTGAAACTAATTGATTTCACATCAATTCATGTGTTTGACTATCTTTAATTCACAAACATGTTTCATCCCTTTTTCTACATGGGATATATATGGGGTTTGTTCTTTTTGTAAACAATTCTTTTTTTCATGATCCTGTCCCCCCCCCCCCCGCCCCCAGTGACCACAAGGCATTTTTTTGTTGGCAATACTTAGTCAAGTGTCCGAAACCATTACATTTTATGCATCTAGCCACTCAAATGAAAACTTTTATAGTGCATGGTGGAAAACCTATAATCCTCCAAATGGAATTATTAAACTCCTGATTCTTACCAAAACCTCAGCCACATGATGTATTGTTGTCTTGTTTCTAGGACCAGTTCTGAATTTAAATTTGAATTCCTTATCAAAATCAGATTTCATCATTTTTCTTTCTAAATTTGGCTGTAAATATTTTCTTTTAACTCTTCTTCTTTCACCTTTGTCAAAACATGTACATTCTTACTAATGGACACCATTTCTTGGCAATTCCATTTTCAAATCTCTATCCTTAAGATTTTTACTGTTCATAATTTTATTCAAATCTTCAACTGTTTCAGTTTCAATAACATTTGTTGCTGTAGATCTGAGACTTCTAATCTTTATTTTCTCTTCTGCTCGTTTTAGGTTTCTGGCTGCTTTCTGCTGAATCTGCCTTATATTTTCATTTTTTGTTGATGAAATGAATAAGGTATGTGTTTTATTTTCCACTGCCTTCTGAAATTTGATAGTATTTTCATTTTGCAGGGGTGTTGCTGTCACCTTTGCATAGCTTAGCATTGGCGTAGTCAGCTTATTCTTCTCATTTCCCTAATTACTTTAATTTCAATGTTTAGCTTTTCATTCTCAATCTTTTAAACTTTCCACATTGCTTGTTATTGCTGCAATATAGCCATACATCTTTTTGTTGTCACCTGAAATTCTAGTTTCCTTGCCAGCTAATGCATTTAATTCATAAATAGCTTCCATCGCATTATTTACATTTTTTACATTCTCTTCATTCTTTAAATGCATTTTCATGCTGTGTTTTTTTGATACTAGATTCTTCCCTACATCCTACTTTACTTATTGAACAATCCTTATTAGTGAGTGTCTTAATGAATTTAGGTTTAAACAGTGAGCCCTCACTTTTTTTCCGCCATTTGGCACTTTAAAAGCTATGAGGGGAAGAGCCCCTGAAATATAATTAATCTCCAAGATTGAGTATTTTAAAACTTATTACCATTTTTAACCTTCAATTAGCAGTTCTATTATACAAGATTTATATCTATAATATTTCTTCTGTCCACTCAATTAGCATCAGGCTAAAAATTATAAAAGGAAAATTCCACAATAATCGGCAACGGTGGCCCAGTTTAATGACTGGCTGGAATGTGTTACTCACGCCAGTGGAAAAAAGGAATTGATGGCCTGTGTGAAAAATTGGATAGAAACCACAAGCCTCGCTATAAATTCCTTATTCTTTTATATAGCCATCTATTGTTATTCATTAATTATTCTGTTATTTTATTGCACACTATTAACTGCTCCTTACTAAAATACACTAAAGCTTACTTAGTTTTCTCTTCTTTTTTTCTTTATACACAACTTTTTACATCCAAATTGCCTTTTCTCGCTATACAAAACAGGGATAGTTACTACATTGGCCGTAAGTAAATAACATTAGACATATATATATATATATATATATATATATATATATATATATATATATGTCCTGAGTAGTACAATACCAACTCACTTGTCAATCAGATGTTGGAGGCCCTTTAGTGATGATATGGGGGGTTAAGGGTGCCAAAAAGCTATGGTCATCAGTGCCCTGGTCCTTTAGTGAAGTAGACTATAGCAGAGTAATCCATTTTCAATGCATACATCTTACTTTGACAGTATAGATTGCACTCGTCAATATGGAAATTATAAAACTGATGGAGAAACCAGTAGAAAATTTCAGAGACCCTCTGAGGGTATCTACTTAAGCACTGTTTTCATCAACTACATATCTCACCTATATGCTGAGTCAAACTCAGTTGTCCTTAGAGGGAGGCAAGTGCAATTTGTCTTATGAGTACCTAACATATAAGCATGTGACTCAAACTCAGCTATTCAATCTATAACAAATTTAAACTCTCCATGTACGGCAAGAATATTAGAAATTAGGCAAATCATCAAGTTTCTGAATTAAGCAGGAACAGTAGTTGTAATTCAGAGCATTCCATCTCATATTGATGTTAAAGGAAAGAAGAAGCTATCTGACAAAGAAAGGTACAAAAATATGATCACCATAAGTACACAACTATCCTTTCACTGCAAAAAACAGTATAAAATCTAGCTTCAGGGTACAAAGAAGTGAATTGCCGAATCAGATAGCTTAGGAGAATATATGGGGTAGTGTCATAAAAGTGAACAATATTCCGGAGTCTCCAAGAAGTGAAACTGTAACAGCCACCATATTGTCTAGGCAAACATCCATACCAAATCAACAGCAGCTCACCAGAATGTGTGCTGCATAAGGAGAATGTGTGCTGCTATAATGAATTGGGAAGATCTCAGGTGTCAAGCACTTCAGAGCCATTGGAGTAAAACCACTGGACTGGGAAGTCAGAAGACAAATGGCAGTATACTAAATGTCTGAGCATTTGTCTAAGTAAATAAACATAAATAGGTAATTCAAGTCTATTAAGACATTGAATGAAATGGATTAAGTAAAGTTCAAATGACCCTGGGGTTCATGATGCTGTTACCTGACACTTGTCGTAAGGGAATAACGGAAAACTGCAGAAAAAGCCTTATCCATAAATCACTTGAAGGCATAAATTTGTGCGCACCTGGTAGACATGTCATACTCACAATGCAGGTAGGTACCAATGGTTCTGCCATCATTAAGACTTCTGAAGATCACCGAAATTTACAGCAAATCCCAAGACTAAAAAACATTAGCTCAAAGGTAAACAGGCAACCCATTAATTACAGTTGATGAACCATCAGATTTGCACTTAATTTCAATTATGGCTGCTAATTGTAAACTCTTGGTGTTCCCTCCAGCATTATCTTTCTTCTTTTTAAGAGTTTAAGTTCCTTTTGCTATCTGAGGTCTACTGCTATGATTAATGAAATAATTATTAATCACTCATATCAGCTTCTAGGATTCAAAATGCTGAGTGTCTTATGACAAGGTAAAACCCTAAATAAAAAACAGCCATATCTAGAGGACTCACCTATCATTAGAAGAAGGAAACATTATGAAAGTCTGTCTAATAGCACAAGAGAAAGCAAGATGGGAAGGGAGCTAGCTAGTCCAAACAGAAAAGTTAATACAATAGATTGGAATGGGTGATATAGATAAGTACTCAATCATTAGTAAAGGAACAACTGGGAGTAAAGTTAAATTAAGGATTGAAGCCATAGAAAAACAGGAAATACCAGTAGCATAAGAAATCAAAGTACTTCAAAGAGATAGTATAGAAACTTTACGGAGGAATGGGAGCGCGAAAAGTATGTTGATATCTGTAATAAAACTGAAAAGGAAGGAGAACAGGGGCCATGGGACTAAGTGCACTAAAAATAAACAAGGAATTGCGCCCATTATGCGGAAACACAGATAGCAAATTACACTGTATAATGAAATGCCAGGAAATTGAAGAATGGAGTGTAGAAGTATGGAACAAGAAGTGGGACAACATAGGGATAGAAATTATAGTTTCAAAACCTTCAGAAAAAACAGATAAATGTTTCTGAAAAGTTTCAGCAACTATGTAGGGAAGATACGATAAGAGATGGTGGAGGAAAATAAACAAGGCAAATGAGGACTTGAGTGATACCATTGAGGACTAAAGTACAAATACATATGAACAGGGGGAAAAGGAAAGTAATGGATAGAATTACCTAGAAAGACTACACATATAGAAGAATAAAGATAAGGGCAGGTCCACTGTAAACAAATAACCAGGGTGTTAATGTGTATAGGATCTGGAAATCAAGCAACTCCATTTAGAGTAGTATGCATTATAATGGAATTTTGATGTAATTATGAAATGTGAAATAAAACACTGATTCGTTTGAATTCACCTAAACTCAAATTTGAACTCTGATCTTTAAAATTATCAGGCAAACATGTTAAGCCAACAGCAAGCATAAAGGCATTAACTCAGTGTTGTGAATCTCCAGACTGTTAGGTAATTAAATTACAATTTATGTTCTATCAGTTGTGTACAGACAGTAAAGTCTACTTACACACTTTATTGCATAATACATTATTGCAGACTTAAAGGACAGCAAAAGAAAACTGTTTATTTTCATTAAAATTATCATTTTTAGATATAGAGAGTCCAGAAACTATTCTTCTTCAATTTAAAAAATGTTAGCTTAGCCAAATTAAAGAAGAGAAAATTCTCATCTTTAAAACACAGAAAGAAATTTATAGAGTAATCTTGATATGTCATTTCTGGCTAAGTGCAATACTTCTACTATTAGGTACTAAAGCAATAAAAATTGTTATGGTTTGTTAAAAATATAGATTTTTAGCCCCATTTCTTTGTTTTTCTTTTCTTCAAAGGATTCCACAGTGAGCAATGCCTGGAGGCACTGAACATGTCATACAGCATACAAGTAGGTTATTTACTCACTATCTTAATGATATAATGACACTAGAATAACACTTTATACATAGAAAAATTAAGCTGCAACAGATTCTGTTGTTCTGTTCAGAAATGTAAATTTCATATCCTTAGTAGCTGTCAAGATTAGCAATCCTGGGAATTGAATCACACCCCTCAACCCTTAAAATGTTTGGCAATATGAAACCACTACATTATGGTTGTCGGCAGTATGCCACCATTACTCAATATAGGAAACCCAGAAAAGGTTTTTAGTAACTCCACTCATTGTTGCAGTAGCACTGTTGTT
Source organism: Deroplatys truncata (assembly GCA_030765065.1). Lineage (NCBI taxonomy): Eukaryota > Metazoa > Arthropoda > Insecta > Mantodea > Mantidae > Deroplatys > Deroplatys truncata. The sequence continues at coordinate 493,890,072 of CM060990.1, forward strand.
TAAATTCCAGCATTAACTTTTGGCAGTATTAGGCATTCTTGATACATTTGCTTGTATCTCTTTGTTTACTGTTAGGCAAGGGTTATCTGTTGCTAAAGCTCCAGATATAATTGAGAACAAAGAGAGTGAAAGTGATTTTGATGTTTTCATGTAGCCTCCTGTTACTTGGAAGATTTTGAACTCTTTATCAAGATGAAGGATCTAAAGAAAACAGCAACCATGGAAAAGCTTTTGGCAAGACTGTTTGTTCCTTAATTGTATTTATAGATGAACTTCCTGTTGAAAGATGGTGTTGACATACAGGATATATATATAATTCACATCTCCTGTGCTGTTCTCCTTCTGGATTTCAAGGTTTTTCAATACCAGAATAAGAAAACAGAATATTCCAAAAGGTTTTCTCCCGCAGTAATATTCTGTAAAATAGAATATTTTGATACTGCAATGAGAGATAAGTTGCGGATTTGTAATCAGGGAGAAGCTCTATTGGGATTCACCTTGCTTTTATGACTCAGACTCTGCAGGTCTGTAATTTTGGTTACCAGTTTACACTGGCCCTGGGAGGTTTATCTTTCTGAAAAGGTCAGCAAGAAAACAATCCCTCTTTTTCCTTTTTGGATAGTGCCTAAAGCCTGTTCTTGCGGTATACGGCACCACAGGCGGTAGACACTTGATACATGAAATGAAATAATTGAATGAAAATTTAAGGAAGGAAACGTTTCGGGTCTAAGCTTATGATACCTCCATGGCATTTATGAAGAATGAGGAAAACCTCATTATAACTTCAATCGAGGACGACGATCTGGCAGGATTCAAGCTGCAGATTCGACCCCTGTATCTGTGCAAGACCTCTAAAAACTGATTTACAGAGGCACTGTTAATCACAGTTACTGTCAATTTTTCATTTAAGTAAACCAACAGAGATTCATGTCACTTTTTGTATAATAACTTAAGTAAATTAGGAGACAAATGGTGCAACCTAACAATACCTAATGCCGGAATGATATAGGTTGACTTCACTCTCTCCGTTATGGCCCGTTAAAGGCGCTCATAAAGCGTAGGAATGAATTATCCATCAATAACCAACATGAATTCAACAAAGTAAATTGCCAAAGCCACATGGAGCAGAAACGAGACGGACGCGGCTTTCCGAATTCGAAAGCAGGTTTGGGTAAACAACAAATTCAAAGAATCTTACCTTCTCCTTCCCTGCGCCCTAGTTTTCTGCAAAATGCCGTCCTCACCACCGAGTATCCAACATAAGCAAATCCAGCAAATATTGCCGAACATAACGCCACTTTATTTACAGTTTTGTCCCCAGTTGATGAGGCCATTATATTTATATTTCTAATACAACCACCATTTACTACTTAAGAACATGTTAATCAACTAAGTTCATTTAACCACTTTGCAATATAGGTATTCTGCCCTAGACAATGCGGATTATTAATTCCCTTCTCGCTATAAAATTATTCCTCCATTTCTCCAATACTAATCTAGCAGACTACTCAACCTGGCATTCACAAGCGCTTGCAGAAAGCTCTCCCGAAGGTGTACGAACACCACGCTATCAAAGCGAATGTCGTGACCTCTGCCATGCTGATTGCTGAGGCTTGAAACTAAACTAAGATGGAAGTCAGCTGATAAAATAGCAATGCTGAAAATATAAAAATAAAGCAGAATTTTCGTATCAACGAGCAATTGTGTAAATGTAGGAGTTTATAGTGATACCTTATTTAATATTGAGTACCAAATAACGCGCATTCGATGTTTAAACTGGAACATGACCTGAAAACCTAGTAAGGTAGAAGACAGGGGTAATGATGTGTTATAGCGGCTGTCGTCTGCTAGCGAGCGGCCTGGGCGTGGCTTAAGGAGTTCGAGCGTTGCCAACCGTAAGAAATGAACGCGCGGAAGATAACAACTATGTAACACGAAATTCGCAATGCGGCGCGGTTATTTCAAACACACAATTTGTCGATGTTTTTACTTTCTCTACTACGTATAGTAAGTAGGGGAAGTATTGTATTCCACCCAAAAATTCGATACCGAGATTTCACCGGAAATACATGTTTTGAGACCCCCTGAATCAAAAAAAAAACATTTTTGGAAACATTTCCGTGTGTGTGTCTGTGAACAGCATAACTCAGAAACGAACAGTCGGATAAACACCAAACTTGGTATTTAAGTTCAGTATCTTCCAAGGATGCGACACGAAGTTTTTCAAGAAAATTTTTGGGGGGACCCCAGAGTACCCTTTACATGGAAGATTTTTCGAAAATTTTAATTGTCTCCAAAATGGCTCTAACGATTTTGATTAAAATATCATATGTTTAAGATATTTGTATGACAAATAAAATGTATATCTTGAATTTTCTGGGAATGTCTCCAAAAGTATTCTTCATTGTGAACGACTTTTGCATAGCTGGTAAACCATAAGAGATAGACAAAATTTTACTACACAAAAAATGTAGATCGCGTTAAAATACACAATTTATGTTATATACATATATACATATATATACAATTTTTCAATACTTATTTTCTCAAATGGGAATTCGTTATTCATTTTTTTGTCTTGGATATTGGAGTGGTAAATTTTAATGTTTGTGTATTTAACATTATTGTAGCCCCACGTTGTGGTGCCAATTTGCAGTGGTATACTTGTAATATTATTTAATTTATTGAGCCCCACGTTTTGGAAGCCAATTTGCGATGGTAAATTTATAATGTTTGTGTATTTGTGTTTACTTCACGTGGTGAAGCCATTTTGTGACGTGATTCTTTATAATGTTTGTTAGCTCCATCTGGTGTTAGCAATTTGCGGCAGTATTAGTGTTTGTTTGAAAGAATGCTACTGTTATTTTATTTTATTTTTTTGTTCACTGTCCTCCGGCTAGCTATGATCTTTTTGGTCGAGCAAATCTCTTTATACAGGTTGTGTAAACGGAAAGGAGTCTTTTATCCAAAGATAACACTGATGAAAGAATTTGCTTTACACTTTTTATTGTCGAACACATTCACTATCACAATTTACACATTGATCTTGACACTCGCCAAACTGAAACTGTTATAATAACTTATTTACTGATCATTCTTAATTCACGTACTTCAGCTTTTTGTATAATTAACTTTACAACACTTTAGATTTTTCATAACTCTGCTACGCGTAACTTGTGAATCGATAGCCAACGTGTACTCTGCTGAACTGACGGACTGAAGGCGACGTGTATCATACAAATATTTTCGACGAACTGACGTGAAGACGACGTGTAGTGTACAAAGATTTTTGATGAACTGACGGGGTCTATCTCTAACCTAGCCCTTTTTATACTCCTACACCCCGATATGCCTAAAGATTGTAACTGAGCTGCTATTGGTTAGTAAAACGCGCAAACATTAGCGTCTATTTTTATATCCAATGAAAATTATGAATACATATGCTCTAGGTATAATGTTCCAGCAAATTCTACAGAAAAACGCGCCAACATTACGTAACTTCCTCGTCTCTAATAATGATAAACAGCTCACCCCCTCGCTGCATTATTGCACGCTATTATTGTCAGTTTCAGTAAGGCCGTATAAACTTACTTCTCAACAATAATTACAATCAACAAACATCTTAAATCAATGACACATAAAAATGCATATTCATACTGTAATCATTCTTTACATTTAAGTAATTACTGCATCAATATGCAAAGAGTTATAATCTGTGGCAAAGGGAATGGTGCTGCACCTAGCAACCAGCTATTAAGAGATATGTACGTGCTTAAAGGCTACTGTTTTTTCTATATTGCCCTTACATCTACAAGAAAATTAGCAATAAGATAGAGTCTGCAAACGTTTATCTCGATTAACATGAAGTAGATGGAGAATAAGCGTTTGTAAAAATAGTTTGTACAAGAGTAGAGAAAGTCATGTGAGTGTAACACATCAAATTTTTTACATTGCATTGAAGCACACCTATTGTACAAGGTTAACCAAACCTGCATGTTGATTCATACCCAAAGAAAATGCTGTTATTTCAGGCCAAACACATTATCGCACATATACGTTATTACACAGAAGCAGTGGTAGCTTTGTTGACATTGTCCTTGAACCACAAACACACATTGTTGTAAATTAGGTGCAATATCAGCAGCATACCTTATTACACAGAAGCAGTGGCAGCATTGTTCTCATTGTCCTTGAGCCACGTACACACATTGTTGTAAATTAGGTGAAATATCAGCAGCATACCGTATAACACAAAAACAGTGGCATCATTGTTGTCAGTATCCATGAGTCACAAAACACACATTATTGTATTAATGTACTGCAATGACGTGGCAATAGGAAAACTGGAGAAGACGTGTAAGTTAGGTGAAATACTAGTAGCATACGTTATTACACAGAAGCGGTGGCAGCATTGTTGTTCACTGTTCTTGAGTCACAAAACACACATTGTTGTATTAATGTACTGCAATGACGTGGCAATAGGAAAACTGGAGCAGACGTGTAAGTTAGGTGAATTACCAGCAGCATACGTTATTAGACAGAAGCGGTGGCAGCATTGTTCTCATTGTCCTTGAGCCACGTACACACATTGTTGTATTAATGTACTGCAATGAGATGGGAATCGGAAATCTGATGTCATTAAAAGAAATAGAATTTGAAGTATGCGCCTTTGATTAAATTTGACATTGTTGAGTTACACCGGGTAATGCTGCGCTATCACATCCAATATTACGCCAAACATGTCTTGTCCCCGAAAACGATTCCGGAAGATGAATTCGTGGAGATAGGACGTGAAGAGGGCGTCACTGGTACCAAATTGCCTCCGAAGTTTCCTCTTCACCCTCATCCACATGTTTTCGACATTCTGCGTGTGGATAGTGTCGTCCTCGGGGTCTACAAAGCTCTGCTCATGGACAATTACGTCGTGTATATATACGCCGTCTAGCAGATTTCCGATGTTGGCGTAAGAAGCCCATCCATCGGAGATGATGCGCCTTCCAGGTAAAATATACTGCATGATAAGGGCTTCCAGGGTTTGAATAATGGGTAGAGAAAGTTATGTGAATCCAACATCAGGTTTTGAATTAAGCACAACCTTAAGAGCCGAATCTTTGCAGGGTTGCAGTACTTTAGGGACAAACATTTTAAGTGTAACATCTTGTATGAACGTTTCCATTTTTCATAACACTTGTACGTGACTTTTAAGTACCGCAAAGCTCAGAGCCTCCCTACCTGCCTGGGACTTTGCAAGGGGTAGTGTTTGAACATTCCGAAAGCAATTCATGTTTATGATGGGCAGTAAATGACTCTCAACCAGGAATACAATACAGCAGCACCACATGTTAAAAGTGGATGGGGGAACATCTGTTCAGCAGAAGGTACAGCCTTGGCTAACAAGAAACTCCAGACCGCACTGCTAACAGTACTCAAGCAATTCGAATTCCAAGAAAAATTCCGCATTCTAGATGAAATAAAGTGAGTAGCATATGCCGCGATTTAAGGAATATAATTGACGAATGCTTTGTGGTAAAGTATTTCTTTTCCTCCCTGTCGGCCTGCGTTTTATTCCAGTAGCAAGAGCTATTCGGAAAGGCTTTCCCCAGTTTTCGTTTATCCCGTAGAGACAATTTCCAAGAAAGTTTTAAGAAGAAGAATACCGTGCTCATCTATGCCATAATTATCTTTTCCATTTCTTCCATTACTAAGAACAATCAGGCAGAAAGGAAGTTGAAGAATACTCCATAAAATTCTATATTTGCAAAACTTACTTTTAGTCATTGATTTACTTTACACTAAAAACAAAGAAAAAAACGGGGATTCGAGGAGGAAAGTGCAAGAAAGGATTAAACAATCGTTAGATAATTTATAGCTTAAAACGCTGACAGGAATTTACACTGTGTAGTTCAAAATCGCAATTTTATGTTTAAGGATTAGAAATCAATAGGAACCTTCACAGTTAGACGAAGTCCTCTACTGATTAAAAACCAATATTCTTACTCGACAAAAAAATACTCATATCGTAGAAAATGTAATGTGAATAGAAGCCTAATTTTCCGTGAATTCTATATGGTATTCACGTTAAATTTCCTACGAAAAATATATTTGACCACTATTAATTACATATTTCATTACAATGAACTTGGTTACATCCACCATACGGAAAACTAAAAACGCCACATGTAGCATTTGTGTATATATCTGTCTGTCTGTCTGTCTGTGTGTGTTTTAATGAGAGGTAGTGTCTGAGTGCGTGTATGTGTGTGTGTGTGTGTTTTAATAAGTTGTAATGCCTGAGTGTGTGTGTGTGTTTAATAAGTTGAAATGTCTGAGTGTGTGTGTGTGTGTTTTTTAATAAGTTGTAATGCCTGAGTGTGTGTTTTAATGAGTTGTAGTGCCAGAGGCTGTGTGTTTTAATGAGCTGTAGTGCCTGAGTGTGTGTTTTTTTTAATGAGTTGTGGAGCATGAGTGTGTGATTTTGTGTGTATGTGAGCATTGGAGTGTGCAGGACAGAGGACCAGGCACCAAAACAACCGGAGAAATAGAATTCTTTAAGTAATGACTAAAATCATCCGCAGGCACACAGAGGCTAAAATACGATTAGGATAAAATGGCACTCTTGGCAGCGGCATGCGCACCTTCATTGGATATATGTAACTTCATTATCGCGTATGCCGAAATTGAATTAAAGTTTTTTTATTTATGGACGCTCTATAACCACTATGGTTCTTAGCGTCCTATTCTATATTGGGCATGAAAGGCCCGAAAGTTTGCTCAGAGGCCTCTTTATCAGGCTTGAGGTTCTTTTACTTGCCGTAAATCTACGACACGGGACCACCGGCTTTACTTCCCTTTCGAAGGAAGCCGTGCTAAAGATTTTTACGCCCGAAAAAATCCATCGCCCTCCGCCGGGTTGTAACGACGCCTCGACAGGAATTCAAGGTGCGGTGCTTCTCAACACGGATGGGATAACCGTGGAGAAGCGTCGCGCGCAACAAAGTCTTACTTTGTTGATCGGACTTACTCTGAACCAACAATGAACCGAAGTGAAGGCGAAGGAATGAACCGGACCAGCAATACAGTCAATGCCCTTCTGTATTATAAAAGGGTTCACCTTCTCAAACGTTTGTCCTTTCTCTGTTTGCGTAATGACTAAGTAACAACCAGATGACGGTGGTGTTACTTCTGTTACCAAAACTTTTCGGCGTGTTATTAATAATGGAGAAAGAGGGCTCCATAGCGAAATAAATTTTCCACCACTGCAATCGTCTCCGACTTCAGGCTCTGTCTTCCCAGGCGTTACCCCGGCTTGGGTGAGTGGCCTATCCATACCGGTCTCACCCCAGGGTCACACCTCCCAGAACATAGACAGAGGGACCCAATGGCCGTGGGAAGTCAGCAGCTCATGTAGTGCCCCCCCCTGCGGGACTGTAGTTGAACAGCAGATACGAACACACACCCTACATGACGACCCCGGGTAGTGGGGCTGACGCCATTATCCACTCACCCAGCTGCGCACCCACTACGCGGGTATCCGTCAAGCCGTGTCCACGGAGGATTAAAAGAAAATTGGAAAATAAACCAAAAGTGTGTGGGCGTTTCACACGCAAGGTAGGCCGGCGAGGGAGAAAAAGAGATATGTGAATGGTCGTGGTGCGAATTGTTTGTAAATAGATTAGAGAAAAAAGAAGCGTGGCGAGGGGGTATGGAACGAAATGAAAATAACGCACGAGAGCGCATCTTATGTCTCCCGGTCAAGAGGACGAACCCACCTCGACCGGATAAGGGTGGAGGGATGACGACGGTGATGAGTGGCTCGGGACCCCGGGTGTGCCAAACCCGTACTCACATAAAGTGAGCCCCTGGGGGTTGGAAGCTGCGTTGAAACAGTGGGACAGCAACCACGGAAATAGAAAAGATCCCTGTTGGTGAGACAGGTGTTAATAAAACCATAGAACCTGAACCCAGTATAAGAAATAATTGTAGAAAAGGAAGCGTAAAATAGATGAAGATAACGTGGCTAGTCCAGATGAGGGTGAGGACTGGCTCGGGCACTCTGCGTACGTCAAAGCCATACTCACATAGTGAGCCCCTGGGGGGGGGTGAACGGTGAGTGTGTTTTGCTGGTGAGTTGTAGTGTTTGATTGCGAGTGTGTGGGCTTTGGAGTTTGAGTGTGTTTTTGCTGGTGAGTTGCAGTTTGTGACTGGGGTGTGTGAGCTTTGGAGTGTGAGTGTGTTTCTCTAGTGAGTTGTGATACGGTAATTTGTATCATAAATTACCTAAATGTAAATAATGATTGTAATATGAATATGTATTTTTATGTAACATTGATTTCAGAGGTTTATTAATTGTAATTATTATTGGTAAATAATAATATACGGCTTTACTGAAACTGTCAACAATAACGCAATAATGCAGCGATGGGGTGAGTTGTTTATCATTACCGGGAACAAGGAAGTTACGTAATGTTTCGCGCGGTTTCGGTAGAAGCTTCTGGAATGTTTTCCTAAAAGTAATATGTATTCGTGGTTTTCATTGGATATTAAAATAGACGCTAATGTTGGCGCGTTTTATTAGCCAATAGCAGTTCATTTATAAGCTTTAGGCGTATCTTGATGCAGGCCTATAAATAGTGTAGGTTCGAGGTAGCTTGTACCCCAGTTCAACAGAATTCTCAGTACTCTACACGTCGGTCTCTCAGTTCATTCATTTCGCCAAGTTACACGCAGCAGAATTACGAGAATTATTATAAAGTATTATACATTTAAAAAATTACATAAAGTTGAAGTATGCGAGTTAAAAGTGATAAATAAGAAGTTATTACAAACAGTTTCAGTTTGGCGAGTATCCAGATCTATATGTAAAAGTGTTTGTGAACGTGTTCGGCAATAAAAGTTATAAAACCAATTTCTTCGTCAGTATAATTTCTGGATAAAAGATTCCTTTCCGATTCACACCCTGCAAGAGTTAAATGTCTACCTAAATAGCTAGCCGGAGAACATTTAAAGTGAATTATTTCAAAACTGATGCAAATTGCTACGCCAGAGGGAGCTACGAACCAGATAAAGGAATGACGTCACAAGATGGCAACGCATAATGTAAAACAACATTAATACCGTTGCATATTGGCTCCAAAAGTGGGGCTACACTAATGTTAAACACATTGTAACATTAATACCGTCGCAGTTGTAGCCAGTTATTGCGGGTGTGTGAACTTCGGAGTGTGAGTGTGTTTGTGCTAATGAGTTGTAGTGTGTTACTGCGTGTGTGTGTGTGAGCTTTGAAAAATGAGTGTGTTTTTGCTAGTGAGTTGTAGTGTGTGACTGTGTGGGTGTGAGCTTTGGTGTTGAGTGTGTTTGTGCTGTGTATTGTAGTGTTTGATTGCGAGTGTGTTCGCTTTGGAGTGTGAGTGTGTGTTTGCTAGTGATTTGTAGTGTTTGAAGGCGAGTGTGTGAGCTACGGAGTGTTAGTGTGGTTGTGCTGGTGAGTTCAAATAAAGCATGCATTTTGAATTTTCAGGAAATAGCCTGTGAACTCCCGTTCATTCTGATTGAATTTTGTGTATTGCGCTAAGTATCTAGGAAACTATGAAATGCTCTAAAATGCAGTTTGAGGCAAACCAATATTTTCTTGTGTTAGCATTTGGGATAATATTCCAGGAAATGTCATTGCACCTTTGCACTTAAAAGTGTATTATAAATGTATGAAAGTTTGCATAATCTTATAACAGCCTTAGGGGTGTTTTAAGTCTGAAAAATCATTTTATATTACAGCTGCTTTACCCGAAAATTCATTCATTTCATATTTCTTGCTTTGCACAGACTGAAAAAAAGGAATTGCTGAAAAGCATACCTTTAGTAGCACAAAACACTTTAATAATGACATTCTTTGCAGCTTGGTAGCACAGAAAGTTTCAACTCAACTCCTTTTATAAAAAACAATAATAAAATTACAATTGATTCATTCACATGACTTTCTCTATCCTCTATCGTTTATTAGTAGATAGCTACATAAATTATTATTCTTAATCAACCTTTTTTTCTGTCTGCTACATTTTAATATAAAAAAAGACTTTGCAGAAATATCTACATTACACATTTCGTTATCGATACAAAGAGAACAGCGATAGTCAAATGTTTAACAACTGGACGCTATATGCTGGCCTTAAAATTCCATTTTGTTTCTATGACATCACGAGAAACAACTGAGTGTTGAAAGGACTTTAAGATAATGACCAAAAAATGAACAATTGAAACCTTCAAAAAATGAGCAATTCGCACATTTAATAACGGATATCTCAGAAAGGGCTTATGCCACAATAAAGCTTATTTTAAATATATTGTAGCTTTAAAGAGATTTACATTTTTGGTGTAGCACGACTTCCTCTATCACTTAAGGATTACCAGTTATACAAGGTTATAAAAAATTCCTTCCGAATGAAGGACTTCATAGGCTCTTTCCCGAAAATCCGAGATATACATTTCATTTGCCATGTAAATATTTTTATGAATGGTATTTTAATCAAAATCGTTTCAGCCATGTTTAGAACATCAAAAATTCCCAAAAATATTCCATGTCAACGGAGTTTAGGTATTTATCCGACTTTTCGTTTTTAGTTATGACACACGCGACGTTTCCACAAATGCTTTACTTGGATGCCGATGATAATAATACATAATAGTAATAATAATCATTCTCATAATAATATAATACATCAACAATGATAAATAACAACACGCGGGACGTATAAGTATACAACTACAATGGCTCGCTGTACATTGCGTGCATGGGTTGGCTACATGTTATGCCTACAGCGTGTTTTTGATTCTCACCGTTGGCAACAACCACCTAAGCCACGCCCAGGCCGCTCGCTAGCAGACGACAGCCGCTATAACACATCATTACCCTCATTATGTGTTATAGCGGCTATCGTCTGCTAGCGAGCGGCCTGGGCGTGGCTTAAGGAGTTCGAGCGTTGCCAACCGTAAGAAATGTACGCGCGGAAGATAACAACTATGTAACACGAAATTCGCAATGCGGCGCGGTTATTTCAAACACACAATTTGTCGATGTTTTTACTTTCTCTACTACGTATAGTAAGTAGGGGAAGTATTGTATTCCACCCAAAAATTCGATACCGAGATTTCACCGGAAATACATGTTTTGAGACCCCCTGAATCCAAAAAAAAACATTTTTGGAAACGTCCGTGTGTGTCTGTGTCTGTGAGCAGCATAACTCAGAAACGAACAGTCGCATAAACACCAAACTTGGTATTTAAGTTCAGTATCTTCCAAGGATGCGACACGAAGGTTTTCAAGAAAATCCCCTCACCCCAGAGTACCCTTTACATGGAAGATTTTTCGAAAATTTTAATTTTCTCAAAAATGGCTCTAACGATTTTGATTAAAATATCATATGTTTAAGATATTTGTATGACAAATAAAATGTATATCTTGAATTTTCTGGGAATGTCTCCAAAAGTATTCTTCATTGTGAACGACTTTTGCATAACTGGTAAACAATAAGAGATAGACAAAATTTTACTACACAAAAAATGTAGATCGCGTTAAAATACACAATTTATGTCATATACATTTTTGTTGTTGAGTGAACCATTTTCGAGATATTGCTTGTTATTCCCTTAAATTTTTCAATACTTATTTTCTCAAATGGGAATTCGTTATTCATTTTTTTGTCTTGGATATGCAAAGAGTTACAATCTGTGGCAAAGGGAATGGTGCTGCACCTAGCAACCAGCTATTAAGAGATATGTATGTGCTTAAAGGCTACTGTTTTACTATGTTGCCCTTACATCTACAAGAAAATTAGCAATAAGATAGAGTCTGCAAATGTTTATCTCGATTAACATGAAGTAGATGGAGAATAAGCGTTTGTAAAAATAGTTTGTACAAGAGTAGAGAAAGTCATGTGAGTGTAACACATCAGATTTTTTACATTGCATTGAAGCACACCTATTGTACAACGTTAACCAAACCTGCATGTTGATTCATACCCAAAGAAAATGCTGTTATTTCAGGCCAAACACATTATCGCACATATACATTATTACACAGAAGCAGTGGTAGCTTTGTTGACATTGTCCTTGAACCACAAACACACATTGTTGTAAATTAGGTGCAATATCAGCAGCATACCTTATTACACAGAAGCAGTGGCAGCATTGTTCTCATTGTCCTTGAGCGACGTACACACATTGTTGTAAATTAGGTGAAATATCAGCAGCATACCGTATAACACAAAAACAGTGGCATCATTGTTGTCAATACCCATGAGTCACAAAATACGCATTGTTGTATTAATGTACTGCAATGACGTGGCAATAGGAAAACTGGAGAAGACGTGTAAGTTAGGTGAAATACTAGCAGCATACGTTATTACACAGAAGCGGTGGCAGCAGTGTTGTTCACTGTTCTTGAGTCACAAAACTCACATTGTTATATTAATGTACTGCAATGATGTGGCAATAGGAAAACTGGAGAAGACGTGTAAGTTAGGTGAATTACCAGAAGCATACGTTATTAGACAGAAGCGGTGGCAGCATTGTTGTTCACTGTTCTTGAGTCACAAAACACACATTGTTGTATTAATGTACTGCAATGACGTGGCAATAGGAAAACTGGAGAAGACGTGTAAGTTAGGTGAATTACCAGCAACATACGTTATTAGACAGAAGCGGTGGCAGCATTGTTCTCATTGTCCTTGAGCCACGTACACACATTGTTGTATTAATGTACTGCGATGAGATGGGAATCGGAAATCTGATGTCATTAAAAGAAATAGAATTTGAAGTATGCGCCTTCGATTAAATTTGACATTGTTGAGTTACACCGGGTAATGCTGCGCTATCACATCCAATATTACGCCAAACATGTCTTGTCCCCGAAAACGATTCCGGAAGATGAATTCGTGGAGATAGGACGTGAAGAGGGCGTCACTGGTACCAAATTGCCGCCGAAGTTTCCTCTTCACCCTCATCCACATGTTTTCGACATTCTGCGTGTGGATGGTGTCGTCCTCGGGGTCTACAAAGTTCTGCTCATGGACAATTACGTCGTGTATATATACGCCGTCTAGCAGATTTCCGATGTTGGCGTAAGAAGCCCATCCATCGGAGATGATGCGGCTTCCAGGCAAAATATGCTGCATGATAAGGGCTTCCAGGGTTTGAATAATGGGTAGAGAAAGTTAAGTGAATCCAACATCAGGTTTTGAATTAAGCACAACCTTAAGAGCCGAATCTTTGCAGGGTTGCAGTACTTTAGGGACAAACATTTTAAGTGTAACATCTTGTATGAACGTTTCCATTTTTCATAACACTTGTACGTGACTTTTAAGAACCGCAAAGCTCAGACCCTCCCTACCTGCCTGGGACTTTGCAAGGGGTAGTGTTTGAACATTCCGAAAGCAATTCATGTTTATGATGGGCAGTAAATGACTCTCAACCAGGAATACAATACAGCAGCACCACATGTTAAAAGTGGACGGGGGAACATCTGTTCAGCAGAAGGTACAACTTTTGGCTAACAAGAAACTCCAGACCGCACTGCAAACAGTACTCAAGCAATTCGAATTCCAAGAAAAATTCCGCATTCTAGATGAAATAAAGTGAGTAGCATATGCTGCGATTTAAGGAATATAATTGACGAATGCTTTGTGGTAAAGTGTTTCTTTTCCTCCCTGTCGGCCTGCGTTTTATTCCAGTAGCAAGAGCTATTCGGAAAGGCTTTCCCCAGTTTTCGTTTATCCCGTAGAGACAATTTCCAAGAAAGTTTTAAGAAAAAGAATACCGTGCTCATCTATGCCATAATTATCTTTTCCATTCCTTCCATTACTAAGAACAATCAGGCAGAAAGGAAGTTGAAGAATACTCCATAAAATTCTATATTTGCAAAACTTACTTTTAGTCATTGATTTACTTTACACTAAAAACAAAGAAAAAAACGGGGATTCGAGGAGGAAAGTGCAAGAAAGGATTAAACAATCCTTAGATAATTTATAGCTTAAAACGCTGACAGGAATTTACACTGTGTAGTTCAAAATCACAATTTTATGTTTAGGGATTAGAACTCAATAGGAACCTTCACAGTTAGACGAAGTCCTCTACTGATTAAAAATCAATATTCCTACTCGACAAAAAAATACTCATATCGTGGAAAATGTAATACGAATAGAAGCCTAATTTTGCGTGAATGCTATATGGTATTCACGTTAAATTTCCTACGAAAAATATATTTGACCACTATTAATTAAATATTTCATTACAATGAACTTGGTTACATCCACCATACGGAAAACTAAAAACGCCACATGTAGCATTTGTGTATATATCTGTCTGTCCTCATGTGTGTGTGTGTGTGTGTGTGTGTGTGTTTTAATGAGAGGTAGTGTCTGAGTGCGTGTATGTGTGTGTGTTTTAATAAGTTGTAATGCCTGAGTGTGTGTGTGTGTGTGTGTGTGTGTGTGTGTGTTTAATAAGTTGCAATGCCTGAGTGTGTGTGTTTTTACTTTCTCTACTACGTATAGTAAGTAGGGGAAGTATTGTATTCCACCCAAAATTTCGATACCGAGATTTCACCGGAAATACATGTTTTGAGACTCACTGAATCCAAAAAAAGCATTTTTGGAAACATGTCCGTGTGTGTGTCTGTCTGTGTGTGTGTGTCTGTGTGTGTGTCTGTGTGTCTGTGTGTCTGTGAACAGCATAACTCAAAAACGAAGAGTCGGATAAACACCAGACTTGGTATTTAGGTTCAGTATCTTTCAGAGATGCGACACGAAGGTTTTCAAGAAAATCCCCTCACCCCAGACTACCCTTTACATGGAACATTTTTCGAAAATTTTAATTTTATCAAAAACGGCTCTAACGATTTTGATTAAAATATCATATGTTTAAGATATTGTCATGACAAATAAAATGTATATCTCGAATTTTCTGGGAATGTCTCCAAAAGTATTCTTCATTATGAACGACTTTTTCATAACTGGTAAACCATAAGAGATAGACAAAATTTTACTACACGAAAAATGTAGATCGCGTTAAAATACACAATTTATGTCATATACATTTCTTTATTGAGTGAACCGTTTGCGAGATATTGCTTGTTATTCCCTTAAATTTTCCAATACTTATACTTTTTCTCAAATTCGTTATTCATTTTTTTATGTCCTGGACATGCAAAGAGAATGGAATGCGCCACATAGCAACCAGCGTTAAAATATTTGACTATCGCTTAAAGCCTACCATATTCCCCTTGCATCTACAAGAAAATTATCAATAAGATTGACATCTCGATATCTCCATTAACATGAAGCTTATGGAGAATAAGCGTTTGTAAAAATAGTTTGTACAAGAGTAGAAAAAGTCATGTGAGTGTAACACATCAGATTTTTTTGTATGGTATCTGATATTACGGTGAAAATACAACGAAGGAAGCATGTTCAAACTCAGGAATTTTTTACTGACTCCTTCATTAAGCCTCAATTTTTACGACTTCATCAATTTATTTCTTCATATGTCGGTGACGTTTTTGGTTATTAATATACCGTTATGTGCTTCCGAAACTTCATTTTCATAAATGTCGTAGGTAGGTATACGCCTTTGTTACATTTAACTCGGGCCTGCCTTGCCATCCGTAGTTTCCATTCTCCACGTGCTAGGAAAGGCGCACTCATGGGCCGAACAGCTTTAGCCAATCAAAGAGTGAGGAATGCGAAGGAACACACGCGGAGTTAAGTTTAGAAAAACAGGGTATAGTTCAGAACACACGAAGGTAAACAAACCGCTTGCGAGCGATATACAAGCTCTAGACGGCACATGGAATTAGGTAAAATATATTGTTCTTTACAAGTGGCCGAGTGGCACTAGAAACGTATAATCAAGCGTTTCATTCTTAAACACGACCTACGAAAAAGCAGACTTTCTCTACGAATGATGTACTCATATATTACCGTTATGTACAGTGCGGGCGTTTTAAGCTATGGACGCGGATCGCGCGTCTCTAGTTCCCGAGGTCGCGGTTCAAACCCGGTGGAGGGCGATGCATTTTTTCGGACGTAAAAATCCTTAGCATGGCTTCCTTCGCAAGCGAAGTAATGGCCCATTCACAATGAAATGTAAGCGCAGACGTAGCATGAGCGCAAAGCTTTGCATCCATGCTATTTAATGGAAGCATTCTCATAGAGTCACGCAACGTGCTACGCAACGCAACACTTTATGCTTGCGTTGCGCGCAGAGGAAGAATTCTGAATTTCTTTCTCTTTGCATTGCCTGTTATTCAACAGCAGACGATCGCGATACGAGGCTTTACGCCGTCTAATGTACACGAGCATGCTGTATACATGCTCTCTTCCATTTGGCCGTACCACACAAATTGTTGTGGGTCACCATCTCTCATTTCCCTCAAGAGGTTATGGTAGTCCCCTTACTGAATCCTCCTTTGATATAATGGTTGAATCCAGCATCTGCGCTTAGATTTCTTGCTCATAAATCATTAGGCGCAAAGAGATAATGCACATTACATCAATATAGTTTGTGCAGCTGTATAACTTGTTACAGTTTCCATACTTGCATAACTATTTTAAATATGTTGTTCAAACATTCGTGATGTCACTAATGCTACAGGCGGCAGTTGGGCATATGAATTTTTGTGACCTATTTATTTATAAACTATTAAGTGAACTTTCTTATTTGGTATTGTTGGTTATATTATTCAATTTGAAACTTAGGGTGCACTTAGAAGATTTTCGCAATTGGTTTAAGGATCTAGAAGCCCATGCCAAATTCTTGCGTTATGTGTAAGGCTGCATTGAGAATGGTCTTCCCTCACGCCTGCGCTTATGATGTGTTATGTTGGAGCTTGCCTTTCATTGTGAATGGGCCATAAAGCCGGTGGTCCCGTGTTGTAGATTTACAGCACATAAAAGAACCTCAAGCCGGATAAAGAGGCCTCTGAGCAAAATGTTTGGTCTTTCACGCCCAATATAAAATAGGACACTAAGAACCATAGTAGTTAAAGAGTGTCAATTACACTGCTCCGCACTCTGTCAATTACACCGGCGGTTTTTCGTTCCGAAAAACTAACGAAAAGGGAAAAAACCAAACGAAAACGTAAAAAACCAAACGAGAAGGGAAAAACCAAACGAAAAGGAAAAAAATGGAACGAAAAGGGAAAAAACAAAAACGAAACGGGAAAAAACCAAACGAAACGGGAAAGAAACAGACGAGTAGGGATAAAACCAAACGAAGAGGGATAAAACCAAACGAAAAGGGAAAAAAACGGAACGAAACGGAACGAAACGGGAAAACACCAAACGAAACGGGAAAATCGAACAAATAGGGAAAAAACCGAACGAAAAGGGAAAAAAACAAAACGAAACGGAAAAAACAAAACGAAAAGGGAAAAAACCAAACAAAAAGGGAAAAAACGGAACGAAAAGGGAAAAAACGGAACGAAACGGGAAAAAACCAAACGAAACGCGAAAAAATCGAAAGAAAAGGGAAGAAACCGCACGAAAAAAGGAAAAAAACCAAACTAAACGGGAAAAACAAAACGAAAAAGGAAAAAACCAACGAAACGGGAAAATAACAAACGAAAAATAAAAAAAACAAACGAAAAGGGAAAAAACGAAAGAAAAAGGGAAAAACCTTACGAAAAGGGAAAAAACCAATCGAAACCGTAAAAAACCAAACGAAAAGAGAAAAACCCGAATGACGAGGGAAAAAACCGAACGTAAAGGGAAAAAAACGACCGAAGAAAGAAAAAACCCAACGAAAAGGGAAAAATCCAAACGAAGAGGGGAAAAACCGAACGAAGAGGGAAACAATTGAACGAAAAGGGAAAAATCCGAACGAAAAGGGAAAAAACCCAAAGAAAAGGGAAAAACTCCTACGAAAAGGGAAAAAACCGACCGAAGAAGGAAAAAACCGAACGAAGAGGGAAAAACCCAACGAAAAGGGAAAAATCCAAAGAGGGAAAAAACCCAACGAAAAGGGAAAAAACCCAACGTAGGGGGATAAAACCGAAAGAAGAGGGAAAAAACCCAACGAAAAGAGAAAAAAAAACGTAACGAAAAGGGAAAAAAACGAACGAAGAGGGAAAAAACCGAACGAAAAGGGAAAAATCCAAACGAAAAGGGAGAAAACCGAAGAGGGGAAAAAACCAAAGGAAAAGGGTATAAACCGATAGAAGAGGGAAAAAACCCAACGAAAAGGGAAAAAACGGAACGATAAGGGAAAAAACCCAACGAAAAGGGAAAAAAACGGAACGATAAGGGAAAAAACCCAACAAAAAGGTAAAAAACGGAACCAAAAGGGAAAAAAACCAACGAAAAGGGAACAATCAGAACGAAGAGGGAAAAAACCCAACAAAAGGGGAAAAAAAACGAACGAAGAGGGAAAAAACCGAACGAGAGGGAAAAAATTGAACGAAAAGGGGAAAAAACGAACGAAAAGGGAAAAATGCAAACGAAAAGCGAAAAAAGCGAACGAAAAGGGAAGAAGCCCACCGAAGAGGGAAAAAACCCAACGAAAAGGGAAAAATCCAGACGAAGAGGGAAAAATTCGAACGAAGAGGGAAAAATCCCAATGAAAAGGGAAAAACCCAACGAAAAGGGAAAAAATTGAACCAAAAGGGAGAAACGTAATGAAAAGGGAAAAAACAAACGAAGAGGAAAAAAATTGAACCAAAAGGGAAAATAACGAACGAACAGGGAAAAGAGCGAACGAAAAGAGAAAAATCAAAACGAAGAGGGAAAAAACCAACGAAAAGGGAAAAAACGGAACCAAAAGGGAAAGAACCCAACGAAAAAGGAAAAATTAGAACTAAGAGGGAAAAAACCCAACGAACAGGGAAAAAATTGAACGTAAAGGGAAAAAACGTAACGAAAAGCGAAAAAAACGAAGAGGGAAAAAACCGAACGAGAGGAAAAGAATTGAACGAAAAGGGAAAAAGACGAACGAAAAGGGAAAAAGGCAAACGAAAAGGGAAAAATCCAAACGAAGAGGGAAAAAACCCAACGAAAAGGGGAAAACCCCAACGTAGAGGGAAAAAACCCAACACAAAGGCAAAAATCCAAACGAAGAGGGAAAAAACCGAACAAAGAGGAAAGAAACCGACCGAAGAGGGAGAAAACCAAACGTAAAGGGAAAAAATTGAACGAAAAGGGAAAAAGGCAAACGAAAAAGGAAAAATCCAAAGGAAGAGGGAAAAAAACCCAACGAAAAGGGAAAAAACCCCACGTAGAGGGAAAAACCCCAACGAAAAAGGAAGAATCCAAACGAAGAGGGAAAAAACCGAACAAAGAGGAAAGAAACCGACCGAAGAGGGAGAAAAACAAAAGTAAAGGGAATAAACCGAACGAAGAGGAAAAAATTTAACGAAAAGCGAAAAAATTGAACGAAAAGGGAAAACACCGAACGAAGAGGGAAAAAACCCAACGAAAAAAAAAATTGAACGAAAACGAAAAAAACGTATCGAAAAGGGAAAAAAACAAACGAAGAGGGAAAAAACCAAACGAGAGGGAAAAAATTCAATGAAAAGGGAGAAATCGAAATGAAGAGAGAAAAAAAGAAACGAAAACGGAAAAATTGAACGAAAAGGGAAAAATCGAGACGAAAAAGGGAAAAATTCGAACGAAGAGGGAAAAAACCAAACGTAAAGGGAAAAAACCGAACGAAGAGGGAAAAAACCAAACGAAAAGGGAAAAAACCCGACGAAAAGGGAAAAAACCGAACGAAGAGGGAAAAAACCGAACAAAGGGGGAAAAAATTGAACGAAAAGGGAAAAAACCGAACGAAAAGGGAAAAACCTAACGAAAAGGGAAAAAATTGAAGGAAAAGGGAAAAATCCAAACGAAGAGGAAAAAAAACCCAACGAAAAGGGAAAAATCAAAACGACGGGGGAAAAAACCCAACGCAAAAAGAGAAAAAATCGAACGAAGAGGGAAAAAACCCAACGAAATGAAAAAACAGAACGAAAAGGGAAAAAAGCGAAAGAAGAGGGAAAAAATTGAACGAAAAGGGAAAAAACGGAACCAAAAGAGAAAAAACTCAACGAAAAGGGAAAAAATTGAACCAAAACGGAAAAAACGTAACGAAAAGGGAACGAACGAAGAGGGTAAAACCCGAACGAAGAGGGAAAAATACCGAACGAAAAGGGAAAAATCCAAACGAAAAGGGAAAAAACCGAAGAGGGGAAAAAACCAAAGGAAAAGGGAATAAACCGAACGAAGAGGGAAAAAACCCCACGAAAAGGGAAAAAACGGACCGATAAGCGAAAAAAACCCAACGAAAGGGAAAAAAACGGAACAAAAAGGGAAAAAACCCAACGAAAAGGGAAAAATCAGAACGGAGAGGGAAAAAACCCAACGAAAAGGGAAAAAACAGAACGATAAGGGAAAAAACACAACGAAAAGGGAAAAAACGGAACCAAAAGGGAAAAAACCCAACGAAAAGGGAACAATCAGAACCAAGAGGGAAAAAACCCAACAAAAGGGAAAAAAACGAACGAAGAGGAAAAAACCGAACGAGAGGGAAAAAATTGAACAAAAAAGGAAAAGAACGAACGAAAAGGGAAAAATGCAAACGAAAAGGGAAAAAAGCGAACGAAAAGGGAAAAATCCGAACGAAGAGGGAAAAAACCCAACGAAAAGGGAAAAATCAAACGAAGAGGGAAAAAACCCAACGAAAAGGGAAAAAACCAAACTGAGAGGGAAGAAACCCCACGAAAAGGGAAAAAACCGAACGAAGAGAATAAAAACAAACGAAAAGGGAAAATATTGAACGAAAAGGGAAAAAACGAACGAAAAGCGAAAAATCCAAACGAAAAGGGAAAAAACCGAAGAGGGGAAAAAACCAAAGGAAAAGGGTATAAACCGAACGAAGAGGGTAAAAACCCAACGAAAAGGGAAAAAACGGAACGATAAGGGAAAAAACCAAACGAAAAGGGAAAAAAACGGAACGATAAGAGTAGCAATAGAATAGCGACTTGAGCGCAGTAGAGAGATGCCGACAAGCGATAAAGTTCTTTGTTCTACGCCGACAAGCCCCGCCCCCTCCCTTTGTGTGCTCACATGCCGCCAGGTCTCGTGTCGTTAGGCCCCGCCCCCTCTCGCTTTGTGTGCTCACCTAATGCCGGCAGTATCTGTGCTAACAGGTTCTACCCCCTCCCCCATGCGTTCTACTGTGGCGTCATGACTTGATGGAATTGTTTTCTCGAGTCCTGCCGCCCCTCGGCAAATTAATTAGGTAATGTTCGTCAAACATTTTTTTTATGATTACTAAGGTCTGCAGATTGCATCCTCGAGCAATTAAGTTTTTTGATTAATGAATTGTTGACTGGAGCTTGAGTATAAGTAGTCTGCTCACGGTAACAGTCTGTCATGTAATGAAACACTGCAGCCTTCTTGTATCTGGGGAAATCGCTTGTCCATTAGCTGAACATGTTAGACGCGTTCAACACATTAATAGGCTTTTAAGTTTACATTCCGGATCTGTTTACATACATTAGCGATCAACGACATACTTCCGTCTGGAGGTAACGGTGACACACATTAGCTGACCCGTTAGACGCTTTCACTCCATTAGCGAACAAGAGCCCGGCATGTAATGAAAAAACCCGTAACCTACTTCTGTCTGATGGTAACGGTGACCTCTATTAGCTGACATCTTTAGACGCTTTCAACTCATTAGCGAACAATGCCAGTAATTGTTTTCCTAAGTGCTCTACAATCTCTCACTACTTCAGCTTTAGTGGGGGGAATTATATAAAAGCAGCAGTTTCTCCAATGATTTTCACAGTATCGTAAGAACACTGCGATCTAAGCACTCTGCAAGCTTTATTCTTTCAACGTGGAAATTACATCGAACATCATGTCTGGTAAGTTGTATCACCAATTCATCTTCATTAAAAAGTTAACTTATTACTTAGTACATTTAACTTATATTTGCGTTCTTGTTTTTAATGACGGCCCTTTATTTGTAAATAGCTGAGTATTCTAAAAGTTAATAGCTAGACAGTTGAATTTTTTCTGAAATGTGAACAGTTTAGTTAAGTATTCATTTTAGACAAGCTTATTCTACATTTAATAGCTAACTGCGCGAATTCTCAAAAAATGTGAATAATTTAGATAAGTATTCGTCTTGTTGAGAAATTATTATTCCAGATATTTAAATACAGGGTTTCACAGAGTGAATTATATTCCTTTCTAGACAAAATACAATTACTTGTTTACCCTACGATTCGAATAAAGAATGTTCTGTATAAATATTCTTCCGAGGGTAAGCGGCGGTATTCGATCCGGGGACTTCATGTTTGCATGCATTGAGCGAACATTCATCAGTTAATGAGTTTAGTTAAGTTTTCATTTTAGGCAAGCTTATTCTACATTGAATAGCTAACTGCGCGAATTCTCAAAAAAATGTGAACAATTTAGTTAAGTATTCGTCTTGTTGAGTAATTATTATTCCAGGTATTTAAATACAGGATTTCACAGAGTGAATTATATTCCTTTCTAGACAAAATACAATTACTTGTTTACCCTACGATTCGAATAAAGAATGTTCTGTATAAATATTCTTCCGAGGGTAAGCGGCGGTATTCGATCCGGGGACTTCATGTTTGCATGCATTGATCGAACATTCATCAGTTAATGTTTCATTCCTCTAGTGCATTTTATTTAGTAAAAACATCCAGCCTGTTTCCATCACGTTAAAAAAGAGATATTTTCCATGAGTGTGTCGAATAATACAAATGCTTTATTTTGTCATAGAAATTTCTCAGGTGTTTAAAAATACATCGACATTTCCCTGTATAAGCAATACGCAATAAAGTAAATTAACTTAATAATATAACTTTTCTTAAAAAAGTAAATAAATAAATAAATAAATAAAAATCTAACGTGTAAATTAATTACGTTTTCAGCATTCAGTTCTACTAACGTAGCTGAGGCATACATCCAGCTCCAGCAGGATCGTTCCTCAAATACAGCCATGATTCAGACACCAGAACAATCAAATGGTAAGCATTCTTCAGAGTTTAAAAAAATTAATGTAACAATTCATATTAACTTCTTGTTCATATTCTTTATTATTATATTATTATTATTTCCAGGATGCGGACTTTATTTTGAGGTCTGTCATCCATCGATCGCTGCACAGGCACCTCCAGGCTTCCAAACCTTCCTGGTGCCAAATCATCATGGATGGGGCTCTGGCCCATACATGCAGCAACACTCGAATGGTAAGAATTTACAGACCTGTGTTTGAGCAATTGTAACTAAAAATTATTTAATAGCAGGTATACAAGGGCGATTCTAGCATACAAAGACCTACCTACGACAGCATAGAGTTCTGGATTGTATAAGCAGAAAAGGATATATTTAAGGAGAGTTTCTCACCACATATGCAGTCACATAACTCTACCGGTATCCTAGAATACCGTGTATTTTCACGCCTGTGTTCAAAACATCTATTTTTCACGTATAGCGTATAGATTCTTTAGAACTCTATACTTAAACATGCTATACTATTATTATTATTTATTTTTTCCAGGAAATGGACTTTATTTCGGGGTCGGCATCGCTCAACAGGCGACCGTTGCACCGGCACCTCCAGGCTTTGCGACCGTTGCACCAGTAGGCTTCGCGACCGCTGCACCACCACCCCCAGGCTTCCAGACCTTCCTGGTACCAAATCAGCAGGGGTGGGGCTCTGCCCCTTACATGCAGCAAGCATCGAATGGTAAGAGTTTTTCAATATTTTATGAACTTCTTTTACACATTTTATATTATTATTAATATTATCATTATTATTATTTTTTCAGGAAGTGGACTTTATTTTGGGATGAGTCAGCCATTGTCCGCTGCACAGGCACCGTCTGGCTTCCAAGCCTTCATGGAGTCAAATCAGCAGGGTTGGGTCCCTGTCCCATACATGCAGCAACCACCGACAGGTAAGAACATGTTTCAAAATTTTATGAAGTTCTTTTACACATTTTATATTATTATTAATATTGTTATTATTATTTCCAGGAAGTGGTCTTTATTTCGGAGACGGGTTTGTTCCTCACGCACACTCTGCACCACAAGCTTTCCATGCATCAAATCAGCAGGGGTGGGGTCCTGCCCCGTACATGCAACAACCACTGAATGGTAAGAACCCTTCAACATTTTATGAACTTCTTTTACACATTCTATACTGTTATCATTATTATTATTAATATTATTATTTCCAGGAAGTGGACTTTATTTCGGGCGCGGTATCGCTCAACATGCGAGCGCTGTACCATCAGCCTTCCCTATACAAAATCAGCAGGGATGGGGGTCTGACATTAGTGTGCAGCAACAGTCAAATGGTAAGAATCCTTCAACATTTTACGAAGTTCTTTTACACATTGTATATTATTATTATTATTATTATTATTATTATTATTATTCCAGGAAATGATCTGGGTGACGCTGGAAGCCAGCCTATGGACCTGGCAACACAGGGATCAGCATCGCCAGAGATTGGTGAAGACTCGACCACTGCACAGTTAGCCTCCTCATCGCTCGACACTCTAGAGGAAGTTATACACGGTGAACCATCGACCTCCTCAGTCGCAGGCAATGAAACCTCTGCACCATCGACCTCCTCAGACGCAAGCGATGAAGCCGCTGCACCGTCAACCTCCTCATCATCATCCAATGATGTAGAACCAGTTAATAGAAAGAGAGGACCGACATCGGATGGGAGGGAACAGCCTACAATAAAAAAAGCCAAGGTTAGTGCTAGCAATTGCCAGGGTCTGGAGTGCAATACCATACAATCGGCATTCAAGGGACGTATTTTTAATAGTAGAATAGAAAATACATTAGAAATACTCGAGCCCAGAGTCTTTTTAGATGAGTGCAAGGAGCTTATTATTAAAGAAGTGGAAAACGTTTTGCAGAAAAGCAGGAGTGGATTAAAGATGCATTGTTCCATGGAACTTGAATATTTAATCCAGAAACCTGATGAAGAGAAGTGTCTTTCCACTGGCTTTAATTCTAAGCCTGTACTGATTCTTCCATCAAGCGACCTCAATCAGATCTTCTCTTCAATTGCGGGGGATATTTTGGAAAACATTTCTACATTTGAGGGGGGAGCATCGTCAAAGTCCTTGTCAAAGATACTTCGCCTGGTGATGGGATTTACACACTACGATCCTTTACACGCTGGTTCATACATTGAACTACCTCAGAAAATTAGGCATAAGTATGCTGTTATAAACATAAAGAATGAAGACAACTTCTGCTTCGCATGGTGCATGCTTGCCTCTAAATACCCTGTTAAACGCGACGGTCAGAGAACCACAAAATACCCTGAGGAACTGCTTTTCGAGGTATTCAATTATGAAGGTATCGAATTTCCAGTACCCTTACATCAAATTGAATGCTTTGAAAATCAGAATAATGGAGTATCCATTTCACTGTTTGGTATAGAGGAGAATGACAACATTATTCCCCTATACCAAACAGCTGAAAAGAAGCAGCACCATGTAAACCTGCTATATATTGAAGAGGATGATAAGTCACACTATTGCCTCATTAAAGACCTATCCAGACTAGTAAGGAGTCAAGTTACTAAGTACCAGCATAGAATATGGACATGTGAGGCATGTCTCAAGAGATGCACCAATGAAAAAGCTCTGGAAGCACATAGGTTAAGATGCGGGAAATGCCAACTGCTTAAAATGCCCCAACAGGATGAATACCTTGAATTTAAAGCATTCTCTAAAAGCGTTCCTGTACCTTTTGTTATATACGCAGACATTGAATCTGTTCTGGCGAAGGTTCACTCTTGCGAGCCCTCAAGCAGCTCGAGTTGGACCCGAGCCATTCAAGAGCATGAAGCAATGTCTATTGCCTTGAAGGTGGTATGTAGGCATGACGAGGC
This sequence comes from Deroplatys truncata, assembly GCA_030765065.1. Classification (NCBI taxonomy): domain Eukaryota; kingdom Metazoa; phylum Arthropoda; class Insecta; order Mantodea; family Mantidae; genus Deroplatys; species Deroplatys truncata. The sequence continues at coordinate 493,916,004 of CM060990.1, forward strand.
CTTGTCAAAATTCTTTCTCTTTACAGGTCCAAATGCCATCGATGACTTTATCAAACAATTAAAATCAATTGCTGATGAAGTCATCGATGTGTATTCCAATCCTAAACCCATGGATTTAACCCTTGAAGAGCAACAGAATTTTGACAATGCTTCTGAGTGTCATATATGCCTTGCTGCTTTCACTGTGAGCGATTTGCGTGTGAGGGATCACGATCATGTGACAGGGGAATATCTGGGTGCTGCTCATAATAGATGTAATTTGAATAGAAAGGTCCCTGATTTCATACCGATCTTTTTTCATTGCCTATCTAATTATGACAGCCACTTCTTGATAAGACGCCTGGCGTATGATAATAAGCCCATATCGTGCATCGCTCAAAGTGGTGAAAGGTATATAGCGTTTAGCAAACGGTACAGGAACATCAGCTTCAGGTTTCTGGACAGCTTTAAGTTTCTTGACGACAAGCTGTCCAGCCTGGCTGACATGCTGGAGGAGAGTGACTTTAAAATAACAAGGGCAGAATATCCTGTTGAGGAGCATTTTAAGCTGGCGAAGAGCAAGGGAATATTCCCCTATGATTATGTTTCAAGCCTAGACATACTCAAAGAAACTTCTCTACCACCGAAGGATGCCTTCTACAGCACTCTTACTGACAGTCACATCACAGACGAGGAATACAGGCATGCTGAAAAAGTCTGGGATACCTTTAATATCCAGAATCTCGGAGAATACAGCGATCTATACCTGAAAACAGATATACTGCTCTTGGCGGATATTTTCGAAAAGTTTCGAGATCTCATCCTGGGGATGTATAAACTTGACCCAGCATGGTTTTATACATTACCAGGACTCGCATTTGACGCTATGTTGAAGATAACAAAGGCGAAACTTTCCTTAATATCTGACAAGAGCATGCTGGAATTTTTCGAGTCGGGAATTAGAGGCGGACTGTGCACAGTGGTGAAGGGCTATACCAAAGCTAACCACAGGTACATGTCCAACTTTGATCAGCATGCTCCTGTTAAACACCTGTCCTATTGGGACATAAACAACTTATATGGAGCTTCTATGGGGTCTGCCCTCCCGTACAAGAATCTGAAATGGCTCACCAGAGAAGAAATTGATAGCATAAACTTCGCTGAAATCAAAGAAGACTCTGAGACTGGCTATGTGCTAGAGGTTGATATCGAATACCCCGACCATATCCACGACGCCCACAACGAGCTTCCTTTCTGCCCACAGAGTGCGATACCACCGAATGGCCAATACAAGAAACTGCTTGCGACATTAGAACAGAAAAGCAAATATGTCTTGCACTACAGGGTGATGCAGCAGTGTATTGAACAGGGGCTAACTGTGAGACATATTCACAGAGTGGTATCCTACGACCAGTCTAACTGGTTGAAGACATATATCGACGTGAACACTGAGAAAAGAATTCAGGAAAAGTCAAAATTCGGGCAAAACCTTTGGAAAAAGATGAATAACGCCGTATATGGAAAATTTATAGAAAATGTCAGGAAATACACTGATTTCAAAATAGTTGGAAGCTGGAAACAGGCAAAGAAGTTGATAGCACGCGGCACATACCTACGCACCATAATTTTTGAAGAAAATCTTGTAGGAATCGAGCTGGGTAGAGAGGAAGTGCATATGAACAAGCCAATCTACATAGGACACGCAATTTTGGACATTTCAAAATTTATCATGTATGACTTCTTTTACAATATCATGAAACCAAATTTAAAAGACTTGCTGCTGAATTACATGGATACAGACTCATTCATTTTTGAAACGAGTTCTGATATCTATGATTTCATCAGGGAGAACCCCCAATATTTCGACACTTCAAACTTCGAAAAGGATAATGCATATGGCATTAAGCAAGCCAATAGGAAAAAGATTGGGTTGTTCAAGGATGAGTTGGGCGGCTTAGTTATGGAGGAGTATGTCGGTATAAGAGCAAAGTTATACGCATACAGATACGGAGGGCAGACAATTAAGAAAGCTAAGGGCATCACCAGGGTAGGCATGAATAAAATAGATTTCGACCATTATTTTGAATGTTTAAAAGACCATAGCCTAAAAATTTATTCGATACAAAAAACATTTCGGAGTAAACACCACAAAATTACAACAATTGAAACAAACAAATTGGCTTTGAAGGGGGGTGACGATAAGAGGAAGTTGATGGAAGGAAGCTATAAGACTGTAGCGTGGGGCCATTATTCCCTTAGACCCGGTGATTGCTAGTGTCTAAACTTTTAAATAATGTATATATTGTGTAAAATAGATATCAAATGTGTGAGGGTTTTTTGTGTAACACTTTTCCCTCAAAAAAGAAAGAAAAATATGAATGCTTTTAAAATAAAAATACTCATGGTTTTACAATCATAAAACTTTATTCTTTATTAATTCTTCACATATTACACCAAGTCCATTATATCAATCCATTGAGTATCTGGAAAACCATACCACTTTACAAGAACTTTGTTTCCACGTTTACGTATAACCTTTTCTATTAAATATGTATTAGGATAGTTAGTCTTTTTTAGTTCATGTCCATAAAAGCCACCTTTTATGATTTCACCATTCCTATCCTTTAGTATGTATGTTGTAGGCTTGGTACGGTTCACACGAAATACTTTGAAGATTTCAACGCTCCAGTTAGATTCATAACCCTTTTCAAAATGTCCTTTATGTTTAGATATCCTGACATAATCACCAACACTAAACTTCCTTGAAGCCTTCTTCTCTCTTCGTTCTTGATTATAATTATACACAGTCAGAAGAAGATCGTTGTTTTTCACTTCATTAGGTTTCATGCGGATAGTTGAATGAAAAGTATCATTGTACTTTACAAGGATTCTAGGTAAAAGATCTAGCCACTTGTATGAGCCTTGGACTAAAAACTCTCGGTACATCATATTCTTCAAGGTTCGAATTAAACGTTCAACAGCCGCAGCCTTCACATTGGTATAGGTGCTGTAGTGGTTAATATTATACTTAAACATTAGCCGTTTAAAGAATGTGTTATAAAATTCTTTCCCGTTGTCACTTTGAATATTCCGGGGAGGGACATCCATTTCTTGTAATATATCCTCCATTGCCTTTGCAACATTAACTCCGCTCTTATCCTTTAAGGGTTTTGCATATGCCATTTTAGAGTAAAAGTTGATTGCGATCAGAATGTATTTGAAATTTTTGTTCACTCTTGCATATGATATCATTTCAATCAAATCAATTTGTAATAAATCGTTCATACCTTTGCTGATAATTTTGCGTCGTAAATAGTTCCTCCTCGCCGACCCGTGAAGCTCTCTGGCGATATTCTGTTTGGCTGTCATGCTATAACTTTAGATGCTTTCAACTCCCTGATAATTTCCTCAATCTCTTGAGTGTGACTATTATTACCAGCACCCCTCGATGCAATTAGTAACCTCAGCCTATTTACTAATGTGTTAGGGTTTCTCCAGAAAACGTAATCAACCTCCTTATCAGACTTATGCTCCTTCCATGTCAGTCCTAGACCTGAATGTGTATTGAGCAAGGGGCGTATTATATTCTTGTATTTATACGATTTACCAGATTTCAAACGACCGTGTCTGGTGTAACCAGATCTATGAAGAAAAGTACTTTTCATAATCTTAGCGTACGTCTCCAAGTCTTCACTGGTGTATGCAGAAATCTGAGGCGTTCGCTTAAAGATGAGCTCCGTCAAACCGTCTGTAGACTCATACGTTTCATCACCTATCAATATTTGATTATTTATAAAATGAATATCTTTATTTCCAAGCATATAACTTCCATCCTGATATCTCACCCCGTACAATGTATCAATGCGGTCCTTGTCTTTTGAGCGAACGTGTTGAAGGAAAGTAGAAATACTTGTAGAATCATCATCTTCATTCTTGACTGTCTCCACAGCCAACCCTCGTTGACTGTCCAAAATATCCTTGAGGGGAGCGGTTACAGGCTTCAAAGCTTCGGACATGATATGCTGAGTCTCAAACCTGAGACCTTTTAGAGCTCTCAGTTTTTCTTTTACAGCCCTGGTATGCTCGGCTACAGACTCTTTAAGTCTTATGCTTTCACTATCCATCTTACAAATGACGTGAAAATAGACGATTACATTCAATTTATAGTCTGCGTCCACTTTGAGTTCTCATCGTATCGATAGCCTTAGCTAACATCTCTATCGAAGTTCTCAGTTGCTCGGTTTCTTTCTTATGTTCCTGCGTATGTGTCTTGAACGCTTCAGCAAAGATTGCCGTATTAGCGTACAGGCTTCTGGTTGATTCTTCTAGACTCGTCATTTGCTGCACATTAGTTTTGTAAGCGTCCATCATCATATTTACATTTTCCTCCACTTTCTTAAGTTTATCATTGCATGAATCAGTTTTGAGAGTATTCAAAACCTCTGTCTTTAACTGTCCGACTGTAGCCTCTAAATCTGAAACTCGCTTCATCGCTAACTTTTCTAAATTGCTAATTTTCTGATTGCAAAGATTCTGAAGATTTGTTTTTTCTCTATCAAGCTCTGCGGTAACTTGTTTAATGGAGTCCATTACAGAATCCACTCTGTCTTTTGTAGAGGTTGTTAGAGTATCCACTTTACTCGTAGTTTTATTCAGATTTGCTGTGATGTCTAGCAGCTTTTTACCTATTTGCATCTCGATTTCCTTTGGTAAGTACCTATTTAACTGCTGTCGCGTCTCGTTCGATTTCCTAATGATCATAGCTCTAGCATATCTTTTATTTACAGCATCTGTATCTCCGAGAGGATCTGCTATATCAGTGATTCTCTTATTGTCGAATATAATGTTACCATTACCATCTCTCGTCTGCGTGCGTGAATTGACATATCCAGCGATGAACTTTTTATTCACAATATCGTTATCGTGAACAGGATCTAGCAATACCTTCAATCTAACTTTATCAATCACAATGTTATTTTCCTTATCTCTCTTGAGGATATATCTTGAAATCAATTCATCGAACAGGGTCTTAGCCATAACCTCAACATTGTTAGCAGTTTGCTGAGAGAAATCTTGCATTCTAATTTCGAGAGCATCCACATAATTCTTATTGGAAGCATCATGATTATCTTCAGGATCGTGAACGTTACACAATCTCTTATTCTTGAATTGATAATTTCCTTTGACATCTCTATTTATGATAAAACGATCAAACACTCTTCTAACTGGACCAGTTCTCTGAGAACCGAACCTATCGATGCTCATGGTTAACTACGAATGATCATTTTCTTTTTTGTCGAGGTTAATATATACATCAAAACCATTCCTATATCGTCCCTCATTCATGTGAAATTCAGGAACTATCACAACAAAGGGTCTTCCTTCTGTAGAGCTCTCCCAAACGTTCTTACATAGATCTTTAAATTCGTTGTAGGTCATGTCGGTATTTACATAATCTTCGTAAATGTGCTTTAAGTTTAAATTGTCTAGCCTGAAGAGTATTATCATGTTTGTATTATCGCGAATTAAATGTTTTGGAACTTTAGCATAGGACTGTGCTAGATATACAGAGTCGACATTTCGATGTCTACCCATACTGTAAAAGGATGCTATCTTTTCCTGCTTTTCAGTGATGACGTCATCAAATATAAAGATTGAATTTTCTTCGACTTCAGAAGGATGCAAAACATCATCACCGTTGTCGAAGGTGTTCACTTCTATACCTTCGATGTTTCCAAGCACTTTAATTAGATATTGGTACTTTGGTTGATAGAGAGACTTTGAATAAATATATAAATTTTCAAAACGTAGTCCATTCTCATGGAGTAGCATATTGAGTAATACGTTTGTTTTCCCTGCACTGGAGCTCCCTAAAATAAGAGCTCTGACATTAGATGGAAATAACTTGCCATGACGATCACTTCTAAAGTCACTTTCAAAGTCTAATACCTGAATAGGTAGAGAGCAGTGCTGCTTAACAAGCTCCATGTTAACAACTAACTTATAACATGTATGTGCATTGTTTATATATATTACCGTTTGTAAAAGTAGTTAATGATTGACTGCAATGATATAAAAGGGCTAATGCATTCAATTACTCGTTTAGTCTATCATGAGAGCTAAGAGAGGGAGGTCGTTGCAGTATAAGCGCGGCTCTGGAATTATTAATTCTATAATTAATTCGCTCCCCTTTGAAGCTCACTTACCTGGATATAGATATTGCGGGCCTGGTACTAAATTGGAAAAACGTCTAAAAAGAGGAGACCCCGGAATTAACCAATTAGACACAGCTTGCAAACAGCACGACCTCGCGTACGCTGAGAATAAGGACACCGCTTCAAGACAAATAGCGGATAAGATTCTTGCAGAGAAGGCTTGGAAACGTCATCAGATTCAACTTTTGGTGAAAGGTTAGCTGCAAGGCTAGTAACTGCAATCATGAAGGGAAAGGTTGCAGTGGGAGCCGGAAAGAGGAAGAAGAAGAGAGGAGGGTTTTTACCATTGATTCCCATCATTGCTGCTTTAGGCGCTGCAGCAGGTGGCGCTGCTCAGATAGCCTCTGCAGTCAATAAAAAAAAGGCTGCTGATAGACACTTGGCAGAAGTTGCGAGGCATAACAAGGCGATGGAGACCCGAGGAAAGGGGCTCAGGAAGGGTAGGTGTAAGAAGAGGAATAAAGGAGGTTTCTTACCTGCAATGCCGCTGATGTCGTCTTTAGCCGCTGCATCTAAAATAGCAAGGTCTTTGAAAAAAAGAGGATCTAAAGGCGAGGGTTTAAAGAAGAAGGCAAAAAACGGAGGAAGAGGATTGTACATATACCGGAGGAAGCCCTAAGTAACGTAGCCCTCGAATATTACGCTAAACGTTTAAAAATTCCTTATTTTAGAGGGGTTTATATGATTGACAAACTTCCTTTAAAACCGCACTGCAAAGAGAGACTTATTACCAATCTCGATACATCGGATAATGAAGGAACACACTGGGTTGCTATAAGGAAAGAAGGTGATGTCGCATACTACTTTGATAGTTTCGGTAATTTGAAGCCGCCTCCTGAGATTGAGAAATATCTACAAGGCGTTAAAATCTACTATAATACACAGAGATACCAGAATTTCGATTCAGTCATCTGCGGACACTTGTGCTTGCAATTTCTTTTATCCTAGAAGCTGCTTCATCGTCAAGATGAGTTATACAGTTACAGTGAGTGGGTCAGATACTGTTATTTCAACGTATCTAAACCCTCCTCTACAGCTAGATCCTCCAGGTCATTATGAGATTGCTCTCTTGAATTTTGAGACATTCTATTCAATACCAAATGTCGATGGAAGTAATAATAGATTTCATTATATTCATAATGGTAAACCTGAAGCCATTGTCATCCCTCATGGAACCTATGAGATTGCCGATATCAATACATTTCTAAAGGATAAACTAGAATTGAATGATGAAGTCTTCTTCATAAGGCCTAACAATAATACAATGAAGGCTGAAATTAAATGTCCTTATACAATAGACTTTTCTAAGGAAAGATCTATTGGTTCGCTTCTAGGATTCACAGACACTAAAATAATTCCTGCTGGAGAAGCGATCGAATCTGACGATCTTGTGAATATATTTAAAGTGAGTATCATACGTGTGGAGTGCAGTATTGCAACAGGCTCTTTCATTGACGGTAAAAGCGGACATTCGCTCTACGAGTTTTTCCCTTCTGTTCCGCCAGGCTATCATATCTCTCAAGAACCTTCGAACCCCATATATTTACCTGTCATAGATACAAACTATATAGACCAGATCACTATTCGAGTGGTAGATCAACACGGTAAGGCTATCAACTTCAGGAACGAAGTTATCACTACAAGACTCCACATAAGACGTAATGGCAATACATTTTAAAAGACACCTCAAATACTATAATAGACGACGTACACAGCGATCGAAGCATACTACCTCTCCAACTTCCGAGGAGTTAACACGTGCTAACCGCAAGTTCCTCGAAGAGTTAGGTTACAGGACGCTATAATGGACATCTTAAACGTGACAGAAGTTCCAGCCTTTGACGACAAGATCACCAAGGAGGAGGAGCATATTTTTCTTCCATACAACACCTCTGCTCTGGATGTAAACGATGAAATTAGAATACCATGTCAAGCTGAAGATTTGTATACGCTACCTAACAAGAGTTATCTCTACATCGAAGGTGCTCTCACCAAGGTAGATGGATCCCCTACTACTACATCGAAGCTCACTAATAATGCTATAACCTTCATGTTTGATGAGATACGTCTAGATATGAATGCTACAACTATAGACAGAACAAGGAATCCTGGAATTACTACAACTATACGAAATTATGTGACTCTCAACCCTATGGAATCGAATCGTCTGCTGAATGCTGGATGGGCCTATCCTGGTGAAGAAGTTGATATAGTACACGCGACGAATGGAGCTTTCAATGCTGTAGTCCCTCTCTCGATGCTCCTAGGATTTGCTGATGACCACAAGGAACTTATACTCAACAGCAAGTTTGAATTGATTCTCATAAGATCCAAAGATTCTAGAAACTGCGTCCTGAGTTCGAATGGAGAGGAAGCTAATGTAAAGTTAACTAGAATCGAATGGAGGATGCCTGTAATTCGTCTTTCTGATGCTGAAAGAGTTCACATTCTAAAAATTGTCAAGTCTGATAAACCTCTACACCTTGCCTTTCGATCTATGGATCTTCATACCCAGCCTGCTGTACCCCAGACAAGATCTTTCACTTGGAATGTAGCAACAACATCTAAGCTCGAGAAACCTCGCTTCATCATAGTGTGTGCTCAGACTGCAAGATTGGGCGATTATAGCAAGAACAGTTCCGAGTTTGATCACTGTAACATTACTAATATGAGACTATTCCTCAACAGCGAATGCTACCCCTACCATGATTTGAACTTGGACTTTAAAAATTCAAAGTTTGCTTCACTATATGAAATGTACTGTAAATTTCAAAGTTCCTATTATGAAAGAGATAATTACCCCCTCTTGAAGAGAAAGGATTTTCTTCACCGTGCACCATTATTCGTAATAGACTGTTCTCACCAACCCGAGGAGGTTATAAATGGAGCTGTGAACATCAGAATCGAGATTCAAGCATCTGCAAATATACCAGCCCAGACGTCACTGTACTGTCTGGTTCTACATGACAAAGTATTTACCTACAAACCTCTTTCTCACTTGATGCAAGCACTTATATAATTATGTATATGTTTGGGTGAATGGTTTTGTAAAGGAATGTACTAGGATAAGTTTATGAATAATAAATTGAATTCATATACTAAAACACTCTTTTATTGACTTTAGCATACATTTCAAGCATTTTCCTTCTCCCCCTCCTACCCCCTGAAAAACTAGTTGCTCCTGACTTGCAGAAATCATTTAAAATATTCAAATGTCTTTCAATATAAGGCAATAGTCGTTTTAGGTTCCTTACACCCTCAATGTCTAAAGATATTACATTATTATTTAAACAAGTATTTATGAAATGAATTGAATGGTCAAAAAATACAATAATATTGTATGCATAAATTACATTGTCACAATATTCATCACACGCAAACTTTTTTTCTTGGCGTAGGTAATCTTCAATCATTGGAATGTTTTTGGATATTATATCCCAGTCTGATTTTGTAATATAAACAAATGATTTATCACTTTCGCAGTTTATGTAGAGGGAGGGGATGTCATAGTATAGTCCAATATTCACGGAATGGGAGGGGGAGATGCTGACGTCATCAAGCGCATGTGATCGATTCTCCATGCTCCTCCGGGGTATCTTCAATGAATAAGAAGACCATAGGAGCATCGTTGAGGATTCTCCTCTTACACCGTCTCTTCTGCTTTTTCTCACCGCTCTCGTTCCGCCTCTTCCTCCGCTCCCTCCTCACACCCCTGCAACATATATTCAAAACAATGTTAGAAATAGGTTTAGTTAATGATTTCATACGTCTGAAAGAGAAAATACATATATTAGAAAAATCCTCTCCCCTTGTCACACAAAAAGTATTATCAAAGAGTGTCATACTCACTTCACGCTCTTGCACGATTCTGTGTGTATCTCGGGCGAGCAATCTGGAGTCGTCTGATTTATCCACTCCTGCATCCTCGTTGCTTTATCATCAGGGGTAGTAGTAATGTCGGGTAGTGGAGCGGCATCCTCCTCCATAGGCTGTGTATGGCGCTCTGCGATTGGATATTCCACTATATCGACATCGCGTCTCTCAGGATCCAGCTCCTCTATTGGTACGGGTACCTTAGGCGCAGTCATTCGCAGTCTGTAATAATTTAATTTTTAGGTTAGACACAGAGTAGCATTAGAAGCAGTAAATGAATATGTAATTTAACATTTCTTCTACTTACTCGAGTTTTCTCTTCCTCCGCTGGTAGACCTCGCAGTTGTCGTTACATAGGAAGAAGGATGTCATGCGTTCATGCTGGGCCGGGTTAGTACACAGTACAGAATGCATGTATCCGGTGCACGACTCTGTATCACATTTAGCTAGATGTTTCGAGACGAAGACATTGTCAACTTCATCGTCATCGCTAAGATCCTCCACATCAACACCCCTGTGATTTTCACTGAAAGAATGAAATAATTTCAAGTTAGATTTCATTTAACATGCGTACAATATATTACTGAGTTATAGAAATATGTATATTACTTACATGTTCGCTCCTCGATAAACAGGACAGCTCTCTGTACACACTTCCAGTGTAGTCATCTGATCATGATGCGACGGTTGAGTACACAACACTGAATGCATTAAACCATTGCATGTTTCGGTATGGAAGTATACGTAGTGAAAATAATCTTCCCCGCACTCGCTCCAGTTATCATTCACATCAGATGCACGATGATCACCAGCCATTTCGATTATCACTGAACGAACACTGAAAAAACAATAAATGATCGCTCCGGCTGCCTACGTTCCTTATATACTGTAGACGGTGACGTCACGCAGCGGTGGAGGGGTGGAATGCATGTTGAGACCTGTTATTCACCCTCCAGGCAGAGCCCAGCTGTCTATTTTTTGAAATACAATCACCTTTTTTAATAACATTTATAATATTTAACTATAATGTTATCCGTATTTATTTTACTTTTAATAACATATGTAGTATTCACCAATCAATGAGACGCTTCTGAATTATGAATACTTTATTCGCAATATTTTATTGAAAGAAATAAGAACTATGAAACTTAATCATTAATTATCAGGGAAAAAATTGTCTAGACTTGGGTTTTTCCACGGTTTGTGATGGAAATTCTACGAGCTAAAAGGTATTTACATTGAGTGTCTGGGGGTTTTTCAGAGCACTTAGGAAAACAATTACTGGCATTGTTCGCTAATGAGTTGAAAGCGTCTAAAGATGTCAGCTAATAGAGGTCACCGTTACCATCAGACAGAAGTAGGTTACGGGTTTTTTCATTACATGCCGGGCTCTTGTTCGCTAATGGAGTGAAAGCGTCTAACGGGTCAGCTAATGTGTGTCACCGTTACCTCCAGACGGAAGTATGTCGTTGATCGCTAATGTATGTAAACAGATCCGGAATGTAAACTTAAAAGCCTATTAATGTGTTGAAAGCGTCTAACATGTTCAGCTAATGGACAAGCGATTTCCCCAGATACAAGAAGGCTGCAGTGTTTCATTACATGACAGACTGTTACCGTGAGCAGACTACTTATACTCAAGCTCCAGTCAACAATTCATTAATCAAAAAACTTAATTGCTCGAGGATGCAATCTGCAGACCTTAGTAATCATAAAAAAAATGTTTGACGAACATTACCTAATTAATTTGCCGAGGGGCGGCAGGACTCGAGAAAACAATTCCATCAAGTCATGACGCCACAGTAGAACGCATGGGGGAGGGGGTAGAACCTGTTAGCACAGATACTGCCGGCATTAGGTGAGCACACAAAGCGAGAGGGGGCGGGGCCTAACGACACGAGACCTGGCGGCATGTGAGCACACAAAGGGAGGGGGCGGGGCTTGTAGGCGTAGAACAAAGAACTTTATCGCTTGTCGGCATCTCTCTACTGCGCTCAAGTCGCTATTCTATTGCTACTGATAAGGGAAAAAACCCAACAAAAAGGTAAAAAACGGAACCAAAAGGGAAAAAAACCAACGAAAAGGGAACAATCAGAACGAAGAGGGAAGAAACCCAACAAAAGGGAAAAAAAAACGAACGAAGAGGGAAAAAACCGAACGAGAGGGAAAAAATTGAACGAAAAGGGGAAAAAACGAACGAAAAGGGAAAAATGCAAACGAAAAGGGAAAAAAGCGAACGAAAAGGGAAGAAGCCCACCGAAGAGGGGAAAAACCCAACGAAAAGGGAAAAATCCAGACGAAGAGGGAAAAATTCGAACGAAGAGGGAAAAATCCCAATGAAAAGGGAAAAACCCAACGAAAAGGGAAAAAATTGAACCAAAAGGGAGAAACGTAATGAAAAGGGAAAAAACAAACGAAGAGGGAAAAAATTGAACCAAAAGGGAAAATAACGAACGAACAGGGAAAAGCGCGAACGAAAAGAGAAAAATCCAAACGAAGAGGGAAAAAACCAACGAAAAGGGAAAAAACGGAACAAAAAGGGAAAGAACCCAACGAAAAAGGAAAAATTAGAACTAAGAGGGAAAAAACCCAACGAACAGGGAAAAAATTGAACGTAAAGGGAAAAAACGTAACGAAAAGCGAAAAAAACGAAGAGGGAAAAAACCGAACGAGAGGAAAAGAATTGAACGAAAAGGGAAAAAGACGAACGAAAAGGGAAAAAGGCAAACGAAAAGGGAAAAATCCAAACGAAGAGGGAAAAAACCCAACGAAAAGGGGAAAACCCCAACGTAGAGGGAAACAACCCAACACAAAGGCAAAAATCCAAACGAAGAGGGAAAAAACCGAACAAAGAGGAAAGAAACCGACCGAAGAGGGAGAAAACCAAACGTAAAGGGAAAAAAATGAACGAAAAGGGAAAAAGGCAAACGAAAAAGGAAAAATCCAAAGGAAGAGGGAAAAAAATCCAACGAAAAGGGAAAAAACCCCACGTAGAGGGAAAAACCCCAACGAAAAAGGAAGAATCCAAACGAAGAGGGAAAAAACCGAACAAAGAGGAAAGAAACCGACCGAAGAGGGAGAAAAACAAAAGTAAAGGGAATAAACCGAACGAAGAGGAAAAAATTTAACGAAAAGCGAAAAAATTGAACGAAAAGGGAAAACACCGAACGAAGAGGGAAAAAACCCAACGAAAAAAAAAAATTGAACGAAAACGAAAAAAACGTATCGAAAAGGGAAAAAAACAAACGAAGAGGGAAAAAACCAAACGAGAGGGAAAAAATTCAATGAAAAGGGAGAAATCGAAATGAAGAGAGAAAGAAAGAAACGAAAACGGAAAAATTGAACGAAAAGGGAAAAATCGAGACGAAAAAGGGAAAAATTCGAACGAAGAGGGAAAAAACCAAACGTAAAGGGAAAAAACCGAACGAAGAGGGAAAAAACCGAACAAAGGGGGAAAAAATTGAACGAAAAGGGAAAAAACCGAACGAAAAGGGAAAAACCTAACGAAAAGGGAAAAAATTGAAGGAAAAGGGAAAAATCCAAACGAAGAGGAAAAAAAAACCCAACGAAAAGGGAAAAATCAAAACGACGGGGGAAAAAACCCAACGCAAAAAGAGAAAAAATCGAACGAAGAGGGAAAAAACCCAACGAAATGAAAAAACAGAACGAAAAGGGAAAAAAGCGAAAGAAGAGGGAAAAAATTGAACGAAAAGGGAAAAAACGGAACCAAAAGAGAAAAAACTCAACGAAAAGGGAAAAAATTGAACCAAAACGGAAAAAACGTAACGAAAAGGGAACGAACGAAGAGGGTAAAACCCGAACGAAGAGGGAAAAATACCGAACGAAAAGGGAAAAATCCAAACGAAAAGGGAAAAAACCGAAGAGGGGAAAAAACCAAAGGAAAAGGGAATAAACCGAACGAAGAGGGAAAAAACCCCACGAAAAGGGAAAAAACGGACCGATAAGCGAAAAAAACCCAACGAAAGGGAAAAAAACGGAACAAAAAGGGAAAAAACCCATCGAAAAGGGAAAAATCAGAACGGAGAGGGAAAAAACCCAACGAAAGGGAAAAAACAGAACGATAAGGGAAAAAACACAACGAAAAGGGAAAAAACGGAACCAAAAGGGAAAAAACCCAACGAAAAGGGAACAATCAGAACGAAGAGGGAAAAAACCCAACAAAAGGGAAAAAAACGAACGAAGAGGAAAAAACCGAACGAGAGGGAAAAAATTGAACAAAAAAGGAAAAGAACGAACGAAAAGGGAAAAATGCAAACGAAAAGGGAAAAAAGCGAACGAAAAGGGAAAAATCCGAACGAAGAGGGAAAAAACCCAACGAAAAGGGAAAAATCAAACGAAGAGGGAAAAAACCCAACGAAAAGGGAAAAAACCAAACTGAGAGGGAAGAAACCCCACGAAAAGGGAAAAAACCGAACGAAGAGAATAAAAACAAACGAAAAGGGAAAATATTGAACGAAAAGGGAAAAAACGAACGAAAAGCGAAAAATCCAAACGAAAAGGGAAAAAACCGAAGAGGGGAAAAAACCAAAGGAAAAGGGTATAAACCGAACGAAGAGGGAAAAAACCCAACGAAAACGAAAAAACGGAACGATAAGGGAAAAAACCAAACGAAAAGGGAAAAAAACGGAACGATAAGGGAAAAAACCCAACAAAAAGGTAAAAAACGGAACCAAAAGGGAAAAAAACCAACGAAAAGGGAACAATCAGAACGAAGAGGGAAAAAACCCAACAAAAGGGAAAAAAAACGAACGAAGAGGGAAAAAACCGAACGAGAGGGAAAAAATTGAACGAAAAGGGGAAAAAACGAACGAAAAGGGAAAAATGCAAACGAAAAGGGAAAAAAGCGAACGAAAAGGGAAGAAGCCCACCGAAGAGGGGAAAAACCCAACGAAAAGGGAAAAATCCAGACGAAGAGGGAAAAATTCGAACGAAGAGGGAAAAATCCCAATGAAAAGGGAAAAACCCAACGAAAAGGGAAAAAATTGAACCAAAAGGGAGAAACGTAATGAAAAGGGAAAAAACAAACGAAGAGGGAAAAAATTGAACCAAAAGGGAAAATAACGAACGAACAGGGAAAAGCGCGAACGAAAAGAGAAAAATCCAAACGAAGAGGGAAAAAACCAACGAAAAGGGAAAAAACGGAACAAAAAGGGAAAGAACCCAACGAAAAAGGAAAAATTAGAACTAAGAGGGAAAAAACCCAACGAACAGGGAAAAAATTGAACGTAAAGGGAAAAAACGTAACGAAAAGCGAAAAAAACGAAGAGGGAAAAAACCGAACGAGAGGAAAAGAATTGAACGAAAAGGGAAAAAGACGAACGAAAAGGGAAAAAGGCAAACGAAAAGGGAAAAATCCAAACGAAGAGGGGAAAAAACCCAACGAAAAGGGGAAAACCCCAACGTAGAGGGAAAAAACCCAACACAAAGGCAAAAATCCAAACGAAGAGGGAAAAAACCGAACAAAGAGGAAAGAAACCGACCGAAGAGGGAGAAAACCAAACATAAAGGGAAAAAATTGAACGAAAAGGGAAAAAGGCAAACGAAAAAGGAAAAATCCAAAGGAAGAGGGAAAAAAACCCAACGAAAAGGGAAAAAACCCCACGTAGAGGGAAAAACCCCAACGAAAAAGGAAGAATCCAAACGAAGAGGGAAAAAACCGAACAAAGAGGAAAGAAACCGACCGAAGAGGGAGAAAAACAAAAGTAAAGGGAATAAACCGAACGAAGAGGAAAAAATTTAACGAAAAGCGAAAAAAATTGAACGAAAAGGGAAAACACCGAACGAAGAGGGAAAAAACCCAACGAAAAAAAAAATTGAACGAAAACGAAAAAAACGTATCGAAAAGGGAAAAAAACAAACGAAGAGGGAAAAAACCAAACGAGAGGGAAAAAATTCAATGAAAAGGGAGAAATCGAAATGAAGAGAGAAAAAAAGAAACGAAAACGGAAAAAATTGAACGAAAAGGGAAAAATCCAGACGAAAAAGGGAAAAATTCGAACGAAGAGGGAAAAAACCAAACGTAAAGGGAAAAAAACCGAACGAAGAGGGAAAAAACCAAACGAAAAGGGAAAAAACCCGACGAAAAGGGAAAAAACCGAACGAAGAGGGAAAAACCCGAACAAAGGGGGAAAAAATTGAACGAAAAGGGAACAAAACCGAACGAAAAGGGAAAAACCTAACGAAAAGGGAAAAAATTGAAGGAAAAGGGAAAAATCCAAACGAAGAGGAAAAAAAACCCAACGAAAAGGCAAAAATCAAAACGACGGGGGAAAAAACCCAACGCAAAAAGAGAAAAAATCGAACGAAGAGGGAAAAAACCCAACGAAATGAAAAAACAGAACGAAAAGGGAAAAAAGCGAAAGAAGAGGGAAAAAATTGAACGATAAGGGAAAAAACGGAACCAAAAGAGAAAAAACTCAACGAAAAGGGAAAAAATTGAACCAAAACGGAAAAAACGTAACGAAAAGGGAACGAACGAAGAGGGTAAAAACCGAACGAAGAGGGAAAAATACCGAACGAAAAGGGAAAAATCCAAACGAAAAGGGAAAAAACCGAAGAGGGGAAAAAACCAAAGGAAAAGGGAATAAACCGAACGAAGAGGGAAAAAACCCAACGAAAAGGGAAAAAACGGACCGATAAGGGAAAAAAACCCAACGAAAGGGAAAAAACGGAACAAAAAGGGAAAAAACCCAACGAAAAGGGAAAAATCAGAACGGAGAGGGAAAAAACCCAACGAAAAGGGAAAAAACAGAACGATAAGGGAAAAAACACAACGAAAAGGGAAAAAACCCAACGAAAACGGAACAATCAGAACGAAGAGGGAAAAAACCCAACAAAAGGGAAAAAAACGAACGAAGAGGAAAAAACCAAACGAGAGGGAAAAAATTGAACAAAAAGGGAAAAGAACGAACGAAAAGGGAAAAATGCAAACGAAAAGGGAAAAAAGCGAACGAAAAGGGAAAAATCCGAACGAAGAGGGAAAAAACCCAACGAAAAGGGAAAAATCAAACGAAGAGGGAAAAAACCCAACGAAAAGGGAAAAAACCAAACTGAGAGGGAAGAAACCCCACGAAAAGGGAAAAAACCGAACGAAGAGAATAAAAACAAACGAAAAGGGAAAAAATTGAACGAAAAGGGAAAAAACGAACGAAAAGCGAAAAATCCAAACGAAAAGGGAAAAAACCGAAGAGGGGAAAAAACCAAAGGAAAAGGGTATAAACCGAACGAAGAGGGAAAAAACCCAACGAAAAGGGAAAAAAACGGAACGATAAGGGAAAAAAACCAAACGAAAAGGGAAAAAAACGGAACGATAAGGGAAAAAACCCAACAAAAAGGTAAAAAACGGAACCAAAAGGGAAAAAAACCAACGAAAAGGGAACAATCAGAACGAAGAGGGAAAAAACCCAACAAAAGGGAAAAAAAAACGAACGAAGAGGGAAAAAACCGAACGAGAGGGAAAAAATTGAACGAAAAGGGGAAAAAAACGAACGAAAAGGGAAAAATGCAAACGAAAAGGGAAAAAAGCGAACGCAAAGGGAAGAAGCCCACCGAAGAGGGAAAAAACCCAACGAAAAGGGAAAAATCCAGACGAAGAGGGAAAAATTCGAACGAAGAGGGAAAAATCCCAATGAAAAGGGAAAAACCCAACGAAAAGGGAAAAAATTGAACCAATAGGGAGAAACGTAATGAAAATGGAAAAAAACAAACGAAGAGGGAAAAATTGAACCAAAAGGGAAAATAACGAACGAACAGGGAAAAGCGCGAACGAAAAGAGAAAAATCCAAACGAAGAGGGAAAAAACCAACGAAAAGGGAAAAAACGGAACCAAAAGGGAAAGAACCCAACGAAAAAGGAAAAATTAGAACTAAGAGGGAAAAAACCCAACGAACAGGTAAAAATTGAACGTAAAGGGAAAAAACGTAACGAAAAGCGAAAAAAACGAAGAGGGAAAAAACCGAACGAGAGGAAAAGAATTGAACGAAAAGGGAAAAAGACGAACGAAAAGGGAAAAAGGCAAACGAAAAGGGAAAAATCCAAACGAAGAGGGGAAAAAACCCAACGAAAAGGGGAAAACCCCAACGTAGAGGGAAAAAAACCCAAAACAAAGGCAAAAATCCAAACGAAGAGGGAAAAAAACCGAACAAAGAGGAAAGAAACCGACCGAAGAGGGAGAAAACCAAACATAAAGGGAAAAAATTGAACGAAAAGGGAAAAAGGCAAACGAAAAAGGAAAAATCCAAAGGAAGAGGGAAAAAAACCCAACGAAAAGGGAAAAAACCCCACGTAGAGGGAAAAACCCCAACGAAAAAGGAAGAATCCAAACGAAGAGGGAAAAAACCGAACAAAGAGGAAAGAAACCGACCGAAGAGGGAGAAAAACAAAAGTAAAGGGAATAAACCGAACGAAGAGGAAAAAATTTAACGAAAAGCGAAAAATTGAACGAAAAGAAAAAACACCGTACGAAGAGGGAAAAAACCCAACGAAAAAAAAAATTGAACGAAAACGAAAAAAAACGTATCGAAAAGGGAAAAAAACAAACGAAGAGGGAAAAAACCAAACGAGAGGGAAAAAATTCAATGAAAAGGGAGAAATCGAAATGAAGAGAGAAAAAAAGAAACGAAAACGGAAAAAATTGAACGAAAAGGGAAAAATCCAGACGAAAAAGGGAAAAATTCGAACGAAGAGGGAAAAAACCAAACGTAAAGGGAAAAAACCGAACGAAGAGGGAAAAAACCAAACGAAAAGGGAAAAAACCCGACGAAAAGGGAAAAAACCGAACGAAGAGGGAAAAAACCGAACAAAGGGGGGAAAAAATTGAACGAAAAGGGAAAGAAACCGAACGAAAAGGGAAAAACCTAACGAAAAGGGAAAAAATTGAAGGAAAAGGGAAAAATCCAAACGAAGAGGAAAAAAAACCCAACGAAAAGGGAAAATCAAAACGACGGGGGAAAAAACCCAACGCAAAAAGAGAAAAAATCGAACGAAGAGGGAAAAAACCCAACGAAATGAAAAAACAGAACGAAAAGGGAAAAAAGCGAAAAAAGGGGGAAAAGATTGAACGATAAGGGAAAAAACAGAACCAAAAGAGAAAAAACTCAACGAAAAGGGAAAAAATTGAACCAAAACGGAAAAAACGTAACGAAAAGGGAACGAACGAAGAGGGTAAAAACCGAACGAAGAGAGAAAAATACCGAACGAAAAGGGAAAAATCCAAACGAAAAGGGAAAAATCCGAAGAGGGGAAAAAACCAAAGGAAAAGGGAATAAACCGAACGAAGAGGGAAAAAACCCAACGAAAAGGGAAAAAACGGACCGATAAGGGAAAAAAACCCAACGAAAGGGAAAAAACGGAACAAAAAGGGAAAAAACCCAACGAAAAGGGAAAAATCAGAACGGAGAGGGAAAAACCCAACGAAAAGGGAAAAAACAGAACGATAAGGGAAAAAAACACAACGAAAAGGGAAAAAACGGAACCAAAAGGGAAAAAACCCAACGAAAAGGGAACAATCAGAACGAAGAGGGAAAAAACCCAACAAAAGTGAAAAAAACAAACGAAGAGGAAAAAACCAAACGAGAGGGAAAAAATTGAACAAAAAGGGGAAAAAAACGAACGAAAAGGGAAAATGCAAACGAAAATGGAAAAAAGCGAACGAAAAGGGAAAAATCCGAACGAAGAGGGAAAAAACCCAACGAAAAGGGAAAAATCAAACGAAGAGGGAAAAAACCCAACGAAAAGGGAAAAAACCAAACTGAGAGGGAAGAAACCCCACGAAAAGGGAAAAAACCGAACGAAGAGAATAAAAACAAACGAAAAGGGAAAAAATTGAACGAAAAGGGAAAAAACGAACGAAAAGCGAAAAATCCAAACGAAAAGGGAAAAAACCCAACGAAGAGGGAAAAACCCAACGAAAAGGGAAAAAACCCAACAAAAAGGGAAAAATCCAGACGAAGAGGGAAAAATTCGAACGAAGAGGGAAAAAACCAAACGAAAAGGGAAAAAACCCGACGAAAAGGGAAAAAACCGAACGAAGAGGGAAAAAACCGAACAAAGGGGGAATAAATTGAACGAAAAGGGAAAAAACCGAACGAAAAGGGAAAAACCTAACGAAAAGGGAAAAAATTGAAGGAAAAGGGAAAAATCCAAACGAAGAGGAAAAAAAACCCAACGAAAAGGGAAAAATCAAAACGACGGGGGAAAAAACCCAACGCAAAAAGAGAAAAAATCGAACGAAGAGGGAAAAAACCCAACGAAATGAAAAAACAGAACGAAAAGGGAAAAAAGCGAAAGAAGAGGGAAAAATTGAACGAAAAGGGAAAAAACGGAACCAAAAGAGAAAAAACTCAACGAAAAGGGAAAAAATTGAACCAAAACGGAAAAAAACGAACGAAAAGGGAACGAACGAAGAGGGTAAAAACCGAACGAAGAGGGAAAAATACCGAACGAAAAGGGAAAAAACCCAAACGAAAAGGGAAAAAACCGAAGAGGGGAAAAAAACCAAAGGAAAAGGGAATAAACCGAACGAAGAGGGAAAAAACCCCACGAAAAGGGAAAAAAACGGACCGATAAGCGAAAAAAACCCAACGAAAGGGAAAAAACGGAACAAAAAGGGAAAAAACCCAACGAAAAGGGAAAAATCAGAACGGAGAGGGAAAAAACCAACGAAAAGGGAAAAAACAGAACGATAAGGGAAAAAACACAACGAAAAGGGAAAAAACGGAACCAAAAGGGAAAAAACCCAACGAAAAGGGAACAATCAGAACGAAGAGGGAAAAAACCCAACAAAAGGGAAAAAAACGAACGAAGAGGAAAAAACCCAACGAGAGGGAAAAAATTGAACAAAAAAGGAAAAGAACGAACGAAAGGGAAAAATGCAAACGAAAAGGGAAAAAAGCGAACGAAAAGGGAAAAATCCGAACGAAGAGGGAAAAAACCCAACGAAAAGGGAAAAATCAAACGAAGAGGGAAAAAACCCAAGGAAAAGGGAAAAAACCAAACTGAGAGGGAAGAAACCCCACGAAAAGGGAAAAAACGGAACGAAGAGAATAAAAACAAACGAAAAGGGAAAATATTGAACGAAAAGGGAAAAAACGAACGAAAAGCGAAAAATCTAAACGAAAAGGGAAAAAACCGAAGAGGGGAAAAAACCAAAGGAAAAGGGTATAAACCGAACGAAGAGGGAAAAAACCCAACGAAAAGGGAAAAAACGGAACGATAAGGGAAAAAACCAAACGAAAAGGGAAAAAAACGGAACGATAAGGGAAAAAACCCAACAAAAAGGTAAAAAAACGGAACCAAAAGGGAAAAAAACCAACGAAAAGGGAACAATCAGAACGAAGAGGGAAAAAACCCAACAAAAGGGAAAAAAAACGAACGAAGAGGGAAAAAACCGAACGAGAGGGAAAAAATTGAACGAAAAGGGGAAAAAACGAACGAAAAAGGGAAAAATGCAAACGAAAAGGGAAAAAAGCGAACGAAAAGGGAAGAAGCCCACCGAAGAGGGGAAAAACCCAACGAAAAGGGAAAAATCCAGACGAAGAGGGAAAAATTCGAACGAAGAGGGAAAAATCCCAATGAAAAGGGAAAAACCCAACGAAAAGGGAAAAAATTGAACCAAAAGGGAGAAACGTAATGAAAAGGGAAAAAACAAACGAAGAGGGAAAAAATTGAACCAAAAGGGAAAATAACGAACGAACAGGGAAAAGCGCGAACGAAAAGAGAAAAATCCAAACGAAGAGGGAAAAAACCAACGAAAAGGGAAAAAACGGAACCAAAAGGGAAAGAACCCAACGAAAAAGGAAAAATTAGAACTAAGAGGGAAAAAACCCAACGAACAGGGAAAAAATTGAACGTAAAGGGAAAAAACGTAACGAAAAGCGAAAAAAACGAAGAGGGAAAAAACCGAATGAGAGGAAAAGAATTGAACGAAAAGGGAAAAAGACGAACGAAAAGGGAAAAAGGCAAACGAAAAGGGAAAAATCCAAACGAAGAGGGGAAAAAACCCAACGAAAAGGGGAAAACCCCAACGTAGAGGGAAAAAACCCAACACAAAGGCAAAAATCCAAACGAAGAGGGAAAAAACCGAACAAAGAGGAAAGAAACCGACCGAAGAGGGAGAAAACCAAACATAAAGGGAAAAAATTGAACGAAAAGGGAAAAAGGCAAACGAAAAAGGAAAAATCCAAAGGAAGAGGGAAAAAAAACCAACGAAAAGGGAAAAAACCCCGCGTAGAGGGAAAAACCCCAACGAAAAAGGAAGAATCCAAACGAAGAGGGAAAAAACCGAACAAAGAGGAAAGAAACCGACCGAAGAGGGAGAAAAACAAAAGTAAAGGGAATAAACCGAACGAAGAGGAAAAAATTTAACGAAAAGCGAAAAAAATTGAACGAAAAGGGGAAAAACACCGAACGAAGAGGGAAAAAACCCAACGAAAAAAAAAATTGAACGAAAACGAAAAAAACGTATCGAAAAGGGAAAAAAACAAACGAAGAGGGAAAAAACCAAACGAGAGGGAAAAAATTCAATGAAAAGGGAGAAATCGAAATGAAGAGAGAAAAAAAGAAACGAAAACGGAAAAAATTGAACGAAAAGGGAAAAATCCAGGACGAAAAAGGGAAAAATTCGAACGAAAAGGGAAAAAAACCAAACGTAAAGGGAAAAAACCGAACGAAGAGGGAAAAAACCAAACGAAAAGGGAAAAAACCCGACGAAAAGGGAAAAAAACCGAACGAAGAGGGAAAAAACCGAACAAAGGGGGAAAAAATTGAACGAAAAGGGAAAAAACCGAACGAAAAGGGAAAAACCTAACGAAAAGGGAAAAAATTGAAGGAAAAGGGAAAAATCCAAACGAAGAGGAAAAAAAACCCAACGAAAAGGGAAAAATCAAAACGACGGGGGAAAAAACCCAACGCAAAAAGAGAAAAAATCGAACGAAGAGGGAAAAAACCCAACGAAATGAAAAAACAGAACGAAAAGGGAAAAAAGCGAAAGAAGAGGGAAAAAATTGAACGAAAAGGGAAAAAACGGAACCAAAAGAGAAAAAACTCAACGAAAAGGGAAAAAATTGAACCAAAACGGAAAAAACGTAACGAAAAGGGAACGAACGAAGAGGGTAAAACCCGAACGAAGAGGGAAAAATACCGAACGAAAAGGGAAAAATCCAAACGAAAAGGGAAAAAACCGAAGAGGGGAAAAAACCAAAGGAAAAGGGAATAAACCGAACGAAGAGGGAAAAAACCCCACGAAAAGGGAAAAAACGGACCGATAAGCGAAAAAAACCAACGAAAGGGAAAAAAAACGGAACAAAAAGGGAAAAAACCCATCGAAAAGGAAAAAATCAGAACGGAGAGGGGAAAAAAACCCAACGAAAAGGGAAAAAACAGAACGATAAGGGAAAAAACACAACGAAAAGGGAAAAAACGGAACCAAAAGGGAAAAAACCCAACGAAAAGGGAACAATCAGAACGAAGAGGGAAAAAACCCAACAAAAGGGAAAAAAACGAACGAAGAGGAAAAAACCGAACGAGAGGGAAAAAATTGAACAAAAAAGGAAAAGAACGAACGAAAAGGGAAAAATGCAAACGAAAAGGGAAAAAAGCGAACGAAAAGGGAAAAATCCGAACGAAGAGGGAAAAAACCCAACGAAAAGGGAAAAATCAAACGAAGAGGGAAAAAACCCAACGAAAAGGGAAAAAACCAAACTGAGAGGGAAGAAACCCCACGAAAAGGGAAAAAACCGAACGAAGAGAATAAAAACAAACGAAAGGGAAAATATTGAACGAAAAGGGAAAAAACGAACGAAAAGCGAAAAATCCAAACGAAAAGGGAAAAAACCGAAGAGGGGAAAAAACCAAAGGAAAAGGGTATAAACCGAACGAAGAGGGAAAAAACCCAACGAAAACGAAAAAAACGGAACGATAAGGGAAAAAAACCAAACGAAAAGGGAAAAAAAACGGAACGATAAGGGAAAAAACCCAACAAAAAGGTAAAAAACGGAACCAAAAGGGAAAAAAAACCAACGAAAAGGGAACAATCAGAACGAAGAGGGAAAAAACCCAACAAAAGGGAAAAAAAACGAACGAAGAGGGAAAAAACCGAACGAGAGGGAAAAAATTGAACGAAAAAGGGGAAAAAACGAACGAAAAGGGAAAAATGCAAACGAAAAGGGAAAAAAGCGAACGAAAAGGGAAGAAGCCCACCGAAGAGGGGAAAAAACCCAACGAAAAGGGAAAAATCCAGACGAAGAGGGAAAAATTCGAACGAAGAGGGAAAAATTCGAACGAAGAGGGAAAAATCCCAATGAAAAGGGAAAAACCCAACGAAAAGGGAAAAAATTGAACCAAAAGGGAGAAACGTAATGAAAAGGGAAAAAAACAAACGAAGAGGGAAAAATTGAACCAAAAGGGAAAAATAACGAACGAACAGGGAAAAGCGCGAACGAAAAGAGAAAAATCCAAACGAAGAGGGAAAAAACCAACGAAAAGGGAAAAAACGGAACAAAAAGGGAAAGAACCCAACGAAAAAGGAAAAATTAGAACTAAGAGGGAAAAAACCCAACGAACAGGGAAAAAATTGAACGTAAAGGGAAAAAACGTAACGAAAAGCGAAAAAAACGAAGAGGGAAAAAACCGAACGAGAGGAAAAGAATTGAACGAAAAGGGAAAAAGACGAACGAAAGGGGAAAAAGGCAAACGAAAAGGGAAAAATCCAAACGAAGAGGGGAAAAAACCCAACGAAAAGGGGAAAACCCCAACGTAGAGGGAAAAAACCCAACACAAAGGCAAAAATCCAAACGAAGAGGGAAAAAACCGAACAAAGAGGAAAGAAACCGACCGAAGAGGGGAGAAAAACCAAACATAAAGGGAAAAAATTGAACGAAAAAGGGAAAAAGGCAAACGAAAAAGGAAAAATCCAAAGGAAGAGGGAAAAAAACCCAACGAAAAGGGAAAAAACCCCGCGTAGAGGGAAAAACCCCAAAGAAAAAGGAAGAATCCAAACGAAGAGGGAAAAAACCGAACAAAGAGGAAAGAAACCGACCGAAGAGGGAGAAAAACAAAAGTAAAGGGAATAAACCGAACGAAGAGGAAAAAATTTAACGAAAAGCGAAAAAAATTGAACGAAAAGGGGAAAACACCGAACGAAGAGGGAAAAAAACCCAACGAAAAAAAAAAATTGAACGAAAACGAAAAAAACGTATCGAAAAGGGAAAAAAAACAAACGAAGAGGGAAAAAACCAAACGAGAGGGAAAAAATTCAATGAAAAGGGAGAAATCGAAATGAAGAGAGAAAAAAAGAAACGAAAACGGAAAAAATTGAACGAAAAGGGAAAAAATCCAGACGAAAAAGGGAAAAATTCGAACGAAGAGGGAAAAAACCAAACGTAAAGGGAAAAAACCGAACGAAGAGGGAAAAAAACCAAACGAAAAGGGAAAAAACCCGACGAAAAGGGAAAAAACCGAACGAAGAGGGAAAAACCCGAACAAAGGGGGAAAAAATTGAACGAAAAGGGAACAAAATCGAACGAAAAGGAAAAAAACCTAACGAAAAGGGAAAAAATTGAAGGAAAAGGGAAAAATCCAAACGAAGAGGAAAAAAAACCCAACGAAAAGGGAAAAATCAAAACGACGGGGGAAAAAACCCAACGCAAAAAGAGAAAAAATCGAACGAAGAGGGAAAAAACCCAACGAAATGAAAAAAACAGAACGAAAAGGGAAAAAAGCGAAAGAAGAGGGAAAAAATTGAACGATAAGGGAAAAAACGGAACCAAAAGAGAAAAAACTCAACGAAAAGGGAAAAAATTGAACCAAAACGGAAAAAACGTAACGAAAAGGGAACGAACGAAGAGGGTAAAAACCGAACGAAGAGGGAAAAATACCGAACGAAAAGGGAAAAATCCAAACGAAAAGGGAAAAAAACCGAAGAGGGGAAAAAACCAAAGGAAAAGGGAATAAACCGAACGAAGAGGGAAAAAACCCAACGAAAAGGGAAAAAAACGGACCGATAAGGGAAAAAAACCCAACGAAAGGGAAAAGGCGGAACAAAAAGGGAAAAAACCCAACGAAAAGGGAAAAATCAGAACGGAGAGGGAAAAAACCCAACGAAAAGGGAAAAAACAGAACGATAAGGGAAAAAACACAACGAAAAGGGAAAAAACCCAACGAAAACGGAACAATCAGAACGAAGAGGGAAAAAACCCAACAAAAGGGAAAAAAACGAACGAAGAGGAAAAAACCAAACGAGAGGGAAAAAATTGAACAAAAAGGGAAAAGAACGAACGAAAAGGGAAAAATGCAAACGAAAAGGGAAAAAAGCGAACGAAAAGGGAAAAATCCGAACGAAGAGGGAAAAAACCCAACGAAAAGGGAAAAATCAAACGAAGAGGGGAAAAAACCCAACGAAAAGGGAAAAAACCCAACGTAGGGGGATAAAACCGAAAGAAGAGGGAAAAAACCCACGAAAAGAGAAAAAAAAACGTAACGAAAAGGGAAAAAAACGAACCAAGAGGGAAAAAAACCGAACGAAAAGGGAAAAATCCAAACGAAAAGGGAGAAAACCGAAGAGGGGAAAAAACCAAAGGAAAAGGGTATAAACCGATAGAAGAGGGAAAAAACCCAACGAAAAGGGAAAAAAACGGAACGATAAGGGAAAAAACCCAACGAAAAGGGAAAAAAACGGAACGATAAGGGAAAAAACCCAACAAAAAGGTAAAAAACGGAACCAAAAGGGAAAAAAAACCAACGAAAAGGGAACAATCAGAACGAAGAGGGAAAAAACCCAACAAAAGGGGAAAAAAAACGAACGAAGAGGGAAAAAAACCGAACGAGAGGGAAAAAATTGAACGAAAAGGGGAAAAAACGAACGAAAAGGGAAAAATGCAAACGAAAAGCGAAAAAAGCGAACGAAAAGGGAAGAAGCCCACCGAAGAGGGAAAAAACCCAACGAAAAGGGAAAAATCCAGACGAAGAGGGAAAAATTCGAACGAAGAGGGAAAAATCCCAATGAAAAGGGAAAAACCCAACGAAAAGGGAAAAAATTGAACCAAAAGGGAGAAACGTAATGAAAAGGGAAAAAACAAACGAAGAGGAAAAAAATTGAACCAAA